>CM065464.1:1459123-2918246 GCA_032872475.1 Leptopilina myrica (nomen nudum) | reverse complement strand
TACGTTAAATAAGAATTATGTTAAATGATATTCACGTGAAATGAAATTTATGTCAGGTGAATTTTACGTAAAATGATATTCATGTCAAATGGATTGTGGTGTCAAGTGAGAATCACGTTAAATGACTTTTATGCCAATTTGTTGTCAAATTAATTTCATGTAAAATAAATTTTACGACAATTAAAATTTACGTTAAAGGAATTTTTTTGCCAAAGGAAATTTATCTTGAATGATTTTTAGGTGAAAGGAAATTTATGTTAAATGAATTTTTATGTGAAATGGGGAATAATGTTATGTGAGTTTTTTTGTAATAGAAAATTTGTGTTAAATGAATTTTAGGACAAATAATATTTATGTTAAATAAATTTTTAGGACAAATTACATTTATTTTGAATGAATTTTATGTCAAATGAATTTCAGGACAAATAATATTTATGTTAAATTAATTTTTAGAACAAGTTATATTTATTTTGAATGAGTTTGATGCCAAATAAATTTTAGGACAAATTATATTTATTTTGAATGAATTTTATGTCAAATGAATTTTAGGAGAAATTATATTTATGTTAAACAAATTTTTAGAACAAATTATATCTATTTTGAATGAATTCGATGCCAAATGAATTTCAGGACAAATAATATTTATGTTAAATAAATTTTTAGGACAAATTTTATTTATTTTGTATTAATTTTATGTCAAATGAATTTTAGGAGAAATTACATTTATTTTGAATGAGTTTGATGCCAAAGGAATTTTAGGACAAATTATATTTATGTTAAATAAATTTTTAGGACAATTGATATTTATTTTGAATGAATTTGTTGCCAAACGAATTTGATGTTAAATGAACTTTAGGACAAATTATGTTTATGTTAAATAAATTTATAGGACAAATTATATTTCTTTTGAATGAATTCGATGCCAAATGAATTTTAGGACACATTAAATTTATGTTAAATATAATTTAGGACTAGTTATACTTATGTTAAATAAATTTGATGCAAAATGATATTTATGTTAAATGAACTATAAGAAAAAATTATGTTTATGTTAAAAAAATTTTTAGGACAAATTATATTTATTTTGAATGAATTTGATGCCAAACGAATTTGATGTTAAATGTATTTTAGGCGAAATTATATTTATGTTAAATAAATCTTAAGGACAAATTATATATTTATTTTGAATGAATTTGATACCAAATGAGTTTTAGGACAAATTAAATTTATGTTAAATAAAATTTAGCACTAGTTATACTTATGTTAAATGAATTTTAGGACAAATTACATTTATGTTAAATGAATTTTAGGACAAATTACATTTATGTTAAATGAATTTTAGGATAAATAATATTTATGTTAGATGGTCGAAAGGTTAAATACCTTGAATGGTTAAGTATGTTAAATGGTTAAATACGTCTAATGTTTAAATATATTAAATTGTGAAATATGTTAAATAGTTTTTTGTACACAACGAAATTTTTCGACAAATAATGTGGACTTTACGTTAATTTCAAGTTATAAGTAAGTGGTTTTCCACCAAACAACTATTTCGTCAAAAAAAAAATTCTCTTCCCTAAGCAATAACTAATTTTCCTCCTAAAAAAATTGCCACTAATCTAAAACAATCTAAATCACTAAAAAACTTTAGAGAAAAAAAAGAGGTACCTTGCTGAGGAGTGGAAAGGAGGAAAAAAAAAGTGACATTCACTTTTTTTTCTCCTCCTTTCCGCACGAACATTGGATAGGGCAGCAGAGAGAAGATAAAAATGTTAATGAGCCAGAGAGACAAACCTCGTGTATATATACACAGGTGTCATAATCGTATCGGGTCATACAATATAATGTATGCAGATATATACAAGAAGTAAAAGATAAACAGGAGCAAAGGCAAGGAAGCAAGGTGCGGAGGAGTGCTGCGAGGTTTTGCACGATAAAGCGCAGCCGCTGCGTTCTATGAGGATAGCACCCGGTACAGCAAAGGAGAACCGGACAGAGCTAGCTCGTCCGTTTCACTGACTTGGTCGAAAAATCGGTTCGACAATTTCACCAAGAAACACACAGTCACGCTTAGAAAAAACAGAAGAAGAATTTAACATACAGACACAAACACCAAAAAAAAGTTGTAGAATATCGTATTTTCTTTTTCAATTTTTTTGTTTTCGAGGAAAATCAAATTTAGATTCGACATTGATTTGGAAAAATAAATTGTGACTATAGAACGGCGCACCGGTCTTTCAATTAAGCTTGTCAACATAAAATCCTCCACTGTTTACATCGCTACCTGTTGACCCCCAACAGGTTCTTCAACCCTCTCGCACAGGTAAGTTCGACACTCGCTTTTTCTTCTTCTTCTTCTTCTTCTTCTTTTCCAGTTTGCAAATTTTCAAACGGTTAATTTTTTTTCTCTTTCAATAAGAATTATATCCACTCACTGTCTTAAAGATTAAATTTATTAAGAGAAAAAAATGTGTAATGAAGAAAAAAAATTTATTAAAATAATCTTATTAGGTGCGTCTTTATACTTGATTTAAGTAATTTTTTATTTAAATCTATCAAATCTTATTTGAAATGAACTTCTGTTTTTTTAATTTTAATTTTATTTTTAATTTCCGTAATTGAAGCAAATAACCATTGAACCATTGAAAATTATTTGACAAAAAATATTTGACAATAAATGAAAATTATTTGAGAATAAATGAAAATTATCTGACAATAAGTAAAAAATATTTGACACAACTAAGAATTTTTTTAAATAAATAAAAATTGAACTTAACACAAATAAGAATTATTTGACAATAAATAAAAATTGTTTGACAATAAATGAAACTTGTTTGACAATAAATGAAAAATATTTGACAATAAGTAAAAAAATATTTAACACAACTAAGAATTATTTGACAACAAATCAAAAATATTTGACACAACTAAGGATTTTTTTAAATAAATGCAAATTATTAGACAATAAATAAAAATCATTTGTCAATGAGTAAAAAATATTTGATACAAATTAGAATTATTTGTCAATAAATAAAAATTGTATTTGACACAAATAAGAATTATTCGACCAGAAATAAAAAATATTTGACACAACTAAGAATTATTTGACAACAAATCAAAAATATTTGACACAACTAAGGATTTTTTTAAATAAATGCAAATTATTAGACAATAAATAAAAATTATTTGACAATAAGTAACAAATATTTGATACCTGAGGATTTTTTTAAAATAAATAAAAATTGTATTTAACACAACTAAGAACTTTTTAATTAAATAAAAATTAAATTTGACAACAAAAATAGAATTATTAAACAATAAATAAAAAATATTTGACACAAATTAGAAAATTATTTGTCAATAAATAAAAAATATTTGACACAACTAAAAATTGTTTTACAATTAAATGAAAAATATTTGACACAACTGTAAATCTTTTTATATAAATAAATAAAAATTATATTTGAAACAAATAAGCATCATTTGACCAGAAATTTAAAAATATTTGACAAAACTAAAAAATTTTATACGTGATAAAAATAAATATTTATTTCCTAATAGACAAGTAATCGTTTATTTGAACCAAAAAAAAAATCTTTCTCACTGCAATTCAAATAAATTATTAAAATTTTGACTATAGTAATTAATATACAACTTTAATAAAAAGAATAATTATTTTTCAAAATTCAAATTTTTTAATTTAAAAGTTTTAGCAAAAAAAAAATAAAAATTCTTGAAAAATTCTTATTATCTCGAATTAATCGTTCGATTTTTACGAATTTAAAATACAAACACAGAGAGTCAATAAAAAAAATCAAAAAATCCACTAGACAAATGCAAATTCGGAAAATATTTTTAATTTATCAAAAATCGAAAAGTTTACTCGACAAATGCAAATTCGGAAAATATTTTTAATCTATCAAAACTTATATTTATTATTAACTTTCGAATGGAAGGGAATAAATTTACATTATTGGGAGATTTTTTAAATTTGAAATTTTTTTAAATAAAAATTTTTCATTATTTATAAAATCCAATATCAATATTTATGGTGATTTTATAAAACTTGAATTATCGATTTTTCATGCACTCTCTCTCTCTCTCTCTCCTCTGTCTCTGCAGTTAAAAATTCTTTTTCCTCATTAAATATACAATATATTAAAGTAATGGAAAACATTTGTGTAGAGAGTGAAAAAAAACTAGAGAATTTAATAAATTGAACTAGGAAAATGTAAATAAAAAATGTACAGTAAATTTTAAAGTTCATATTTTTTAATGTTTGGAAAATTTATACTACAACGAAAGTTCACTTGTGAGGGACAAAATAAAACAAACAAAAATTTTTTCGATAAAAAATCATAAAAAGAAGGAAAAAAACTATTTTTGGGTTTTGTTTATAGAAAAATATTGATACAACATTAAATTTAATTTAATATTTAACATTTGTTATTGTTATTATTATTATTATTAAATATTAAATATTATTTTTTAAAATTTATTAAATTATAATTATTATTTTTATTATTATTATTATTATTTTAATTGTATTTTATAATCAGTGCTATTATTTGTTTTTTAATTGTAAATATTCTGAATATTATTTTTTTTTAATTGTAAATATTTTGAATATTATTTTTTTTTTAATTGTAAATATTCTGAATATTATTTTATTTATTTTAAATTAATTTTTTCAATACCCTTTCGAAAATTGATAAATTTAATTAAATGACTTTATATAAACAATAATATATCGCACACGTATCAATTGATTATTATTAACTGCGAGATTACATTTTATCACCGATTGTATGAAAACTATACCAATTGTTAAATTTATCAAAATTTTCACTCATTCGAGATTGGAAATCAAATACTAATTGCGTTTATAAATTTATATTTCGAAATATAAATCCTCTTTTCTCTCTTATCATTATCAAAATGTAAATATATACCGACAGTTGTATTAATTTCTTTTTCAATTAAACATTTCCAAACTTATTTATTGTATTTTTTTTATTACGTAATTAACTGTAATGAAAGTAAATTTAAATTAAATTAATAAAATTAATAAAAAATAATTTTAAATTTAATTGATAAAGTTCATAAAAATTAATTTAATAGAATTGATAAAATTAATAAAAATTAATTTAATAAAATTAATAAAATTAATAAAATTCATAAAAATTAATTTACTAAAATTAATTAAAATAAATGACATTTAATTTAATGAAATTAATAAAAATTCATTTAAAATCAAATACAATATTTATAAACTTTTACTCCAAATTTAATTGAACTAAAATAAATAATTTTTTACAAGAATTTATATTTTTTATGCGAATAATAATTGATTGATTTACGAATAAAAATAGTTATCTATTTTTAGAAACAAATATTTTTGCCATAATAATCGCCCGCACATCATTAGAACCAAATATTGTTTTTTCATCATCATATATAGAAAGAGATTCTTTTTTTTTTTTTTTTTTTTTTAAAGGGAAAAATAATTTTTCCAATCTCTCGTGTGACAATTTACTTCTATTCTCCACTGTGTTTATACTATCACTTTAATTTTCTTGTAAACAGAAAATTACAAGCAATTTATAATTCAAATAAACGGAGCACGGCAACTGATTTTAATGAACAGAAAATAGTTCGTTTGATTAAAAACAAATGAAAATAAAAAAAAAATAAATAAAAAAATCACAGATGACTTACAATACGATGAGAAAAAAAAAGAAATTACTAAAGCAATTAGAAAAGTTGTGCGGATGGTACAGAAATAAACTTTTTTTTTCCTGTTTTGTTACACACATTAAGAAAAGAGTTTAAAAAAACAACACTATTCTTATTCTGTGAGAAAAGAAAAAAAAACTACAATCAGAAATTGCAAAAATTGTATTTTTCTCTAAACGCTTGATTTTTATATAATTATATCTATACACACATATCCTTTGATAATTAATTACATAACAAAATTCGTCTGTATATAAAGGTATAAGGATGAATTTTAATAATGATGTAAAATCAAAATTTCCGCACATGTAAAATTAATTAATAATATATTTATACCGTAGAAGGAAAATTCTGATTTAACAATAAAATTAATATTATATAATCTAAACTAAATTGCATCATCGTATAATTATGTACTTTGTGTAATAATTAATTTTCGTTTCTTTTTTTAAATGAACTTTTATACAAAAATTCAATATACTGACAGTAACAGTAACGAAATTTAACCTAATTATAATTAAACTAAGCTAATTATAATTTTTAATCAAAAAATAGTGGAAATTATAATTTTTAATCAAAAAATAGTAAAAATTATAATTTTTAATAAAAAAAGAATAAAAATTATAATTTTTAATACAAAAAAAGTAATAATTATAATTTTTAATTAAAAAATAATGCAAATTGTAATTTTTAAACAAAAAATAATGAAAAAGTAAAGTAAACAAATAAAATAAAAGCTTCTTTGAATAAAAATTATAATTTTTAATCAATAAATAATGAAAATTACAATTTTTGCTGTCGCAAAATGTTAACAACTTTATTTTAGTAATTAATTATTCAGAATAAATGTATAAAATTCTATGACAATATGCATTTATTTAAAAATAAAAACAGTTTTTTAAACTCGAAATGTTTATTTCTATTAATTTATGATAATAAATTAATTGAAAAAATTTTTTTTTTTAGTTTTCAAAATGAATTTAATCTACTTAAGTGTTTAAACATTAATTTAATAACAATAATCATTTTTCTCATTATAATTAATGTTATAAATATAATTAATTATTGAACTGAAAAAAAATTTAATTGATTCAAATCAACGATTAATTGACTATTATCAATTAAATATTTAATTGAACCAAATATTATTTATTGGAGTCAATTAAATTTTTTTTTCAGTGTATTATAGTTTGTAATAAGAATTGTAACAATAACAGTAAGAATATAACAACAATAATAATAATGATAATAATAATAATAATAATAATAATAATAATAATATAAATAATAATATTAATTAAATTACAATAAATATTTATCTGAACAAAATTGTCTCATCGTATAATTATAATTATACGATTAATTATTAATTAACATTATTCATAATAATTAATAATAACAAGTAACAATTAAAGTGATATTAATAAATATTCTTATAATTAATAACAATAAAAAATAATAATAATAATAATAATAATAATAATTTGCGGGATATTCATTACTAATAAGAAATTATAAAGCACATAAGGCCGATAAAAAGTTCAACAAGAAACTACTTCCTTTCAGATAGAGTCAAAATATGCCAATGAGAAATATTTTATTCATGAGCGATAAAACTTCTCCAACTAAATTTATAATTCTGTTGATATAAATGCTACTTCTCCGCCCTGATATTAAGCTGTTAATAAATACAGATACTGAAAATATTCCATGGCTACGTACGTTTAAGACACTAAAAACTAAAAAAAAAAAAATACTGCAAACAATTTTTTTCTAAACACATTTTTTGAAATTATACAAAAAAATTAATTAAATTTCCATAAAATTAATTTATTATTTAATTTATATTATTTATTATTATTTTAAATATTACTTGAAAGAAGTGGAACTGTAAAATTCGTCTGACTAAACTTGATTACTACTACTTTCAATCAAATACTGTCTTGTCTGACTAAAAGCAACCTTCTACCACTGATTCCATAGCAGTGACAGTTATTACTGTCTGACTAAACTAATCTTTCACTACTGAATAAAAATTTTTTTTTTTTTAAATAACCCTGTCTTCTTCTTGGAAAGAATTTTATTAAAATTTTCAACAATAATAAGTAGTAATAATTAATTATTCACTTAATAATTTTAAAAAAATAATAATTTACTCACGAAATAAATAAATATCATTTATTTGAACATTCGGAAATTTCAAATTATAAAAACTTCCAAAAAAGTTCATTAACTTTAATAATTATTGAATAATAATTTTAATTTTAAAAGTTTATTTAATTTTAATAGTTAATTTAATTTTAATTTTAAAAGTTAATTTAATTTTAATTTTGCAAGTTAATTTAATTTTAATTTTCAAAATTCATTTAATTTTAATTTTCAAAATTAAAAACAAATAAATAAATTTTTTTAAAAATACAATACTCAGAAAACAATATATTTGAATCAAACATAATTATCTTTGTTATAAAGTCAATCAAGAATTATCTTTGAATTAAACATAATAATTTTTATTCAATATATACGCACTGAAAAAGAATTTAATTGATTCAAATAACCGATTAATTGACTATATTATTACTAATTAAATATTTACTTGAATCAAATAATATTTAATGGAGTCAATGAAATGGTATTTGAATCAATAGTTTCAGTATATTTGTAGCAAATACCATTTAATTGACTCCATTATAAATATTATTTGATTTAAATAAACATTATGTTTAATTTAATTATAAAACATGTTTAATTCAAACCTATTTTCTCGGTTGACTATTTTTTTTTTTTTTTGAACGAAAAAACCTTTTTTTCTCAGTAAATATTAGTAAATAATTAAATAAACAATAATAATAAAAGAATATAATGCTCAATTCGTACACATTTAACGTCCACACAAACATAAAATGAAGAGTAATTAATTTCTATATTTATTCAAAGCAGTAAAAAATTTACGTATTTTATTACTAGACGTGTATATGAAAAAGAGAAGAAAAAAAAAAAAGAAAAGCGTGATAAAAAATACACTTTTGTTTACTTCGCCTATATATGTATATTCATTAGGTAATTAAGTGAGTGATTTGTCTTTTTTTAACGACCTGAGACTCGAATGTGTATAAAGACTAATTAAATTAGCAAAATTAATGTTGCGTTAATTTGACTATGAAATTCAGAGATTTTACTTGGACTCATCTATATATATATATTGCTTTTGAAATAAAAACAAAATAACTAAATATATATTTAAAAACTTATGTTTTCATTATATATGTATTTTTATTTTATTTTTTTTTAATTTATTTTTTTAAAATTTAATTTAATTTAATTTTATTTCTATTTATTTTATTTTTATAAATATTTTTTCTTATTATATATATATACATATATATATACAACAGCCAAGACTGTTTTCAAAGTGCAGCAGTCGATCGTTTCATTTCCCTCTGCCCTATCCCTTATATAATTCTGCGACGCGGGGCAAAGTCTGTCCTTTCGTCCGCCACCGGAAATAACGTGGACGAATGAACTATTTCCTTCGGTCCTTTCAATCCTACCTCAACTATGATGATTAGATCCTTTTCGACTCTTACACTTGCTCCACTTTTTTACTTCATTTTTTTCTTCTTCTTCTTTTTTTCTCAATTTTCCTCATTTTTCACTTTTTCCATATTTATCTATTTATTTATTTACTTATTTACAAGTCAAAAAAAAAATAATAATAAGTATACAAGAAAAATCTTCATTTAAAATTTGGACGCTTTTTAAAAACCAATAATTCACTTTTTCCAATTTACTTTTTTCACTTGAAAAAATAATTATTTGATTCAATTAATTAAAATTGTTTAGAAAAAAATTATTTGCTTCAATTAAGGGCATTTGAACCATTATGACGTCACAATTATAAAACTCATGCTTTTTACACATTGTGACGTCATAGTGGTTCAAATGCCCTTAATTCAAATTATTTCAAAAATATTCATTTGCTTCAATTAATTCAAATTATTTCAAAAATATTCATTTGATTTAATTAATTCAAATTATTTCAAAAATATTTATTTGATTCAATTAATTCAAATTATTTAAAAAATATTTATTTAAATCAAATAAATCTCAATTGAGTCTCAATGAAAATAATTAATTACGACGAATAATTGAATATCTGATACCAAAAAAAAAAATATTTAGTTATTTGATAAAAATGATTTTATTGAGCTGCAAAAAAATATTTATTTCAAATAAAAAAATTTAATTACAATGGTTTTTTGCAAAATTTCAATTATTTTCAACTAGTTTTTTGTACAAACATTAATTAATTATTTAATTTTCAATATTTACTGCGTTTTCATAAAGTTTATCAAAAGATTTAATTCTTGAACGAAATTTTTTATTAAATTCCGCAAAAAAATTCATGTTTTATAAATAATAAAATTTCATTTAGAAAATTCAATTATAATTTTATCGCAGAATTTGTAACATATTTTTAGTAGAATTTTAAATTAATTCCACCGAAAAATGCAATTATTCGTAAAAATTTAATTCAAACTTGACGAAAGAATTATCAATTTTAAGAAACATTAAAATTATTCAATAAAATAGTAAAATTCGTTGCAATAATTTAATTACATTCATCAATAAATTTTCTATTCGTAGCAGAAAATCAATTATTTTCCAAAACTTTTCAGTAATTCTGCAAAACAGACTTTAATTATTTTGATAATAAATTATTTGACTTAAATAATTAATTAATTCGTATTAGGTAATTAATTAATTAATTTATGTATTAATTTATTTATTATTAATTCGTATTCGGTATAAATAACTGTCTTGAAAAGTTAAATTTTATTAAAATTTGCTTTTTGTTTTGTAGATTCTTTTTGTTTCTTTTTTCTATTTTTACTTTTTTACTTTTTTTCTTTTCTTCCATTTTTTCTTATTTTTCTTATCTTCCTTTTTTTCTTTTCTTCCTTTTTTTTCTTTTTTTTTCTTTTTTTCGACAAAATAAGAATTATTCCGCATTGAAGTGGACTTTCGCGAGGCATTACCACTTTTTCCACTCGGCAATTGTGAGAAAATCGTGTAAAGTGAACGATCCATAGTATTAGAAGGAATTACACAAAATGCAATATGGATTTTCAATTTACAACTTCTATATAACAGTCTTGTTTCACGCCTGACATTAATCTCCCATCAATCTCGAATTTACGGTCAAAATCCACTATCAATTTCATGAGCTTAATTACATCCTGAACTGTAATATTTACACTTTCAATTATTCAACTTTTCACTATCGTATATTTCAAATTTTATCAAAAAAACTACTATTTGCGTCTATTTTTAATTATTACTCAGCTAAACATTTAAAGAACACTCCCAATGAATTAAAAATGTCAAAAAAATAAATCTTTTAAAACAAATTTTGACACGTTTTGACAATATTTGTCAAATATAAAAAAAAATTTAACAAAAATTGTCAAAATCTATATAAAAATATGTCAAATATAAAAAAAAATTCGACAAAATTTGTCAAAATATATAAAAATATTTGCCAAAAATTGTCAAAATAGTTTAAAATATTTGCCGAAAATTGTCAAAATATTTTTAAATATGTCAAATATAAAAATATTCGACAAAATTTGTCAAAATATACAAAAATATTTGACAAAAATTGTCAAAATATACAAAAATATGTCAAATATAAAAAATATTCGACAAAATTTGTCAAAATATATAAAAATATTTGCCAAAAATTGTCAAAATCTATATAAAAATATGTCAAGTAAAAAAATATTTTTCAAAAATTGTCAAAACGTGACAAAATTTGTCAAGAGATTAATATTTAAAATACACCAAAAATTTCATTCAAACTCAGAGAAATTTTTATTCTTCCATTTTTTTGTTTTATAGTTCAACGAAATTTTTTTTTCACGACGAATTATTTTTTTACACGTTTTTCGCATTTGAGATAGGAAAAAAAAATTTTTTTTTGCAATATGTAGGTAGTAAAAAAATTTATTTATTGAGTTACTCAATTATTGATCGTAAAAAAGAATATAAATATTATTACCATACTTAATTTTTTACATTAGATTAAATTAATTTCCTTTTCAAACAATTTAGTTATTTAGGATAATTTATTTAAATTAGTTATTTAGGTTAAAATTGATTCAAATCTATAGAGAGTTCAAAATTGAAATTAAAGTATAAAAAAAACTACTTTTGTTTGCAATACAAAATTAAATTTTCTTTCGGAAAATCTTTAAAATCCACGAGTAAATGGAGATGACGACATTATTATAGAGAGAAAGCAAAAAACTAAAAGACTTTTAATTATATGTTAATCTTCAACTAATTCGTGTTTTCAAAGTGTATACATAAAATGAAACTTAAGGCGAAAAGAGAAAACTTGTGATTTTACAAAATTTTTCACTTCGTATACAAAAGGAGATTAAAAGATTTTAAAATTTTCTTTTTTCTTTTTTTTTTTTTTGTTGTCTTAAGAAATAATTGGGACACGTGCAATCAACGTAGTTTTACTTTAACATTATTGTCAGTTTTATTATTATTATTTTATAATTATATAAAATAATAATAATAATAATAATAATAAAGGTTAAAAACTAAATTAAATTTACTATTGTAATAATATTTTTGTAAAAACAAAACCCGAAAATAGTTTTGTTCATAAATTTTTTAATTTTTTATTCCAACAATTCTTGCGAATTTAAAAAAAATTTAATTTATTTATTTACTTATTTTATTAGTCTGTAAAATTTATTTTAAAAAATTCAATTATTTTCCAAATTTTGAAGAAAAATCTCGTTAAATATTAAATTATTCTTCTTTGAAAACTAAAAAATGACACAATTTGTTTATTAAAAATTTTATTATGTCAATGTTTAAATAAAATTTCCCACAAAGGATTCAGTAAAACTTTTTCCAATTTTTTAATAAAATTTTTCGAAAAAAAAATCATTTATCTTCCAAACTTCTAATAAATTCTTGGAAACAATTCAATTATTTTCAGAAAAAAAATAGTAAAATTTCACGCAAGAATTGAATTATTTCTTATAAATAATAAATTTTTTCACACAGAAATTCAATTATATTGAAAACAATTTTAAATTAACTTCAACGAATTGAGAAAAATAATTATTAAAAAAAAATTAATTACAATTTTTACCCAAAGGGATTATTTTGAAAAACTTGAAAGAAATTCTTCATATATATAAAATTCAATTTAATTACTTTTGGAAATTTCCAATTAAAATTATTAAAGACAATAAATTATTGAAACAAAAATTCAAATTCTTCAAAAATTCAAAGAAATTCTTTTTAAAAAAAATTTAATTCGGATTTTGAAAATTTTAATTAGAATAATTAAATTCTTTACAAGAATTCAAATTGATATTTTCGTTAATAATAAAATTCTTTTTTTTTTTATTGACTCTCTTGCTTTAATTTCGAATTAGTAAAAAATTAAAAATTGAACCCCTTATTTGAAATAATAATAATTTTCACGAATTTCTATTTTCTTTTTTTTCCACTAAAACACAAATTAAAAAAATATTTTTCTCTGTATTAACATTATATTTATGATTACAATAAAATTCCAATCTAAGGAAATTTTTAATTTCATTTAATCACTGCGTAAGTAAAATATATAAATTTTTCTCGCCTTGATTCTGTTTCATATATATTTTTTTTCACCTACTGTGAAATTACAGTAATTTATTTTAAAAATGCAAATTAATACCGTGTATCTCAAACAAAGTGTTGATTAAACAGTCCTATAAGGTATCTAATTAAATGTTTGGTAATAAATTACAAACATAAATGAAGTAATTTGTATACACCCAATGGATAGGTTAATTTTCTCGCTTCCGCTATTTCTTCCATTTTACTTACATTTTTTTTTTTTTTGATAGTTATTCTATTTTTTCGCATTAAAATTTAAAAATTATTTCTATACCATATTTTAATATTATTTTTAATTTAATATTAGAGGAAGAAAACCGATTATTTTTTGTACAGTAAAAAAGGGGTGAAAAAAATAATCCAACAACTACAATATTATCCTAAATTCTAATCATTTTAATTGTATTAGTTCGCCTTACGCTCAGGGGTCAATAATTGGTATGTGGCTTAAATTGGGGCACTTACATTATGCATATATACAGGTATATAGATTGCCTTGCATCCCAAATGCTGATAGAATATGGATCAGCTGCCGGGAATTTTACCCAATCATATATTATTGTTATTATTATTATTATTATTATTATTATTATTATTATTACTATTATTATTATTTTTAATATTATTATTTTTACCATTATTACTATTACTATTATTATTATTATTATTTTTACTATTATTTTTACTTTCATTTTCTCATTAATGTCTAAGAGCGAATATCATTTTCCCTTTAAAGAAATAAAAATGTATATTTTTTATATATACATTCTCTTTAATTTAAATTAAATTGAAGATGATAAAAAATTTTCTTTTTGGTTCTCCAGTTGAATTTTATTAAAATTAATTTTTAATGAGTGTAAAAAAGAAAATTTAGAAAAATATTTCTATAGATAAAATATTTTTTATGGTGAGAAAATGAAATAACTTATTTGAAAAAAAAAATATTTAAATAAGGAAAATAAAATAATGTAAAAATTATATTGAAGATGATAAAGACATTTCTTTTTGGTTCTCCGGTTAAATTTTACGAAAATTAATTTCCAATGATAGAAAATAGGAAAATTTAGAAAAACATTTCCATACAAAAAAAAAAAATATTTAAAGGAAAGCCAATGAAATAAGTAATTTGAAAAAAATATTTAAATAGGGAAAATAAAATAATGTAAATTGTCGACATCAGTAAACTACGAGGCTTTTCAAAAATTCTTCATGTGGAAAGTAAATTTGTTATTTTTTTTATTTTTTTTTTGAAGAGCACTACAAACTTTCAAGATATTTACAAGCTAATAGAGTAAAATTTCCGCTTCAATAATTCTCAACGAGGCACATAAATTAATTATTTCACGATTGGTTCATTAGAAATGTCCCTAAAAAATAATTACCTAATTTTTTTTACAACAATAAAGAGACAAAAAAAAATTGTTTCGACTTTTAATGAATAAATATTAGCTCTAAGTTAATTTATTTATTTATTATTATTATTATTATTATTATTATTATTATTATTATTATTATTATTATTATTATTAAACTAGACACTATTTTAAACTTTAAGAGTAACAATGAAATACATAAATATTAGTGTTTGAAATAATATTTAAATAAATAAATAAAATTAAATTAAAGAATATTATTATTATTATTATTATTATTATTATTCATTTTTTATTATTTTTTATTTTTTACTTATCAAAAATTTGTAAAAATAATTCTGCCTGGCGAATAAAAAAACCCTTTTCTCTACTGCAACAATTTATACAAGAATTTTTCTCTACAATTAAATTTCTTTCAAAACAATTAAATTTTATATTCCTAAAATTTTATTTCACCGAATTTCTTTTTAACTACGAAAATTTCTTTGCAAAAATGCCCCTCTTAGCAAAAATACCTTCAACTTCTAAAATTTTATATGTTTCATAAAAAAAACAAAAAATTCCAACTAAAACGAATTTTTTTTAACTACAAAATTTCCCAAAAAGAAAATGTTTTACAACCGACTCTAATATAGATTAATTAAAGCGAAAAATTTAATAATCCTAAAATACAAAAAATAAAAAATAAAAAAAAATAGAAACATTTTCAACAAAAGAACCAAATGTCGTTCAGACAATAATTCTTTTCTTTTCCTTCCCCTCTAAAAAAAGAATAAAATAGATGACCGCAATATTTGACTTCTTTTTATTGTGAGAGCTTCATTTTTTAACATGTATTTATATTAACACAGAAAAAATGTTATTTCAAGGGAAAATAAAATAGACTAGCAATGAAATTTTTCCACCAATCTCTCTCTCTCTCTCTCTCTGTCTCTCTTTCTCTCATTATTCTCCGTTTATATTATTATTTTTGCATGTTTTCATGAACCATAAACGTATATATATATAGAGTTCAAATAATATAAACTTCAGATTGTATTCCGAGTCAAGAGAGTTCAAATTTTCCATGTTTTATATTCTCCCTCACGTTGATATTAGGTTACGAAAAAAAAAAAAAAATTGCTCTTATTATGAAACTTTTTTATTCACACCTTTATATTCACAGCGACAATATAATTTCAAACGAACTTTCTTCATTGAAATTAACAATGTTCAATAATTATAAAGGTAAACACTTTTCTTCGTATTTTCTATTTCATCATTTATGTAGTTTAAAGACTCAATTTCTTTTGTTTTATTATTTATTTATTTTATTACTTTTATTTTATTTTATTTTATTATTTTCGATTTATTAAAGAAGTAAAAAAATATGAAAATAAATAATAAAATAATTATAGTAATAAATAAATTTTATTTTATTTTTTTATTACTTATTCATATTTTATATCATACTTTATTGACAATTTTTATTATTATTTATATTAAATTTAATATTTACTATTATTTATTTTGTTACATAAAATAATATAAACACTTTTTGTATAAATAACATTCAACTCCCATACACTTAGAAGAAAAAAATTCCTAAATACGTCAAGAATCGAACCCTTGGCCCCAACCACCTAACTTTACCAATTCGACAACTCAATCACTGTAGCCATGAACGCAATGCGTTAGAAAATGAATTTTTTTCTACATTTCATTTAATATGTGAAAAAATTGTTTAGTATTCAATATTTAATAGTAAAATACTATTACTAGTTTAATATTAAATTTTATTTTAAACTATTTTACTATTTTAATATTTAAAATTTTAAATAATTAGTTAATATGTTAAATATTTAAATACTTAGTTAATAGTTAATAGTTAATATTTAATATTCAAATATTCAGTTAATATTTAGTATTTAAATAGTTAGCTAATATTTAATATTTAAATAATTATTCAACATTTAATAATTAATATTTTTACTTATTTTTTCAATCAATAAAAATAATTAGTAATAAATTAATTAAAATTGAAACATTTGGTAAATAAAAATAGTAAAAAGTACAAAAGTTTATTTGTTTATCTTCTTATATATCAATTGAGTAAATTATAAATTCTATTTATTCCTTTTCGATTCTTGTGTGTTTTTAACTATTTAATGTTAACTTGAAAAGTAAAGTGTTCGTGAAATAAAGTCTTGTTTTTTTTTTTTTTTTATTAATATTTCCCTTTACACACAGTGCAATTTCATACAAGCTGCTATACAAAAGCTGATGGTATCCATCAAAATGTTCAGTGTACGTGATGAGAATCTTATGTCTGCATTCTTTTTTAATACCATAAGTCTGGTGAAATGTTTTTCTTTTTTTTTACCTCTTGTATAGACATTGATATATTCCTGCTATATATACATACGAACATTTACAATGTGAATATAGTAAACAATAATAAATGAAAATAAATAAAAAAAATGAAAGTAACAATAAATAAAAATAAGTAAAAAAAAATAAATAAAAAATATTCCTGCTTTTTAAATAAATTTTATTTACACTTAAATTTATACTTAAAATAATAAATAAAAAAAGATAAAAATAAAAAAGGAAAGAAAAAAAATGCCAAATAAAATAAAATAAAAAAATAATATATAAAATGAAAAATACTTAGGAAAAATAAAGAAAAACAAATAATAATAATAATAATAATAATAATAATAATAATATTTATTTTCCAAGCAATTTTCTAAAAAACTTAATCCAAAAAAATGTATGACGCAAATTATGACGTCAAGAATCGATTCGATGAAAATTTCAAACCCATTTTTTTAAAATTATTATTCAAAAAGCGAGCGAGTGGAAAAAATTGAAATTTTCTAAAAGCAAACAAATCGCTCTTTGCTTTTTTTTATACCGAACGAATAATTTTTAGGGTCTTCTTGTATAAATATAAATATAAAGACAAAAAAAATAGAACAATTTTGTTAAAAAACAAAAAAAAATCATTTTTTTCAAAGAGTATAAAAATAATTATTAATTATTAATTGCCGTGAAACGATTTTTACTCTTAATTGCTCGATTCTATTGTTGAAAACAGGCGAAAAAAAGTAAAAAGAAAATATATATTTTCGTATAAAAAATATTGAAAAAATAAAAATAATATAAAATGTATTTTAATATTTTCTGCTTTTATTAAAAAAGACAAAGAAAAACATTTTTCATGCAATATTCTTTAAACATTAAATATTTCTCTAGATTAACAATAAAAGTGTTGCAAAAAAAAAAAATTATTGCAAAAATAACATTAATATCGTCATCCCCTTATTATTACTTTTTTTCTTTCTTTTTAAATTTAAATTGCGGAAAACAAAAAATAACGACAAAATAAATTTTATTTCATTGAAAAAGTAGAAAAAATTGTTTTCAAATCCTCTTTGAACGCCTACTATATATTATTGAAACAAAAGAAAATATTTCTACGCCAGGAAAATTTTTTTTTTCCTCCTCCCTTAGAAAATAATTTTCAATTTCAATTCAAGGACACAAAAAGAAAAAGATTTAATCAATATAATAAACGCGATATACAACTGTAATTGCTGCAACAGGTGCAGAAGATGGTGAGAAAAGATTAAAACTTTTTTACTTTCAACGTCAATAATGAGTTAAACTGATAATCGACAAAATGTCCCTTTAACTGTCTAATATATACTTGAAAAAATTTTTTTTTTTTTTTGTTAATTACAAGTACACAGCTTACTGTAAAAAAAAAATTTTTACTTCATTAATTAATTTTGTTTAATATTTCAAACTCCAATATTTATCTGTAATGTTCTTTTAAATCAAATTTTACCCAGAGAAAAACAAAAAAAAATTTACGCAAATAATTATTTTCATACAAATTGACATATCAATTTGTTTACTTTATAACGTTCGATTTACTGTCAGAGAGTGAAAAAGAACACACATGGAGAAATTATATATATTCAATGATGATGATGATAATAATACTTCGACAAATATTAATTATATTAATTTTTCAATGTGGAAAAAAAATGTTTATAAATAAATTTTAAAAACTTACATTAGCAGCTGTCTCTCACTTGGACGAAAAAAATTTTACAAACCTGCAAATTGAAAAAATAATATTTGTTATTTTATGTTTTTATTATTTTTATTTAAATAAATATTTTTAAAGAAGCTAATGTTATTTCAATATTTTTATTGATAATTATTTGTTACCTAGTTAATTTTTACCTAGTAAAAATAAGAATTTCACGTTAAAAGAATTTTTCCCTAGTAAAAATAATAATTTCTCGTTAAAATAATAATTTTTACCTAATGAAAATAATAATTTATTGTTAAAATAATAATTTTTCGTTAAAAGAATTTTTACCTAGTAAAAATATTAATTTATCGTTAAAATAATAATTTCTCGTTAAAATAATAATTTTTACATGGTAAAAATAATAATTTCTCGTTAAAAGAATTTTTATCTAATAAAAATAATAATTTATCGTTGAATTAATAATTTATCGTTAAAATAATAATTCCACGTTAAAAGAATTTTTACCTAGTAAAAATATTAATTTATCGTTAAAATAATAATTTTTACATAGTAAAAATAATAATTTCTCGTTAAAATAATAATTTTTACCTAGTAAAAATAATAATTTCTCGTTAAAAGCATTTTTACATAGTAAAAATAGTAATTTCTCGTTAAAAGAATTGTAACCTAGTAAAAATATTAATTTATCGTTAAAATAATAATTTTTACATAGTAAAAATAATAATTTCTCGTTAAAAGAATTTTTACCTACTAAAAATAATAATTTCTCGTCAAAAGAATAATTTCTTGTTAAAATAATAATTTTTACCTTATAAAAATAATAATTTTTACCTAATAAAAAAAATAATTTAAAACAAAAAAAATTATCAGTAAACAAAAAAGAAAAATACAACTGTTTTCAAATTTACTAAAAAAAAAAAAATTTCCCGATTAAAAAAATGATTAATTGACGTAACTCTAAATTCATTGTAAAATTCACCTCAAAAGTATCCCTTTAATATGAAAAAAACCCCATTATACTAATGGAAAGTTAAAGAAATTTCTTCTCCCCCATTTTTTTATATTCGTGAAAAAATCGATTTAATCATCATGGTGATTTATCAGAAAAGAAAACTTAACACTAAAATCACCAAATGCAATTTGTCATTCGACGAAAAGAAAACTCACGTCCCTTCGAAAAAAAAGGAAAATAAACAAAAAAAAATACCATCACAAAGGCAACCTCTCCCCTTCCTCAATTATTCCATCTCTCCAACACTATTTTCATTCCTCTCCCAAACCGTTAATCTTTTTTTCCTCCTTTTTCCCTCTATATATTTATTTATTTGTTAACTTTCTCTTTTTTTTAGTGTTATTTTCGTTCTACAATTTTTTGGAGAAGATTTATTTGCCCGTAAACCAATATCGAGTTCAATTATACTGTCAGTTAGAAAGTACGAATTCCTTTCAGATTTTAGATTGCATTCGATTAGGGATTAAGTGTCATTCAATTTTTTTTTATTTTTTTTTTATTTGAATTCGATTGCAGTTGGTATAATTAAAAAAAAGGTGTCAAAATAATTACTCTTTTTGTTTTCTTCTTCTATTGCAGTTTTTTTTTAAATTCGAAACACACAAAATAAAAAATTGATATAAAAATAAAATAGTTTCAACTGTATAAATAAATTTTAAGCTTTCGAAGCATTTAAATAAAAGAAAATTCTATTTTATTCATTAGTAATATTTTTTTAAATATTTCAAATTTTCACAGTTTGCTTTTCTCTTTTTTCTCTCTTTTATCAAGTTAAAAAATTGATTAATTAATTAATTTCTTTGATTTTCAAAGTTTTTTTGAAAATAAAGGAAAAAATGTTTCTCAAAAAAATGTTTTTATCCACAAAATTATTTAGAAAAATTTACTTTAAATTCATTTATAAATAAGTGAATTTTTATTAAAAAAAAAATTGTCGAAAACTTTCTGTGGATTTAGAAACATTTTCATGAAATAATGTAATAAAAATCCAAAAAAATTAGAAAAGTTCTTTTTTAACATTTAGGAACATTTAAATTTTTGACAATTTGGAAAAATTCCCACATTTTCGAAAATTTCAATGTAATTTCAAATTATTAAAAAAAAATAAATTAAACTTTTTGAAAAAAATTAATTCTTTAAACTTGACATAAGAGAACATTCAAATAATCAAATATTTTAATTTGAAACTATTTTAAGATTATTTAATTATTTAAATAGAAAAGTAAATAATTTATTGAACATTTCAATTCCTCAAACAAATTTATTATTTATAAAAAATTGATTTCATAAAAAAAATGTATTATTTATTAAAAAAAATAATTGTATTCCTAAAGAAATTTATTGTTTATAAAAAAATAATTGAATTCATAAAAAAAAATGTATTATTTATTAAAAAAAATAATTGAATTCATAAAAAAATGGTTATTTATGAAATTAATAGAATTGTTGTCAAGATAAAAATTTTGCTAATAATTGAATTCTTTCGACGAATTTTGTTATTTCAGAAAATAATTGAATTTTTGCAAAAAATTTTATTAAAATGAAAAATATTATTATTAGTGAAAATAATTGAATTATTCTGAAGAGAATAAAAAATTGTTGAACAATTTTCGTTAAATAATTCATTTTTCGATTTATTTATGAAAATAATTTAATTCATAAAAGAAAATTTGTTATTTACTTATTTATGAAGTTAATTAAATTTTTTTGAGACAAAATTTATTTAAAAATTTGTAAATAATTAAATTCCACTTCAATTTTTATTATTTATGAAAATAATTAAATATTTAAGTCCAATTTTATTAAATTTTTTATTTAAATTATCAAATTCATTTGGAAATTTTTTTTAAACAGATACTGGAAATCACTGAAATGGGGAAAAATAGAAAAAAATATTTATTATTTTATTTAGAACGAAATTATTATGAGAAATAGAAAAAAAATTCAGTGTTTTGTATTAGAATTCGTGATGATTTCATAGTTTCTAAATAAACACAAAAATTCCAAATTTTTCTTATGAATTTATAAAAATTTAATTTTTTCATAATACAGAATAAAAAAGTAAAAAAAAATAAATAATAACAAAAATAAGAACAATAAAATAAATAAAAAAATAAATACAATAAAATAAAAAGACAAGAATAATAAAACAAATAGAAACATCAATTTTTTATCAAAAGGAGAAAAAAGAACAACATTTCACGTTTGAAGTACGGAAATTTTAATGATCAAAAATGAATGAAATGGAAAATATATAAAGAGTGTGCGCGCGAGTAATAATAGAAGGGTAATTATCATTCAATTAATGAAAATCCAATTAAGTGAAAACTCATTTTAGTGAAACTATAACGTCAGTTTGTATCGAAAGCATGTTTATCTGAATCATTTTTATTTATTTGACAGCTATCTGTTCAAGCTTTCATCCAATACTCCCTCCCTCTCTCTCTCTCAACCCTTCCTTCCTTCACTAACTATATATATAACATTTCCTATATAAATTTATATACAAAACCCAGAAATAAATTTGAAATTCATGAAACTGATCTCAACAAAATGTATATAAATTTCAAACTCAATTTTACAAAATCTCTACATTTTGTTTTCACGCCATTTTCAATTTGTACGTAAACTTTTCAAATATACTTCTTCTTTTTTTGTCACACTCTCTATATTATTTTCCGAAGACTTTAACTCCAACCATAATTCCACAGTCAAAAATTTTTTTTTCCAAATATTCAAATTTTCCACTTTTTATTAATTTTTTCTAATAATATTATTCATGTTATTGTTATTCGAACCATTTGATCTTAGATTCGAAACGCTCGACCTTATGTTAGTAGAAAACGACTACCCTAACGATCTGCTTTCAAAAAGTCAAATTTTGAAAATTCAAAGTCAAAATTTTGAAAATCAAAAACACAAAATTTTGGTTTTTCGAAACCAGATCGATATGGTACTGGTTTTCTACTAACATAAGGTCGAGCGTTTCGAATAAAAAATCTTTGTTAATTTTTACTAACACTCGAATCAATAATGAAAGAAAAATATTTAAAAAATTTTGAAAAGAAGGGTAAAATTTAGAAAAAAATTTTGTTTCTTTACAAAATTGACCTGCGCGTTCATTATTCTCAGTGTATTTCACATTCTTTATAATTTAATACATACGCTTTTCAAACTCCTTTAAAAATACAATCTTTTAAAGAACTTTTTCTTAGAACATGCAAAGTTTTATTTCTTTTTTTCTCTCTCTCTCTCTCTTGAAGAGAAAAGATTAGCTAAAACTACTTTCAGTGAAATTGCACTTATCACATGTATGCATATTTAAAAACCGGGTCTTTTCTTCTGTTAAAATTAAATGGGGAAAAAATCTCTTCAAAGAAAATTTTCACCGCGCGATATATTTTATCTTTTACTATTTTTTTTTTCCTTTTTTGGCGGTAGAAGATATAAAACAGTTACCAAATTCAGAAAGAATTTATTTTCATCTCAAGAAGACGATCAAGAATCTTAATGATTTTTCCGTTTTAATTCATTTGTTGGTTTCCGATTTTTGTTGTTGCAAAATTAATACAATTTATTCGAAAATTTACAAATTTTTTATTTACAATTTCTATTTTACGGTAAAATTTTTTCTAAAACAGATTTTTTCAACAAAAATTAAACTTTGAATTAAAAATTAATTTGTGTTTGAATTTCGCGCCAAATATTTTCGCACGACTGTCCAACAGATGGCTACAAAAAGACGCTACTCATAAACAAGATTTTCCTTCTTTTTTTTCTACTTATCCAATAAGCCAATAATCGTCTTTTCCCCCAGATCAAAATACTATCCTGTGAATGTTTTTTTTTCGAGTTAAAAAAAAGGGGAGGGAAAAAAAGCACGCAAAGAATGTAAACTTTTATACACACACACACTCGGCTTTTGTGTAGCGTGCAAAAGTTTTCACCGGAAAATGATACGTTTCCTAGTGAAATGCAATTCCTGATAAGAACTTTGATCCCTTAGTTTGAAGAATAGAAGAAAAGGGCAAGATAACACACAATAAAGAAGTCCTCGATAAAAAGAACGAGAGGAAAACAACTTTTATCGTGAACAGTAATTTCTCTTCTCTATAAGGGATTCACAAACTCATTAATCAAAACAACAACTATTTTTAATCAAATTTCGAAAAAAAAATTCTTTTATTCAAATTTCAAAAAAAGAAAATTCTTTTATTCAAATTTCGAAAAACTATTTTTTTATTCAAATTTAAAAAACTATTTTTTTATTCAAATTTCAAAAACTATTTTTTAAATTCTAAAACAGATGTTAAATTTCTTTTTTTATAAATTAAAATTCCAAAGGGGGAAAAAATGGAAATGATGAAAGTATCTCATAGAGTCGTGAAAAACAAAACAAAAAATAAACGAAGAAAGGAAAAATATACATGGCATCGATTTGAATGAAAATTTAAATCGAACTTAAGAGCGAGAGCATAGGGAAAAAAGAAACAGGCCTTCGGAGATTTTTATATATTGTATTCCCAAAATGCAAACGTGCTATAAAACCAAGATAGTCCCTCGGGTATAAAGAATAAAAAAAACCGCACATGAAAAGATAGAAGCATGACCCGAATAAAATCAAGATTATCCATTTTTCTAACACTTGTGTGCATTTAAGATTTTTATAAATCGTAAAAAAAAGGAAAAAAAAATTAATTTTACCCATATTTCCATTTTTAAGGAAAATTTCCATTCGTTGATTACATCTATGACTAATTAAACAACTAATTAAATAAAATAATAAATTCAATAAAAACTAGAATTTTTCCAATTTTTTACAACCATACATTTATTATTAATATTAAAAACTTATTCCAAAACATTAATAAATTCATTTTTCAATAAATATTTAATTATTATTTTTTCACATAGAAATAAGGAATTTCGAAAATTCAATTGTTTTTCTTTATTAGAATTAAATTATTTTCAAAAATTCTTGGCAAAAATCCAATTATGTTTTCGAAAATTTACAAAAATTCTCTTCAATTTTCAATTACTTTTATAAATAATAAAATTTTTCTCCGAAATTCAATTATTTAGAAAGATTTAAAAAAATTCATTACAGAATTTTAAGTATTTTAATTTTTGTACAATTTTTATCAAATTGCTCGAAAAATGGAATTATTTCTAAAAATTTCATTAAAATTTGCCCAGAGAATTCAATTCTTTAAAAAATTGTTTGATAAAATTCTTTATTTAAATTCAATTTTAAGAAGCATTCAATTATTTAATAAAATAATTATTATTATAGTCAAAAAATTCAATTATCAAATAAAAAATTTTATAATATTCTACATGAACATTCCATTATTTTTTTTTTTAAATAAAAAATTCAAAAAATCATTGCTGAATTTCAATTATTTTTAGTACAATTTGAATCGAATTTCCTCAACAAATGTAATTATTCTTTAGAATTTTTTAAAAAATCGTCGAAAGAATTCATTTCTAAAAAATTTATTGATAAAATTCTTTACCAGAATGGAATTTTCACAAAAATTGAATCATTCAATAAATTAACTTTCTTTGTATTTAAATAATTGAATTCTCGTAGAATTTCTTTAGAATAATTGATTTTTAAAATGAATTTTAGTTAAAATTTGAGATAAAATTTGATGTTTTTACTTCCTTTGATAAATTTAATTGAAGAATTTACGAACAATTAAAATTTCGTAAAATTAAATATTTTAAACAAATGGATTTTCAAAGATTTTAATTAAAAATCTTTTGAAAATTTAATTATTTCTAAAAATTTAAATAATAATTGAATTTTCTTAACAAATTTGCATAAAATTTTTAAGAAAAATTTTAGTTTCCGAGAAAATTTTGATGAAACGAATTTTATAAAATATATTAAAAATAATTGAAATTCTGCCAAGAAATTTATTAAAATTTTTCTAAAGAATTGAATTTTGAAGAAAAATTGTATTATTTATTAAGGTAATTGAAATTTTTGACTAAAATTTTTGCCAAAAAAATTTTTAACTTTTAAAAATAATTTAATTTCTAAATTCTTTTGAGGAGTTTCTTTAAATTTTTCTGAAAATAATTCTAAACACTAAAATTTGAATAAGTAACTGATTTTTTGCTTGTAATTATTTTCATTTAATTCAAATTTATAGAGAACAGTGCAAATATTCACAAAAATTGAAATAAAAAACGATTTTTTAAAACCAAATTGAAATAAATAACAATTTTTTAAAACCAAATTTAAATAATAAAACTTTATTTAAATTTGATTTAAAAAAATTCTCTATTTGGCATCAAATTCCCAGCTTATTTCATATTTTTCCCGATCAATTTAAATTCCCGGGTATATTTCAAGTACTTTTCTTTTCTCTAATAGCCAACAAATCGATTATATGGTTTGAAATAATTTTTTTCTTTTTTTTTTCATTATTATATTGTAGCTGAAAGTAACTAAAATTGAGGGATTTTCCAAAGGAAATAAATGCGCAAACATTGATAATAAAACTTTTCATTTGCCAAGCAATTTCTTCATTCGCGATTGAAACAAATACAATTTTTCCTGAATTTAATGAAATGGCGTCAATACAAAGAAAAGTACTCAATAGCTCTTTAAAAAAGAAAAGAACTCACAGTTCAAGAGATTAATGGATTTAAGAGTTGATCTGTTTTTTTTTCTTTCTTTTTTTTTGTTTTATTAACGAGTTTATAGGAGAAAAGTTTTAGGCTTATCCTCCTCATCTCATTCCATTCAACTTTTCCCCCTTTTATTCGCGTTGTGAATTTCAAAACAAATAAATGTCTTCATTCAATATTTTACTTTCGAATTATTGCCTTTCTATTAAAAAAAAAAAAAAAGTCTAATTATCAAAAAGTTAAAATTTTTTTTCTAGAAAAAAACAAAAATTCCATTATAAATAATTATTATTATGTTTTTCTAAATTTACTATATAATTCGAAGAAAACAAAAACTTTGTATTACATTTAGTAAAAAAATTTCTTGTTACATTGTTATTATATTATTTTGCTTTGTTATTATTTGAAAAATTATTACTTTTAATAATTTTATTACTTTTAACAATTTTTATTTATTACTTTTAACAAGTAGAAAATTTTGAAAAAATAAAACCAAAATAATAATTTAATAATTTAATAATTTAACAATATAATAATTTAATAAATTATAATTTAGATTCAATAAAAATGCGTTTTTCCTTTTTTTAATTCTGTATAAATTGTTAAGTAAGTAAATAAATAAACAACAAATAATAATAATAACTATAATTTTTCAATATATTTGCTATAATAATAAATTTTCACTTTACTTGGAACAAGAAATCTGAATGGAAAATATTATTCAAAGAAGATTGACTGTCTTTTACATCTTGCAATATATATTTTCAAAAATTCTTAGAGAACGTTTTGAATTTAATACAGTTCACTCGTTATTGTATCGACGATTTTCAGATATAAAAGAGAAAAATAATGAAGAAGAGGATTAACGCAAAAAATGCCTTTGGCTATAAAAAAATATATATTCTATGTAGTTTCTTTTTGTACAGACGTGATTGCACACACACACACACACAAGAAAGAGGCAGTCTTATGATTTTTAATTAAAATAAACTGCACGCCCTCGAGAAATATTTTATGTTCTAATTTTTCATTTAAATTATTATTATTATTTTTATTTTTGTTATTATTATTAGTATTTTTTTTACTACTATTATTGTTTTTGTTGTTGTTATTATTATTTTTTTGTTATTACTATTATTGCTATTTTGTTATTATTATTATTATTATTATTATTATTATTATTATTATTATTATTATTATTATTATTATTATTATTATTAATATTATTTTTGTTATTACTATCATTGTTATTTTTATTGATATTATTATTAATATTATTTTTGTTATTTCTATTATTGTTATTTTTATTGTTATAAATAATATTATTTTTTATTACTATTAATATTTTTTTTGTTATTATTATAATTTATAATTATTATTATTAACAATATAACTACTATAATTTTTTTAATACGATACCAAATTTCGAATTTCAAGATTTATAACAATTTCCCCTCAAAAAAAAAAATATAATAAAAAAATCCTAATTTTTCCACACTAAATATAATAATAATTCGAGGATACATGAAAATTTCTCGGTTTATTTTAAAACTAATCCGATAAACTAAATTTAAACATCAACTACAGCGGTTCAACTTTGTCCCACACACACTCACACTGACATAGTCCGCACATGTGTTTGTTTCTAAATCCCTCAAAATATCAATTGTGTTACAGTAGTTTGAAAATTCATTTACGTCTATATATAGATTGAAAATGTAATTTAAATGTGGTGGAAAATTCATCAATAGAATATGAATTTTATATTTTATTAAAAATCGAAAAAGTTTCCTTTTTTCCTGAAAAGAAAATCAATATAAATGAAAATATTTTTTTTTTTTGACAAAATTCCAAGTAAAAAAAAGCGTTTCAAAATAGTTTTTTTTTTAAATTAAATTCTACCTATATTTGTAGTGGGTTGATATTTTTGAAAATTATATTTCAAAACTCCTACTAAATGTTTAACTACAGTAAATGAAATTTTGAAATAGAAATGAGTTTGAAAGTTGCCTTATATATTAGCTTAAGGAATAATCTTTACTCATTTACAAAGTCAAAATTAGTTCTCTACAATGTTTACTCTCTCTCCATCTCAACCTCCGACAATATTTAACATATAGGAAATAATCTAGTCAAACATGTAACAATAAAAAATAAAAATATTTACAATCGTCTCTAGGTTTGAATTTTATTTAAATTATATTCACAAAAACTAGAAAGAATTTTTATATTAAATTCTTTTGACGATTTTTTAAACAAATTTTTTATAATAATATTGTTCTTAGCGATTTCAAATTATTAAAAAAAAATTATATTAAACTTTTTGAAAAAAATTAATTCTCCAAAATTGACATAATTGAAAATTCAAATATTCAAATATTTTAATTTGAAACCATTTTACAATTATTCCATTATTTAAATAGAAAAGTAAATAATTTATTAAATAATTGAATTCCTAAAACAAATTTATTATTTATTAAAAAATAATTAAATTCAGAAAGAAGTGCATTATTTATTAAAAAATAATTTAATTCATAAAAAAATTTATTATTTTAAATTTTTTAAAGTCACTAATTTAAATTAGAAAACATTTTTACTGAACAGAGTTTAAAAACTAATTTTTATGAATAAATTTTCCAATTTGAAAATGTAAAAATATTCATCAATTTTTTTTTTCTAAAAGCATTAAAATTTTTCAGGAAAATTCAATTATTTATAAAAATTGTAAAATAAAATTCCAGGCAAATTACAATTTCCCGAAAAACAACAATTTTTCACGAGAATCCAATTGTATTATTGAAAAATATTAATTAAATAAAATATTTCCTAAAAAAATTCAATTATTTTTATAAATAAGAAAATTTCTTCTTGAAAAAATTCAATTATTTTGTAAAAAGAAAATAATTGATTTTTTAATTCTTTTCATTAATTTTTCGCAAAAATTGAATTATTTTTCTAAATACTTTTTAGGAAAGTTCAATAATTTG
The DNA here is from genome assembly GCA_032872475.1 of Leptopilina myrica (nomen nudum). Taxonomy (NCBI): domain Eukaryota; kingdom Metazoa; phylum Arthropoda; class Insecta; order Hymenoptera; family Figitidae; genus Leptopilina; species Leptopilina myrica (nomen nudum). Next base: position 2,888,756 of record CM065464.1, on the reverse strand, counting down.
AAAAGAATTAAACAAAATTCAAATCAAGAATTCAATTACTTTCCGCAAATAATTACAAAGTTTTTCACGAGAAAAGAAATTGATAAATTTTCGAATTCTTTTCTTTAAATTTTCGAAAAAATTCAATTATTTCTCTAAATAATATAACTTTTTACGAAAATTCAATTATTTGAAAAGAATTAAATAAAATTCTTCTCAAGAATTCAATTATTTTTATAAACAATGAAATTTTATTTAAAATTCATTAATTGAAAAATTTAATTATTTTCACAAATAATGTTTTTAAACAAGAATTCAATTATTTAAAATAACACTTTCGTCAATATTTATTATATATCGATAAACAAAAATTATTTAAATCCATGTTTACAAAATTCTTCTGAAGAATTCAATTATTTTCTGAAATAACAAATTTTTTCACAAAAATTCAATTCTTTTTAAACGTTTTACTCAAATTTTATGCAAATAATTCAATTATTTTTATAAATAACAGAATTCGTCAAAAAATGTAATTATAAATAATAATTTTTTTATAAATAATAAATTTTTTTTATGAATTCAATTATTTTTCAATAAATAATGCACTTCTTTCTGAATTTAATTATTTTTTAATAAATAATAAATTTGTTTTAGGAATTCAATTATTTTGCTTTTGAATTAGTGAATTTTTGCTAATAAATTAGTAGAAATATCTATTCATTTTTTATTTTTATTACTTTATTTATTATTTTTATTAGTTTCCTTTTTTAGTTTATTATTTATTAGTAAAATTTACTAATTCAATTTTTGTTTCTTTTTACTATTTTTTAGTAAATTTTACTAATAAATTAGTAGAAATATCTATTAATTTTTTATTTTTATTACTTTATTTATTATTTTTAATAGTTTCCTTTTTTTAGTTCATTATTTATTAGTAAAATTTACTAATTCAATTTTTGTTTCGTTTTACTATTTTTTAGTAAATTTTATTAATAAATTAGTAGAAATATCTATTAATTTTTTATTTTTATTACTTTATTTATTATTTTTATTAGTTTCCTTTTTTAGTTCATTATTTATTAGTAAAATTTACAAATTCAATTTTTGTTTCGTTTTACTATTTTTTAGTAAATTTTACTAATAAATTAGTAGAAATATCTATTAATTTTTTATTTTTATTACTTTATTTATTATTTTTAATAGTTTCCTTTTTTTAGTTCATTATTTATTAGTAAAATTTACTAATTCATTTTTTTTACTATTTTTTAGTAAATTTTACTAAAAATTAGTAGAAATTACTATTTATTTGAACATTTTTCTAATTCAAAAGCAAAAAGTCAGTCTCTAATTCAAATTAGTAAAAAATTTTAACGAATTCAAATTTAGAGATCAGAGAGTCAAAAAGTCAGTCACCTATTTAAATCGATAAAATTTTTTAATTTTTCACTAAAATTTCCCTTTAGAGGGAAATTTGGAATCGAAGTGAAGTTTACTCACTAAAATTTATTAAAATTGAGTAGTAAAATAAAAAAGATTATTTAGCTACATGGGTAAAATTTGCCCTATGGAATTGAGTGTTGCTCTTAATAGAAACATTTCGGTAATTTTGCCTCTCTGACACAAGCAAGAGTAGAAAAAAAGAGGAAAAAAAGAGAAAAAAAGGAAGAAAAAAGGGAAAAAAGAGAAAAAAATAGCAGCACATATATACATAAACATGCGAGCTAATCGATTTGGACGAAACGAAGTACTTAAAATGAAAACCTTTTGTGTAGTACATAAAATGTAAATATACGTTGGCGTGACTCTAAGGATCGTAAGTTTGTGTATGCAGTGACGTTACGATGCATATATAGGCGAAAAGTAGAGCAACGACCGGGAAGTTAGACTCGGGTTGGCTCCGCAATGTCGGGGCTCATCGTATTGCAACCGATCCATTTCAAAAAGGGGGGCAAACGGGGATTTTCTTTACCCAGAAGCAGACAATGCGACGTCGTGTCGCATCGTAGCGTGTCCACTGGAACAATACTTCTTCTTCTTCTTCTTCTTCTTCTTCTACTTTTTCAATCCTCGACTTTTTTCTCTTTTTTTCTTCTTTTTTCTTTCTCTATACATAGATTTCGACTGTCTTTTCGATGCTGTTCATGATTTTATTTTCTCTTCTTCGTCCATGAAACTTGTTACTGCGAGGGATCTGTTTCTTCTTCTTCTACTTTTTCTTCTTTTTCCTTCTCCTTTTTTTCTTTTCTCCTTCTCCTTTTTCTTCTTCTTCTTCTTCTATTTTTCTTCTTTGCTCTCAGGACTGCCAGAAAAATTCCATTTTGATTTTCCCTATAAGTTACAACCCTGTTGCTTCTTTTATCTCTTTTCTTTCTTTCTTCTTCTTCTTCTTCTTTTTTTCCTTCAATTTTTCTTCCAAATTCACTTCTTTTTCTCTGTTTTTCTCTGTCACTTCTTTTTCTTTCAATTTTTCTTCCAAATTCACTTCTTTATTTCTTTTTTTCTGTTTTTCTCTGTCACTTCTTTTTTCTTCAATTTTTCTTCCAAATTCACTTCTTGATTTCTTTTTTTTCTGTTTTTCTCTGTCACTTCTTTATCCTTCAATTTTTCTTCTACATTCATTTCCATTTTCTTCTATTTTCTTCTCTTTTCTCCCCTTTTTTCTTTTTCTTTTTTTCAGTTTATCCCCTTTTTCACTTTTTTTCTCTTTTCCCTTTTTCCCCCCACTCCCTTTTTTTAGACGAAATAATCTTATCTAGACGTGAAAAATACCCTTCCCACTTTTCACTCCCCCCCCCCCCCTTAAAGAATCGTCTTCACCGCTTTTCCATAAAACTCACTCAACTTCTTTTTCTATTCCTTTGGGATTTATCGACTTGTCCGACTGAGTGCTTGATATACCCTCACAGTCCTTTATTCTTTCTACAAGTTGAACCTTTATTTTACACATTGTCGAGAGAGCAGACTATAAGGGTGTAGAAGCAGAAACTACTTGTAGGAATTGTGATTTCAAGCAACTTGTTTCGAAATTCACGCACGATTTCACCGATATTTCAAACACGAGAAAATTATTCTTAGCATTTTCTTTTTTTTCGATTCCAAATTCGTCAGAACTTCATTACATTCAATTATTCAATAAATTATTTATTTATTATAATCAAGAATATTGAAAAACTTATAAATTCTTGACTATTTTTTAATTTTTTATTAAATTTTTTGATTAAATTTTACCAAGTTTTCAGTTTTGATTCATTTGAATTTAGTATATGTTAATATTTTAACGCAGTTTTCTTTATAAAAATTGAAGTGAATGGAAAAAATAATAATTTTACTTTTAATTATTTAAAGCATACAGGAGATGCTAACGTGACTGGAAATATTCAAAGTATGCTAATCAAGTCAATCAATTCCCAAAGTTTTAAACTTCGAAATTGCATTTAAAGTTCATGAGGGACATAAAAATTAATGTAGTTATTTTTACAGTAATGAACTTTCTATATTCATGGATTTAATTTCTTTACTCTTCAGTTGAAAATTGGGTTACATAAGCGAGAAAAATGTCGTATAATTAATATTTTTTCTCTTTCGAAAATTTTTCAAACTTCTCTATATATATATATAATAGTCTTTTCGCATTATTTTATGTTAAACAAAATTTAGTATTAAGACACAAAAATTTTCCTTTTAAAACACTTTTTTTAAAATAAATTCAATTTATAAAAAAAACCACTTAAAAAACCATATTTACTTATTTATTTATTTATTCAAGTCTCAGTCCTCAATCACATATAAAAAAAACCACTTAACTTAAAATTCACAAAAAAAACATTGTTAGACACAAAATATCATTTCAGACAAAAAATCATTTAAGGTAAATAACATTTTGTTCTAAAATTCATTTAACACAAATTTTATGTTACATAAAACTAATTTGACATAAAAATCATGTAACATAAATTTTTTTTCACATAAAAATCGCGTAACATAAATTTCTTTTGACAAAAAATTCATTTAACATAAATTTCTTTTGACAAAAAATGCATTTACCTTAAATTTCTTTTGACAAAAAATTCATTTAACATAAATTTCTTTTGACAAAAAATGCATTTACCATAAGTTTCTTTTGACAAAAAATTCATTTAACGTAAATTTCAATTGTTTTAAAATTTATTTCACATAAAATTCATTTGACAACAAATTGGCATAAAAGTCATTGAACGTAATTCTCACTTGACACCACAATCCATTTGACATGAATATCATTTTACGTAAAATTCACCTGACATAAATTTCATTTCACGTGAATATCATTTAACATAATTCTCATTTAACGTAAAATTCACTTGATATAAATTTCATTTGGCATAAATTCCATTTAACATAATTCTCATTTGACATAAAATTGACTTTACATAAATTTCATTTGGCATAAATTCCATTTAACCTAATTCTCATTTGACATAAAATTCACTTGACATATATTTCATTTAACGGATAAGTCATTACACGTAATTCTCATTTGACATAAAATTCAGTTGACATTTGTTACATTTTACGTAAAGATCATTTCACATGAAAATATAGGCGCGAATTTCAAAAATTGCCGAATCACAATGTTTATAATGTCTAATTGGTTACTTTTAAAATTCGCGCTTTTTTTAAATGTAAAATGTAATTATTTGTCAAATGAATTTTGTGTCAAATGAGAATTTTGTTGAATTAATTTTATGTTAAATGAAATTTATGTCGAATGGAATTTATGTCAAATGAAATTAATGTCAAATAAAAAAATTATGTCAAATATAAAAATTATGTTAAATGTCCTTTAGGTTAAATTAAAATTTTGTCAAATGAAATTTATATTAAATGAAATTCATGTCAAATGAAATTTATGTCAAATGACGTTAATGTGAAATAAAAATTACGTTAAATGTCTTTTATGTTAAATGAACTTTATGTCAAATAAAATGTATGTCAAATAAAAATTATATTAAATGACATTTATGCAAAGTGAAACTTATATTTAATAAAATTGATGTCAAATGAAATTTATGACAAATGAATTTTACAACAAAATAAAATTTATATCAAATTATTATATGTCAAAATGACGTATGTTAAAGAAATTTTACCTCAAATGAATTTTCTGTTAACTGAAACTTATGTGAATTAAAGAAATTTTCAAGTGATTTTCATGTAAAATCAAAATCAAATTAATTGTGTTTTTACTTTAATTGGGAAGTATGCTAAATGATTTTTATGTCAAATAAAATATATCTTGAAGTAATTCTATGTCAAATGACATATATATGTTACATAAATTTTGATGTTTAATGAAAAAAATGTCAAATGGATATCGTATAAAATACCATTTATGTAATAAAAATTGTATGTTCAAAATGAAATGTATGTCAAATAAATTTAAAATTAAATGTTTGTTATACCAAATCGATTTTATGACAAATGATATTTATGTTAAATGGTTTTATGTCAAATGATATTTATGTTAAATGTTTTTATGTCAAATGATGATTCCCAAGTTTTGAACGTTTAAATGAACGAAATATCTGATATTGAAGATATTTTATGGTTTTCTGTCTACAATACAATGATATTTATTTTAAATGGTTTTATGTCAAATTAAATTTGTGTTAAATGGCTTTATGTCCAATTATATTTATGTTAAATAATTTTATGTCAAATGGCATACAATGTCAAATAACATTTGGTCATAGTAGTCCCACGTCTCAAGCTAATAATCCTGCATTTACAGTTTCTGCAAAAGATTATAATTTTCAATTTCGAATTTTAATAACTTTCAAAAAAAGAATTTTTAAATTAAATTTTGTTAAAAAAAAATTCGGATCATTTAGAATTTTATTCGAAAGTAGAAACATATATCTAAAGGGAATTTTCGTAATTTAGTTTCATTTCCTACCGCACCAGACATTTAGAGTTGATTAAAAGAATTCGAGCTGTAAATGCTTCTTCCATCTAACTTGATAAATATTCAGTTAAATGGGGATACAAAATTCGAGATGAAATGCAGGAAGCGAAGACAAGGGTGTCATTGAAGATAACGAGTTCCTATTACTCAGGGTCAGAGAGACAGAGAGAGAGACAAAATCTCTGTCCGTTGCGGGAGTTATCTTCATTGATCTGAGGGTAGAAGAGAGTTACAGTGGATTCATTGGATAAAGGGCAAGATGAGACAAAACCACAGCAAAGAAACTTACCACAGCTCCAAACTATGCAAAAGGGTTTTCTTTCACTAAACTACTTTCACAAAGAATTCAAACTATTGACAAAATTTTAACAAAAAATTAATTTTCTTGCAAAAATTTATCATCGCATTCAATTTATTAATAATACAATTTTTAATTTCCCACACTCTCAACTCCGCAGTTTTTAACTAAATTCTTGCGGTTGATTAAAAAAAAAAATTGTTTCAAATTCTACTCTTCAAGTTGCCGAGGCAAAAGTCTTGGACAATTTTTAAAAATTCATACTTTTCTATACCCGAAGGGACTTCTTAGTTTCAGTTTTCACAATTTTCCAGTCGTGTGGTTATGAATAAGGAATTATAGAAGTAGGAACAATGGTTTTGGCGAGTATAAAAAAAAAATTCGGTCAAATCCAAACGTCCTTTGTATCCTTAATACTTAACTTAAGGATATTTCAAACTCAAACTATAATACATGTATAAAAATTTCATTAAGAAAAGTGCTGTTTAAAATTCTCCCTTTTTTGTCTCTATATATTGAAAATCGCAAACTTGAGAATTATTTAGAAAAATATTTCTAAATACTAAGCAAACAAAAAAAAAAGACAATACTAATTTAAAAAAAAAATTCTTTAATTCCAAAAGAAACAATGATTTTGATTTTTACAAAACTTTCTTCATCATCATAAGTGTATAGCATCCAAAAGGTGTTTTCTCCGCACATATCGCGTTTCTAAAGCGAATAATCGATCGTATGTCAAGTGCTCGTGTGTATTTTAGCGTTAGAGACGATATATACCATATATCTAGCTAACTATACCGTGTTCTCTAATCTTTGTTGAAATCTTTCCCCAGAATGCACGTCAATTTCAAGGGAATTTTTTCATACCCTTTCCTGTTAAAACCATGAGGTTTGAAAAAAGGGGAAAGAAAGAAAGGAATAGAGAAAATTGCCGGCAGTAAATTTCTTATTGGTTTTGCACGAAGACAATCATATAATTTCTATATTCTCTCTTCATACTGAACTCTGTATTTTAAAAAACATTTATATATTTTTTTTTTACTACTAAAACCCCCTGAAGAATATATGTAAAAATCCTCAAGTTTTCAACGTTCAAATGAACGAAATATTTTTTATTCAAGATATTTTAATAAATTACTAATAATAAAAAAATTTATAAACTAAAATTTAACGTTTACAAACTGAATAATTGGATAGTGAAGCAAAATAATTGCAATACAAATTTTATTTTCAGAAGAAATAAATAAATTTCGTTCATTTGAACGTTCAGAACTTTAGGATCCTAAAAATAGTGGAAAAATATTTTCAAAGAAACTGCCCCTTAATAATGATGAATATAATAATTAATATCTACACGATTAAATATAGAAAATTATTGTCTCTAATGCGAATATGTATATATAGACAAATTATCAACATTTGAGATGCATCGGGAAATTGACGTTTGTTTCAAATTCAAATCCTTTCGTCAAGTTGATCAACGATTCAAATATATATATAAATATAATTTCAGGTCGTCAGAGACAAAAGCCGTCGAGTATTTACCGTTCATTTAAATATCAAATATTTATTATTATTTTATAGTATTATTATTATTATTACTACTGTTATTATTATTAGTAAAAATACAAACTATACTATAATTATTATTTATTTTTATATTTATATTATTTATATTGATTATTATTTTATACTATTATTATTATTATTATTATTATTATTATTATTACCATTGTTATTATTATTATTATTATTTGTAAAAATACAAACTATATTATAATTATTATATTTATATTTATTATTATTTTATACTATTATTATTATTACTATTATTACCATTATTAAAAAACAAACTATATTATAATTATAACATTAATATTCCAAATGCATAAAAAAACCGTTTAAAAAGTTAAAAAGACTATACAGAGTAGGAAAATTGAATACTGCATTGTTTTTGTTGTTCCTCATTTTTTGTTTCAAAAATACGGTAGGCGGGAAATTTCATTTTCCAACAAATAACTATTGTACTGGATTTAAGCACAATATACTTCATCAGTCATTCTCCGGAGAATATTATTGACGCACATAAATCGTTCCTTTTCAACTTCAATTACCCATGGGTATATAAAAGTGTTTCTCAAAAAGTTTATTTTCTAAACTATAATTTTCTCATTTTTATTATGAAGAAAAATCGCATTATCGGCAAATGTTTAAAAACAAGAAAATCAAACTTCAAGATTATTTTCTTTTTTTTCCCCTGCTAAATTATGATTTTCCTCCTTTAAAATTTTATTAACGAAAAAAAAAATTTATTTGATTCAAATAACCGATTATATTTGATTATTATCAAATAAATATTTACTTGAATCAAAATAATTTTTATTTGAATCAAATAATATTTGCTTTAAATACTGAAATATTTAATTCAAAAAGAATTTATTTGATTTAAATATACAAATTATTTGATTCAAGTAAATATTTATTTCATAATAGTCAAATAATCGGTTATTTGAATCAAATAATTTTTTTTTCAGTGTAAGATACCGAAAATAGTTCATATTTTCTTCCTAAAAAAAAAATTTTTCCCTTTTTTAAGTTTATAGTTCCTATTACTAATTAATTACTCATTAAAAAAATCAAAATTTGTCCCTTTTTTAAGCTTATAGTTTCTACTACTTATTAATTAAATTAAATTGTAGTAACTGAAAATTTACACTACAATCATTTTGTTGATATTCCCGAAAAAAGAAATTAAATTCTTTATTGACATTTAAAAATTTGTTTTTAAACAAATTAAAAAACAATTTTTTTTATACTAATTTTACTTTTATTTATGAACAGTATACGAGTAATAGAAGGACAGAAAGAAAAGAAAGTTTATTTTTTTCGACTACTTGATTGATAGTTTGATTGATTGATGCGCGTTAAATGGTTGGTAGTGTGCGACGATAAAAAACAGACATGTTGATCATTTTCAAACGTAATTGAATTTTTAATTGCTTCACTTGGAATGTTTGTTGCTCGATTGTACTCCGAATTTTAATTTTCTTCAATTTTTATTATTTACATACTTCACGCACTCGATAATTAATTTTTTAAAAAGTAACAAAAAGTAGCTTTCAAACTAAAAAAAAAAAAGAAGTAGTGAAAAAGTAGCTTATATTGAAAAAATTAAATTTGACGACGAAAAAGAATTTGTTCTAAAAAATTCACAATACGGACAAAAATTTTATTACATATTTTTTAATTTTTTGTCACTTTTTTCTAAGTTTTATCAAAAAATATTTACTCCTTATCCTGCTAATAAATTGACTGAAGAATTTTTTTAAATATTTATAAAAATAATTTAATTTTTACCAAGCATTTTTAAAAATTGATTTTCTTCAACTAATTTTTCGGCAAATTCTAATTTTTTAACTAATTGAATTCCAGAGAAATTTTACTTATTTATACAAAAAAAAGAATTGAATTCGTACGAAGATTTTTTGCAAAAAAATTTTTGTAAATTGAATTCAATTTGGAAATTTTTTGAAAACATTAAAAATCATTGAATTGCAAAAAGTTATTAAAAATAATTAAATTCTATTTGGATATTTTTTGAAAATATTAAAAATCATTGAATTGCAAAGTCTTAAAAAATAATTAAATTCTATTTGGAAATTTTTTGAAAATATTAAAAATCACTGAATTGCGAAAAGTTTTGAAAAATAATTAAATTCTATTTGGAAATTTTTTGAAAATATTAAAAATCATCGAATTGCGAAAAGTTTTGAAAAATAATTAAATTCTATTTGGAAATTTTTTGAAAATATTAAAAATCATCGAATTGCGAAAAGTTTTGAAAAATAATTCAATTTCACAAAGAATTCTATTAAAATTTTCTAAAATAATTGAAAATTCTTGCGAACGATATTATTGGAATTTTCCAAAAATAACTAAATTTTGAATAAGAAATTTATTCTTTACAAAAATTACAGAATTTGAGTGATAAACATTTGATATTTACAAAAAATGATTGAATTTCAAAATAGTAATTCAATTATTCAAAAAAAAAATAAAAATCGTATTTAAAATAATACATTTCTTACGGACAATTTTATTAAAAATATTTGACAATAAATCATTTAATTTCAGTGAAAAATTCTACTACTTTTTGTAACTAATTAAATTCTTTTAAAGAATGTAAAAAAACATTTCTCTAAATAATTTATTTTTCAAAAAAACAATGCTATTAAATTTATAAGAATAATTTCATTCCTAAACCAAAGAGTTCAGTTAGAATTTGTATTATAAAAATAATTCAAATCCTGCCATAAATTTTTTTATTATTTTATTTTATAAAAATAATTGAATATAGTTGCTAAGAATTTTTATTAAAATTGTATGAAAAATAATATTGAAAACCAGTGATGACTTTCATTATTCATGAAAATAATTAAATATAATTAATTGCTAAGAATTTTATTAAAATTATCCAAAATAATTGAATCCATGAGAAAAATTTTTGTTATTTTTTTTTAAATAATTGAATTCTTCATAAGAATTTTATTATTTTATTAAAATTGAAAATTTATTTTAAAAAATCAATATTCAGCAAGAAAAATTTTTTTTATTAGTGAAAGTATTTATTTATTTATTCTTAATTCTTTTTTCACTTTTTACTATTTATTTTTGTCTTTACTTTTTATTCTTTATTCTTTTTCTCGCTTTTACTATTTATTCTTTTTTTACTTTTCATTATTTATTCTTTTTTTTACTTTTCATTATTTATTCTTTTTTTTATTTTTAATTATTTATTCCTTTTTTACTTTTTACTATTTATTTCTATTCGTTTCATTTTTTTTTTCGAAAAAAGTGAAATACGTTAGAAAAAACTATAATAAAAAGAAATCACCCAATTTATCGTAGGAATATTCGTTTAAAATTAAAAAAATTTTTTTTAATGGGTTACCAACAATTATAGTAAAATTTTATTAATTTGTAGAGAGAGAGAGAGAGAGAGAGAGAGTGAGTCTATATAGTTTGATAAAAGGACTCAAGTATGTAGTGCCTATAGTTGTACAATACAGGTAGTCGAGAAACGATTATGTGCAGCTTCTCGAGACTAATTCTCTCTGAAACGATCTACACCACAATATTATGACATTATGATACACGCGTCCTCACATATTATTATGTATGTACAGTTTGCTGGAAACATCTCCTGTCAGCATGTTTCAATCAATATAATATTTAAACGGAATATGCATTTAATTTTCAAAGATTATCGTCAAAAAAAGAAATTAGTTCTTCTCAATTTTTTTACTATAAAAACATTTTTTAATCAATTAAATACTTAATATTTTTTAAGCAATTTTTAATCAACTAAATAATAAATAATTTTCAATTAATTAAAAACTAAACAATTTTTTATTCATTACATACTAAACAATTTTTAATTCATTAAATACTAAACAATTTTTAATTCATTAAATACTAAACAAGTGCCTAATAAATTAAATGCTAAACAATTTTTAATCAATTAATTATTTAACAGTTTTTTAATTAATTAAAAACTTAATAATTCTTTATTAATTAAATACTAAATCAATTAAATATTAAATCATCCTCAAGTTTTGAACGTTCAAATGAACAAAATATTTTTTATTACAGATATTTTTATAAATTACTTATCATAAGAAAATTTAAAAACTGTAATTTTACGTTTAGAAACTCAGTAATTAATTTTTTAGATTTTTACGCAAAATAGTTGCAATAAAAATTTAATTTTTAGAAGAAATAAATAAATTTCGTTCATTTTAACGTTCAGAACTTTAGGCACTTAATATTAAATAATGTTTAATCAATGAAATACTGAAAATTTTTTTAATAAATTAAATGCTAAACAATTTTTAATCAACTAAATGTTTAACAGTTTTTTAATTAATGAAATACTAAATAATTTTTAAATAATTAAATTCTAAATAATTCTTAACTATTTAAATACTAAATAATTTTTAATGAATTAAATACTACACTGAAAAAAATTTATTTGATTCAAATACAATTTATTTGACTATTATCAAATAAATATTTACTTGCATCAAATAATTTTTATTTGAATCAAATTAATTTTTATTTAAATCAAATATTTCCGTATTTGAAGCAAATACTATTTAATTAATTCAAATAAAAATTATTTGATTCAAGTAAATATTTATTTGATAATCGTTAAATAATCGGTTTATTTAAATCTAATACACTTTTTTTCAGTGTAAACAATTTTTAATAAATTAAATGCTAAACAATTTTTAATCAACTAAATATTTAACAATTTTGAAATTAACTAGATACTAAATAATTTTCAATTAACCAAATTAAATACCTTTTTAGAAAACAAACTTCAATTTTTGGGAATTCGGAGAAAAAAATTCAAAAATTTTCAACATTTTGAAAAATTGTTCACTTTAACGTTTGCGTGGAAAAAAAATTCGATATAAATATAAAACTGCAAAAAAATAAATAAGATTCTCTCTCACGTTTTTGACTTTTCAATTATTGGAAAACACTCGAAGAAAAACGTGATATAGTTTATTATTTCCATTTTTAATAAGATAAATCAATTTTACTTTTTTTTCCTTCATTTTTCTTTATTTATATTTTTTTTCTTTCCTTTTTTTAAATCTGCGTGATTTTTTTTTATTGATAGCATTTAAGAAATGAAGAAGATATTAAAAGTTTATCTCTCTCTGAGCAAAGTTAAGATTTATTTCTCTCTCTCTCTCTCTTTTTTTTTTGTTTTATTAAAAGAACCGTTTAAAGCTTCACTTCAATTATTTTTCTTGTTAACCTTTTTCTCTCGTCTATATATATATAAAGCAAGCGTACGTTGAATCGGTTAAGAAAACGAATTTCCTTTTATTGACACTCTGCTTAATAACGAGCGAGGTTAACGTTCTTTACGGTTTTAGCACGATTCAACGGCAAGATTTATATCATGCGAGACCGGAGACAATTTCGAGAAGAATGCGATACGTCATAAATATACTATTATTATAAGAGAGAGTCTTTTTTTTCTTTTTTTTATTTTACGAGAGGGATACTTGATTCACGTTATAATAGTGAGAGAAAAAAAGTCGTGACAAATTTATCGCATTATTTTATGTACTGAATTTTATACTTTTTACACTATTTTTTACAATTTTTTTTAGTATTTTTTTACTATTTTACACTCTTTTACACTAATTTACAAAAAGTATTGAAAATTTTTTTAAAATAGAATTTTTTCAGTAATAAAAAAAAATAATAAAAAAAATTTGTCATTCACCCCCAGCGGGATTCGAACGCATGACAAATTGACGCTGTTTAATGCCTTAACGACTGCGACTAACATGCTTTTACATCATGAACTAAAATCAATTACAAAAATTTTTTTAAATTAAATCAAATTCTTTCACACACAAAAAAAATTACTTAAATTATTATTATTTCAATGATTATTTAATTAATTAAATTATTTTAAATTATTATTATTATTATTTGAATTATTATTTAATTATTTAATTATTTTAAATTATCATTATTTGAATTATTATTTAATTAATTAATTATTTTAAATTATCATTATTTGAATTATTATTTAATTAATTAAAGTATTTTAAATTATCATTATTTTAATTATTATTCAATTAATTAAATTATTTTCAATTATTATAATTAAATTTAAATACTTAAATTTACGAAAATTCGATTCGAGAGAAAAAAAATTTCCTTTCAGAACAAAAAAAGCTTCGATTTCAAAAAAAATAAATTCAAGAGAAAAAAAAAAAGAATTTAAGTGCAGGTGACGTTAAAAATTTGAGTAAAACAGAACCGGGAAGATCTGCATTCAACATCAGATTGAAATACAAGAGATCGAAAAATCTTCACCCGGAAATGTAAATTAAATTGGCACGCGAGAAAATCTATTAAGTTTCAATGAAGATCGACCTTTTTTCTTAATGCATCGCGAGAGATAGAAGAATGAAAGAAAGCAAAGAAAAAAAAAGAGAATAGCAAACGACATACAAAAAAAATTAAGGAATAAAAGAAGAAAAAAATTAAGGAATGAAAGGAAAAAAAGTGAAAGAAAAAAAAATTAACGATTGAAAGGAAAAATATATTTTTTTAAAAGGGAAAGAAGAAAAAGAATTTCAATATTCATTATTATTGAATCTAATCAAGTTTTTCTTTTTTTTTATCAGAAAAGTATATTAAACATCTAGGAAATTCAAATATATCGATTTTAAAGGGAAAAAAATTTAGTCTTTGGTAAAATTAGAAAAATAATTTCGTGAATTATATTTTTTTCAGGAGGTATGAAGGGTATTATAATATACTGTTAATTAATGGAAACATTCTTCTACGTTATTAATTATAAGCGATATTTCAAAAAGAAAAAAATATCAATAAGGTTTATAAAGTTTTTAAGGTTCTACAAACTGGAAACTTTTATCCTTTGGAGAAATTATGTTTACTTGCCTTTCCAACCGAGTATAGTAAAGAATATAAATCTATAAAATACGCTGCAGACTTTTTAGAAGAAAGATTTCAAAAGTTTCAACTTGCTCAATATGTAGTGGCTTTTTGCAATTTCTTATATTCGACAAAATAATAAAATTCGGCTCCGAAATTCAATTGTTTTCAAAAGTAATAATAATTCTCTTTAGAATTTTATGAAAATTCGTCAAATTATTATTATTATTATTATTATTATTATTATTATTATTATTAATTAATTTAACTACAATTAATTTAATTGAAGAAAGTGAATTTATCATTCTTTCACCTTTAATACAATTAATTTAATTTAATTACTATTAATTACAAAATATTTTTTGACAAAATTCTTTATAAAAATTCAAATATTTAATAAAATATTAATTTTTAGAGTAAAAAAAATTCAATTATTAAATAAAAATGTTTATAACATTCTACACAAAGATTCAATTATTCTTCCAAAAAAATAAAATTTCAAATTTCAAAAATTCATTGCAAAAATTACAACTGTTTTAATATATCTACAATTTTTTGAAAACTTTAATTATTCCTCAAAATTTTATTAAAATTCGTCAAGAGAATTCAATTAGTTTAAAAATTTGTTAATAAAATTTTTTTAAGAAAATTCTATTTTTTAATAAACATTCAATTATTGAATAAAATATTTATTTTTACTGTCAAAAAATTAATTTATTAACCAAAAAATGTTATAATTACAAGAACATTCAATTATTTATCCAAAATACAAAAAATTTCAAATTTAAAAAAATAATTGCAGAATTTCAATTTCTTTAGTACAATTTTAATCGAATTTCTTTAAAAATACAATTATTCTTTAGATTTTTATTAAAATTCGCCAAAAAAATTCTATTTTTGAAAAAATTTGTTGACAAAATTCTTAACCAGAATTGAAGTTTCAAATAAATTGAATTATTCAATAACTTACCTTTATCTCTGTATTTAAATAATGGAATTCTCGTAGAATTTTCTCAGAATAATTTATTTTCAAAATGAATTTCAGTTAAAATTTTAGAAAAAAAATTGAATTTTTCATTTCCTTACATAAATTTAATAGAACAATTTTCAAAAAATTAAAATTTCGTAAAATTGATTATTGTAAACAAATGGATTTGAAAATTTTCAAAGAACTTTTTCGAAAATTATAAAAAACAAATTTATTTAAAGAATAATTTTAGTTAAAAATTCTAAAAATAATAATTCTAATGATGAAAATAATTTTTAAACAAGTTAGAGTAAAAAAGAAGAAAGTAAACTTTTTTTAAAAAATTAATTCTACAAAAATATTCGTTAAGGGCATTTGAACCATTATGACGTCACACTTGTAAAACACATGCTTTGCACTAATAGTGACGTCATAATGGTTCAAATGTCCTTAAAGGTATAAAAAATTCAAATTTTCAAAGATTTTAATTTAAAACCCTGTGAAAATTTAATTATTTCTAAAAATTTAAATAATAATTGAATTCTCTTAATCAATTTGAATAAAATTTTTAAGAAAAATTAACTTTTTTTTAAGAAAAAAAAATGCGAGAAAATTTGATGAAACGAATTTTATAGAATATATTAAAAATAATTGAAATTTAGCCAAGAATTTAATTCCAATTTTTCTAAATAATTGAATTTCGGAGAAAAATTTTATTATTTATAAAGATAATTGAAATTTTGACGAAAATTTTTGTGATTTTTTCAACATAATTTAATTTTTGACAAAAAAAAATTTAAGTTTTGAAAATAATTAAATTCTTGTGACTAATTTTATTAAAATTCGTTTTAAATGATTAAATTCTTTTGTAAAATTCCATTAAAATAGTAAACATTGAAAATAATTGAATTTTGACAAATTTTCGAAATTAGTTAAATTTCTACGAAGAATTTCATTAAAATTATTATGAAAAAAATTGAATTTTTAAAAAAGAACTTCATAACAATTTTCGAAAATAATTTAATTCTTTGAAGAATAAATAAAAAAAAAAGAATAAAATAATTAAATTTCTGAGAATCATTTTCAAGTTCATTTTAATAATTATAAAATTCTCCAACTCAACTTTTTTTTAAATTAAATGAATATTTCAAAATTCATTTAATTTTTTTAAAAAAGTTGAGATATTTATAATAATTATCATAAACACAATTAGAAAACAACAATTTTCCAGGATTTCCATCAAAATTCCCCGACTTTTCCAGGTGTATTCAATAATTTTTACAAATTTCCCCAACATTATTAAATATTTATGAAATAGTATTGAAAAAATTTCGGAACAACAAAATATCTCTCTCTCACATTTAAATTCCAATAAAAGCGCTGAGAAAAAAAATTTACATCAAGACATTGGCATGCACTCAAACTAAAAATAAATCAGGAAAAACGTTATTACGGATGAAAAGCGAAATAGAAAGAAAAGAAGGAGAGATGAGAAAACATTTCATCTGTCCATTTTCACAAACCCTTATTTTATCAACATCACATATATATATTTATATATACGCAGTTAACCACTCGAGCGGCAGCAGTAAAAAAGATAGAATCTTGGCTTCAACATTTTACTCATTTTGACAGTATTTTACGATCATTCTTTTATCAAAAATATATATTCTATGTATATACAAACTTATTTCATATTCGCAATATGGATTTTTTTTATTTCACATTCGACGAAAAATTTTATGCAAATTCTATAATTTAAATATAATTAAATTCCTGCGGGGGAAATTTTTATTCTATTCATGAAAAAAATTCAATTCCTCACAAGATTTTTACAACAAAAAATTTTTTTATATAAAATTCAATCATGTTTGAAATAATTTTATGGAAATTTCCCTTGGAAATTTATGCGGAAATATTTAAATAATCATTAAATTGCGAAAAGTTAGAAGTGTTACAAATTATTATTAACTTGTTATTGTTAATTATTATTCTTATACAATTTATTAGTATCTTGTTATTATTAATTATTATTTTGTTGTTACATTCTATTACTATCTTGTTACAATTAATTATTATTATTTGTTATTATTGTTACAATTAATTATTATTCGTTGTTACAATTTATTTAGTTATTATTTTATTATTCTTATATTTACTATTTTCATTAATTAATAATTGTTTATAATTGTTAATAATATGTTAATAATAACTATTTGTTGTTATTCCCATTATTATTATTATTATTATTATTAATATTGAAAAAAACGTTACGATGACGTAACAGAAGTAATTAAATTTTACAAAAAATTATATTACAATTTTTGAACTGTTTTATCAACTACTTTATTTTTTTGTTATTTTAGTATTTTTTTATTTTCTTTTAGTTTTTTTTGTTTTTTTTTAGTTTTTTTCTTTAGTATTTTTAAAGTTTTTTTTTGTTTTTTCTTACTTTATTTTACTTTAGTATTTAAAAATTTTTTTTTAGTTCTTTTTAGTTTTTTTTTGTTTTAGTTTTTTTAGTAAGTATTTAGAGAAAAAAATTTATCACTTTTAAATAACAATTAAATTCTTCTGATAAAAATTTTTATTTACGAAAATAATTGAACACTGCAGAGAATTTTATTAAAAATCCCTCATAAAATATTTGAATTTTCGGTCAAAGAAAACAAAAACAAAACCTTACCCGCATTAGAGCTGTTTTTTTTTATTTTTTTTTAAATTGAGAAGGTCAGAACACTTTATTTCATACTTTTCCAAATATATCGCCAATTTTATAATATTTTTCCCGTCACGTGCCGTCATAATAAGCATTTTCCTATCGATATTTTCTGCTCCAAATCCTTTCCTATATGGACACAAAATCGAGAGATAAAAGATATTTCACACATATACATAAAACTCTAGTTTTGACAATGCGAATATGAGTCCTCTTTATGTGAAAAAAAAAATATATATATATATATATCTCTATACAATTTATACATTCTTATATTACATTTTGTTCAAAAGCAAATATATTATTGTTTGTTTGCACTTTTTAGATCCAATATATAATAAATTTCAAAAAGCTTTTTGCACACGTGCCCGACATATTAATTATTGGGTTTTTTTTATCAATATTCGATGTCATTTGAATTTTTTATTTATTTACGATTTTAATTATATTTTTACACATGTAGCAAATTTTTTTCTCGCACCATTAAAACAAAAGCAAACAGACAAACAAAGAAAATTTTGAAAATAAAATCTTTTTCAAAGTTTCTGAATAAATTTTTTTCCTTCACATTATAATTAATAAGTTAGTGAATTTTTTATCAATAATCAATAATATTATTATTATTCTGATAATTTTTATTACTGTTATTTTTATTATTTTTTTAATTATTATTTTTTTATTTTATTTATTTATTTATTTACTTAACAAATACAGGTGATAACTTTGCGGATTTTTTATTACTATAATATTATTATTATTATTCTGGTATTTTTAATTACTGTTAGTTTTATTATTATTATTTTGATTAGTATGTTATTTTTTTTTTTTTATTAATATTATTACTATTATTATTATTATTATTATTATTATTATTATTATTATTATTATTATTATTATTATTATTATTATTATTATTATTTATTTCATTATATTTATTTATTTAAAAATTATACGGGCCAATTTTATTTTATTTTATTAAAATTATTTTGAAAAAAAATTGAATTTTTACAAAAGAATTTCATTAAAATTATCGAAAAAAATCTAATTCTTTGAAGAATAAATGAAAAAAGAATAAAATAATTGAATTTCTGAAAAGAATTTTACTACTTTTAAAAATAATTGACTTTTCCAGGTTTTTTTTTAATATTTTTACAAACTTCCCCGAAATGATTGAATATTTATAAAAAATATTGAAAAAAATTCGGAACAACAAAATATCTCTCTCACATTTAAATTTCAATTATTTTATTTATTTATTACTTTATTATTTTCCGGGAAAATTTATTATTATTTAAATATATAAATACTTATTCTAAATTAATTTTAAATTATTATTTATTTCATTTATTGATTTACTTAATTATTTAAAAAATATACGTGCGACAATTATTATTATAATTTATTACTTCATTACTTTACCTCAGAATTTATTATAATTTAAATATATATAAATACTTATTCTAAATTTATTATAAATTATTACTTATTATAATTTATAAATAAATTTATAAAATGATTATAATTATTATGAATGAAAAGAAAAATTTCCAAAGAAAATTCCTTTTTTTCCCGCGTATTTTTCTAACACATTTTCTCTCTTTCTCTGTGTTATATATTTAAGACTTTGAAGGATTCGCACTATTAAGGTGATTAATATTTGTGTGACTCTAAATGGGAAAAAGAGACTTTCCCTTCAGCGAATGATAAAAGGAACTTTTTGTTATCTAATCGAGGGTCATTCGTATTAAATGAGTTGCTCTTTTTCACAGGACAAAAAACGCACGGGTGATGAAGGGTCACCCTAAATTTAGGCGACGTCTCAGTCTGCAACCAGCTTCTTTTAAAGACGGCCAAGATAATCCGCCAAACAGGACTCCTAGGTAAGTCAATTTCATCAAAAAAAAAAAAATACTATTTCAAATAGTTTTTCATAAAAAAGATTTCAAAAAATTATTTCACATTTTCTGTAACGAGTATTTATTAACTATATTATTATTTATAATAAAAATAGTCGTAAAATATTCGTAAAACAATAACAAAATAATAAAATAATAATACCGGGTAATAATATAATATTAATATTTATTATAATTGTTATTTTTGAAAATATTAAATTCAGTAATTTAATTACTAGAAAAAAATAATACAAATTAATAAAAATATCACAAGATTATTAAGCAACTTAAAAAGAAATTAGACCAAAAAATATTCTAATAAAATGACTATAAATTACTAATTAATTTTGTTGAATAATCATCGAAAAACAGACAGAGAGAGATTCTTCATTAACAAAGAGAATTTTCTATTATATAAAATCTCGACACTGCGTCTTATATGAGAAATTAAGTCATTCAAGCAGAAATCTAATATTCCCTCTATAAAACTTCTTTTCTTTTTTCTTTTATTTTTGCAAAATGTAACCTAGAAACCCGCAGCGACTTTAAGAATTTAAGACTTTGGCTAACTTATCAGAATTTTAAATTTATTTACTAATGTCACTTAAAAATACTTTTGTTTATAATAAAAGTTGAATTATTAATTTTTTTTTCATTTTCATTTTCATTTTTTTTTCTTTTTGTTGCGAATTTTTCGTTTTCTTTTCATTTTCAAGGATAAAAAAAAGGTGTGTGAAAAAAAGAAGAAGAAAAATAAAATAAAATAAACCTAAGGGTGTGAAAGGATAAGCCTTTTATTTTTTTTTGTATATAACACATATTCGAGCTTTCTTTTTTTTTTGTTTATACGTATTTATAGATTATTTTTAGCGCACTTTAGGGAAGATTTCTCATTATGTGAATCTAATGGAACTTTTTCTTCTTTCGAGGGGAAATAATTCAATTTTTTACTGGCTTTTACATCGCACAAGTTTATGTACTAAATTTTCCCGGTTAATGAGAAATTTAATCAGTTAAAACCTTCATTAAGTAAAAGCATGAAACTTTCTCACAATTTCCATCATTTACTGTTTACTATACTGAATATATTATTATTATTACTATTATTATTATCATCATCATCATCATCATTTTTATTATTATTATCATCACTTTAATTATTATTATTATTATTATTATTATTATTATATTATAGTTAATAAAATTATCAAAAACTAATAATTCCTTATGGGAAATTCTCACTCTTTTTTAAAACAAATTTTGTCGAATATTAATTCAAAAAAAAAAAATGCTTTCTATTTACAAGTTTAAAAGTTTCATAAATAAGAAAAAATATGTCAATAATTATTATTCTTTTAGTTAAAAAGTAAAAAAAGAAAAGTAAAAGTTAAAAATAATTTTTTTCTGATCCATCCAAAAGAATTACTGACTACCTCTTAGGTTTTGAAGAAACTTTAAAGCATTTTATGGATGCAATTTAAAGTGGGGTTTTTTTTCTTTTTTTTTTTTTACAGAACCGCGCTAATAAAATCTAAGAGTCAGCTATTTCCTAAAAGCCTCTGCATAATACATATCTCAAATGTCTTTTTAAATTAACTCCACCTTGAATTATTACTCACAAGAAATATATATTTTTAATTTCAAATTCCCCCAGAAATGGCTTTTCAGAAAATTATCGACATCCTGATAAGAAATTTTCAAAAAATACACTATTTTCATTTAAATTTTTTACCATTTTTTTTTCACTTATTCACGCAGAAAATTGTAATTTTTAAATTTTATCCAAAATGCAATTTTCATTCAAAAATTAAAGTAATCGCAGGCCTCGGATCGACTTTAACGAACAAAAAAAGTCGCTTTATTCGATTAAAAATAGAAAAAATGTCGAAAAGTCGATTATTTAATTCAGTGCTGTCACAAAAATTCAAATTAATCAAAACTTGTATAATTTTGCTAAATAAATATTCAAATACTTCTTACTTCTTTATTCACAGGAAATCAAATTTTTTAAATTTCAACTTTTCAAATTTAATAAATTCTAAAAATTAAAACTATAACCCTTTTAGAAATTTAATTACTTTCTACAATTTTTAACTAAACTTCATCTCTAAATCAATTATCTGTCTGAATTTTTAATCATTTTTTGCAATTTCATTAAAAAATCTATTATTTAAATAAACAAAATCAAATTTTATATCATTTAAACCGTACATTTTTTTATTTCAAGAAATTAATTAAGGTAGAATATTTTCACAAATTTTAATAAAGAAATTCGTAAAAATTAACTTTTTAAAAATATTTCTAAACGATTTATTGAAAATACAAAAAAGTTTAACAATTAAGTAAAATTAAAAAATGTCTAAAAAATTGAAATTTGGTCAAATCTTTTCAAAGTTGATTTAAATTTAGTAAAACATTTTTGAAATAATTCAAAATTTGTCAAAATCTTTTAAAAAGTAATTGAGTTTTTTTTAAAATATAAAAAAATTAATGAAATTTTTCCAAGAATTTTAATTATAAATAAATTATTTCTGAAAAATTATTAAATAGTGCTGTATAAAAAAACAATTTTTTGTAATAATTTAAATCTTACATTTTTCTATTTAAAGATATTAATTAAGGTAGAACGTTATCAAACATTTTAATAAAAATATGTTTCTAAATAATTTATTGAAAATACAAAAAAGTTTTACAATTAAATACAATTAAAAAATGTCTAAAAAGCTTAAATTTAGTCAAATCTTTTCAAAACAAATTTAAATTTAGTAAAACCCTTGAAAAAGAATTCAAAATTTGTCAAAATCTTTTGAAAAATAATTAAGTTTTTTAAAAATATAAAAAACTAAATCAAATTTTTCAAAAAATTGTAACTATAAATAAATTATTTCTGAAAAACTCTAAAATAGTAAATTTAATAAAAAATTATTTAATTTATTCCAAGGTAATTGAATCTTAAAAATTTGTAATAAAACAATTGTAAGAATTAGTTTTTTATAAATATTGTAATGTACAATTTTTCAAAAGTAATTCAAGAATTTTTGTATAATTTAAAACAAAATTGTTATCAAGAATTTTAATTGAAAATTCGGAATATATGATTATTTTCTCCAAAATGTTGAAAATAATTTTGAATAATTTTAATTATATTATTTCGTGTATGAATTTTAATTTTCGGAAATATTGAAAATAATTGAATTTAAAAAAATTAGATCGTAATAATTCAGAGAATTATTCTTTTCCAAAACTATTTTAATATTATTTTTAAAACCTATTTTTCGTTAATTTTCATTTTTATTAAATCTACACTTGAAGATTATTTATTATAATTTTTGATAATTTAATATTATTTGAAAAATTTTCAATTAAAATTCTTGAAAAGTTAATTTTCAAAAATTAGAATAAAACACTTGAAAATATAATTTAGTTTGAATTAAATTTTACAGAATTTGAATTATTGAGAATCTTTTGCATTGTAATATTTTGAAACATTTAATTAGAAAATTGATTGAAAAATAAAGATCCAAAAGTTTGTCTATAATAAGTTGTACTTTTTACCGTATAAAAATAGAAACAAATTGCATTTTATATTTTTATACCAAAAATATTGTATTTTGGCCCAAAATTTGGAAGAAAAGTCGAAAAAGTGGCAATTTTTAAATAAAAATCGATAAAAGTCTCGCATTATTTGAAAATAGTCGAAAAAAGTCGAAAAAATTATAATATCCGAGGCTTGAGAAAATAGTAGGTTTAATTTTTTTGAAAGATCATTTACAAAAAGAAATATTTGTGAACAAAAATTTTTATTCTTTCTGGTAGGAAAATATTTTTGTTTCTTTTAATCGTTAATGATAAACGTTGCGAACTTCACCGACATGATAAATAAAGAAATAAGTATTGCAATTAAAATCGAAATAAGAGGGCGAAAAGAAAAATTTTGAGAAAATGACAAAAAAATCAATAAATAAAATTCGTGTAAACGTGACCTGAATATATGAACACAAAGAAATAAACAATGAATTTCTCTTGAGAAGAAAAAAGTAAGTCTACCGAAAAATTATATATTTCCCGATAAAAATGGACTCGATGCGAGAAAAAAGTGAGAAAAAAGAAATATATATATATATATAAAGTATATAGCGCGCACATAATACTGATCGCAACGGGGCTTGAAATCCTCTATCCTCGTTTTATACCCTTCGCGTCTATAATCCTGAAACGACTCTTGATTACCACCTTTACTTTTCCCTTCCTTATATTCCATTGAAAGGATTATTCCATACTTGACAGACTTCGCTTTTATTCAGAGAGAAAGAATTTTTTTTCCCACTCCCCCTTACCTTTTGCACTTCTCTTTTCTCCATTACAAGACACACTCCTCCTACCGCATCGAGACTATTTTTCAAAGACAGTATAACTTTAATTTCGTGCTGATATTGGCTAGGCTATCATCAGAAATGAAACATCTACGAGCATCTTGTAATATAAGGAAGAAGAAAAAGAAAGAAGGTCGGACTCTTTAATAATAAACATTCGACATGTATAGCAAAAGAAAAGGGGTAGTTTTTTTTTCTCCCTTTTTCTCTAAAATACAGAAAGAAGACCAAGGGAGGCAAAGGAAAAAAAAGAAAAGAAAAGAGGGTTGACGAAGTATGATGCCGGGGATATACTGTTACTCGAAGCACGTAATTCCCTGGCGTCGAACAACCTCGGTAGTACGACGGTCTTCCTCGTTCCCTTTTAATTAATTGAATTAAATTAAACGAGCTCCGCATGCAAATACCGTCACAGTTTAATGCGTCGCCCGAGATACTGCGATTTGTTTAACGAAGGAAGAGAGAGAGAGAGAGAGAGAAGAAAACGAAAAATAGAAAAAGAAAAATTTTCCTGAGAAACAACTCAAGGGGAAAAATCCTTCACTTGTTGCTCTCTTTTCAGTTTTACTTTTACGACGCACAGATTTTTATATTTTAGCTTCATACCATAAATACAAGCAACCATTCCTCGGGAATATTTCATGCAGAAGGAACATTCATTTTTAAATTAAATCCTCTGCATAATTTACTTTTCACTTTCCTATATCCCTCTCTCTCTCTCTCTCTCGTTTCTTTTCAACCCCAGAAAAATATAAATTCCGCAAACTAAAAAATTGTCTCATATTATTATTTTTTTTCTATTCAATACCAAGTTTGC
This sequence comes from Leptopilina myrica (nomen nudum), assembly GCA_032872475.1. Classification (NCBI taxonomy): domain Eukaryota; kingdom Metazoa; phylum Arthropoda; class Insecta; order Hymenoptera; family Figitidae; genus Leptopilina; species Leptopilina myrica (nomen nudum). The sequence goes on along the minus strand of CM065464.1, from coordinate 2,863,271 downwards.
CGCGCGCTAACAAAAATTATTTGATTCAATTTGAAAAATATTTATTTGATTCAATTAATTAAAATTACTTTGACAAATAATTATTATAATTATCATTATCAATTATAACGAATAGTATAATTTATTGTTAATAGTCATTATTATAATTTATCAATATTTACAAAAATAAATCTTTTTCAGTCTTCATAAATTTTTAATTCTTCTTCACGTGAAAATAAAAAAAAATCCAAGCCTATTCTCATTTTTGATGAGAATGTAATAAACAAATTAAATTTTACATAATGTAAAATTTAATATTTCAGGTAAAAAATAGTAAATCCCTTTAAAAGTTTTAAATAATAAACTAAAAAAAAAACGCCACTTTGTTTCAGACATGAGAGACTATCAGAGGCCGATAGTGGGAGAAAGGTGACAGAGAGTAAACTGAAGCACGAAATAATTGTAATGGGTGCGCCGAAAGTTGGGAAATCAGCGATAATTCATCAATTTCTATTCAACACATTCACGCCAAAGTACAAATCGACAGTCGAAGAAATGCATCGAGCCAAATTCGATGTTAGTGGAATTCAATTAATTCTTGATATTCGCGATACATCGGGAACACACGAGTTTCCCGTGATGCTTGACATGCGCATACAATCGGCCGATGCATTTGTTCTCGTTTACGATGTCAATGATAAAAACACATTCACCGAGCTGGTGGCCCTTCGGCAGAGAATTATCGATAAGAAAGGCGAAAATGTCCCCATTGTCGTGGTCGGCAATAAAATCGATCTCAGAGAGGACGACGACGAGGTAAATATATATTAAACGGCTCACAAAAAAACAAAAAAATTAAAAAATAAATTAAAAAGTAAATAAAAAAAATTAATAAACAATAAAATAAATAAATTAAGAAAATAAATAATAAGATAAATAAAAAAAATAGATAAAAAATAAATAAACAAGAAAATAAATAAATTAAGAAAATAAATAATAAGATAAATAAAGAAAATAAATAAAAATATGAAAAATAAGATAAACAATAAAAAACCGGGTTGCCACAAATATTTAATTTCATTTTTCCCTGATTTCCAGACAAAATTTTCACTTTTTCCCTGACCCTAAAGAATATTCTGATTCACTCTAAAAATTATTAGATAATCAAGAAAAAATGTTCTATTACATTTATTTACAAATTTCATAAATTGTAAAATTATTCAAAAACGTCAATAACTTCTTCTTTAAATAAATATTTAATCATTATTATTTTTCTGTAGGAATTCAAATTCTTCAAAACATTCAAATTCAAACCTTTTTAAATTGAACAACTTGTAATAATTTAAATTACCAAAACATTTTTCAGAATAGGTTAATTATTTACAAAAATCCTAAAAAAATCCTTCGCAAGAATTCAATTATTTTTACAAGCAGTAAAATTTCTCAAAAAAATTAAATTATTTTTTAAAAATGTAATAAAATTCGTGGCAATAATTCAATTACTTTCATAAATAATAATAAATCGATTACCCATTAATTCATTTTTAAATCAATTTTTATTAGAAAATTCTAGAAAAATTCAATTATTTAAATTAAAAAATAAATAATTTATTGAATAATAGAATGTTCTTTGTTAAAATTTAATTCTCATAAAGAATTTTATCAATGAATTTTTAAATATATGAATTTAATTTGACAAATTTTAATAAAATTTTTAAGAATAATTACATTTTTCGAGGAATTTGATTAAAATATATATTGTATAAAAAATCATTAAAATTCTGCGATGAGTTTTATTACTTATGAAAATAATTTAAATTTTCTTAAAATTTCCATAAAATAATTGAATTTTGGAGAAGAATTTTATTATTTATAAAGTTACTTGGAATTTTAACGAGAATTTTTTTTAAATTTTCCAACACAATTGGATTTCTGCGAAGAATTTTATTACATTTTAAAAATAATTTAATTCTTCCAACAAAATTTTATTGAAATTTATAAAAATAACTGTACTTATGTGAAGAATTTTATTATTTATATAAATATAAATAATTGAATTCTTACAAAGAATTTTATTCTAGTTTATAAAAATAATTGAATTTCGGTGAAGATTTTTTCGAATAATTTATATTTTTTGAAAAATTTTATGAAATTTTGTATTTTAAATAATTGAATTCCTGTGAAAATTTTATTACTTATGAAAATAATGGAATTATTTTGAATTAATTCATTAAAATTGAATTCCTACAAAATTTTGCCAAGAATTTTATTAAAATTTTTAAATATAATTGAATTTAGATGAAGAATTTTTTTATTTATAAATATAATTGAAATTTTGAAATTTTTTTTGTTTAATTTTTGAGAATAATTGAATTTTTGCGAAGAATTTTATTAATTTTGAAAATAATTTAATTCTTCCAATGAATTTTATTCAAGTTTATATAAATAATTGAATTCTTACAACGAATTTTATTCAAGTTTATAAAAGTAATTGAATTTCGGTGAAGAATTTTATTATTTATAAAAATATTTTTGTATAATTGATATTTTTCGAAAAATTTTATTAAATTTTGTATTTTAAATAATTGAATTCCTGTGAAAAATTTTATTACTACTTATGAAAATAATTGAATTATTTTGAAGAAATTTATTAAAAATTGAATAATTGAATTCTTGTGGAATTTTGTCAAGAATTTTATGAAAACTTTTAAAAATAATTGAATTTTAATTAAGTATTTTATTATTTATAAAAATAATTGTAATTTTGGCGAGAATTATTTTTTAATTTTTGAACATAAGTAATTGAAATTCTGCGAAGAATTTTTGTAACTTTTCCAAAATCTAATTTTTTAAGTATTTTTAACTAAAATTCTTTTATCAATCTAGTATTTATGAAAATTGTAAAAATGATTCATAAAATAATCTATAAGTCATAATTTATGGTAGTTATTATTAATTTTATTTAATTATTATTTATCATTAATTATTGATTTTATGATAGTTTTTGAAAATTTAAGTTATTTAAAAAGAAATTATTGTCAGAAATAGAAAAAATTGAAGGTTTTGTATTAAAATTAAAATTATGAAAATAAATAAATAAAGAAGTAAATAAAAAAAATAAATAAAATAAAGAGCCTCAAAATAAATAAATTAAGAAAATAAATAATGAGATAAATAAATTAAAAAAATAAAAAAATTCTACTAATGTCGAAAATGTAAATATTCCTTTCAGATGGACACTGAGAATACAAGAGAATTAGTGACTGTCGAGTGGAGCAATGGATTTGTCGAGGTATCAGCGAAGGATAATTCGCAAATTTCCACTGTTTTCAAGGAGCTATTGAGTCAAGCAAAAGTCAAGTACAATTTAAGTCCGGCACTTCAGCGACGACGTCGACAATCACTTCCGCCACCTCAGCATCTCAATTCGAGGACCAGTAGCGCTCAAGTCCCAACAGCCACGCAATTACAGCATTTACAAAAAATTAGCGAACGAGCGGATTCAAAGCGAAATTCATGTATTCTATCGTAAAAATGAAACAACAACAAAAACAAAATTACTATACATACCGCCCATTAAAACAAAAAAAAATTTCCAAAATTTGAATTTTTTTTCAAAATTTCAACTCATAGTTATTGTATAGATATAAAAAAGAAATATTCACCTTTATTAAATTATTATTATTATTTATTAAATTCATCAAAAATAATCGCCTTTTTTTAAGTTATAAATTTAACAATATTAATTACACGTGTAAAGTAAAAAAAAGAAAAAAATTGACTGCATTCACTTTTAACTAAAAAAAAAATTAGGTCGAAATTTTGAATAAAATGCAAATTTACAGGAAAGCACAATTAGACTATTATTCTGAATAAAAATCACCTCATAGTGTCAACTACATCTTACACTGTCAGAAAGTTTAAATCAAACATAAAAAAATTATTTTCCCGGTTTTTATTCTCGACAACTTTAAATTTATTTGATTTCAAAAAAAAAAAAAATCCACCAAAGACTTGAAAAATTTCTACTACAATTTTTATGAATAATTAAATTCTCTCGGTCGAGTTTCTTTTAATTTTTTTTTAAATAGTGTTTTTTTCATGAAATTTAATTGAAAATTTGGAAAATAATTCAATTGAAGTTTAAAATTTATTTTATTTCGAACAGAAATAAATTTACAAAAGGCTTGAAAAATTTCTACTACAATTTTTATGGAAAATTAAATTTTTTTAGCAGAGTTTCTTTTAATTTTTTTCAAACTAATTTTTTTTTTTTTAAATAAATTTTAATGAAAATTTGGAAAATAATTGAAATAAACGAAGAATTTTTTCAATTTTTGCAAAAATAATCTCTTTTATAATAATTATTAAAAATTTGATTTTACAATTTTATTATTATTTTATTATTAACTTCGAAAAAATTTTCCAAATTCAATTATTTTCAATATATTCCAAAAAAAAAAAAATTACTAACTTTTAGGGAAAAAGAATTTATTTCATCATTAAAACAGAGTAGAATAAATTATGTAAACCATTTCTAACAGTGTAAATCGCATTAAATCTAAAATTCTCTCTCGACATCACAACTAATAATAATAATTAATCATTATTAACTATATTAATAGAAATGTAAATTAATTATAATCAATCGTTAATTATTTTTCATTTCAATAATTCAATAAGTAAGAAATAAATACCAAAACAAAACGAAATTTCTTTCTTGAAAAATATAAAAAATCTATTCTATATATAAAATATAGCATAAATGCTCTGCTAAAGAAAAGTTCAAAAAATATGCAACAAACAGAAAAATTACGTTTTTTGCCTATAAATTCATTTGAAAAATAAAATCAGATGCAGGTAATTTTTTTAGGAGATTTTTTTTCATCTTAAACAAATAATAAATTTACTCATAACGCATTATTATTATTATTATTATTATTATTTTTACTGTTATTATTTTTATTTTTAACTAGTTAATGTTTGAAAAAAATTAAAATTTGTCAAATGTGCAAATTTTCGATTTCAAACAATTAGTTTTTAAATAAATTTTTTAAAATACTCAAAAACTAAAATGATCAATTTTTTCCGAAGAAAAATTTTTTTTCAACTTTATTAGCAGAGATTTAAAGAAAAAAAAAAGTCAATAATATACTTGAGCGGGAACACAAACGCGCAACATAAAAAATATATTATATTAATTGCAATCGCAATCAAATGTGTAGGAATAAATAATATTTAAATCTACATGGACCAACTCCAGAGAAAAGATTTATTAAAATCAAAAAGAAGATTATTAACATATTTTTAATTTACATTGAAGGCAAAAACAAAAATTATTCTATGGAAAGAAAGACAGTATGAACTTTTTTTTCTTATACAAAATTAATCGAATTTTTAATTTCAAAAAGAATATATATATATATATATATCAACAAATTACGAAAAAGTAATTATTATATTAAAAAAAAATTAATTCTTCGAACATTCATTGCGATCTCTGTGATTTTCTTTCTATTTTGTTAATAAAAATTATTTAATTTGCTGCGTAAATTTTATTGTATATTTTTTCCCCAAAAAATTTACAGAAAAATAGCTCTTATTAATAAATCTTTTTTCTGGGTGTTTTCTTTTAGTTTAATTTATTATTAAAATTATAATTATAATTATAATAGTAATTATTATAAATACAATAATTATAATTATAATATTTTTATAATATTAATTATAATATAATAATAATAGTTATAATAAATTATTACTATAATTATTATTACTTTTTTTTATTTTTTATTGTTTTTTATTTTTCTTTAATTTTTTTTTAATACCTACTTTTTTTGTTAAACAAATTTGAAAAGAAAAAAAATCCCTCTGCGTGGATAATGTATTATAGTGTAATTTAGAAAAGTATTTTAAAATTAAATTGAGCGTTAAAATATAATCTTTATTTTTTTAACAAGCTAAAATAATTATTTTCATTTCTAATTTAGAAAAAAAGCTCTTAAAAATTACCTGTTTTCAAATAAATATTCATGCGGGCTTCTAAAAAGCATTTCTAATTAACATGAAACTACTTATTCTATTGTCACCAAATTTTCCTTAGAAAATTTCAAATAAAAAGTCTTTCAGAAACATATATATATATATAGACGAGGTCGCGAAACTTTCTCATAAAAGCGGTCATTTTGGAACAAAAAAAAAAGAAAACAAGAAAAAAAAGAAAAATATTAACTCATATGGTAATTTAAAAACCAAAAAGCTACTTCTTTAAGAAAATTATTAATTAAATAGTTAATACCTTCATTATTTTCTTGTTATTTTATCATTTCACTTATTTTTTCACTTTATTACCTATTATTTTAATTTATTAACTTTTTCAATTATTCCAACAATAATCTTAATAATGAATTATTAATCGATTGTTAATTTAATGATTTAATAATTTAATAATTTAATAATTTAATTTTAATAATTTAATAATTTAATAATTTAATAATTTAATAATTTAATAATTTAATAATTTAATAATTTAATAATTTAATAATTTAATAATTTAATAATTTAATAATTTAATAATTTAATAATTTAATAATTTAATAATTACGTTAAAAAATTAGAATTATTAATTAAAATTTTAAATATCGGTTTCACAATAAAATAAAAATTTTTTCCCAATCAAATTTACATAGACAGAACATACTTCTCATAGTAAAAAAAAATTGAATCCTCTTATTTCAATCAATTCATACAAAATTTGTCAACTATTATCAAAAAAAAACTGAAAAACTGCCAATATTTCATATCTTAATTTAGATTACGCATTAAATATTAAATAAAAATTCCAAGAGATTGAATATTGATGTCGATTACCTGTCTAAAGTACAATAAACAAAAAAAAAGGAATTTAATTATTTTTACGAGAATTCAAATATTTTTTCTATCATAATATTTTTATATAGTTTAATCTTCAAAATATGAAAAAGCAAAAAACAAAAAATAATAATACGGAAATCTTTTACAGTCCCCTAAATGATTATTTCGAAATAGAAAAATCCAAAAGAATAACAAATAACATATTTGTGTAAAATAATTAATTAATTTAAATTAATTAATTAATAATTAATTGATAATTAATTAATAATTAGTTAATAATTAATTTTTCTATAAAAATAGATATAATAATGACATCGATATAAACTTCACCTATAAACATATTATTTTATTATTACCTATTATTTAACAATCTAAAATTTAATTTCCCTATTTATTAAAAAAAAATAGACCTTACGCATACAAACTATGTGTGTAAATAAAAAAAAATTCTTAGAAATTAGTCTATAAATTAGTTTAATTTAAAATAAATTAGATTACTTTAAAATAAAAAATAATTTACTAATCATGAAGATTATAAAGAAACATGTTACTTCAAAAAAATTATTTTATTTAACATTTCGCCAATTAATCAATTTCGTATTGACTACGACATTTTTCACGATTATAATATATAGAAATTATACGACATAGTAAAAACTTTTTAATTAATTAAAAATAATCTACAAAATTAAGAGATAGAAAAATTTTTCTCTTGTCAATTTTTTTTCCATATACTTTTGTGGCGAATTAAATTTTATTTTTGTTACAAATACTTAAACAATTTCTAGAGATGAAATAAGAAATTGTAAAAAAAATTTAATTATGAAAATATAATTGCAAATTATTTATACAACAATATTTATTATTCATTACTGTAATTTATGACTTTGTAATTTCTTGTTGTAAATAACGATGTGAAAAAAATAAATATTAGCTTCATGTTCAATTTTCTTTTTTATTTATAAATTTTTATCTTCTTTTTTGTTTATAAATTTTTATTTATTTTTTCATGTTATTTTATATTTTTTTTCTATTTTAGTAATTTTATGTAATTAAGTAACAAACTTTTTAATTTTTTTAATTTTTATCCTTTAATTAAAATTTACTAAAATAATTTTTTTATTTGATTTTATATTTACTTTTTCATGTTATTTTATATTTTTTTACTATTTTAGTAATTTTAAGTAATTTGGTAACAAACTTTTTAAAATTTTTTAATTTTTATTCAAATTTTAATAAAATTTATTAAAATAATTTTTATTTACATTTTCATATTATTTTATTGTATTTTTTTTACTATTTTAGTAGTTTTAAATAATAAAGTAACAAACTTTTTAAATTTTTTAATTCAATATTGAATAAATTATTTATTTATTCAAAAGAATTGAAGAAAAATAATTCTGAAAAATTCAATTATTTCGAAAAATTTAAATAGAATTCAATTATTTAAAAAAAAAATTGTTTACAAAATTCTTTACAAGATTTAGTTAATAAAATGAAAATTTTAATAAATTTTTTTCTTTACAATTGAATTGTTTTTAATTCAATTCTCAAAAATTCAATTATCACAAATAATAAATTTTTTTAAAGCGAATTAAGGGCATTTGAATCATTATGACGTCACAATTTATGTAAAGCATTAGTTTTAAAACTATGACGTCATATTGGTTCAAATTCCCTTAAAATAATATTTTTAAACGATATTTTAATAATTTAAACAAATTTTTTTTTATACAAATGTTTTTATATTCATAAATTAACAAATATTGTCAGACTAAAATTAAAAAACGTTTCTAATTTTTTTTAATTAAAAAAAACAACTAATTTTAACTCCGTTAATGGAATAAATTAATTTTCACTTCTAACAGTTCTAACTGAAAAATAGAATAAATTCTTTTTGCCAATTTGGACAAAAAAAAATTAAAAAGAAGTTTTTTATGTTTTTAATTTTGAATCAAGCGCGGCAGTGTGAACAGAGCATAATGTCACGTGACACTCAAAAACACAACGTCGTCTGTCTCGTCAGTTTAGGTTAGTTTACCGGTATTTATTAGCGCAGTGAAAAGTAGCGCAGTCAAGTCTTTCGATTTTCTTTCTCCTTCTTTTGTTAACGTATAGTAATTTTCTTTTTCATTTTCAAAAAGGAAAAACAAACGCGAGAAAAAAAAATGGACAAGACAAAAATTAATTTTCGCGTTAAAGTCGATCTTTCAAAGTTTTTTCAAGATATTCGTAAAGTCAGTTGGATATTCGTCGACACATCCAGGACATCGTGCATCAAACAACTAAAAGATCACATTGCAAAAGTCTTCGATATTCACGAACCCTTTTATCTTTCATGCGAATCAACATATTTGCCATGCAAGGAAGACGTTCGCATTGTACAATACGATAATCTCATAACGTGCGTATAATTTTATTTAAAGAAAAGCAAACAAAAAAAAAAAATTCCATTTCCATTAAGTCGCCATTTTTTTCTTGTCTTTCCAAAAAATTACACGGGCAGACATTTTTCTCCATTACACTTTTCTCTATTAAAAATTTTAGCGAGAAATCATAAACATTATATCGAGAAAAATGTAATTATAAAAATAAAAATTAAGCAAAAAAAAATACATTCTTTTCTTTTTAACAAACTTTTCTCATTCGTAAAAAAAAAATCATTAATTTTCCAGCCTTATGCCCGGATCCTCTGTAAATAATAATGATAACAATTCAGTCAGCACCTTCGATGAAAAAGAAGTACAAACAGATAATTCAAATGAAGATGCCAACATGACCGTTCTCTCTGGCAATACAATACCAGGTTTGTATTTTATTTCGAAACATAAATTTTCTTTTAAAAAATACGAAATTGAAAATAATGTTCTTTTCAGGGACAACGACAAACAATACAATGTATCATAGTCTTTTAGAGGAATCAGAAGCCGGCAGTCCGGCGGAATCAAAAGAAACTGACAGTATGATGACGGAGGATTACAGTTTCGACACAGTAACGCCGGCAAAAAGAAAACGTTCACGCCGAAAGAGAATCAAGAGACTGGACAATTCAAATTCAAAAATTGACAAAACTCCCTTGGAGGATAAGCGCAAACCAAAAATCATCGACCAAATTGTATTAGGTAGTGGTAAACACATTCGTTTCAGTAATCATGACGAAGAAATTAAATCATCACCATCATCGACAATTAATATTTCCTCAAATACAGGAGAATTTCCAAATAATAAACTCATCGAGTCGCCAATTAGTAAAACGTCCTCGTCAAACGGTTTGGATGCACTTCTAAGTCTAAAACAATGTTCCACGCCATTGACATTTTCATGCGCGAAAATTAATAATAATAATAAAGTCATGAAACCCTCGAAAATGGTTTCGGTTATCAATGAAGACGTTGAAAATCTAACGGAATCTGACAGGAACATTATCCAACAAATTGAAAAGAGTTTTGATATTAATTTCGCCGAGATTGATGTTGAAAAATGTGTACCTTTAGAGAAAGGTGCACAAGTGAGGGATGTTATTGCCTTCAAGGTAATAAATTTATTTCTTTTGTTGAAAATTGAATTGGGAAGATTTTTGTAATTATATAAATTTTTTTGTTTCTTTAGATGTTCAAAATGGGAGAGAATTACACGCCACAAATTTCGAACTTTATCATTGGAAGGGTCGTGGATTCGCATCCGATAACGAAACAGTACACGATTCAAATTTTACGTAAGTTAAAACCAAATTCTTCTTTTACTTTTTGAGAAAAATTTCTAAATTAAAACATTCGAATGTTTATTAATAATTTTAGTATTAATTAATTTTTCTTTCTTAACTTAAAAATATTATTCAATAAATAGACTGAATAAATAAAAATAAATAAATATTAAACAAAGAATATTTATTCAATAAATAAACTGAATAAATAAATAAAAATAAATATTAAATAAAAAATATTATTCAATGAACTAAATAAATAAATAAAAATAAATATTAATTAAAGAATATTTTTCAATAAATAAACTGAATAAAAATAAACAAAATACAAAATTATGAATAATATTTTTTATTTAATATTTATTATTATTTATTTATTCAGTTTATTTGTTGAATAATAAATTAATGAGGAGTAAGTTTTCAAAAAGTGAAAATTTCCACATTTTGAAGAATATTGAAATAAATTTTTCCCACTTCAGTTAATTTTAATATGAATAATATTTCTCCTAAATTTATTTACCATAATTTATTTATACAAATATAAAAAATTCAATTATCTTCAGAAATAATCCAATTCTTCTCCGAAATTCATTTATTTTCCAAAATTTAAATACAATTCTTTGCAAAATGTCAATTATTTTTAAAAACTTCCCTCAATTTACTGCGATTTTCCATTTATTCAAATATTCAAATATATTTTTAAAAACTTTCCAAAAGAATTCAATTATTGAAACAAAATTTTAATAAAAAAATACACAGAAATTCAATTATTTACTAATTTAAAAAAAAAATTTCTTCGCACCAATTCAATTATTGTTAATTTTTCAATGAATTATGAATATCTCGAAAGAATTCAAATATATTCAAAGAAATGAAAAAAAATAATTCTGAAAAATTCAATTATTTCGAAAAATTGAAATAAAGTTCTATTATGTTAAAAAAAATTGTTTACAAAATTCTTTACACGATTAAGTTAATAAAAGTGAAATTTAAAAAATTTTTTCCCTTTATAATTGAATTATTTTCAATACAATTCTCAAAAATTCAATTACTTTTAACAAATAATACATTTTTTAAAGCGAATTCAATTATTAAAAAAACATTTGAATAAAATTCATTGCAAGAAATCAATTATTTTTGTAAAGAATATAATTTTTCAAAACAATTCAATTATTTAAAAAGCATTAAATAAAATTCTTCGCAAAATTTAATTTATTTTCATAAATAATAAAATTCATCTCAGAAAATCAATTATTTTGTAAAAAAGTATTGATAACATTTTGATTACGTTAATTTTTCGAAAAAATTGATAAATTCCAGAATTCTTTCTTTCATTTTCACAATTATTCAATTATTTTCGTAAATAATAGAATTTTTCAAAAAAATTCAATTATTAAAAAAATTTCTTCGCAAAAATACAATTTATTTTTATAAATAGTAGAATTTTTCATACGACAATTCAATTATTTAAAAAGCATTAAATAAAATTCTTCGCAAAATTTTAATTTATTTTTATAAATAATTAAATTCATCTAAAAATTCAATTATTTACTAAAAAAAATTGACGAATTTTTGAATTCTTATTTTTCTTTTTCACAATTTTTTAATTATTTTTCCAAATAATAAAATTCATTTCAGAAATTCAATTATTTTGTAAAAAAAAATTGCTAAAGTTTTGAATTCTTTCTTTAATTTTTCGCAAAAATTAAATTATTTTTCTAAATATTGAGAAACTCTAAAATTCTTTCTTTCATTTTTTTTACAATTATTAAATTATTTTTCTAATTAATACAATTTTTCACGAAAATTTAATTATTATAAAAAGAATTAAATAAAATTCTTCTCAAGAATTGAATTATTTCGTAAAAATTGACAAAATTTTTGAATTCTTTACTTCATTTTTCACAATTATTCAATTATTTTCCCAAATAATAAAATTTTTCATACGACAATTCAATTATTAAAAAAAAAATTAAATAAAATTCTTCGAAAAAATTTAATTTATTTTTATAAATTATAAAATTCATCTTAGAAATTCAATTATTTTGTAAAAAAAAATTGCCAAAGTTTTGAATTGTTTCTTTAATTTTTCTCAAAAATTCAATTACTTTTCTAAAAATTGAGAAATTCTAGAATTCTTTCTTTAATTTTGTTTTACAATTATTCAAGTATTTTCCTAAATAATAAATCTTTTTATTACGAAAATTCAATTATTTAAAAAGCATTAAATAAAATTCTTCTACAGAATTCAATTATTTTCGTAAAAAATAAAATTCATCTTCGAAGCAATTCAATTATTTAAGAAATTTTAATAAAATTCTCCCCAAAGAATTCAATTCTTTCCAAAAATACCATTTTTCCATTGAATTAAATAATCCAACTTGTATTTATTTAAAAAAAAAATAGGTGGCCTAGAAGAAACCGAAGAGCCGAAAGGAAAACTAACCCTTCCCACGGATGAAGAAGAAACACAGTCTGATATAATCAAACTTTATGAAAATCAACTTTTAGAAACAAGATTAATTTTCAGAAAGGTGTAATTCTTGACGTTTATTATTTTATTACCAAGACATCATCAGCATTTATCGACAAATTATTTTCTCCTTGTTTGTTATATTAGTTAATTTTAAATGTGTTTAAAAAAATATATATATATTATTATGACGACGAAATCATCACGATTTATCTTAATTCAAAGAAAGAATCGGACAAACACAGTCAAAGTTTGCACTTTTTCTTGTTTTTGAAAAGAACATTCGAAAAAATTTCCAAACTTACAAAATTTTTATAATTAAAAAAAAATGCTAAGCGAAGAAAAAATACAGAAAAAAAGAATTAGACTAAAAGTTCGATTCTCGCTTAAAATATCTCAAGTTATTTAAAAAAAAAATAGTATTCTATATTCTTGTTTACTTTATAAAAGAAAAACAATAATGTTTAAAAATTAGGTAAGCGATTTATACAATTCTTTTATATGTATCGTACTTTATATAAAACGCTTTATCTAGAAAATATATGTTTTTCATTATAAAAAGAATAAAAAGTTTTCTTTATATTGAACAAAAAAACACACAATCCTGAGAGAAAACGAAAAGTTTCCATTAATTATTGTAAACTGTATTAATTTGCTAAAACAAATACTGTATCGTAAAGTTTAATGCAAATAAATTTTTAAAATACTTTTTTCACTTATCAGAGACGCGAAATACTTGAAAAATAAAATTATAATGTGCGCTTATCATCGAGGTACAACTTTCGACTTGAATAATTACTATCGACATAAACAATTCTTGTTAGTTGAGGAATTGTTTCCTAATAAGTTTCAAATCATTGAAAACAAAAGTTATTAAATATTTGTAATTAAATAACAATTAATAATTCATTTTATTATCAATATTATTATTATTATTATTATTATTATTATTATTATTATTATTATTACTACTTTATTAATATTTTTATTATTTTATTGATATTATTATTTTCTATTATTAATTTTAAAAATTTATTAATATTACGATTCTAATTATTTTACTTTTCTGTTATTAAAAATTCTGTTATTTCCAAAAAAAGAATTTTACAACTTTACTTTATTTTTTTTTAATTCATTTCTAACTATTGTCGTTGCATATTTTTCAATTTACTTAAGTCGAATTTATTCAAATTCGTTTCTTCCAAGTGCTAATAAAAATTAACAAAAAAATTCTCTAACAGTGACAAAAAAATCCTTCAATATTAAAATAATACAAATTTTCTCGATTGTAAAATAATTTTTAAGGCGAATAAAAAGTGAAAGAAATTTTCAGAGAAAAATTCATGGTGCGACATAAAATTAAAAAAGCAGTGCAAAAATATAAAGAATGACAGCAATTACTGAGAGTAATAATAATAATAATAATCATCATAATGCTAATGAAAAGGGCGAGAAAGCACTTGGACTGTTTGAATTCAAGACAAAAATTGTTTGGTCACATTTTACTTATTTAATAATTGTTCATGTTATCGCAATATATGGATTCATCACTTTTCCTTACACGTCATCGAAAATGACATTTTTGTGGCGTAAGTTAATTGAAATACGACGAAAGGAAAATATTCGAACACAAAAAATAATTCATTTCAAATTATATTATATTTTATTTTTTTATTTTTATGAATAATAAAATTCTTTTGATGAGTTTCTTTAAATTAAACAAAGAGAATTTTTTCAATTTTGCAAAAATGATCTTGTCCCCTGATTTAAAAGTGAAAATTTAATTTTTCAATTTTCTTAAAATTATATTGATTATAATAATTGCATTTCTGCAAAGAATTTTACTATATTTATAAAAAGTAATTGAATCTTTCAAAAAAAAATATATATTTCTTGTTTGAAAAAAAATTTATTATTTGGGAAAAATAATTGAAAAATTGTGAAAAATGAAAAAAAAAAGAATTTTAGAATTTATCAAGTGTTTAAGATAAATTGTATTTTGATAAAAATGAAAGAAATCAAAGATTTATCAATTTTTTTTTTTACAAAATAATTGAATTTCTGAGATGAATTCAATTATTTATAAAAATAAATTGAATTTTTGGGAAGAATTTTATTTAATTCTTTTTAAATAATTGAATTGTTGTGAAGAATTTTATTATTTGGGAAATTCATTGAATAACTGTGAAAAACAAAAAATAGAATTCAAAAATTTATCAATCCTTACCAAAATAATTGAATTTTTGTAAAAAATTTTATTATTTAGAATAATAATTGAATAATTCTAAAAAATTAAAGAAATCAAAGATTTATTAATTTTTTTTACAAAATAATTGAATTTCTGAGATGAATGTTATTATTATTTTATAAAAATAAATTGAATTTTTGTGGAGAAATTTATTTAATTGTTTTTAAATAATTGAATTGTTATGATAAATTTTATTGTTTGTAAAAATAATTGAATAATTGTGAAAAATGAGAGAATGAAGTTTAGAATTTATCAATTTTTTGACAATATTGAATTTTTGCAAAAAAAAATTAAAGAAACAAAAAATTTATCAATTCTTTTTTCACAAAATAATTGAATTTCTGAGATTAATTTTATTATTATTTTATAAAAATAAATTGAATTTTTGCGAAGAAATTTATTTAATTGTTTTTAAATAATTGAATTTCTGAGAAGAATTTTATTATTTATAAAAATAAGTTGCTTTTTGGGAAAAATTTTATTTAATTTTATTCTTTTTAAACAATTGAATTATCCTTTAAAAAATTGTATTATTTGGGAAAATAATTGAATATATTAGAAGAATTTTATTTAATAATTTTTTAACAATTGAATTTTTGTAAAAGAATTTATTATTTAGAAAAATAATTGAATAATTGTGAAAAATGAAAGACAGAATTCGAGAATTAATGGATTTTTGTGAAAAAATTGAATTTTGGCGAAAAATTAAAGGAATCGAAAATTTATCAACTTTTTTTTTACAAAATAATTGAATTTCTGTGATGAATTTTATTATTTATAATAATAATAATAAATTGAATCTTTGCGAAGAATTTTATTTAATTCTTTTTAAATCATTGAATTGTCGTATGAAAAATCTTATTATTTCGGAAGAATAATTAAATAATTGTGAAAAATTGAAGAAAGAATTTATCAATTTCGAAAAGAATAATTGAATTTCAGAGAAGAAATTTCGTACTCTATAAAATTCAATGAAAATATTTAATTACTAATATTTTAATCAGTATTTGACTTTTAATTTATTTCAATAGAAAAAAGTTTGAATTTTAAAAGTTTGTTTTCTTTTTTCTTTAAATTGCAAGTTCTGCTCGTGGCAAATGTGGCAAAATTTGGAGAAACAGGAGGTGTTCATCGTCTCTGGTCTCATCGTGCTTACAAAGCCAAATGGCCTCTACGATTAATTTTACTATTATCCTACTGCACAAATGGAGTGGTATAAATAAAATTATTATTTCTTTTAATTTACAATTACAATTTAATTAAATTTTTAATACTCAATAATTTTTAATATTTTCACTATTAGTTGATTTTTAATATTTTTACTATTAGTTGATTTTTAATATTTTTTCTATTAGTTAATTTTTAATATTTTTTCTATCAGTTGCTTTTTAATATTTTTACTATTAGTTGATTTTTAATATTTTTTCTATTAGTTAATTTTTAATATTTTTTCTATCAGTTGCTTTTTAATATTTTTAATATTAGTTAAATTTTTACAATTAGTTAAATTTTTAATATTTTTACTAACTAATTGATATTGAAATAATTTTTTTTCTAATTTAAATTTAATTAAATTTTCCACAGTTAAGACCAATGGAGTGGATAGCGTTTCATCGTATTCATCACAAATTCACAGACACTGATGCCGATCCACACAATACAAAACGTGGTTTTTTCTTTTCCCACCTGGGTTGGCTATTTTTACGCAAACATCCCGAATTAATTAAACAACTCAAGAAGCAAGATTTGAGCGATTTGAAAAATGATTGGATTCTAAAATATGGTGAAAAGTATATTTAAATTTTTTTCTAGTATTAAATTATAAAACTAGTATAGTTTTCTAACTATAAAAATGGATAAAATTCTTGCTATTTTTTTTTTTTTTTTGTAAACGAATTAGTAAAAATAATACTGAATCAGATTTCGAGAGCACACTCTCATAAATACACGTTTAGAGAGGCAAACAAAATTTTTAATTTCAATTTAAATTTTTATTTTTAAAGGTTTGCTTATCCATTAATGATAACGTGCAGCTTTCTCGTACCAGCTATTGTTCCCGTTTATTTATGGAATGAAAGTTGGCGTATATCAATACTAGCAGTAATTATGCGATTCGTTTTGGTGGGAAACATAACGTCCACTGTAAACAGTATCGCACATTTTTGGGGAATGAAACCTTATGATCGGTAGGAAAATCTCCTTGAATACTAAATCAATTAAATTAATTAATTTAAAAAATAAAAATTAAAAACTAAAAATTAAAAATTAAAAATTAAACACTAAAAACTAAAAATTAAAAATTAAATTCCTTAGACAACAAAGCAAATATTCGCAACAATAAATGTAAAATTTCCACCAGTAAATTATTTATTATTATTATTATTATTTTACTGTTTTATTATTATTTTATGTATTTATTTTATCATTATTATTATTATTTTTTTATGATAACAATAATAATTATTATTATTATTGTAAATAATTTATTTATTTATTGTTTCTCAAATTGAGACAAAAGCGAATGCTTTGTAATTAATTCGTTTTTTTTCCTTTCTTTCTCAATTTAAATTCCTTAAAAACACTGTATATAATTTATTAAAATTCAAAATAAAAAAAAAATTTTCTAAACTAAAATTTCTCCATAAGAAAGCAATAACGAAAAAAAAATTCTTTTTTAAAGGAGCATAACACCAGTGGAAAATAAAGCAATAGCGATTCTAACTTTAGGTGAAGGATGGCACAATTATCACCACGTTTTTCCATGGGACTATCGTGCACAGGAATTGCCCACTTATGGCGTTAATGTGACGACATTTTTCATCGATATGTTTGCAACAATCGGCTGGGCCTACGATCTAAAGAAACCAAGTCAAGAATTAATAAAGGCAACGTGCTTGAAAAGAGGCGACGGAACGCATCAAATTTGGGAACGAGAAATTCAACCCCCCGAGAATTGAAAGTCGAAACAAATATAATAAATTTCAATTTCAAGGAAGATGACAAAAAAAAAGAACAGTTGAATGGCAACATTAATTATTGCAATTTTAAATCTATAAATGCCCGAACATAGATAAAAAATATTTTTCTCAGTTCTCATTTCCCCAAATTCTCAATAATTGATTCTAAAAAATTTTTTTTTACCGCATTTTCATTAATTTTCATTTTTAAATTTACATTTAAATTTCTACACTTGAAAATTATTTTCAATTATTCTCAAAATTTACAATTAAAATTCTTAAAAAGTTGATTTTAAAAAAAATTGTGACAAAACACTTGAAATAAATTAATTGTTGCAAAGAATTTTGTCAAAAAAAAAATGAAAAATAACTTTATATTCCTTCTAAGAATTTTATTATTTACGTCGAAAATAATCGAATTCTTGCAAATACAATTTATCGAAAAATTAAAAAAAAATAATTAAATTCCTTCGAAGAATTTGATTTATGAAAAAATTTTAATTCTTGCCAACAATTTTATTTAAATATTTTTTTACTGTACATTGTAAATAAATAAAAATAAATAAATAAAAAGTTGTAATAATTTAAATTCTTGTGAAGAATGTTATTAAATTTTTTCGATAATAATTGAATTTCTCTAAAGAATTTTATATATTTACAAAAATAATTCAATTCTTTGCAAAGAATTTTATTACAAAAAATAGAAAAATAATTGAATTCCTTCGAAAAAGAATTTAAACATTTGATTTTTGAAAATTGAAATTTGATTTTTAGAAAATAATTACATTTTCTTTACAATATGAAATTATAATTCAATTCTTTACATTTTATTACAATTTTATTAGAGATTTTGTAATTTTGTAATTTTACAATTAAAATTCAAAATTCTTTTGAGGAATTTTCAAAGTTTTTGTTTAAAATGTAGACTTTTTAAAAATGATTTTAATCGAAAGTTTTGAAAATAATTTTTGTTTCAATTTTTAATGAAAAATCTTTAAATGTAAAATTAAAAATAAAAATTAATGAAAATTTTCTTCTCTATTTTTTAAAATACAATATTTTCTCTATTTTCAATTAAATTTTTTCGAAAATTCAAACGCATACAAAAAAGAATAACTTTTTAGAATTGTTTTCACCATTTTGGAGAAAAAAATCGCGTGTATTCAAAATTTTTATGTGAAATTGATCAAAAAATTAATTAGTTTTTAATGTTATAAATTTTATTTACCCGAATTTCAATTATTTGGAATTTTTTTTTCTTTTAAATGAGTTATTTTCTTGAGAAATATTTCGAAGTAAAATTAAAAAAGTCTCAAGGATTTTTCCTTTCTCGAAAAAAAAATCTTTTTCATCATAATAATAATTTATATAGATTCAATTTTGTTCTCAAAAATTTTAATTTAATATTGAAAAATCCTACCTTTTTTTGAAGACGTTCTGCATCCTCCAGCACCTGAAGAAAACGATCACATCCTAATTTTTCCAATCACGATAAGCCTGAAAAAGAAAAAAAAGAAAATTACATTTTTTTGTATTTTTATTAAAGAATTTTGCTTTTATTTAATTTAATTAATAATAAACTTCAATTATTTTGTATTATTTTCCCCCTAATACAAAATAGGGGAAAAATAAGCTATTTTTGACTAATTTTTTTGTTTGACAATTTTACGAAAAAGTAGAATTGGCCTTTTTGTCAAACTTCAAAGCAAAAAAAAACTCACGTTTTGAAAATTCGAAATTATTATCAACAGTGGATAAACTTTCGGTGATAACTTATCAACAGCTTTTAATTTTTCTTTACTTGAATTTCCCGCCGTTTCTCCTTACAATTTAAAAATTACCAAATGAATTAAATTATAATCAAAATTTTTTTCCCACTTTCCATGGCATCAATTTAAATATTTTTGTTATCAATTTCATATTTTTATATCATTTTCGTATCAAAATTTCATGCTTTCTGTATTTTAATAATATTCAGTGACAATTTGACAATTTGACGATTTTTCCATAAATTTTACATTTTCCTATAAAATTAATACTTTTTGCCATCAATTTGCAACTGAAAATAATTTCAATTATTACTAATTTCCATCAATCATTTAACAAAAAATTCCATTTTTTGAAATCAACAACAAAAACAAAATTTGTTTATAAATTAAAAAATAAAAACATTCCAACTCGTCAACAACGTTTGTGGTTATAAATCAAAAAATAAAAACATTCCAATCTCCAAATTTACTTATGAAAAAAAAATCCAAAAGTAGAAAAAAATCAAGCTTGAAAAAAAAAATTAACAGAAATAAAAAATTAAATTTCCAGTAGTCAAAAAAAAAAACCATAACAAAAAATAAAAAACGCGAAAAATTAATTATTTGTATCAATAACAACAAGAAAATAAATCAGTAAGAAGGCGCCCTCTCTCTCGATTATCTCACAGTGCCTCCCGCAACACACTACATGGACCTATCTCTTTAAACAAAATTTCAACGCAATATTTTTCTCACGCGTGCGCTTATTATTTATCAACACCATTTTCTCATCATCCTTTCATTATTATTACTACTCTAAGTATTAGTAATTCTTCAATTTTTCTCGAAAAACCTCATCCAAGAATAAGATACAAAAAATACCAGTTAATATAAGAGATATGTACCAATTTTAATAGAAGAAAATTGTTCTCCACAACGCTCATCGCGATTAAGCTAATTTCTTAATGTGTAGCGACCTTAAAATACGTTCTTACGCAATTGTCGTAATACTATATATTTGCGAACGTAATGCCTTTTCAAGGTCACCGGGATATTATGACTAAGAAGACTCTCCTCGGCACACACTAAACTTGTAACCATTCAAAAAAAAAAAAAAAAATGACACTTTATAATTAATACGTATATTTAAATACACAACAAAAAAATTGTCTTTTCGGGAAAAAATAATCATCCTTTCTTTTTAAATCTCTATTGGAAATATTTAATGCATTTCAAGGCACCCTAATCACAATGTGTTTGTGTGTGTGTGGTTTTTTTTTCGTATATAGATAAAGGTTATCGGTTAGAGAAGTGTTCTGCTTCTGGCAGTAGTGCTTATGCACTCGAAGTGATAAAACGCGGTGTGTGTTGGTCTTTTTTAAAAATAACACCGCGAAATTATAAAACAAGTTATGCTTCTACTGTGATGTTTATTCTTTTTTTTACTACATTTATTTTACTATTTTAATTCTTTTTCCTTCTTTTCGGTTTTTTCCCCTTTTTTCCTTTTTTCTTTTTCCTTTTTTTCGTTTTCCTTTTTTCCTTTTTTCTTTATTTCCTTTTTTCTTTTGTTCTTTTTTTCCTTTTTACTCTTTTTCCATTTTTCTTTATTTCCTTTTTACTCTTTTTCCTTTTATCCTTATTTCTTTTTCCTTTTCGTTTCTAAAAAAAAAAAAATAACAAAAAATAGTGTCGTGAGTGAAAAAAAAGGAAAATTATTTACCATGGAAGTGAAGTGGAGAATTTTGCGTACACTATTGTGGAAGAATTATTTGACACGAAAGCGGCATTGGAAGCAAATAATTTTCGCTCAAATTTTATTTCCCTTGTGTATATTTGTTTTATTGCAAAAAGTACGATCGCCACGATGGTATTCAAAGGAGGAGGATCTAGTCACTTATTACGATATTGAAACAAAGCAAAGTCTCCTTAAGGATTTAGAGGATTTTCATTTATATTACACGCCAAGAAATAATTTCACAAAAAAATTAATTGAACGAACCGTTAAATGTCTCTCGCTCTCGCCCGACAGTACGTATATATAATTATAAACAAAACAAAAAAAATATATAAACAAAAAAAGAGAATATAAACCAGAAAAAGAAAATAAACAAAAAAAAAGAATATAAACGAAAAAAAAAAGAATATAAACAAAATAAAGGAATATAAACGAAAAAATAATATAAACAAAAAAAGAGAATATAAACCAGAAAAAGAAAATAAACAAAAAAAGAATATAAACGGAAAAAAAAGAATATAAACGAAAAAAGAATATAAACAAAATAAGGAATATAAACGAAAAAAATAATATAAACAAAAAAAAGAATATAAGCAAAAAAAATATAAACAATAAAACAGTACAATAAAAAAAATTACTTTTTTATTTCCTATACAAACATTTTTAAATTTTCTAATTAGAAACAATTTTTGGAACTTGCGATTTTTTTTAAATTCCACCATAGAAAATTCTTTTCTCAATAAATTTTTTCATTTTTTTTTTAAAAGAAATTTTAATTTCTCCGGTTAAAAAAATTAACAATATATTGTTAACAATTAGTTCTCAACAATAAAACAAAAAAATATCTCTACTATTATTATTTTTTTTTATTTACTATTATTTTTCTGTTCCCAATTTTTTCAACATCTGTCAATTTTTCAAATATTCAAATTTATTTCCTTCGCGAAACGTTCGCAATAACGATAAAACTATTTAAGTAGCAATAAAATAATTTTTGTATCGTTTCGAAAAGAAAATATTTCCTTCTTATCTGTTTGGTGAAATATTTTTCAAATCGTTGTGTATAAATAAATTTACCGTCGCAAATATTGAAAAATTTCTTCCAAATTTCGCAAAAAATAGAAGTGAAAGTAGAAAGTTAATATTTTAATATTTTCGTGACTTTCGAATATATGCAAGAAATTCATTTTTTTACACTGCAAAAAAATCCTTTTTTTTTAAACTATATTTCTTTATTTTTTTCATGCCAATGTATTTATTTGTAAATAAATAATAAAATAAAAATAAAAAAAAAATTAAATTAAATTAACTAACAAAAAATAAAAATAAAAATACAATTTTATTATTTATTTCTATTATTTTACAACCATTATCGCAAAAAAAGATTAAAAAATACTAAAAGTAAAACTAAAAATGATAAAAAATTATTTTAAAAATCAATAATGAAATGAAATATTCTAAATAAATGGAAAAGATTTAGATTTAAATACAATTGGGAAAGAATTTTTTTTTAAACCATATAAAATGAGAGTGGCGAGACATTTAGAAAAAATAAATGGTTTTCCAGATGTGACTGCATTTAGCTCGGAAGAAATGATGTTGAAAAATTATACATACGAGCACGGTTTCGATATGTATGATGTAAAAATGCTTGCAATTGTTTTTAAAAATACATACGACGAAAGAGAACTTGATTATGTACTGAGAACATCTTTCGATACACCGACCAATTCATTAGGAGGAATATTTCAAGGCTACAGTCATTATTATCTACGGGAATGTTTCACCAATCGAATCCCATATATTCAAACTCAAATGTGTCTCGATGAATCCTTCATTAATATTTCGATTCAAAATCCTTATTTTACGCCCAAGGTAAACAAAAGCAAAAAATAACATCAATCTTAACAATTTCCAAAAAACTTATACAATTTAAGAAAATTTCACTCCCAATTACAAAAATCATTCAATTTAAAATTTTAATTAAAAAAAAAAAATGTTACCCACAATTACAAAAATCATTCAATTTAAAATTTTAATTAAAAAAAAATGTTACGCACAATTACAAAAATTATTGAATTTAAATGTTTTATTAGAAATCAAAATTCAAACTCAGGTTGTCTACTAAACTTTAATTAAAATTCAAAATTCAAAATCAGGTTGTTTAGTAAACTTTAATTAAAATTCAAAATTCAAAATCAGGTTATCTACGAAACTTTAATTAAAATTCAAAATTCAAAATCAGGTTGTCTACTATTTTTTTTAACGAAATTCACAGTTTTTTTTACCGACTTTGTCATAATTTTACCCCATTTTTTTTCTCATCGACTTTAAATTTATTCGATTTCGAACGTAAATAAAACAAAATTTTTATTAAAGTTTATTTGTGAAAATTAAATTCTTTTGACCAGTTTCTTTGAATTTTTAGGCTAATAATGTTTTTTTATTAACTATTTAATTAAAAATTCGAAAAATAATTGAACTGGACAAAGAATTTTTTCGAGTTTTTAAAAATAATCTTTTTTCTTTACATTTATAATTAAAAATTTGATTTTTCGATTTTATTAAAATTAAAATTATATTGAAATAATAATTAAATTCCTGCAAAGAATTTTACTTGTGTTTATAAAAGTAATTTAATCCTTCCAAACAATGACATTATTTATGAAAATAATTTAATTCTCGCGAAGAATTTTCTTAAAATATTCGATACTAATTAACAGTACTAATTAATATTATTCACTTAATAAGTAATAAAAATTTATTTTGATCAAGAAATAAATAAATATCATTTATTTCAACATTCGAAAAGTACGAATTATAAAAATTAAAAAAAAAGATCAATAATTATAATTATTATACAAGAATGTAATAATATAATTTTTAGAAGCAAAAAAAAAGTTGATTTAAAACTTTACCAAGGAACTTTACATTTTAAAAATAAAATTATAATTACTGCCCAATAACTTCTGATTACTTTGATTATTTTTTCCAAAAAATTTAAATAAATTTCGAAATAAATTATTTTTACTAAAGTTTAAACAAAATTCTCTAAAAAAATTAAATTATTTTCAATAAAATGTTAACAAAATTTCAGTTATTTCAAAAAATATTATTTATTCCTTTGTAAAAATTAAATTACCCTGAAACAACAAAATTGACAAATTTCAAAAATCTTATTAAAAATTAAAAAAAAACTTTGCGAAAATTCACTCATTTTTTACTAGAAAATTAATTATTTTCAATTAATTCCAATTTTTAGAGAACAATTTAAATATTTTGGAAAATTGAAATAAAAATTCAAATTATATTTCAATTATTTTTTATAAATAATATTTTTTTTAACCGAAATTCAATTATTTTCATGAATAATAAAACTAATGCAAAGAATTTCAATTTTTTTTAAAAACAATTAAAAATTAGAAACCGAATTTCAAATATTTTTTATTCAAAATAATTTCAAAAATTAAATAAATCTAAAAATAATTAATTTTTGGCTGCGATTCAAAAATCATTTATCTGAATTATTAATTATTGTTATTATTATTTATTATTTTAATTATTGTCACGAATTTCATTATTATATTGAACAATTAAATATTTCTTAAAATCGAATTCTTTTGTCAAGTAAAAAAAAATTATCAATAACTGCATTTTCTCTGAAATTTATTTAAAATTGTTATCGAAAATATTTGAAATTCCGCGATGAAAATATTATAATTATTTACTTAGTAAGTACAGTAAAAATTTAATTATTAACTTAAAAAATACGATATTAAACATTTTTTCAGCGATAAGCTGCAAAATGTAGGTTCATTAAATATTTTTTTTTTCTTTAAATAGAAAAAAATAAAATAGCGAACAATATTATTTTTACATAATATACGAAATTTAATATGCAATGATAATTTTTTGATTTATATACCAGTAAAAAGCGCACGTGTGACGTTAAAGAGAAAATTATTTTCTGATAGTGTTAGTTTACTATTCATTTGACCAGAGATAAACTTCACACTATTTTTTTCAATTCTTTGTTATTGAACATTTTATAAAATCACTGTACAGCATAAATAATAATTGCACGTGTCTCCTGTATGCAGGAAATACGAATTTTACATGCAGAAACAAGTTTTATATTGAATAGAGGAAAAAAAGGAATTTTTCCAAACTTAAATATTTATATTATTCTAAAAAACGTTTGTTTCGATTTTCGAAAATTCATTAATTTAAAACAAAAATTTCCGTTTATTTCCATTTTCATTCATATTTGAAAAATACTGCAGTTATTTTCACCTTTTTTTTATTCAAACAATGTGTGATTTTTATTTTTATAATCAAATTTCTTGTTTCTATTTTACAGCAAAATTTAATTTTAATATTTTAATTTAAATATTATAATTTTAATTTTATAATTTTAAATTTATTCATTTTAATATTTTAATTTTAATATTTAA
Organism: Leptopilina myrica (nomen nudum); assembly: GCA_032872475.1. NCBI lineage: Eukaryota > Metazoa > Arthropoda > Insecta > Hymenoptera > Figitidae > Leptopilina > Leptopilina myrica (nomen nudum). The sequence continues at coordinate 2,837,098 of CM065464.1, read as the reverse complement.
ATTTTTTAATTTTAATATTTTAATTTCAATTTTATAATTTTAAGTTTTTAATTTTAATTTGTTAATTTGAATAGTTTAATTTTATAATTTTTATTTGTTAATTTTAATTTTTTACTTTTAATTTTTTAATTTAAAGTAACAAGTCAAAGTGTTTGATTTAAATACCATTTTCGTTCAAATTTATCTAAATCTTTCAATATTAAATTGTATTTGAAATGAAAAATAAATTGAATAATTTGCAATTGGAAAAAAAAGAATTTCAATTTTTTTTATGGAAAATGGAACTTTTTTTCGTAGGTAACCATTCAACGATTTCCGGATTACAATAAAGTGAAAATACGAACAAGTGAAGAAGTTACGAGATTTTTCTTCGCCACATCAGCTGTAGTTCTATTTTTAATAACTGTAATTACAGAAGCTTCATTTTCTGCCAGGGAGAAATATACTGGAGTCAATGTTAGTATTAGTAAAATGAACTTTTGGAAATTCTTCCTTTATTGTTATATATTTAAAAACACAAGTTTATTTTTTCAAATAATAAATTTTTGGTAATTTTTTTTTCTTTATATTTTTTACAATATATTTCTGATAATATATTTTTTATAACATATTTTTTATATGTTTTTGATAATATATTTTTGATTATATTTTTATGATATATTTTTTATACTATAATTTTTGATAATATATTTTTGACAATACATTTTTTTGACACTAATAAATTGTTTTATCACCAAAAAAAAGAAAATAATTACCGATTTTCCAGATATTAATGAATTTAAAGGGAATACAGTTTTACGAGAATTTATTCAGTTGGCTAGTCACTGGTACATTGCAGGGAATATTTTTCTCAACTCTAATTATAATCGTAATGACACAATGTTTCGAAAATCCAATACTTTCTTATGGAAATTCATTCATTATTTGGCTATTTTTCATTTTCCACTTTGGGCATTTAACCGCATTTGGAATGCATTTCTCCTCTTATTTTTCAAAGAGTAAGTTCCTTACTTTTCTTTTTTTCTTAATTTCAAAATTTACCGTTTTTATTATCCAATTTAAATGTTTACTTTTTTTAATTTCATTTTTTTTTCAATTTTATTTTTTTAATTTTTTGTTTTTAATTTTATTGTTTTTTTTAAATTTAATTCAAATTTCTTACTTTCTTATTATTTAATCAATTACTTTTCTATTTAGAAATTTTTTATTTAAATCAACTTATATTTAAAGAAAATAAAAATTTCTTCTTTAAAAAATATTCACAAAATTGACAATAAGATAAAATAAAAATTTCAATGAGGCATTTTTTTTGTAAATAAAGATGTTTGGAAGATAATTATTAGGAAGTAATAAGTAAACAATTTTTGTAGAATTAAAAAAATAGACTACAATACCATAAATATACGTCATTATAAAAAAAATAACTATTGTATTTTTCTAATTGTTTGCTATGCTCTTTATTACAGCTCTAACAATGGAAATTGTTATTTCTATCTTGTACGTAGGATCTTCCATGTTTCAAGCTGATTTAATAGATAGTTATATGTTTGCATTGATACCATACTTGGGAATCGTTTTTCCGAATATATTATTATTCAGAATGTTTCAAGAAATGGACAATTACGAAGCGCTAGGTATTGATTTCAGTAAATAATTAATAAAATAGAGAAAAAAAATTAATGCAAAATACACGGTGTAATAATATCAGACCTCGGGTGTGAAAAAAAATTTTCTCTTTAATTTTAATGTTTCTTTCTTATTTATAATTCTTCGTTTCTTCTGATAGAAAATTCGTCCTTCTCAACCTTATGTTAGTTGGAAACGAGTACCATGACGACAGTAACAAAAAATTTTTTTAATTTTGAAAATCCAAATTTTGATTTTGAGAATACTGGATTTTTCGAAAAAGCAGATATATCAAACTTTATTTTTAAAAAAATGGTTCCAATCCGTCCAAAGTACTAAACAAAACTTTACTCATAGAAAAAAAATTGCAAATTGTCAAAAAACTCAAAAATGATTAAAATTAGGTCAAAAAAAGAATGATTTTTTTAACCCATTTAAATATTTTTAATAACGAGAATCTTTTGTACGATCCAAGGCCTGTAATTTTGCACCGTCTATCAAAAAAAATTATCGAGGAAAAAAAATTTACACATAGTGTGAAATTTGATCGCAGAATCACCAACTTTTTCTGAGCACTGAATTTAAAAACACAAAACTTGCAAATTTGCAGCGAAGAATATAATTTTTCACTAACTACTTCTATATTAATAAAGAAATATTAATCAAAATATTTTTTAATCAAAATAATAAAGAAATATTAATAAAAATAAAAAAAGTTAATAATAAAAATAATTTTTTTCAGCAATCGGGGTTCAATGGAGTAGTATGTTTAAAGTTTCCGATGCACCATACTCAGCGGCAGGAAGTATTGGTGTTTTGATAATTTTCTCCCTCCTAGGCATGGTTTTGCATTTTCTTTCATCTGTTTACGTCAATGTTGTGTTCCCCGGAAAATTTGGACTCAAGCATCATCCATTTTATCTTTTACAAGTAAAATAAAAACCAAAATTTCTTCAACCCTATTTAATTATATCATCAAATCAAAAAATAAATAAAAGGAAAACTTTCTAAAAACAGAAACATTAAAACGTAAAAATTTATCAAAATTTTTCTTTTACAGAAAAAGGAGAATATTTACAAAGAACTAGAGGAAGAATTAGATGAATTTCATTACGCTGACGAGGATGGAAAACCTTTTGAAAACATACCAAAAGGTATTTTCACACCTGGTATTCAAGTTCGAAATGTTAAAAAATCATACACAACAAATTTGTTTAATAAAAAGGTATCGATAAAATTCCAAAAAAAAATCCTCTTCGCACCTAAAATCTATTCATTAAAAAAAAATTTACCCTTTCTCAAAAATTATATTTAGGAAAATGAGGCTTTACATGGAATATCGTTGGACATTTATAAAGGTCAAATCACAACCCTATTGGGACGTAATAGATCGGGGAAAACCGCATTGATGTCAATATTAACAGGTTTTCTTTAATCCTAAACTATTTTTCATTTCTCACCCAAATTATGAATGGCTACTATTTTTAATTCTTTCCAAACTTAAAAAAAAAACAAGTTCAAAAGAAAACTAACTTTCCCCATTTTTTAAAACAGGAATTTCCGAACCCAACGAAGGAGTCGTTTTCATAGACGGCAAAAGAATAAACGATTTCTTTAAATATTTCTCAACAGACTTAAGTTTTTGCCCTCAGGAAAATATGTTTTTTCTTGATCTAACTGTGATGGAGCAAATCGAATTCTTCGGATTGGTGAGTCATTCCCGATAATCATTAGAAATATTATTGTTTCTATTTTCAAGCAAAAAAATTTAATTTTTCCAGCTCAACTCAATAAACAAAAGCGAAGATGAACGCAAAATGTTATCTTTCAATGTTGAAAAATTAATGAAAAGACTCAATATTTATGATAAACGACATTCTTTTCCCAAAGAATTATCATTCAGCGAACAGAGACGATTGTGTCTTGGAATTTCATTAATATGCGATTCAAAAGTAAGACTCTCTCTCTTTAAAAAAAGAAAAAAATGTCATTTTTAAAAAAACCTTAAATTCCAGATTTTAATTTTTGATGAACCAACATCGGGAATGGATTCAGAGAGTAAAAGAAATACCTGGAATATGCTACTGGTGACTATTCGAATTTTCCTTATTCTCAATAAATATATAATTTTGAAAGCAAATTTAAAATTTTTAATGCAATAATAATGAAATAATAATCTCTAACAATAATCAGGATATGAAAGGGGAGAAAACAATTTTAATCAGTACAAAAGATACAGAAGAAGCAGACACACTAAGTGACAAGATAGCAATACTTCATCTAGGAATATTAAAAGGCTACGGGACGGCGACATTTTTGAAAAAATTATACGGTTGAATATTCCTACAAAACTATTTTTTTGCATACAAAATATTAAACATTAAACAATGTTATTATTACAATGTCATTTAAATCTTAGAATTAAAGAATAGAAAAAGAGATGATAAGAACGAAATTATAGGTCCTATTTTTTTCCAGGTCAGGGAAATATTGAAGTAACACTCTCGGTGACAACATGGTGCAATACGGAATCAATAAGACAGGAATTGGGCGTACAGAGTGAACTATTGAAATTAGAAGATGAAACAATGACCCTTTGTTGTCCCTGTTCGGAAAAATTGTTCGAATCCCTGGACAGAATTGAAAATCAAAAGAGGGAATTCGGTGTAATATCCGTGAAGGTTTCACTCATTACGCTAGAACAAGTTGTCCTAAAGTAAGAATCGATCTTGTTTTCTGTAATAAACATTTAATCCGGTGGCGATTTTTTTCTTCCAAATTTCTCTATAAATGTTCCAAATTTTCACTTACATTTCAAAACATAAATATTTAATATTATACCAATTCTATGCAATAAGAACAATTCATGACAATTTGCAGAGTTACGAAAAAGGAAGAGGACATCGACTTGACTCGACCTTTCGTCAATTCGGCCTATAAATTAAAAGACCGCGAACTGTTGAGGCAATCTGCTTTCGCACTGATTGAAAAAAATATCACATTCATCAGGAGGAATTGGAAAATTTTCCTCCAAATGGTAAGTATTTACGAAAAATCGAAACCTTCAAGAATCATCTAAACATTCTTCAAGAATCATCTAAACATTCTTCAAGAATCATCGAAACATTCTTTAAGAGTCATGGAAACATTCTTTAAGAATCATCGAAACACTCTTTAAGAATCATCCAAACATTCTTCAAGAATAATCGAAACATTCTTTAAGAATCATCGAAACTCTCTTCAAGAATCATTGAAACATTTTTCAAGAATAATCCAAACATTCTTCAAGAATAACCGAAACATTAATTTCAGATGGCCTTCCCCCTAATTAGTTCAATATTCATGATAATGAATTTTTCCTCAATGAACACAGAGAGGGAATTAAAGTACATATCCCTAAATCTCTATAATGAACCACAAGTTTGGCTCGCGACGAGTAACAAGACTTTCAGTCGAGAAACAAAATCCTACGTCAGTCATTTTGGTGCGAAATTTAAAGAAATCGACCAAACAACAAACATGAATGATGGTGAGTGCAAATAGACCCAAATGCCTCTAAATAACAAAGTATTGCTTTCAATAACAAAGTATTACTTCCAATAACAAAGTACATTCTTGAATTTCTGCAAAAAAACGAAAACTACTTCAACCCTTTATTTTTTCAGCACTGATAAAACTTTCCTCCAAAGATGTCACAGTCTTGCGCAACAATTTAGTGACTGCCATTGAATTCAACATGACGGGAAAATCACTAAATGCCAATGCTCTCTATTCGGAAACGGCGGGTTTCAGTCTACCGATTGGAATAAACATCATATCAAATACACTATACAAAACATTATCTGGCGATGACTATACGATTAGTGTATCAGATCATCCACTACCGAAATTAAGATCCTACACCTCGTACGATTTATATACACTGTCACTGCTATTCACGTTCTTCCTATTTCCGGCTATAGCATTCTTTGGAATCTTTCCCTCGCAGGAAATTTCCTCCGGTCTCAAGCATCTGCAAACAATGACCGGAATTCCCTCCTACATTTACTGGGGTTGTCAGTTTATCGTCGACTTCGTCCTTTTTCTCCTATTAATTATCGTCTGTCTCATTGCACTTTCGATTGTCGACCATGTTGTTGGCTTAGAAGTCTATTGGTCCACCGAATTGGGTAAGAAACAGCTCCTTTTTTCTAATCAAAAGTAATACTAACAGATCTTAGGACCATATGGCAAAGATTTTTATTTTTACCATCGAAATTTAGGGGTTTCAAAATCGAATTTTTATTTTCAGGTATCGCAACACTGTTGTTAATACTACTTGCCCTTAATGCTCTACCAATGACGTACATTTTCAGTTACACAAAGATGACCAAGAACAATGTTGTCTTCACATTAGGATTGCTCCCATTCGTACTGCGTAAGTTTCGAAAACAATTTCGTCAGCAATTTTGTCAACAATTTTAAAAGTAGTACTCAAAGAATACTCGGTAATAATAATAATACTCTTTAAGTCAAAAGAATAATTTCCTTTTCAGTTTTAATAGAGGGATTCTTCTGGCTCCTGGAATTCGAGTCCTATCCCTATTACTACAATTTCGAGAGCGAGAGTTACGAAAGAAGGCACACTACATTCTTCCATTTTCGACAAGTGCAGAAACGTTTCTTTCAACTTATCCCCCACATAAGCTTCTTTCACGGTCAAGTTGCATTCCTAACGACAGCAATTGAAAATGCCCATTGTCGCTATCTGGTGCAACACGACATTGCCGATCACTTCTTCGAAGAGTACTGCGAAGGTGAGAGAAATAGTAAACAAATTGCAACAACTTTTCGATATTGAAATAAAATCATTACTATAAAACTTTACAATTCAACAAACAGATCTCGAGTGCCATGGTGGTTCGTGTAAAAAAAGCCTACCCTACTTCGGAAGGGATCCCAAATATTCACACGCCGAAATACCATTAGAAGAGTGTATAACATTTATGTCATTGACACCGTTCCTCTACTGTGCCATCTTAGCAGCAATCGAGAATAAATTCTTCCAGAAATTGTACGCAAAATACCTCACAAAGCCCCAATTGCCAAACAATGATGAAATTGACGAAAAAGTCAAGGAGGAAAAGTATACAGTCGGATTTGAAGTGAATAAATTAAAAGCCGAATGTAAGTCTACAGAAGAAGTCTTCTAATCCTCAAAGTATCAAATATTTGATTGTTTTTGCATTCTTCTTTAAAGGTGCTTCGAAGAAGGCGAACAAATTAGTTACCGAAAGAGTTGATGACGACACCGCATTTCTAGCCTACGAGCTGAATAAATCTTGGAAAACAAAGCAAATAATAAAGGACGTTAATTTTTCCGTCAAGTCTGGCGAATGCTTTGGACTATTAGGTGTCAACAGCGTGGGAAAGAGTACAATTTTCAAAATAATCACTGGCGAAGAATTATCAGACAATGGTGATATGTTTTTGAAAGGCTACGGCATGTCCTTCGACAGAAAAGAGGTAATTACATCCAAAAGAACCGAAAAGCCATTCAGAAGATCCCAATTTTTGAAAACATGAGTTTAATTAACCCAAGATCTTTAACCTTCTTCCAGTATCTATCACAAATAGGCTACTGTCCCCAAAACACAGCCCTAATCGATTCACTAAATGCAAGAGACCATCTTCGATTATTCACCCAAATAAGAGGAATGCCAAAGAATCAAGTCAATCTCGAAGTTGAGGAATGGATCAAAAGATTAAGTACATAAAAAATTGACAAATTCCCTAAACTAAACTATCAAACTAAACCTTATTTCTATTTTAGATTTAAGTGACTGTGCTTCTGAGCCATGCTACACGTACAGTGCGGGAAACAAGCGTTGTCTAAATATCGCCATGGCCTTCATTGGTCATCCCGATTTAGTATTATTGGACGAGCCAACAATTGGAATTGATCCAGCGTCAAGGAAATCATTTTGGAATATGCTTAAATCATTCTTACGAGCTGGCCAATCTGTCATTCTCACATCTCACTGGTAGGGTATTCTTAAAAATCAAAAATAGAAATTTGGGTTGAAATTTTGTTTTATTTTCCAGTATGGAGGAGTGTGAAGCTCTCTGCAAACGATTGGCTATATTGGCAAAAGGTCAACTAGTCTGCATCGGTACAAGTGAGGAATTGAAGCAACATTTCGGCACTGGATACAATATTATCATCGAACTAAATCCAGAATATGCTGATGCTCAAACAAACGCACTGAAATATGATCTAGAAAATTCTATAAACTGTGAAATTCGCGACGTACATTTGGTAAAATAATTTCCACAAACATAAATTCAATTAATGTTTCTACAATTTTTTGATAGAAAACAAATTCCACTATTTAAAAAGGGGGAATAATTTTACAAAAACATCTTCCTTCCTGATAATAGAGCTTCAGAAAGGAAGATGTAACTGTGTATTATCAAAAAGGATAATAAATAAAGGAATTAAATTTTTAAATTTTAAATTAAGTTTGTAAGGATTTTTAAGCACTGCATTAAAATAACATTCCCCTTTAATTTTCAGAGTAACATCACGTATTACGTGAAAAATTCGGAGACAACGTGGAAGACAATGTACGACTTAATGAAACGATTGCAACAGAAATATTCCTGTATAACGGACTTCACAATTCTATCAGCAACATTAGAGGAAGTATTTTTGCGATTCGTTAAGCTCAAAGGATAATAGAAGAATGTTTTTTTTGCCAAAAAAAAGAAACTTCTCATTTTCCATGCCAAAAAAATTGTTATGTTTTGAATTAAATGAAATTGAAGACAATAGCTTTTAAGTCACTCTCCAAGAATATTGTCATATCTTCATTTTTAATTGAGCTCAACAGTAATGCAGATAAGAAGAAATTTAAAATTTGTGATTTCTCGATTATAAAGAATCAAACAATGACACAAAGAAAAATGTATACAAAAATCAAGAATTATGAAAACAATGTTAGTACAATAAGGTGCATTACAACAGGAAAAAAAAATTGTGCTTGTATTTTATTATGATGTATGAATCTCATGCGTGAATTTCAAATGGAATTGCTCTCTCTCTCTCAACTATTGTAATTAATTATTTTTATTAAATATATATTATAAATGTTATACATTAATAAAATGCCATTTATTCTTTAATACGATTAGAAAAGTTATTTGTTAATAAAAAATCCCAATTTCTTTTTTTTTAATTTTTAATAAAATTCCTTTAAAAAATTGAGATAAAAATTCAATTATTTTTGTGAATTGTACAATTCTTCACAAGAATTAAATTATTTTCATAAATAATAACATTTTTCGGAGAAATTCAATTATTTTTAAAAATTTTATTTACATTTAATTATTTTCTAGTTTTTAAAAATAAAAATTCAATTACTTTCAACAATTTTAATTAAATTGCTTTTAAAAAAATTATTTTTCAAAATTTTTAGCAAAATTTCTTTAAAAAATTAAAAAATTCAGATGAAATTCTTGAATAAATATTCATTTCTTTTGTAAACTGTAAAATTCTACGTAAAAATTCAAATATTTTCATAAAACAATAGAATTTTTCAGAAAAATTCAAATATTTTTAAAAATATTATTTAAATTCAAAATTATTTTCAAGATTTTTATTAAAAATTAAAATATTTTTAACAAAATTTTGATAAATAATTCTTCAAAACAATTAAATTATTTTTAAAAATAAAAATATATGATTATTTAATAATAATTAATTAATTAATAATTAATTGAATTTTTTTTAATATTTTATTTTTTTGTATACAATTTTCGACAAGAATTCAATTATTTTAAAACAATTTTAGTAAAATTAAGTTATATTCAAGATAATTAAAATAAATTTTCTCCTAAACAATTTGTAATCAAATTAAAAATAATTAAATTTTCTCAAAGAATTTATCCATGATTTTAAAAAGTAGTTAAAAATTTCAATTTTTTTTAAAAACAATGTCGATAAAATTTTTGAAATGAATTCAATTAGTTTCAAAATTTTTTATATAATTAACATTAATTATTATTTTATATTTCTTTAAATACCTTACAAAAAATTAATTATTATTTCAGATCATCAATTTGAAATTTTTAAAAATTCGGAAAGGAAAATTATTATTAAAAAAAACTTAGGAAACAATAAAGCAAACTGAAAATTTTTTTTTCAAAATTCCCACAAAAATTTGAGAGCGCGAATTTATTATTTTTCTAATTCCCCTATTTATCATTTTCACATAACTTGATTGTATTTACGAAAACAAAATATTTTCTCAAACCATTCGATATTCTATTTCTCTCTCTTTCTTTCTTTCTTTTCGCTGGTAGAAGAAAAAAATTCCACTTTAAAGTGAGACAGATTTCTGTTATTATATTATTGTCGCTCGTTATAGTTCAAGTTTATTGAGAAAAGCAAGAGATCAAAATTTCTAAACGTTGACAACATATTGTCTCTTATTAACTCAAATTAATTTTAATCAAACAATTTTATCAATTATTAACAAAGTCACGAGAAACTGAGGTAAGAAATCAACTAGTTTTAAATTTTATCAAAATGATTAGAATTTTAATTTCCTACAGAAAAAAGAATTTGTATTTTAATTTTCCTGCAGAAAAAATAATTATAATATTAATTTTCCTAGTGAAAAAATAATTAAAATTTTAATTTTCCTACAGAAAAAATAATTAGAATTTTTATTCTCCTACAGAAAAAAATAATTAGAATTTTAATTTCCCTGGAGAAAAAATAATTAGAATATTAATTTTCCTATAGAAGAAAATGATTAAAATATTAATTTTCCTACAGAAAAAAGAATTTGTATTTTTTCTTCCCTGGAGAAAAAAAAATTAGAATTTCAATTTTCTTACAGAAGAAAATGATTAAAATATTAATTTTTTTACAGAAAAAATAATTAGAATATTAATTTTCCTATAGAAAAAATAATTAGAATATTAATTTTCCTACAAAAAAAATAATTAGAATTTTAATTTTCTTACAGAAGAAAATGATTAAAATATTAATTTTTTTTACAGAAAAAATAATTAGAATATTAATTTTCCTACAAAAAAAATAATTAGAATTTTAATTTCTTTACAGAAGAAAATGATTAGAATTTTAATTTCCCTGGAGAAAAAATAATTAGAATTTTTATTTTCCTACAGAAAAAAATTATTCCCTTTCACGAACAAATATAATAAAAAAATAATTTTTCCTCATAGGAATTTTAAGTTATCAAACATTTTTTTTTAATTTCGTTAATAATTAAATAAGGTGATTTTTGTTTTTTTTGTAAACAGAAAAGAAAAAAAACCTCTCAACTATGTACGGAAGCATTAGAAACACGACAGTAATTGACAATTTAAAATTAATTCACATCAGTTGGGATTTGAATTTCATGGATGTTGTGATTGAAACATTGGAGGAATCACCATTTGAAGTGACATTAAAATCAAGAGCATTTAGTTTACCAAATTTCAATGGACCAATGCGAATACATTTAAAATGTATGGAGAGAATTGCCGAGGGACGATATATGGTGTTGTACGTGAAAAATGATGGCGGTCGTCCCGATGATAAAATTGTTGACGACATTATTATAAATTGTTCGCAATACAATTGTTCGTGGGCAAAGAATGTTTTTCAAATTGGAAATACAGTGAAAAATTGTCCATCAAAGCCATTTGAATTATTTCTACGTGAATTGAAAATATGTAAAACATTAATATTGGATATTACATTATCGGAAATTCGAAGTACGCAAATCATTGAAAAAGCATAAAATTCATTCGAATTAAATATGATAAATAATAATAATAATTTAGCTTTATATATATATTTTTTTTTTGCAAGAAATATTTAATTAATGTTTAATATTCAAATATATTCTCTTTTGACAAAAAAGATATATTATAAATTATCTTTTATGTGATAACGACATTTATTAATAATAATAATTAACAATTTATTAATAATAATAATAATGATAATAATAATTAACATTATAATGAATAAAAATCTTCATGTAAACATACATTTAATGTTGTAAATTTTAAGTTTAACTTTACACGCGCTTTGTAAATAATGTAATAACAATAAAAAATATAACATTTTCTGAAAAATTGTATTTAATTTATTACTTTTAAAAAATAATTATTAATAACATATTTTTCCTTCACTAAAAATGAAATTATTAAAATTTTTGAAATTGCAATTTTTGATTTCCCACGTTTATTAAAACTGTATAAAAAATAATTGAATTCAACCTAAAAATTTTGTTAAAATTTTGTTAAAATAAATAAATAATTGAATTCTTGGGAAGAATTTTATTTTTTATGAAAATAATTTAATTTTTGCAATGAATTTATAATTAACATGTTTTACAAGTAATTGATTTCTTAGGAAGCTTAAAAATTTTTAATTTTTAAGTAATAAAAATTCTTGAAAAGAATTATATAACAATTTCTGAAATAATCGAACTTGTGCGTAGAATTTTATTATATTTATTTAAATAATTGAATTCTGCCAATGAATTTCTTTAAACATTTTTTTTAAATAATTGATTTCTTATAGAAAAAAATGAACTAAAGCTTTTAAATTAATAATAATTAAATTATTATAAAAAATTATTCCAATACTTTCAAATTAATAATTGATTTCTTTCGAATTACTAAAGTTTTATAAAAAATAATTGAATTCTAAAAACAAATTTTGTTAAAATTTTCTTCTAATAATTGAATTTTTAAAATGAAATTTTTTTACTTTTAAAATAATTGAATTCTTAAGAATCTTATAAAATTTTTTTGAATTATTGAATTCCTGTGAAAAAATTCGATTATTCATGAAAATAATCTGAATTGTTGCAAAGAATTTAAATAATATTTTTAAAAATAATTGAATATCTCTGAAATATTTTATTATTTATGAAAATAATTGAGTTCTTGCGGAGAATTTTACAGTTCACAAAAATAAATTAATTTCAATAAAGATTTTTATCTGAATTTTTGAATTTTTAAAAGAAATTTTGTTAAAAATTTTCAAAATTAATTTTTTCTAACAAGTTTCTTTAAAAATTGTTGAAAATAATTGAATTTTTATTAAATATCTGGAAAATAATTGAATTTAAATAGTGTTCTTAAAAATAATTGAATTTCTCTAAAAAGAATATTATTTATAAAAATAATTGAATTTTTTCGAGAAATTTTATCTCAATTTTTGATAATAATTGAATTTTTTAAAAATCGTTTAATTAAATTTTAGAAAATAATTTTCTTTTGAAAATAATTTAATTAAAATTGTTGAAAAAAATTGAATGTTTATTTTTAAAAAAAACTTGAAAATAATTGAATCTAAATAGTATTTTTTTTAAATAATTTAATTAATTTAAAATATCTGGAAAATAATTGAATTCCTGTTAAGAATAAATTTTATTACATTTATTATAAAATATTTTAATTCTACCGAAGACGAGTGTTAAATTTAAATTTCACGCCAAGATGAAAAAGGGGTTTCAATACCCTAGTCTTCATTACAGTGTGTACACACCTTTAGTTTTTGAATTTCTAACCAAACTTTCCCATCTCAAAGAAATAAATCACTCATGACTTTAAAGTTTGTAAACGCACGTGGTCAATTTTTGTCTTCAACACACGTGTTGTGATTAATTTCAATAAATAATTTACCACTGCAAAATAAATAAGAAAATAATATTTTATTTTAATAAAAAGAAAAAAAAGGCTGTGAACTTAAGATAAAAGGAGCATCCAGTAATGTTGAAATCCAAGTTTTAAATTTACTTTCCCAACAAGTTTACATTAAAAAAAAAAAAAAAACAAGAATAACATGGGTTTGACGAAACAATATTTACGCTACATTCCAGCAGGAAATTTAAACATTATCGCCAGTCAAAATTGTAATATTGTTTTTGTAACATTAGAAGGACAGGAGGGTAGATTTGTTGCTGCCGGTGCAAGTGAACATGTCTTTATTTGGGATCTTCGACTTGGAGAAAAGGTAATATTTAAATATTCTTCTTATTTATTTATCTGCTTTTTATTTATCCATATTTATTCATCTCTATTTTCTTTGTATTTATTTTCGTTATTATATTTTTTTATTTTTTTATCCAAGTGTTAAGTTTTTTTTATTTACTTTTATTTACTTATATTTTCGTTTGTTCATTTAATTATTTAGCGACATTTTTTTATTTAGTTTCATCTTTATTTATTTATTTATTTATTTTTATCTTCATTTATTTATTTTTGCATTAATTTATTTTCTTCTTTATTTACTTATTTTTCTTTTCGTTTATTCATTTAATTGTTTAGTTTAATCTTTACTTATTTATTTTTACATTTATTTCCTTAGTTTCATCTTTATTTATTTATTTTTACATTGATTTATTCTCTTCTTTATTTACTTATTTTTGCATTTAATTATTTATTTTTACAATTATTTGATTATTTTCCTCTTTACTTACTTATTTTTGCATTTATTTATTTACTTTTACTTACTTATCTTTTCGTTTGTCCATTTAATTAATTAGCTACATTTCTCTATTTAGTTTCATCTTTACTTCATCTTATTGTTTGTTCATTTAATTATTTAGCGACAACTTTTTTCTTTAGTTTCATCTTTACTCATTTATTTTTACATTTATTTCCTTATTTTTATCTTTATTTGTTTTTTTTACAATTATTTATTTTTATCTTCATTTGTTTATGTTTTCATTGATTTATTTTCATCTTTATTTATTTTTACATTTATTCATCAATTTTTACAATTATTTCTTTATTTTCCTCTTTATTTGCCTATTTCTACATTTACTTATTTATTTTTACAATTATTCGTTTATTTTCCCCTTTCTTTACTTATTTTTACATTTATTTATTGATTTATTCGCCCCTTTTTATTAATTACTAAAACTTGAGGAAAATTTTTGGCATTTTTCTAATTACGTAAAAATATTCAAGGCTCAAGTGTTGTCAGGAGAAAAATCAGACGTCACGCATTTGGCAGCGTCACCAAATAAAAGACACATTGCAGTCGGATATGCAGATGGGACAATAAAAACATTTGATTTACGCTCTGGAGAGAATATCAGTATTCTAGTGGGACATCGCTCGGAAATAACAACATTAGCTTATGATTCTTTGGGTCATCGATTAGGATCCGGTTCGAAAGTACGTTTCATACGATTTAATTAAAAAATAAAATTTTAAATAAAAAATAAAATTTTTAATAAAATATAATAAAATATAATAAAATACAATAATATATAAAATATATAAAATATATAAAAATATAAAATATATATTATATTAAATTATATTTAATTTTCCCTCTTTTTAATTCTTCTCCAAACATAATTTATAATTTCGATTCAATTTCCCAAAAATCCTTTTCTTTTCTAAAAAAAAAAAAGAAAAGAAAATTCTTCGATCTGTTTGAAATTATTTAATTTTCTGTATTATGAAACGAAAAAAAAAATTCCTCCAGGACACGGATATTATTCTATGGGACGTTGTGGCAGAAACGGGAATTTGCAGATTAGTAGGACACAAGGGAATTATCACTGCCCTGGCATTCATGAACGATCACAATATCCTCATAAGTTCAAGTAAAGATACTTTCGTGAAATTTTGGGATCTTGACACGGAGCACAATTTCCGAACACTCGTCGGTCATGGTTCAGAGGTAAGAAAACAAAATATTGCCAATTTTCTTTACTATATTCAATAGAGGAAAAATAAATTTTAAATTCGTGAAATTCTTTTCTTTTTCAGGTTTGGGGCTTTGTCCTGGTGAAAGATGGCAAATATTTAATAACCGGTTGCAGTGACAATGAATTGCGTGTGTGGAAGATATTTTTCGTCGATCCCTCCGAACTCGAAATTTCCAATACATTGAAGAATTTAATGATAACTGACGATAATGAAACAACTGACACGGTAAAACTTCTAAATTCGTTTTTATTTTCGAATTTTATTAAATAAGTATTGAAGTTTTTTGCTGGAATTTAATTATTTTAATGAAATTGTTTTAAAAATGACAATTTTATCGAAATTGTTTTAAAAACGACAATTTTATCGAAATTGTTTTAAAAACGACAATTTTAATGAAATTATTTTCAAAACGACAATTTTACTTAATTTGTTTTAAAAAACATTTTCAAAATTTTAAATAAAATTCCTTGAAAAAATTAAATTACTCTGAAAAATTTAGATAAAATTCTCCGCAACACTTAAAAGGATCCTAAAGTTTTGAACGTTCAAATGAACGAAATTGGTTGACTTATTCTACAAATTAAATTTTTATTGCAATTGTTTTGCGTCACTATAAAAAAAAATAAATTACTGAGTTTCAAAACGTAAAATTTAAGTTTTTAAATTTTTATATGATTAATAATTTATTAAAATATCTTCAATAAAAAATATTTTGTTCATTTGAACGTTCAAAACTTGGGGATCATCAATTAAATTATTTTTGTGAGTCGTAAAATTGAATTTAAATTAAAATTCTCGAAAATAATCGAAGTTAAGTTCAAAATTTTTTGCTCGTTTCTTTAGAATTATCCATTACGATGTGAAAAAATTGGAAGCATCACCAGAGCCGGTAGAGGAAGACTCGTTTCGATTCGAACTGATTTAACAGAAAGAGTAATCACCTGTCATGGCACTGACAATACTGTTGAACTTTTTTACATTCTAACGGAAGAGGAAGCAAAGGAGAAATTGGGCAAAAGAGTAAAGAAGGCGAGGAAGAAAGCTGCCGCGTAAGAAAATAATCTCTTTTTTCAAAATAGTTTCCAAATCCCTAATTTTTCTCTTTTTCTTTTTTCTATTTGTCATTTTCGTTTTATCCAGAGAAGGACTGTCAGAGATCGTCTCCACAGAGCTCAGTATAAAAGACGAACTAAAAAGACTTCCCACAATTGAAATCAAAGTCGCGAACAATATGAAGCAAGCCAATAAAGTAAAGAGCGTCGATTTAGTAATGGGAAGAGGTGACGAATTAAGAGTATGCATTGCGGGAAATTTCAACAGCATCGAACTCTATTCGACCGAAATAGTGGCAAAAAAAGACGGCGAAATAAATTTCCTCCGCTCTCTAACTAGTCACGGACATCGAACGGACGTGCGGGCAATTTGCTTCAGTTCTGATAATTTAGCCCTGGCAACTGCAAGCAGTGATTCCATTAAATTATGGAACAGGTAGAAATTAATTTCATTAATTTCTTATTTTCTCTCCTTGTCTCTATTGTTATATCAATTATCACCATTTTTTCACACAGACCAACACTGGCGTGTTTACGAACAGTGACATGCGGCTATGCGCTAACAATGACATTTGTCCCCGGAGATAGACATTTAATTGTTGGAATGAAAGATGGAAAAATGCTCATTGTCGACATTGCTTCGGGTGAAATTCTAGAGGAAATTCCCGCTCACTCCAAAGAAGTCTGGAGTGTTACTCTCTTTCCCGATATGGTACGAAAAATAGAGGACTAAATTTGCACAAAATTTGTCGAAATTAAATTAATTCATCTCGATATTTTAAGGAAAAGAAGAAACTAAACTTTAAAAAAAAAACTGGAAAAATTACTTTTTCTTTTATTTTTCTAGAAAGGAGTTGCCAGTGGTGGAGGAGATCAAACAGTGAAATTTTGGCAATTCGAACTAATCAATGATCCGGATAGTGAATCGAAAGCGAAAATTCTCTCAGTCGTACATTTACGAACATTGAAATTAGAGGAAAGCGTTCTGTGCGTGAGAATCAGTCCCAATAATAAATTTGTTGCCGTCGCACTTTTCGATTCGACCGTCAAGATATTTTTCCTCGACACATTCAAGGTAAATTGCAAATTTAATTCAGGGTTGCCACGCTTTTACCCTTTTCAAATTCCCTGACTTTTCCAGATTTCCCAGGTTAAAAAACAGAATTTTTCCAGGTTTTTAAAACTACATTTATTATTAATTAGAAAATTATTATAAAACGTCAATAACTTTATTTTTCAATAAATATTTACTTAATATTTTTTTATAAAGAAATTAAGATTTTCAAAAATTCAATTATTTTTTTTTATCTTTTATTATTTATTCCTCAAAGGAAATTAATTATTTTCAAAAATTCCAACGAAATTCTTATGTGACAATTCAATTTTTAAAAAAATAATTTTAATAACATCTTCGTAGAAATTTAGTTAATTTCAAAAATTTCTCAAACTTCATTTATTTTCAATGTCTATTCTTTCAATAAAATTTCACACAACAATTTAATTATTTAAAAAGAAATTTTAATAAAATTAGTTTCAAGAATTCAATTATTTTCAAAGCTAACGAAATTCTTCGCAAAAAATCAAATTATGTTCCAAAATTACCAAAAATTCACGTCAAAATTTAAATTATCTTTATAAATGAAATGTATAATAAAATTTTTCTCCGAAATTCAAATATTTCTGAAAAATTTTAATAAAATTCTTGTCAGAATTTAAATTATTTTTAATATACAAAATTTTCATCATATTTCTCGAAAAATTCAATTATTTAAAAAAAATTTATTAAAATTTTGTAAAGAATTCAATTATTTAAAAATTTGTTGATAAAGTTTAAAAATGTTTGTTTTTAGAGTTAAATATACGAATTCTCGTAGAATTTTCTAATAACAATTTTTTAATATAATATTCAATTGTAATCGAAAATTGTAACTGAAATTTATTTTTAAATCAATATTTATTAGAAAATTCCACAAGAAATCAATTATTTAACTGTAAAAATAAACAATTTATTAAATAATAATCGAATGTTTCTAAAAATTGAATTTTTATAATGATTTTTATCAAAATTTATTTATTTTGTTTTTTATTATTAAACATAACTATTATTATTATTATTATTATTATTATTATTATTATTATTATTATTATTTATTGTTAAGAGATGAATTAAAAAAAAAAATTTAACAATAATTTCATTCTTCGAGAAATTTGATGAAAATTTTTTATATTAAAAATAATTGAATTTCGGAGAAAAATTTTATTATTTCTAAAGACAATTTAAAATTTAAATAAAATTTTTTAATTTTGCCAAGAATTTTCGTAAATTTTCCAACATAATTAAATTTTTGCGTAGAATTATATTACTTTTGAAAATAGTTGAATTGAATTTTTAAGTAAAATTAGATTTCAAGTAAAAATACAATTAAAAAACAGCAATTTTCCAGGATTTCGATCAAAATTCCCTGACTTTTCAAGTTTTTTTCAATTTTTATACAATTCCCTGACATTTCCAGGTTTCCATTAATTAATTTCTCTTTTTTTTCTATTGTAACTTTTTCCAAATTTATTAAATTTCTCAATATTCTTTGAAATTAATTTCAGTTTTGGATTTCTCTTTACGGACACAAACTCCCAGTGCTCTGTATGGACATTTCGAGCGACTCCACTCTAATTGCCACTGGTTCGGCTGATCGTAATATAAAAATTTGGGGCATGGACCACGGCGATTGTCACAAGTCAATATTCGCTCACGACGATTCCGTCACCGGTTTAGCATTCGTGCCAAAAACTCATTATTTCTTCACGTGCGGCAAGGACGGGAAACTAAAGGAATGGGACGCGGACAGTTTCCAAAAAATCATAACCTTCCAGGTAGAAAACTAATTAGACAAATTTCAATTCTACTTACAAAAAAATAATTACAATTTTTCCCCAAAAATGAATTTGTTGAATTTTCAAATTTTATCAATTTCCACCAAGAAGAAGAAGAAGAGAAAAAATATTTTTTGAATTTTTCAGGGACATTCGGGCGAAGCTTGGAATTGTACAGTTTCTCCAAATGGAGTTTTCGCAGCTTCCTGCGGTTCGGACAAAGTCGTGAGAATTTATGAGAGATCGCAAGAAACTCTTGTTCTTGAAGACGAGGCCGAGGAGGAGAGAGAGCAACAGGAAAACGAATTGGCCACGGGAGAAAATACCGTTGTCCCAGGGCAGAAGGCTCAAGTTTTGCCCTCGAGGAAAACCGTGTCTAGCGAGAAAGGAGTAAATAATTTTCCTCTACTTTCTCTATATTTTGAATATAAATATTTTCCCCCTATTTTTTTCACAAATTACAATCTTTTCCCACGATATTAAGATATACGAAAAATAGATTCTAAATTCACTTCCAAAAATTTACAGGCAGATTTACTACTGGAATGCATAGAATTATCGAAAGAGTACGAAGAGCAACTTTTAGCTGTTGAACCGCCAAATCCACCGCCTCCTTTACCTTTGCAAATGCAAATGTATCAGTGCGAAACAGTGGAAGACTATCTTTTGGAAACAGTGAAAAGAATTCGTGCCAGGTGAAAAAAGAAAACTATTATTAAAATATTTAAAATTATTAGTTTTTTAATTATTATAGTTTTTTTTAATTATTATAGTCTTGTATTTTTTCCACATACGCATTTAAATTTTGTCTAACAAAAGAAAAACTCGATTTCCAGCGATTTAGAGGAAGCTTTGTATGTTTTACCATTTTCGGTAGCTTGTGATATACTAAAAATGTTGCCAAAATTGCTGAAAAGAAAATATCAAGCGGAAATAGTGTCAAAATTAGCCATCACTTTGATTCGTACCCATCACAATCCAATAGTGGCAAGTGCCAATCTTTTGGCAATAGTCGAGGAAATCAAGAGACTTTCAATTCAACAAATCACCTCCCTTAGAGTGAGTATTAATTTTCAAATTTCGAAACAGAAAATAAATAAAAAAATTGCTTTCTTGTTTCCTTCTATAAAACTATTTCAAACATTTTTTTTTATTTGATTCTTGCAAAAAAGAATTTCCTTTTTTTTTGCAAATAATTGATATCTTTTTGAAGAATTTTATTGTTTATAAAAATAATTGATTTCTTGTGGAGACTTTTTACAATTTTTACAAAAAAAAAATAATCGAATTCTCCAACAAGGAATTTTATTAAAAATTATGAAAATAATTTTTTTTTTTACTGAAAAATTGAAAATAGTTGAATTTATATTAAAATTCTTGAAAATAATCGACTTCAATTATGATATTTTTAAAAATACTTGCACTTTTTCGAGAAATTTTGTTAAAAAATAAATTCTCTGAAAACAGGATACGACTGCATTCAATTTTTATGGAATGCTCCACACACGTCACTCGATTGAGGAAAAAGAGGGAATTCAATTATTTACCGATGCGACTCATAAACGAAAGGAGAAGCAAAAAATAAGAAGAAATAAAGAACGAGCGCAAAAACGAGCTCTTATGACGTTGTAAAAATTTATTTTTTTAAAACTAATATGTAAATATTTCTTTTTATCCTCTTTAAATTTAAACCAATTTATTAAATTTATTTTCTGTTCTATTTTGTAAAGACAACTTATGATAATTTTCGATATTGTTTTTCAAACAAATAAAAATTGTTTCAAAAGAATAAAAAATTGTTTACTCTGCACAATTCCGTTTCCTATATTTCGATTTTGAAAGAGAAAATATTAAACAAAGTCAAGATAATATTTTTTAAATGTTCAGGATTTTTTTTTAAAGTCCGTTCGATATTTCGACTCGATACCAAAGAGAGAAACGAGAAAGAGAGGAGAAAAAAAATTCAAACACGTGGTTAAACATAACCTATAAATTGTTTACAATCACGAAAATGTCAAACGTGATGATCGCGAATTTAAAAAGTTCTCCCATAGAGAAAATATAAAAATTTCTTTTGTAAATTATTACGCGAAATCCCTTGACATGTTTTTCAACCATTAGCTTTGGAAAATCGATAAACACACACGAGAGGAAAAAGCGCAAGCGTAAACGCCTGTCGACGCAAGTGTTTTAGAAAATACACACACAATTTCCTCAGCTGTCATTTGCAAAACAAGCTTTTTTTTGTCTATTAAAAAAAAGGGAAAAACAAATTCAAAGTGTCAATTGTTATTAACGTCGTCTTCCGTAACAACACTTTATTTTTCTCCCAATTTTCAATAATCAAAAAACAAAAAGAACAACAAATGGCTTTTGACAAAAGGACGAAAATTTATCTCGGTTTTGAGGATGAATATGTTACTGACAAAAATCGAAGTCTAGTCAATTTCATGACTGATAAAATCGGAGGGAAACCAGTAAGTAAATTATGAATTAAATTTTTCTCCTCAAATTACTAATTAACAAAAATTTACAAATTTATACAAAAAAATACATTAAAAATAATTCTTTTTTAACATTCAATAATTTTTTAAAATTTTTAATAATTTTCAATAAATTCGAGAAGAAATGAAAAGTATTGTAAATTGAGATTTCAATTTTCCAGGATTGGCACAATGACAAAACGATAACATCGCCCCAGTGTCGATTGTGTGGATTGCATCAAATTTTGGCGCTGCAAATTTACGCCCCACTGGAAAATTCCAAATATCATCGAACTCTGTATATTTTCGCGTGTACAAATCCAAATTGTTGGAATCATAATGAGAGTTGGACGTGTTTAAAAGTACAATCTCTCGATGAATCGACAAATTGCGAATCAATGGAATGTGGAAGTTTGGCAATTCCACCAACAACAAGTTGGTTGCCCGACGAGGACGATTGGGGCGATACGTGGAATGACAATGGACCCGAGCAAAATGGAAACAATATGCTTCAAAATGATCCCAATAAATTTAAATTCACAACGCAAAATTCGAGTTTCGAGGACGATTTGAATGTTGATTTCTCGGATCTCAGAGTCGACGATCCGAACGCAAACAGGTGAGTAAAAAATAAGAAAAATTAAAAATTAGGAAAAATTCACTAACCTTGTAAAAATTTATAATTATCCTCGATGGGGCGCGTGACTTTCTTCAATTTCTTCCAACACTTTTTTTTATATTAAAATTACCACTCTTTTAAATTACCGCACTAATTAACTACTAAACTAATTTAAAATAAACTTTTTAATTAAAAAACACTAATGAAATATGACTTTTCTTCTACAATTTTTCTATCAACGATTTTTCGCCTGAAAAATAAAAAATAAAAATAAATAATTCCAAATCTTTATGGACGGTAATTTATTTTGAAATTAAAAATTATTAACGTTATTAACGATAAAAATAACAATTCAATACGAGTATTAAAATTACCAGTTAAGTATTATTAAAAATATTTTTTAAATTATTAACTATTATTAGAAATATAAAGAAAAAATTTTGAGGTTAGAAGAATTATAAAATTAAATATTTTCCCCAAATCAATAAATAAATTTTTATTTTCTTGTCAAATTATCCCATCTGTCAATTTTTAGTTTAAAAAAACTGCCAAGTATTGAATTTTTATTTACTTGAAAATAAGTTTGTTAAACGTACAAGAGATATTTATGAATCTTTTTTTTTTTGCAAAAACCAGTGGAATAGATTCCGAAAATTTGAGAAAAAACAAAATTCTATTTAAATTTGGAAATAGAAAAAAGTTTCGAGAAATATTTTTCCATTAGCGAAGTTAATATTTCTATTGTTAAATTACGAAACTAATATAGGAAAATTGAGAAAATATTTTAACATATTATACATAACAATTATAAAAATTAACGATTATTTATTTTTTTAATTATTATTAACGAAATTATTACGATTGTTGCCTTCCCCCACTCGAAAAATATCCTAATGAAACATCATACAAAAGGAAAGACGTCGAAAACTTTTATTTTCGACAAAAATTTAATATTCATTTCGATATTTATTCATTTTTCCTAGCTATTTACTCATTTTACTAACCGAAAAGTAAAAAAAATTCCGTCTCTTGACTCCAATTTCGCTAAATCGACAAAGTCGACAAGGAACGACAAATAACCTCAAAATACATATAAATTATAAATTTGTAATAATGCTCCGAATTTCCCCCCACTTATTACATTATTACAAATATTACAAATCAATTAATTACTCAACAAAATTTCTGTTTACAAAAGAAGAAAGAATGAGGAAAAGTTAACCTTTTTCTTCGATTCCGAAAAAAGGACGCCATGGGCAATGAGACGGATGTTTCTCACAATTGGCGTCGCTTTACTCAAATTTTCTCACATTTTTGATATCCAAACCATAATTATCGCGAAATATATTTCTAATAATACATAAATTTGCAAAAAACAAATGAATTTTGATGGAATAACGACTACGATTGCGCGGATGCTGACTGAACACGGAGGGAATGAACAATGGTGACGAAAGACTAAAATGGCGGCGGTCTGGTCAGGCGTGCCAACTACATGAACGCGCGCGCGAAACTCTCATATTATTCAAATGCAGTAATAAGGAAATTTCTAATTATATTTAACAATTTCGTGGGGAAAATAATATTTTTACCTGATTATTGTCTTTTTCTTTGTATTTCTTTATTAGAAATATTTTTCCGATACCTTAAATCAGTAAATAAATAATCAACAATGATGTTTCAATTGTCGCCTTCCCCCACTCTGGCCAAAATCGACTGTTGTGTCGAAAAAATTTTTTTTCAAGGACAAAAATAATTGAATTCGTATAATAAATTATAAACTATCGAAATTTATTAATTTGCCCGAAATTTTTCTAATGGAATTATAGATAAATGGCTGATAAAGGCGACAAAAAAATATTATATTAAATAAAACTTTTACCTTTTTGCTTTGAAGCCACGACAACGAAATGGTATAATTTTTCACTCAATTAGCGTCGATTTTTTCAAATTTCAATTCGTTTCTCAATCAGAAATCATTAAAGAAATGGAAATATAACGAAAATATTGAAAAAGTTTAATAAATTTAATCACAATTTACGCGGGACAATGCGGTTTGTTCACTCACGAATTTCGTTAGAGAATGAGAGATTGTGGAAGGGGAAAGAGAAGTGTTCTCAACCGGAAATGAAATCCAATCAGGCTAGCCAACCGTACAGCGCCAACGGTGAAAATTTAAAAATTCACTAATTATATTTAACAAAAAATTATTTGCAGTAAAGAAAATAAACTCTATTAATTCTTTTATTTATTTATTTCGCGTATTTTTTAGAATTAAATATTATATTTAATGCCAGAATTAATAAATAATATGTGGAATTCGATCTTTGATTTTATTTTCTTGTGTTGGACAAACTGCCGGGAAAATTCAAATTCAAATCAGTTAATTCTTTATTCAAATTCAAAAATAAATGTTTAGTTATTCTAAATCGGAAAATTTATTCTCGTCGAGTGATTTATTACTAATTGTTAATCGATTAATTAATTATTGGCTAATTCATAAATGAAATAGTAATAAGTAGAAATAAATAAAAAAATAAAAAAATAATTAAAAATAGTAATAATAATTAAGAATAATAAAAATAATAGTAATAATTAATAATTATAATAATAGGAAGAAAAAATAATATATAATTAATAAATAAAGGAATAACGAAAATAAATTAATACTATTCAAATTAATTGTTATTAACTTGTTAAAATTTAGTAAATAAATAATTTAACTAATAATAAATTAATAATAAACAATTAAATTAGTACTTACTTTTTTTTATAAGATATTGTAAATAATTAATTAAAACTTAACTATTAATAAAAAAAATGTAAGAATTAATGAAAGAAAATAACAAAAGAAAAATTAAAAATTCATGAAAAAAAATAATAATTAATGAATAAAATAATTTCTTCAGGAGGAAACTGTAAATAATTGAGAAATAAAAGAATAAAAAATAAATAAATACCAATAATAATTATTTACTTCGAAAATAATAAAATTTACTGTTCAAATAAAGTTTATTATTTTTTTATCTTTGGTATTTTTTTAAGGCCCTTAATTTTTGTCTAATACTGTTTATTAATTATGGCCTTAAGTCCACAATTATTAATTAGCAATTAATTTTTTTTCTAAAATTTCTAAAAAAACAGTTTTAAAGAAAAATTTTACTATATAATTACTATCGAAATAATAAAATTTATTCGAAAAAGTATTTTTTAATTACTTTAAAAAAAAATTAACTTATGAATTGACTTCGGTCAAATTTTCTTCCTTTTTATAATTTTTATTTAAGAATTTTATTAAAAAATGTACTTTACTCATTTTTCTTTACAAAAATTTACTAAAAAAATTTTATTGCAGGAAAAATATTAATTGAATTAAACAATTGATAAATATTAATAAATATTAATATTTATTTATTATTTTTTTTAAATGTTAATAAAAAGAATGTTATTGTACGAAAAATAATAATTGAAATAAACAATTGATAAATATTAATAAATATTAACATTTATTTATTATTCTTTTTCAAAATTTAGTAAAAAAATGTTATTGTACGAAAAATAATAATTGAAATAAACAATTGATAAATATTAATAAATATTAACATTTATTTATTATTTTTTTTCAAAATTTAGTAAAAAAATGTTATTGTACGAAAAATAATAATTGAAATAAACAATTGATAAATATTAATAAATATTAACATTTATTTATTATTTTTTTCAAAGTTTACTAAAAAAATGTTATTGTACGGAAAATAATAATTGAAATAAACAATTAATAAATATTAATAAATACTAATAAATAAATGAATAATAAATAGAAAAAATAAATAAATTTGAAAATTACTTTGCGAATAGAGTAAAATTAGAGGGAATTTTCTTATAACTCAAAAAAATTGGTAATAGTTAATTACTTTTTTGAAAATAAAAATTGAAATATCTTTTTTTTGCAGTCCAACTAGTGTTGAATCGCCAGTTGGTGGTGGAGCAGTTGGCAAAGTGGATTCTCTTCATGCAACGGCGGAAATTGAAGGCGAAGAAAGTGAAGTTGTTTGCATTGATACACCAACACAACCGCAATGCGACCTAATTAGTTTATTACAGGAAGTCACACCATTACCAATTCATCACAGCGACTCTAGGAATTTATTAAGTTTCGTCGAAATTTTCATCTCAATGATTGAAGAATATTCCCATACGGAAGTGCCTCAACACGTGCGCGATCTCTTTCTCGAATATCAACAAAATGATCCCGATTCTCTAATGTCCGAATCATCAGGTGCCGATTCAAAAACCACCAACGACACTGGTGTCGAGAAATATGAGAAGAGCATTCCAAAGCACGGCGACGAAATGTTTCACGAGCTCATTACCCGAATACAAGAAAATCCTGGACAAATTCTAAGGTAACAGAAAAATGATTAATTAATCAATAAATTAAGAAAACGTTAATTTAATAAATAATAAATATTTTTTTTTCTTTTTTAAACAAAAAAAAGATACTCGAGAAATAATAGCGCACCTCTATTGCTCTATCCAATGGGCGGTTGTGTCGGAAGATGTCGACATTGCGGCGAAGAAATGACATTCGAACTTCAAATTCTACCGACCATCATTCAAAAATTAAAACTACAACCACGCAGCGAGACGAAATTGAATTTTCAAATTGAATTTGGAACCGTCTTGGTGTTCACTTGTGTGAGAAGTTGTTGGTCGCCAACCGATTCCTATCGAGAAGAACACGTCATTGTTCAAGCTGAAAGACTGTAATAACATTAAACAAAACAAAAACAAACAAAAAAATTAGACAAATTTTCAACGTTTTTCAATTTACGCAAAAATTTAGACAAAGGATTTAAAAAAAAAATAAGAGTTGTTAATTACAATATTGCCGTCATTAAACCAAGTTCCGTCCAGTGTATACAACGGATCTGGGGAGAAAAAACTAATTCAATGAAATTTCTCTGTAATTTCAAAAAAGAAAATATTTATTCGCTTTTCAAGTTCTAGAAAAATCTGTTGCTGTTTCGAATTTATTTTTTTTAGACATAGACAATTATTTAAATTAGTTATTTTATTATTAACTATAGAAAATTATTTAAGAATTATTCTTATTATTCGCAAAGTTATCAATTGAATATTGAAACGGAATTGAAAAATTAAAAGAAGAAAAATCGAAATTCTATGTAAAAACAGAAATTTCATATTTGAAATCTTTTTGGGAACGTTCCTATTCTTGACGGCAGATATTTTCTAGAAATTTATTTAAAAGAATTTCAACTTTGCTTGATTTTCTCTAACAGATGTAAAAAAAAAACAATTCCTTTCCAATGTAAGTGGAATGGAAAATTTCTTCCAAAAGCATCAAAGATGTAGAATTTATGCTGTGTAATTATTTTGTTTTAAAAAAAGTACTTTTATTGCATTCAAAATCGAAATCTTTCATTTCTGAATTGATTTTAAAAGAATGCAGAATTTTCTCTTTTAAAAAAATGTTTTTTAATTTTCTTTCTTTGTCAACTGTTAAAAATTTTGAATTAGCAGGGCTCGGATCGTCTTTAAGACTCAAAAAAAAGTCGCTTTAGTCGCATAAATTCACAACAAAAGTCACGAAAAGTCGAATTAAATTTTTGGATAAAAACGCCGAAAAGGAAACACGAAATTGTCAAAATTGGAAAAAAAATCACATTTCTCGCCAACACATATACTTTAATATCAATCAATCTGGAATAATATTTAATAAAATGCATGGCAAAAATTTAATCAGGTATTTTTAACAGTTTTTTTTAAATCTGTTCAAAATTTCAATTATTTTTATAAATAATAACATTCTTTTACAAAATTCAATTATTTAAAAAAAATGTAATAAAATGCCTGTAATAATTTCAATTATCTTTATAAATAATAAAATTCTTCTCTAAAATTCATTTATTTTCAAAAATAATGAAATTTTTCGGAAAAATTCAATTACATTCAAATTTTTATTTAAATTTCTTGTCAAAATTTTATAAATAATAAAATTCATCATGGAAATTCAATTATTTTCAAAACTAATAAAATTCTCCGCAGAATTTCAATTATTTTCAAATTTTTTTTAATTTCTCGTCAAATTATCATTTATCTTCATGAATAAAAAAATTTATCATAGAAATTTAATTTATTTTCAAAAGTTCTGATAAAATTCTTTGCAAAATTCAATTATCTTAAAAAATAAGAAAATTCTTCGCAGAAAGTCAATTATTTTCAAAATTTTTTTTTACATTCTCAAAAGTTCAATTATCTTTATAAATATCAAAATTCTTTTCCAAAATCCAATTACTTTTAAACATTAAAAAAAAGCTGTTCAAAAATTTAATTATCCTTATAAACAATAAAATTCATCTCTGAATAATATAAAATAATAATTTTATCACTCGGTCATCTTTAATTATTATAAAACATGAAGAATTTGAATTTGAATCTTTTGAAGGATTTTAATTCTTATAAAAAAATAATAATGTAATATTTATTAAAAAAGAAGTTATTGATGTTTTTTTGAAAAATTTGAAAGAAATCTTGAAATAAACTTAACAGAACATTTTTTTGACTAAAACTTTTTCTTTTAACTTTAATTTTCTGAAAATTTTAAAAATTTTAGTCGCATTTTGCTAAAAAAAATCTCGAAAAATTCGATTAGTCACATCTTTTCACAAAAAAGTCGAAAAAAGTCGCACAATCCGAGCCCTGAATTAGTTATCTTTTTAGAAGAGACTGCTAGTGAGTTCAAATAGATTATTAAATATGCAATTTTATCAGATTGATAGTTCAACTCGTCTGGGGGAAAAAAATTGTCTAGAGGCGCCGTCATTTCTATTATTTTTACGTAAATACATTTCACATGTTAAACTTTAGCGCAATTTATTACAATATTACATATTTGATATTTACAACCTGTGTTGTTATGTAATTCAAATAAAATATACTTTCTTGACCTAAATTAACTTTTACTTCTCTTCTTTTTATTTCCCATGGAAAAAAAAATCAGTTTTAATTTTTCGATATTTATTACGTGAAATTATTTAAATAATAATTACATAAAAATTTACTATTTACATTCATTGCTTTAAAATGCAAACTGACATATTTCATTCATTTCAAAACTATTTCGAAAAAGTTTTAATTTTCTCGGAAAATTTACAAAAAAGAAAGTGTAAAGTTGATAAATTACCAATTTTTCGTCAGAGGATTTTGTAAGATATACTTTTTCAATTCGAAGGTGCGATTTGCAATTATAGTGTAGAATACGTTACCATTTTTCGTTTCGCCATCCAAAAGTTGATCGTAGATGGATTTAATTCTATAGTACGATTTATAGGCAAACGTAATTGATGTTTGCATTTCGTATTCTGCACTTTCAAGACCAATGCAATATGATCTCGATGCACGTCCAAAGCTGGCGGTTATTGCATAAATTAACGATGCAATTTCACTTACTTGATGCATATCAATTTCCTTTGTCACCGCTTCGGCGCCATAATTAATTAAAGTCGCCTTAATTGCTCTCATCATTCTGCCAATTGATTCCTCGAGATAGTAAATGTGCGGTTGAAACGAAGGATGAAGATTCCCCTGCAATTTAAGTTCGGGAAACGATTCTTCCATTGAGAAGATTCTCTTCAATAATTTCTGTGGATATTCGAAGGGATTACGCATTTGTTTCACCTCATCGCCCAACAAAACTCCCGCATGCTGAATTCCCAATAAACCAATATAGGTTTTTAAATCACAATTCCCGTGCAAGCCGAACATTTGATTTCTCATCACCTGAAAAAAAATTATTTTTTAAAAATTTAAATTTAAATTTTCATTCTTATGTTGTGACGAAAATATACCTGTTCGAATGGAAATGTTTTTCCACAGAGATGAGAGTCTATGATTTGTAAACCTTCGGCTAATCTAGCGATGCATTCTTTACTGCAAAATTCCTTGGCGACTGCTTGCTCGACTATTAAATCCTGATCGTTGTACAAATCAGCGAATGATGTTGTCAAATATGCGATACTTTCCATTGCATAAAGTGACACTGTTATATTTGCTATAATTTGTTTCACACTTTCACGCTCGTGCATATTGTACTTTATCACATGTTTAATTAACGAATTTAAAAAACTCCTCAAACAACTAATATAGACGCCAGTTGAAAAATGCAAATTTGTAGTGAAATAATTCTCCAACGATTTCACACCACCGCCAACTTCGCCAATTAAATTCTCATACGGTATAACTGCGTCGTTGAAATTAACAGAAAACATATTTTCCGTACCCAGCCAGGGCGATTTTATTGGTACCAATTCACCAACACCTGGAAATGATTTCTCCACCAAAAATGCCGAAAGTGTCTCTGGCGTACGACGTGAATCGCCACCAACGCGTGCCAGCGCGTATACGATAAAAAGATTTGCATTATTGTCCTGTTGAATAAATCGTTTTTGTCCCCTTAAAGTCCATGTTTTTTCATCGTGCGACAAATAAGCGGCGGTGGAGAGTGTATCCGGATCAATACGATCGCAAGATTCGTTGGCGCAAATTATCGGATAATAATCACCGAGTGCAATTTTACTCAAGTACTTCTGTTTCATTTTTGCACTTGCTTCCTTCTTTAGTAGTTCCACGGGAAAATTGTTACACTCTAGAAAATTGATACCAATTTTCGGCACTCTTGAAAGAACTTCAACGAGTCGAAGATATTCGGATTCTAATAAATCGAGACCATTGTAGTCGAATGGAATGCGAGCGCCATAAATTCCTAATTCTTTGAATTTATCACGTATTTCGTTGGGAAATGAGGGACTATTGTAAATCTGTTCGCCGTCGATTGTTTCGACATAATCCTCGACTGTCTTCAACCAATCGTTAAATTCGTTCGCACGCTGATCTGTCTGGGGCTGAAAATTCAATCACGTTAAACATTTAATTTAATTTCAAGAGTGAAAATAGTCAATAAATTACAAACTATTTTGTAAAAATTAACGTATTTTATTCATTTAACATGCGGTAAAAAATATCAGGGTTGCCACGCTTTTACCATTTGCAAATTCCTTAATTAAAAAAAAATAAAAAAACAGAATTCTTCCAGGTTTTTAAAACTATATTTATTATTATTTAGAAAATTATTGTAAAACATTACTAACTCGATTTTTCAATAAATATTTAATTATAATTTTTTTATATAGAAACTAACATTTTCAAAAAATCAATTATTTTTTTTATCTTGTATTATTTATTCCTTAAAGAATTAAATTATTTTCAAAAAATCCAATAAAATTCTTGTAACAATTCAATTTTTAAAAAAATAATTTTCATAAATTCTTCGTAGAAATTTAGTTAATTTCAAAAACTTCTCAAACTTCATTTATTTTCATTGTCTACTATTTCAATAAAATTTCACACAATTCAATTATTTAAAAAGAAATTTTAATAAAATTAGTTTCAAGAATTCAATTATTTTCAAAGCTAACGTAATTCTTCGCAAAAAAATCCAATTATGTTCCAAAATTACCAAAAATTCCCGTCAAAATTTAAATTATCTTTATAAATGAAATGTATAATAAAATTTTTCTCCGAAATTCAAATATTTCTGAAAAATTTTAATAAAATTCTTGTCAGAATTTCAATTATTTTTAATATACAAAATTTTCATCAAATTTCTCGAAAAATGCAATTATTTAAAAAAAATTTATTAAAATTTTGTAAAGAATTCAATTATTTGAAAATTTGTCGATAAAGTTTAATTATTTAATAAAATGTTTGTTTTTAGAGTTAAATATTTGAATTCTCGTAGAATTTTCTAATAACAATTTTTTAATAGAATATTCATTTATAATCGAAAATTGTAACTGAAATTTATTTTGGAATCAATATTTATTGGAAAATTCTACAAGAAATCAATTATTTAACTATAAAAATAAACAATTTATTAAATAATAATTGAATGTTTTTAAAAATTGAAATTTTATAATGAATTTTACGAAAATTAAATTTTTTTTTATTAAATAAACTAATATTATTATTATTTATTGTTAAGAGACAAATTTAAAAAAAAAATTTAAAGAATTCAATTATTAAAATTGAATTTTCATAACAAATTTTATCAGAATTTAATTATTATTATTATTATTTATTGTCAAGAGAAATATTATTCAAATTTTTAAAACTAATCGAACTTCGGAGAAAAATGTTACTATTTATAAAGATAATTGCAATTTTGACTAAAATTTTTGTAAATTTTTGAACATAATTTCGATTTTAGCAAAGAATTTATTACGTTTAAAAATAATTGAATTCATCAGTCTAATTGTATTAAAATTACGGTTTAAATAATTGAATTGTTTTGTAAAATTCGACTAAAATAGCAAACATTGAAAATAATTAAATTTTAAACAATTTTTGAAATCAATTTAATTGCTACGAAAAGTTTTATTAAAATTATTTTGAAAAAAATTGAATTGCTACAAAAGAATTTCATTGAAATTTTTGAAAATAATTTAATTCTTTGAAGAATAAATATAAGAAAAAAAATAATTGAATTTCTTAGAAGAATTTGACTTCTTTTAAAAATAATTCAATTTCTCCAATAATATCTATTTGCTTCAAAATTCAATTTTGTTTTAGTGTTTTCAACTTAAAATCTTCTATAAATCCATTAGTTTTAAATAATCAACTAAATATACATTAAAAAATTTTAATAATTTTTAAAGAATTTTAGTATTATTAAGGTTATTTAAAAACCTAGGTTTTTATATTTTTTAATGAAATTAATTTAAAATTGATGTTTTAAAAAGTTTTAAATGAAAATCTTTTCAAGTTCCATCTACTTATGAAAATTGTAATTGCAACTCTTTGAAAATTGAATTAATTTTGAAACACTTAAGTAAAATTAGATTTCAAATATAATTTTTCCAGGATTTCGATCAAAATTTCCTGACTTTTCAAGGTTTTTTCAATTTTTATATAATTCCCTGACTTTTTCAGGTTTTCCAGATTTCCAGGTTGCGTGGCAACCCTGAATTTTTATTTATCGAAGACAAAAAACCACACTTTAAAAAATTTCGTTGTTAATTTACAACGTCCGACGTTGTAAATGAACAATACGAAAGTTTTTACAGTGCACCGTTCAGAAAGTGAGGTTATGTCACGTGTAACAAATATATTTGTAAAAAAAAATCGCTCACCTCGGGATAAGTCAGTAAATCAGGATCAAATTTTCCAACGAAAAGTTCTTTTAACATAGGTTTTATCTTTGGGAGTTTTGCTTTTGCAACTGGAAATCGTAGCCTCTCCGTAAAGGCCAATTCTGTTTCATCGAGTTTTGCCTTTGTCGATTGTCGCAAATAAATTACCTTCAAGCGCGAGCATTGTTGTAACAATGCAACCCTTCTAGTTAACATTTTAAACGCACTTTATTTTGGAATTATTAAAGAAAACGAACCATCAACAGTCCATTTTTTCACAATTGTTTTTGGTTTTTCTTTCCAATAATGAAAAGCAAAGAGCAGACGACGCAGGAAGACGAAACGAATGTAGCCGGAAATTCCAAATATGTAGAAATTCACAAGGCAAAGTGTAGATAGTTTATAAGTAAAAAAATTAATTTTTTAGAAAAAATGATTTACATAACAATTTACCTAATTTGTTAGTTTTTTTTATTGATTTTATTTGGTAAAATTAATTCAAATTATCGCGCGCTTTTGAAAAGAACGCGCTTTGCGAATGCGCAAAACAGTAACTTCCGGGTTTGTGATTTTCACCAAAAAGAAACAAGATTAAAGTAAATAAAAAGGTAGAAAAGCAATTAATAAATCGGTTACAAATAATTTTACACGTTTCCTATGAATATTGATCGTAAATATATAATTTTGGGTAATTCGAAGAAAATCCATATTATAATAGCTTTCTTTTTGACTAGAGTCGTGGAACGTCAGAAGATTCGTGAAAATGGCGACTGATAATCGGGCGTAGAATGTGAAAAGTGACATTTCTCTTCTCTTTTCCGGGCTTTATTTATCAAATAAAAAACAATAAGGTGCTTTTTTTCCCAAACATTGAATAACAGGTAAAAATGTTTCTATTAATCAGTCGAAAAAATCATAATTTGTCAAGTTGAATTCAGTTCTGCTTTCAACACTGTTCACCTTGTCGGAAAAATTAAATTCCAGTGATTTATGCATTATGAATAATAATGTCATATACCTGAATTCTTGCAATAATTGAGGTCAAAATGTGGTCATTGCAATTAAATAATTTGTCATCATCGATGCTCACACGATTCGTTTTGTTAATTTTGTGAGAGTGGATTCTTTTTTTTTTGCAAGTTAAAAAATCTATGCGGAAATAGGAATCAATATTCGCGAGACAAGTGCAATTTATTTGAGTCTTATTTAGATGTTGAAAAAAATAAAACAGTGATTATTTCGTCTAAAATTGCAATTTTTATAAAAAGTTGAGGTGAATTTTTAAAAATTGTTTTTTTCATCATTTGAAAAATGGTAAAATTTGTGAATGAATTTTTCAAAACACGTGATAGACATGGATTTTTCGAAAATGTTACATTTTTTTGGTCTCTATTGGATTTCTGGTAATTTTAATTGAATGTTTTTAACATTGATTTTTTTTCAGCAGCTATTTGTCAAAATGATGTCCGACCGAAAGGCGGAACTCGAGAGGAAAAAGGCGAAACTCCAGGCGATTAGAGAAGAAAAAGAAAGGCGCCGGAGGGAAAAGGAGCAAAAAGATGTAAAATTGGTTTTAATTCTTTATTTTTCTGTTAGAAAAAAATATATAAAATCTTTCTTTCTTAAAAAAAAAATATGGTACAATTTTAATGTTATTTTAGAGAAGAGAAGAATATTTATTTTTTGGTTATTTTTAAAATTAATTTTTTGAGTAAAATATTATTCTAATTTGTATTTTTTTATCTGTAATGTTTGAATTTTTAATTTTTAGGTCGAGGAAGCAACAGTTCGCGCAGCTGGTGCTGATAAGGATCATCGCAAAGAATTGGATGCCATGCTTTCATCTCTCGGAGTTGCGCCCGTTTCAGGTAAAAAAAATTAAATTGCACTCACTTATTGAAATAATTAAAATTCTTTTGCCTTTTTTCAGACGTTTTATCTAGTCTGTCGAGTATGAATTCATCGACACCAGAACAAAGTAATAATGCAACTCCCGACGTTAGTCTACAGCCATCTAGTATTAATTCTGCTCAAAGGTAGAAAAAACGAATTTTTAATTAAAAATTCAGTAACGAATGTTTATTTTAAAAATTCAATAACGAATATTTATTTTAAAAATTCAATATCGAATATTTATTTTAAAAATTAAAAATTCAATAACGAATATTTATTTTAAAAATTAAAAATTCAATAACGAATATTTAATTTAAAAATTAAAAACTTGAAGTTAAATATAATATTTAGCGTTGCCACGCAACCTGTAAACCTGGAGAACCTGAAAATGTCAGGGAATTTTATAAAAATTGAAAAAACCTGGAAAAGTGAGGGAAATTTGATCAAAATCCTGGAAAATTTATTTTTGAAATCTAATTTTACTTAAGTGTTTCAAAATTAATTCAATTTTCAAAGAGTTGCAATTACAATTTTCATAAGTAGATGGAACTTGAAAATATTTTCATTTAAAACTTTTTAAAACATCAATTTTAAATTAATTTCATTAAAAAATATAAAAACCTAGGTTTTTAAATAACCTTAATAATACTAAAATTCTTTAAAAATTATTAAAATTTTTTTATGTATATTTAGTTGATTATTTAAAACTAATGGATTTATAGAAGATTTTAAGTTGAAAACACTAAAACAAAATTGAATTTTGAAGCAAATAGATATGATTGGAGAAATTGAATTATTTTTAAAAGAAGTCAAATTCTTCTAAGAAATTCAATTATTTTTTTTCTTATATTTATTCTTCAAAGAATTAAATTATTTTCAAAAATTTCAATGAAATTCTTTTGTAGCAATTCAATTTTTTTCAAAATAATTTTAATAAAACTTTTCGTAGCAATTAAATTGATTTCAAAAATTGTTTAAAATTTAATTATTTTCAATGTTTGTTATTTTAATCGAATTTTACAAAACAATTCAATTATTTAAACCGTAATTTTAATACAATTAGTCTCATGAATTCAATTATTTTTAAACGTAATAAATTCTTCGCTAAAATCAAATTATCTTTAAAAATTTACAAAAATTTTAGTCAAAATTGCAATTATCTTTATAAATAGTATCATTTTTCTCTGAAGTTCAATTAGTTTCAAAAATTTGAATAATATTTCTCTTGACAATACATAATAATAATAATAATAATAATCATGATAATTAAATTCTGATAAAATTTGTTATGAAAATTCAATTTTAATAATTGAATTCTTTTTAAAATTTGTCTCTTAACAATGAATAATAATAATATTTATTTAATAATAAAAAACAAAATAATTAAATCCTGATAAAATTCATTATAGAAATTCATTTTTTAGAAACATTCAATTACTATTTAATAAATTGTTTATTTTCATAGTTAAATAATTGATTTCTTGTAGAATTTTCTAATAAATATTGATTTAAAAATAAATTTCAGTTACAATTTTCGATTATAATTGAACATTATATTAAAAAATTGTTATTAGAAAATTCTACGAGAATTCATGTATTTAACTCTAAAAACAAACATTTTATTAAATAATTTAACTTTATCAACAAATTTTCAAATAATTGAATTCTTTACAAAATTTTAATAAATTTTTTTTTAAATAATTGCATTTTTCGAGAAATATGATGAAAATTTTGCATATTAAAATAATTTAAATTCTGACAAGAATTTTATTAAAATTTTTTCAGAAATATTTGAATTTCGGAGGAAAATTTTATTATACATTTCATTTATAAAGATAATTTAAATTTTGACGGGAATTTTTGGTAATTTTGGAACATAATTTGATTTTTTGTGAAGAATTACGTTTGCTTTGAAAATAATTGAATTCTTGAAACTAATTTAATGAAAATTTCTTTTTAAATAATTGAATTGTTGTGTGAAATTTTATTGAAATAGTAGACAATGAAAATAAATGATGTTTGAGAAATTTTTGAAATTAACTAAATTTCTACGAAGAATTTATGAAAATTATTTTTTTAAAAATTGAATTGTTACAAGAATTTTATTGGATTTTTTTGAAAATAATTTAATTCTTTGAGGAATAAATTATAAAAGATAAAAAAAATAATTAAGTTTTTGAAAATCTTAATTTCTATACAAAAAAATAATAATTAAATATTTATCGAAAAATAAAGTTATTGATGATTTATAATAATTTTCCAAATAATAATAAATATAGTTTTAAGAAACTGGAAGAATTCTGTTTTTTTTAAACTGGAAAAGTCAGGGAATTTGAAAAGAGTAAAAGCGTGGCAACCCTGAATATTCCAAATTACTCAAAGATGTAATAAAATGAAATTTTTCAAATATAGCGCAACTCGGAGGAAAAATCGAGAATTGACTGTCGTCTCAGTGGCTCACACGAACATTCCGCCGAAGGAACCGGTAGTTTATAGCAAACAAACACAGACTGTTCAAGTGGCTCACGCTTCTCATGACGGTGAGTTTTTTTTTCCAAAAAAAAGACACTTTTTTTTGCATCGTATCATTTAAGAAAAAAAAATTACTTTAATTCACCTCTAAATTTTGATAAAAAAATGACATTTCAAGACACGTACGTTTAATTTATGAAAAGCAGTGTTTTCTGCTATTTAAAAAAGAAATAATTGAGTCTTGTACCTACGGGGTTTTTTTAAGAACAAAAAAAAAGAAACGAATCGCTGCGAAATAAAAAAGAATGGTAAAGTGGGTGGAGCACTGAAAAAATGGATGCACGTAGAATCGAAGAACTAATGCATCCGTGTTTAATGTTAATGATTAATTATTTAAATTAATGATTAATATTCTAACAAAATTTGCAAATAATTGTCAAGTGACTAATCTTCTGTCACTTTTGAATTTTTTTTCTGTTTATTCAATGATATAGTTTTTATTCTTGATTTTCCTTTTTTTTGCTCCTATTTCGGTTTCATTTTTTTTTTTTTCGTATTATTTTTAACTGGCGAGGAAACTTACATATTCACACAACAGAACTTTTTGTCTAATGAACACTTGACTCCCATTTTTTTTTCTTTTGTTGAGCCTTGTTTTTTTAACGAGAATGTTCACATGTAATTTTTCTAAAACTTTGTTCATTTTTTATTAATTTCTCTCTTCTTTCTAATTTTTAATTTTTTAATTTAAATTTATCGAATATAATTTTAATATTCTATTCAAAATTAATTGTTTTATTAATTTTTCTCTTTTTTCTAAGTTTTCATTTTTTTATTTAAATTTAGCGAATATAATTTTAATATTCTATTCAAAAGTAATTGTTAATTTATAGAATTATTCATAGAAATTTGTTTCTTAATTTTTAATTTTTCCAAATTTGAATTTATTTTTTATAGTTGTTGATTTTGTTTATAGTTTTTAATTTTCTTTGTTGGAAATTTTTAACTTTCTCTTTTTGTATTTTTTTTCTTTTCTTTTTTGTACTTTTTTCTTCTCTTTTTTATATTTTTTTTCTTTGTCGTACTTTTTTCATTTTTGTACGTTTTCTTTTCTTTATTCGTATTTTTTTCTTTTCCTTTTTGTATTTTTCCTTTTATTTTTTGTTCTTTTTGTATTTTTACTTTTCATCCACTGCTTCCTCGTGAAAGAAGTATTTGTAAATTTTCTTCATTATTCAAGTTTTCAATTGTAACTAACAAGTGATTGTTTCTTGAATGCACTTTCAAGGCTTGACACTAATTTTATAATATTATATTAATTTTAATACCATATATATATATAAGAAAATGTATAATTATGATTTCGTTTTTCTCATAATTTACATTTACGTATCTAAATGCATCTGACTTTTGTTTAATATTCATTTCTCAATGCTTGAGATTTACTTCATCATCAACAACAACAACAACAACAACGACAAACAATAATCAATGTAAATGAGAATAGAAATTTCTTCTCATTATTTCAGGCGTCACAATACCTCACACATGTTTTTTCACTTAAATTTTATTATTGTTTATTGTCCTTTTTTTCTATTCGTCTCTAAGAATTTTTTTTTTCAATTCTTGATTGCTGTGTTTTTATGTTTGAATAACAAATTATCATTGGTTTTGGTTTTGTTTTTAACGCTCTGGGAATACTAATAACGCTTTGGATTTTAGTTTTAAGAGGGGAAAAAAATGTTTTCTTTTTTTTTTTTTTAATATTTATTGCCGTTCAGTTGCATTCTCTAATTTTTGTTTCTCGGCGTAACTAATCGTTAGTTTCTAACATTTGTCGTAACAAAAATGTCAATTTTCGTTTCTTTAAATTATAATATAATGTTTTAGTAATTTTTTACTTTTTTCTACTTCTTTTATTTATTTTAGAATTTTTTTTTATTCTTTTTGCAAAATAAATGTTTTTGTTTCTTCTTTTTAAATTACTTATTTATTTATTTTTTTTAGTTTTCAATTTCATAAACATTTTTTTTGTAATTAAAAACATTTTTTTATTGTAATTAAAAACATTTTTTTTTTTAATCAAAGACAATTTTTTTTTGTAATTAAAAACAATTTTTTATTGTAATTAAAAACATTTCTTTTTGTAATCAAAGACAATTTTTTTTTGTAATTAAAAACAATTTTCTTTTTAAAATTGACATTGTGACGGAAATAATTTTTTTATCTTCATCGTCAACCACCTACTTTACTAGAGTTCATAAACTAGAAAATATTCAGAATTTTTTTTTGAAAACTGAACATTTCGTAAGAAAATAAAATTTAATCGTTGTGATTCATTTTCATCTTCTTTGTCATTTTTCTCTTTAATTTTTTTTTTAAATCCTTAGAAGATTTAAACCGGAAAAGTTTTTTTATTTCATGAAATTGAAAAATATTTTTTGTATTTTTTCCTGATTGTAAATTAGTAAAATATTAGAAAATAATTAATTAAAATACTCGTAAGAGAATTTTTTGTGATTTTAGTATAGTAAAAAAAATTCCTTTTTTAGAAAATGGGGAATAATTTTTCTGATAACTGTAAAAATTGTTAATTAATATTAATTATCAATCAATAGAGATAAATTTATTGTTTAAATTACTTGTTAATATAATAATTATACGATGATGAATGTTGAAAATGAAGATTCAGGAATTATGTGAATTTTTTCCTACTGAAATGATTTTGTTTGAAAAAAAAAAGAAAAAAAGAAGAAAAAATCGGTTTGATGTATTTTTTGCAACTGAAAAAAGCGGTGTTATTAAATGTGCGCGTCTTCCCTTGTCTTGCGTTACAATCGTTCAATTCTACTGGTGTTGGACACAAGGACTGTCCGCCTCCTCTTCCGCGTACACCATCTCCTCCTGTACAACATCAACACCAACTCATTCTTGCTCCGCAGGATACTTTGAGACTGACTGGTGGCGTCCCAGGAAAGGTGGGTCTGCACCAAACTACCTATGTATGTTTCTGTCTACTTTTTTACCTCCCTGTAAACTATTACAATATTAATAACAATCTCATAGTCCTAGGTACGTGAATGTCACCCTTTTCCGGAATTCTTTCTTTTTCAGGGCTTGTTGAGTTCAATCTGAATTTTACCCTTGTTTTCGTTTGCTCAACTTTTTTTTTCTTTCAAATTTCTTTTTTTTTCCTTCTCAATTTGTATTTTTTTCCTGTACTTTTTCTGTTCTTTTCTCTACTTTTTTCGATTTTTTTCCTGTTTCTGTTCTTTTTTGTTCACTTTTTCCGATTTTTTTCCTGTATTTTTTCTGTTTTTTTCTCAACTTTTTCCCTATTTTTTCCTGTACTTTTTCTGTTTTTTTTTCTCCACTTTTTTTTTCTTTTATTGATTTTATGCACTTTTTCTTTTTCTGTTTTTCTGCGTTATTTCTTTTTTTGCACTTTTTCTTTTACTTTTTTGTTTTTCCAGCACTTTTTCCTTTTCTGTTTTTTCTGCACTTGTTCCTGTTTTCGGTTTTTTTTGTCTGTATTTTTTTTTAGAGCTACTTTTCTAATTGTTACAATTTAAGTTCGACTTGTTTTAATTTTGCCATTAATTTTTCTTTTTTCTTGTCGAATTTTCAGGTCTTGGATTTTGTTTTTGGACTCTACACTCTGAATCGATTGAAGTGAAATGAAAACACGATCCAAGGCCTGGGGATATTTTTTCGGAGCCGTGAAGAAAATTAGAATTCGAATTTTTGTTCTTTTTCTTCAATATTGCTTTCAATTTTATCGCTGTTTTGTAATTAAATTTTCGAATTTTATCAAAATTCTCGTCAACATTCCTCTCAGTTAATTCTCAAAGTAAATTCTTTTTGGAATTCTTTTTTAAAACGTATTCTTCAAATTCAATAATTTCGAGTCTTAATTTAATTTAATTTAATTCCTGCACTTTTTCTTTATTTTTATTTTTTTTATTTATTTTTTTTTATTTTTTTTTTATTTTTCCAATTATGTTTACATTGATGGTAAATAATTTCCGTTTCTCCTCTCGTCGTTTATTTAATTTATTCCGTCACGAAAACTCGTGAACTTTTTTCTCAAGCTTAATAATTTGTTTTTCTCATTTTTTTCCCATTTTCGGAAAATTTTCTCCTATTGCGAAAATATTTAAAATATTTCTCTAATAAATTCTTCGACTTGAAAATCAGTTTCAGTGAAATCAGATTTGAACCTACAGCCCTTAATTAAATTAACTATTTTATAACATAACGATTTTTTTTGTTTTAATCCTTTTTTCAATGGAAGTGTTTAGATTTTTCTATTTGCATTTATACGAGAGGCTCAAAATTTTGACTCTTTATTTATTAAAAAAAAAATTTGTCAATTTACGGTCATAATTATTTAAAAGAAGTTGTTTTTAATTTTTCCATTTGACCGTAGATTTAGAAAAAAAAAATTAATTCGAATGTTAAAAAATAAAATCACGATCGTTCTGGTATTGATATTGTTTTTTTAATCAACTGCTTCCATGTGGAAAAAAATTATCAATTCTAATAAAAAAATGCTTGCTTATGATAAATGCTTTTATGCTTTTGATAGACTAGAAAAAAATAAATATTTACTAATATTATCTTTTTTATATTACGCAAAATAAAAATAGAAAGTGTCAATCTTGCCTCAATTAATTAAATTTCATTAGTAGTTTTTTTTTCTTAATTAACTTTAAAATGGTTATGGAAAATTTTCTCTAGTTGGTGATTTCATTTTTAATATTTAATTAAATTTTCTTTAATTGGTGATTTCATTTTTAATATTTAAATGAATGGTATAGTTGAAATTTTTTTTCAAAAACTTAAATTGTTCGTGCAAATTTAGAAAAAAACTTTAATAAATATTTTTTTATTTTTTTTAGATTTTTAAATAATTTTTTTTTAACTGTTTGACATAGGAGTAACTTTAGGGGGGTGGAGAATAAGTGTGACAAGCCATGTACGTGAGATATTGTGCTCTATGTAACTTAATATTATCTATAAATTTTTTTTATTATTAATTCGGTTACATAGAGTGAATGAAATTAATTTAAAAAAAAAATTGAATATGTACGTTTCCTCTGATGCTTAGGTCATATTTCGACACTTCATCAACACTTTTATTTCAAAACAAAAAAATAAATTATTTACTGTACTCACCTCTCTACATTCAGTCTCTAAAATTAAAAAGAATTTATTAGCTAATTAAATTAGAATTCGTTTTTTCGATTTTTGTAAATTAGAAGAATTTTTTTTTTTGTAATAATATTTATAATTGTAATTATATTTACGATTTATTCATCTCCAATATTTAGGGAAATTCGAAAAGTATTTTTTTAATTCCAAACATTAAAATTTGTCAAATTCTGAATTTAGAGAGGTAACTTTTTTTTTAGTGTATAACATAATTGTATCAAATTTTAACTAAGTGCGATTTTTTCCCTCCCCTCTTCAGCTCATGCATTCGACTATTACGGTAAGTTATAATTTCTCTTGGATTCCACCAAAAAAATTAAAAATTAGGCTCGATTTAGAAATCATTCATAGAAATCAAAAAAACATTTTTTTTTTTCATTAACAACTTTTTTTTTTAAAAACATTTTTTAGTCTCTTGATCAATTAATAATTATTAGTTTAAAATGGGATAA
Source organism: Leptopilina myrica (nomen nudum) (assembly GCA_032872475.1). Classification (NCBI taxonomy): domain Eukaryota; kingdom Metazoa; phylum Arthropoda; class Insecta; order Hymenoptera; family Figitidae; genus Leptopilina; species Leptopilina myrica (nomen nudum). Next base: position 2,793,469 of record CM065464.1, on the reverse strand, counting down.
GAAAAAAGTTCATTAGATAAAAAAAATTAGAATTGAAAGTAAATTTGAAAAATAACTGAAAATAGATTAGTGAAAGAAATTTACCAAAAAATAATAATTATAATAATAAGGAAATTAAAAAGAAAATATTGATAGAAAAAATATTAACAATTAATATATTTATACGAAAAAAAGAATAAAACGTAAAAACTAGGTTTTCATCAATAAAAATTTTAATATTTGTCATTCTTTTGCACTTTGCACCAAAAAAAAAGAAAAATTCACATTCTAATTTCTTTTTCCACTGTAAATTGGAAATTTTCATTAATATTAAAATGAACGAGATATTTAATCAGTCATGAGATTGGCTACCAATGTCGAGAAGAAAATTAATTTTTTTTGTACTTTTTTATTGGAATTAAAAAAAAAATTAAAAACAATTTTTTTTCGTTAATGATGAGAGAAATTTTTGTCAATACTCTCCACCCAGTTTTTAATAATTAAAAAATGAGAGAGAAGAAAATACAATATTGGGCTCTGTCCTTATCTTATTAGTATTTGTTTGTCCTTAACTTCGATTTTTCGTTAACCAAAAATTATTATTTATTCGAAATTCCAAGAAGAATTTTGTGTTTTTTTTTATTTTTCATCTTTTTTTCATCACACAGTATTAATCCAATTTTACATCCTTCGACACATCTGGAAACAAATTGAATTTAAATATAAATTCTCCGCTAGGAGAAAATAAATGTAAATTAATTAATTAACAATTAATGAAATTAAATAAATATTTACAATTATTAGGAAAATATTTTTGAAATTTACAAATTAAGAAGAAAAACTTTACAAAATTGACGAATTAAGAACAAAAAATTTACAAACTTTACAAATTAAGAACAAAATATTTACAAAATTGACAAATTAAGAACAAAAAATTTACTAAATTTACTAATATAAAGACAATATTTCGAAAATATAAATAACTAAGAAAATATTTTGGAAATTTATGAATATTAACGAAATATTTGAAAAACATTTGAATATTAACGAAATATTTGAAAAGAATTTGAATATTAAGGAAATATTTGAGAAAAAATGAAATATTCACAAAATATTTATTTCATGTGTGTAAAAATAGTTGAACGAAAAATTGTAACATTAACACAATGTTTTTAATATCTCATTGAGGAAATATCCATTGGCAAATCTTGTCACAACTTAACGCACCTTCCAGAGTTCTCAAAGTGTTTTTTTTTTCTTCTTTTTTTTTTAATGGGACTGGAAAATTTTTACCGATTTTTAATTTAAGGTGTTGGGACTTATTTTTGTTTCACTCAAAATTTCAGTGGTGGAAATGTTGAATTCTTATTCTTTGTTCGAAATTTTTTTTTCTCTAAAGAAATAAAAATCTTGACGAGGTATTCTGACTGCTTTCCTTGTATCAAAAAAAAAATGTTTGGGAAGAAAAATTATTTCTTTTCTCTTCTAAAAATGTAAATTTAGCTGCAAATTCATTTTTTTATTTAGTGTAAATAATTTTGCAAATATAAATAAAAAACATTAATTTTTAATTAATACTTTTTAATAAAAATTTTTCTAAATAGAAAATTAAAAATAAAATTCTGTTTTTAATTAAAAAGGAAAAAACAAAGGGAAATTTTTAGCAAAAAGGGAAAAGTTGAATAATTTTGTTTGAAATATTACAATTGCGGGAAAAATGAAAACAATCGTGGGGAGAAAATAAATGGAATTAAAAATTGAGAACTTTTATTTATAAAATATTATTTGTGAGAAAAATAAAAGAAATTGAGATTAAATTAAATATTCTTTGTGAGATAAATAAAAGAAATTGATTTAAAAATAAATAGATAAATTTTATGTAAAAAAAATTATTTGTGAGAAAAATAAAAGAAAGTGAATTAAAAATAAATAGAGAGACATTATTTAAAAAAAATTATTTGCGCGAAAAATACAAAAATTGTCGAAGATTAGAAAAATAAATTGAATTAAAAATGACTTGAGAAATTTTATTTAAAAAATATTATTCGCGAGAAAAAAAACGAAATAGAATTAAAAATGATTTTTTGTTGATAGAGAGAAAAAGGGGAAAAGAAGAGAAAATACCAAAATGAAAATGAGTTTAAAAAAATTTCTTGTGAATATTTTTCCATCCAGATGTCAGAGTTTCATGCATCCTTTGCTTCTTGCATTCCTTTTTTATTTGTGTTAGTTTTTTAATTTTTTTTTTTGGCTTCTTCCACATTTCCTTTGTGTTTCAAAGACTGAGCCTAAAAAAAAGAAACTCGAAAAAAAAGAAAATTAATTTCTTCAATTGGCGCAAGAAAAAAAATTATTAAAAGGCTTTAATTTTTGCATTATTGTAAATGGTGGAGAGGAAAATTTTATTTCGCTATTAATATGGTAAAAAAAATGGAATTGATAAGAAAAAAGAAAAAAAAGACAAGAAAAGCTTTATTAACCGATTTTTTGGGAGTTTGCAATGAGCTGATTTTTTGGGATGAAATTTTGCTAATTAATCGCTTTACAGGGGAAACGTTCTGCACGTAGTTAGATATTTAGCACTGACTATTGACGATTTTATGCCAAAATTCTCTGGTCGACTATCGCTTCATTACAGAAAAAAATTATAATTAATATTAAAAATAAATGTTTCAAAAAATTATAATTATTTAAAAATAAATGCTTCAAAAAATTATAATTAATTAAAAATAACCGTTTTTATTTTGATAAATTTCGAATTTAATTAATAATTTTATTTGTCTCATTTCTATTAATTTATAAAATTTTTTTTAATTTTGTTATTTATTTTTTTATTATACAAATTTACATAACAATTTTATTATACAAATTTATTTGCCTAAGTTTGTTTTTTGAGAATTTAATTCTGAAAATTTATTCGAATTCTTTTAAACAAACTTATTTTAAATTATTATTATTAAATTAAATTTATTTCAAAATTGAATTTAAACGAAAATTTAATTCAATAATTTCGTTAGGAAAATTTAGAATTAAAATTCTTTTTTCTCAAAAATTGATTTCAAATTTTTATCATAAAAATTTCTTTGCATTTTCGAAAAATATTTGCAAATTTATTCCAAATTTTCTTTCGACCAATTAATTTTCCCCATTATTAGAAATTAAAAATGTCAAAAAAAAGGGAAAATGAATTCATGGAAATTTTTTTTTTTTAAATATATTTACATGTAATAAAAAATATTTATAAATGCAGCGATAGTTTTCCTCTGATTTGGATTTTATTTGAAAACAAAAAAATGATTGAAAAAGAAACATAAAAATTAACTTATCGACATTTTCTTTTCCTTCCTTCAAGACGAGTACAATCTAAATCCTGGTTTAGAATGGGAGGACGAATTTACAGGTAGGTGATCTTATCTGGCCTTGATTCTTGAATCGCCTTTTTAACTTTATCAATTTTTCACAATATTTATTTGCACTCTAATTTCCTCCCTCAATTTTTAAATTATTATTCTCAAGCAAAAAAAAAATTTCTTTATATTTCATTTAAAATAGATGCATTGAGATTCGTAGTTAAAAAAAAAATTCTTCTACATTTTTTAAAATTAAAAATATCACGTAGTTAGAATTAAATTAATTCTAATTTAATGAAATTGGAATTAAAGTAGTTAGAAGAAATTAAAAAAAAAAAAATTTGCAAGTGTTTGTGTTGAATATCTATAGAATGCTTCTTAAATTAGTCTTTAGTTGTTTGTATACAAGTTTTTTTTCCTCTATATGGTGCATGAGGCTCAGGAAGCTGCGTTATTCGAAAAAAAAATATTTTTTTTATAACGTGGGTAATTTTTCAAAAAATTATTTAGATATTTTTTTTATTTTTATTATCTGTGATTAATTTTTTATTATAACATATTATTTTTGGAATCTAATAATTGAATGAATTTAAATGATTAAAAAATGCCACAAACACAAAATTGTCGAGTTGAACAATTTTTTTTCATTTCCAAAAATTGTTGTACGAATAATAATAATAATATTATTTCTATGAATGTTATTACGTTTATAAAAATAACTTTATTTATATTAATACCTGTTTATTAAATTTAATTTTAATTTAAATGTAAATCAAAATTGAATTTTTATTTAATTGTAAATCAAAATTTAATTTAAAATTAAAATTTAATTATAAAATTGAATTTAATTTAAAATTAAAAGTTAATTATAAATTTTAATGTAGTTTTAAATTTTATTTTAAATTTTAATTTTAATTTACTTTTAAATTTAATTTTAAATTTAATAAAAATTTTAATAAGACTATTTATAAAAATGTCTATAAAATAGGCTATAAAATATAAAAATAAATATAGAAAAAATACATTATATTATTATGACAAAAATTATTTTCGAGAAAAAGTACTCGACAATAAGGGTGGAGAGAGAGAGAATGTGAAAGATTAAATTTTTTTCTTATTTTTTTTAATATCTTTTACGTGCACAACAAATCCTGATGCATGCCCTCACGAAAAAAATTGTTTGTTCACTGTCTTGAGTACGTCAAATTTTTTTTTTTTTGCTTTTCTTAAAATATATTCAGTATTTTAATTATCTCTATATTGATTTTATTTCGGTTCATTAATTCGTAATTTTATTTCTTTGTAATTAAAATAATAATTAATAATACTAATAATAATTTTTTGAATATTATTTTAAATTATTTATTTATTTTTATTTACCATTTTAATTGTAACAATTAATTTAATAATCAATAATTTAATTAGTTATTCGTAGATTAATTCTAAAGTATCTAAGTAATTAATTATGATTCAATTCTAATAATAATCAAATTATTCGCTTAATTTTCTTCACTACATATTTTTTTTTAATTCAGCTCAATTTATTCCAAATTTTTTGTTTATTTTTTCGTTTTCGCTTAATTTTATTCACTAAATTATTTTTTTTTAATTTTGCTCAATTTTGTCCAAATATTTTTTTTTTATTTCTACTTTTTGTTTTTTTATTTTTTTTTTAACTTTATTTAACAATTAATGGCAGTTTTTTTTATTTATTTAATTTTCGGAAAATTTTGTGATCATTTTTATTTAAATAGACTTGGTAGCATGATTTTTGTGACCCCTTTCGATTAGGAAAAAAAATAACAATAATTAAGTAATGCTTATTTTAAATATTCATTTTTTGTTTTGCTTTTGAAAAATTTGCATTGCGAGTATTTTACCATTAGTATTTTTTGAAGAAAAAATTAACTTTTCTTTATCCCCGCCGAAAGAAAAAATTATTCGTATTTTTGTTGATGAAATTTTTATTCATTGTTAATGCTTGTTGTGAATTTAATATGTGTAAGAATATTTTAGATATTTTATTATATAAATTTTCATAGCATGCATTTTGTGTTTTTTTTCATTTTTTCTTTAAACTTTAGTAAATTATGTTTTCCGAATCTGGAGTTAGAAAAATTATTTTCTAGTCACGTTTTTTCTTGTGATTTTTCCAAGGATTCCATATATAAATTTTTTGAAAATAGTTTTTTCGAATTTCTTTTACGAATTCGTTGGGGAAATTCGAAAAGATCGATAATTAAATTCAAATCAAATAAATTAAATGTAAATAAAAATAAATTTCATTTCATTTCATTTAGATTAAATTATAAAATAATTTCTAAAAGAATGACTTTAGAAAATAGTAAATGAAATGAAATTATTTCTGTTTAAATTATTTTTACTTGAAAAAAAATTCTTTTTTATTTATTTAAAATTATTTCCTTTATTCCTTGTATTATTCACTATTGTTGTGAATAATGTCAAAAGTCGACTGACAATATTAAATTTGATTCAAAATCGACTAAAAAAATGTAGTAAATATTTTTCTTGTCTAGTCAATTTCCGAACGAACGGAGAAATAAATTTTTTCCATAACAATTATCAGGAGAAAATGGCACTAGAAAATTTTTTAAATAATTTTTGAAAAGAAGAAAAAATTTATATTGGAATTCCGGAAGATTGAATTTATTCCCTAGTAAACAAAGTAGTTCAGTAATTTTAGTTCTATAATTAGGAATTTCGAGTAGGATTTGAATTTGAGAGAAAAATTGAAACGAAGAAAAAAGTAAATAGAAATTAAAACAAAGAAATAGAAATAGAAATAAAGAAATAGAAATAGAAATTAAAAAAATAGAAATTGAAATAAAAAAAAGAGAAATAGAAATAGTATTAGAGTAGGGTCGTGGCAAAGTTAGGGTACTTGTTGTGGGACCAGCTTATTCACCACAGTTTTGACATATGATGATGGCCAAGCCGAGGACGAGGAGAACAGCCTGCCGCACCTCGACGGTTTCCAGAGCAAATTGCCGCCCGGAATACTGCCCCATGGATTGCCGCAAGTCAAGGAAGTTCAGCCCGCAGTCACACAAGTCGAACAGGAAAAGGAGAAGGAGAAATCCAAAGAGGGTAACGAAGACGAAAATTATTTACTCTTTCTTTCCATTATTTTTCAATTCTCCTAATATTAAAAAACTTTTTTTTTTCTTTTTGACTAAAATTTAGTGAGAGAACTGAGCGAAGAGGAGAAGCAGATGTTAATTTTGTCAGAAGATTTCCAACGCTTCCTGGACCGAACGAGCAGAATTGTCGAGAGGGCTCTTGGAGAATCGGTTGATATTTACACGGATTATACGGGAACAATGGACGGAGACGATGGAATGTGAGTTTAATTTCTCCTTAAATTTACTTTCTCTATTCGTTTTCGAATTTTTCCTCTTTAAATTTTTTTCTTCTGAATTTTTCTCTTCTGAATCTCTTTCCTGTTTTTAAATTTTTCTCTTCTGAATTTTTCCTCTTTTTGAATTTTTCTTCTTTTTGAATTGTGAAACATAATTATTTTGCGTTCGAATTTTGCAGGGACGAGAAGAGCCATCAACGATTATGGTTGAACAGATCATTCTATTGTGAGCGTTGGTCGCGAAATCGTTGCGTGACATCGATGGATTGGTCGCCACAATTTCCCGAACTATTGGCAGCGTCTTATCACAATAATGACGAGAGTCCCAATGATCCCGACGGCGTTTGCCTAATTTGGAACACGAAATTCAAAAAGACAACGCCCGAATTTATATTTCACTGTCAATCGCCAGTGATGTCGACGACATTCGCCAGATTTCATCCAAATTTAATTTTAGGCGGCACATATTCGGGGCAAATTGTTCTTTGGGACAATAGAGTGCAAAAGAGAACGCCTATTCAACGCACGCCATTATCTGCGAGCGCTCACACGGTAATTTTGGTTTTAAAAAGTAAACTACACACTTAACAAGAAAAGAATATTGAAAAAATAAATATTTTTCCACCTTCTGCCGATTCGCGGCTGTGGGTACTTTTCATCAATTTTGAATTAAATTAATTTTCACCACCCGGATATTAAGTAGGATTGTTTTTACCGTAGTTTAGGAACAGTAAATAATTCTTTTTTGAATCTAATCATATTTTCTGGAAATTAAAAAATTCTTTTTTAAATTAAAATATTGTTTTTAAATTAAAATATTGTTTTTAAATATTTTTATTTATTTATTTGAAGCACAAAAAATAAGATACATTAAATATTTGCGACAACCTTGAGAAAAAGTAATTTATTAAATAGTTAAATTCCGGGTGTGATTTTTAATAAGTTGGGAATTAATTTTAAAAAAATACAGAATTAAGATGAAAATGATGTTAATAGAGATGTGGAATTATTTACAGCATCCAGTTTATTGTTTAAGTGTGGTTGGCACACAAAATGCTCACAATTTAATCAGCATATCGACCGATGGGAAAATGTGTTCCTGGAGTTTGGATATGCTGTCACAACCGCAGGAGAAACTTGAATTGCAGGCGAAACAATCGAAATCGATTGCCGTCACGTGTCTCGCATTCCCTCACGGCGATGTCAATAATTTCGTCGTTGGCAGCGAAGACGGAATGGTCTATTCAGGTGACTAAAATTAAAAATCAGAAACAGTTTAGTAGCATAGAAATATTTTTTTCTTAATAATTCGTTTTCTTTACAAAAGAAAAGAAAAAGAACTGTTTCTTTTTGCTCTACATTAGTAAAGAAACAGAATTTGCGTAGAAAAGAAAATCGAATATGTACAAAACAAAAAGGAATTTATTGCAAAATAAAAATCAATTTCAGCATGTCGTCACGGAACGAAAGCAGGAGTGACGGAAATGTACGAGGGCCACCAAGGACCAGTGACGGGAATCGACGCCCACGCTGTTCAGGGTGGAATTGATTTTTCGCATTTGTTCCTCACGTCGTCGATCGATTGGACCATAAAACTTTGGAGTTTGAAGGAGAATAAGCCACTTTATTCGTTTGAGCATAATGGAGATTATGTTTACGATGTCGCATGGTCGCCGACACATCCGGCTCTCTTTGCGGTTGTCGACGACTCGGGAAGACTCGATTTGTGGAACTTGAATCAGGACACGGAAGTGCCTGCCGCTAGTGTCATTGTCGACGGATGTCCCGCATTGAATCGAGTCTCCTGGATGCCGAGCGGCTTTCACGTCACTGTCGGCGACGATTCCGGAAGAATTTGGGTTTATGATGTTGCAGAAGTGAGACTATTTTATTTTTTTTAGTAATATTACAAAGCAGCCACGAATCCATTTCTTTTGAAAATAACGTCGTTCTTGAACCAAGTTCAAATCATAAAATTTAATTTTAAAATTAAACTATCCTAAAATTTAATTTTAAAATTAAACTATCCTAAAATTTAATTTTAAAATTGAACTATCATAAAATTATTACATGAATAATTTTACTTAAATATTTTCAAAATAAATTCAATTTAAAATGAATTAAAAGAGAAATTTACAAATGATGCAGAAATTCAATAATTTTCAAAAATAATAAAATTCTTCACAGAAATTCAATTATGTTCAAAAATTTTTTTTTTAATTCTCGTCAAGATTTCAATTATTCTTTTGAAGAATTTCTTTGAATTTTTATTTAAACTAATGGAGTTTCTTTAAAAATTTTGAAAGCAGTTGGATTTTATAAAGAAGAATTTTATTAAAATTGTATTAAAAATAATTGAATTCTTACGAAGAATTTATTAAAATTTTAGAAAATAAATGAACTTTATGTTAATATTTGAAGATTAAAATACTTTCGAGAAATTCTATTAAAATTGTTTTGAAAATAATTAAATTACTGCAAAGGATTTTACTATTTATAAACATAAATGAATTATTGCAAAAAATTTTACTGTTTATAAAAATAATTGAAATGTTTCGAAGAATTTATTAAAATTTTGAGAAATAATTAAATTGGTTGGAAGAATTTTATAGAAATCATTGAAAATAACGAAATTTTTTTTCTTTTTTACAAATATTTTGACGATAATTGAATTATTTTTAAAGAATTGAAAAATTTTTGTTGAAATTGAATTTTATGGAAATCTGTGAAAATTAAATTCTCTTGTGTAATTTTATTTTAATTGGATTAAAAATAATTCAATTCCTTCAAAGAATTCTGGTATTTATAAAAATAATTGAATTGTTTCGAAGAATTTATTAAAATTTTAGGAAATAAATAAAATCTATGAAAATATTTGAATTCATCCGAAGAATTTAATTAAAATTGTTTTGTAAATAATTGAATCCCTGCAAAGAATTTTACTATTTACAAAAATAATTGAAATGTTTCAAAGAATTTATTAAAATTTTGATAAATAATTAAATTATTTCGTGAAATTTTATTTAAATTGGATTAAAAATAATTTAATTTCTTCAAAGAATTTTAGTATTTATAAAAATAATTGAAATGTTTCGAAATATTTATTAAAAGTTTGAGAAATAAATGAAATTTATGAAAATATTTTTAAATATTTGAATTCAGCAGAGGAATTTAATTAGAATTGTTTTAAAAATAATTGAATCCCTGCAAATAATTTTACTATTAATAAAATTAATTGAATTCTTGCGAAGAATTTTACTATATTTATAAGAATAATTTAATTATTTCGAAGAATTTATTAAAATTTTATAAAAAAAATTGAATTTTTCGAAGTGTATTAAAAAGTATTTCTAAAAATTGGTCCCTTCAATTCATTTAAAATTGTTTAAAAAATAATTGAATTATTTAGATGAATTTATTGAAATTCAAAAAAAATTGTTGAATTCTTTCGTGAATTTTTATTACAATTTTTTTAAATATGAACAGTAATAATTAATTTTGTACTTAATGAGTGAATTTTTTTAAATTTTGACTATGAAATTATTTAAAATATTTATATTTGAAAATAAAAAATTTTGTATAATAATAAAGAAGAGAATTATTTCGTATAAATAATAAACTTTATTTTTAATTTTCAGCATTTGGCGCATCCGAGAATGGACGAATGGAACAAATTCTTATACACGCAACAGGATTTAAAGAACAACAAGGCAGACGAGGAGTTGGACAAGTTAAATTTAAGTTCTGGTCCATCGTCCTTGACTTCAATGTCCTCCATGTCATCGATGCCAATGAGATAAATATGCAATTGAAAATAAAGAAAAATCAATGCGACTCGATCGAAATTTCTCTAATTTTCCTAGATTTGTTACATTAACAAAACTCTTACCTCGTGTAGGAATAATAACTTTTTTTTATTAATTCCACTTCTTTTTTCTTTTTTTTTAAACAAATAAAACCAATTTTTAAATATTTCTTCTATATTTTAATTTTAATTTTTTTACATTATCATTTACTTTAAAATATAATTTAATTCGAAAAATAAAGAAATAACGAATTTAATAATTTGACTAATTTTTATTAGTTTTAGTCATTAATTAATATTATTATTATTATTATTAATAAAAATTACTCGAAAAAATTCTTTCTTCGTCTTTAAATGATAAAATACACGTTAGTAAAATTCGATCGAGAAGTATTTCATAGATTGTTTGGTAAATAATTTTGACTCAAATAATAATCACGCTTCATGTGTAAATATTATATTAATATGAAAAAAAATTTCTGTCAGAAGAATATTGCGAGAAAAACAACCCCCGACTGTAATTTACATAATGTATAATAATTATTTCCGGAAAATATTTAAGATTTCTATTGTGGTTAATTTTTACATTTTATTAATTTTTCTTTGTAATTGATTATTATATTTGTATTATTTAATTAACATATCGAATGATGGACATTTTGTTTTTTTTTTAAATAATTGCTGCTGCTCTACAGAAGAAGGTGAAAATCGAAAAATACATAAATATATTTAGCAATAAGTGTACATTATTTTCTTTTAATACTGTGTTTTTTTACATTGCTTCTAAATAATTAATATGATGTTTGTAAAAGTTGTATGAAATGGAGTGAAAATAAATTTATTGGCGCAATAGATTTTTTTTTCTGCTTCAGACAAAATTGTACCTTCTTTTTTGTTCTTTGATAAAATATAATTAAAAGTGGATCAAGGAAAAATGTGTTTATTTCACAATTGTGATCTAATCGCCAAATAGGGGAATAAGCAATTTAACGCCGTAATTAAGGCGCACGAAGGAAACTCGGTTTTAGAAACCATTGTTTTAGAAACTAACAATGTGGCGAAGAATATTTAAATTAAATTAAATTAAAACTTGAGAAGTGCGGAAATTCGTAATTTTAGAATTTTTTTACTCTTCTTGATTATTGCTAATTGTTTTATTTAGAAATGAATTCATTTTTGCCGGGCAAATTTTATTTGACTTCCGGGTAATCCCCGAAAATTGGTTAATTTACACCAGGGGCGTATGTATTTTTTTAGAAAGTACGAAAATTAAATAAACTATTTTTCATATTTCCGATTAAGTTTTTATTAGAAAATTTTAATTTATAATTCGAATTAAAATTTCTACTTTTAGACATTTCGTATATAAAAAGTTTAGCGTTAAAAGTAATTTTCAAAAAAAAAAAATTAAAACCCACATTTCTACTGACGTCACTGGTGACTGGGACAATATGACATTTAAATATTAATTTCGCTTCTGATGAAACGTGATCTGAGTCATAAATAGAAATAAAACTGTTCAATACGGAACTAATATCGATCTTACAGTTCCAGTCTATCAAGTACCGTAATACTGCAAAAAAAAACAATTTGATCTCATTTCTCTCTCTCGAGTTTATGGAGCAGACGCCATAGACGCCAAAAAAACAAAAAAAAAATCGCGAATGGCGCGCGTTGTGTTGTATCAGAACAATTCCTTGTCGCGTTTTACTCGTTTGACAAGCACGAGCGCCGATTTATGAGAAACTATAATTGTATGTTATGTGGGGGAGGCGAAAAAGTATGAAAAATTGTCAGTGACTGTTCGCCGGCCGAACTGTCAAGTTGTCGTTTGTATAGTGCGCGCGTACAAAGAGACAAAAAAACAAAGTTCTCATCTGTCAAAAGTGTACAGTGCATCTTTTCACTTTGCTCGCTTTGCTCACATTAAAAGTGTTTTCATCACAGAAAGTCGAATCTTCACTGACAAAGGATAATATATTTCATCAAAATGAACAATAAAAAGACTGGTAAGTCGTGGAAATTTGATATTATTCACGTGTCAGTGGGAGAAAAAGGGGAAAAATCAAATTTGAGGTTAGATTATGTATCGTGCAACATTGTTGCGTATAGATTTTTTTGCATATAACAAAAAAAGGGATTTTTTCCAAAATGGTGGATAATTATGTTGATAATAAATTCTAGAAGGTTTTTCTTTATGAAAATTTACATTTTTAATTCCTTTCTTAAATTGTTTTCAAATTGTTTTGTAAGTAATTCTAAACGTGAAAATAGGTCATGAAAAATTAATTTTCCATTTGTTTTTCATTTTTTTCAATTTTGAAACTTCGTAAAATATCTAATTTACAGAAACTTGATTTCTTTTGCCATTAATTATAAAATCGAAAATTAAAAATACGGGCGTTAAAACAATTATTTAGTCTGCCAATCGAATTAAAGTACATTTTTTTGTTCGTAAAATTAAAAAATTCTGTATAATAACCAAAAAGAAGTGTAATTACTTTTTTAATGCGCTTTATGTTAACAATTAGATGAACACGTAATAATATAAAAAGCGAGACAATGGCAATTAGTAAAACATATTTTCTTTGTTGTCTTTATAGATAAAAAGTAATTTATTCGTATTAAGATTGTAGATAAAATAAAATGATAAATCACGTTTTTATTAACTTATAATTTCCTCTATTTATATTATATTTATTATTTATATTTATTGTTATGTTTATTATTTTTATTTATTTATATTTTCCTTTATTTATTTCCTTTATTTATTTAAAATTTCCTTTATTTTCGAGGATTATTTTATTTACAAGATATGGGAAAATATTCTAATAAATAAAATGATTCGCGTGAAGGGAAACTTTGTGTTCTTCTTCTTTTGTTACAAAAAAGTCTACAAACAAATACCATATGCACTTCACTCTCGAGAAATTCTCAATATAAACTTAATGTATCACATTGAAACAATGAGTCATCTCTATTTATAAACCATTATTCACAAGATTTTGTCAATTTTTCACAAACAATCGAAAAATATTGTGTTTTTTAGTCGGGAAATATTTTTTCATAAATATGTCTAGAAATTTTTTTTATTTCTTTTTACTTTAACTTGATATTTGCCTTTTAAGTTAATTTTTTTTCTTTTATTTATTTATTTTCTTATTTAAAAAACATAATTATAAAAAAATAATTAAAAAAACATAATTAATAAAAACATTATAAAAAAAACACTTTATTAAAATTTATTTAGAAAAGTTAAATTCATTGCTGAATTTTGTGAAAAAAAATATTGACTAATTTGAATATATAACTTTATTCACGAAAAAATTGACATAGTGTGGCCTTGATTTGCGTAATCGATATATAGACTTAATATGACACAACTATTTTTTTTTTTTTTTGAAAAAAGTCTGGAATTATCTCACATGTGATAAAATTACAGATAAAGCTATCTTATTTCCTCGTATCATTATTATACTTTCTAATTACGATTTACAATTCTTTTTCGTCTTTTTCTTCAATACTTATCCCTTTTTCAATATTTACAAAATAAAATTGTGAAAATGTCACTTTTTTTAAACCAATAATTCTATATTTGGTAAAATGTTACTTAAATTTTTAACCACTTTTAACTACTTTTAAACCACTTTAAATTAATTAATTAATTTTTTAAATTACTTTAAATTAATTAATTAATTTCTGTAACCACTTTAAATTAATTAATTAATTTTTTAAATCACTTTAAATTAATTAATTAATTTCTGTAACCACTTTAAATTAATTAATTAATTTTTTAAACCACTTTAAATTAATTGATTAAAATTTTTTTGCCAGTAGAACATATTGTGATGACACCAAAATGCAAGACTGCGAATTCGACAACGTTAATGATCGAGAGACAAGAATTGGATGCACCGGCGGAAAATGGTGATGAGAAAAATGTCCACATTGCCGGAGGAGATCACAAAGGGATTGTCATCAATAAACAAGCAGCAAATGGTAGTTAATTAGTTATTGTTCTTGACTCGATTTTTTTTGTTTTCTTTTTGTTTCAATTTTGGAAACTTTAATCTTTACCTTTTATTTTAATTTAACTTTTAAATCGTAAGAATTTTTTTTGTTTACTATTATTGTTTTAATTTCAAAAAAAAATTGTATTCAATTTTCTTTCACTTTTTTTTTAGTAATGAACGGAATAGGAAATCCCGCACACCTCTGTCTTCAATTTCGAGTGTTCCTCGTGAGTGCGCAAACAGGAAAACACACTCAAGAATCGAGAACGTTACAATTTTGGTTTGTGAAAAATTTGCCTGATCAGGAGCAGCCGCACATTGCTCAAGAATTTTTTCGTGAATTGGTCAGTCCTCAAGAATTTCCAAGAGGTGAGTTTTCGAAAGAAAAAGGAAAAAGGAAAGAATAAGAAAGGAAAACAGAAAATTTAGGAAAGAAAACAGAAAATTCAGAAAAGAAAACAGAAAATTTAGAAAAGAAATCAGAAAATTTAGGGAAAAAAACAGAAAATTTAGGAAAGAAAACAAAAAATTTAGAAAACAAAACAAAAAATTCAGAAAACAAAACAGAAAATTTAGAAAAGAAATCAGAAAATTTAGAAAAGAAAAAAATTGTATTTGCAAAATGTAACTTTGTTTTTCTTTTTTCCCCCGCAGATTACGTTGGATTTATAAAAAAAATAATGAAATTGATGCAGCACAAATATCCGACTATTAAAAAATTGGAAGTCGAATTAAAACAACTTGAAGATCCGATTGATCTGCCAGCACGACCACGTGAGTGTGAAATTTTATTTTTCAATCCATTCAATTTCATAATTATAAAATTCATTTGACACATAATTTTCTCATTATTGTTTCACTGGGATAATAAATTTAATGATTTTGCTGCACCATATATAGAACTCTCTCTCTCTCTTTCTCGCTCTGTAATTTTGTCATTTTCAAGAGTGTTGATAGAGAGTTTATGATGGTTAAGCAACTTCATCCTCATGTCTCTTAGAAAGCTGGTTCGTCTCTCTAATTAAATTAGGCCCATTGGACTAAATTGCTCGTTCATTTAATCGCCAGTTTCAATGTACATATTCGTCTCAAGAGTGAATTAAGCAAATCGAATTGAAATCTTAGATGTGAATATATCTTTTCTTTTTTTACGAGATATAAAGTACGTAATTTTATTAGAAACTAGCAAATTATTTTCAAATTTAAATATTTTGGTAAATTTATAATCAAAATTTGAAAAAATCACTTATTAAGTAAATAAATGAAGTAAATTAATAAAGTTCGTGATCTGGTAATTTTTCTTTTCAAATATTTTCAATTTTAAATCCAATGTATTGAAAATCATCGAATTATTGCAAAGAATTTAATAAAAAAATTTGATAATAATAGAAGTTCTTCTAAAAATGTTATTGAATTCTCGTGAAGAATTTTATTCAAATTTTTAAAAATTGTGATTAAATTCTTTTGACGAATTTCTTTGAATTTTTATTTAAACTAATGGAGTTTCTTTAAAAATTTAAATTGCAAATTTTGAAAGCAATTGGATTTTATGAAGAAGAATTTTATTAAAATTGTATTAAAAATAATTGAATTTTTGCGAAGAATTTCATTACTATTTATAAAAATAATTGAATTGTTCCGAAGAATTTATTAAAATTTTAGAAAATAAATGAATTTTATGTTAATATTTGAAGATTAAAATTCTTTCGAGAAATTCTATTAAAATTGTTTTGAAAATAATTAAATTTCTGCAAAGGATTTTACTATTTATAAACATAAATTGAATTATTGCAAAAAATTTTACTGTTTATAAAAATAATTGAAATGTTTCGAAGAATTTATTAAAATTTTGAGAAATAATTAAATTGGTTGGAAGAATTTTATAGAAATCATTGAAAATAACGAAATTTTTTTTCTTTTTTATAAATATTTTGACAATAATTGAATT
Source organism: Leptopilina myrica (nomen nudum) (assembly GCA_032872475.1). Classification (NCBI taxonomy): domain Eukaryota; kingdom Metazoa; phylum Arthropoda; class Insecta; order Hymenoptera; family Figitidae; genus Leptopilina; species Leptopilina myrica (nomen nudum). The sequence goes on along the minus strand of CM065464.1, from coordinate 2,776,995 downwards.
ATTTTTAAAGAATTGAAAAATTTTTGTTGAAATTGAATTTTATGGAAATCTGTGAAAATTAAATTCTCTTGTGTAATTTTATTTTAATTGTATTAAAAATAATTCAATTCCTTCAAAGAATTTTACTATTTATAAAAATAATTGAATTGTTTCGAAGAATTTATTAAAATTTTGATAAATAATTAAATTCTTTCGTGAAATTTTATTTAAATTGGATTAAAAATAATTTAATTTCTTCAAAGAATTTTAGTATTTATAAAAATAATTGAAATGTTTCGAAGAATTTATTTAAATATTAGGAAATAAATAACATTTATGATTATATTTAAGAAATATTTGAATTTATCGAAAGGATTATATTTAAAATTATTTTGAAAATATTCGAATTCCTGCAAAGAATTTTACTAATTATAAAATTAATTGAATTCTTGCGAACAATTTTCTGTATTTATAGGAATAATTTATTAAAATTTTAGAAAAAAATTGAATTTTTTCGAACTGTGTTAAAAATATTTCTAAAAATTGATCTCTTTCGAGGAATTCATTTAAAATTGTTTTAAAAATAATTGAATTTTTGTAAAGATTTTACCATTTAAAAAAATAATTGAATTATTTAGAAGGATTTATTAAAATTTCAAAAAAATTATTTAATTCTTTCGTGAAATTTTATTAAAATTTCTAAAATATGAACAGTAATAATTAATTTTGTACTTAATAAGTGAATTTTTCAAATTTTGACAATAAAATTATTTTAAAAATTTATATTTAAAAATACAAAATTTTGCAATTTGCATAACAACAACAAATTGAATATTTTGTTTTCGATTCGAAAAGAAAGAAAAAAGATTGACCTTAATAATAAATTGTTGACTCAATTTCTACAATGTGTGACAATGTCAATTAAAAAGGGGTTCACACTTTTCCTTACATAACAGTTAATTGAGTCGTTTGAACTTGTCCCCTTTTTTCTAAATTTGTTCAAGATTAATGAGCGCAATTTTCCATCTGCACTGTCATTCTATCTTCATCATCATTCTTCAGGTCTCGAACACATCGTCTAATCTGAATTTATTTCATTTATTTTCAATTTTCCTCTTTGATGAAAGTCAATTTTTTCTGATTTCGAGAAAAAAATATATATTTCGAAAAAAAATTGTCTAAATTATTTAGTAAAAATCGATGGAGAAATAGTTCGAGGCTTGTTTTTCTTCAGCTCAGCTCATCTCTTCTGTTTCATTTTTGTCATCAATAAAAACAAGAAAGTAGAAAAATATTCATATAGGTATTCGTATTATTCACAGCTCGAAGTGGTCATATAATCTTCACACTTCCTCAACGTGAGAAATCAATGTGGGAATCAGGTTCGGCCAATAGTTTAACAAAAAAAAAATTCAGCATTCTTTGGCCATGTTTTGTTACAGTCTTTTTTTTTAAAACCATTTACAGGATGATTGTCATTTATTCCAAAAAAAGAAAGAAAAACACACACACACTGTAGGAATAATACAAAAACATTCAATGGTCAAGGAATTTTGCGTGAAACTCGTTTTTTAACAGCTTTAGAAATAAAAAAAAACACAAACGTGCACGAGTTATTTTTATTTACAAAATAATACTCTCTACCGTTAGGAATTAAAAAAAAAAATTCTTATTTTTGCTTCTTTGGGATTCACTTTTTTTCTTGTTTCCCAAATTCGAAATTCTTTAATTTAAATCTCGAGAATTAAATCGTTACGAATTTATTTTCTTATAGAAATTAAGAAAGAAAAAAAATTTGGAGATGAAGCAAAAAATTTCGATTTTGAGGATTTTTTCTTTGCAAAAAGTATAAACGAGAGACGCGAATTGAAAATAAATGGTGGAAAAAAGAAATAAATTGAATACCCTCTTGCATCTATTTTGCTTTTGCAATTGTTTTGAAATCGGGAATTGTTTCTATTTCTATAACAAAAATTTTAGAATCGAGATGAATTTTTACAGTGTGTGATGAAAAATATGTTCTCATTGTATTTTTTTTTTTTTTGAAATGTGATTGTTTGGAACGCTATTCAAATAATTTCTATTTGTAACCATAACAACATCGATTTAACATAAATACTTATACAGCTTTGCATTCCAATAATCAATAACAATTACAAAATTTTCAACAACAAAAAAACTAAATATTCTCCAAATTCTAATCTTTTTTACTCAGAAAAAAAATCATTTACACAAGAAAAGTCGATTTTTTAATCTTTTCACGTTTCTTTCCGGGGGAAAATTTTTCTCTAACTTTTTTTTTTTATTTATTATCATTAATTTTTATTACAATGTTTATTATTATTACTTATCATTCTCATTATTATTATTATTTATTATTTATTTATTACTTACTATTTATTATTTACTTATTATTTACTTATTATTTATTATTTTTTATTCATTATTATTATTATTATTATTATTTATTTTTTTATTTATCTTTCATTTATTTATTTCAATTTTTATTAACAAACACTATTGTTAATTTAATAGTTTATTGTCAAATGTAACTTCTTTCATTTTTCCTAAATCTACTTTTAAATATTCTAAATACTGAATACTTCTAAAAAAACAAATTATTTAGTCATAAAAAACCAAAACGGACTATTTTTTATTAGTTATTTTAGAATAATAATGCACGACACAATTTTAGATAAAAATGATCAAAAGTAGAGATAGGACAAAAGCACAAGTCTCACAATTTTTGTTTACAATAAAAAAAAAAAAATACATAAAAAAAATAATAGTGTAGAAATGTTTCATGCAATGATAGTTGTTATTAATGTCTTTTTTGTCAAAGGCTTTTCTCTCATAAACCTACAGTAGATTTTTTTATGCATCTCAATTATTATTTTTCTCTCTTTTTAACTTCATTAATTCCATTAATATTTTTTTTAGAAAATGCTATTATTATTATTATACCTTTCGGCTTGATTATTTTTGAAACAAAAAAAAATTCGCCCTATTTTGATGAATTTCCGACTTTTTTAATAAATTATTTTATATTTTTCTTAATTATTTTCTAAATTATTTTATATCAATTTAATTCTATTGTTAAAAGTAATTTTTTTGTTTCGGAAAAGAGTTGGTAATTATTTTTGAATAATTTAATAATAATCTTGTTTTATTTTTAATTCTCAGTATCGTCAGACGAGGCATCACTTCAAATAATTGAGCTTACTGTGGAGAAGGTCCTCGAGTTAATCGAATCCGCTTATCCAAATCCAGTCACTGTTGTTGATTTAGCAAAGTAAGTTATTTTTTTCATTTTGTTTTTGTTTTTATTTCTTGTTATGTATAAAAATTACTGTGATTGGAAAATTCATTGAGTTTTCTATTTAAAAAGAGGAAATAATTCAGATAAAAATTATCGTTTGAAATTCTTTTTTTTTGAATAATTAATTTTTTCTATTTTAGAGATCATGGCTGGGAGACGTCCGCAGTTGAAGCAAAATTAATCGAGTTACAAGAAAAAGGAGTCGTAAAAGCGATGGAACATGGAGCTTTTACGAGAGTCGTTCACCAAGACACTCATGTCAAAGTAAATTGCTTTTTTTCTTTCTCAATTTTTTCTTTGATTTTTCATATTTTCTTCTCTTTTATTTCCAATTTTTCGCTATTATTTCCTTTTATTTGCTATTTTTCATCGATAGTTGTTAACAAAAAAAAATTTATTGGCATTTTTCAGTCAAAATCTTTTATTACTATTTTTATTATTTTATGATAATTATACTAATAATAATAGTTAATAATAATAATAATAATAATAATAATAATAATAATAATAATAATAATAATAATAATAATAATAATAATAATAATAATAATAATAATAATAATTTTTAAATTGAAGGGAAAAAATATTTTTTGTAGTAAATGTAATTATTATTTTATTTGCTATTTTTCGTTAATAATTTTGTCATTGTTCAGTTGAATTCTTTTTTTACTTGATTACTATTTTTATAATTCCGCGATCATTATAATAATATTTGATATTTTCACCAAAGTTTGGTAATTATTTTCTAGTCTTCGTTTTCATTCCTAAATTAATTCACCCAGAAATTTTTTCACACAATTCGCCATTTGGCAATTTTTGCTTTTAATTTATAATTTATTTATTTCTTGTTTTTTTTGCAAATTTTTAATTTTTCATTTGAATTTTGAATTTAAATTTCTAATTTTAAAAAATAATTTCAGGTGGTTAAACAAATGCCCACTATGGCCAGTTCGAAACAACCGACGATTGCAATAATCACAGCTCAATATTGCGAAAAATTGGCAGTCGATTCGATGATTGAGAACAAAGAGACGTTTGTTCGCTACACGACAGTTGGTAAGAAAAATCTTTGCAGAGAAATTTTCTATCTTAATTTTTGAGATCAGAAATTATTCTATTAATTATTTTCTTAATTATTCTATTAATTATTCTATTAATTACTATCATTATTGTTCTCTTTATAATTTTCTTCTATTTATAAATATAATTCTTGCTCATTAATTTGCTAATCGGTAAAAAAAACTATAGAGAGTTTTCTTTTTAGAAATGAGAATTAACCTTTTCTTCTGGCTGATATTATCTAATTATGTATAATTGAATTAAAATGCCGTCGTTTAATTAACTTTTTTCGGCGGATATGTATTTTTTAGTGCTAAATTTAAAAAAACGTTAGTTTTTGTTTCATTTTTTTTAAATAATAATTTTTTTTTTGAGAAATAGTTGGAAATTAACGCTTATTTTATTGGCATTATTGTATTTGCATGAAACTTTAGGTTCGACGAATTCGCCCGATGCCCCTGAGGGAACACCTCGAGTTACATGCCGTTTCGGTAAAGTAATCAGTAATATAGTTTTTAATGTTTTCCATTTGTTGGTTTGTTTTTGTTTTTGTTTTTTTTGAAAGAAATTGTATTCATCACGTCACAGCTTGATCATCGCTTCTGTCCACTTCTGTCCGAGGACGCTGGGTTGGGATATTGGATTGTCCTTTGATTTTTCTTTTACTTTTTCAATTCTCAGTTTTTTAATTTTCATATCAGTTTGTCATTAATATATGAATTTTTTTCCAGTTGTTTATACAGTAAATAATTAACTTTTGTGTGCATTTGTTTGGGAAATTGTAATTTTTAGGCTTTTGTCAACGAAATGAAGATAAAAATAATTTTCGAGCAATTTTATTGTTGTAAAGTTGAATTGTATATTTAACATTTAAATTTAAAAATAAAAATGTCAATTTAAAACCAAAAATTAAAAATGTTACTTTTAAATTGAAAATTAAAAATGTTAATGTTTAAAATGTTAATTTAAAGTTAAAAATTAAAAAAAAAATTGAACATAAATTAATATTGTAACAAAAAAACAATTAATAGAACAATTTAATTTTCCAAAACTGCAAAAGTTTGGAAACAAAATGTTTGCAATACTTTTTTCGCTAAAAGGGACAAAAGGCCTGAAAATATTTTCATTCTGGTTTGTCGAAAAAAAATATTTTTATCTATAAATTGAATTTTTTTACTCTGGGGATTTTGTGTTTGAATTTTTATTCTCCTTTTTGAACGTTTTTCACACGAGATTGCAACTATTTTTCTCCCCTCCCAAAAAAAAGATAATTTCGAATTGTGCATAATTTTTGCAATGAAAATCTATTCACGTGTAATTTTCATCTTCCATTATTTACTTTTATAATTCTTAAACATCAATCACAAGTAAATAATATTCTGTTAAATTCTTATAAAGCACTGAAATTTAAATTTCCTTTTTTACACACACAAAAAAAATTCTGTTTCTCTTTTTCATGTACATTTTTTGAATATTGCATATTTTTCTTAATTGCATCGAATGTGAAATTGTTTTTTTCTCTCCACATTTTTTTTTAAAGAAAAACACTGATCGAGAATAGATCTTTAATAGTTGCGCACAATTCACTGTTTACGTATTTGTGTACTATACACGGGAGTTTAATAATTTTGAAAAGAATCTAATTTTTCTCGTTTTTTTCAATTATTTACAGGAGAATCGAATGTTTATACTTTGGGCAATATTGGAGGTCACAGAATTGTTTGCACTAAACTTCCAACTGTGGGGCATACGAGAGAAGCGATGACTGCTGCTGGAAATACGACAACTCGTTTATTAGGTAAATTAAAAAAGAAATTAAACTAATTTTTCTTTTTTTTCGATATTAATTATTAATTATTCGTTTTATTTAAGGCTTTTTTTCGTTTTATTTTTAAGGCTAATTCAAGGCTAATGGTTGTGAAAATTTGTGAATTTTAGAAATTAAAAACTGCTTTTGATGAATTTAATTGAACTTTATTTTTTTTCAGGAACATTTCAAAAGGTGGACTTTGTTTTTCTCGTCGGAGTTGGCGGCGGAGTTCCTCATTACACGGATTACGTGAAACACGTGCGACTAGGTGACGTCGTCATTTCCCATCCGACGCCGCTCAATAAGCAATATGTTTATGTTTACTGCGAGAGCGCAAAAATGAACGAAAATGGAAATTATCATTTTGAAACCAAAGAATATTGTCCGTCGAATTTGTGTCTTCAGGAGATTGCCGCCAATTTGAAAAATCAGGTGACAATTTAAAGAATGAAATTTTGAAATCTTAGGAATGTAATTTAATAGAATAATTACTTTTTAGAATTCTAATTAGAAAAAAGAATAATTTTTTAGAATTATAATTCAAACGAATGGTAATTTTTAGAATTATAATTCGAGAGAATATTAATTTTTAGAATTAGAATTATTCCGAATTGGAAGAGAAAACAATTAGAATTATTCCGAATTGGAAGAGAAAAGAATTTTAATTATTCCAAATTGGAAGAGAAAAGAATTATAATTTAAATTCAGAATTTGTGTTTCAATTTTGTTTTGTTTGAATTGAAATTGAAATGGCTTCTTTTTGCATTTAAAGATGTTAAATACTCGTTTAAAAAGTAAAAAAAAAATAAACTCTAAAGACCCATTAGTTCCAGCAGAATGTTAACATTTCCGCAATTTATTTTTTCAAACAGGCCGAGAACAATCCAAACCCTCCCTGGCAAACTTACGTAGAGGAAGGACTAAAATCGTTGGGTAGTCAAACGGAACACGACTTTAAGGCACCTCCACCGGAAACTGATAAATTATACATGGCAATCGGCGACAAGGGCGTGATTGAAGTCGCACATCCCAGTGCTCCGCAGGACGCTTCAAATTTAAGGTAAGTGGAAAGAAATTTATTTTTTCTTCACAAATTATTAGTCGAAAATATTTTATTTCCAACGAAAGCAAAAATTGAAAAGTTCGAAAATTGAAATTTTTGAATTTAATTTCTAATAAAATGAACATTGGAGGGGAGAATATTTAATTCGTATTCTATTTATTGAATGAAAATAAACGTTTTTAGAACGGATGGCTGTGCTCGCATTCATTTAGCGCCAGTTGCCTCCGGTCGACAAATTGCACGGGACGATCAGCTGCGGCAAAAATTCGCATCTCGCTTTGGAGCGCTTGCCTTCGATGCCGAAATGGACGCAGTTGTTGAGAGTATTTTGGGCAATTGTCGCGATAGTTTTGCCGTTGTTCGCGGTATTTCCGATTACAAAGATGGATCTCGAGTCAAAGAATGGCAGCCGTACGCGGCGCTCGCTGCCGCAAGTGTCGTCAAATCGATTATTTGCGCCATGGATCCACCCCTGAATGCTTAATCAAATACCACCCGAAAAGAAAGTCTCATTTTCAAATTATTTTTTCGCTACTCAGAAAGAAAGAAAAAAATTTTTGCCGAAGGAAGAATTTTTCCTTTCGCAAATAATTTTTCCCTTTAAAAAAAAATATTTACGTAGAGGGGAAAAAATTATTTGAATTTGAGATTTTATTCCAAAAAATAGTAAAAATCAAATAGAATAAATACATTGTAGAGGGAATTACTATTAATCGCTAAACGAAAAGAAATGCATGTGCCATTTTTTTTAAAGAATTCAACTCTTTAAAATTTTGTCGAAGAGACGAAAAAAGAATCTTAATGATACGAGATAAGTTTTGATTCAAAAATCTAAACTCGATTCGATGTGTTTTTGTAAAACAAAAAAGAAGTAGGCTTTTTGTCTTAAAGAAAAATGATTCGAGAAAGAATTGAAATTTCCCTGAAATTTAATTAATATATTCCAAAATAAACTCTGCGAGAGAAAAGTGATAATACGTAGAGAGTTAAATAATGTTCCGAGTAGGATTACATTTTAGTTCCTGGCTTTTTTTTCTCAAAAAAATTAAAACTTGGTGCATATTTTTTTATTCGATTTATTTTCAGTTGAAATCGAAAACGATCAGAAATAAAATATAAAAAAAGTGGAGACTTATTTGATATTTCTTGAATTCAATTTCAATTTTCTAGTCTTTAGGAAAAATATTTTCAAAAAAATTATTTCTATATTTTATAAACAGTCAATTTTTCTCGCAATAATTATGAATTTTTTTTTCCTACAATCGAAAATTCATAACTATTCGAATGAAAATTTACAATTCCTTTTTTTGAAAATTAATTTGAAAATTAATTCTAACTTTTATACTCGAATCGATAGAAAACTTTTGTTCCTTAAACTTTTGGTGCATTAAATATTAAAAGTCCTATATAGAAAAGTAATGAAAGCTGAATGTGCCAATGTGTTCAAAAATAAAAAAAATAAATAAATAAATAACGAGCAGACTCAAAAGAAAGAAAGAAAGAAACCATTTTCATGGAAAATTAAATATTTCCTTAGGTGTAGAGAATTTTTCTCACATTTTTTGCAATTTATGCACACACACACACACACTCACTACTCAAAAGAAACGAGAGGAAAAAAGTTAACAAATTTTTATAGTCTAAAGCACAGGGTAGAAAATAAAGACTAACTGATAATAATTGCAGTTTCCTGAATTTTAAAAAGTCGACGCGATTGTGGAAAAATAGTTTTTTTTAAACTTTTTTTTGCTCTCCAACTGGAAGGTTTATTATAAATAGACACAAAAGACTAATTATTTATTTATTTTTTATGAATCACTGTTTGTGAATTAATTAATGCTAAATGTTATTAATTTAAAGAAGTTTTATGATGAATATAATATTTAAATTATTTTTTATTAATAATCATAATGAAAATTATTATAATTACTATAATTATCTATATTATTATTATTACACACAAAAAATTAATTGATTCAAATAACCGACTACTTGACTATTAGAAATTAAATATTTACTTGAATCAAATAATTTTTATTTAAATTAATTGAATAGTATTTTTTTCAAATAATGCTAAAATTATGGAAGTAAATAAAATTCGTTTAATTTAAATAAAAATTATTTGATTTAAATATAATTTGGTTTTGAACAAAACTTTTTTGATTCAAGTAAATAATTATTTTCAAATAGAAAAGTAATCGATTATTTCAATGAAATAAATTTTCTTCGATATATTATTATTATTACTATTAGAATTATTAAATAACAGAAATTTAACTAATCGATAAGAATACGAAAGAAGATAAAATTTTCAAAGCGTCGATTTCTAATGAAATCAAAATAGTAAATTCACAATTATTAAATTTTACGACATAACACTTGTTTAAATGCACACCAGGAAAGTCATGGAAATAATGAGCAAAGCGATTATTATATAGATAGCTAAAGAAAAATAAAAAAAAGAAATAGAATATATAAATGTAACAAATATATAATATATAATAATATATTATAATAGATTTATTAATATTATGCAATTATTGCAGTTCGACTTACCTGAAGACAAATTTCTATTTATGGCCTAATTTTAAGTCTACATTCAAATGTATTATTAATTGTAATTTATTTATTAATTATAATATTTAAAAAAAAATTTCACGAAGTGGAAATAATTTCCTGAAATTTTTTAAACAATAAACACTGTCATTTCGTCACATTATAAGAATGCGAAAACAATAAAATTAGAGATAAATAAATCTCTTGGGAGGTTTAGAAAAAAATACTGAAATCATTGACTCAAATAAATATTAATTAAAAATTTATTAAGAGTTAAATAAAAAATAATTTAAAATCAATTGAGAATTAAATAAAAAATAATTTAAAATCAATTAAGAATTAAATAAAAATTAAATATTTCTGCAAAAATGGGAGGAAAAAATTGCTCTTCTTTAAAAATGAAAAAATCAGAGAAAAAAAATTTGGAAATGATTTTTTTTTCTCAAGTTGACGAAAATGACAGTGAAACTATTGTTTACCTGCTATACAAGCTATGATTGTTTTGTAAGTTTCTAAGGAAGAAAAAAAGAATGTTTTTCTCAAAGAAATGCATTTTTTTCCGCTAGATGTGCGTTAAAAAAAATAATTTCGCGCTTGACGCTAGTCCTATTCGTTTAATTAATTATTTTAAGGTAATTGCGAAAAACTAATTATTTATTAATCGTATTTATAAGTCTGTGAATTATTTTTGTTTTATAATTCACTTTTATAAACACAACAACAACAACAACAACGGCAGGTTTTTGTATCTGAATAATTAAGAACGTGAATTTTTTATACAATTTTGTCGATTCCATTTTTAGTATATTTTTAGTCTTCCAATGGACCAAAGCACAAAGAAAAAGATCGACTGACTTTTGTCAATTTTTTCCCATCTATAATATCCAAAAAGCACCAATGGAGACATTAAATTATTTTTTTCACAATTAAATATTTAGATTTTTTTGTTTTTCCTTTCGTTCTTCAAAATTAAATTTTTGTTTTCGATTTTAACGAGTGCTTTTTTAATTATTCAAAATTTCCCCAGACAATTTCGAAAGAAAATATAAAAAATTGAAATGAGGAAAGAATAGAAAAATATTTTTTGTCTCGAAATTTAATTAAAAATTACTTTCTCGTTATTTAATTTGTTTAAATAAATTCGAGACCAAAAAAGTTGACAATTTTTTAAATTTGATTTCCAAATTTAATTTAAAATTACTTTTTTGTTATTTAATTTATTTCAATTAATTCGAAACGAATTCGAGATAAATTTGAGACTTTTATTCGAGACCAAAAATAAAATTCGCAATGTTTTTAACTTGCTTTTCAAATTTAATTTAAAATTATTTTTTAAATTTATTTAATTAATTTAATTTATTTAAATAAATTCGAAAATAAAATTTGTCTCCATTTGGTGTCGATCTTTGAATGTGTTCATAAAATGTATAACGATTTTGAAATTATTATAAACAAAAAAATTTATAGACGAAAATTACTAGTAAAGAAAAAAAGTATTCAATATAGGAAATCGAGTATTGAAAGAACGCTTGAATTTTCGGCTTCGTCGATAAAGCAAAAAGAAAATGATGTTTTATAATTTTATATTTCAATCATTCCTTCTCCTTTTTTTATATATAATAACATTTATAATATTTGTGATATGTCATAATAACGAAAATGTTCGTCCACATTTATTACTATTTTTATAGTTTGTACATTTCTTCGAACTCTTTTTTTCCCCATTCAAACTCAGTAAACTTTGTAAGTGTCATTCATTGTTCCATTATTTGTCAAATAAACACTTAATTGACAGGGAAATTACTTCGATTTTTAATTATCTTTCTCGCTTATTTTTGTTTAGTTTTTGAAAAAAATTATTTCACCCTGAAATATCGATTTCCTATTTTCGTGAATTTAATTTCTGATCGATCAGATTTTTTTGCAATTAATTTCATGAAAAATGGAATATCTTTTTGATTTAAATAATTTCTTAAGGAATTATTGTTACAAGTGAATAATTTCTCTTTTATTTTCGTGCACGGAAAATTTTCCTTTATTTTTCTTTTTGATTTGAAGAATTTGGGAAATAGATTTTCGTTCTTCCAGTTTTTGGATCTTTTGAATATTGTGTCGAGAGAAATTTCTTCGATTGAACCTTTTAATTTTTTAAAAAAACAATTTTTTAAACAAATTTTTTTTAGAAACAATTCTTTTATGAAAAAAAATTTGTTTAGAAACAATTTTTTTCTTTAAACAAATTTTTTTTTAAAACAATTTCTTTTTGAAAACATTTTTTTTAGAAATAATTTTTTCTTTGAGAAATTTAAGTTGATTTTATTTTCTAATCGAATTGACAAAAGAAATTTAATTAGAAACATAATTTAAAAATATATAATAAATTTTTTTTTGACTAAAATACCTTTGGTTGGAGATTTTGTCAATTTTCTCGAGTCAAGAATTGTTTTCATCTCAATAACTTGTTGGATTTGTTTGACAGCATAAATTAGTATTAATCTATCTTGTTGTCTTTCCTTCTCGATTTTATCAATTCGACAATTTTCCTCTTCGGAAGTTTTTTTTCCCTTCAATAATATTGCGAATAATTCCTGAATTTCGTTAAAAGCTTCTTCTTGTTTTTTACTTTGATTCGAAAAATTTTCCTGCTCCCCCTGAATTTCTTTTGTTCGTTTATTTCTCTCGCTCTCCAAATATTCCAATGATTCGAATTCTTCATTTATTAATTTTTCCAATTTCTCGATCTGAAAAAAGGAAACAAAAAAAAATAATTAAACTTGTTTTTTTAATAAAAATAAATGAAGAAATATTTTGTTAATAATTATTTAAAAAATAATTAAATTATTTTATGAAAAAATTAAATTATTTTATGAAATAATAAAAATTATTTTATAAAATAGTAAAAATTATTAAATAAATATTTAATTAATAATTATTAAACAAATATATATTTTTTTTACCTCTTTTAATGTTTCAATTTGATTTTCTTTGAGTTGAGAAAATTCTTTGAAACAATTATCGTAGGACTGTTGAATTTCATCAATTTCCCTTCTTTGTTGTTTGAGATTTTTAATTATAAATTGAAAATTTGCAGAACAATTATTTTCCAATTGATGGGAATTACTTTCTGTGGAATATTTTATGCGACACAAAATTTCATCAATCTTTTTATTTTGAAAAAAGGAGATTACAATTTAAAAGTTTATTTCAATAATTACTTTGTGGAAAATTAGGATTTTTAATTATTTATTACAAACTTTTTTTATCTCCTCACTAATGAGATTCAAGGCTTGTTTAACTTTACAAGACCTGAAATTTTCTCTTAGTTTGTTTCCATTAGAATTTGTGAATTTCAGTTTAAAATCTTCTTCAAACATCTAAAAAACGTGAAATAATTATTTATTGATTAATTATTAAAAACTATTATTTTATTATTAATATTGTTAATATTTCTATTAATTATTAATAACTTTTAATATTATTTATATTAATTATTATTAATAATTGTTAAAAATAATTAACAAAAATTAATTATTTAATTAATTAATAATATTTTTTTGATTGAAAATTAATTTTCAATAACTTTAATAATTAAGTTATTATTTTTCAGTTAATAAAATTATTTGTTATTATTAATAATAATAATTTTCAATCATTTAGAAAACGTGAAAAAATTATTTTCTATTAATTATAAAAAACTATTATTTCATTAATATTATTATTAATGTTTACATTATTTATAACTATTCATATTAATAATACTATTATCATTAATATTTTTCCATTAATAAATTATGAAAATTTATGAAAAATTTATATATAATAAAATTAGAAATTCCTCAAACCTTTCATATTCTTGTTATGAAGATGTTTTTGAGGAATATTTGAATATTTCTAAATAATTCACTTGTTCTTTAATAATGTCCCAGTCACTCATAGTTTGCATTCTTTTTAATAAATTCTCTCTATAGGCATCTTCCTTCAACTGCTGTAATTTTATTTTAAATTTAAAATTTTATTTTTTCAGTAAATAAAATTTATAAAATCTACATTAAAGAAATACATTTAGAATATTTTTTTAATTTAAAATTAAATTTTCTATTTATTTGAAAATAATTTCAGAAAAAAACCACTCACTGAAACTTCAAACCTTGCTTGTAAATTTTTTTTAGTTAGTGAATTTTCGAAAATTTCATTCTGTAATACTTGAAATTCTACGTTTTGAATTTGCAATTTTTTAATGATTATTTCTTGAATCTGCGTGGGAAGAAGATTTTACATTTTTTTTTGTGAAAATTAGAAATGATTAAAATAAGAATAATTCTTAGGAAAAAAATAAAAAAAAATTTAAATATAATGATAAAATTTTATTTACTATAGAAAAATTGTTATTATTATTTATTTGATATAGAAAAAAATATAAAAACAGCAGAAATTTAATTTTTAAAAATACAATTTTTATTTTTACTTCGGATATTTCTACTGTTTGGAAATCGAATATTTTCTCCTCTGTAACTTCTTTTCGACAAAATTGAAATTTGTTTTTATTGCAATAACAACGGTTCGTTTTGTTATAAATTGAATTGCAAATTTTGTTACTCTTTTTTTTGGTAAAATTTCCACTTATTGACCAAAGGCTTAGAAGTTGTAAAAATTTCTTCAATTTCAATCTCTAAGGGACGATTGTTTTGTTAATTTTTCTAAATTCAAATTTTTTAAATTATATTCGAAATTGAAAATTTTTTTTAGACAAACTCACTTTCTCTGAACTGCTTAATTTTACTTTTTTCAACTTATTCATTAATTTATTTTTAATTTACGTTTATTTATTTTGATAATAAAAATAACTAATTTATAATATTAAATAATAATTCACTGTAGCTTAGAATCAACCTAAAAATACCAAAAGTTGAATAGTAATCAATGAACCTATCAACAAGTTAAAACAGTATTTATTTGCAGTATTATTTTACTTTTTGGTATTTAATTTAATTTAAATTTAATATTGTACATTAACAAATCACTCGATTATGTAAAGAGACTTTACTTTTTTCGTCGATGGCATTGTTTGAAACAATTTATTAATTTACAATTCAAAAAAAATTACAAATTTTTCACAAGGGGTTCCGCGTCACGTTGTTACGGTCCTGGGTTCTGGCTACTACCGCCGTGGCTCCCCACCACGTACGAAGCTCCGCCCCCCTTCCCGAGTATAAAAGTCAGACGCCCGGAGCCAGTATTATCACTTACGTGAAGTTGTCTCAGTGAATAGGATCCCCGCCACTTTGATTTTTTACCTCGACTACAATTAATGGAACCAACAAATAGAAAGGTTAGAAAATATATATGGCTAGTAAAATTAGTAATTATTTATTATTCAAATTGTATAATGAAAAAAGGAAAATTGGTATAAAGAAAAAGACGTGTAAATTATTAATGACTATAAAAATAATTTTTCTTTATTTAAAATATTTACGACATGAAAATAAACTATAAAAACATTCCAGAAAGTAAGGTACAGTGATTAATTTTCATTGACATTAAGTTCTAGTGCTATCGCTATTTTGTGTGATTCAAAAAAATATTCCAATTTTTATGGTAACGTAATGGGTTTAGTTTTATTTATTCCCGTACGGATCTTAGAACAGTAAAATAGGATATCGATGTTCGAAGAACCTTTAAGAACGAAAAAATAATTAATTCCACTTTTCTCTTCTCTAGTAGTTTGTATAAAAATTTTTTTTACATACCCCAATAAAAAACTGAACTGAAAGTCTAAATATTCTACCTACAACAAGTGTTGTGGGTTCAGTTCCTCTTCTCATTATTATAAGTAGTAATTTTCTTGATTGAATGGACAAATTGTACCAATTTGCCGTACATCTGTTAAAATTAATTTTTCAGTTACATGAAAAGTAAAAATGCCCTGGAAAAGAAATTAACTGAATGAAAAATGTTTTACTTAGACCAAAATGAATTTAATAGCTAGTTTTTATTTAATTCTAGATGATAAAAGTAAAAAATGGAAATTTAGATATACATGTTGCTGAACAGACAACCACTGCTGTCTGATAAATGTTGAGTTGGTAGAGTTAAAAGTAAAATATGAAGTATTTGGGTTGTTGCATAAATTCCAAATCTTATGTTCCCGCCAGGATTTTGTACATTCATCATATACTAAATAGAAACGTTAAATTTAATCGTTAACAACTAAATAAATAATTATTCCTGACACAGGAACCACTTACCTGAACCATCGTGACGCTCAAATCAATGATACTGAACCCAAAAACAAAAAGATAGGTGGTAGAAAATATTTTCTGGATAGTGTCTATAAATCTGGAGAAGATAATTAATTTAAATCTAATTCGCGATTTCTATCGGATTGAATTTAAAAAAAAACAAATAACATCTTTTACTATATTAGAAGAATCCAAAAAAGTATAAACATCTTTAAATTACTATACAAACATTAGAAGTTCTTGGTGCATTTCTAAGCATGTTTTAATTTTACGAAGAAATTTCTTCTGTACAGTAACATCTGCGCATAAATCAGGATTATCATTTATAACATAGTTGAGCCTATCGCTGTAAACAATAAATATTCCATAAGACTTTAAATGATGATAAAAGAAATGAATTTGCAAAAGTTTGAGATTTAAAAGGGATTTTCAAAGGCAATCCAAATGGATTACAAAAAATTCATCCTCTAAAAATTATATTTTCATTTACCCTATAATTTTAAATACTCCACTGGCATGTTCGAGTGTTATTAAAAATAAAGTATCCCCAACGACAATCTCATGGGTACCTATTGATGCAATTAAATAACCAAACATCAAGTTATAGTAGTAGTGATTTTTCGGAACCAGACCAAATTCAAACATATTGACCATTGTTTCTGATTCATTGGTCGGTTTCAATAGTCTCATCACTGCAGGAATGGAATATGATACCATGTAGATTAGAACGTTCCCATAGAGGCCAACTGTAGTAACATGAATGTTTAGCAAAACTATTGTTCCGTTTTTTCAGTAATTAAACAACAACAAAACTATACTCATGTATAAGATGATGTAGAATCTACACTGTTTTCCATATTTGTGAAGAATATTAATTTCACGCTCTGACGATTTATTCCATTGCTTCCGTATTTGCCAGAAAATGAAGTTTAACTGCAAAGTAATTGTAAATGTGATTAATTAATGAAAGGGAAAGTTTATGTAGCGGATTAAGGAAGTGGTTCTGGGTGATTTAAGACTTGGGACTTTTTCTTGCCCACTCCCTTAAGCACCTGTTTTGATAAATTTTCTTTATTCAATGATTTAGGATTTTTATTTACTTGTTTTAGTTTCATATTGTTATTGACGGAAATAATGAGACACATTGCTCCGTAACAACACGGTGGTATGCACTTGAGTAGCAAATCTATATTATCGAGTTTCTCCAGTAATCCTGAAACCTTAATATTTCCATTGAATTTTCAAATTTTTTCCCGATTTTAATATTTTTCGTAATGAACTACGATGTTCTGAACCATTCCATATGAGGATTTTTTGATATATGCGAAAGAACAAGGATCTGTTGTGTATATTATTTGGGTACGCAAATAGCAAATTTAAAACTACCTGTAGAATCACTCCGACAATTATGATTAGCAGGTTAATAAATTTTATTACGTTATTCAACCACTTGGGAACTGATGTATTGTGTCCTGAAATTGTTAACATTGGTCTGACCACACTGTAGTAGGGAATCTCTCCTATGTTCATGTTTCACCTGCTCCAAACACTTGTCGATGGGTAATGCGAATATTTGAAGCTCGCATGGTGCCTCTAACTACTCGTTAAGAATTCATTATGTGCCTTCTTAAATATTCAACAACGAGAAATTGTATTATAGGAAAAGTAGAGCCAATCTGTAATTAAGAAGAATTATCCTCTACAACTTTGAGAAGTGGTGACAATAGCTGTAATTATAATAATGATAGATTGAAAAGATTTTCGCATTTTAGGAAAAGAAGGATAATATATACTTCTGAATTTTAAAGTGCTATTGATTCCGATTAGGTGACTATAGTAGGAATTGGTCTTTAGGTCTCCTTCTTCTTCTTGTTTCGTTAGGAACTGAAAGGAAGTATCTTCTCTATTCCCAGTTGTAGAAGAATTAACGTTGATTAAAATTTCTAGAATTGTTTAATTTGATTGCTAATTGGTAAATACTATTAAAATCGAAAGGTTAAGGAAAATGTTGGTAGAAATAAAAAACTTTGTAAACTATTCATGACTATGAAAATAAGTTTTAATTGGTTGAAAATAATTACAACATAATGGAATACAGTATTCAGGATATGATAAATTCTATGAGTCCAGTGATTCATTGACATCAAGTTCTAGTGCTATCGCTACTTGATCTGTTTCGAGAACTTAATAAAAAAAACGTCTCCCAATGAAGTTTCTATCGTAACACAATGAACGGTATCACATCATTCCCGAATGGATCTCAGAACAGTAAAATAAGATATCGATGTTCGAAGTACCTTTGAGAAATTTGAACTTGATTAATTTCACCTTTCCCCTATCTAGTAATTTGTGTAAAAAATTCTTTACATACCCCGGTGAAAAACTGAACCGAAACTCTAAATATTCTACCGACAATAAGTGTTGTGGGCTCAGCTCCTCTTCTCAGTATTATAAGTAATAATTTTCTTGACTGAATGGACAAATGATACCAATTTGCAGTACATCTAAAAAATTTCAGTTACATGAAAAGTAAAAATGCCCTGGAAAAGAAATTAACTGAATGAAAAATGTTTGATTTAAACCAAAAATAATTTAATAGCTGATTTATTTTAGACGATTAAGTAAAATTATGGAAATTGAGATATACATGTTGCTGAACAGGCTGTAGCTGTTGTCCGATAAATGTTGAGTTGGCAGAGTTAATAGAAAAATATGAAGTATTTGTGATGCCGTATAAATTCCAAATCTTATTTTACCGTCCGTATTTTCACCACTAATTATATACTGAATAGAATAAATAAATTAATAAATGAAAAACTAAACTAGGAAATTATTTGAAAGCATTAATCTGCCACTTACCTGAACCATCGTGATGCTTAAGTCTACTATACTAAACCCAAAAACAAAAAGATAGGTAGTGGAAAATATTTCCTGGATACTATCTATAAATCTTGCAATGCAGAAGACTTGAATTAATGTAAAATCTAATTTTGCTATTCGTATTTTCGAAGTTCTATCGATTATATTATATTAATACAAACATTAGAAGTTCTTTGTGCATTTCAACGCAGGTTTTAATTTCACGATGAAGTCTCTTCTGGACATTAACATTAGCACATAAGTCAGGATGATCATTTATGACAGAATAGAGTCTATCTCTGTGAGAAAAAAATTGATTATTAATGATTGTATAGTTGTGACTGATTGTGGATATAGTCACAACTTAAGTTAGACAACAATTGTTGTTCGCCAAACATTTGGGAGCCCAAAAAAAATTATACTCTAAATATTCAAATATCTTGACGTTACCCTATAATTTCAAACATTGCACTTGCATGCTCGACAAATATTGATAATATCAAGTCTCCAAAACAAATTTCATAGGTACAAACGGTTCCAACCATAAAACTGTAAATCAAAACCATGTTGTACTGATTTTTTGGAAGGAGACCAAACTCAAACATCCATACTTTGGATTCATCGGAACCTCTGACAACTTTCATTATTTCAGGAATGCAATAGGATATCATGTAGATTAAAGCATTTACATGAAGACTAACTGTAATTAGTAGAAATGATTAGTTTCATCTATTGTCTTTAATATTTAAATGTTCTTATTATTTTGTAACATTACACATGTATAAAATGATGTAAAATCTGCATTGTGCTCCATTTTTATGAAGAATATTAGTTTCACGCTCCAACGATTTGTCCCAATCTTTTTGTATTTTCATGAAAACAAGGTTTATCTATAAAAAAAGAACATTGTAGTTTGAATTTTCTATTGACAAAACTAAAAGCAGACTTCGCACTCGATAATAATTTTAAAAAAGGAATTCATTTTTTTCGACTATTTTTTTTTTGTAAATTCTTATTTAAATAATTAAATTCCCGGAAAAATTGTTATTATTCATGAAAAACAATGGAATTCTTTCGAAGAATTTCACAACAAAATATTTGAATAATTGAATTCTTTTTGCAAATGTTTTGCAAACTATTCAAAATCATTGAATTTAGAAAAGTAAAAAAAAAATTAATTAAATTTTACAAAGAATTCTATTAAAATGTTTCACAATAATTGAATATTTGTGTGGTATTTAATTAATATTTTAATAAAAAAATTCAATTCCTAAAAAGCTTTTTATTATTTACAAAAATAAATGAATTCTTGCGAAAGGTTTTATTAGAATTTTTCAAAATAATTAAATTGAGAAGAAGAAATTTTATATTGTTAAAAAATAATTAAATTCTTTTAATGAATATTTTGTTATTTATACGAAAATAATTGAATTTTGCAAAAATTACTCAAAATAATTGAATTTTCGGGAATAATTTTGTTTTTTATGTTTAATAATTGAATTCGTTTGAAAAATTATTTATTCGTAAATAATCGAATTCCTGGGAAGAATTTTAATTAAATCTAAAAGAATAATTGAATTATTTTATAAAAATTTAATTGAAATTGTGTTTAAAATAAGTGATTTATTTCGAACAATTAACCGATTTATGAATTTACTGCCAAATTTAAAAAAACATTTGATTTAAAAAAATATATATATCTCAATTCTATTTTAAATAATTCAATTTCTTAGTGAAAATTTTAATTTTTTCGGAAAAATAATGGAATTTCCGTGTTGAATATTATCACTTAAAAAAAGTACTAAATAGTAGGTTTTAGTAGATAAGTGCGAAGCCTTTAAAGAAAATTAAATTTGTTTTCTAATTATTAGACCCGCTGTTTAATATTATTACTTGGTTCAACTTCATAGTGTGGGTGATTGAAATAGCAAGACTCATTCCCTCATAACTAATTGGTGGTATGCACTTTAATAACATGTCCGTATCACCCATTTGTTCTATCACTCCTGCAATCTAATATAATATTTGCATTAAACATCAAAAATTTGTGTCTAATTACAAAATATTTTATTACCTGTAAAATCAGTCCAGAAGTGATGATAAAAAAATTATAGCATTTTATAATGAAATTAAGGTACTTTGAATGAGATAGATTTTGCCCCGTAATGGATAGCATTGGACTCATGACACTATAATATGGAATCTTTGTTATATCCATTCTGTACGTGATGTGTACAATTCGAAGGGAAAATGCGAATTAATAGAACTGCCATTGGGTTACTCTATAGTTAAAAATTCATGATGCTTTTTTAAATATTCAGCTAGGAGCTTAAGAGAGCTTTTTATTCCAGGAAAAGTAAAATCCATTTGTAATTATAAATAATTGTCCTCTACATGTAACTGTTAAGAATTGTTAACACCTGTAATTATTTTAATTAGAAGTTAAAAAGACTCTAACTTTGTCTGGGGAAACAATTAATCTATACCGCTGCATTAAAGCGTTTATTGATTCTGATGTTTCTTTGGAAGAAATTAGTCTTTAGGTCTTCTTCTTTAGATACTGCACGGAAGTATGTTTTCTGTGCTACAAGGAAAACGAGGAAATAAGAATTGAAAGAATGGAAAAAATGTATCAATTGTTATTTACTCTTTGTTTCTTAAAGACGTACTGCTTGTATCTCTTGGAGATTGAGGAGCATTCTTTGTACTATCCGTAAATTCAGTATTGTATCTATTTTCTTCTTCTTATGTTGGTGAGTTTTTTTTCTTTTTTGATGACGTGTATTATTGTTGGGAACAACCATTCTAATAGATAACTTTAGCCTAAGCGTTTGATTTACAATTTTTTTAGTTCTTAGTATTCTATTCAATGTTCTTAGTGAAAGACAAAAATTTTGTTTGTTAGGATAGCAAGACTCGAACATGTCTGATATGATGTGATAATGTCAAATACATCTAAAAAAATTGTTAACTATTCATGATCATTAAAATGAATTTTATTTTCTTTAAAATCACTGAGACATCTAGATAAAACAAATGTTTTGAAATGAAGATTAAAACATTAATAAACGATTAATTGTAACATAATAATAACATCATCATCATTAGCAACACAATGTGTGTAATTCCTCATTTATTCTCTCACAGATCTTAGTACAGTAAAATACGAAATCGAAGTACGAAGAACCTTCAAAAATTAAAAATTTTTCATTATCAATTGTCATCTACATATATGTTTATATCCATTTGAACTATTTTATTGAAAGAAATTTCCACCTACCCCTGTAAAAAATTGTATTGATAGTTTAAATATTCTACCGACAACAAGTGTTGTGGGTTCAGTTCCTCTTTTCATTATTATAAGTAACAATTTTTTCGATTGATTTGACAAGTTGTACCAATTTGCTGTGTATCTATTCAAAGTTGAACTTTTAATTTTTGGGGTTACAAAAGGAAAAGACGCATATTTCATGTAATATTACTTTGGAAATTAAACGCAATGTTTAGGTAGCACATTGGTTGCAAACGAAGTTAAAGATGTTAAAATAAGTAAACAGTAATTGTTCATGTAGTAAAGTCATTTGATCTAATGGAGTAATCTCCAAGTAATAGAATTAAAAATCAACTTCTTTGATTTAAGGAAGAAGCACCAATAAGAACATGAAAGTTAAAAATTAAGTATTAAGAATTATAAAAAAATCTGGAATAAATAAGAATTTGGGTAGATGAATTAAAAAAGTTGATGTTAATGACTTATTATTGTTGCTTTTAAATTTGGAAAGTAAATAGAAGAGTTATATTTTTGTTATCTGTAAAACAGTGTTTTTCCTATGTACTACCTTGAAATAATGTTACATGTAATATTTCTTTTGAACTTGGGAAAGTTTTTCTAAAAGTAATCAAGGGAAAGTAGATCATTCAAAAATATTATAGATGCTACGAATATCGATTGTAATATTGCAGTGACATGAATGTAATTTAACGTGATTCGAGAGGAAGTAAAGTTCGAAGTCTTTAGACAATAAAAATTTAGTTTGTCTTATGTTTAATTCTAATATTTAAATAGAAAGGTGTTAAAGAAATTAGTCTCTACATGTTGCTGAACAGACAACAACTGCTGTCTGACAAATGTTGAGTTGGCAGAGTTAATAGAAAAATATGAACCACTTGGGTCACTGTATAGACTCCAAATCTTATGTTTCCTTCCGGATTTTGCACACTCATCATATACTGAATTAAATAAATACTGAATTAAATTAAAAACCAAACTAAAAAAACTAGTCCAAGCCATAATATTGAAAGCAATCTACCTGAACTAAAGTGACGCTTAAATCGACAATACTTAACCCAAATACGAAAAGATAGGTAGTGGAAAATATTTCCTGGATATTACCTATAAATCTTGTAAAGTAAAATATTCCAATTAATTTGCATCATTTTTGCTATTACCGATTTTTTAAAATTATCTTGAATCATACAAACATTAGAACCTGTCTGTGCATTTCCACGCATGTTTCAATTTCACGATGAAATTTCTTCTGTTCATTAATATCATGACACAAATCAGGATGATCATTTATGACAGAATAGAGTCTATCTCTGTGGAAAAAACCAATTTATATTCTTATGATAAAAAGAATACTTTCAAAAAAGCTGATGAAGAATACTTTAGAGATTAAGGGGGTACCGTAGTCGATTGGATTTTTACATTGAGCTTTAATGGGAAAATCGCATCGACTTTGACACCGCCTTAAGATATCTTTATACGTTACCCTATAATTTCGAACATTGCACTCGCATGCTCGAGGAATATTAAAAATAATAAATCTCCGAAACAAATTTCACAGGTGCATACGATTGCAAGTACATAACTGTAAGTCAAAACAATGTTGTAGTGAGTGTTTGGAATGATACCAAACTCAAACATATAGATTAGTTCCTTTGAATCATCAACCTCTTGGAAAATTTTTATTATTACGGGCATTGAGTATGAGATCATGTAGATGATAACATTACCATATAGGCTAACTGTAACAAAAATGATTGGTTTTTTTGTCATTAATTTTCACAACAGATTCCGTCACACCTACTTATGTATACAATTATGTAAAATCTACACTGTCTTCCATATCTATGCAGAATATAAGTTTCACGTTCTAAAGATATATTCCAATCGTTTTGTATTTTCACGAAAACAAGGTTGATCTGTAAGAAAAATTATATTTTGTACCCTCTATTTTTGAAACAAATGAAATTTTCTAGCGTCGGCTAATGGTCAGTAATATAGTTTATTATATAAAATAGTTTATTTACTTGTTTTAGCTTCATAATGTTATTGATGGATAGAATTAGACCCATTGCCCCATAACAAAAAGGTGGTATACACTTTAGTATCAAATCCATGTTGCCAATTTGTTCTATCATTCCTGCGAACTAAAGATATATTTGCTTTCGAAATGAGATGTTTGCGTCTACTGAATATTTGTCTCTAGGGTAATATTTTTAGTGTCATATTTGTATTACCTGTAATATCATTCCAGAAGTGATAACAAAAAAATTAAAGCATTTTACACTGTTATTGAACCAGTTAGAATTAAGTAGACTTTGTCCGGTAATAATTAGCATTGGTTTCATAACATTATAGTAGGGAATGTTCGTTATGTCCATTGTGTACGCGATGTCTACAATTCGAAGAGAAAATGCGAATATTGGAACTGCAGTTGGGTTAGTCTTTAGTTAAAAATTCATGCCACTTTGTTAAATATTCAGCTAAGATCTTACGAGAGCTTTTTATTCCAGGAAAATGAAAATCTATTTGTAATTATAAATAATTGTCTTCTACATTGTAACTGTTAAGAGTTGTTAACACCTGTAATTATTTTAATTAGAAGTTAAAAAGACTTTAAGTTTGTCTGGGGAAAGAATTAATCTATACCGCTGCATTAAAGCGTTTATTGATTCTGATGTTTCTTTGGAAGAAATTAGTCTTTAGGTCTTCTTTCCTTAGATACTGCACGGAAGTATCATTTCCTTTGCTAGGAAGTGGAAGACGTGGAAATAAGAATTGAAAGAATGGAAAAAATGTATCAATTTTTATTTACTCTTTGTTTCTTAAAGACGTACTGCTTGTATCTCTTGGAGATTGAGGAGCATTCTTTGTACTATCCGTAAATTCAGTATTGTATCTATTTTCTTTTTCTTATGTTGGTGAGTTTTTTTTTCTTTTTTGATGACGTGTATTATTGTTGGGAACAACCATTTTAATGGATCACTATAGCATAAGCTCTTAGTTCTTAGTTCTTAGTGTTTTCAGTTCTTAGTATTCTATTCAATGTTCTTAGTGAAAGAGAAAAATTTTGTTTCTTAGGATAGCAAGACTCGAACATGTCAGATATGATGTGATAATGTCAAATACATATAAAAAATGGTTAACTATTCAGGATCATTAAAATGACTTTTATTTTCTTTAAAATCACTGAGACATCTAGATAAAACAAATGTTTTGAAATAAAGATTAAAACAAATGTTTTAAAATAAAGATTAAAACAAATGTTTTGAAATAAAGATTAAAACATTAAAAAATGATTGATTGTAACATAATAATATCATCATCATTAGTAACACAATGTGTGTAATTCCTCATTTATTCTCTCACAGATCTTAGTACAGTAAAATAGGAAATCGAAGTTCGAAGAACCTTTAAGAATTAAAGAGTTTCCATTATCAATTTTCATCTACATATTTATGTACATATCTATTTGAATTATTTTATTGTAAGAAATTTCCACATACCCCTGTGAAAAATTGTATTGATAGTTTAAATATTCTACCAACAACAAGTGTTGTGGGTTCAGTTCCTCTTTTCATTATTATAAGTAGCAATTTTTTCGATTGATTTGACAAGTTGTACCAATTTGCTGTGTATCTATTCAAAGTTGTACTTTTAATTTTTGTGTTGGAATAAAGGAAAATACGCATATAACATGTAATATTACTTTGAAATTAAACGGAATGTTTAGGTAGCACATTGGTTGCAATTGGAGTCAAAGGTATTGAAATAAATAAATTGTAACTGTATACATAGTAAAGTCATTATTATTAATATTATTATTATTTATTAGTTTGATCATATGGAGTAATCTCCAAGTAATAGAATTAAACATCAAGTTATTTGATTTAAGGAAGAAGCATCAATAAGAACTTAGAAGTTAAAAATTAAGTATTAAGTATTATAGAAAAATCTGGAATGAGTTTAAGAATTTGGGTAGATGAATTAAAAAAGTTGATGTACTTAATATTGTTTCTTTTAAATTTGGAAAATAGAAGGGTTATACTTTTTGTTATCTGTAAAACAGTGTTTTTCCTATGTACTACCTTAAAATAATGTTACATGTAATATTTCTTTTGAACTTGGGAAAGTTTTTCTAAAAGTAATCAAGGGAAAGTAGATCACTCAAAAATATTATAGATGCTACGAATATCGATTGTAATATTACAGTGACATGAAAGTAATTTAACGTGATTCGAGAGGATGTGCAAAGTTCGAGTTGGACATAAGTCCAACTAAATTTTTAATTTTTTAATTCTAATGTTTGAATAGAAAAGCAGTTATAGAAATTACATGTTGCTGAACAGACAACAACTGCTGTCTGACAAATGTTGAGTTGGCAGAGTTAATAGAAAAATATGGAGCACTTGGGTCACTGTATAGGCTCCAAATCTTATGTTTCCTTCCGGATTTTGCACACTCATCATATACTGAATTAAATAAATACTGAATGAAATTAAAAACCAAACTAAAAAAACTATTCCAAGCCAGAATATCAAAAGTAACCTACCTGAACTAAAGTGATGCTTAAATCGACAATACTTAACCCAAATACAAAAAGATAGGTAGTGGAAAATATTTCCTGGATACTTTCTATAAATCTTGTTAAGTAAAATATTTTAATTAGTATGCAACACTTTTGCTATTTTCATTTTAATATATTTATAGTTTCAGTATTGGATTATACAAATATACAAACATTAGAACCTGTCTGTGCATTTCCACACATGTTTCAATTTCACGATGAAATTTCTTCTGCACATTAACATCATGACATAAATCAGGATGAGCATTTATGACAGAATAGAGTCTATCTCTGTGAAAAAAACAATTTTTATTCTTGATAATAAAAAAAATACTTTAGTTTATAATAAAAAGAATAGTTTCAAAAAAGCTGATAAAGAAGTTGATAAAGAATACTTTAAAACAAAAAGAATACTTTAGAGATTAAGATATCTTTATACGTTACCCTATAATTTCGAACATTGCACTCGCATGCTCGAGGAATATTAAAAATAATAAATCTCCGAAACAAATTTCATAGGTGCATACGGTTGCAAGTACATAACTGTAAGTCAAAACAATGTTGTAGTGAGTTTTTGGAATGATTCCAAACTCAAACATATAGATTAGTTCCTTTGAATCATCGACCTCTTGGAACAGTTTCATGATTACGGGCATTGAGTATGAGATCATGTAAATGAGAACATTACCATGTAGGCTAACTGTAACAAAAATGATTCGTTTTTTTGGGATTAATTTTCACAACAGATTCCGTCACACCTACTTATGTATACAATTATGTAAAATCTACACTGTCTTCCATATCTGTGCAGAATATTAGTTTCACGCTCTAAAGATATGTTCCAATCGTTTTGTATTTTCACGAAAACAAGGTTGATCTGTAAGAAAAAAATTACAATTTATACCCTCTATTTTTGAAAGAAATGAAATTTTCTAGCGTCGGCTAATGGTCAGTAATATAGTTTATTATATAAAATAGTTTATTTACTTGTTTTAGCTTCATAATGTTATTGATGGACAGAATTAGACCCATTGCCTCATAACAAAAAGGTGGTATACACTTTAGTATCAAATCCATGTTGCCAATTTGTTCTATCATTCCTGCGAACTAAAGATATATTTGCATTAAAAATGAAATATTTGCGTCTGCTGAATATTTGCCTCTAGTGTAATATTATTAGTGTAATATTTTTAGTGACACATTTTTAGTGTCATATTTTTAGTGTCATGTTTGTATTACCTGTAATATCATTCCAGAAGTGATAACAAGAAAATTAAAGCATTTTACACAGTTATTGAACCAGTTAGAATTAAGTAGACTTTGTCCGGTAATAATTAGCATTGGTTTCACAACAGTATAGTAGGGAATGTTCGTTATGTCCATTCTGTACGTGATGAGTTGTCGAAGGCGAAATGCGAATATTAAAACTCTAGTCGAGTTACCCACGGCGTTAAAAATTCATGCTGCTTTTTTAAATATTCATCTATAAGATCTTACGAGAGCTTTTTATTCCAGGAAAATGAAAACCGATTTGTAATTATAAATAATTGTCCTCTACATTGTAACTGTTAAGAATTGTCAACACCTGCAATTATTTTAATTAGAAGTTAAAAAGTCTTTAACTTTGTCTGGGGAAAGAATTAATCTATACCGCTGCATTAAATCGTCTATATTGATTCTGATACGTGGCTTTAGGAGAAATTAGTCTTTACGTCCTTTTGACACTATACGTACAACACTTCCCAGTTCTACAAGAGAGACCATTCTGGTTTTTGACTTTATAATACTTCCAAAAAAGTTCTTCCGTATCTTATTGTATTTTTGTACTGTTTTATAATGTCAAACAGATCTGCAAACATTAGATTTTGGAAGATGGTTCGCTGTTGATATTGTCACTCTTCAAAATCATTTTATAGTCTTCATTCTAATTCTTGGAACAAGTACTCATAATTGTGTTTCAAAAATTTGTACGTTATATTTAATTTCATTATCAAACAGTAAATATTATAAAAATCGATATAACAGTTTCGGAAAATTGGTAGGAATAAAAAAACTTGTAAACTATTTATGACCATGAAAATAAGATATTTTATTTAAATTCATTACGACATGAAGAAACAACAAGAACTTTCAGAAAAGAATTATAAAAATATAGTATTCAAACATAATAAATTCTACTAAATTTTCATAGTCTGTTTGCTATATTCTACTGCTAATCTCTCTTCTGTCTATTTCGAAAGATAAATGAAAAAATTTTCCCGATATTGCAAATTTTATCGTAATCCAAGTGGTGTAATTCATTATTCCCTCACAGATCGCAGAACAGTGAAATATGATATAGATGTTCGAAGAACCTTTGAGAAGAAAAAAAAATTAATTTCACCATTCTCTTGTCTAGTAATTTCTCTAAAAAAAAATTCTTCTCTTAGAAATTTCCACATACCCCTGTGAAAAATTGTACTGAAAGTTTAAATATTCTGCCAACAATGAGATTTGTGGGTTCAGTTCCTCTTCTCATTATTATAAGCAGCAGTTGTTTTGATTTATTTGACAAATTGTACCAATTTGCTGTATATCTGTAAAAAGTTAATTTTTTAAGAACTTGGAAAAAACACTTTTACAGGATTGCCACGCAACCTGGAAATCTGGAAAACCTGGAAATGTCAGGGAATTATATAAAAATTGAAAAAACGTTAGAAAAGCAGGAGATTTTGATTGAAATCCTGGAAAATTACTGTTTTTAATTGTGTTTATTCTTGAAATCTAATTTTTCTTAAATATTCAATTCAATTATATTCTCAAAAGTAATATAATTCTACGCAAAAATTTAGTTATGTTTGAAAATTTGCAAAAATTCTTGTCAAAATTAAAATTTTTTATTTAAATTTTAAATTGTCTTTATAAATAATAAAATTTTTCTCCGAAATTCAATTATTTTTAATATACAATAAATTTTCATCAAATTTCTCGAAAAATGAAATTATTGTTAAAATGTTTTTTAAATTTGTCTCTTAACAATAAATAATAATAATATTATTAGTTATGTTTAAAAATAAAAGACAAAATAATTAAATTTTGATAAAAATCATTATAAAAATTCAATTTTTAGAAATATTCAATTATTATTTAATAAATTGTTTATTTTTATAGTTGAATAATTGATTTCGTGTAGAATTTTATAATAAATATTGATTTAAAAATAAATTTCAGTTACAATTTTGGATTATAATTGAATATTGTATTCAAAAATTGTTATTAGAAAATTCTTCGAGAATTTATAATATTCAACTATAAAAACAAACATTTTATTAAATAATTAAACTTAATCAACAAATTTTCAAATAATTGAATTCTTTACAGAATTTTAATAAAATTTTTTCTAAATAATTGCATTTTTCGAGAAATTTCATGAAAATTTTGTATATTAAAAATAATTGAAATTCTTACAAGAATTTAATTAAAATTTTTCAGAAATATTTGAATTACGGAGAAAAATTTATTAAACATTTCATTTATAAAGATAATTTAAATTTTGACGGAAATTTTTTGGTAATTTTGGAACATAATTGAATTTTTTGAGAAGAATTACGTTAGCTTTGAAAATAATTGAATTTTTGAATCTAATTTTTATAAAATTTTTTTATAAATAATTGAATTGTTGTGTGAAATTTTATTGAAATAGTAGACATTGAAAATAATTGAAGTTTGAGAAGTTTTTGAAATTAACTAAATTTCTACGAAGATGTTAAGTATTAAAATTGTTTTTAAAAAAAATTGAATGTCACATAAGGATTTCCTTGGAATTTTTGAAAATAATTTAATTCTTCGAGGAATAAATAATAAAAGATAAAAAAAAATAATTAAATTTTTGAAAATCTTAATTTCTATATGAAAAAATAATAATTAATTAAATATTTACTAAAAAATGAAGTTATTGATGTTTTACAATAATTTTCTAAATACAAATAAATGCAGTTTTAAAAACCTCGAAAAATTATGTTTTTTAACCTGAAAAACCTGGAAATGTCAGAGAATTTGAAAAGGGTAAAAGCGTGGCAACCCTGTTTTGAATAAGTAAGAAAAAAGATTTAATAATATTAGAATTGTTGCATTAATATTATAATTATTGGATTAATATTATAATGATAGTATTAATATTATAATTATAGCATAAAACAAAGTTTTCCGTGACCTTAAAGAGTAGAAATTATTTTTGCAACTTTAATTTTGAAAAACTAAATGAATAATTGTAGAAATTTGTGCATACATGTTGGTAAACAGACAGCAGCTGCTGTCCGATAAATGTTGGGTTGGTAGTGTTAGCAAAAAAATATGAAGCACTTGTGCAACTGTATATATTCCAAATCTTACATTACCATCAGGATTATGTACACTCATCATGTACTAAACAGAATCATGAAATTAAAAACTAAACTCATAACTGTTATAAGCATTATTTATAGAAACATACCTGAACTAATGTGACACTCAAATCTATGATACTCAACCCAAATACAAAAAGATAGGTAGTGGAAAATATTTCCTGGATACTCTCTATAAATCTTGTTAAGTAGAATATTTTCAATTAGATTACATCACTTTTGCTATTTTCATTTTAATATTTATAGTTTCAATATTGAATTATACAAATATGCAAACATTAGAACTTCTCTGTGCATTTCCACGCAGATTTTAATTTCATAATGAAGTTTCTTATGTACTTGAACATTATCGCATAAATCAGGATTGTCATTTATGATGTAAAAGAGTCTGTCTCTGCGAATCAGTAAATATTCCAAATTAGCAATTTACAAAAATTGTTAATGCTTAAAATTACATTTTACTTTACCCTATAATTTCAAACATTGCACTAGCATGTTCGAGGAATATTAAAAACAACGAATCGCCGAGAACAATTTCATTAGTACAAGTAATTGAAAGTAAATAGCTATAAATCAAAACAATGTTGTAGTAATGTGTTCTCGGAATAAGTCCAAATTCAAACATATAAATCAGTGATTTGTCAGATTTTTGCAACAATTTCGTCATTAAGGGAATAAAATAGGTTATTATGTAAATTACAACATTTCCATACAAAGCAACTAGAAATAATATCGATACGAACGTGAGAAGTTTTGTTAAATTTATTTTCACCAATATTTCTAAATAAACATATATTTACGAATGTATAAAATGATGCATATTCTGCACTGTCTTCCATATCTGTGAAGAATATCAGTTTCACGCTCTAACGATATATTCCAATCTTTTTGTATTTTCAGGAAAATAACATTTATCTAAGAGAAAGGAGATGTTTTCACTAGTTTCCATTTGCAATAAAACAGAGAAATAAGTAGATAATGAAAAATATAAATTACTTGTTTTAGCTTCATACTATTGTTGATGGTTAGAATTATACTCATTGCTTCATAACAAAAAGGTGGTATGCACTTTAATAACAAATCCATATTACCAAATTGTTCTATCAATCCTGCAAACTGATGGTGTTTCTTAATATTAGACATTGTTTTCTAATAAAAATCTCCTGTTACCTGTAAAACCATTCCAGAAATAATAAAAAGAACGTTAAAGACTTTTATCGTGTTATTTAACCACTTTGGACAGACTAGACTTTGTCCTGAAATTTTTAGCATTGGACTTATGACACTATAGTATGGAATCTTTGTTACGTCCATTCTTTATGTGTTGTGCACTTAGTTGTCGAAGGGAAAATGCGAATATTATAACTGTAGTTGGTTTACCCTCGGCGTTAAAAATTCATGCTGCTTTTTTAAATATTCATCTAAGAGCTTAAGGGAGCTTTTTATTCCAGGAAAATGAAAACCGATTTGTAATTATAAATAATTGTCCTCTACATTGTAACTGTTAAGAATTGTTAACACGTGCAATTATTTTAATTAGAAGTTAAAAAGTCTTTAACTTTGTCTGGGGAAAGAATTAATCTATACCGCTGCGTTAAATCGTTCTATTGATTCTGATAACGTAGCTTTAGGAGAAATTAGTCCTTACGTCCTTTTCAGTGACACATTTTTAAGTTTTCTTCACCTGAATATACTGTTTGGCGAAGCTTCACTTAAACAATAATATTTTGGGCAAAAATAAAAGGCCTAAATCTTACGGATTTGAAAAGATTGGAAATTTTTGATAACACAATCATCACTTAAGTAAATCTTGTCTATTTTTATGCTGGCTGTTCAGTGGATCCATAAGCGGAATTATAATTCTAACTCTTTTTGTCAAGTTACAGAATTCCGTTTGCATTATGCTTTGTATAAATAACTAAAAGACAATTTATGAGTAAAAATGAGTTTTATTTA
This sequence comes from Leptopilina myrica (nomen nudum), assembly GCA_032872475.1. Taxonomy (NCBI): domain Eukaryota; kingdom Metazoa; phylum Arthropoda; class Insecta; order Hymenoptera; family Figitidae; genus Leptopilina; species Leptopilina myrica (nomen nudum). The sequence goes on along the minus strand of CM065464.1, from coordinate 2,743,920 downwards.
AATCATTGCGACACAACATACATATTAGAAAGGGCTTTGTCAATAAAATAGTGTTTAATGATCAATTCTAATTTCCAATATTAGCAGAAGTAAACATAATGTGTTGAATTCCCTTAATTATTCTCTCACGGACCTCAGAACAGTAAAGTACGAAACCGATGTTCGAAGAATCTTTAAGATATAAAAACAATTTTATTATCAACCTTTAAATTCTTTGAAAAAAATAGTACTGAAAATTAATTTGTTTTAAAGAAATTTTCACATACCGCTGCAAAAAATTGTACTGAAAGTTTAAATATTCTGCCAATAATAAAGTTTGTGGGTTCATTGACTCTATTCATTATTATAAGTAGCAATTTTTTTGTCTGATTTGATAAATTGTACCAATTTGATGTGCATCTATTAAAAAAGGGGTTTTTTTTATTTTCTGGTACAAGTTGAAATAATTATGAATTTTAGATATAAATACATGTTAGTAAAGAGACAACTGCTTTGGTCTGATAAATGTTGAGTTGGCACAGTTAATAGAAAAATATGAAGTATTTGTGCTATGGTGTAGACTCCAAATCTTAAGTTTCCAAAAGCAGTATCTACACTGATGATGTACTAAATAGAATCATTGAATTAAAAACTAAACTGATAATCGTTGTAAAGTATTTATTATTATTTATAGAAACATACCTGAACTAATGTGACACTCAGATGTATGATACTAAACCCAAATACAAAAAGATAGGTAGTGGAAAATATTTCATGAATACTCTCTATAAATCTTGTTAAGAAAAATATTTCAATTAGTTTGCAAACACTTTTGCTATTCGCCTTTTAATATTTATAATTATTATTTTGCATTATAGTAAAACGTTTGAATTACCACACAACCGATAGATTAGCAGGGTTGCCACGCAACATGGAAACCTGAAAAGTCTAGAAATGTTAGGGAATTATAAAAAAATTGAAGAAACCTTCAAAAGTCAGGGAATTTTGATCGAAATCCTGGAAAAATTCTGTTTTTTAATTGTATTTATTCTTGAAAGATAATTTTAGTTAAAAATTCAATTCAATTATTTTCAAATGTATTATAATTCTCAGCAAAAATTTCATTATGTTTGAAAATTTTTAAAATTTCTTGTCAAAATTAAACATTTTTATTTAAATTTTAAATTGTCTTTATAAATAATTACAGTTTTCTCCGAAATTCAATTCTTTTTAATATACAAAATTTTCATCAAATTTCTCAAAAAATGAAATAATTGTTAAAAATTTTTTTAAATTTGTCTCTTAACAATAAATAATAATAATAATAATATTAATAATAATATTAAATATGTTTGAAAACAAACAAAATAATTAAATTTTGATAAAATCCATTATAAAAATTAATTTTTAGAAACATTCAATTAATGTTTAATAAATTGTTTATTTTTATAGTTAAATAATTGATTTCTTGTAGAATTTTCTAATAAATATTGATTTAAAAATAAATTTCAGTTACAATTTTCGATTATAATTGAATATTATATTAAAAAATTGTTATTAGAAAATTATACGATAATTAAAATATTTAACTCTAAAAACAAACATTTTATTAAATAATTAAACTTTATCAACAAATTTTTGAATAATCGAATTCTTTCCAAAATTTTAATACACTTTTTTAAATAATTGAATGTTTCGAGAAATTTGTTGAAAATTTTGTATATTAAAAATAATTGAAATTCTGACAAGAATTTAATTAAAATTTTTCAGAAATATTTGAATTTCAGAAAAAAATTTATTAAACATTTCATTTATAAAGATAATTTAAATTTTGACGGAAATTTTTTGGTAATTTTGGAACATAATTGAATTTTTTGAGAAGAATTACGTTAGCTTTGAAAATAATTGAATTTTTGAATCTAATTTTTATAAAATTTTTTTTTAAATAATTGAATTGTTGTGTGAAATTTTATTGAAATAGTAGACATTGAAAATAATTGAAGTTTGAGAATGTTTTGAAATTAACCAAATTTTTACGAAGATGTTATTAAAATTATTTATAAAAAAATTGAATTGTCACATAAGAATTGCATTGGAACTTTTGAAAATAATTTAATTTTTTGAGGAATAAATAATCAAAATAAAAGAATAATTAAATTTTTGAAAATCTTAATTTCTATATAAAAAAACCTAATAATTAAATATTTATTGGAAAAATGAAGTTATTTTTGTTTTACAATAAATTATTAATTTTCTAAATAAGAATAAATATAGATTTAAAAACATGGAAAAATTATGTTTTAAAACCTGAAAAAGTAAGGGAAATTTGAAAAGGGTTAAAACGTGGCAACCTTGATTAGCTCGGTTGTAATAGAAAATAATAATACAAACATTAGCAGTTCTCTGTGCATCTCCACGCAGATTTTAATTTTATGATGAAGTTTGCTTTGCACATTGACATCGTTATATAAATCAGGATTATCATTTATCACCAAATAGAGTTTGTCTCTGTGGAACAAAAAATATTTACAAATACACTAAAGTACCCAATTTCAGAGCTAGAAATACCTGTAATTTTTAATATTACAGTGAATATTAATATTTTGATATACATTACCCTATAATTTCGAACATTGCAGTCGCATGTTCGAGAAATACTAAAAATATCAAATTTCCAAAACAAATTTCAACGGTGCAAACGAACGCAAGTATATAACTGTAAACTAAAACAATGTTGAAATTTACTTTTGAAACTATACCAAAGTGAAACATATAAGGTCGTTCTTTTGATTCGTCAGCAGCTTTGATAAAGGACGTTATTAGAGGAAATGTATATGATAACAGGTATATTGCAAGATTTCCATAGAGAACAACTAAAAAATAGTATATAAAAGATTGTTAGATGTTTTTTGTTAAAATTTTCTCAAAATATTTGAATTTTATTTTAACATTACGCCAGTAAACAATGGTATAAAATCTGCACTTTCTTCCATATTTGTGAAGAATATTACTTTCACGCTCTGTCGATACATCCCAGTCATTTTTTATTTTCGAAAAAATATGATTTATCTAACGAGAAATACGACAACTTGTTTATTCTACTTACTTGTTGAAAGAAAGAAAAAAATGAGAAATTTAAATACTTGTTTTAATTTTATAATATTAGTGATTGAAAGAGTCAGACTGATTGACTCGTAACACAATGGTGGTATGCAGTAAATTATTATATCAATATTACCAAAACGTTCCATTATTCCTGAAACCTAATATTATGATATCAAATATTTGTGTCTATGTACAACACTCTTAGAAAAAGTACTAATTTCGTACCAACTGGTACTAAATTGTAATTTTATTCTATTTTCTAATACCGAAATCAATTTTAATTTAAAACTTTTTTTCTACTGTGAATATATTTTATTACCGATAATATTATTCCAAAAGTGATAGAAACAATATTAAAGAATCTAATCAAGTGATTGAGCCACTTAGATTTAGAAAGATTTTGTCCTGATATAGTTCGTAATCGTCTGACAACATTATAGTAGGGAATGTTCGTTATGTCCATTCTGTACGCGATGTGTACAACTCGAAGAGAAAATGCGAATATTGGAACTGTCGTTGGGTCACCCTAACTCTGCATTAAAAATTCATGCTGCTTTGTTAAATATTCATCTAAGAGCTTAAGGAAGCTTTTTATTGCAGGAAAATGAAAATCTATTTGTAATTAAAAATAATTGTCTTCTACATTGTAACTGTTAAGAATTGTGGACACCTGCAATTATTTTAATTAGAAGTTAAAAAGACTTTAACTTTGTCTGGGGAAAGAATTAATCTATACCGCTGCATTAAAGTGTTTATTGATTCTGATAACGTGGCTTTAGAAGAAATTAGTCCATACGTCCTTTTCAGTGACACATTTTTAAGTTTTCTTCACCTGAATATACTGTTTGGCGAAGCTTCACTAGAATAATGATATTTTGGGCAAAAATAAAAGTCCTAAATCTAACGGATTTGGAAAGATTGAAAATTTTTTATCTCAGAATCTTCACCTGAGTTACTCTTAATTATTTTTATGCTGACAGTAGTTCAGTGCTTTGTATAAATAACAAAAGAAACATTTATGACTAAAAATGAATTTTATTTAAATCATTGTGACACAACATACATATTAGAAAGGCCGTTGTGAATAAAATAGTGTTTAATGATTAATTCTAATTTCCAATATTGGCATAAGTAACATGTGTTGAATTCCCTTAATTATTCTCTCACGGACCTCAGAACAGTAAAGTACGAAACCGATGTTCGAAGAATCTTTAAGATTTAAAAACAATTTTATTATCAACCTTTAAATAATTTAATCATTTTGTTCTACTGAGAATTTATTTGTTTTAAAGAATCTTTCACATACCGCTGTAAAAAATTGTACTGAAAGTTTAAATATTCTGCCGACAATAAAGTTTGTGGGTTCATTTCCTCTTCTCATTATTATAAGTAGCAATTTCTTTGTCTGATTTGATAAATTGTACCAATTTGATGTGCATCTATTAAAAAAGGATTTTTTTTAAATTTCCGGTATAAGTTAAAATAATAAAATGAAAGTAGACAAATTCTTTATGAGTACTACCTAATAATTTAAAAAGTAAAACTAAGTTTAAGTGTAATTTTTAAATGAAAAAATATAATTTTAGATATAAATACATGTAAGTAAAGAGACAACTGCTTTGGTCTGATAAATGTTGTGTTGGCACAGTTAATAGAAAAATATGAAGTATTTGCGCTATTGTGTAGACACCAAATCTTACGTTTCCAAAAGCAGTATCTGCACTGATGATGTACTAAATAGAATCATTGAATTAAAAACTAAACTGATAATCGTTTTAAAGTATTTATTATTTATAGACACATACCTGAACTAATGTGACACTCAGATGTATGATACTAAACCCAAATACAAAAAGATAGGTAATGGCAAATATTTCATGAATACTCTCTATAAATCTTGTTAAGAAAAATATTTCAATTAGTTTGCAAACACTTTTGCTATTCGCCTTTTAATGTTTATAATTATTATATTGCATTATAGTAAAACGTTTGTATTACCACAACCGATAGATTATCAGGGTCGCCACGCAACATGGAAACCTGGATAATCTGGAAATGTTAGGGAATTCTATAAAAATTAAGAAATCTTGAAAAGTCAGGGAATTTTGATCGAAATCCTGGAAAAATGCTGTTTTTTAATTGTATTTATTCTTATAATCTAATTTTAGTTAAAAATTCCATTCAATTATTCTCAAAAGTAATATAATTCTACGCAAAAATTTCATTATGTTTGAAAATTTACAAAAATTCTTGTAAAAATTAAACATTTTTATTTAAATTTGAAATTGTCTTTATAAATAAATAAAATTTTTCTCCGAAATTCAATTATTTTTAATATACAAAATTTTTCATCAAAGTTCTCAAAATTAAACATTAAATTAATGAATCATCCTCTTGACGTTTAAGTGACCAGCAATATTTAAATTCACGTTTGTTCTCTTAGTACTTATATTACTAATTTTAGTGTAAATATTGTTTATAATAATAAAAAATTCTTGGAAACTACTATATTTGTGGAGTGTCCAAAAATAAAATAGCAAATTTTATTATTGAAACTTAATACGACTTTCTTTTTTAAAATATATAAGTTTTTCGAAAATCATATTTGTAGAAAAAAATTAATTCTTTGAATACAAAAATAGAGAGAAAAGTGCCTGACCTTCATATATCATAACTAAGATACAATTACGATTAAAAAAGGAAGGAAAACTATCAAGTACTAAAATCGACTAGTGTGACTGCAATAACTCAGGTAATATTAACAAAATCCATTTGTTTGGGGCTTGTTGAGCCAAATTTAAAATTAAATTCATGCCAAACATATCAGTTAAAGTTGAAAAATGGTTTAAAAATTGACATTTTCTTAACTTTGTCCAGATTTTTCTCTTGTCAAAGATATTTTGGAACATAATTGGAATTTTTGCAAAGAATTACGTTAGCTTTGAAAATAATTGAATTCTAGAAACTAATTTTCCTAAAATTTCTTTTTAAATAATTGAATCGTGGCGTGAGATTTTATTGAAATAGTAGACATTGAAAATAATTGAAGTTTGAGAAATTTTTTAAATTAACTATATTTCTGCGAAGAAGTTATTAAAATTATTTTTAAAAAAATTGAATTGTCACATAAGAATTTCATTGTAATTTTTGAAAATAATTCAATTCTTCGAGGAATAAATAGTAAAAGATAAAAAAAAATAATTACTGTTTTGAAAATCTTAATTTCTATACGAAAAAATAATAATTAAATATTTATAGAAAAATGAAGTTTTTGATGTTTTACAATAATTTATTAATTTTCTAAATAAGAATCAATATAGATTTAAAAACATGGAAAAATTCTGTTTTAAAACCTGAAAAACCTGGAAAAGTCAGGGAATTATAAAAAGGGAAAAAGCGTGGCAACCCTGATTAGCTCGGAAATAATAAAAAAAATAGTAATACAAACATTAGCAGTTCTCTGTGCATGTCCACGCAGATTTTAATTTTATGATGAAGTTTCCTTTGCACATTAATATCGTTATTTAAATCAGGATTATCATTTATCACCAAATAGAGTTTGTCTCTGTGGAACAAAAAATATTTACAAAAACACTAAAATACCCAATTTCAGAGCTAGAAATACCTGTAATTTTTAATATTACAGTGAATATTAATATTTTGATATACATTACCCTATAATTTCAAACATTGCACTCGCATGCTCGAGGAATACTAAAAATATCAAATCTCCAAAACAAATTTCATAGGTGCAAATGGTCGCAAGCATATAACTATAAACCAAAACAATGTTGAAATTTACTTTTGACACTAGACCAAAGTGAAGCATATAAGGTCGTTCTCTTGATTCATCAGCAGCTTCCATAAAGTACGATATAAGAGGAAATGTATATGATATCAGGTATATTACAAGATTCCCATAGAGAACAACTAAAAAATAGTATATCGAAGATTATTAGATGTTTTTTGTTAAAATTTTCTCTAAATGTTTGGATTTTATTTTAACATTACACCAGTAGAAAATGGTATAAAATCTGCACTTTCTTCCATATTTGTGAAGAATGTTACTTTCACGCTCTGTCGATACATCCCAGTCATTTTTTATTTTCGAAAAAATATGATTTATCTAAAATACATGTTAGTTTATAGAAAAGTACGAGTTTTTTTTCTATTTACTTGGCCACAGAAATTAAGAACGAAAAATTTAAATACTTGTTTTAGTTTTATAGCATTAGTGACTGAAATAGCCAGACTGGTTGATTCATAGCACAATGGTGGTATGCAGTAGATTATCATATCCATATTACCAAATTTTTCCATTATTCCTGCAATCTAATATCAACTATCAAATATTTGTCTATGTACATACAACATTATTAAAAAAGTACTAATTTCGTACCAATTGCTACTAAATCGTAATTTAGTTCACACCGAAATGAATTCTAATTTAAAACTTTTTTTCTACTGTAAAGATATTTTCATACCTGTAATATTAGTCCAAGAGCGATAGAAAAAATATTAAAGAATCTAATCAAGTGATTGAGCCACTCTGGATTAGAAATATTTTGTCCTGATATAGTTCGTAATCGTTTGACAACAGTATAGTAGGGAATGTTCGTTATGTCCATTCTGTACGTGATGAGTTGTCGAAGGCGAAATGCGAATATTAAAACTCTAGTCGAGTTACCGTCGGCGTTAAAAATTCATGCTGCTTTTTTAAATATGCATCTAAGATCTTACGAGAGCTTTTTATTCCAGGAAAATGAAAACCGATTTGTAATTATAAATAATTGTCCTCTACATTGTAACTGTTAAGAATTGTTAACACGTGCAATTATTTTAATTAGAAGTTAAAAAGTCTTTAACTTTGTCTGGGGAAACAATTAACCTATACCGCTGCATTAAGTCGTCTATTGATTCTGATACGTGGCTTTGAAAGAAATTAGTCTTTAGGTCTTCTTTCCTTATATACTGCACGGAAGTATCATTTCCTTTGCTACAAGGAAGACGTCCTGTACAGTTACATAAATCTTTACGTCCTTTTCATTGACACGTGTACAAGTTTTCTTCACCTGAATTTACTGTTCGTCGAAGCTTCACTAAAACAATGATATTTTGGACAAAAATAAAAGGCCTAAACCTTACGGATTTGGAATGATTGGAAATTTTTGATCTCATAATCTTCATCTAAGTAAATCTTGACTATTTTTATGCTGGCTTTTCAGTGCATCCATAAGCAGAATTTCAATTCTAACTCTTTTTGTCAAGTTTCAGAATTCCGTTTGCATTATGCTTTGTTTAAATAACTAAAAGACAATTTATGAGTAAAAATGAGTTTTATTAAAATCATTGCGACACAACATATACATATTAGAAAGGGCTTTGTCAATAAAACAGTGTTTAATGATTAATTCTAATTTCCAATATTGGCATAAGTAACATGTGTTGAATTCCCTTAATTATTCTCTCACGGACCTCAGAACAGTAAAGTACGAAACCGATGTTCGAAGAATCTTTAAGATTAAAAATCAATATTATTATCAATTTTTAAGTTATTTGATCATTTTGTTCTACTGAGAATTTATTTGTTTTAAAGAATGTTTTACATACCGCTGTAAAAAATTGTACTGAAAGTTTAAATATTCTGCCGACAATAAAGTTTGTGGGTTCGTTTCCTCTTCTCATTATTATAAGTAGCAATTTCTTTGTCTGATTTGGTAAATTGTACCAATTTGATGTGCATCTATTAAAAAAGGGTTTTTTTTAATTTCCGGTATGAGTTAAAATAATAATATCAAAGTAGGCAAATTCTTTATGAGTACTACGTAATAGTTTAAAAGTTACATTTAGGTTTATGTTTAACTCTAATTTTTAAATGAAGAAATATAATTTTAGATATAAATACATGTAAGTAAAGAGACAACTGCTTTGGTCTGATAAATGTTGAGTTGGAACAGTTAATAGAAAAATATGAAGTATTTGTGCTATTGTGTAGACTCCAAATCTTACGTTTCCAACGGCAGTATCTGCACTCATGATATACTAAATCGAATCATAAAATTAAAAACTAAACTGATAATCGTTCCCTGTTAAAAATTCCTGCGAAGGATCTTATACAGGATCCTGTTCCACGAATATTCGTAAGATCCTTTGCAAGTTCGTACATAAGAACACTACTACCCAGGGTTCCTAATGAACCTTAATAAGATCAAGCGTTTTATACTTTGTACCGAAACAAACAACAACTTGGACAGTTTCATTTGAAAAATAATTTGCAAGATCTTGTATTATCAATCTGGAAGTAAAAAACTCAGCTTAAAATCCCCGTACAGGATTCTGAAAGGATCCTTTCGGGATCCTGTGCAGGTTCCGATGCAGGAACTTTAGCTAATAAATGTTTCTGCAAGGATACTGTACTGGAACACTTGCAGGATCCTCTACAGGAAACTTTTAAAATTTTTAAATGTTAAGTTTTACATGTTTTTTTTATGTTACGCAGCATTTGACAGACATAAACTTCATACTTTAATATATTAAACCCCTATAACACTGTTGGACAGAAAAATGGTTTGCGCATTCGAAAAACTCATAGAAAACTACTGCGCAGGAGTTAAAAATATAAATAATTTAACTGAAGAAACCGTATAGGATCTCTTACGGTTCCCTTACAGAATCATTTACACTTAAGTACCTGCAGTTTACAAAACTGCAAAGGAACGTACCTTCACAGGAATTTTTAATAGGGTTGTAAAGTATTTATTATTATTTATAAAAACATACCTGAACTAATGTGACACTCAAATGTATGATACTAAACCCAAATACAAAAAGATAGGTAGTGGAAAATATTTCATGAATACTCTCTACAAATCTTGTTAAGAATATTTTAATTAGTTTGCAAACACTTTTGCTATTCGACTTTTAATATTTATAATTATTATATTGCATTATAGTAAAACGATTGTATTACCACAACCGACAGATTAGCAAGGTTGCCACGCACAACCTGAAAACCTGAAAATTCTTGGCAAAAATTTAACATTTTTATTAAAATTTTAAACTGTTTTTATAAATAATTAAATTTTTCTCCGAAATTCAATTATTTTTAATATACAATAAATTTTCATCAAATTTCACGAAAAATGAAATTATTCTTACCATTTTTCAAAAATTTGTATCTTAACAATAAATAATAATAATAATAGTTATGTTTAAGAATAAAAAACTATATAATTAAATTTTGATAACTTCATTAAAAAAATACAATTTTTAAAAACATTCAATTATTATTTACTAAATTGTTTAGTTTTATAGTTGAATAATTGATTTCTTGAAGATTTTTCTAATAAATGTTGATTTAAAATAAATTTCAGTTACAATTTTCGATTATAATTGAATATTATATTAAAAAATTGTTATTAGAAAATTCTACGAGAATTCATATATTTAACAGTAAAAACAAACATTTTATTAAATAATTAAACATTGTCACAAAATTTTCAAATAATTGTATTCTTTACAAAATTTTAATAAAATTTGTTTTAAATAATTGCATTTTTCGAGAAATTTGATGAAAACATGGAAATGTCAGGGAAATTTGAAAAGGGTAAAAGCGTGGCAACCCTGATTAGCTCGGTTATAGTAGAAAATAATAATACAAACATTAGCAGATCTCTGTGCATCTCCACGCAGATTTTAATTTTATGATGCAGTTTCCTTTGCACATTAACATCGTTATATGAATCAGGATTATCATTTATCACCGAATAGATTCTGTCTCTGTGGAACAAAAAATATTTACAAAAACACTAAAATACCCAATTTCAGAGCTCGAAATACCTGTAATTTTTAATATTACAATTGAAAATTAATATTTTGATATACGTTACCCTATAATTTCGAACATTGCACTCGCATGCTCGAGAAATACTAAAAATATCAAATCTCCAAAACAAATTTCAACGGTGCAAATGGTCCCAAGCATATAACTATAAACTAAAACAATGTTGAAATTTACTTTTGAAGCTAGACCAAAGTGAAGCATATAAGGTCGTTCTCTTGATTCGTCAGCAGCTGCCATAAAGTAGGATATTACAGGAATTGTATATGATATCAGGTATGTTACCATATTCCCATAGAGAACAGCTAAAACATAGTATATCGAAGATTAGTAGCTGTTTTTTGTTAAAATTTTCTCTAAATGTTTGGATTTTATTTTAACATTACACCAGTAGAAAATGGTATAAAATCTGCACTTTCTTCCATATTTGTGAAGAATGTTACTTTCACGCTCTGTCGATACATCCCAGTCATTTTTTATTTTCGAAAAAATATGATTTATCTAAAATACATGTTAGTTTATAGAAAAGTACGAGTTTTTTTCTATTTACTTGGCCACAGAAATTAAGAACGAAAAATTTAAATACTTGTTTTAGTTTTATAGCATTAGTGACTGAAATAGCCAGACTGGTTGACTCATAGCACAATGGTGGTATGCAGTAGATTAGCATATCCATATTACCAAATTTTTCCATTATTCCTGCAATCTAATATCAACTATCAAATATTTGTCTATGTACATACAACATTATTAAAAAAGTACTAATTTCGTACCAATTGCTACTAAATCGTAATTTAGTTCACACCGAAATGAATTCTAATTTAAAACATTTTTTCTACTGTAAAGATATATTCATACCTGTAATATTAGTCCAAAAGCGATAGAAACAATATTAAAGAATCTAATCAAGTGATTGAGCCACTCTGGATTGGAAAGATTTTGTCCTGATATAGTTCGTAATCGTCTGACAACAGTGTAGTAGGGAATGTTCGTTATGTCCATTCTGTACGTGATGAGTTGTCGAAGGGAAAATGCGAATATTATAACTGTAGTTGGTTTACCCTCGGCGTTAAAAATTCATGCTGCTTTTTTAAATATTCATCTAAGATCTTATGAGAGCTTTTTATTCCAGGAAAATGAAAACCGATTTGTAATTATAAATAATTGTTCTCTACATTGTAACTGTTAAGAATTGTCAACACCTGCAATTATTTTAATTAGAAGTTAAAAAGACTCTAACTTTGTCTGGGGAAACAATTAATCTATACCGCTGCATTAAAGTGTTTATTGATTCTGATATGTGGCGTTAGGAGAAATTAGTCATTACATTTTTTGTCTCATTCGACGAATGATGATATCCTCAACATTGTGGTCTTACCGTTAAGTAATGTTTGAATAATCTTGGTTTGTAAATGAACAACTCACAATGTTTGACAAAACTAACATTAATATATTTCATCTCTGATAGACAAATCCATTTTTATGATATTAAAGACAATGTGTTTACTTATTTGACATATAATACAGACTCTATAACCACATTTATTTTTCCGATGAAGCGTCTCTGCCTGTAATGTATAGGCCCAAAATTGACCGAAAATATTTTTCTTTTAAATTGAAGTTGAGGGCTCTGAATCCGTGTCCGTGTCACCGTCACTGCGACGCTCGTTATTCTTCAAGACACTATTCTCAGGCCAATTTGCAGTGACAATTTGACAAACTGTTGTTGGTGAATTTTCATAATTATCGGCAGTCTCCAATCTGATGTAGGGTGCTTTGGTTCCCTTCTTGTTTCTCAATGATGTACTCGTACTTCTTGGCCATTGTGGAGCCTTCTTTGTGCTTTCCGTAAAATTCGTGTCTACTTTCTTTCCATCTGTTGTTGGGGAGTTTTTATCCGTTTTTGACGATGTATCGCTTGTTAGATACTTCTTCATCCATTTCGGTGGTTCACTAGCGTAAGCGTGTGTTTTTTTCGTATACTTCGGACTCGAGAGTATTAACGGACATTCCGTTTCAATGACTGTTGTGATTACTTTTTCATTCTCGTCGAAATTGCTCTCTAGGTATTTCTTCTTTGGTATTGTCACTTTATTGACTTTGGCCAAGCCGGTTGTTGATCTGCCGCCTTCGAATTTCGTTTCTGTCTCGTAGGTGTAGGCAAAGTGCCGTTGAATGTGAACCGGCTCCTCTTTCACTGTATTTTCGTTCTTGATACTGTCGCGCTTGAAGAAGTAGTCTTTCTTGTCGGCACTTTCCTTCCTGCCGAGTAGGAGTTTCCTCCCTCGATTCTCCTTCTTGCCGAATGTTTCGATAACAATCGAGTGCTCTTCAGTGACTGACATTCGGGCATTCTTGTCAGCCACTTTGCCAAGAGCTAGGGAGAGTGAATTCTGCCGTGTGGTGCACGCGGTGATGCTGTGCCTTTGCTTCAGAATCGGTGGATCGAGAAGTCTCCGAAGACTCGCGCTTCTTATCTCCGGCACTGATAGTCTCTCCCTTGGTGGTGGTTTTGGCAGAACTAGCATTGGCGGTGTGATTGGGAGACTCGTGGAATTCTTTCGATATTGAATGGCATTTTTGTCGGACGGATGTAGAATCGGAGTTGTAGTTATTTTGAGAACGTTCTCAAGTCCCTCGACCGTGGGACTTTTTGCCCTGAGATTCGGCGGCACTCCGAATAGTTTATTTTGATTGGACATCTCAACGGGGGAACTGGCGATTGGCAAGAGTGAGGACCTACGTCTTCCTGATGGTGGATTCAATTGACTGTCCAAGCTGAACCTTTGCTTTGGAGTGCCAGCCATCGCTGCCAGATCGTTCTTTGTCTCCAACTCGGGAATGGAGAATCTATCGCGATTGAATTGAACCAAATAATTCGACCAGTCCTTTTGGACTCGATATCGAGCGACTGATCCGAAATCTAGTTGGGACAGTCGTTCTCGTTTAGTGATGTGTTGCATTGTCCCTTGGGGCGATGTACTGAAACCAGGAATTCGTTTCTGTTTGGCGAACGTTGGTGAGCGGAGGAATGACGCCAGATCGCGTTCTGCAACCCCCAGGGTCGGTTGCGAGAGTCTCTGCTGGGAAATAGTGACCGGATAGTAGTCGCCCGTGACCAATGTTGGTTGGGAGAGACGTTCTCTTCTGCCACTTTGAATATTGCTGCGGGAAACGCGGGACAAGCGGGGACTTATCAGAGATCCACGTTCGGGTTCCTTGGAATTGAGGCGTTCTTCTTCTTGTAAACTGGAAAACGATTGTCGCGCTCCGATTGCACAGTCGAGTGTTATGGGAAAATTGCTGGGACACAATGTTGGCTGAGACATTCGAAATCGTCGATCGGCTCGTCGACTTTCGGTGTAGGGTCCGAGGAAACTTGTGAGATTTGGTTGTGAATAGCGACTCCGACCGCCGGGCGATGGTGAGACTGATTGTTGACTGGCCGATTCTGAATTACTCATTGCCGCACTGGAGGGGTCTTCAATTTCTATCTCTAGATGAGTTCGTGGAATTTCTGGCAGAGGATGGAGATCGGGATGAGAGAGTCGAGTCATTCCCTTTCTTCCGGTGCCTTGGTACTTTCGCAAATGGTCGTCCAGGTTGGGTTGAGAGAGGCGGATACATGGATTCGGAGGAAGAGGTCTGAGATTTAAATACCAAAGATCCCGTCGGGAATATGGCTCACATCAGAGAGTGCCTTCCTCGCGAAGACGACGCATGAAAACTGGCCGTACGTCTTCGAAAAATGTCGGTAGATCTAATTCCGCAGCTCGTGCGATGCCCCCGTCTTTACAGACCAGCCAGTAGGTGTCCATTGATCCTTTACCCTAAAACAGAATTCATTGTATGATGACAATAAAGATTGTTCAAAATTTGGAAAAGTCTCCAAAGATTTTTCTATCTTTGGAGATTTTTTAATTTTTAATATTCAAGGTAGCTTACTTTTACGTCGACAAGTCCACGATGTTCGATTCGAAAACCACCCACAGCGTCTAGGGCCTTCTTCATCTCCAAGCTGATGTGAATTCTCAGTGCTGGAAAAAATCACCAAATATGTTACACAATCGAATTGAGATTTGTAGTCGTAATAATTGATGAAATAAAAATTACCTTCCCCAGTCGATTCCATTCGACTAGCCGTATTCACCGTATCGCCAAATAAACAATATCGTGGCATTTTGGTTCCAACAATTCCAGCCACAACGGGTCCTGTATGAACTCCACTGCGAATTTGAAGTCGTTCTCCGGGTCGCTTCGGCACTTGGAAGACAGAAGACGCTGCCAATAAATCCAAAGCCATTGTCGCAATTTCCGAAACGTGCTTGTCACCTACAAACAGATTCACTACTAGATCCAAAATATCACCAACAAAAACTATGTTTTCAGTGTCAAATACTTTCTTTTCACGAAATTCTACTTTAGAATTTTAGTTCTTGTTTAGAATTTTTGTTTTAGTTTAGAACTATTAGTATTTTTTAGCATCACTATGATCATTCTTGAAAATTTATTTTCCATTCATCGCTTTAAATTAGTAGGAGAAGAAAAAAGAGAATTCTCACCATTTCTAACTGGTAAGCCTGAAGCGACCATGTAGGAATCGCCTATTGTTTCAACTTTATAAACATCGTAGCACTCAATTCTCGCGTCAAAGAGTTTATAAATTGAGTTGAGAAATGTTACAACCTAGAAAAAAAAATGTGTAAAGAAAACCTTGAATCCTTATAGTTTTAATTAAAACTCATGCTCTAGAATGAGAGCTTTAAAAAAATAATCTTTCTTTCATGAATCCTCTCAATGTTACATTTAAAAAGATCTTTGTGAAAAGGTTTTAATATCTACATTGTTAATTATTATAAATCCAATTTAATTAAATAAGAGGCTGGATGATAGACATCTTGACTAACATCCTTTTGTAGCATCTATAAATTAGCTTCGCAGCATCTACAAATAATTCCAAAGGGTACCTTCTTTCTGAATTTGTTTCCAAAACTCTTTTTCTTTGATTCATTTCTTTGACAATTATTTTAAAGATTAGATTCGGTTGTATAACGATTTGAAACGAAAAAAATATCAGCCTCCCAACATGGTACACATGGGGTACCTTTAGGGTACCTTTCTGATTGCCAATAAAAATTGTTAGTGAGAACTTTTATATTTAAAGGAAGTAACAGATAATCAAATAAACACTTCTAGGCTGAAAAATAATACAAAAAGTAAAGAGCAGTGAATTTTAGAAAATAAAAAATGAAGGAATTCCCTCTGAATAAAAGAAGAATTAGTGCATGGTACAAGGTACAAAAAGACGAAAGCGTCTCTCACATTCCCGCATGTCATCAGATTACAACATTTATTTCTTCCTCAAAGTATAGCAATAAAAATTCTTTCGATAGAACATAATCGAATTTTAGGGGTCATTCTTCAAAAAGAGTTTTTGCCCCCATTTCTGACGTAATTATATTACCACTGCCTTGTTTTTTTTTTGCACATACCTCGAGTGGTGTATTTTCTGCAGCAATTTCCGTAAAACCAACTATATCACTAAAATATACAGTAACTGCTTCGTAGTACTCGGCCGGTACCTGTGAAAATTAATCTATTTTAATTTTCAATTTAATCCCAGCTAATAAAATACCAGGGTTATTAATTGCAAGCTAATTCATTTCAAGATGGGCTCTAAATATCTAACTATCTATAGAGATGATTGGGAAGAAAAATTAAAAATAGATTTCGAACAAGGCTTGTTTTTTTTTCAAAGGTACCTGTTGTGTCTGCTTTAATTGTTGAGCAACACTTGGTGGTAGCATCTGAAATAAAAGTGTATCACTCTTTCTTTTTTCGCGTTTTAATTCGCGTGCCTTTTGTGCCAGATTTGCAGCATACATCTGTTTTATTGGAAAAATGTTTATTAACATCTATTCAATTGCAAATTAATTGTTAATTACTTCTTAATTACTTGTTAAATACTCAAATTTTTGGAGGTAAATTTTATTCTTTTACCTGAATTGTGCCAACTGCATTTCGCATTAAGAATATAATTATTGGCGAAACAACTAAGACCAGGACGACTATTGCAATTCCGGCGACTTCACTACTGCTCGCTTCTTTTAGATTCGAATTAACGTATTCTCTGTGAGGAAAAAATTACTTTACTACGCTATTGAAATTAATTTTTTAAATAGACAAGCCTCGGATATTATGACTTTTTCGACTTGTTTCGAATATTTTTAAATTATGCGACTTTTATCGACTTTTGTTAAAAAATTGCGACTTTTACGACTTTTCTTCCAAATTTTCGGACAAAATACAATATTTTTGGTATAAAATGCAATTTCGATTTTTATACCGTGCAAA
The DNA here is from genome assembly GCA_032872475.1 of Leptopilina myrica (nomen nudum). Taxonomy (NCBI): domain Eukaryota; kingdom Metazoa; phylum Arthropoda; class Insecta; order Hymenoptera; family Figitidae; genus Leptopilina; species Leptopilina myrica (nomen nudum). The sequence continues at coordinate 2,726,642 of CM065464.1, read as the reverse complement.
ATATAACTTATAGACAAACTTTTGAAACTTTATTTTTCAATCAGTTTTCTAATTAAATGTTTTAAAATATTACAAATCAAAAGATTCTGAATAATTCAAAGTCTGTAAAATTTAATTCAAACTAAATCATCTTTTCAAGTGTTTTATTCCAATTTTTGAAAATTAACTTTTCAAGAATTTTAATTGAAAATTTTTCAAATAATATTAAATTATCAAAAATTATAATAAATAATCTTCAAGTGTAGATTCAATAAAAATGAAAATTAACGAAAAATAGGTTTTAAAAATAATATTAAAATAGTTTTGGAAAAGAATAATTCTCTGAATTATTACGTTCTAATTTTTTTAAATTCAATTATTTTCAATATTTCCGAAAATTAAAATTCATACACAAAATAATAAAATTAAAATTGTTCAAAATTATTTTCAACATTTTGGAGAAAATAATCATTTATTCCAAATTTTCAATTAAAATTCTTGAAAACAATTTTGTTTTAAATTATATAAAAATTCTTGAATTATTTTTGAAAAATTATACATTGCAATATTTATAAAAAATTAATTCTTACAATTGTTTTATTACAATTTTTTAAGATTCAATTATCTTCGAAAAAAGTAAACAAAATTTTTGTTTTATTTACTATTTTAGAGTTTTTCAGAAATAATTTATTTATAGTTACAATTTTTTGAAAAATTTGATTTATTTTTTTATATTTCTAAAAAACATAATTATTTTTCAAAAGATTTAGACAAATTATGGATTATTTTTTAAACGTTTTACTAAATTTAAATTAGTTTTAAACAGATTTGACCAAATTTCGATTTTTTTTAGACATTTTTTCATTGTATTTAATTGTAAAACTTTTTTGTGTTTTCAGTAAATAATTTAGAAACATTTCTTTAATAAATTTTTTGAAAATGTTCTATTTATTAATTAATTAATATCTTTAAATAGAAAAATGAACAGTTTAAATTATTATAAAAAATTCGATTTTTTATACAGCACTTCTTTATAATTTTTCAGATATAATTTATTTATAACTACAATTTTTTGAAAAATTTCATTAATTTTTTTATATTTTTAAAAAACTCAATTATTTTTTGTAAGATTTTAACAAATTTTGAATTATTTTTCAAATGTTTTACTAAATTTAAATCAGCTTTGAAAAGATTTGACCAAATTTCAATTTTTTAGATATTTTTTAATTTTATTTAATTGTAAAACTTTTTGTATTTTTAATAAATTATTTTAAAATATTTTCAAAAAGTTAATTTTTACGAATTTCTTTATTAAAATTGTTGAAAATATTCTACCTTAATTAATATATTTAAATAGAAAAACGGATGGTTTAAATTATTATAAAAAATTTGATAACTACAATTTTTTGAAAAATTTCATTAATTTTTTTATATTTTTAAAAAACTCAATTATTTTTCGTAAGATTGACAAATTTTTTAATTATTTTTTAAATGTTTTACTAAATTTAAATCAGCTTTGAAAAGATTTGACCAAATTTCAATTTTTTAGACATTTTTTAATTGTATTTTATAGTAAAACTTTGTGTATTTTCAATCAATCATTTTAAATATTTTCAAAAAGTTAATTTTTACGAATTTCTTTATTAAAATTGTTGAAAATATTCTACCTTAATTAATATATTTAAATAGAAAAATGGATGGTTTAAATTATTATAAAAATTTGATTTTATTTAAATAATTGATTTTTTGAAGAAATTGCAAAAAATGATTAAAAATTCATAAATGTAATTGATTTAGAGATGAAGTTTCGTTAAAATTTGTAGAAAGTAATTAAATTTCTAAAAGAGTTATAGTTTTAATTTTTAGAAATTATTAAATTTGAAAAGTTGAAATTTAAAAAATTTGATTTCCTGTGAATAAACAAGTTAGAAGTATTTGAATATTTATTTAGCAAAATTATACAATTTTCTGATGAATTTGATTTTTTGTGACAGCACTGAATTAAAGTATCGACTTTTTTTCTATTTTTAATCGACTAAAGCGACTTTTTTTTGTTCGTTAAAGTCGAACCAAGGCTTGAATAGACTTTTTATAAAAGTTGTAATTAATTAATTAGCAATTTAGCTAATTCAAAAAAAAATGCTTTTGAGTTTGAGTGAAAAATTAATTTCTTTTTTTGGCTAGTGCAGGTAGAGTAAAGTTTGGGAACAATGTATAATTAGCGTAGGGCACATAAGTGCCTCCCTTCATCCTCTGTGGGATGCATATATAGGGAATTTGTCTATGGTCTATCCTTTTGAAATAATTAACTCCATATCAATTTCGTACTTTCAAAGTGAGCCAAAGCTTACCTTATCATGCGTCGTAGTTCTCGCTGAAGTTTACGAAGTTCATCAATATACGTGGCCATCGAATCAAAATAATCGATGGCGTCGTTCACGCTCGGCTCTCGTTTCTTATTTTTCAAAATCTCCTCACGTCTAGAAAAATGGAAAAGGTTGTTTTCAAATTTTCTGTCTTGAATTTGGTATTCAATTTCAATTCGTAATTATTCTTTGAAATTAATATCGGAAGAAGCTTGCTTCTGGGACCCAACAAGTGTCAGACATTCTGATGATTTTAATTGTTTGTTAATCATTAAAGAATCATTTTGTTTGACACTTTGTATGGATCTTCATCAAAATGATAAGTTTGGTATAAAACACACGTTCTATAACAAGCTTTTGGTATTGTTTATAACCATTTTTTGAAATCGTACAGTTTTCGATCAAAACGGTGCAACGTCCCCGTGGGTACCCTATACGAAATGGGTCATAATACCCATTTGGAATGATTGTTTTTTTGTTTCGGGAATCGTGAAATTGAATCAAATTGAAGGCGCACTTACGATAAAGGCCAATAGACATTGGATAATTTTTTTTTCCCCCCCTATCGAAAATTGAGTTTAGGTGAAAAAGAATTGTAAACGTGCCTGGATTTAATGAGTCCATAATTATCCATAGTGCGAGTGAGATTGCTGTAAAATTGTTTGAGGCCCGGCACGTAGGTGAGAGATCCGTTAAGAAGATCTCGACCAATTGAATCGTGGCGTACGTAGCTGACATAATTTTCACCCACAAGGATTCCTCGGCCAAAGTAATTGATTCCATAAACCGAGGCTATGCCAAGGCTCTCGATGCTCCGCAACAAATTTTTGAAAGCAATTAGATATCTAAGAGGAAAAGAAACATTTTTCATTATTTTCAATTCCTCCAATTGCAAAATTATCTCTTTATAGCAACATTATCGAATTTCTTTCTACCAAACGAGAAAGAAAAAAAAATCTAAAACCAAAAGAAAGAATGAAAACAAGACCGGAGAGAATTTTGATGGCTTCTGTAGGAAAATAACTTCTCGGATAGAAAATTAATTTAATAATCTTTTGAATTTACTGATTTCTTGTAATCTGGAAAGAGTAAAAGACTTTCAATTATTAATAGATCATTTTCTCTGACGTAGTCGGGGAATTTTTTTGTCCGATTTCTTCCAGCTTATATGCTAGACATTGTAACCTTTTGAGCGTAAGTCTTTACGGATGAATGGTCACTTGACTCTTTTCATAGTCTTTTTTCCCCTTGACTAAATCAATCTTGTATTTAAAAATTCATTTTCAAATTCACTTTACATTTCATTAAAGAATTAATTTTGAAAATCTTATTGAAAATTGTATTGAAAATTTTATTAAAATTCATTTTAATAAAAGAAGATTCATTTTAACAAAATGTTTATTTTAAGAAAAGAAAATTCATTTGAAGAAAATAAAATTCTCTCAACCATTAGAAATAATTGAAGAATACTTTTTTGGAAAAGGAGCATTACCTCCATACACCACTATTATCAGTCTCCTTAATTTGATTAGTCAGATGATCCAACATTGCTGCGTTTACACTTGTGTACCATGTCATCACTTCCGTTATGCTCTTCTCCTCGGAGCTTATTCTCTTTCTGAAACAAAATAATTGTTTTGTCTATAACAAAATGTATAACAAGCTATAATACATGAGAAATTAAATTTGCAAAATGTTTTTGGAAAAAAAATAATGAAAATGTTACGAAAAGCTTTATAAAGACAGCTTTAATTCTTCATCCTGGCTATAAATGATAAAAGTTCGATCCGATATTTAGGGAATAAAAGAAAGATGAGAAAAGAAGAGAAAAGTGCTTAATGAGAAAATAATAGTGACGAAATTTGTACGTCATGATATGATATGACACGTAACATAACAATAAGCGCATGACGAAAATTAATAACGAAACAAGCAATCGTTGAAGGGAGGGCTGCTTTTCTAAAAATATGTCAGATGCTCCGAATGCTCAATCATGTATAACACCCCTCGAACTTAAAAATGTGTTTGTATTCACGTACATTGGTTACACAACTAAAGTGATTATAAAATACTCCTGTCTGCGAAAGTATATCGTCAGTGTATTTACTTTGAACGAGTTTATTACGCCCCGTTGTGTACGATACGCGGATCAATTTCGACCATTTATCTTTTTAAATACACATTATATCCAGGGGAGGTTTTCTTTTTAAAACTTGAAAACACCTGTTTTGTCAGGACTAAAAATTCAACGAATTTAGCTTCAAAAGGGAGAATAGTGAGTTAGTTACTAACTAACTTAGTAACATAGTTACTAAATTCAATTGTGTTACGAAATTATTTTAAATTCTCGTCAAAATTTCAATTTTCATTGTAAATAATAAAATTCTTCGCTGATATTCAATTATTTAACAAAATTCTAATCAAATTTTGGTCAAAATTTCAATTATTTTCAAAAGTTTTCTAAAATTACATAATTTTCAATATCTACTATTTGAATGAAAATTTTCCAGAAGAATTCCATCATTAAAAAAAACTTGAATACAATTCTACGCAAACATTCAATTATTTTCATAAATAATAACAATTTTTACAGGAATTCAATTATTTACAATTTTTTTTAATGAATTTCTTCGGAATAATTTAATTATTTTCATTAATAATAACATTTCTACAAGGGATTCAATTATTTTTATAAATAATAAAATTCTTTTAGGAATTCAATTATATTCATAAATAATAAAACTCATTGCAGAATTTTAATTATTTTTAATGCAATTTTAATCAAATTCCTCGAAAAATGTAATTATTTCTAAATATCTTATTAAAATTCGTCCAAAGAATTTAATGATTTAAAAAATTTGTTGATAAAATTTTTTTATGAGAATTTAATTTCAAGAAACATGAAATTAATAAATTATTTATTTTTGTATTTGAAAAATTGAATTCTCGTTGAATTTACTGATGAAAATGGTTTTAAAAATGAATTTCAGTTAAAATTTTTAATTATAATTGAATATTAAAAACATTATAACATGAATTTTTAGAAATAATTAAATTTTGAAAAAGTTTCGAAATTTAAATCATTGTAATTCTTAATTTTTCATATTTTTCAGAAAACATTCTGTAGAATTAATTATTTTTAAAAGTTTAATAGAATTTTTTTTAAAAGTATTTCAAGTTTTTTATTTTTCAATATCTATTTAATTGCAAAATTTCCAAATAATTGAAATTTTTGTAAAATTGAATTGTAAACGAATAAATTTGAAAATTAAAAAAAAAAGGAATTCAATTATTTACAAATTTTTTTATAAATTTCTTCGCAATAATTCAATTATTTTCATAAATAATAACATTTCAACAGGGATTCAATTATTTTTATAAATAATAAAATTCTTTTAGGATTTCAATTATTTTTATAAATAATAAAACTCATTGCAGAATTTTAATTATTTTTATTGCAATTTTAATTAAAATCCTGGAAAAATGTAATTATTCTTAAAAATCTTATTAAAAATCTTATTAAAAGTCCAAAGAATTTAATGATTTAAAAAATTTGTTGATAAGATTTTTTATGAGAATTTCATTTCAAGAAACATGAAATTAATAAATTATTTAATTTTGTATTTAAATATTTGAATTCTTGTAGAATTTATACTAATAAAAATAGTTTTAAAAATGAATTTCAGTTAAAATTTTAGACTATAGTATTAAAAGCATTATAACGTGGATTTTTAGAAATAATTAAATTTTCAAAAAGTTTCAAACTAAAGTCATTGAAATTCTTAATTTTTCATATTTTTCAGAAAAAATTCTGTAGAATTAATTATTTTTAAAAGCTTAATAGGATTTTTATTGAAATTATTTCAAGTTTTTATTTTTCAATATATATTTAATTGCAGAATTTCCGAATAATTGAAATTTTGTAAAATTGAATTGTAAACGAATAAATTTGAAAATTATAAAACTCATCGCAGCGTTTCAATTATTTTTCATACAATTATAATTGAATTCCTTGAAAAAAGTAATTATGTTCATGCAAGTTTTAATAAAATTCGACAAAAGAATTGAATTATTAAAAAATTTGTTACTAAAATTCTTTATGAGAATTGAATTTTGAGAAACATTCAATTATTCAATAAATTATTTACTTTTGCATTTAAATAATTAAATTCTTGTAGAATTTTCTAATAAAAATTGATTTTCATTTCATAAAAATGAATTTCAGTTAAAATTTGAGATTATAATTGAATATTAAAAGAAATATAGAGTGAACTTTTTGGAAATAATTGAATTTTCAATATTAATATTTTTAAAAAGGTTTAATTAAATTTTTGAAATATTATTTGATGTTTTTATTTTCGAAAATGCATTTAATTAAAGAATTAAGGAATAATTGAAATTTCCTGAAATTGATGAATTAATTATTATTGATACTAAAAATTTACATCTTCTTTAACATTTTTAAAAAAACTCTGTTTTCGAATTTCCCTTCCATTAGATTTCTATTTTTCCCTCTTGAATTCTTTCATTTAATTGAAATTCCAATGGCTCGAATTTTCGCAACATCAAAGGATTCTAAAGGATTTTAATTTTCCAACAAAATGTAGCACATTACATTTTTATATATATGTTTGAAAAATATTTTTCCATTCCCGCTTTACATCTATATATATACATATTTCAACATGCAGAGAATAAATAGAATTTTTTTTTATTAACCTGAAATCGTTGAGTTGCTCTAAAAATGCTTCTCTGGTAACTACATCATACGTTGAAATTTTGCTCTCATCACTTGGAACGGATACCAATGGCCACGTTGTCATGTTATAAAGTGTCTCGTCAGTTTTTAAAAAACGTTGCGTTAAATTCGACCTTAAAAATAGGAAATAAAAAAGGCATTTAAAAATTCCCTCGAATTGTAGCAGAGTCCTTTTTTAATTTTTTAAAAATTTTTCTTCTTAGGAATTAATAATGTAGATCTAAAGAAAATTATGAGGGTCTTTTCGAAAAAGATTAGGATCGAATTCCTTTATTGGCAAAAAAATAGAAAAGGAAAAGAGTAAATTTTTTTTTCTTCAGCGAAAAAGAAGTGGATAAAAATAAAGAAGAATGAGAAAAAGGAGAAGCTTTCTTCTAGAGTTAATGAAGACACATTTCTTATCATGAATCCACAGGTAGATATTTACATTGTAGCAAAAGACGTTGGGTATTGATTTTATAGTGTCCACGTGGAGAGACTGGGTCGATAGGTATAACACATCAGTGATCGTCTTCATGGTGACCTTATATTAAGGGATGAAGAGACAGTCTAAAAATGAGCCGCTCAATTCATATTCCAGTGTGACACCCACAGGAATAGAAAATCGGAAAACTTAATTTCGAACGAAGAAAAAATATTGCCGAAAAGTTCGAAATTCAAAAAACAGAAAGAAGTTAATACTTGAAGCAAGTGGCAATTTTAAATTTATCAAAACTAATTCTAAGATTTTCAAGATGAATCATTTTAATCCTGTAGAGTGAATACAAGAAGAAATCTTTAAGCGAATAAAATCAGAGTTACTTCGAGGTCAACTCAATAATGACTATTACTTCCAACTAAACGAATTGAAAACTCGAGGGCAAGGATAATGCATATTGTATACATAAATTAGCAAGAGTTGCAAAATAAGTGTTTCGATTTTTAATTCCAGAAAACAATAACAATAGGTAAAGTTAATTATCTGAGGTCATTTACTCTTCCATCGATATTAGGGAAAATCGAAAAAATTTGGGATAAAGAGACAAAAAAAAAAGAAGCTTCTTATTAGATTTCTCAAGGGGGACTTTGTTGTTCTTGGAGGGTAACCTTCTCAAGTTACACGATCGGGACTTTTAATTGAAGCAATCACACCTACATGAAAGTTTCTATATAAGCTATTCTGTTTTTGTTCTTTCACCCAGCAGCATCACAATTGACGCTTAAGTTTCTAAATAAAAGTTGCAGCACTCCATCTATTTTCATTTACGGAAGCGGTAGGTTATACGGACTCCTCCTAATTGATCGTTTACTATATATATTTATTTTCCAATGTGTGTGTGTGTGTGTTGAGATTGAAGCTCGATAGTGGAAACAAGTAAGGAGGTAAAATATATACCATTAGGGGAGTATAGTGTAGACAATATAACTTGAACAATTCACTAAATTATTTACACACACACACACAAAGATTTTTACTTTCTTATTTTTGGAAATGTTGGGAGAAGAATTTATTTTTACAATTATTATTTTTACCTCAAGGTACTTCCATTCGTGTAAATGTAGAAAGCCACTTCCGATCTTTCTTGTTGCATTCTCGTGACGACTTTGCCCAAATCTGTTGCTATTGTCACCTGTAAAATGAGCGTTTTGTTTAAGAATTAGGAGTAGAACTTTTTTTGGTTGAATCCTGAGAAGCGTAAAAAAAGTAATTTTTGTTTTGGGGCATTTGTATTGATGCTGTACGACTTTGGGTACTGTTCTTTTTTTTGTGTCATGTTAATGCTGCTTTGGGACTCATTTCTGATGGTGTTTCTTAAAGTCAGCCTAACGATGTTAATGATTTTAATGATCCTAATGATGCAAATGATTCTTATGATGCTAAAGATCCTTATGATCCTTATGATGCTAATGATTGTAATGTTGCTAATGATTCTAATGATGCTAATGATGCTAATAATTCTACTTATGATAATAATGCTAATGATTCTAATGCTGCAAATGATTCAAATGATGCTAAAGATCCTAATGAGCCTAATGGTGCTATAGATTCTAATGGTTCTAATGGTTCTAATGACCCTCATAATGCAAATGATGCTAAAGATCCTAATGATCCTAATGATGCTATAGATTCTAATGTTGCTGATTCAAATGATGCAAAAGATCCTAATAATCCTACTTATGATAATAATGCTAATGATTCTAATGATGCAAATGATGCTAAAGATTCCAATGATGCTAATAATCCTACTTATGTTAATAATGCTAATGATTCTAATGATGCAAATAATGCAAATGATGCTAAAGATCCTAAAGAGCCTAATGATGCTATAGATTCTAATGTTGCCAATGCTTCTAATGACCCTAATGATGCAAATGATGCTAAAGGCCTAAATGATCCTAATGATGCTATAGATTCTAATGTTGCTAATAATTCTAATGATGCAACTGATGCTAAAGATCCTAATAATCCTAATGATGCTACAGATTCTAATGATGCTAAGAATCCTACTTATGATAATAATGCAAATGATGCTGAAGATCCTAATGAGCCTAATAATGCTATAGATTCTAATATTGCTAATGGTTCTAATGACCCAAACGATGCAAATGATGCTAAAGATCCTAATGATGCTATAGATTCTAATGTTGCTAATGATGCTAAAGATTCTAATGTTGCTAATGGTTCTAATGACCCTAATGATGCAAATTATGCTAAAGATCATAATGATGCTATAGATTCTAATGTTGCTAATGATTCTAATGATGCAAATGATGCTAAAGATCCTAATGATCCTAATGATGCTATAGATTCTAATGTTGCTAATGATGCTAATAATCCTACTTATGCTAATGAACCTAATGCTGACAAACTTTATTGTCATCATAACACTAAATCACCCAAACAATACCATCTCCTAATTTCCTCTCCAGGATCCAACATAATCCAATCACAATTCCTAGGTTTCATTCCCACACTTCCAAATGATTCCTTCTTTCATTTTCAATTAACATTTAATCTTTCTGGTACTTTGCAGAAAACTCTTCAAATCATCAGTACAATAAATACCTTATCAATACAATAAATATCTTTATTCCGATCACAGACCCTATTTCATCATACATAACATAATGTGAGGACATAAATTTATAATTTAAGAAAAACATTCTGTTTTCGTCGTCACGTTTGTCAAATCGATCGAGACACGATCCTAGCACATTGATATATTTTACTGCACACACACACACACACACTTTATATATGCTCTATTGAAACTGCATTCCTAATGGTAATAAATTCCAAGAAACTCTCAATAAATACCAAATGGTTTTTTTAGATTTACCTTTCATCATACTTATCCTAGATATCAAATATTCCTAAAAGCCATACATTTTTCTCTCACCATCATTCTTCATCATCATCATCATCATCATCATGTTTATATCTCATTGATTAAAAACAATCTTTTTTAATAGAGAAAATTCTTTGTTTTTCAATATATAAATAAACATTTTTTTTGCGAACTTTGAATATAATATGCATATGCTTATCGATTATATAAATTATGTTTGTTTCCTTGGGAGGGAAATAAACACGAAGAGACACAAGAGAGATGGGTAATAAAATTCCCTTTATTATACAAGCTTTATAAAAATGGGTTTGAATTTTTTTTTTTTTTAGTAAAATATATAGAGAGAGAGTAGAGAAAAATAATGTCCTATTGTGAAGCGTATATAATAAGGGAAAATCTTGTCGAGACAAATAAGAAATCCGAGGATAATGAAAAGGAATAATATTCTCGCGAATAATGAATGTATTTATTTTTATTTATGAAAATACTAATATGCTTCTTGTTACAAATGGGTCTCTTCTTTTTTCTTTTCTGGTGAAGAAGATAGCACACTGCTTTTTCGTAGTTTAGTTCTCTTATCAGAAAAGACCTTCAATACGAAAACTAGTTTTGAGAAAGGTTTGAAAGGTTTGAAAAGTTTGAAACGTGTCAAAGTTTTGAAATGTTTGAAATGTTTCAAAGTTTTTAAATGTTTGGAACGTTTCAAAGGTTTTAAATGTTTGAAAGGTTTGAATTGTTTGAATGTTTGCAATGTTTTAAATGTTCTAAATGTTTTAAATGTTTTAAATGTTTTAAATGTTTTAAATGTTTTAAATGTTTTAAATGTTTTAAATGTTTTAAATGTTTTTAATGTTTTTAATGTTTTAAATGTTTTAAAGGTTTGAAATGTTCGAATGTTTGCAATGTTTGAAATGATTATATATTGTGACAAGAAGTGTGACAACAATGGGGGAAATATTTTGTTTGGAATAATTTTAGGTTTAAGAATAGTTGGTGAATTTTGTTTTTGCTTTTGAAACATTGGATTGGAGGTGAAAATTAAGCAGCATGATATTGTTCCTAATCAAGCTAATTATGATCAACCTTTTATTGAAATCGCTCAATTATTCTGCATTCGATTTCACGTCCTTGTGGAAACTTACTTCTAATTAAAGACTTTAGAGGTGGTGATACGAATAGAACTCAAGGGGGGTGTGGTGTGTTTGTTCGGTTCTCGTTATATTACGATTCTTTATCGATCGCTTTTGAGTTATGCGAAAGCAATCTGCTTTATAGAATATCTAGGCAAATCTGCAATCTTTATTTTCAACAGCATTTGTAATATTTTCATCATCATCATCGTCATTGCTTTCTACATCCAAATTATTATTACTATCATTATCGCATTATTACTATTACTATTACTATTATTATTATTAATATTACTATTATTTTTACTATTATTATCATTATCATTACCATTATTATTATTAATGCTATTACTATTATTTTTTGCTCCTTTTTATACAGATTTATACCAACGATATTTTATAACAGAAACTAATCTCCGAACGAAATTTCATTAATGACGAATTATGCATAAGTCCTCTCTATTATGGTATAACAATAATAATAATTCAATTACTAACGGATGTGTGTGTGTGTGCACGTTTCAAATATCATAAATGATATATCCGTATCTAGCTATCTCATTAAATAACACTTGGAATTATTTCCATATTTTGCTTTTAATCGATTTTCTATATAAGTATTATATGTTTAGTGGATGTTGGAAGTATTTAATTCGATTTAGTGAAACGGTTTTGGTCCATAAGAGAATGTCTGACATGAAATTTGCCAGTTTAAAAACAGTTTTTGAAGAGTTTAAACCTTTTTAGGATATGGTACGAAGAATTAACATTTTTTGGCACAAGTAGCACCTTTCAAAAAATGGGTTTTTTGGTACTTTTCGATTCTTGTTGTTTTAGGTCACTTTAGGTTCTTTGATCCTGATGACACTGGGGTAACTAAGCTGCAGAAAAAAATGAAAATTGCGCAAACCATGAAGTTTGGTTGGAACGGTTGTCTTCTGCTATCTCCGTATGGAAAAAATTTGTTCTATCTGAAGTGAAGTAAATTTTTGTTTCAACTTTTCGATTAAAGGTAAGATCAGTTACTTTAGGGGAACAACTTTTTTTCGAACCAAACCTAAAGGGACATTTTGCTGAAAGAACCGTTTGAATTTGTCTCCTTAGACAAAGAAGATGGTATACAAAACATTCATATGATGATAGAGAATGATAACTTACCTGAGTTTCGATGTCAGAAACTTCTTGGCGATAAATAAGAATATCGTGCAGTGTATTGGCTGTTTGGACAATGAGTGCCAATATGGGAATGAATGGAAGAACAAGCATCTGAAGAAGTTGGATTCGTTGGCCCCGACGATGGGCCGGATCGGTTGCCCTCGCCCAACATGATTTCTTCTTTTTCCCCTTGGTCGGTGAGACATCGTCCGACGAGAGGCTTCTCACTGAACTCACTTCGGTTATATAGTTTCCATTTCGCTGGCTCATTTTATAATCAAAATAAAAAGTCTTCGACCTTAAAACAAAACCCAAAGGAATAAAATGAAAACAACATACGAAAAAGCATTATAACTTTGTGGGAAAGAGAAAAGAAAAAGTAAACAAAAAAGTAGAAACTTAAAATATAGAAATATTTAAATTCTAAATAAAAGTAATTTGATTTTTCATATCTCGATTATAGTCTCCAGAGAAGAGTTCGCACTCGTATGTTTGAAAAGCTGAAATATTCCCGTTTTTGTTCGTATGTCCGATTCGGAGCAATTCAAGGGAAACAAACCTATTTGGAGAAAACTTTTCCACAAACGAATTGAAAATACAATATCGTTATAGGGAATAGTGAATATTGAGCTTCGATATCATCACTTTTTGTGTACCTTGTAAAATTGAAAGAGCGTTATTGCGAATCACGTTTCTCCCTTTAATTAATATTTCTACGAGAGAGTGAGGGAATATAGGGACAAATGCCACTTTTCCCATCGGATTCTTCTTTTTCTTTCTCTGTCGACCGAGAACTATAATTTTTCTCGTCAATTTTCGATTCAAGCCAAGATGGTAATAAGTTTCATGTACATATCAGACTTTTGCGGAAAATTATTAAAACTGCCAACTGTCATATTTCATTTCGAGTTTCAAAGTGTGCGCATATAGACAGAGAGAGAGAGAGAGAGACTAAAAATCAAATATTCAAACAGAAATTGCCTTTTTTTCCTTCTTCTTCTTTTTCTATATAGAATATGAATGTTAATTTTATTTCATCTCGATTACTTTGACCTGATTTTTCAATTTTATTGATATTTCAAATATTCCTCTTGATTGCAAATAAAATAGACTTTAATAATAAAAAGTGAGGGGAAAAATTAATACAGGCCTCGGATATTATGACTTTTCGGACTTTTTTCGACTATTTTCAAATAATGCGACTTTTATTTAAAAATTGCGACTTTTTCGACTTTTCTTCCAAATTTTGCGCCAAAATACAATATTTCTGGTATAAAATGCAACTTATTTGGATTTTTATACCGTGCAAAGTATAACTTATTATAGACAAACTTTTGGAACTTTATTTTTCAATCAGTTTTCTAATTAAGTGTTTCAAAATATTACAATTCAAAAGATTTTCAATAATTTAAATTCTGTAAAATTTAATTTAAACTAAATCATATTTTCAAGTGTTTTATTCCAATTTTTGAAAATTAACTTTTCAAGAATTTTAATTGACAATTTTTCAAATAACATTAAATTATCAAAAATTATAATAAATAATCTTCAAGTGTAGATTCAATACAAATGAAATTTAATGAAAAATAGGTTTTAAAAATAATATAAAAATAGTTTTGGAAAAGAATAATTCTCTGAATTATTACGTTCTAATTTTTTTAAATTCAATTATTTTCAATATTTCCGAAAATTAAAATTCATACACAAAATAATAAAATTGAAATTGTTCAAAATTATTTTCAACATTTTGGAGAAAGTAATCATATATTCCAAATTTTCAATTAAAATTCTTGAAAACAATTTTGTTTTAAATTATACAAAAATTTTGGAATTATTTTTGAAAAATTATACGTTACAATATTTATTAAAAATAATTCTTACATTTGTTTTATTACAATTTTTTAGGATTCAATTACTTTCGAATAAAGTAAATAAAATTATTTTTAAATTTACTACTTAAGAATTTTACAGGAATAATTTTTTTATAATTACAATTTTTTGAAAATGTTGATTTATTTTTTTATATTTTTAAAATAGTTAATTACTTTTCAAAAGATTTTGACAAATTTTGAATTATTTTTCAAATGTTTTACTAAATTTAAATTAGCTTTAATAAGATTTGACAAAATTTCAATTTTTTAGACATTTTTTAATTGTATTTAAGTGTAAAACTTTTTTATATTTTCAATAAATTATTTAGAAATATTTCTTTATTAAAATTTTTAAAAATCTTCGACCTTAATTAATATCTTTAAATAGAAAAATGAACAGTTTAAATTATTATAAAAAATTAGATTTTTTATACAGCACTTCTTTATAATTTTTCAGATATAATTTATTTATAATTAAAATTCTTTGAAAAATTTCATTAATTTTTTTATATTTTTAAAAAACTCAATTATTTTTCGTAAGATTTTGACAAATTTTGAATTATTTTTTTAATGTTTTACTAAATTTAAATTAGTTTTGAAAAGATTTGACCAAATTTCAATTTTTTAGACATTTTTTAATTGTATTTAATTTTAAAAGCTTTTTTTTGTATTTTCAATAAATCATTTAGAAATATTTTTAAAAAGTTAATTTTTACGAATTTCTTTATTAAAATTTTTGAAAATCATCTACCTTAATTAATATCTTTAAATAGAAAAAAGAACGGTTTAAATTATTATAAAAAATTTGATTTTTTTTATTTAAAATAATTGAATTTTTAAAGAAATTGCAAAAAATAATTTAAAAATTCATAAATGTAATTAATTTAGAGATGAAGTTTAGTTAAACATTGTAGAAAGTAATTAAATTTCCAAAAGGGTAATAGTTTTAATTTTTAGAAATTATTATATTTGAAAAGTTGAAATTTAAAAAATTTGAATTCCTGTTAATAAAGAATTAAGAAGTATTTGAATATTTATTTAGCAAAATTATACAATTTTTTGATTAATTTGATTTTTTGTGACAGCACTGAATAAATAATCGACTTTTTTTTCTATTTTTAATCTACTAAATTTTAATACATTAAGTTTTTTTTTAATGTTTGGATTTTTCATTAAAAAATTGTATTTTTTTTCAAGTTCAAATTCAAGTTTCATGAGTTTTCCAAACTGAAGATTCCGAAGGTTTCAATCAAATTTATTTTAACTTTCAGAAAATTTTCCCGCAAATAAATGCATTTTTTTTAAATTAAAGAAATATCGAGATCATTAAAATAATCAAAAATCACCAAAAATAGCTCAATATTGTCAAAAACATCAAAACACAAACGTTTCAATTAAATTCATCAACACTAATTGTTTTTACTTTTCAAAAGTACAACAAACGATGCTCGCTAATTGGTATATCTCGGAAATTCATTTTTTTTGCATATAAATGAAATTTGTCTCCCTTTTAATCGTAATCGGATTAATTTGTTTCCATTACCAGAAATGAATGTCAGTTTTGAGTGAAACTAAAAAGGGGATATATTTAATTTTAAATGTCATTCTCCCTTGCGGTCTAAAAAAAAAAAAAAAAAAAAAAATGATACCAATGGTAATTTTTTTTTCTCCATGATTATTCTTCTATTAGATGAAGTTCACTGCAGCGAAAATACGTGGGTTAATATGTTTTCTAGGCTGTCGAGGTAAATTAGTTTTGCTGCCTTTTGTCACATGCTTCACGAAGCAGACAATTAAAATAATGTAAATGTAAAGCAGAGCAGAAAAACACGCGCGCTAAAATTAATTGATTAAAAAAAAATCGCTTGACACGAGACAATGAGTTTTTAATTATTGTATATATACCATTTCAACCCTTTTCGAACTGTGTTGTAATATATTTATATATGTAAATACCATGAGAGAGAGACGGAAAAATGACGAAATTCCTTTGATGTTAATGAACCACTATGTCTCGTGAATTTTTTTTTTTTTTTTTTTTTTGAACTTCAAATTAAAGTGAGGATAATGTGTTTAAAAATTTTTCTTTGTATTTTTTTGTTATCACCAGTATTATCACTATATCAGTGTAATGATTATTATGATTAATATAATTAGAGGGTAAAGGGAGAGCAATAAAAAAAATTGATATAATTAACATAATATGTATTATAATTATTATTCTTACCATATTATTAATTATTATCATCACTATCATTATTATTATTATTATTATTAATCTAACTAATATTTTTTTTACTTTTATTTTTACTTTTTTATTTTTACTTTAATTTTAATTTTAATTTTAATTTTAAGGTTTAATTTTAATTTTAATTTCAATTCTAATTTTTATTGTTATTTTAGTTTTTCATTTTCATTATTATACTTATAAAGATTAATATTATTTCACTATGTACCGCATCAATTTTTTCCATAATTACGTAAACTTTGTCACCTACTTTTTTTGCACTAGAATTTTTCACCTCATTTTTCAAGATGAATATTTTTTTAAAAAAAATTATTCCACATTCTTTGTGTAGCATTTTTTTTTTTTTTTTTTTTTTCTATCGGGAAACTATATATTTGTAAATGGATCCTCGCAAGATTTCCTTTTACCCCCTTGAATCTGATTTCTCCTTGAAAATAACATATATATCTAATTCTATAATCGGAACACAGAGTTGTGATTGTAATTGAAAATCGGTTGCTCTCTTTTCATTTCATCCACTTGAATGCAAAAAAAAAAAAAAAAAAATTGATGGAAAATATTTTTAAATTTTACATTAATGTCACTTTTGGTATTTTTTTTCTCTTTCATTGACATTTTTGTATTTTTAAATTCATTTTTTATACTCGATGTATGTTTTTTGATAATTTATTATTTAATTGTTAATTATTTATTTTTTTTTTACTTTTGTCTTTAATACTTTATATATGTCAGCACTTTAATCCTTTGGCATTAATATGTACATGTATATATATGCATATTGTGTGCGTATATATTTATAAAATGTCGTTGATGTTTCACGATATTTTTTTTTTTTTTTTATCTCTCTTGTCACATTATTCGAAAATAAAAATGTCAAACACGTGGTGAGAACGATGGGGAAAGCTTAACAAATTTTTTCGAATTTCTGTTTGAAACGAAAAAAGAGATTGTTTTTACATTTTTTTATAATAAAAATATTAATATAAATAAATAAAAAATAAAAAAAATAAAAATAATATAGAAAATATAAAAAATATAGAAAATCTATAGAAATTCTATAAAATTAAATAAAATTCGAAATATTGGAAATAAAGAAAAGAAAGAAAATAAAAAAATTTATAAAAATGAAGGAAATGAAAGAAAATTTAAAAAAATGAAAATAAAAAATAAAAGTAAATAAAAAAAGTGGGGAGTAAACCAATATTTGTTTTGAATTAAAAAGCTTTTATTGAAATAGAGTGAAATTTTTTAATATTTCTTTTCAAACAACATTTAATGTTTGTAGGGGATTTTTTTTAGAATATTTTATTGAAAAAGGAAATTTTTATGAGAGTGGAAAAATTGATGAATTTAAAATAAAATTATTTTTTCAAAAGAAGACTTTTACTATATGGAAAATGTAAAATTTAATATCTCAATCTAATACTTACGAAACAGAAATTTAAATTACTTTCAATGAAATTAAAATTGATTAAAAAATAAATTTTTTAAAAAATGAATTAAAAAATTAAAATAAATTTAAAAAAATTTAAACATTATTTATTGAAATAGATCATTATTTTCATATATTTTCGTAAATTGAATAAAACTAACGAAAAACAATATTTTGTACAATAATTTTCTAATTTCTGCAAAAAAGGGTGAAATTTGGAAAAAAATGGAAAAAGTTTGAACAAGTTTAAAAAAGTTTCCAAAGAGTTTCTTTGCAGTTACTAACATATATATTTAAAGTAAGCAACAGGCGTCATTTGCTCGCACGCGCCAATTTTTAAAAAATTCACTTTATGCTAAAAAGAATTTTTTTTTAGTCGGAAAAAATTATTATTCGCACCCTCTCGAGATTGTAGGAGAAGAAAATGATAAAAACTTCGAAAATAGGAATTTTAGGATAAGCCAAAAAAAAAATCGAGAATTAATAAACAAAATAGGATTGATATATAGATTATAGATTTAGAAAGAGTTCATTATTACGTTTTCAATGAAGACAACAGTCGATGTCAATATTTGCGAAAATCGACTTTGTTTTGCTATTTTTTTGTTTTATTTTTTTGCAAATAAAAAAACAGGTGTTTTCATGAGTAACGCGCGATCGTCGACTGAAAATATACGGAGCAAGGTGATCTGAGAATGGTGATGATGCGAGAGAATTTCTGTCTACCGCGCAACCACACCGGTATCAACAAAACCACCCCTTTCGCCTTGGTTGCCTATATGAACTCGTTCTGGTTCGCTGATGGTCGATCGTTGTTTACCTACAAAGTTTACTTTTTACAAAAGAAAATACAAACCAGTGGCTTTTCTTTTTTTTTTATTATTTTCCATATTGTACATTCTATTACTTTTCTATTTCAATCTCATTTCTTTTATTTTTTTGTTTTTGCTTTGCTTTTCTCTGGCTATTTTTTTTGCGTAACAAAACTTAATTTTCTTTTTTTACGTAACAAAATTGAATCCTGTTTTTTTGCGTAACAAAATTGAATTTTTGTTTGCGTGACAAAATTGAATCGTGTTTATTTTTTTGCGTAACAAAATTGGATTATTTTACGTAACAATAATTGAATCGTGTTTTTTTACGGCTTTTTTGTGTATAGTTCAATTGGTTTTTTTAATTTTCAGTAAACTTGCGGCAAGATTAAGGGGAAAATAGCGAAAAAAAAGTTATAGAAAGTGTCAGAAGATGAAATGCGAAAGTAGGCGTGACTTTGTTGCGTCGAACGCGATTATTCGCTTCTGCGCAGCTGCCATACGCATGCGCCGATGCGCAGAATGAGAAATCGGCCGATCGACGCAACCTTAACTCCGCCTACTTTAGCATGCCCCGCCCACCACTCTACTTAATCCTCCAATACTAAAATTTTATTACTTAAACCATTTTTAAAAAAATGATAATTTGTGTAGATTGTAATTATATGTATTCTATAATGCATATAATTATAATCTACACAAATTATCATTTTTTTTTAAATTGTTTAAGTAATAAAATTTTAAAAATCAAGTTACATGCAGACTTCGCACTCTATGTATATATATAGTTAATAATTTCATACTTACCTGAATTTTTTTCTTTTTTTTTGCTGTTTTTTTTTCATTTGCCAGAATAAACGGATTAAATGGTAATGATTATGTTATGAATATTTTTTTTTGGCTATGATATAAAAAAAATATATATAAATCACTGCTCTCGAGAGCTTCTTCCTCACTGTCGACACTCATTTGCGATACTGTGTATCCCTTGCGTTTCTGATTATTAGGGACATATAGAAGAGGAGACATATAATGAACCACAATGAACTGGTTCATCCGAAATCACTGACATTCTAAATTCTACCTTTAATGTCATATTATTAATAAAAAAAATAAGACTATTTCAATTTTTCACCTTAGGGTCACAGTCCATTTTTGTATAGATTTCAGCAAAAGTCCTTACACGAATTTATTTTTAGAAAATTTTTGGTTTGCATCTTTATAAAAATTTTCTTTATATCTAATATAATTTTACAATTATTTTATAAAAATGTATTCATTTCTTTATATATTTATTAATTTATTTTTTTATTTTTGTACATGTTTCTTGAAAAAAAACAATTTTAATTATTAAATTTGTATATATGTATATTATTATTTTTATTTATTTAATCTTTTATTTGTTAATTTGTTTAAAAATTATTATTATTCTTATTAATTGTTTTGTTTAATTGTTTTGTTTAATTGTTGTTTATTTAATTTTGTATTTGTTTATTGTTTTTTATATATTTAATCAATTATTTGTTTATTAATTTATTTGTTGTTTTATTTTTTTTATTAACATTTGTTTATTTTTATTTCTTTTTTGCTTGTCTTAATTGTTTATTTTCTTTAATTGTTTATTTCTTTTTTGTTTATTTATTTAATGTTTCATTTACTTCTTTATTTGTACTAAAAATTTTTTTTATCTATTCCTTTACTTGCTTAGTATTTTTATTAGTTTATTTGTTTATTAATTTATTTTGTTTATTCTTTTACTTCTTTATTTTTGAATTTGTTTATTAAATTTGTTCATTTCTATTTTTCTACTTTTCTTAATTGTATATTTTTTTATTTGTAAAAAAATTAATTAATTTTTTTATTTTTAACATTTGTTTATTTTTATTTCTTTTTTACTTTTCTTAATTATTTATTTTCAAAAAAATACATTTTTATTGTTAAATTTACTTTTTGTCTTTATTAAATGTTTTATTTGTTTATTTTTGTAGTTGTTCTTTTTTATTTGTTTATTTGTTAATTTCATTGCATTAAATTTATTTTTACTTTTCTTCATTTTTTTATTGTTCATTTTTATTTGTTTATTTCTTATTTGTTTATTATTTTTCATTGTTTATTATTATTATTTTTTTTAATTGATTATTATTATATTTGTTTATTTAATTTACTTTTTTTATTTATTAACTTTTCTGAATGGTTTATTTTTTAAAAAGATTTTCTTTATTTATTTAATATTTGATTCTTTATTTCTTAGTTTTATTTGTTAATTTGTTTAAAAATTATTATTATTATTAATATTTACTTGTTTATTGTTTTTTATATATTTAATCAATTATTTGTTTATTAATTTATTTGTTGTTTCATTTTTTTTATTAACATTTGTTTATTATTTATTTTTTGCTTGTCTTAATTGTTTATTTTCATTAATTGTTTATTTAATTTTTGTTTATTTATTTAATGTTTCATTTACGTCTTTATTTGTATTAAAAAAAATTTTATCTATTTGGTTACTTGCTTATTATTTTTAATAGTTTATTTGTTTATTAATTTATTTTGTTAATTCTTTTACTTCTTTATTTTAGAATTTGTTTATTAAATTTGTTCATTTCTATTTTTCTACTTTTCTTAATTGTATATTTTTTTATTTGTAAAAAAATTGATTAATTAATACATTTTTATTATTAAATTAAATTTTTTTCTTTATTAAATGTTTTATTTGTTTATTTTTGTAGTTGTTTTTTTTTAATTGTTTATTTCTTATTTGTTTAATATTTTTCATTGATTATTATTATTATTTTTTTTTTTTTAAATTGATTATTATTTTATTTTTTAGTTATGTTAATTTTTTTAAAATCGTTTAGTATTTTGTTTTCTTTATTTGTATATAATTTTTTTGTATAATTTATATAATTTATTTCTTACTATTTAATAATTTTTTTAAATATTACAGTGAAAGAAAAAGTCTTGCAATTTTGTGAATAAAATGTTTAATAATTTAATGAACATTGTTGGAATGCTATTTTATTAAATTGTCAAAGAAAACTTTAATGAAATTTAACTGCAACTTTTGTACACCCTTAAAGTTGAATAGAAAATGTCAACATTTAATTATTTTTAATTAATTTCCATTTTTATTAAAAAAAAATATGTTTACTATATTGTCTCGTAAGTAATTAATTAATATAAATATTCATATACAACAATATAAGTTACTATTTTAAATAATCGAAAATAATTTTTTAAAAAACAAAGTTTTTATTAAAAAAAAAGGATAGTTACCCTCTGGTTTCTACTTTACCGACAATCGGTAGTGTGAAATTGCCGACAGTAAGTACGTTAGTATAACTTATCATAATAACAATTGTTTTCTTAACAAATGTAAATATTTTCAGAATATAAAATAAATTAAAAAACATTTATCAAGTATCGTTTATTATTCTTAGTACCCCCTCCATTTTCCTTTGTTTATTGTTTTTGTTTATGAAAAACAAACAACAGTTGGCCAACCTGAATTCACATTATTCTTACGTCATTTTAAGAATTCACTTGTTCACTTTTCTCTGTTTTGTTAGTTTGTAGCCATGAGACGAAAAATGCATTTCGGAGTTGTTTGATTTCACCTAAAAATAAAAAGATTTCCTTTCTTAAATTCATAAAATCACAATGAATAAATCGAAAAATCAAACAAATGGTAATGGTAATTTCAACTATTTCGGTGAAATAAAGAATGTGACACATATTCAACGCTTTTGGAAACGACTCGAATTCAATGAAAAGACTTTTAGTTTAATTCTCTTCTTTTTCTCGTTAATTATCGTTATCGGCAAAATAGCTGTCAATTACGGTGAGTTATTCTTGTGTTATTTCGTTATTTACAAATTAAATTCAAGTAACAATTGTGCAAATTTAACTTTCGTAGGAAGTACATAACCTCTAAAAGTATACTCATTATCGCAGTGCATTATTATTGTAAAATTTGTTGTAAATAATTATTTACTCTGTGGAATAATTTGGAATTTTATTTTATTTCCTAATGGTTAAGTTGGGAATAAATAAATAAATATTTCAAGAGAGGGATATTTTATATTTCACAAAGTTTTATTTTTTTTTCGTTTATCTATTTTTATTGTTTGTTTACTTGTTGATGAATATTATTTCGAAATCTTGATACAAGTTTGTAAAAAGAAGGTTCCTTTTCGATATTTTTTAATGCATTGCGCCATATGCTAATTATTTTTCGATTTCACATGGATGAGTCATACTTTATTTTGGTTTAAAAGGCAATGCATTGGAAAATATTCGCCTATAGTCAGCGATTATTCTACTTTACTGAAAAAATTTAACTTTTTGTATTTATTTTCTTAGAAATTATTTTTATTAAAAATGAGAAATTATTTTTTTGTAAAAATGAGAAAAAGGGCAAAATTTAAATTCGATTAATTTTAAAAATAAATCCATTGTCCTCATATAGTAGAAAAATGAATGAAAAAGGAAATGGATTATTATTATTTGCAAGGGTTTTGTTACAGCCCCTTTCTAACAGGAATTATTATTAGATTTATTTTTGTAAATCTAATATGGCCTGTTTGACATCTTCAGGATATTTGGGCCAATGGCTCTTTTGGGCAAGCAATGAGAATGAAAATTTCGAATTTGACACGACAAATAATCAAGTTTTTGACAAATATGGATGGATTGTGAAGGCAACGTTAAGTGGTCTGGCAACTTTAATCATCACTTGGTACATTATTTACAAGGACAGCAATATTCCTGGAATTAATCCTCCGTCGCCTTTTCGAAATTCAAAAACCAGGTAAATAAACAATTTTTTTTTTAAACAATTTTTTGAAACTATTCTTTTACAAACAAATTTTTTTTAAACAATTATTTAATTTTTTGTAAAACAAATATTTATTTTCTTTAAAACAAATATTTACTTTTTTAAACAATAATTTATTTTTTTTTAAAGCAAATAGTTTCAAAATTATTTAATAAAATATATTTTCCCCTTTTTTTACAGATTAAAGAAAGAATTTGAAATTTCAACGAATTATTTCATGGGAATTTTAAATGGTCTGCTCATATTTTTTTACATGTGTTTTTGAAAACACAAAGAAATTAGAAGAAGAAGAAGAAGAAAAAAGAAAAATGAAAGAAGAAAAAAAACTGTAAAGCTCACGTGTACAAAAATAATTCACCGATATTTATTATTTATTTAAAATGAAAAAAAAATCCTTTTCATTAAGTAGAAGAAAAAATATTAATTTTGTCTTTAATTAATTTTTCTGTTTTTTTTTAAGAATGTTTGTGAAACGTTTGTAATTGAAAAAAAAACTTTATACATTATAAATATGGTGGTGTGTTATATTCTAAATGTTTAATAAAGTTTCTGTCTAAGTTAAAAAAAAACAAGTTATAATTTTTTAATTCTTTCAAATTTTATTTATTTTCAATATTGTCGACTTATATTTTGAATTTCAGAGATAAAAATAAGTTCAAAAAAAGAAATATATTTAAAAAAAAGAAAAATTAAAATAAATTATTTTTGCCAAAATGGAAATATTAAATTTTATTTTAAAGGTAAATGAAAAAAGGTTTAAATTTTAAACAAAAAGTTAAAAAAAATTTCCCCTGGGTAAGAAAATAGAAAAAGTAATTTTACATTTTTAAAAAATATTTTTCTCTTTTACAGAATTTCTTTCAAAAAGTATTAATTATTAATTTTTTTTCTTTATTATTAATTCTTGTTATTATTTATTATTGTTATTATCATTATTTTTATTTTTATTACTATTATTTTTATTTTAATTACTATTATTATTATTTTTATTTTTATTATTATTAATTTTTGAAATTTGAAAACTGAAAATTTCACAATGCAACCAACATTGAGAAGCTACTGTTTTTTTGTTCGAGCGTGAAACGATTGGCAAGCCTGCTCGCGTGACATAACCTCCCAACATTCCTCAAATGCGATATATAAATAATGGAAAGAGAAGAAAAAAATATTTCTGTTCTACAAAAAATATTTACACCAAAAAAGAAAAGTATTTATTATAGTGTAATATGTTTATAAAGTGGAGAGAACTGTTAAATGAAATGGTGCGCTTTAAGTATTTAATGAGAAAAACGAATTAAGAGAGACAACAATGTTCTTTTTTTTCAAAAAAATGATGAGTATCATACAGACACCTCTAAATATAAAGGTTTTATTTTTAGGTTGGAGCCAGACGAAGTTTAATTCAGTTTTCTGGTTCGAACCAGGTATACTAGGAGGTTCGTAATATTTACAAATTTACGCTATTCTCTCTCTTTTTTTTTTAATTTTCCACTTCTCTATTTGCTCTCTAAATATATAACATGTGAGCGAGAGAGAGAGAGAGAAGAGAGAGATTTTTTGCTATTTTCTCTTCCAACCTTCATCAAAAGTTTGACAAATGTTTCCCTCACAATGTTCGATAGAAAAAATAATAGTTTTTTATACTTTGTAAGTAAATTGTACCTTATTCTTTTAATAACATTTTTACCTAGTTCTAACATTTTGGAAAATTTTTGGAATTTTCTCGCGAGTGAAAAAAAAATAGCTGAGATCAAACTCTATTATCATTGAATAAAATTCTTATCGCTTTAATCACGTATCTTTTTCACATTCCAATGAATCATTTAGTATTTACAAATTACTGAAAAGATTACGCATTACTTTTTTTTCGAATTGAGAATAGAATTTTTAAACTGAAAATAATGGTAAAAAAATTTCAGGAAGCTTACTTTTATTATATTTATATCAAGATTTTTAATTAATGTTCATTAATTTATTCATTTATTAATTAATATTAAGATTGAGATTTTTGATAATTAATTGTAATGATAATTTTTTAGAAAATGGCCAATGAATACGCGAAGAGAAGTGACGAGAGACTTTTAGAAATTGCTAAAAGATTGGAGGAGAGGCATTTGTCTTATTTGCAAATAGAAGACACTCCATTAAAATTAGAACAGCGACAAAAGCTCGAAGGTAATTTTAATTATTTCTGGCACTAGTAGAATATTTTTACTTTTATCTTTATGTTTTATATTTATTAAGTTTCTTTTTTTGGTAATGTTTTTTATCACTGTTATGTTAATATTTTTTCCCTTAATTTCAGGAATTATCAAGGAGTATTTGTGTCTCGTGCAAAATGAAAGGAAATACACATTTCCATCGACAGCGGATATTTTCCACAGATCAGCAGCAACTGTGCAAGATTTTAGCGGCTACAGAGCGTGTACAGCATGGAGTGCGATTGCCTTGTACGCCGCTAATTTATTGGCTCAGCCTTGGCGAAAAGAGTACAGAACATTGAGAGTGAGTTAAAAAAATCCATAACGAAAAAAATCCATAACATAATAAAAAACTCAGAGTTGCCACTCAACCTGGAAACCTGGAAACCTCGAAAATCTGGAAATGTCAGGGAATTATATAAAAATTGAAAAAAACCTTCAAAAGTCAGGGAATTTTGATCGAAATCCTGGAAAATTGCTTTTTTTAATTGTATTTATTCTTGAAATCTAATTTTAGTTAAATATTCAATTCAATTATTTTCAAAAGTAATATAATTCTACGCAAAAATTTCATTATGTTTCAAAAAAATGGCAATTTACAAAAATTCTTGTCAAAATTAAAAATTTTGATTTCAATTTTAAATTGTCTTTATAAATAATAAAAATTTTTTCCGAAAGTCAATTATTTTTAATATACAAAATTTTCATCAAATTTCTCGTAAAATGAAATTGTTGTTAACATATTTTTTAAATTTGTCTCTGAACAATAAACAATAATAATATTAGTTACGTTTAATAATAAAAACAAAATAATTAAATTTTGATAAAATTCATTATAAAAATTCAAATTTTTAGAATCATTCAATTTTTATTTAATAAATTGTTTATTTTTAAAGTTAAATAATTGATTCCTTGTAAAATTTTCTAATAAATATTGATTTAAAAATAAATTTCAGTTAAAATTTTCGATGATAATTAAATATTATATTAAAAAATTGTTATTAGAAAATTCTACAAGAATTCATATATTTAACTCTAGAAACAAACATTTTATTAAATAATTAAACTTTATCAACAGATTTTCAAATAATTGAATTCTTTACAAAATTTTAATAAAATTGTTTTTAAATAATTGCATTTTTCGAGAAATTTGATGAAAATTTTGTATATTAAAAATAATTGAAATTCTGACAAGAGTTTTATTAAAATTTTTCAGAAATATTTGAATTACGGAGAAAAATTTTATTATACATTTCATTTATAAAGATAATTCAAATTTTGAGGGGAATTTTTGGTAATTTTGGAACATAATTGGATTTTTTGAGAAGAATTACGTTAGCTTTGAAAATAATTGAATTCTTGAAACTAATTTTATTAAAATTTCTTTTTAAATAATTGAATTGTTTTGTGAAAATTTATTGAAATAGTAGACATTGAAAATAATAGAAGTTTGAGAAATTTTTTAAATTAACTAAATTTCTACGAAGAATTTATTAAAATTATTTTTTTTTATATTGAAGTGTCACGTAAGAATTTCATTGGAATTTTTGAAAATAATTTAACTCTTTGAGGAATAAATAATCAAAGATCAAAAAATAATTGAATTTTTGAAAATCCTAATTCCTGTATGAAAAAATAATAATGAAATATTTATTGAAAAATAAAGTTATTGATGTTTTACAATAATTTTCTAAATAATAGTAAATATAGTTTTAAAAACCTGGAAAAATTCTGTTTTTTAACCTGGAAAACCTGGAATAACCAGGGAATTTGAAAACGGTAAAAGCGTGGCAACCCTGAAAAGCTTTAAGTTAACGAAAATAATTTCTTTTTCCAGACTTACAGTGGTTATTATAAACACGAAGTGGAGGCAAATTTAATCGGCGCTGAAATGATGTTCGAATTAATGGGTTATAAGCACACTGGTCTTGGTGTTTTAACTCTCGAAGGTCCGATTGATCCCGACAAAGTTTCTTTTGTCAGTCGTGACGCTATTGTTGCTTCTGTCGAGTGTCAGGTAAAAATCAATTCAGTCCTTTGTCGACTTTTTTCCACTATTTTCTAAAATTCAATTATTTTCAATATTTATTATTATTCATTTATTTTTAATATTGATTATTATTCATTTATTTTCAATATTGATTATTATAATTATATTTTTAGTAGATTAAATAATCGAAAATCATCATCTTCTTCAAATTCGATTTCTTTTTGCAGATATTGAAGGAAATTTGGGAAGGTGTCTCGAAGAATTTCACCATAACGTGGCTGGAAATATTGGAATTCCGCGAGAATCATGTGGGCACACCGGAACAAGCGATACGCGCGCTAAATTATCGTTTTCACGAAAAACTACGACACAGTCAAACAAAAATGGACGCGTATTTAAATTATCCCTATTTATCGTCGAATCACGCTGACATTATTTCGCCATCGATACAATATCCATTGTCCACAAACTACAATTGCCCCCCTGATTATTCCTCATATTTAGGCGACGGTGTGAATTATCATCACCTTTGTCTCGAGAATTATGGCAATGCTTACGATTTTCGAAATGCGAAACACTACAATGTTCCCTATCACACAACATTGCCGTCGACTTGCACTTCCCGTGTGCCAACCGGTTGTCTCATTGAACTCGATCCACCGAATCATGAGAAATACGCCAAACACCATCACCACCATCATCACCATCATCTCCTTCATCATCCCGATGAAGTTGATTACTGTCAAAAAATTCCCACCAGCGAAAATCGTAAATCGTGTACAACAACAACAACAACAACTCCCTCGTCAAACACCGAAAATTGGGATTACGTTTACGACGGTCTACGAAGTAGTGGCTATTCAAAGGACCTTGGCGATCGTGACGATATTCTTTGCCGACGTGATAAAAATGCCGGCAAATATCGAAAATTTCCCCTCGACAATTACGACGAGAAACAACAGAAGCAACACGACAGACGTAAACTGGCGCGATCTCAAAACGAACTCCAACAACATTATCAAGATTTCATAAGTCACAAGAAGAAATCGTCGTTCGACGCAGCCGATTTGAAATCTCATCACGATTTTCATTTAGAAAAGAAGCTCGACGAGAAGAGTCGTAAAAATTGTCAAACAATGCCAAATTTGAATACATTTCAGAGCACGAAGGAGACTAATGAACAAATATCGCAGTACATGAGGGACTTGAAAATAATCGACAAAAATAATAGGCAAGATCGATGGCAATGTGCATGGTGCACGTATCTAAATTCACCGGAACTTTCAATTTGTGACATGTGCAAAAAATCGCGACACAAAGGCAATGAGGACGCACCATTGGCGAGCGGTGGCAAAGAATGTCCAACTTGTACTTTGGTTAATGAGAAAGACGTTTTACAATGTATCGCATGCTATGCAGACTTGAAATATTCTCCCACTTATATTTAATGAAAAAATATTTTCGTCACTTCACATTCACAAAAAAGCAAAGTTTTTATTTAGAAAAGAATTTTACAAATTTAAAAAAAGGTTCTTTAAATAGTTAAAAATTTTTATTCTCCATGTTTATTTCAATAAATTATTTTATTTACTTACACAAATTTACATTCAAATTTCATATTTTAAATATTTAAATTTCTATAAAAGAATTTTTCCTTTTGAAATTTGTGAGTGATATTTTAAGTCCTTGATGACGAATAAAAGATTTTAAAAAACAAAAAAAATATATATATATATGTATACAATTGTAATGTGATAGTTTATGGTGACAAAACCGAATGAAAAAGAATTAACAGTATTGGCGACGATTTATTTGTCAATAAAAAAAAAAAAGAAAATGTCTTCAGCCCCCCCACGAAATTGGGAAGCAATAAATGAAAAAATAAGAGTATTACGACGAATCGTGATGAAAAGATTTAGAATTAAAAAAATGAGTGCAATGCTAAAATTATTTAAATACGAAAATATTAACCAGTTTCCAGTTTGAAAGAAAATCAAACTTTCAAAAAAAAAATTCAGAGTTTAACACATTTGTTAAAAGACAATAGTTTTCTTGGCACTAAAGTAAAAAAAAAACAAAGATATATTGAGAAGAATTTTAAAGAATGTATGAGATTTTTAACTCTTTATACTGTTGATATACGAAAGAAAGTGAAAAATATTTAATCGCTTTTTAACTTGGTTATTTGTTTAGTTTATTTAATTTGTTTAAATGAGAAGAATTCTTATTTTTCAGCAAATACACAACACTTGATATTACTAAATATTAATATTAGATAGATAAGAAAGGTGTCGATGAATGTTTGCAAATTTAGAAGAGAAAAAGAGAGAATATTGAATGAGAGTTTTTATTGTTGATTGCATTTTATGAGAAAAAAAAAGACCAAAGGTCGATAGTTTTCTTTTTTTTTGTCATTATTTTTTTAATACTGTGTACACAGTTTGATTTTAATGTTAATAATTTAACTGATCTTCCACACAATGTTTGTTTTTTCTTTATACCTTTTTTCTATTCCAAAAATAGTCGAAATTCGATGCATAAATTTTGTTAATTTTTGAAGACGAGAATTAAATTAAAAATAAATTTCATTTAAATAGAAATCTTTTATTTTATAACTGAAATAGGTGTTTTAATATTTCCATATTAAACAGAAAATTATTCTTCAACATTTAATTTCATTTTCATGACTCTTTCCAATAATTTCATGGCTGCACGATGTATTTTCGTGTCTAGTTTATCTGCAAAAAAAAAGATGAATTTTAGTTAATTATTTTGTGATTCTATTTTTCATTATTGAAATAAAAGGAGAATTCTATAATTTCGAAACTAACAGATTTTATGTTTTCCCTGCATTGGAAATTTGATTGGCAGCTGATGAAAGTCTTCGCAGACGAAAACGTAGGGACAATCGCTTTCGCCATCGGGATAAATTGTTCGATATTCTTCTTGCGATAAGACATCCTGCACAGTGACACAGCCCAATAAACAACCAGTGGGATAACTTTCCGGAAACGAG
The DNA here is from genome assembly GCA_032872475.1 of Leptopilina myrica (nomen nudum). NCBI lineage: Eukaryota > Metazoa > Arthropoda > Insecta > Hymenoptera > Figitidae > Leptopilina > Leptopilina myrica (nomen nudum). Next base: position 2,695,517 of record CM065464.1, on the reverse strand, counting down.
ATATTTTCTGCGATAAAAAAAGAATTTCGATATTAATTTTTGTAAAATTAAAGAATTATGGACTTAGTTGCAACTATTGGAATTTTTTTCAAATGGAATTATTAAAAAGAAAATATACAGTTTACCATTTCTTAAAATTCTATATTGTTGTTCTAAAGATGAAATTTCATCTACACTGGGAACTTTAGAAGCTGCGGCAATCCACAATCTTCCTCGATGCGACGAATACCAAGTACGCCCTTCATGACTATAAAGAGATTATTTTTTTTTAATTTAAAATTAAACTAAATTTAAAATTAAATTAAATTTTAAATTTACAGGGTTGCCACGCTTTTACCTTTTTCACATTCCCTGACTTTTCCAGGTTAAAAAACAGAATTATTACAGTTTTTTAAAACTATATTTACTATTATTTAGAAAATTATTGTAAAACATCAATAACTTTATTTTTCAATAAATATTTAATTATTATTTTTTCATACAGGAATTAGGATTTTCAAAAATTCAATTATTTTTTGATCTTTGATTATTTATTCCTCAAAGAGTTAAATTATTTTCAAAAATTCCAATGAAATTCTTACGTGACACTTCAATTTAAAAAAAAAAATAAGTTTAATAACATCTTTGTAGAAATTTAGTTAATTTCAAAAATTTCTCAAACTTCAATTATTTTCATTGTTTACTATTTCAATTAAATTTCACAAAACAATTCAATTATTTAAAGAGAAATATTAATAAAATTAGTTTCAAGAATTCAATTATTTTCAAAGCCAACGTAATTCTTCGCAAAAAATCTAATTATGTTCCAAAATTACCAAAAAATCCCGTCAAAATTTAAATTATCTTTATAAATGAAATGTATAATAAAATTTTTCTCCGAAATTCAAATATTTCTTGAAAATTGTAATACAATTCTTGTCAGAATTTCAATTATTTTTAATATACAAAATTTTCATCAAATTTCTCGAAAAATGCAATTATTTAAAAAAAATTTTGGTAACATTTTGTAAAGAATTCAATTATTTGAAAATTTGTCGATAAAGTTTAATTATTTAATAAAATGTTTGTTTTTAGAGTTAAATACATGAATTCTCGTAGAATTTTCAAATAACAATTTTTTAATACAATATTCAATTATAATCGAAAATTGTAACTGAAATTTATTTTTAAATCAACATTTATTAGAAAATTCTACGAGATATCAATTATTTGACTACAAAAATAAACAATTTATTAGATAAAAATTGAATGATTCTAAAAATTTGAATTTTTATAATGAATTTTATCAAAATTTAATTATTTTGATTTTTATTATTAAACATAACTAATATTATTATTATTTATTGTTAAGAGACAAATTTAAAAAAAATTTGAACAACAATTTCATTTTTTTGAGAAATTTGCTGAAAATTTTGTTTATTAAAAATAATTGAATTTCGTAGAAAAATTTTATTATTCATAAAGACAATTAAAAATTTAAATACAATTTTTTTATTTTGACAAGAATTTTTGTAAATTTTCAAACATAATGAAATTTTTGCGTAGAATTATATTACTTTTGAAAATAATTGAATTGAATATTTAACTAAAATTAGATTTCAAGAATAAATACAATTAAAAAAATCAATTTTCCAGGATTTCGATCAAAATTCCCTGACTTTTCAAGGTTTTTTCAATTTTTATATAATTTCCTGACATTTTCAGATTTTCCAGGTTGCGTGGCAAACCTAAATTTAATATCATGATGACTTACATTTTTATTCCTGCAACTAAAAGAGAAGCGTATGGTTGATGCATACTTAAACAATATCCTTCGTCTGACATTTCCAAATATTCTTTATCTTGTATTCGTGTTTTTGCGTTTTGTACTATTTTCTTTCCCTCCGAAGGCCATAAATTTAACTCCACATACTGCGGATACAAAATAAGTTATTTTTTTTATAAAAATAAAAATAACTAAAGCCATATTTAATATTGTTTTTCAAAATAATTTTCTTGACAAATTTAGATTCAATTCTCTCTCTTTTTTTATAAACTCACAGTTGGTCGTTGAAATTCCATTGTTCGATGCGTGTCGCAAATTGGAAATTCATTACTACTTTGGATAAATTGGTCAATTTCCGCCTCATCAATAACATTGTCGGCGTCAACAATTTCCCTGCCTGCAAAATCCAAATTCACTTTTCGATCTAATCGAGATTTATGTTTTTGAGCTTGGATTTCGTCCTCGCGCTTCTTCAATCGCTCCTTCTCGGCTTTCGACAGCCAAACGCTGTTCGATTGGTAATAATCGTTTTCATCGTCTATCACCTTCGTTCTCTGCGAACTGATAATTATAATTAATAACTAAATTTATAATTAAATTCTAGATAATTAATAATTAAATCTTTCATAATCAAATTCTAGATAATTAATTTGTAATTAAATTCTAAATAATTAATTTATCATTAAATTTTAGATAATTAATAATTAAATAATTGATAATAAAATTCTAGATAATTAATTTATAGTTAAATTCCAGACGACAGTTTAGAATTAAATGTGTTAATAATTTTTTTCAGTTAAATTCTTGACAAGGAGTGGAGAGAGAAATTAGAAAACTAGAATTCACCTGTTTCGATCGAATTCAAGAAGTCTATTTCGTTGCTTAACGGACTCTTCGTAACCCTTGGGTTTTTTGTCCATTAATTGATTGTACAATGTGTCAGCGTGCCTTGAATTACCGGCAAGAATTTGTTGCTGTTCAGGCGAACAAACTAATTCGCCGCAAAAAAAGCATGGACCAGCACCTTCTTGATTGCAAACAATTCTTCCGCAATTGAGACAATTATTTATGAGTGAATGTTGCTTCGCTTCGCAATCACATTTATTACGTCCTGTTAATCATACAAAAAAAACAATTTTTCAATAGTAGATAACAATTAAACGAAAAAAAAAGTAAATAGTAAACACAAAAAAAAGTAAATAGTAAATACAAAAAAAATTATAAGCAGCAAAATTTTGCCAAAGAAGCAAAATTAATTTCCTATTCTTACCTTTAAGTAAAATAGATCTGTCCCGACCGTCTTCCGCATAAAGATTAACGAACTTTGTCTTTTTCTTTTCCACTTTTTCCGGTTTCACGACATCCTATGAAAGAAAATCAAAACTTTGTTTATTTTGTATTTTTCTGAAAAAAGGAGAAGAATTAGCTGCGCAAATAAATTTATCAAACCATCGAAGAATCGCGTAATTTAATTTTTCCCTTTTTCTTCTCGACCGGCTTCGATATTGCCTCTTCATTTGAATTTGACTTTTTGTATCCGACCAATTCCTTGGAAGCTAAAATACGAAAATTATTTCAATTTCCAAAAAAAAAGTTGAAAAAGTAAAAATAAAAACTTAAGTCATCAAAAACAGAAACCTTTTCGTTTTTTCAGGTCGGAAACAAATTGCTTGTGTTTCGGATTATCGTAATCCAACAGAGTTCGTAAATATTCGTCCAAATCTCTTTCATTTTCAATGGACAGAATGTATCTAAAAAATAAGAAAATACAGAAAAAAATAAATACCTACATTTCCTCAAATATTTAAAATTGTATTTTTAATACCAGTTTAAAGAATTATTATCGTTTTTTTGTAAAGAAGAAAAAATACCTTTCCTTTAATTAACGCAGAAATAATTAAGGTTAGTAATTTATTTCAATACTTTCATTATTTAACAAGAAATTCAAATATAAATAAAGAAAATAAAGATACAAACAAATTCAAAATTACGAGAAATTAGTTAATAGAAACATTTTATTTACTCTGTTAAATCGTCTGGCACTGGAAAATCTAAAAGAGTTGATAAATTTTCATGTAACCACTGAAACATGTTTATAAATTTCCCTGTCACGTATGACACTTTTTTTTGTAATTAATTTATAACAAAAAAATTCTTCTAAACTTCTGGTTCTGCGAGAGATTTTTGACGTTTTGACACTTGAACATAACCTCAAAATGTCAACATTCCATTTTTTTGAAATTCGGACCTATGAACTTGCCTTAACACTTCGTGATTTCCTTCGTTTATTTTGGCACAAGGTTGGCAACATTGTTTGAAATTACAAGCGCTAATTTTAAACGTTTTAAAGGAAAAAAAATTTTGAATTGTATAAAATGTAAAAGTTATAGGAAAAAAATTGAATAATTTTATTTTTTAAATATATATTTCATCATATTATACTATACACATTAATATATTATATAGAAATATTTACAGTTTATATTATAAATAAAAAATAGTTAGATTGATCACATCAGCGTAAATTATAAGAAGTCAGTCAGAGCAAAAACCAATGATCTGAATTTGTGAGGTAAGAACCATATGGTTTATCTAAAAAAAAGCAATAAGATTTTCTGTTAGAAATTTAGAATAAAATTTAAAAAATAAATAAATAGATATAAAAAATAGAAATAATTTTTAAAATTTAGAATAAAATTAAAAAAAATAAATAAATAAAAATAAAAAATAGAAATAATTTTTAGAATTTAGAATAAAAATTAAAAAAAAAATAAATAAAAATAAAAAATAGAAATAGAAATAGTTTTTTATAAATAGTTTCTATTTATTTATTTATTTCATCACAATTATTTTAGTGAAACAAAAATCTAATTTAAATTTTACTCCAAAAAAAAACAAATTATTTCATTGATTTTTTAAAACTAATTTTCTCGTCTTTTTAAATATTAGTTTAAATTAAATTTACAATGAATTTAAATAGTAAAATAAAGATTATAACTAATTTAAAAAAAAAATGCGGAGCAAAATAATTAAAAATAATTAACTAAATAATCGGGATAAAAGAAAATAAAAAAAATAAATAAATAAATACTCACGTGAGAAAAATTTTGTTTTCGATATTAGAATAACTCAATTTGAATGCGTATTTATGCGCCCAACAAATCGTCATCACTGTCTGATTGACAGACAGTTGTTGGTTCACAATTGTCTAACAATAGGCGTGCTTCTTCAGTTGTATTAATCTGCAATTGTCAATAATAAAATAGATAAATAATTAAAAGAAAAAAAAAAGAAAAAATTATATATCGAGAAAGAATATTTTGGTGAAAAATAAAAAACGAATAAACTGTGCATTACATTTATTTTAATTTGGCACCATTTTTTAATTACGAAAAAATAATATTATTATTATAAAATAATCTAGAGAAAAATTTGGACGAGCTTTTTTTTAAACGAAATTTAAAGCCAAAACAATAGAAAAAATCAAATTACCTACAACTATACCAAATAATCAAAGTGCTAACAAAACGTATTATTTTCGAATGGAATTTCTAATTTGAAATTAAAATTTTTAACAATTTAAATTTAGTCAGTTTTCATATTCTCTCTTTTAAGATCTTTTGTCATGAATAATATTTTATAATATTGATAATATATTTTATAAATTGATCGATATTTCTTTTAGTTTGAAAATCGACTAAATTTAAAAAAAAACATTAATATTACATATTATTAATTATTATTTTTTAATAATTAATAATTAATAACTAATAATTCATTATTGTCATTACAATTCTCTTATAATTATAAAAAAGCAGCGTAAAACTAATGTTTTCAAAAATTATGTAAAATTTACTTTTACATAAGTTTTAAAAATAACAGAAATGTAGAAATATAGCAACATGAATGTTACAAAAAACAATACAAATGTCGAGAAAAAAAAACTTTAAATTCTTTGATTCCTGAAATAGGAGAAACTAAAAACAATCATTCAAACAGTGCAATAATAACGAAAATCGTAAAATAAAATAAGAATCAAGAAAAATACGGTGAATTTAAGGGATAATTTCAAGTGCTTGAAAAATAATCACAATTTTTACATTTTCTACCACCGAAAGCATCCAATGTAAGAAAACTGCTGAAAATATTTTGTTAATTCTTTTTTTATATCTTTCTTTCTTGAGAATGTAATTGACAGCAGTCTTTTTACAGTTTAAATAAAAATTTTCTATTTTTCATGCAGATATTCGTTGCTTTTTCTTGTTTTAACACAAAAAAACGAATAATTCTACAAAATACGAAGTCGATTTGCATAAATAAAGAATATTTATAATTTTTCACATGAGCTCTCTCTCTCTCTCTCTTTTTAAAAAAATATTCTTTGATATAAACTTCTTTGAATATAGTAAAGCAATATTTTTCCAATATCGCAATTATAAAATATCCTTTAAATTATCATAGTTATAAAATATTCTTTGCATTTCGTAATTAGAAAATATACTCTTTTGAAGCGCGTAATTATAAAATATTCTTTGAATATTATAAATTTTTTTTTCTTAAATCTAGTAAATATTGCGTGTGTAATACAAGCAAAGCCTCAATTGTTTTTTTTGTCTTGTGACGATGAGAAGCAAATGCAATAATTTTTAAGTCATTTTCTCACTCTCACTCCTCTTCTTTCTCTATAAATTTAAAGAAGTCTCAAGTCGATACGAAGTATGATTAAAAACATTTTTCACGTACCCTACAATATTTTACTCGATCATTGCTCGAAGATGAGCACGGACTTGAAACAATGCGAGAACATCGAGCACGTCTTGTTGGATCTCGCAGATATATCACAATCGCGACAATTATCGCTACTCCAGTAATTAAAGAAACTAGAAATACCCCTGAAAAAGAAAAGCTCTCAATTATTCTCATTGAAATCAAACAATTCTTTTTTTTCAATTAATTTTAATTCGATTTTTGGCGAAATTCTGTAGTAATTTTTTATCTTTTTTTTCAAAAATAAAGTAGTAAAATAAAGTAAGTAAATATTAATAAAAAACAAAATTTACCATTACTTGATGCAATTTCCGCTTTTTTATCTTTGGCATCACTAGGAGGGACTGGTATTTTTGGTGTTGTTGAATTGTCTGCTTCCGATGTGCACACCAAACGTGTTTGCCATTCGAATTTCAAATGACACGGCTCTGACGATTTCTGTGCATAAAAGTTTATTTTTTAGAAAGTTAATAACTTTTTAAATTCTTTCTTTCTTTCTTTCTTAATTCTTAATCAACTTAATTAACTTTCTTAATTCTTCATTCGTCTTATTTTTGAAATCTTAAAACCAGACATCAATTTTAAACGCAAAAATAATACCAAAAGCAGTGAATTATTTAAAAAAATTTTGTTCTTTTGACAAAAAAAATTGTAAAAATACTTTTTAAAGAAATTTCATTTTTCAAATACTCACTAATACTGGCGATTCAACACTGACACTCGATGAATTACAAACAAATGTAATATCAGATGTGAAGGTTCCTGAAAAATTTCACTTAATTAAAAATTTACTTTCTTTCTTAAAGGAAAAAAAATTTAATTGTATTTAAAAAAAGAATTAAAATTAAGAAAAGAATTGAAATTAAAAAAAGTTGTCAGACTCAAAGAATAAATAGTGTTACGGTTCTTAATGTATTTAATAATTACATTTAATGTTAAAATGACAAATTAAATGTAAAAACAAATTAAAATTACAAAAAATTGATTTTAAAAGAAATTAAATTACCATTTTGACACTTTGTTCCTTTGGTGAATTCGAGTTTGACCGAATCTTTCGGATACTCGTAGATAACGTTAATTGACTTTCCCAAACCGTTGCTTCCTTCACATATTGTTGAGCCATCGCACAAATTTTTTTCACCACAAATACTAATTGTGTAGTTTTTATTAGCATTACTAATCTGAAAATAATTAATATAAAATTCAGCAAATTGAGAAATTATATAAAAAAACAAATAGAATTAAAATGGAGTTTCTTTAAAAATTTTAATTGAAAATTTTGAAAGCAATTGGATTTTACGAAGAAGAATTTTATAAAAATTGTATTAAAAATAATTGAATTTTTGCGAAGAATTTTATTACTATTTATAAAAATAATTGAATTGTTCCAAAGAATTTATTAACATTTTTTAAAATAAATGATTTTTATGTTAATATTTGAAGATTAAAATTCTTTCGAGAAATTCTATTAAAATTGTTTTGAAAATAATTAAATTTCTGCAAATAATTTGACTATTTATGAAAATAATTGAAATGTTTCGAAGGATTTATTAAAATTTGGAGAAATAATTAAATAGTTACGAAGAATTTTATATAGAAATAATAGAAAATAATGAAATTGTTTTTTCTTTTTCATAAATATTTTGACAGTAATTAAATTATTTTTAAAGAAATTGAAAATTCTTGTCGAAATACAATTTTATGGAAAGTTTTGAAAATAATTAAATTATTTCGTGTAAATTTATTTAAATTGAATTAAAAAGTAATTTAATTCCTTTAAAAGATTGTAATATTTATATAAAAATAATTGAATTGTGTCGAAGGATTTATTAAAATTTCCAGAAATAAAAAAAATTTAATGAAAATATTGAAAAATAATATTTGAATTCATCCGACGAATTTATTTTGAAATTGTTTTGAAAATAATTGAATTCCTGCCGAAAATTTTACTATTTATTAAAATCAATTCAATTCTTGTGAAGAATTTTACTTTGTTTATAAGAATCATTTAATTATTTCGAAGGATTTATTAAAATTTTAATAAAAAATTGAATTTTTTCCAAGTATATTAAAAATATTTTTAAAAATCGATCTTTTCCGAGGAATTCAATTAAAATTGTTTAAAAAATAATTGAACTTTTGTAAAAATTTTACTAATTAAAAAAATAATTGAATTGTTTAGAAGGATTTATTGAAATTTTAGAAAATTATTGACTTCTTTCGTGAAATGTTATTAAAATTTTGAAAATATGAACAGTAACAATTAATTTTGTATTTAAGTGAATTTTTTAAACTTTGACTATGAAATTATTTGAAAAATTTATATTTGAAAATAAAAAAGTTTGTAATTTGCATAACAACAACAAATTGCATAACACATTCCGTAACGTTTTTGTTACATTTGCTAGTTTAATTAATATAATTAAACTTGAATGCAAAATAAAAAATTTAAACTCACATAGAATGTTTGATCCTTGAGTACAGAAAGATCAATTGTTCGCGAAAGTGGATCACTAATTGTACAATTTTTATAGAAATTGCCAACAACAGTTTCACAAACTTGAATTGTCGACCATTTGAACAAATACGTGCAATCCGTATATTTATCATATTTTGGAGAACTCTGAAATAATTATTTTAAAAAACAGTCGAAATAGTGGAATTCTTCTCGTATTTAAAACAAATTTAATATTATTTTTTTTTTGCAAAAAACTTATTTTCTTCATTATTCAGGAAAAAAACTCACCTTTCTTGACGAATACTCGCATTCAAACGTTATATTTGTCGAAATTTTTGTTTTATTATTTTCCGGACAAACGGCACCAGATTTATAGTGCATGATAACTTTATCATTTTTCAAAACAATGGGATTTTCTCCCGAATTTCCCAAACTCTGAAAATAATGAAAACATTTTAATAGCTAATTAATTGAAAAATCAATTTTTTTAAATGTGAAAAATTTTTTTTTCGTAAACTTGCAGTTTCATGGAGTATTATTCCCGATTTATCGCGTTCAATTTTGCAAATAGCTTTTCCTTGACAAGATTTAAACGAATTTGGCGAACTGAGGGGACTACAGACATTTATGTGAAATTCCGAGTCATTACTTTTGACGATATAGTTGCTGTTTGTGAGAATTAGTGGACTTAAATCAATTTTTCCTTTTTTTGTTGTCACACTGCAGTTGATCTGAAAATAAAAAAAAATTAATTTCAATTTCATTAAGAAAAATTACTTATAGGTAACAAAATTTGATTATAAAAACCTGATTATTTCCTTGTTGTACTATTGGTGATTCTGTTTTCTTCACTGACATGCTTTCGGGTTTTTTTTCAACCACTTCTTGAGTTCTTGTGACAACTTTATGTTTCGGCGGGGAATTTTTACAGGCAAGTGGTGTTTGCCATTCAATGTTGTAATTACAGTCAGTATTATTTACATATTTGGGTTGTGAATTCTAAAAATTAGTTTTGCAATTTTCATTGAGAAATTGTTCTCAAAAAGCTTTCGCTTTTGATATAAAAGAAAAACAAATGAATATTTTACCTCAGGATTCATATTACAAATAAAAGTTATTGTTGTTTCGCTGTGTAATTTGCTTCCCGTCGTACACATGCTGCCTTTGTCATAAACAAGTTGTAAGTGTCCTTCTTTTAATATAAGAGGATTGTTCACTTCTCCTAAGTTTCCATCACTTGAAATATTACAATTATTAACAATTAATAAATTTAATATTTAATAAGAAAAATCTTTTCAATTTCGTCTTTATGTTTGTAAAAATATTTTCAAAAAGAATTCGAAATTTAAGGAATAGATTTTTACGATCCTTGATATTGAAAATTACATATATATATATATATATTAAGACCAAAAAAGGTTCATTTTTTTTTTCAACTGAAAATTTCTTCACTTACTTGTCACTTTTTAAAGTTGGATTTAAAAGGCAAGATCCTGATTGATACGAACATGTGGAACCAAATCCAAAAATTAGAGAATGACACACATTTAGAAGAATCTTGGAAGAAGAATTTTCAATCGGAACTTCATAGTTATCGGAAAATTTCGTTAATTCCGACAAATCGAATTCGTAGCCATCCGTGGGATCAGTTGCTGAGCAATTTTCCATTTTTTCCTTTCCACAAGCCAAGTTCGTCTTCCAATGAATATCAATTTCACATGGATTTTTTTTCTATAAATGAAAGAATTATTTCTCTAAATAGATAAAATTTAACTCTGCGAAGTTTTTCTTTTTGACACGAATTTCAGGGCTCGGATCGTCTCGCTAACACATACATAATATTTAATAAAATTTAATAAAATGCATGGCAAACATTTAATTAAGTATTTTTAACATTTTTTTTTAATCTGTTCAAAATTTCAATTATTTTTATAAATAATAAAATTCTGTTCAAAAATTCAATTACCTTTATAAATAATAAAATTCTTCTCTGTATTTCAATTATTTTCAAAGAATTTTAATAAAATTCTTGTCAGAATTTCAATTATTTAGTTATTTCTGTACATTTGTAATTAGCTTTATAAATAATAAAATTCATCCTCGAAATTCATTTATTTTCAAAAGTAATAAAATTCATCGCAGAAATTCAATTATTTTCAAAAAAATTTTTTAATTTCTCGTCAAAATTATCATTATCTTCATAAATAATAAAATTCATCATGGAAATTTAATTATTTTCAAAAGTTCTGATAAAATTCTTTGCAAAATTCAATTATCTGAAAAAATAAGAAAATTCATCGCAGAAATTCAATTATTTTAAAATTTTTTTAAATTCTTCCCATAATTTCAACTATTTTTAAAAATATCAAAATTCTTCTTCAAAATTCAATTACTTTTAAACATTTTTTTAAACAATCTGTTCAAAATTTCAATTATCCTTATAAATGATAAAATTCTTCTCTGAAATTCAATTATTTGCAAAGAATTTTAATAAAATTATTGTTAAAATTTTAATTATCTTTATAAATAAAAAAATTCATTCTGAAAATTTAATTATTTTTAAAATCTTTTTTTTATAAAATCTTATAATATAAAATAATGATTTTATCACTCGGTCATGTTTTATAACAATTTTTTATAAGTAGTTTAATTTCAAAATGGTTTGAATTTGAATTTTTTGAAGAATTTTAATTCTTATGGAAAAATAATAATTAAATATTTATTTAAAAAAGAAGTTATTGATGTTTTTTGAAAAATTTGAAAGAAATCTTGAAATAAACTTAACAGAACATTTTTTTGACTAAAACTTTTTCCTTTAACTTTAATTTTCTGAAAATTTTGAAAATTTCAGTCGCATTTTACTAAAAAAAAATCTCGAGCCCTGCGAATGTTCCAAAATTATAGTTTAAGAAATTTGAATATATTCTTACACTTGAAATGAGAAAAGGATTCGAATTTTCTTCTGTCGCTCTATAATCACACAGCATTCTCACTGTTGTCAAGTAATTTGCAGATTCATTACATTTATCACCAGTGAATCGAAACAATATTTTCTGTCCCTCAATTTCCAAGTTCGGCGGATATTTTCCTGTGGAAAAATAAAAAGTGAAAATATTAAATTTTTTGCTAGAAAAATAAGTAAACTAAATTAAAAACTGATTGGCAATTACCTAAAGCAATTTCTTTTCTTCCTGATTTTGTCGAACAAACACTGTAATTTCCACTACCATTACATTTTCTATTCAATGGTTTGCATAATTGTAAATAAATTGTTTCATCACTTGTCGTAATCTTATAATCATTTTCTCTCAAAGTATTACTAAAATCAAACGTGTGCATTTGTTTCTCATTTGCGCGTATCGTGCAGTAATTATTTGCCAAATTCTGCAAATAGTAAGAAACAAAAATATTGTCTAAATATTAAAGACAAGAATTATAAACATAAAACATTAAATAATTAATAAACACAAAAGTATATCAAACTATTAAACCATGTCAATTAGTATTCAATCAATCGTGTTTACAAACTCTGTTAATTATACGTGTCTAACAAAACCAGCCTTGAAAAATAATATAACCAAAACAAAATGTCACAAAATAGACAATTATTTAAAAAAGAGAAAATTATTTCTACAATGAAAAAAAATTCTTCTCAAGAGAAAGAAAGAAATAGCAAAATATTCTACTTTTTATTCACAGTGACTAATATTTTAAAAAAATCAATATTTACCGTCTCTTCCTTACTTGAAACCAATTGAACTGATATTAATAATGAAATAACAAAAATACAAATAGAAAATTGCATCGTGTAGTTCATGTTACTTTATTCCTTTGGACGCGCGTCTTGCTTACTTATCGTTCTAAAAAGGGACCAAGCAAAAATTTCCGGTCATAACAAAAGAGAATCGTCAGCTATATAACAATGGCAAACATAAAACAAATGCCGGTAAAAAAATTCCAAGAAACCCGTATATGAATATATTTCCCTCCAGAACCGCGCACACAAAAAACCACAGAAAATATATATTAAATTCTCAGAATCTCAGTATTCAACTTTCTGTAATTGGAAGTTTGAAAGAAATGTTTCGGAAATGAATTTTATTTTTCTGCAGAAAGAATAATCACAATTTTACTGATAAGCAAAATCATTAATAATTATCAGATTAAGTAATCTTAAGGTGAATAATCAGAAAATCGCATTGATAAACACAAAACACGTTCTTACGCGCCATATTTTTAGTCTGCTATTTATTTTCTCTTGAAGCTGCAATACTATTGGTCGGTTATTACAAATCGAGAATTATAATTGGTCCAATCCAAAATGAAGGGAAAAAGTAGTATATCTCCCTAACCTCAAATTCTTGTTATTGAGAAAAAGCAATTTTTTTTGAAAATGTTTTTGTTTATTTAAAACTAAAGGAGTAGAAAATGACAAGGGAAAAAATGGAGATTACAACAATGGATGTGGCGGTTAGTTTATTAAAACCATCATGTGATAGACTGGTAAATTATCCAAGCAGTGAAAATGTAATCGAAGTTGCCAAAGTTGTGGAAAAATGTTCAAATACAATAATGGAAAATTTAAAGGAATACGTTTTGGTTCCTGTAACAATGCACTTATTTAATAAAGATATAAGGTACAATTTATTAATTTTCTAAATGAAATTAAAAAATTTTTTTTTGTAAACATCGAAATATTTCGGTTTGTTTTCTTTCCTTTTGCAGGTGATTTTTCTAGATTAATAATTTGTTGTTGTTTTTTTTTTACAGTAAAGACGTGAAACAACAATTAGTGAATGCAATGAGAATTGTTATTTCAAAAACAAGAATCACGAAGATAAATGTTTTTAATAATTATTTTGTTTGTGTTATTAGTCAGATTTTTATACCCTCAAAGGCTGAAATGCGTAAGTTGGAAGTTTGAACGAAACTTTTTATATTATTAATAATTTTAATCATTTTAATTGAAGACAAAATTGAAATTTACCGATTTGGAAATTAGTTAATTAGTAAAAATTAATAATACAAATTTTTTAATTAGTAAAAATTAAGAATACAAATTCTTAAATCTAAAACTGATAGTCAAGATAATAAATTTAAATATTTAAAAAATTATTAAATTCTCCTTTTTTTCAGTCATTCCCTTCAATGAAGAGTTAAAGGAAAGTGTAATTTTGTGTATAAAGTGTTTATTAGAGCGATGTACGACCGAAGTTTTGGAATTATTTTACACACAGCAAAATTTACCGAAATTAAGTAATGCAGTATTTTTATGTAATTTGATTGCACGAACGGAAAAATCGAGATCACTCAGGTAAAATTTAAAAAAAAATACTTTTTATTGTTTCCTTAGATTTTAAATGGTAATTTTTTAATTGATATCATGAAAATCATTGAATTCTTGTAAAGTATTTATAACAATTTTTTTTTAAATAATTGAATTCATTTCAAGAATTTTATCGATATCTTCTTTAATAAATTAAATTTCAAAGATAATAATAGAATTCCTTTTAAAAATGTTATTAAATTCTCGTAAAGAATTTTATTAAAATTTAAATAAATTCTAATTAAAGTCTTTTGATGAATTTCTTTGAATTTTTTTTAAACTAATGGAGTTTCTTTAAAAATTTTAATTGAACACTTTTAAAGCAATTAGATTTTATGAAGTTGGATTTTATTAAAATTGTATTAAAACTAATTGAAGTTTTGCGTAAAATTTTATTACTATTTATAAAAATAATTGAATTGTTCCGAAGAATTTATTAAAATTTTAGAAAATAAATTAATTTTATGTTAATATTTGAAGATTAAAATTCTTTCGAGAAAATCTATTAAAATTGTATTATTAATTCAATTAATTCAATTAGATTTTATGAAGAAGAATTTTATTAAAATTGTATTAAAACTAATTGAATTTTTGCGAAGAATTTTATTACTATTTACAAAAATAATTGAATTGTTCCAAAGAATTTATCAAAAGTTTTAGAAATTAAATTAATTTTATGTTAATATTTGAAGATTAAAATTCTTTCGAAAAGTTCTATTAAAATTGTTTGAAAATAATTAAATTTCTGCAAAGGATTTTATTATTTATAAACATTAAATTAATTATTGCAAAGAATTTTACTGTTTATCAAAATAATTGAAATGTTTCGAAGAATTTATTAAAATTTTGAAAAATAATTAAATAGTTATGAAGAGTTTTATAGAAATAATTGAAAATAATGAAATTCTGCTGTTTGGCGGCTGTGGTTATTTTTTATTAAAACTGAATTAAATTAATTTTGACGAACGGGATATTAATTAGAATTGTTCTAGTAGTTGCTTAGTGACCATCAATCAATTTTTGAAGTTCGTAGAAAAAAATAATTTTGAATTTTTGTAATGATTTTACAATTAAAAAAAATAATTGAATTGTTTAGAAGGATAAATTTTCTGAAAATACTTTAAAAAATTTGAATTCATCCGAGGAATTTAATTAAAATTGTTTTGAAAATAATTGAATTCTCGGGAAGAATTTTAATTTGTTTATAAGAATAATTTAATTATTTCGAAGGATTTATTAATATTTTATAAAAAATTGAATTTTTTCCAAGTATATTAAAAATATTTCTAAAAATTAATCTCTTCCGAGGAATTCAATTAAAATTGTTTTAAAAATAATTGATTTTTTGTAAAGATTTTACTGTTTAAAAAAATAATTGAATTGTTTAGAAGGTTTTATTGCAATGTAAGAAAATAATTAAATTCTTTCGTGTAATTTTATTGAAATTGAATTAAAAATAATTTAATTTCCGCAAAGAATTGTAATATTTATAAAAATAAATGAAATGTTTCGAAGAATTTATTAAAATTTCGAGAATTATTTAAATTCGTATGAAGAATTTTATAGAAATAATTGAAAATAATTAAATTTGTTTTTCTTTTTTTATAAATATTTTGACAATAATTGAATTATTTTAAAAGAATTTAAAATTCTTGTTGAATTGAATTTTAGGGAAATTTTTGGAAAAAAAAAATTGTTTCGTGTAAACTTATTCCTTCGAAGAATTGTAGTATTTATAAAAATAATTGAACTGTTTCGAAGAATTTATTAAAATTTTAGGAAATAAATGAAATTTATGAAAATATTTTTAAAAAATTGAATTCATCCGAGTAATTTAATTAAAATTGTTTTTAAATTTTGACAATGAAATTATTTCAAAAATTTATGTTTAAAAATACAAAATTTTGTAATTTGCATAACAACAACAACAGATCGAATAACAAGTTCCGCGCGTAAAATTTGCTTCTTTAATTTTAATTTAATTTAATATTTAATTTTTCAGAATTGCAGCAATTGAGACTATAATGGTTCTGTTTCAAGTGCACGACGCAGCTGATAATGAAGATGTAGTTTTTCGATCTCAAGTGGCAGATTCTGTGATGGTCATTTTGCCCGGAATTTTCAGTGGATTATTAGAAGTAGCCACCGGAAGTGATATTCAGGGACATAAACTTACAGTGGCACGTCTTAATCTTATTTTGAACCAAATCTATAATCTTAATTTTGCTAATGAATCAGTAACATTAATATTATTTTTATTTAATTTTAATTTATTTCTTAATTGTAATTTCCCCTTTTTTTGAATTGCAGATGGATTAGAATTTAAATTTCCATTTTCTTTTTATTGCAGATTGCAATTAGATCCTGGAGTAGAATTATTTCATTAGTAATGGAGGATTCCGTAGAGCTGAAAAGTGAACCACTTTTGGATTCAATTTGTAAAAAGAGTGAAATTTCCATAAAGGAATTTGAGAAAACTTTGAAATTCCAAAGGTCTGCGGATATGAAAACTTACGTTAATTTCGCTAAGAGAACTCCGGAATGGTTTCAATTCGCAAGTAATAAGCTAAATATTCTCATGAACGAATTGAACACTCTTACTTCGCATTCTCATTTCAAAGTACGAAAGGAATTGTCCGTGGGAATTAATTTATTACTCACGAAATGTCCAAGGTGATTAGATAGTTGTCACTTTTAGCAATTTTTCTTTCTTTTCTTTTTTCTTTCTGTTTTTTTATATTATTATTTCCTTCTATTTTTTAAGATTAAATTGTTTCTTTTTTTCTTACCGTTCTTTTAACGTTCAGTGTTTTCTTCTTTACATTTATCATTGCAGAAATATGAAACCATCGTTTTCGAAATTGGTAGAAATTCTAATAACTTTGTCCGAGGATGAATCTGAAGAAGTTAAGAGTACAGCGAAACTTGGATTAACTTCAATAAGTGCTAAATGTTCCGAGGAAAAGGGAATGAAGACACTAGTTGAATTGATTGAGGATAATTTTTACAATTTACTCACAGCACTGCCGAGAATTATGCGAACAGCTGGTTCGTTATTTTTATTCAATAGATTTTTCTTCTTTCGGAGATGGAAGATTTAACAATTTTTCGTTCTAAATTTTTCAGATGACTCGATGCAGCTCTCGTATTTAAATCAATTGACAGCGTATTTACGATTATTGGGCAAACAAAGATTGCCTCAAGTTATGCTGTCTTCGGCACATTTGCAGAGAATGATTCTTGCCTTGGTTTACGTCGCCGAGCTCGATTGCAGTGGAATTTCTGTTTTAGAAGATTTCTCATCGAAACGTAAGGGAATTTAGTTAAAATTCAATACCAGCGAAAATTCGACTTCTCGAATTGAATTTTTTTGAATAATTGAACTTTTTGGGTTAAATTTCAGTTAGTTAAGAAATTTTATTAAATGAATTGTCTAAGGAGAATTTATCTATGATTTTTGCAAATAATCGAAATTTCAATTATTGAAGAAAATGGGGATAAAATTCTTGGAATGAATTTAATTATTTATTTTGTAATTATTGAGGAAAGTGTAGATAACATTTCATTTATTTAGATGTTGATAGTATTCACTACTCAAGGTGTCACTCGTCTTGGAGGCAATTTAAATTCATCAACAGCTCGTCTGCGGAAAAGAAACTTCTTGTCATTTGCAAACTTCTGGGTGAACTTGGCGATTTTGAAATTTTAATCGATACGATTTTGAAATTTATGTTCGATATGCCGCAATATAGAAAAGAATTAACAATGCTGCTTAATTGGATAGTTCAAGGTATTTTAAATTTAATTGACTATTATTAATTATCAGGAATACTTAATTAATATTAATTGAATATTTTCAAACCAGTTATTTAATTTTCTCTCTAATAATACGTTTCTAATACTTTTCTAATATTTTACTAATAAATTTCTATTTTTTAAAACTCGATTTATAATTTTCACTGCTGCTGCTTTTTTTCTTTTTTGCAAGTTTGCACTAAAATTTCAGTTTTTAGTTCCAGATGCAAGTTCGGAGAAATTGTTACTTTACAGGGAAATAATTGATCAGTACATAGCTCCAGACTTTTGGTACTCGCCATTAGAAGTCTCGGAAGACGTTAATTTACGAGAAGTGCAGAGTAATCTCATACAATGTTGTCTTTTAGTTGAAGGTTTGGGAAATATAGCAGAAATTTTAAAGAAAGATTACGATCAGTTTCTGCTCAAAACGCTTTATATCGTCTTAGAACGAACAGGTACTTTTTTAAATACTTATTTCGGACGCAGTTAAAATGTAATTTGAGAAAATCATTTTTCCGTTTCAATTTTTCCCTCAGTCGAAAGAGATTGAAAGAAGAATTAAATATTGAAACTAAATTGAATAGAAATTAAATTAAATAGAAATTAAATTAATAGAAATTCAATATTGATATTAAATTAATAGAAATCCAATATTGAAATTAAATTAAATAGAAATTAAATATAGAAATTAATTTCATAAAAAGTAGAAAAATATGATTGAATATTTGAATAAATGAATTTTCAGGCAGTGGACACAATTTGCTGAGAACAGTGGGACTCGAGGCATTGGAGAAAATAACAAAATCACAATACAATACGACTGAGGAACTTTTGCAGAAAAATGTTGATTATATTTCCTATCATGTTACGTTAAAATTGCGACGAGTGAACAGAAATCCCGGAGTTCTCGACGTTCTTGCTGTGGTGATGGAATTCAGTACAATGGATTTTCTGCCGTGTCTTAAGGAAATTGTCAACGACGTTCTTCGACAGTCGAATGAAACAATACAAAAGGACAATATTGATTCGTTTTTACGAGTATTTTACACTTTTACAAAATGTGTCCGGAGATTGACATTGAAAAATGTCACGCAATCAAAGGAGGAAAACAATTTCGGAAATAATTCAAATAAAAAAGAAAGAATAATCCAACAGTTAGTAGAATACAAAAAATTGAAGGAATTGACGAAGCTAGAGAATATTGAGGAGGAGGAAAAAGAGGAACCGGTCAGTATTGAGGAAATTGAGGAGGAAATGAAGAATTCTGCTTCTTACGGTGAAGAAGGTATTTTTCATATATTAAATAAATAAAATAAATAAATAAAATCATTTATTAAATAAATAAAAGATCAAAAAAACATGAATTTTGATTAATTAATCAAAGTTGACTTTTTTTCATCTTTTATTTATTTAATAGTATTTTATTTTTTTGTTTTTAGAGAGAGAAGAGGAAAAAGTACCGGAATATGTGCAAATGATAGAAGAAGTAATGAAGCGTTGCTTACACTTTTTGCCAAGTAGAGACTTGACAATTTCAACTCGAGCCATGATCACATTGAACGAAGGACTCTTCTTATTAGTCGATTGGGAAAATAAACTTTTACCAATTGTTCACCTAATGTGGCATCCATTAGTCGATCGATTCCGCGATTCAAATCCAATCATCATTAATCGTGCTTGGCAACTTTTTACAACACTCGCGCTTGTCTCGAAAGATTTCATTCGCGCGAGAACATTAAAGTGAGTCACAGAATTTGAATAAGAAAAACATTTTCCTTGTTTCTAACTTTTTAGTCGTTTAGAAAAGAAATTATCTTTTACAAAAAAATAAAATAAAACCTTGAATATAAAATACAAAAAAAAAATTAATACTATCAGCAAATACACAAACAAAAGAAGAATATTTATTTCCAATATTTCGTTTTCAGAAAATTGTTGCCGCCACTAGCGGAATTTTTGAGCAAATCCTCGGGGGAGAGTTACAAGAAGGACTCGGGTAGTATGTACAATTTTACACAAATTTTCAAACTCCAAAAAGAACTTCTCCTGCAATTTGGACACGTAGCGAGAGATTTACAATTACACGAGGGACAATTGTGGGAAATTCTTGGAATCTGCGAACCTTACTTGAGTTGTTTGCAAAATAAAATTCTACAGGAGTGCTGTGTGACGATGTTTGAAAATATTGCCGACTATAATAGCGATATCGTTTGGACAAAGTGCCTCGCAATGTGGAATAAACATGTCGAACGTATGGATGCAATTTCTTTTCACGACTGGTATGAAAAGGTAAAATTTTAACTATTACAATTTCTTATAAAAAAAAAACTCTAAACTTTGCAGAGAATCAATATTTTACAAAAAAAAACAAGAATTTAATCCCTTTTTTTCATTTATTACAGATTGATCAATTTGAGTCACAAAAGGAGTATCAGGGAAATCTTCAGACAATTTTTAATTATATTAAGCAAAAAGATATTCTTTAGAAGGTAACACAAATGAATATTTTTTCTTAAGTAACATTTTTCACTTTTTGATAAATATAAAATATTTTTTCCATTCTAATTTTTATTTAAAAGTAATAAAAATTAGTAATAAAATACAATAAATAAGAGAATAGAAATAATATAAAAAATAATAATTTTCAATAATATAAAAAAAAATAATTTTCAATAATAATAATAATAATAGTAATAATAATAATAAATAATAATATCCAAAAAAGGAAGTAACAAAAAAGCGATACCTTCTGTTTATTATTATTTGTGGGGAAAGCAATAAACGAAAGAAAAGATGCCACAGATAAAAGTTGCAGAAGGAAAGTCGGAACAATTAGAGGAATAACCCATGGGAATTCCCCATTTTTAGGAATTGGACCGTCTATAGGTCGAAAAATTTTCCTTATTTGTATTTAAAATATTTTTGAACAGTGCTTTGCGGAAATAATTTTTGGAAATGTACAAATAAGACACCTCTCGAGTAACGGTAATTAAAGAGCCATTAAAACGGAATTAAATCCTTCTACAATTTTCTCAATGAAAAAAAACCATTAAACCACCAGAGATATTTAAATCGATATTATTTAAAATTTAAAGAGTTTCGTTCAATTTATTTTTTTCGTATTTATAATAAAAAAGAAATAAAGAAAAAAAATAACTTAAAGAAAAAAGAATTTTAGAAATAAAGAGAAATAAAAAAAATTTTTTTTTTTACTAATTAATTTGGACTTTCGTCTTCTTTGTTTATTTATAGAAGGAAAAAATTACTTCAAATTACATATTGCAATTGAATTTTGAGGAATAATAAATAGAAATAAATATTTATTTTCATAGATTTGTAAATACGTTTGTAATAATTTTTTTAAATGAAAAAAAAATTGTCTAATATCAGAGATCTTGCTCTTGACTGTGTACGTAATATTTTCTTGTCTCTGTAATTTTTATACCACAGCTTTCAAATGGTCTTTGCTAGTAGAATACATTGTCTTGTGTGATTTACCTGCCACCACCTTTATTTGTCTTTTCAAATTACACACCACTTCCTGTTGTAAACCAAGCAGGTACGAAACATGAATTTCTATACAATTTCTAAATTTTCTTCTCTGAATTTACAATCTTCACCCTTTTCTAATTTCGTGTCTGTGGCATTTTTCCCAAAAAAGGAATAAATTTATTCACTTGTAGATAGATTAATATTTATTTCGTACTTTATTATCAAACAAGGAATATTATACGAAAAGTTAAAATTAATTTTATTATTATTATTATTATTATTATTTTATAATTATCATTATATTATTTATTTAATACTATACTTATTTATTTCGTTTCATAAAAAATGTTTCTTTATAGATTTAAAAATCGCGAATTAATTATTTTTAGTAGAATTTTTTATAAAATTGAACTATTTCATTGTTTATTATTATTATTATTTATTAAAAATTTTATTCACTTATTCCGTTTTATAAAAAATGTTTCGAAATTTACAAGTTAAAATTTCTTCTCAGAATTTTACTAAAATATTGAATTTAATAATTAATGCTTTGAATAGAAACGATTTTGTCAATATAATTGCAATTAATAATTTTTTTATTCAGTTTTATTGAAATTATTATTTAAAAAAATCGAATTCCTTTCAACAATTTTATTAAATTAAATACATTTTTCTATTAAATTAAAATTAAATTCTTTTGAAAAATTTCAAGAAGCATTTTTTTGAATAATTTTAATTGAAAATTTCCAAAATATTTAAATTTTAAAAAGAATTTTTCTTTTCAGATTTAAAAATTGCAAGCAATTAATTATTTTCAGTTGAATTTTTTTATTATATTTCACTATTTTATTGTTTATGAAAATAATTGAATTATTTTGATAAAAAATATCATGAAAATTGTACTGAAAATAATTGAATTTATGTGAAAATTTTTTTCATCGCATAAATTTAAATTATTTTCAATTCAATATTTAATTTAATTTAATTTAATTTCAATATTTTTGATATTATTAATTATTAATTGCTTTGAACAATTTTATTAAATTAAATAAAATTCTTATCAAAAATTTGTCTTGAAGTATTTTTTAAAAAATTTGTATTTTTCTGAATAATTTTAATTGAAAATTTCCAAAATATTTGGATTTTAAAAAGAATTTTTTTATTTAAATTTAAAAATCGTAAGAAATTAATTATTTTTAGATGAATTTTTTTGAAAAATTTCACTATTTTATTGTTTATGAAAATAATTGAATTATTTTGATAAAAAATATCATGAATATTGTACTGAAAATAATTGAAATTTGTTTTGATAAAAAATTTCATAAAAATTGTACTGAAAATAATTCAATTTATGTGGAATTTTTTTTTCATCGTATAAATTCAATATTAAATTTAATTTTAATATTTTTTTCTGTTATTAATTATTAATTCCTTTTAACAATTTTATTAAATTTAATCATATTTTTCTGTATTAAATGTAAAGAAAGTTCTTTTCAAAAATTTTTCTTCATGTATTTCAAAAATATTTTATTTTTTACATTTATAATGTTATTTATTATTTTTAATAGTTTTATTATTCAATTTTATTGAAATTGTTGATATAAAAAATCGAATTCCTTTGAACTATTTTATTAAATTAAATAAATTTTTCTATTAAATTAAAATTAAATTGTTTTGAAAAATTTCTTGAAGTATTTTTTCTGAATAATTTTAATATTATTAAAATATTTATTAATTATTATTATTATTGTTGTTATTTATTATTTTTTTGTTTGTATAATTTACTATTATGTTATTTAATGTTATTATTATTATTATTATTATTGTTATTATTTACTATTATGTTATTTAATGTTATTATTATTATTATTTATTATTATTTTTATTAGTTACTATTATGTTTTTAATTTATTAAATTAATTTACTAAAAATGAGGGAAAAGAGATAAATTTTGCAAATGAAATTTTTCCATTTCAGCACACAAGTTTTTCGGGTTTTCCCGAAAGGACCTTCGTCTCTCGCAGTGGGAAAACATATTGTTGTGCACACAAGGAAGGAAAGAAGGATTCTATTTATTCAAGTCCCTCCAATGTGATTGGTGTTCAAACAGCTCAATTGTGATTTGCGCTCAATTATGTTCCTCTCTTTCGGAGTCCACTCTTCTCTTCAGTCTCTTCACTCTCTCTCTTCAGTCTTATTCGAACCGCTCCGTGCTCAACAACTCAATGAACGCGGCTCCGTAAAATTATCGCACGTATAGTGAGTGAATTATCAAATTTAATATTCAACAATCTCAATATGGTGATTTTTAGTTAAAGTGAATTTATTTAATTTCTTCAAAAAAAGTGTTCATTTACAAAAAGGATAATAACAATAGAAAGGATATAGTTATTTAACGAAAAACGAAAAATTTTCTTCATCGGTAAGTTTTTGTTTTTTTTTTTTTTTAGTAAAAAGAGAATGTTTTTGTCTATTATACAATCCAACACTTTCATATCCTATAGAGTATATAACATCATTGAAAAGAACTATCAGTATTAATACGCATAATATATGTGTATGTTTACATACTAGTTCTTATTTATAGAAATTCAAATTTTTCCATCTTTGTTCTTTTCTATTATTTTCTTATTATTCTTTTTTGTGGCTTCGATTATTGATTCGAAAAGAATTTTTTTTAATTTCATTATATTTTTTTTAAATTAAAATGCGAAATTAAATCACTGTTTTATTTTCCAATAATTGCAGAAATTAAATATTCTTTTATTACTCCAAAAAAAAAAATAGTTGCGAAAATTCTTATTTTTTCCCCGGGGGAATTATTCTTTTCACAGACTCTAGGAAATTGGGAAAATTGTCGAATAATTGTAAATTTATTTTTATGCACTTAATTAAAATTATTTTTCAATTTAATTAAAAAAGAAGTCTGAATTTTTATCACAATTCTCCTCTTTCTGGTGAATTAATATTCGAAAGCAGATATAAAAATAGAAATAAACGGTATTTATCCCATTATGTATAGTGCGTGATTCGTATTTGAGGTTTTTTCTTCTCTTTTTTAAAAAACTTTTGCCATTGAGTTGTGAGTTGATATTCAATCTGTGTGTGTGCTTGAAACCGAGAAGCATGACGTCATTGATCGGTGATTGTAATTCCGTAGAAGAGTTTTCGTATAGATAGACTAATTCAAATACAAAATCTGCGTCTATTATTTTCGAACAAAAAAAAAAAATAAGAGCTCCGAAAAAATAATTCTTCTCCATAAAGGATTTTAGATATTTCTTTTTCAAAATTTATTTTTACGCGCTACCTCTCTTAAATCCTTGATTGTGATCAAAAACCGGTTTTGTTATTAATATTTTACAAAACTAACAAAGCGTAATCAAACGGATGTTACTGATAAAAATGAAACGAAAAAAGAAAAATGTTTTGCGAAGATTTAATAAATAATAAGAAAAAAATAGAAATAATTTATCACCTTGAATTCGTGAATGAAAACGAATAAATGAATAGAAATTAATTTCTAGAAAGTTTCAGAATCGAAGTACAAAAAAAAATTTATTTTAATTTATTTTTATTTTCTATTGAGAGAAAAAAAGTGGATTATTGATTTGAATCTCTTCGATTAGAAATATATGATTATGCAATTATTATTATTTGTTTCATTCTAATTGGCGATGAGGTTCTTGTCCTTTGACCTGGTTGGAAAATCCTGACTTTTACGTGTATTCATATCAATCATATTAGTATCAAGAATCAAAATGTTTACCATTTGCTTTGACATTATCGTTATTTTTTTATTCTCCGCGTTTTCCTAAAAGTAAAGTACAGAATATTTTTCGAAAAATAGAAGAAATCATTTTTAAGATAATTGGGACATATATTTATAGTAATTAATTCTTTTATTCTTTACTGAAAGATTTTGTTTTCGATGAAAATTCTGAAATTCATAGAAACATTTCTAAGATTTATTCTTCTTTTTTTCATTTCTGCTATTTTATTGCTTTATAAATATGAAACAACATGGAGAATAATTATTTGCAATTATTTCTGTTGAAATCAATGATTACTATCATTTTAAATTCGAATTCAATTTGATGAAACTATTTTTTTTTTAATTAAAATTGTTTTTTATTTTTTTTATTCTTTTTTAAAAGAAGAATAATTTAATTATATTAATTTACTATTAATGTTAATAAAAAGAATAATAATAATAATTAATTTTCAGAAGTCAAAAGAATTATTTTTTTAGAATACAATAAAGAAAAATGTTATTTGTGAAATTTTATTTATTTAATTTGTAAATTAAATCTTGAACAATTTCAATAATAATAATAATAATAATAATAATAATAATTACAGACAGTTTCACAGATTATTTTTCCGATACGAGTTTTGAAATTATTGATGATTTTGCAATTAGCAGAATTTATGTTACAAAATTGTTTATTTAATAGAATAAATTTTTTTCTGTAATTTATTATTTAAATTTTTTTTTAAAATTTGTTTGAAGACTTTTATTTGCAAATGTTGAAATGCGATCTCAAAAAATTGAATTCTCAGAGAATTTAATGAAATTGTACTGAAAATAATTGAATTTATGAGGAAATTTTTTTCATCGCATAAATTTAAATTATTTTTAGTTCAATATTTAATTTAATTTAATTTCAATATTTTTTATATTAATAATTATTAATTCTTTTGAAAAATTTCTTGAAGTATTTTTAAATTATTGCATTTTTCTAATTGAATGTTATTGATTATTTTTAATAATTTTATTATTCACTTTCATTGAAATCATTGATAAAAAATTGAATTCCTTGGGACAATTTTATTAAATTAATTAAAATTATTAAAATTTTTAAAAAAAGTCAATAATAAAAATGTTTGTTTAAAAAATTTCTTCCAAATTTTCTGAAAAAATATCAAATTTTTAGTATAAATTGCAAATTTATTTCGATTTTTATATAGTAAGGAAAAAAACAGAGCAAAATATTTTGAAATTGTGTAAAAATGAGAAAAGAAGATAAAGTGATGAACAAAATTCGTTTAATAATAAATTGTTTGATTATTTGATTATTAATTATTAATTTTTCCATTTTTCGTCAAAAAAAATTACAATTAATTTCCTTTTTATGTTACAGATGAGTTTCTAGTCCTGCGTGCAAAAAAATACTAACAATAACAATGCAGCGATTGTGGAAAATTTTGGAATTAATTCTCATCTTGAATGTAGCAATTATTTACGGTAATAATTGCCAAATACCAAATTATGACAGTATTTGTCAGTGTTCACGTTCCGTGTCAGGAAGATATGACATGGATTGTCCCATTAATTCAACGAGAAAAGAAATTGACATCAGAATTGAATATTCCTCACAGCAAATTGTCAAGATATTCTGTCCGAATAATGAAAATTTATTATACTTTGATCACAATTTGAATTCAATTGTGAAGAATGTCAAGATACTGGCTCTGCATAATTGTCAATTTGAAGACATTAAAATAAAAAATCTCGCCTCATTAGTGGGTGCGGAGAATCTTGAAACACTGCAAATTCTCAATTATAAACGAATGAATTTCGTCACATTGAACAAGTGGCAATTTCAAGATTTGCCGAATATTAAAACATTGGAAATATCCGACACGCGTTGCAATAGTTTAGACGCTGATCTATTGGAATTCACGCCAAATATCACGACACTAATTATGAGAAACGATCAAATTAAAATGATTCCAAAAAATTTCTTTCAATTCACACCCAATCTCAAGAGTATTGAATTGGGAATTAATAAAATTAAAGCATTCGAACAAGGGACTTTTGATAATTTGAAGGATTTATTGTTTCTCAGTATTTGGCGAAATGAATTGTCGAGTTTGGGTAGTAATATTTTTGCCGAACTCAATTCTGTCGAGACAATTAGTCTCTTTTCGAATCCACTGACAACATTGCCTGACGACATTTTCCACAGGAATGTCAATTTGAAAATGATCAATCTCTCGCGGAATTCGTTCAAATATTTGCCTGCGGAACTATTTAAAAATTGTCAGCATCTCAAGAGACTGAAATTAGAGAACGTAATGCATCTTTCAAGTTTACCTGATGGATTCTTGAGCAATTTGACGAATTTAATGGAAGTCAAATTAGATGCGTCGAGTTTGAAGAGTCTTCCTGGAAATCTTTTCGAGGGCTCGAGGAATTTAGTGAATATTAGTATGCAAAAAAATCAATTCTCATCATTGCCGGCTAATCTGTTTTATGGTCTGGACAAATTGGAACGCCTCGAACTCAATAATAATAAGATTGCAAATTTAGATGACAAGCTTTTTGATTCTTGTGTCAATTTGAAGAACTTGAATATCAACAACAATAATGTCGTCGCAATAACAGAGTACGTATTTTATTTATTTAGCTAACAATTATAAATTGATTTTTTAAGATTTCAATTCAAGTTATTGAGAAAAGTACCACATTTTTAAAAATACGAAATTTTTCGAAAGAATTTAATTTTAAGTTATTTAATTTATTAAAATTGTTCAAAGGAATTCGATTTTTTAATCATTTAATTTCTAAATTCTGAAAGTTGATCCGTGGCCTGTAGTTATTATCAGAACAGTTATTGAGATAAGAAAAAAAAATGTTAGTGAACAAAAATATTAAAATTTTCCAATTTTAAGATGAATTTTTACAATTTTCTAATTAAGCAATTTTTCTTTTTTTTACAGATTTACATTTTCAAAACTTGTGAATTTGGAAACATTATTTATGAAACGAAATAAATTGAGTAGCATTGACAGTCAAGCCTTCTACTCTTTGCATCGTTTGAAGAGAACTAATTTTGCATTTAATAATTTAACAACAGTGTCAGTGACAAAATACGGCTGTGAATCTGTATTCAATAGATGCAACCAATTAGAATTATTGGATTTATCTTACAATAAAATACCAATGTTGTGCGACGATTGGATCAGATTTCCCGGACACAATTTCAATTTTCTCAATCTCTCTCACAACGATATTAATTCTCTAACCGTAAGTTTTTCTCAATTATTAATTAACTAGCAAATTACGCAATTTTTTATTTTGAAATATAAATTTTAGAATAATTTCATAGTCAAAATTTTAAAAAAATCACTTATTGAGTACAAAATTAATTATTACTGTTCATATTTAAAAAATTTTAATTGAATTTCACGAAAGAATTGAATAATTTTCTAAAATTTCAATAAATCCTTCTAAACAATTCAATTATTTTTTTAAATAGTAAAATCTTTACAAAAATTCAATTATTTTTAAAACAATTTTAATTGAATTCTTCGGGAGGTCAATTTTTTAAAATTTTTTTAACGAACTTCGAAAAAATTCAATTTTTTTCTAAAATTTTAATAAATCCCTTCGAAAGAATTCAATAATTTTCGAAAAATTTAATAAATTCTTCTAAACAATTAAATTATTTTTTTAAGTAGTAAAATCTTTACAAAAATTCAATTATTTTCAAAACAATTTTAATTACATTCCTCGGATGAATTCAAATATTTTCAAATATTTTCTTTGCCGGAATTAAATTATAGTTTTAATTCAATTTCACTAAAATTACACGAAAGAATTTAATAATTTTCAAAAATTTCCATAAAATTGTATTTCAACAAGAATTTTTGAATTCTTTAAAAATATTTCAATTCTTGTCAAAATATTTATAAAAAAGAAGAAAAAAATTCATTATTTTCAAATATTTCTATAAAATTCTTCATAACAATTTAATTATTTCTCAAAATTTGAATGTAAATTCTTCGAAACATTACAATTATTTCTATAAGTAATAAAATTCTTTGCAATAATTCATTTATGTTTATAAATAGTAAAATCCTTTGCAGAAATTTAATTATTTTTAAAACAATTTTAATAGCATTTTCGAATAAATTTTTAATCTTCAAATATTAACATAAAATTTATTTATTTTCGAAAATTTTAATACATTCTTCGGAAAAATTCAATTCTTTTATAAATAGTAATAAAATTCTTCCCGCCAAGAATTCAATTAATTTTATAAATAGTAAAAATTTTTGTAGGAATTCAATTATTTTCAAAACAATTTCAAATAAAATTCCTCGGATGAAATCAAATATTTTTCAATATTTTCATAAAATTTATTTACTTTCCTAAAATTTTAATAAATTCTTCGAAACAATTCAATTATTTTTATAAATACTACAATTGTTTGAAGGAATTAAATTATTTTTAATTTAAATAAAATTACACGAAAGAATTTTATTATTTTCAAAAATTTCCATAAAATTCAATTTCAACAAGAATTTTAAATTCTTTAAAAATAATTTAATTACTGAAAAAATATTTATAGCAAAGAAAAAAAATTTCATTATTTTCAATTATTTCTATAAAATTCTTTATACAAATTTAATTATTTCTCAAAATTGAAATAAATTCTTTGAAACATTTCAATTATTTTGATAAATAGTAAAATTCTTTGCAAGAATTCAATTAATTTTATAAATAGTAAATATCTTTGCAGGAATTTAATTATTTTCAATACAATTTTAATAAAATTCTTCTTCATAAAATCCTGAATTTTTAAAGAAACTCAATTAGTTAAAAAAAAATTTGAAAGAAATTCTTCAAAAGAATTGAATTAGGATTTTTAAAAATTTTAATAAAATTCTTCACGACAATTTAATAACATTTTTAGAAGGAATTCTATTATTTACAAATTTTTTGATAAAATTCTTTGCAATATTCGATTATTTTCAATAAATTAATTTATATCTTTCTTATTTGGAGAAAACTAATTTGTTTAGAACGAAATCTAAAAAAATTTTATCCGAATTGTTACAGGTGGATGATTTGGATATCAAAAATCAAAAGGACTTCACTATCGATTTATCTTACAACAAGATAACGAATGTCAATCTACATGATCCATTTAATGAGAATTTTGAGGAGCGTTTCAATGGCGAACGTCGAAGTTCAGTTGTATTATTTTTGAATAATAATCCAATTGAATGTGACTGTGGTTTATACGACTTTCTACGTTATTTGGATGGTTCGATGATGAATGTGAGGGATACGTTATCAATTAAAACAGGACCAATGAAATGCTTCAATTCGAAAATGTACGAGAATATTTTACTGTCGGAATTGAATTCCAAGAGTTACAAGTGTATTCCACCGATGGAGGCAATTAATCACGTTGAAATGTGCCCCAACAATTGTGACAAGTGGATAAGACCGTTTGACAAAACATTTATTTTCAATTGCTCCTATAGGAATTTGCATCAAGCTCCAGAGAGTCTGTGCTCACTGAGAGATGAAAATTTTGTCAATGAACTTGATCTCACTGGGAATCGGATCAAAATTATTCCCAATCTTCAATACAATGGTTATAATAATCTATCGCGACTTACATTGTCACATAATGAAATTTCGTCGATTTCGAGAAATGTTCTTCTTCATTCAACACTTGAGGTGAGTCACTATTTATTTTAATTTATTGATAGGCTTATTTCAGTTCTCTTGTCAATTTGTTGATCGAAATTTCACTAAAATGTAATCTTTTTCTAAATGCGTTTGTTTTTTTTTTTACAGAAATTGGAACTTGATAATAATCAGCTCACGAGAATTGCACCGGATGTTATTCACAAATTGAAATTATCCGTGAAGAAGATGAAGCTGGGCAACAATCCCTGGCAATGTGATTGTGAGACGAGAAGTTTGCAGATGTTTGTTCACATGAAAAATACAACGGTCGAAGATGAGGAGCACGTGGTTTGCAAGAATTTCAATAAAATCCTAACGAGATTAACAATCGACGAATTGTGTCCATCGAATCTCGAATTAATTGTCATCGCCAGTATATTCACTGCCGTCTTGGGACTCACTTTCGGTCTCATTGCAACCTTCTACTATCGCTATCAGCAGGAGATAAAAATATGGCTCTACGCGAATAATCTTTGTCTCTGGTTCGTCACCGAGGAGGTTCTCGACAAGGACAAACCATACGACGCATTCGTCAGCTATTCCCACAAGGACGAGGAGTTTGTCGTCAATGAACTAATGGAGAAGCTCGAGAAGGGATCAAGATCATTCAAGCTCTGCGTTCATTTTCGCGATTGGCTCGCCGGCGAATGGATTCCTTATCAAATAGCAAGATCCATTAAGGATTCAAGGAGAACGATTGTCGTTGTGTCGCCAAATTTCATTGCCAGTGAGTGGGGTAAATTGGAATTTCGTACTGCTCACAAGGAGGCGCTCAATGAGGGAAGAGCGCGAATTATTGTCATACTCTACGGCGATATTGGACCCATTGATAAATTGGAACCTGATTTGCAATCCTATCTGACAATGAACACCTACGTCCAATGGGGTGATCCTTGGTTTTGGAATAAACTCCGCTACGCATTGCCCCACAAATCGGACGCCGTTTATGGTCCGAAGAAATACAAGAATCTCAGTAAGACAATAATTCCACTAAATTTCAACAACAAAATTGAGGTGAAACAACAATTTTCCGAAAGTGGTCTAATGCCACTGAATAATAATAATAATAATACGAAAATTTTTTCTAATGAAAAAGTCATCATTGACATGAGTGACGAAGAGTGTAATAAATTGAACACTCATTGCTAGTTTTGTTTGCATTTCGAAAATTAATAATTCAAAAACGTGTAAATATTTTATCCAGAATTTTCGAATGTGAACATTTTTTTTATGCTAGAAGTTTTTCTATAATTACGTTCATAAAGAAATAATTATGACACTTTATTCGCAAATTTTTACCAAGCGTGAACAATAGTCATATTGTTATTTTTTTAAACTTTGAATTCATGAAACTGTTCGAAAGTATTTTCTAATATTTATCAAAAAGTACGAAATTATGGATTAGTTTATATAGTCTATTTTTTAATTACAATATAAGGCTGTTTTAGAATTAAGACCAATTAACTACTGTAAAGACTCAGACAGTAGCCTCAATATTTCGCCTTAAAAATCGAATCGAGATTTTACTCCAATTGATAAAAAAAACGTGGTAATTGTAAATATAGTGTAAAAGGAGTTCGATTTAAAGAGAGTTTTAATTATGTAAATGAGAATTTAACGGTTTGAAAATTAACTCTGCATTATTTTGAGAATTTAGAAGAAAAATTCTCGAAAAATTGGGATTTTAATTTGAAAACTAAAAACAGTGCTGTATACTTTTTTTTTTGATTGAATATTAGTTAAAATACTCGACTTTCTTGTGGCAATTGTGCCATAAAATCGTTATAAAAATTGAGACTGATATAAATGTATGGATATTAATTATATTTTTACTGCGCTTCACATAAGTTATAATATGTGATAATTATTGATAATTATAATAATGTATATATTTCAAATTAAAGAAAAAAAAACTTGTATAGTCAAAGAAAAGGTAGAATTAATTTTCGTTTCTTCTAAGTTTGTAAATATTTGTTTTTAGCATTTTTGAATACTAAATAAAGCATTTTTTTTTTAAAATATATCAATACTTTTAGTTATTGGCTACATTTCCCAATGTAATGTGCAAAAACAAAATTCGATTATTTTTAATATACAAAATTTTCATCCAAATTTCTCGAAAAATTAAATTATTGTTAAAATTTTTATAAATTTGTCTCTTAGCAATAAATAATAATAATAATAATATTAGTTATGTTTAATAATAAAAATCGAAATAATTAAATTTTGATAAAATTGATTATAAAAATTCAATTTTTACAAACGTTCAATTATTATTTAATAAATTATTTATTTTTACAGTTAAATAATTGATTTCTTGTAGAATTTTCTAATAAATATTGATTTAAAAATAAATTTCAAGTACAATTTTCGAATATAATTGAACATTGTATTAAAAAATTGTTATTAGAAAATTCTACGAGAATTCATATATTTAACTCTAAAAACAAATCTTTAATAAATAATTAAACTTTATCAACCAATTTTCAAATAATTGAATTCTTTACAAAATTTTAATAATTTTTTTTTTTAATAATTGCATTTTTCGAGAAATTTGATGATAATTTTGTACATTAAAAATAATTGAAATTCTGACAAGAGTTTTATTAAAATTTTTCATAAATATTTGAATTTCGGAGAAAAATTTTATTATACATTTCATTTATAAAGATAATTTAAATTTTGACGGGAATTTTTGGTAATTTTGGAACATAATTGGATTTTTTGCGAAGAATTACGTTAGCTTTGAAAATAATTGAATTCTTGAAACTAATTTTATTAAAATTTCTTTTTAAATAATTGAATTGTTGTGTGAAATTTTATTGAAATAGCAAACATTGAAAATAATTGAAGTTTGAGAAATTTTTGAGATTAACTAAATTTCTACAAAGATGTTATTAAAATTATTTTAAAAAAAATTGAATTGTCACGTAATAATTTCATTGGAATTTTTGTAAATAATTTAATTCTTTGAGCAACAAATAATAAAAGATAAAAAAAATAGTTAAATTTTCGAAAATCTTAATTTCTATATGAAAAAATAATAATTAAATATTTATCGAAAAATGAAGTTCTTGATGTTTTACAACAATTTTCTAAATAATAATAAATATAGATTTAAAAACATGGAAAAATTCTGTTTTTAACCTGTAAAACCTGGAAAAGTCAGGGAATTCGAAAAGGATAAATGCGTGTCAACCATGAAGATTTCATCATTTTTAACAGCAACGATAATTAGTTTTTCTGGTAATTAAGAAGAAAATTTACCTTTAAAAGGGAAAAATGGACTGATATTCTAAATTTTCTAAACTATAAAAATAAATAACTGTCAAGTTTAGAAAACACCTCGATAACCGGAAGTTAGAAGCATCTTTAACATTGGTAGCACTGTTTACAAGTTGAATTTCGTTTATACGGGACAAATTCAAATCACTAATTGTGATTGGCTCTAACAAAAAAGTATGCGAAATAGAGCCAATCACAATGCTACTTGAATTTTGTTGAAAATTCGTACGAATTCGGTAGTGTGTACTCACCTTCAGTAAATACGATGATACCATTTTTCCAGATTTTAAATAAATTAATTACAAATTTAACAAAATAAAAACCAATAAACAATTATCATGATTCAAGAAGCAATTGATTAATTTTTTAAATTATTTATTGAATGGAAAAAACACGTTTTTCTCCATATTCGAAAGTAATTACCTTCCTCCTCCTTTTTTCTGTCCAGTAAAATGAAAGATGTTCTATCTTATTTTTCCCGCCATGTATTGTTGTTGGGTTTGTTGGTATATGTTTGTGTGCACTTGTTGAGTTTTTATTTGTGTTTGTAGAGAACTGAGAAGCTCATAATAAAATGTTTCACCTTTATTGTTTTTCTTCTTAATATTTAAAAAAAAAAGTATTTAACTAATGTTTTGTTGTGAGATTTTACAAGTTTCTAGACGAAAATGGAAACGTTTATGCCATCGGAAATTGCTAGACTAGTCATCGGTAAATATAAGTGTATTTAAATGATAAATAATTCTAAAATCTAGACTTCTTATGCGTCTCTAAAGAGTAGCTTTTTCTAAAAAAAGAAAGAAAAATATCAACAGTTTTTCAATTGAAAATAATTTTTGCATAATTCATGTTCTCTTGGTTTTTGTAAAAATATTTGCAATCTTTGATGTCAAAGTAAAGGAGCTAAAGTTATACGTTGAAGGACAATAAAAAAGAACAAATTACATTATTTTCGATTTTCGAAATTGACAATCTAACGAAACGAAAAAAAGATGAGATGGAATTATCATTATTATCACTAGGGGATAAATGGGAGAAATTGGGAATAATTTGAGTGCAAATAGATTTTAAATGCCAAATGTTCGAAGGTTATGTTTTGTTGAATGCGCTAAATTTTTTTTATTAACTTCAATGATAAACGTAAATAATTCGGTTAAAAATAGAATATTGTCGGTTATGAAACGTTGTGAGTATTAGTTTTGTATATTGAAAATTGCAAATTCATTTCTAGGTTATTTGGAGGAGCAAAAATGTGATGAGGCAGCGAAATTATTCCTGGAAGCGTCTCCACTTTTGCATGAATGTCGCATGGTTCAAGCAAGTGGGAAAACGTTTCGAAGACTCGTTAGGGAAATGACTCTGGTCGACGTTTTCGACAAATATTGTTCCATAATTTCCTTCAGTGAGAATTCTTTTTATTTAATAATATTGAATAGTATTTAATAATAGAATAATATAATAATAATTGAAACAAATTTGAATTTTTGATTAATTTTTCTTTTAGTTCAAGAGAGGCTGAATAAAATTGCTGATTCTGATCAAGTCAAGCAGTGTGGAGATTTTCTCGAACAACTCAGATTTTTAATTGATGGTTCACGAAGTCAACGTTTTGTTGTCAATATCAATGTACCATCGCAGGTAATTGAAGATTATTATTTTTTTAAGAAGAATTTTTTTACAAATAAAACCAATAATATTGTCGATTCAAAATTGACTTTTATTTTCAGAATTCAGCGACAAATTCGGGAGGATCGCCTATTATTTCCAGTAGTATTAGAAAAAGACAACGCAGTGGAAGTGATCGTGATCGCTGTAAGCGTTTTGCGAAATTACAGCAAACACCCGAGAAGCAATATCATTCTGATAACAGTAAGTATTTGAGAAAATATCTATTTTTCACTTTAATTTAAAATATTTTCCAGTTTACTATTTAATTTTTCTTCTTTCGACAGTTCATTGCGATAAAATTGAGGCAACACCCGCTGAAAGTCTTCCGGGTTACATTGATTCAACAAAATCCGTTCCGGACGAAGGATCAGCGAAACAAATAATTAAAGAGCCCCACATCATTCACGATGAATTCAATGATTACGATTCTAGATTTTACATGCCTGGAACATCAGGTTAGGAAAAAAGGATTTTTCATTTTAAAAAGAAACCAAACTTATTAAGGTTTGGGTAAAAAATCTTTTTCTTTTGTAGAACAAGCCGCGAGTGTGCAGGACTCACACAAGAACGAAGAGAAAAACACTGGGGATTTAAATAAATGTGTACAATTTTCGACAACTCCGTTAAAATGTTCAATGTCCACAGACACACAGGATTTGATAAAAAATTATCAAACAACGGGAACGCAACCATTGCCTTGGGTAGAAATTCTCGACTACGAGGATTTAATGAAGAACGAGACTCTCGAGAACTTGAGCGTAAGTTTTCTTTTCACTTCATTTCAGTTGACATTGTTAATTTATATTTTAAATTCAAATTTTGAAACTCGTTTTTCAGTTGCTG
This sequence comes from Leptopilina myrica (nomen nudum), assembly GCA_032872475.1. Taxonomy (NCBI): domain Eukaryota; kingdom Metazoa; phylum Arthropoda; class Insecta; order Hymenoptera; family Figitidae; genus Leptopilina; species Leptopilina myrica (nomen nudum). The sequence goes on along the minus strand of CM065464.1, from coordinate 2,658,622 downwards.
AAACAAGGTCTACTGCACTGTAAAGAAATTCAGGAACAAATAGCAGAGAATATTAATAAAAGCGGCGTACTACCGACCGACGCAACCTACAAAGACGAGGGTCTCGTCGCAAATCCCTGCATTTTGAATAATTCCGGAATTTTCAAGTCAATTGTCGAGGAAACAATGGTCACCCCCTCATTTCGACAATTTGTCGGCTCAGTCTTAAAAATAACCGACTCAAATTCAAATACAACCGTGGACGCAAACAATCTCACGGATATTTTAACAATAGCAGAACGAAGCGAAAATAAAATCATCGAAACCATCGACAATGAAGTTCGCAATTTTTCCTCAATTCAACGTTGTTCGAAATTCACCAACGAATCCAAAGAAGAAGAAGAAAACGAGGGTATCAATATCAGTGATTTGAATGATCAAAATAACGCCGCTATTCAAAGTATCATAAATGCAAACTCAGCGAATAGTGAATTGAAAATTGAGAAAACAACCACGGAGCAAGTGAGTGGCAATGAATTCGTACCGAGCGTCGACGATAAAAATATACCCGTCGAACTTGACACGAGTATCAAAATTGTCGAACCTGTCGTTCCCGTCGTTCCTGTTGTTTCAAATAAACCGAAAATCATTTCAATGAAAGTTTTGTCGAAGGAGAACAAATTTTCCAAGCGCAAGGAGAAGAAACCTGTGAAAGTTGTTCCGGTTCCAAAACCGGAAGTTTATTCCGACACAATGATAACACCGACGTTGGTAGTTTGCGCAAAGGATGAACCTGGCAGTTTTATGGGAGTTCCTCCATCATGTGAGTCTAATTTTTGTTTAAATTTTCCCTCAAATGGTAAAAAAAAATGGTAAATGGTATTTCTTCTCTTTTCTTTTCAGATACGAATATAATAAATCCCCAGTATTTGAAGATTGCTCCAAAGAGTATTCAAATCAAGCAGGAACCGGTTTATTTCAAACACGTGAATGTACCAAAAAAAGTGCCAAAATCTTCAAAGAAGAATAAAATAGTGGATCAAAATCCAATCGCGATCCCTCCGGTGACGATTTCAGTGCCTGTCGAATTACAACCACCACCGGTGATAACATTCGCTGAAGAAAAAGTTCCCGAGGTGGAATTCGTCCCCAAATCACTTCCAAGTATAGATGGAGAAGAATTCGAAACTAAAATCGTTCCCGAAAGTGTGAAACCCGAAATCGATGATTCGAAAATCAACCCCAAGGAGACGAACTTGAGTATTGAGCCTGTTTGCAATTTGGAGAAGATTACGCTTTATGGCAATGAAACTAGTGCCGCGGAATTTCTTGGTGGCAACGAAATTGAAACGCTAAATGTCGACGCTTCGATGACATTCTCCCTGTCAGGATTGTCGCCTTTTTTGAAAATGAATCGCGTCGAAGAGAAGAAGAGCACTGAAGAGACGAAAGAACCAGAAGAGGAAAAAGAAAAGGAAAAAATTCCCCTCCCCACGTCGAGTGTGATGGAAAAGAAAACCGATTTAATAACCAAACGAACGCCGAAGTCAATTATCAAGAGTCGTTCGAAAAATCATCGTCTCAGTCTCTCCACCCCTCGTCGACGTCACAGTCACGTAAGGGCCCTCGACTTTGGCACACCACCCAAATCGTCATCAAATTCAGCCAGTAAATCAACCAGTAAAATTTCCCCCTCCGTTCGAAATCGTTCCAAAACACACTGTCGAACGTCTCTATTCAAATCGCCGCCGTTCGTCACATCGTCCACGAAGACAACAAAAAGTCCACCCAAGGAAGAAACATACAAAATCCCCATAGCGACTCGTAGTCCAGCTCCTAAATTGATGGGCGGTTGGGAAAAATTCACCGGCATGGACATGATTCTAGGCAAAGTTTCGCCTAACGAAAATTCCAATTTCCCACCAATCGAAAAGAAGTCGCCGCCGAAAATTCTCAAGAGCTGGGACGCCGAACTACGTCTAATGGCCAATCCGGAGACAGAAGTCGCAACCGGCAACAAAGAGCCAAGCGCCAAAAGTTCCAAACGCAGAAGCAAAAATCGAAAGGATGCCAGCGAAAACAGTGCAAAAAAGAAGCAATGCCCGAAGAAGGCGACAAATTCAGCAAAGAAACGAAACTCTTCCAAAAATATTAGTTCCTCTGAAAATAAAGACGTCTCCGCCAATATATCCAGTGACCTCTCGGCGAATGACAAAACGCTCAAGGATTCATTGAACAAGTCTAAAGTATCGGACAAAAACGAATCTCTAGACAATTCCAAAACCTTCTTCCCAAGCGATAAAGACCTGTCCTTCACACTCGACGAATCTGAAATACAAGCAAATTCAAAAATTCTCTCCACTCCGGAATTAATAGAAACCCTCACCTCGAGTCACTCGAAAACAATAGAGACCAAATCGGGCGATATTGTCAAAAAATACGCAAAAGTTGTAACAATTCCAAGAGGCGAACAACAGCAGAATGTGGAATTCATGAAAACATCGCCCAACTATTCGTCGAAGATCATGCAACTCGAGACGCCGAGAAAATTGGAATCGTCGAAAGACATTCCACCGACGCCACGATTCCTGAGTCCAAACAGTAGTTCAATAACGCCATTCACAAAAGTGCGCAATGAAGATTCGAGCAAAATTCCTGATTTGTTCCCAACACCCGACTTCGCACCAACGCCGGGTTGTAAATTAACACCAAACTTAGTTGGCGATAACACGAAGGACGCATTAAAAAAAGGTGAATTCAGCTCTTGTTCGCCGTACTATCAACCGAGTTCCGAGACAAATGACGTTCCACTCGAGGTGGCGAAGAATGCCAAGAGTATCACGAAAGTCGAGGAATTTCAAGTTGTGAAAGTGAATTTGGGTCGTGAAGAGGCGGCGAAGGAGGAATTGATAATTTCCTCCAGTGTTATCGAGGTGCTTGACGAGAAAGTCCCGAACGAACAGTCGGACAAGAGTTCCAACATTCATTCAAGCAGTGACAACGAATCGGACAGCGACAGCGACACATCGTCGAGTTATTCCTCAAGATCCTCGTCTTCCTCCTCGAGCAATTCGAACGAGAGCTCCGACTCGTCGGGCAGTGAAGACGAATCGCCGGTTAAGAAAGTTGCGTCCGATTCGAGTGACGACTCCTCCTGCGAGGCGGAGGAAAAAGAAGTCGAAGTTCCAAAGACGAAAATCGGCGAGGAGAGGAATATTGAGAGTTTGGTTCAAATTCCAACAGTGACTTCGGTTCTAACTTCTGCTCCAGCTACGGTTCCAACTTTGGTTGAAGCTACGGTTCCAACTTCTGTTCAAGCTACGGTTCCGACTTCGATTCAAACTACGGTTCCAACTTCGGTTCAAAAATTGATTCCAACTTTGGTTGAAACTTCGGTTCAAAAATCGATTCCACCTTCGGTTCAAAAGTCGATTCCACCTTCGGTCCAAAAGTTAATTCCAACTTGTGCTAAACCTTCGATCAAGACCCAAGTCGAGAAGAAAGTGGAGCGAAGGATCGAAATCGAGAGACCAGTGGCAAAGGAAGCGTCACCGTTGAAGATGTTCTCGGTCGTGGAGCAGAATGACGATCAGGAAACTCCGGCGAAGAACGATTTACTCGTGGAGGCGACAATTTCCGAAACCCCAAGCAGTTCGAAAGCGGGCACCGACATAACGACCAATCTCACTAGCAAGATTTCGGAAATTATCACCTCGGAGGAAAATCTCATGAAAACATCCGTCCAAGCGGCTAAATCGACGTCAACTCTCCAGCCAATCGACTACGATCAACTGAAAATGCAACTCGACTCAAAACGCGAGCGTCTCAAGAAAGGCTTCGTCGAGGCAACGTCAAGAACGAGAACAAGGGCCGCCGTCAATCAGGAAAAAAGGAGAAATACCACCCGCGCTCGAAGTTTCCAGTCGAGAACGCAAAAAGTCACCAACCCTCCAGCGATGGCGAATCAAATTTCCACGAAACCTTTGTCGAATCTTCCGAAATTACCCGAAATTCCGATCATTGATAACACGAATAAAATGAATACAAGCAACGAGCAGGAGAAGAAGAAGAAAGAGACGAAGACGAGAAAGACGCCAAGAAAGGGACGAACGCCGAAGAAGGGAAAGAAAGAAGGACGCACTTCGCTGGAGAACCAAAACGCCGAAGAAAATAAACTCCAACCGATGGAGAAGAACCCAGAAACGGAAGAACCAACAAAATCGGCTGAGAAGAATTCAGACACAAAACTAAAGGAAATTATAATAGCCCTAGAAGATGAGAAGCTCTCTCTAAAAGCAAAAGTCGACCTCGTGAAACGTGACCTCTTTAGTGACGATGAACAAATTGATCAACGGCGAACAAGATCGAAATCGAGGCAAACTTCCGAGAATCAGAAAATTGATAACACTGATCAAAATTCGGAGCAATCGTCAACGAATGAGAAATTAAAGGAAAATCTTCCCTGCGTTCTTGAGAGTTTGGAATTAGTACCGAAAAATAATAAAAATGACAGCGTTGAAGAACAAAGTTTCTTCAATGCCGGCGAATTGAGACATGGGGAATATCATTTTATTTATGACGAGACAACGGCTGTTAATAAAGTGAAAAGAAAACGTAAATACAGTTTCACGGATGTGGAAATTGATTTGGATAATGGTGACACGCGTCGAATTATTCTTGCTGTCACGCCAATGGAGGAGATTTATAATGTTTCGCCAAAGCCAAAGAAACGTGCCGCCAAGAAGAGTCCGACTAAGACTAATAATAATAAAAAATTGACAAATGTCATTGAGAATTACGATAAACCATTGGCTTCGTCGTCGCCGATTTTGAAAAATGTGCAATCGACAGCTTTGAATAGTAAGAATGTCCAGGGGAAGAATGAGGATTTAGTGAGGAATGATAATATTGTCGCTGGAAAAGTAGTTGAAAAAGGTAAATTTAATTTTTGAATGAAGAATTTTTTTGGGTTTTATTTATTTGAAAGTGTGTTTTATTATTTTCTTTTTTTATTTTCAGAGAAACCAAAAAGCAAGACACGTAAAAGGAAAATGTCAGTGACGGACGAACCGGAACATGTAAGTTTAACTTCTTTTGGAAATATTTTTTTAATATTAGGATTAAATATAGTTAACATGTAAATTTATTTTCATTATTTCAATTCAATTATTCTTTTCTTGAAAATTTATTTTCATCATTTTAAAGTAAATTATTTTCTTGAATTTTCAACTAAAATTCTTCTTTAAATCAATTATCTTCTTCTATATTAACAAAGTTCGTGATTCGGAAATCTGTCTGTTTTTTTCTTACATTTTTTATATAATTTTTCTTTTCAAATATTTTCAATTTTCAAAATTAATTTATTAAAAATCATCCAATTATTGAAAAGAATTTTATCAACAAATTTGATAATAATAGAAGTCCTTCTAAAAATGTTATTAAATTCTCGAGAAGAATTCTATTAAAATTTTTAAAAATCGTAATTAAATTCTTAATTGTAAAATTTATTTGAATTTTTTTTACACTAATGGAGTTTTTTTAAAATTTTAATTGCAAATTTTGAAAGCTATTGGATTTTATGAAGAAGAACTTTATTAAAATTGTATTCAAAATAATTGAATTCTTGCGAAGAATTTTATTACTATTTACAAAAATAATTGAATTGTTCCGAAGAATTTATTAAAATTTTAGGAAGTAAATAAAATTTATAAAAATATTTATAAATATTTGAAATCATCCGAGAAATTGTATTAAAATTGTTTTGAAAATAGTTAAATCTCTGCAAAAGGATTTTACTATTTATAAAAATAATTGAAAAGTTTCGAAAAATTTATTTAAATTTTAGGAAGTAAATAAAATTTATAAAAATATTTATAAATATTTGAAATCATCCGAGAAATTCTATTAAAATTGTTTTGAAAATAGTTAAATTTCTGCAAAAGGATTTTACTATTTATAAAAATAATTGAAAAGTTTCGAAGAATTTATTTAAATTTTGAGATATAATTAAATTGTCATAAATAATTTTATAGAAATAATTGAAGATAATAAAATTTTGTTCTTTTTTCTTAATATTTTGACAATAATTGAATTATTTTAAAAGAATTAAAATTTTTTTTTGAAATTTTGAATTTTATGGAAATTGTTAAAAATAATTAAATTCATTCGTGTAATTTTATAAATTAGATTAAAAAAAATTAATTCGTTCAAAGAATTGTAGTATTTATAAAAATAATTTAATTTTTCCGAAGAATTTATCAAAAATTTTAGAAAATAAATTAATTTTATGTTATTATTTAAAGATTAAAATTCTTTCGAGTCTATTAACATTGTTTTAAAAATAATTAAATTTCTGTAAAGGATTTTACTATTTATAAAAATAATTGAAATGTTTCGAAGAATTTATTAAAGTTTTGAGAAATAATTAAATTGTCATAAAGAATTTTATAGAAATAATTGAAAATAATGAAATTTTGCTTTTTTTTTCTTATTTTGACAATAATTGAAATTATTTTAAAAGAATTTAAAATTCTTGTTGATATTGAATTTTATGGAAATTTTTGAAAATAATTAAATTCTTTCGTGTAATTTTATTTCAATTGTATTAAAAATAATTGACCTCTTGTGAAGAATTTTACTTTCTTTATAAAAATAATTTAATTATTTTCAAGGATTTAAGAAAATTAAAAAAAAAATGGAATTTTTTCGAAGTGTATTAAAAATATTGGTAAAAATTGATCTCTTCCGCGGAATTCAATTAAAATTGTTTTTAAAATAATTGAATTTTTGTAAAGATTTTACAATTAAAAAAAATAATTGAATTGAAATAATTTTCGTGAAATTTTATTAAAATTGTTAAAATAAAAAAACAGTAACAATTAAATTTAAAATAATTTGAATAACTTTTTTAAATAATAAATTCTGTTGAAAAATTTCATTTAAATAATAGCGATGAAAATTATTTAATAAAAGAAATTTTTTTTAAAGAATTGCAATTTTGCCAAGAAATTGATTAAAATTGTTAAAAATAAATTTGATTTTCAAAGAAAAATCATATTATTCATAAAGATAATTGAAATTTTCCGAAGCATTCAGAATTTCAATTATTAAAATACGAACATTGTTAACGCAAAACAAAAAGAATCATTAATTATCTTCTAAAAATGAATAATTTCTTATACTTTCAGACAAAAGCAAAAGTAAACGCACCTGAAAATTTAGCTCTTCTTCGAGACATGGAAGTGGAAAAACTTCTCTCCTACATTCACGGAGAGGCATAAAAATGAATATTCGAAATTTTTTTTCTTAAAAAAAAAAAATGTTGGAAAATAGACGTTAAAAAGATAACAAAAAAAGTGTAAAACAGAAGACAAAAGTAGCAACGTATTGAATGTGTTGCATTTCTTTCAAAGACTACAATAGTTTATAGATTATAATATTATATAGCGTTAAAAAATTGTCACAAAACTTTCCTTTGTATATAAAAGAAAAACCATTTCTCCAAAAAGTAATTATTTAGTACCTTTAGAAACATTCAGTTTTGAATATAACTCATTATTTTACTTCTGCCTTCGTTTGTGACATTTAAAGAAAAGATCCCTTTTTAAAAAAAAAATCTTTTTTCTCAAATTAAAATATAAAGTGCGATTATTTGATAAGAAAACATTTATTTAAGGCATGTTAAAGTTGTCAATTCTTTTTCCAAAGCTTCTATGACCCGACTTTGTAACATAATTAAGTTTATAAAAATTTGACTTGTTTCAGTATTAAATTTAATTATTTTTCGTTTAATTTTTAATTAATTTAAGGCAATTTTTTTTTTTTTGCAGTGTTGATAATATTTAAGTGAGAGTAAGAATCTCGTAGGTAATTTTTATAAAGTAAAACTGTATAGATAATAGTTGAGTGAAAGTTTTGTAAAAAATCATACAAATTATTTATTTGTATTCATCGCATCATTTACTATTAGCTGAAGAAGTATATTTTTTAAATAAATTTCATTAAAATAGTGAAACAAAGAATGAACTTTATTTTTAAATCTTTAACAATGTTATTTTCACAAGAAAAAAAGAAGAATTATTAATTCAATAGAAGTTGTTTATATTATTATATAATCATAATATTTAAACACGAAAAAAAAGTTATTGAAGGAATGAAGATATATTACAGGATCGACGAGTGTTGAACATTTATAAAAATACGTGAAAACATCGCTCTTGGATTCTACCATTTAAATACATATAATACATACAAGTTCAATTTAATTGAACGATAAGTATTTTTTTTTCTTCTTCAAAAGCAGAATTTTATTTTTCCTTAACTACATCGTCGACTTCTTGAATTATATCGACCAATTTTTGCCATAATTTTTTGTTCAGCGATATTCCTGAAAAAAAACAGAAATGAATGAGTTTTTGTTTTTTGTTAAAAAGAAAAAAGAAGCTTTTACCTTTTTTCGTTGGTTTTAATTCTCCGGAATCTCTGTCCTCGTACATATGACGAATATCGACTAGAGTTTTTCCTTTAAACTCTCTAACAGTGACTAGACATTTGTCATCCAATTCCCACGTTTGATCTTCATTTGTTTTTGGCTTTTTACTCGAAGATCCGCCTTTTGCAGTTTCCTTTGGCTTCACTTCCTTCTTCGGTCTCTTCTTTCCCTTCTTCTCAGACTGAAAATTAAAAATTGATAGGAGGAAACGTTTCTCTCTTGTTTCTAAAAATTAATCTAATAAATAATCACCTCAGAGGAACTTCCACTCGCTGAACTGTCGTCGCTTTCAACGAATTCCTTAGATTTCGGCATTTTGAATTTAAATCAAATCGCAGTCTGTAATGTACGATAATCATTTTTTTAAAAAAGAAGAATCGTTTTCGAACAAATTTTTCAAAATGATAGTAAACTATTTCCAAATAGTTGTAGTTTTTGATATTTTATTTTTAAAAATACTTCTTTGCGAACTATCTACTTTTGATTATGTCGAAGAAACAACATCGGAAAAATTCCGTTTTTTCAATAGTACGAAAATAATTTAGAAAAAGGTTTGATTTTTGATTATTAAATATAATACAAACACAAAAAGGACAAAAATATCAATTATCATAATCATTTTCATAACCTAAATTTTCCAAAACTGAAAACATTGAAAGTGAGACAAAATTTTGAAAAAAACAATCAAACGCACAAATAAAAACTTGCTGTTGCTTCATTCATATACAATTTACATAAAAATATATTCAAAATTAAGTTCATTAGTGCGAATAAACAATAATGCTATCGTAGAATATTCTTTGTTCGGATTTTCTAAAGATTTTTTTTGACAAATATTACGATGTCAAGAATATTAGGATTTTAATTCATAAATTTCCTCTCACGAAAGAGACTATCGAGAATAATATTGATAATTAACAAATTATTTGTGTACTTACGTTGAAAAAATAGCCGTTGAACGCAAGAACAAGAACAATCTTGTTTAACACGCTTGTGTGTCGAATATTTTACCGGAAAATGGCGACTTTCTGTTCACTTCATTCACTTTTCCTCGTTGAAAGGCGGGAATTTATTGCCTCATTTTTCAAACGTAGTATTTTTACATATAAAGTCGAATTCACATGTTCGCGATTTGGCGCCTAATTTAAAATGCGTTGAAATGCCAATCTTTTATTTTTCACAAAAATCATTAACTTTAATATTAAAAATAAATAATAATTAATATTTAATAAAAAAAATAAATAATAATTAATATTTAACATTAAAAATACGAACTATACTTAAAAATAAATATTAAAAAAAGTTTAAAAAGTGACTTAAATTTTAAAAAATCGGATTTAAATCCAATCGGATCATTTTGCTTTTTCAGGAATTAAAAAATGTACGATTTCTTTTAAATATAAGAAATTTATTCGAATTATATTTACATTGTAAAAATATGTTGAGACCTATGTACAATCTCTCAAATATAAAATATTATATTTTTAGGAAAAAAAACCTAGTCTAAAAAAAGAAATACTGAAATTAAAAACGCTTTTCTTTACGATACTTTGATTAGTTTATAACGCAATACAAGCGCGTGTATTTGTATAGAAAATTGTATTTTTTAACAACTTTTTTCTACAAACGAACATTTTTTGTTTCTAGTTTAAAAAAAAAGAAATTATAAATTTCATATTTTGTTTTCTTCTCAAACCTTTAAAGGGGGGAAAAAAATGAAAAGAAAAAATTGAGAAGGGAAATTTTTATCTTTACTCATGTTTTTTTTTTATTCTTTTTTATTCTTAGGACTCGAGATTGTAATTAATTTTACTCTACGCGGTGTTTTCACAAGTGGTAATTCAACTTTTGTCGGTGTTTGTCTACCAGTTGGTGGTTTCACATTGTTCTCCGTATTATTGTCCTCATAGATTAATTTTATATCTTCTGTTTCTTCGAATATTTCATTTGTCTTCAATTTCTCTTCGTTCGTCAAATTTTTTTGATTTTCACTTTTTTTAATATCATTATTTTTCACTGTATCGATGATTTTTTTCGTGTCATTTGCTAGTTTTGTGATTGAATCGGGTTTTTTAATATCAATGTCCATTGCATTTGTGTCAATGTCAATGAATGGTTGTGATTTTTTTTCTTTCGTCGGCGTTGTTTCGAGTTTTGTCTCTTTGATTTTTTCACATTCAATTGGCTTCTCGTAAATTTTGCCCAATTCGTCGTCTTGAAATTGAATTATCGAACAGTAGCCGTCGGTTGAGGAGACCATGAGAATTTTTCCATCCGATGACCTGCGGGAAAACGGGTGAATTAAAAAAGAGGAAAGTAAAAAAAAAATTGATAAAGGGGAAAAGTAGTAGAAAATTATTTTGTTAATAATTTACCATGCGACGTCGGTCAGTCTTGTGAAGTGAATATTGGAAACAATGGCAATTGGAGAGGTTTGTTGTGTATCGTAAATAACAACCGAACGATGAGTCGCAACGGCGAAGATCATTCTGTAAGGCAGGGGAATCATTGACGTTGGTCCATCTTCACGTAAATGAAAGTATAGAGGACAACAGCGAACGGCAATCGTCTGCTCGTCCGATGATGGCAAAATCATGACGGGTCTGAAAAGAAATAGTCAATTTTTTAGAATTGAATTCTTATTTTCAAAATTATCGTAGAGTGACGAAAAAAAATTTACTCTTTTAAATTATGCCTCGAGAAGACAATAGTCGCATTGGCTGTTTTGTCAGTTGTCTCCTGTGGTTCGATAATTCCCGAAGGGGCAATAATTAACGTCCCATCTGGCGTGTACGTTAGCCTTCGAAAAAAAGATTTAAATGTGTCGTCATAGAATAATCGAACCCATTTTCCTTCAAGTGGATGACCACCAGGAGTTGGTAATTTTGCCTTCGTCACTCGTTGAACGGTTTTTTTCGTATTGAGATCAATTAATCGGCATTGTCTAGAAATTATAAAAAGTCGAAAAAAGTTCACATTATGTAAAAATACAAACATTTTTCTATATCTAGATGCAAAACATTTGAATTACAAAACTCTACCTATCGGAACTCAAAGTGCAAACGTATTGATTGCAAGGATCCCACGTGACTCCTTGAACGAAACCCTTATAATCGGACAATATACAATTACTTCGTCCTTTATTTAAATCCCACAAAATTGCGGTATTATCGACAGAACCCGAGACAAGGGAACTCGAGTCTGGCGACCAACATAAATCGTAAATATCCTCGAGATGACCCTTCAAAACCTTCCACGATGTCCATTGTTCTTTATTCGAATTTTCCTCGCCGAGAAATGAACTCAATTCAGATTCTTCTTTCTGTTTCCACAAAATAATTATCGATTCTGGAAAAAGAAGGAAAATTTTCCATTACGAGAGGGAATTTTTCGAAAATGGTTTTTTTTATTTCCACACTTACCGTCGTCGGCGGATGCTAAAATTTCACCACTAGGCGAGAAGCGTACAACATTAACTGCCCTTTGATGTCGTTCTAAATCCGTGACACAGGAAACGATCGCACCACCGGTGTCGTTTATCAATAAATGCCAAATCTAAATAAATAAATAAATAAATTAATTAATGCCAGAGAAAATTTAGAAAAAAGGTTAAAATACAGAACTTTTCCAGGTTTTTAAAACTATAATTATTATTATTTAGAAAATTATTGTAAAACACCAATAACTTCATTTTTCAATAAATATATTTAATTATTATTTTTTTTCATATAGAAATGAAGATTTTCAAAAATTTCAACTATTTCTTTTTATCCTTTATTATTTATTTCTCAAAGAATTTAATTATTTTCAAAAATTCCAATGAAATTCTAATGTGAGAATTCAATTTTTTTTAAAAATAATGTTAATAAATTCTTCGTCGAAATTTAGTTAAATTCAAAAATTTCTCAAACATCAATTATTTTCAACGTCTACTATTTCAATAAAATTTCACACAACAATTCAATTATTTAAAAAGAAATTTTAATAAAATTAGTTTCAAGAATTCAATTATTTTCAAAGCTAACGCAATTCTTCGCAAAAAATCCAATTATGTTCCAAAATTACAAAAAATTCCCGTCAAAATTTAAATTATCTTTATAAATGAAATGTATAATAAAATTTTTCTCTGAAATTCAAAAATTTCTGAAAAATTTTAATAAAATTCTTGTCAGAGTTTCAATTATTTTTAATATACAAAATTTTCATCAAATTTCTCGAAAAATGCAATTATTTAAAAAAAAATTTATTAAAATTTGGTAAAGAATTCAATTATTTGAAAATTTGTTGATAAAGTTTAATTATTTAATAAAATGTTTGTTTTTATAGTTAAATATTATAAATTCTCGTAGAATTTTCTAATAACAATTTTTAAAAATAATATTCAATTATAATTGAAAATTGTAACTTAAATTTATTTTTAAATCAATATTTATTAGAAAATTCTACAAGAAATCAATTATTTAACTTGAAAAATAGACAATTTATTAAATAATAATTGAATGTTTTTAAATATTGAATTTTTATAATAATATTATCAAAATTTAATTATTTTGTTTTCTGTTATGAAACATAACTAATATTATTACTATTATTATTTATTGCTAAAAGACAAATTTCAAAAAATTTTAACAATAATTTAATTTTTCGAGAAATTTGATGAAAATTTTTTATATTAAAAATAATTGAATTCCGGAGTAAAATTTTATTATTTACAAAGACAATTTAATATTTAAAGAAAATTTTTTAATTTTGACAAGAATTTTAGTAAATTTTCAAACATAATTAAATTTTCGCGTAGAATTATATTACTTTTGAAAATAATTGAATTGAATATTTAAGTAAAATTAGATTTCAAAATAAAATTGAAAAAACAGCAATTTTCCAGGATTTTAATCAAAATTCCCTGACTTTTCAAGGTTTTTTTTCCATTTTTTTATAATTTCCTGACATTTCCTGGTTTTTCAGGATGCGTAGCAACCCGTGTTCCTATTTAATCTAATTAATACAATAAACACATTCAATTAAAAAAAAGGAAACCAATAAAGAAGCCAATTTACCAGAACGTGAGAATCCGCTCCTCCGGTGACAATCCTCCAAAATGTTTCTTCCGCCGAATTTTTCCAATTACCCACTTGTATATCGATACTTAATACTGGATCACGATTGTGCCATGAAATTTCAGGAATTGAGCACTTCATATTTGTCGAAAACTTAAAAGGAACAGAGTTTTAAAGTGAAAAAATTGAAATAACAAAGTGTTTAATAATTCAATTTTTTTTTCTTCAAATTTAATCAATTTCTCCAAGATGTAGATTTTCACTAAAAATTCCCCAACACAACTCTAAAATAAATTCTTTCCTATATTCAATACTATTTGTATATTTTTTAATTTCTTTAATCTACTTTTATTGTTATTTTTATTACTATAATATTTTTAAAAAAAGGAAACTTAACAAAAAACTAACCTAAAAATTTTTGCGGAACAAGAACAACACACACGCACACATGTAAATATTTATTAGCCGCCGTCTTTATAGAAATCATGAAGCTTCATTTTAAAATATCGTCAATAATTTTCTATTCGTTGTTAATGAAAATTCCACAAATTCGATTGGTTTTCGAACATTTTTTTCTATTTATTTTTCAATCTAAATTCGCCTTTAAATGAAGTTGTTGGAACTGGACAAAAGTACTTTCGCGCCAAAAAACTGACAGTGTTTTGCGCCTTTAATTTTGTTTCTGTTTTTTATGGAAATTGTTTTCATTTTTAATTGTTGTGTGAAATTTGTCAAAGTTTAATAACGAAAAAAGTTAATAAATATGAATCGGAAACCCTTTACTGGCCCTGCGTCAAAGAAACAAAAGACTGGGTAAATATACTTTTGTTTCAGAACAATTTTAATATATTTGTAACGTTCCAACTTGCAAAATTCTAACCTCAAATATATTTCTTTATTCTATTTTTCTCAAGAGAGAATTTCATGAACTAAATAGAACTTTTTAATTTATATAACGAGCGTTTTTACAATTGTTTACAATAGTTTAGTTCAAAAAATTGTTGTTTAATTTGAATGGGAATATTGACAATTATAGAATTTTTGGAAATTGTCAATATAAACTTGGGCCCAGTAATCCCAACTTGGGTTTAAAACGAATTTGTTATTGTTGAATATAATGTATTTAAAAAATATTATTATTAAATATATTAAAAATGCAATTTTTAAAAATAAATGTAATAGTAAATATAATAATAATAATAATAATAATAATAATAATACTAAAGGTGATTAATATTCTATTGTAAAATATTAACATAATTTAAATTAATTATAATTATTGAAAAATTATTTTAATTTTCCGAAAAAATGAAAAATTTTCTTTCCTTGAAATTAATTAATTTGTATTTAAATTAAATTTCTTTGAATTTAATTCGTTTTGAAGATATAAAATATTCACTAAAAGAAATTTTCCAAAATATTGAATTAATATTAATTAATTACTAAATGAATGATTTTTTTTATTGTTTATAAGTGTTGAAAGTTCATTTATGTTTAAAATCGAAAATAAAATTAGAAAAATTGTTTACTTTTTTTATCCTAATGAAATAATTTGCCATTTTCCAGAGATGACGATGACACTCCGTCACAATTTGAATCAGAACTTGCGTCAATGTTCGATGGTGATGATGACGATTTTCTCGATATCGACACAGTGAAAGGAGAAGTAAATATTTTTTTCTATATCCAATTTTTGAATATGTTAATTTATTATCAAATTATTTTGCGAAAATCTAGAGATTAGCGGGAAAATCTTTTGAATTGCGCGGTTATATTCGCGAGCAGATTTTCGCACCGACTCTCAATGTTTAATAATAACAAAAATTTTGCAATACGTTTTCATTATCGTCAATTATTTCCGAGCAAACATAAAAAACAAATGTCACCTCATGCTAATTACAAAAAGTTAATTTAATAATTATGAACTGGAATTTTCTTCCCAAAAAGGTATGAAAATCGAAAATTATTTAAATTTCAAGGTTATTTTTCTGTTTTGCGAAAATTGGAGGCGATAATAATAATAATAATAATTTTGAAGTATTCTCGGTATTTTCAAGAAGTGATAAAAAAGACGATAATAAATCACAATAGAAGATAGTCTTTGGTATTTTACAAAAGTGTTGAAAAAATGATAATAAATTACAATAGAAGCAAACTAAAGATTTTTGGTAGATAGAAAATATTAATTTATTTTCTCTTTTAATTTAACAGGGACCGGAGCAGGAAAATACATCGGCAAAATGGAGCAGACCAGCAGCTCCAAATTTAAATCCATCGAAAGATACACTATGTTTTCAACAAATAGACGTCGATCATTATACAGGTAATTTTGAATTCTATATTAAAGGAGTAAATTTAAATTCATTTAAGAAAAAAAACAGTATTTTTTACCAAGAAGAATGGAGAATTTAATCTTCTCATCCTTTAATTTCAGATCAACCACTTCCTGGAATGCCAGGAAGCAAAGTGGGTCCTGTTCCCGTAATGAGACTATACGGTGTCACGGAAATGGGAAATTCAGTTTGTTGTCACGTTCATGGATTTTGTCCGTACCTCTTTGTCACTGCACCTCCACAATTTACAAACAGTCACTGCTCAAGTTTCAAGGTAAAAAAAAGAATTAAATATAATTTTTATTGAATGAGAATTCTAATTCGTTTTCTCTTCTTTTAAAAAAAATAGGAAGCACTCAACAAGGCTGTGATAAAAGATATGAAATCGAATCCCGATAATATTCAAGAGGCTATTTTGGTAGTTGAATTAGTGAAGAGGCAAAATGTTTATGGTTACAATGGTCAGGAATTGGCGCCGTTTCTAAAAATAACGGTCGCTTTGCCAAAATTACTTGCACCTTGTCGACGATTACTGGAGAAGGAAATTGTCTATTCGACATTTAATCATGCCTATCAAGCTTTTGAAAGTAATATCGATTTTGATATTCGGTAAGAATTAAAGGGAACAAAATTTACTATTTCTTTCAATTTAAATAGTAACTAAACAGTAATTAAAATTTAAATAGTAATTAAATAGTAATCAAAATTTAAATAGTAATTAAATGGTAATTAAATAGTAATCAAAATTGAAATAGTGATTGAATAGTAATCAAAATTTAAACAGTAATTAAAATTTAAAGAATAATTTAAATGAATTACAGTACAAGTTTCTTCTTATTAATTACGAATTTGTAGATTCATGGTTGACACGAATATGGTGGGCTGCTCATGGATAGAACTACCGCCTGGAAAATGGAAGTTACGCGGTCATTACAATCGAGCTTTGCCGATAACTTCGAGATGCCAGATGGAAGTCGACGTCGCCTGGGATGCTTTCATCGCCCACGCTCCCGAAGGCCAATGGTCCAAAGTTGCTCCCTTCAGAATTCTCAGTTTTGACATTGAATGCGCCGGTCGTAAAGGTAATTTTATCACCCAAAAAAAAAAACACAATTTTCTAGTACAAAATGGAAAAGCAAATTAAAATTATATAAATTAAATTGAATTTTTTCTGCATTCAGGAATATTTCCCGAGCCCAATCACGATCCGGTTATTCAAATAGCGAACATGGTGATCAGACAGGGCGAGACTGAGCCTTTTTTGCGTAATATTTTCACTTTGGACACTTGTGCCCCAATTGTCGGCTGTCAAGTGCTCAGCTATGCAACCGAACAAGAAATGTTGAGGGTAAATAGAAATTAAAATAACAAATTAATGCAAAGAAATTTATGAAAAAAAGTCGATAATAATAGAATTTCTTCTAAATATGTTATTAAACTCTCGTGAAGAGTTTTATTAAATTTTTTTAAAATCCTATTTAAATTCTTTTGAAGAATTTCTTTGAATTTTTTTAAACTAATGGAGTTTCTTTAAGACATTCAATTTTTTTCTATTTCAAACAATAATTATTTACAGTTTAATCAAATTTTAATTTCAATTTTGTGTTTGAAATTAGTTGGATTTTTCAATATTTATTTAATATTATTTCGAAAAAAATGTTAACGAAATTCTTAGAAGAATAACAATTTTTTTGATAGACAAAAAAATTCTTCTCATAAAATCAATTATTTTAAGGAAAATTATCAGAAGAATTCAATTATTTTTTGAAAATTTTCATTAAATTCTTCCAAAAGTTTCCAATTAATAAAAAAAAAACTGTATTAATAAAGTTCGTGATAACAATAGAATTCCTTCTAAAAATGTTATTAAATTCTTGTAAAGAATTTTATTACAATTTTGAAAGAAATTGGATTTTATGAAGAAGAATATTATTAAAATTGTATTAAAAATAATGGAATTCTTGCGAAAAATTTTATTACTATTTATAAAAATAATTGAATTTTTCCGAAGAATTTATTAAAATTTTCGAAAATAAATAAATTTTATGTTAATATTTGAAGATTAAAATTCTTTCGAGTCTATTAAAATTGTTTTGAAAATAATTAAATTTCTGCAAAGGATAATTAAATAATTATTTTTAAAGAATTTGAAATTCTTGTTGAAATAGAATTTTATGGAAATTTTTGAAAATAATTAAATTCATTCGTGTAATTTTATTTAAATTGGATTAAAAATAATTTAATTCCTTCAAGGAATTGTAGTATTTATAAAAATAATTGAATTGTTTCGAAGAATTTATTAAAATTTTAGAAAGTAAATAAATTTTATGAAAATTTTTAAAATAATATTTGAATTCATCCGAGGAATTTAATTTGAAATTGTTTTGAAAATAATTGAATTCCTGCCGAAAATTTTACTACTTTTTAAAATTAAATTAATTCTTGGGAAGAATTTTACTTTGTTTATAAGAATAATTTAATTATTTCGAAGAATTTATTAAAATTTTAGAAAAAATTGAATTTTTTCGAAGTTTGAAAAATATTTTTAAAAATTTATCTCTTCCGAGAAACACAATTATAATTGTTTTAAAAATAATTGAATTTTTGTAAAGATTTTACTAGTTAAAAAAATAATTGAATTGTTCCGAAGGATTTATTACAACTTTAGAAAATTATTGAATTCTTTCGTGAAATTTTATTAAAATTTTCAAAATATGAACAGTAATAATTAATTTTGTACTTAATAAGTAAATTTTTTAAATTTTAAATTTGAAATTCTTTAAAAAATTTATATTTTATAATAAAAAGTTTTGTAATTGGCATAAAAAAAATTCTTTGTAGGAATTCAATTATTTACAAAACAATTTTAATTAAATTCCTTCGATAAATTCAAATATTTTAAAATATTTTCATAAATTTTATTTATTTCCTAAAATAATAATAAATTCTTTGAAACAATTCAATTATTTTTATAAATACTACGATTCTTTGAAGAAATTAAATTATTTTTAATCCAATTTAAATAAAATTACACAAAAAAACTTAATTATTTTCAAAAATTTCCATAAAATTCAATTTCAACATTAATTTTTAATTTTTTAAAAATAATTCAATAAATGTCAAAATATTTATAAAAAAGAAAAACAAATTTCATTATTTTCAATTATTTCTATAAAATTCTTCATAACAATTTAATTACTTCTCAAAATTTTAATAAATTCTTTGAAACATTTCAATTATTTGTTTGAATAACACGTTCCGCGCTTAACATTTGCTAGTAATTTAATAATTTATAGTAATTAAAATAATTAAAATAATAATAATTTAATAATTTATAGTAATTAAAATTATTAAAATAGTAATAATTTATTAATACCTAATATTCTGTTTAATGTTAATTTCTAATTACCAATTTTTCCAAACTACAGAAATGGGCCGATTTTATTCGACAATTGGATCCTGACATTTTCACTGGCTACAACATAAATAATTTCGATTTTCCCTATTTAATTAATCGCGCTCAACATTTAAAAGTGAACGATTTCAACTATCTGGGACGAATAAAGAATATCAAATCAATTATTCGGAATCAAGTACTGCAGAGCAAACAAATGGGACGTCGTGAGAATAAACACGTTAATTTCGAAGGACGTGTGCCGTTTGATCTTTTACTGGTAATATAAAAATGTTTACTTTCTTATTTAACACTTGACTTTTATTTATTGCAATTTTTGACTAAAGGGTCATCATAAAAAATTTCTTTTTCTTTCTTATTTCCTATTTTCCTCGATGCATTATTTTTATTAATTAATTAATTAATAATAATTAATTAAATACAATACAATACAAAAATACAACTTTTAGGTATTGGTACGTGACTATAAATTGAGATCCTACACGTTGAATGCCGTGAGTTATCATTTTTTGCAAGAACAAAAGGAGGACGTGCACCACAGTATTATTTCCGATTTGCAAAAAGGAAATGCCCAAACGCGTCGTCGTCTCGCCGTTTATTGCTTGAAGGACGCAATGCTACCTCTTCGTTTACTGGACAAATTGATGTGCATTATTATTTATATGGAAATGGCGAGGGTCACTGGTGTCTCATTGTCGACTCTATTGACCCGGGGTCAGCAGATTAAAGTCGTCTCGCAACTTTTACGAAAGGTAGAAGAATAAACGAATTAATTTATTTTCCTTTCTCGCTCTTTATTAATCGGAAATTAGAAATACAGTCAAATATTTGTTTCATAGAATTTCTATTTCTATTTTTTAGTTTCTAGTTTCTAATTTCTAATTTTTTTTTATTTTCAATCTTTTTAGACTCGAGAACACGGTTATTTGATGCCAACCCATCAGGGTCAGGGAGTGGACGAGCAATTCGAGGGTGCAACGGTTATTGAACCGAAACGTGGCTATTACAGCGATCCAATTGCAACTTTGGATTTCAGTTCTCTGTATCCGAGTATTATTATGGCACACAATTTGTGTTACACGACACTGCTTACGCCAAGTGCGCAAAATAAATTACAATTGTCAAGTGACGATATCACGAAGACGCCGTACAATTCCATGTTTGTCAAGACGAACGTGAGAAAGGGAATTCTGCCCGAGATTCTTGAGAATCTATTGAGCGCGCGTAAAGTCGCGAAAGCCGAATTGAAAAAGGAGGAGGATCCCCTGAAGAAGAAGGTTCTCGACGGACGGCAGTACGCATTGAAAGTGTCCGCAAATTCTGTCTACGGTTTCACTGGCGCGCAAATGGGAAAGTTGCCCTGCTTGGAAATATCAGCCGTAAGGAAAATTCGATCTAATAACATCAAGTGAAGAGAGAAGAATTTTATTATGTTAACAGTTTAATTAACTGTTGCAAAATTGCAAAATATTTCATTAATATTTCAAAAAATATTAATTAAATTGATTTTCAAAATCTCTGATAAAACTGAATTATTTTTTTAAAAATAGTAATTAATTTTGTTTCTATTTTCAGAGTGTAACGTCCTACGGAAGAACGATGATTGAGAAGACAAAGCACGAGGTCGAGGAGCATTATTGCAAGAAAAATGGCTATAAACATGATTCCGTGGTTATTTACGGCGACACGGATTCAGTGATGGTGAAATTTGGCGTCACGGATATTCGCGAAGCGATGCAATTGGGAAAAGAGGCGGCCGATTTTGTCTCATCGAAATTCATTAAACCGATAAAACTCGAATTCGAAAAGGTCTACTATCCCTATCTCCTGATAAACAAGAAACGCTACGCCGGCCTCTATTTCACAACGCCTGAGAAATACGACAAAATGGATTGCAAAGGTTTAGAGACAGTTCGACGGGACAATTGCCCCCTTGTCGCCAATATGATGAACACATGTCTACAGAAATTACTCATTGACAGGTACAATTTCCCCCTTCGCAAGAAAAATTATGATTTTAACTTCTAATTTCCCCATTTCTTTTTTTTTTTTTGTAGAAAACCAGACGAGGCAGTGGACTATGCAAAGCAAGTGATTAGCGATCTCCTCTGCAATCGAATTGACATTTCACAATTGGTGGTCACGAAGGAATTGACGAAAACTGAATACACGGCGAAACAGGCGCACGTTGAATTGGCGGCAAAAATGAAGAAACGTGACGCTGGTACGGCGCCGAAACTTGGCGATCGTGTACCCTATGTATTTATAAATGGCGCAAAAGGTGCGCCCGCCTATCAAAAGGCCGAGGATCCAATTTACGTTTTGGAAAATAGTATTCCAATTGACACGAACTATTATCTACAGAATCAATTGTCAAAACCGTTGGTGAGAATATTTGAGCCAATTTTGGGCGATCGGGCAGAATCGCTTTTGTTGAAGGGCGAGCATACGAGGACAAAGACAGTAGCAACGTCGCGTGTCGGTGCACTCGTGGCGTTCACGAAGAAAAAAGAGGTGTGCTTGGGTTGTAAAGCAGTATTAACGGCGGATCGTGAGAAACTTGCGCTCTGTAAATTTTGCGTCGAGAAGGAGGGCGAATTTTTTGAAAAGGAAGCAAACGCTGGCAGGAAACTCGAGGAGAAATTCTGTCGATTGTGGACCGAGTGCCAGAGATGTCAAGGAAGTCTTCATCAAGAAGTACTCTGCACGAGGTATTCATTATTGTCTAACGAAGCTTATATTTATGAAAAAAAAGTTTAATTCTATTTTTTAATTTTTTTAAAAAGTAATTTGTTGCTAATAATAAAATATTTCTTTTTATAGTCGAGATTGTCCCATTTTCTACATGAGGAAAAAAGTGCAAATGGATCTCGATGCGCAAATGAAGAGAATCAATCGTTTTGGAGTTCCAGATTGGTAATATTTGGAAAAAAAACAATTTCTGTTTTGTTCTACCTTTAAAATTGTACAGCTTTTTTCGAATTCTGTTTTGTAATGAATAAACGTTAAATAAAAATAATTTTCTACTTAAAAGTTTTCAGAGTTACCACGCTTTTACCCTTTTTAAATTCCCTGACTTTTCCAGGTTTTCCAGGTTGAAAAATATAATTTTTACAGGTTTTTAAAACTATAATTATTATTATTTAGAAAATTATTGTAAAACACCAATAACTTTATTTTTCAATAAATATATTTAATTATTATTTTTTTTCATATAGAAATGAAGATTTTCAAAAATTTCAACTATTTCTTTTTATCCTTTATTATTTATTTCTCAAAGAATTTAATTATTTTCAAAAATTCCAATGAAATTCTAATGTGAGAATTCAATTTTTTTTTTAAATAATGTTAATAAATTCTTCGTCGAAATTTAGTTAAATTCAAAAATTTCTCAAACTTCAATTATTTTCAATGTCTACTATTTCAATAAAATTTCACACAACAATTCAATTATTTAAAAAGAAATTTTAATAAAATTAGTTTCAAGGATTCAATTATTTTCAAAGCTAACGCAATTCTTCGCAAAAAATCCAATTATGTTCCAAAATTACCAAAAATTCCCGTCAAAATTTAAACTATCTTTATAAATGAAATGTATAATGAAATTTTTCTCCAAAATTCAAATATTTCTGAAAAATTTTAATAAAATTCTTGTCAGAATTTCAATTATTTTTAATATACAAAATTTTCATCAAATTTCTGGAAAAATGCAATTATCGGATAATCGAGGTTCTACTGTATTTAAAAAATAATTTATTAAAATTTTGTAAAGAATTCAATTATTTGAAAATTTGTCGATAAAGTTTAATTATTTAATAAAATGTTTGTTTTTAGAGTTAAATACATGAATTCCCGTAGAATTTTCTAATAACAATTTTTTAATATAAGATTCAATTATAATCGAAAATTGTAACTGAAATTTATTTTTAAATCAATATTTTTTAGAAAATTCTACAAGAAATCAATTATTCAACTGTAAAAATAAACAATTTATTAAATAATAATTGAACGTTTGTAAAAATTGAATTTTTATGATGAATTTTATCAAAATTGAATTATTTTGTTTTTTATTATTAAACATAACTAATGTTATTATTATTATTTATTGTTAAGGGATAAATTTAAAAAAAAATGTTAACAATAATTTCATTATTCGAGAAACATGATAAAAATTTTGTATATTAAAAATAATTTAATTTCGGAGACAAGTTTTATTTATTTATAAAGACAATTTAAAATTTAAATAAACATTTTTTAATTTTGACAAGAATTTCTGTAAAATTTCAAACCCTAATCAAATTCTTCCGTAGAATTATATTTCTTTTGAAAATAACTGAATTGAATATTTAAGTAAAATTAGATTTCAAAATAAAATTGAAAAAACAGCAATTTTCCAGGATTTCGATCAAAATTTCCTGAATTTTTAAAGTTTCTTGAATTTTTATATAATTTCCTGCCATTTTCAGGTTTTCCAGGTTTTCAGGTTGCCAAAATTCTGGTTTTGGTAATTTTCTTAATAGGATTAAAAAAGTACCTGAATCTTTTTTCAACACGATTTATTTATTTTTTTTTTTCTGAAAAAAATCAGTGTAACATTTCTAAAAAGTATCGTCTAGCGTTTTGAAAAAAAAAACTAAAATACACGTCTAACTGTAACAAAATTTTTTTTTTTAAGTAAACAATAATTAACATACATTTTGTTGTTTCTGTTTTTGTGTTTTGTGAAAATCGTCGAGACGAATTTTGCACGTCACTGGAAATATTAGACTCAAAGTACAAATAATGGAATTTATTTCGATGTTGTGAATTTGGAGAGACCTTCGAGTAAACTAATGTAAGCCGTGTGTTCGTAAGATGTGCTGAGTTCCATCATTTTCTCCGTGAATTCATTTGAAATTCCCTTCTCTTCGAGATAGTTCATTAGCAGATCGTAGAGGTACTGCGAAAAAAAAATTTATTTCCATAAATTACAAATAGAATTATTTTTTTACATTCATATTTTATTTTTTTTTGCTTCAATTTATTTTCATTAAATTGTAATGCAATTGCTCTTTATTAAATTCTAATTTAATTTCTGTTCATTAAATTGTAATTTAATTTCTCTTCATTGAATTGTAATTTAATTTCTCTTTATTAAATTGTAATTTAATTTTTTTGCATTCAATTGTAACTTAATTTAGATAAACTAAATTTACTTTCTTTACAGTACAAAGAAAATACTGCGAAAAAATTCAACTTACACCATCGATGACTTCTCCGCTTACGGCATAAACTTTGTCGGAGTATTCGCCTTCAAAGAGCGTGATTTCGTCAATTCCAAAAATGTCATCTAAAAAGAAAGGAACAAAATACGTTAATTTTTCCTTCTAAACATAAATATTCAATACTTATTTAAATTCTTAAATTTTTTCCCCAAAATCAAAATGAAAATGATTCGAGAAATATAATAAAAATGTCGCATTACCGAGAAGTACCTTAAAATTAGAAACAAAAATAAAGTACACATTTACTCGATAATATTTTACTTTTCCAAAGATCAATTATCAGTTTAACAAAAAAAAATCATGTTAACTGTACTCAACACTTTGGATAAATTATATTTTACTTAAAAAGATTAAGATTTTCAAATGAAGAAAATAACAATATTGGTCATTTAATTAAATTCGTTGCATTAAGAAAAAATATTTTTGATCTATTAAAAAATGAGAAATATTTTCAAATTTCTTACTATAACTTTCGTCGGCGCCAGACGCACCAGGTTCGCTATTAAACGAACAAGTGAATGATAACGTTTGACTCCCTCTAACAATATCAATATCAAAATTAGGTTTGCTTCTCATTTCCCCAACGTCTGCTTTGTCATCTTGAGGATCAATTTCCGGCTCTTCCTCTGAGGTTATTGTGTGATTGATATTAAAAGAAATTGTAATTCTGCGAAGAAAAACAAATTTTAGTCAATAAAAAAAAATTTATCTTATTTATTTAAATCAATAAATTTACTAGAAGAAGGAATATTTAGGGAATATTTGTCAAAACTTACGTTTCGGCTGCGTCTTTTTTCACAAGACGAACTTCAGCCCCATCGAGTGATACTTTAAAACCTTCGAGATCCGTTGGAATTGTTTTTAATTTTCGAGCTTTCTTCTCCGCCACAATTTCCTCAGCGAGAAATTCAACTAATTCCTTCTCAGCTGTAATGGAAAAAATAAGTCTTTTCTTTTTTTTCAAATCTTACAAAATTAATTTGAAAAGAATTTTCCGAATCTTCTGATTTTCAAATTCAATGTTTATTAAACAAAAATTTATTCACCTGCAAATATATTTTTTTAAATTAAGTAATTAACAATTTTCTTTCCAATCAAAATTTTTTATACCTAAAAAATTGCAATTTTATTGCAAAAACATTAAAATTTTGTTCAATAAAGAGAAAACTGAATAGTAATCAGTATGAAGATGAATGTTTCATTTTTCTTTTCAAAAAGGTTAGGTAATTAGCACAAATAGCAAACCTTTTGATAAACAAGTAAAAAAAACAATTCTCGGAAGAAAGGAATTTTCGAAACTAATGCAAATTCATAGCCACAAATTCAAAACTAAAGAAATAAACCCTAAAATACAAAAAGTGAAAAGTAAAAGCAGAAAAAACTTAATAAAGAACAAAATTAACCTCTCACGTGGTGATGAAAATATTTTTCCCTGTCGAAAAAAAGAATGCAGAAAAAACTTAAACAATAATGAAAGGGGAATAAATACCTTTTGTGTGCGCAGCACGACAACCACCGCAATTACATAATTCACTGTGACTTTTATTCACTTCCCTCACTAAATTTGATGAATTGTGCTCTAATCGATTGCACATGTTCCATAGCATTCGATTAATTTGAACATTGGTTTTTGTTACATTTACTGCCGGTGTTATGACATTTTTTAAAGCCGTCACTCTCAAGGCACTTCTCACTAATCCATTCATCATTTTCAAACACTTTTCTTTTATTACAACGATTAGTATTTTGTTCGTATATAAATACAAAACACAGACACACTAACCGGCGCGGCGTGATCCTCCTCGTTGTGTAAATTTTGCGGAGAAGAAACCGGAAGTAATGAACTATCAGTAGCCATTTTGATTTTCAAAACACTACGATTTCCGGTAAAAAAAAACACGAATTTTAGTCATTTACGTTTGTTTTAAATTGGGAATTTTAAATATATTGAATTTTTAGAAGTTAAAAATTAGCCTTTGTTTATTTTTTTTAAAGTATTGCACAGTTTTGGGGGAAAAAAGGCGAGAAGATTCAAATTTTCCCGCTGCGTCTTCAAGGCGCGTTTTGAACATCGAGATGTATGTTTGGGTAAGTAACGTAAGTCGATGCGTAATGACGTAAGAGTGAAGAGCGCTTGCGCCATCTGGTAGCTTTTGTAAACCCCCCCACATGCGCTCTTCTAAAAAGTTCTTTCGTCCGGTTTTCTCGTAAAAATGGCTCCGGTAAGATTTTCTTCTCTCAATTTTTCTTTATTTTATTTCTTTATTAGTAGATTTTTAATAAAAAATTTTGCCATTCGCTTTCAATTTACCCCTCAGATTATCGAAATTAGGGGAAATTTTTTACATTTTCGAAAAGATGGTTTTATTCTAAGTGGATTGTTTGACACTCGCGAGTGATGGCTCAATGTAACAGTTTTATCCACATGTGATTTTGTATATTTTCTTATAAAACAAAAATGAAAATAATTGTGATACTTGAGAAGAGATTAACGATTAAATGTGGCGTACAAAAGTGCTTTGAATTGAAATTGCTCTAGTTTATCGAAAGAGTTGAAAATTGCTTTTCCTAACCTCACTTTTTGTTTAACATCGACCTGTCACGTTAGGAATTTCTAAATACAGGAGTTTTTCTCTTCTGAATTTTTTGTTCTATTGTGCATTCTGTAATTATTAGTTAATGGACATTTTTCTTTTGATTTCCAGACCAAGGTGCAAAAAGCTAAAGCCCCTGTGGGGAAGAAGCAACATCTTCGTGGCAAGGGCCAGAAGAAGAAGGTTTGCCTAAAGTTCTCAATTGACTGCACGCATCCAGTCGAGGACAATATTATGGATGTCGCAAGTTTCGTAAGTACTTTGAATTTTGATTTTAGAAATTTATTTATTTCTCCTTTATTTTCATTACAATTTTTCGAATTAAAACTCCGGGTTTGCCAACGCAATATGAAAATCGGGAAAACTTGGAAATGTCAGAGAATTATAGAAAAAATTGAGAAAACTTTAAAAAGTCAGGGGAATTTTGATCGAAATTCTGGAAAATTGATGTTTTTAATAGTATTTATTTTTGAAAACTAATTTTACTTAAATATTCAATTCAGTTATTTTCAAAAGAAATATAATTCTGCGGAAAAATTTGATTAGGGTTTGAAATTTTACAGAAATTCTTGTCAAAAATCAAAAAACTTTTATCTAAATTTTAAATTGTATTTATAAATAAATAAAATTTTTGTCCGAAATTAAATTATTTTTAATATATACAAAATTTTTATCATGTTTCTCGAATAATGAAATTATTGTTAACATTTTTTTAAAATTTGTCCCTTAACAATAAATAATAATAATAATAATATTAGTTATGTTTAATAATAAAAAACAAAATAATTCAATTTTGATAAAATTCATCATAAAAATTCAATTTTTACAAACGTTCAATTATTATTTAATAAATTGTTTATTTTTACTGTTAAATAATTGATTTCTTGTAGAATTTTCTAATAAATATTGATTTAAAAATAAATTTCAGTTACAATTTTCGATTATAATTGAATGTTATATTAAAAAATTGTTATTAGAAAATTCTACGAGAATTCATATATTTAACTCTAGAAACAAACATTTTATTAAATAATTAAACTTTATCGACAAATTTTCAAATAATTGAATTCTTTACAAAATTTTAATAATTTTTTGTAAATATTTCCATTTTTCGATAAATTTGATAAAAATTTTGTATATTAAAAATAATTGAAATTCTGACAAAAAGTTTTATTAAAATTTTTCAGAAATATTTGAATTGCGGAGAAAAATTTTATTATACATTTCATTTTTAAAGATAATTTAAATTTTACCTTTGAAAATAATTGAATTCTTGAAACTAATTTTCATAAAATTTCTTTTTATATAATTGCATTGTTGTGTGAAATTTTATTGAAATAGTAGACATTGAAAATAATTGAAGTTTGAGATATTTTTGAAATTAACTAAACTTCTACGAAGATGTTATTAAAATTATGTTTAAAAAAATTGAATTGTCACAAAAATTTCATTAGAATTTTTGAAAATAATTTAATTCTTTGAGGAATAAATAATAAAGGATAAAAAAAGTAATTAAATTTTTAAAAATCTTAATTTCTGTATGAAAAAATAATAAAGTTTTGATTGAATTCTTCTTTCAGGAAAAGTACCTTCATGAACGAATTAAGGTTAACGGAAAAACCGGCAATTTTGGAAATAATGTTACAATTGAAAGGAACAAGATGAGAATAACAGTCAGTAGCGATATCGACTTCTCTAAACGGTGGGTATCGTTTTAATTAATTTTTCCCTTTCTCGATCTATTTATAAATTTTGAGATTTATATTTTTTTATCAACATATATTTAAAGGCTTAGTTTCAATTTTATATTTTTTTTATATTTTATCTTTTAGTTTTGAATTTAGTTTACGAAAAATGAAAATTTACCATGTGAACCAAATTTATCGTAATTTTTTTTAGTAAAGAAATAATTTATTTGTCATCAGGAAATATTTTAGTATTTCTTTTTAAAGAGAGAAGGAAAGAACGAAAATTTCTTTTATTCAGAGCGATATTTGCACTAATAAAAATGATATTGTTTCAATAGGTATCTCAAGTATTTGACGAAAAGATACTTGAAAAAGAATAAACTTCGTGATTGGCTTCGAGTAGTTTGCAAAGACAAAGAAACCTACGAACTTCGATACTTCCAAATTAACAGCCAGGAAGATGAAGACGACGAAGACGCAGAATAAATTAAAAAAATGTAAATTTATGATTTTCAATAAAAATACATTTTTCGTTAATTATCGTTTTTAATTTTCCAATTTCCTTTCTTTTCAACCTTTCAGGAAATGAATCAAATGAATCATAATTTAAAATTTATTATTTGAATTCTCCCGCGCAATTAATTTTATCGTTTTAGAACCATATTTTCTTTTCCCTCCCCTGTATTTCTTTTTTACAATATTCTTTTGCAATAGAGAAAAATTATCTACCCTTTCTTTTTAATAAGAAAAATACTAAACAATTTTTTTTGTTTCGAAAAAAAAATTAAACGGAATGATTCATGACTTCTCCAATAACACATACGTCACGGCGTAGTAATATCAGTTTATTTCCAAAACGTGCATTTGTTTATCAAAGAAAAACTGGCAGAAAGAAAAAAATTCCATCAAAATTATCGAATGTATAGAAAATTAATTCATGTTCAATCTCAATTGAGATTTTTCCCCCCAAAAAAAACCTGATGTAAATAAGAAGAAACGGAGAGAAACTTTCATTGCGCACAAGGGACTATTTTTCCAACTAGAAAATTAGTTTCTGCGCATTTGTATACGTTCTACGAATCGTTCATCCACCCATTAAAAGAGCACTTACTTTTGACAACTCCGATCGTGATTGTTGTGACAGGGGAGAAAAAGGAAAACAACACAATAACAAGAAACTTGATTTACATTGAAGCGCATTTATTTCGGAAATTTGTAAAAAAAGGGGAAAAGAAAAAGTGTCTAGAGACGTCAAACTTTGAATTCACATTTTTAAAAGATTAATTTCGTGAGAAAGGCGCTTATTGCTAGCGCTGACAAAATGAAGTTCCAGTACAAGGAGGAACATTCATTTGAAAAAAGAAAGGCCGAGGGAGAGAAAATTCGACGAAAATATCCTGACAGGGTTCCTGTAAGTTACATGAAAAGTTTTTTTTGAAAAAAAGTATATAAAGTCCCAATTTCAATAGACCTCAATCTTCGTGCTAAAGTTCGACATGTTTTTTTTTTCTTTTCTTTCTTTTCTGATTGAAAGGTAAATTCCGTACGAATGGAATAATCCAAGGTCGTTTAGTGTTTTTGCGTCGTACGGGACCTACCGTAAGATTTGACAGTTAATCACTATTTAATCATATTTATCAAATTAATGAAATTAATCAAATTATTCCAATATTTCTAACATTAGTCCTCTAGGTCGTTGACATTTCCCTGCAGTGCGCATCCTTATTATCGATCTTATTTTCTTTTTTTATTTGCACTTTGCTAAAATCGTTCATTTCGATCCCGTGTTCATTGTTTATTCATTTGTATATATTTTTGCCCTCCCGTTAGCTATGATTAATATTTTCCATCTAGTTTATTATTAGAGAACAAAAAAAGAAACATTTACTCAAAATCGGTAAAGAAAAAAAAATTAACTTTGCTTCTGTATTGAATGTTTCGTTTTTATTTCTTTACAAAAAAAACCTATAACAGGAGATAATAGTGGTTATTAAATATTTATTTTTCTTCTTGTAAAGTGATATATGATTCTTTATTATCGTTGTACGTGAATACTTTCATTATTTCGTCATAATATCTAATCTTGCGCGTAGTTTTATATTTAAATTTTTCTCTCGGGGAAAATAAACAAAACGAAAATAGTGATTGTAAAAATAAGGGACTTTTTTTTATCGTGATTTGAAAAGAAAAATTCCAAAGACCAATTGGTGTTTGAATAAAAATTAATTTCTTATATTAAAAAATTGACAGACGGAAATACGAATGTCGAGACGATCAAAAGTCTATTTTTAGGTTATGTTGGCTAATTCTTTAATCGCACTAATTTTTCTCGTTTTTTGACAATTTTGGTTTTTAATATTATTGCAATAGTTTAAATTGAAGGGGAATGAGGAAAAATAAAGAAAGGTATTTACTTTTTTTCGAATAGGTAATTGTTGAGAAAGCACCAAAGGCGAAAATTAGTGATTTGGATAAACAGAAATATTTGGTACCGTCAGATTTGACTGTAGGACAATTTTATTTTTTGATTCGCAAACGAATTCATCTTCGTGCTGAGGATGCTCTTTTCTTTTTTGTAAACAACATCATTCCACCGACAAGTGCCACGATGGGTTCGTTATATCAGGTAATTTCACAAATTAAATATTACTTATTGGCAATTAAAAACTAAAAGTATTTTTCTCCCTTTTTTTTTACTAAATTAACGCCCTTTTTTCAATTTAAAAAGAAATATATAGATACAATTTCCTTGTATTTTGGCCGCATTCCATATTGCATAATGTTAGCCTTGTCATTGCATTCTAATATAAGTTTTACAAAACACGTCGCTTCTGATTCAACGTTTAATTTCTGATAAAAAATTTTTTTTTGCAACTTAAAATTTCTTCATATGTAAATTTAATTTCACGTTTACGTATTTTTAAATCGACTATTAATATTGTTTAGAGTATTTATTAAACTTAATCGGTAAAAAAATTAAATTATCACTATTAACTATTAAAATACTCCGTTTTTTACGCCCCGTATTAAAAATTAACTAAAAAAAAGTAATTAAATTCTTTTTTTTAGTTTAGCAAGAAATTAAATTGATTCTTTCATTCTTTTTTCTCTCATAGGAACATCATGAAGAGGACTTTTTCCTTTACATAGCGTATAGCGATGAAAATGTGTACGGGCACTAATTATATTCGGAAAATTCTATTTTCGACAAAAAAAAATTATCTTCATTGAATACGAAAAGAAAGAAAAGAAAAAAAAACAAACAAACAAACAACAATTTTAGTTTTTGTTCCAAAGCGAGCATCAACTATATCAACAAATTAGAAATTAAAAAATTAAAAGAAAGAAAAAAATTACCAAGTTAGAAAATAAAAAAAAAACATGCCAGGCATAAAATAAAATGTTTTTGTGTTCTAACAGATTTTTCTTTTTTTCTAATCACTTTTGCAACGTAATTTATTTTCTCTATAAATAAAAAAAAAGTGTATTTTTTCTAAAAATATTTTTCCTGTACTTTTTCTTTTATTCGAATAAAGTAAATTTTTCGGGTGTTTTTTGTTTTCCAAATAGTTTTCTTTTCAATAAAATAAATTCAATTTATTGAATGATTAGTAATTAATTAATTATTTTTAATTAAAAATTCTTTTGTTGAATTAAAATAATTCTTAGGAAAAAAAAATTGGTTTTTATGAGAGAAAAAAAATTCGTATTACGCAGAGAAATGAATATTTTACATCGCAATTATGTGATATTTCTTTTTTTCTTCTCTTTTTATTTAGATTAGAAATATTTTACTTGTTATTTGCGTAATGTATAATTTTTAAATTATATGGAGTATATATAATATAATTAAGAACTAGTGACAAAATTATTATTATTATTATTAATATTAATAATATTAAAAAAAAACGAATATTGAGAAAAATTCATGTAAAACGGTCTTTTTGTGTGGGCCAATTAAAAACAACAACAAAAAAATGAAGGAAAAATAAAAAAACGGCAAAAAAAAATAGAATGCTCGTTTTTCTTTACTATCCTTGGATTTTAATTAAAATTCTCCTTTCCGACGACGTTTAGCATTAATTTTTAATATGTTTTCGTGCAATTTCGCCGATTGTTTGAAATCATTGAAAGAAAGAGAAGAAGACAAAAGTCTTTGTTGACAATTGTTGAAATATTTCGAAGAGGATTTTATTTTCAAACGAGAGGGAAATATTACTTATTTTTGATTTTAAAAAAATGGATTCGGAATATTATGATTATAATGACACCGATGTAGTTGTGAATAAAAGTCGTTACATTGGTTCGCCTTATAAATTACGACAGGATGACAGCAATTGGGTTGTTTCGAATGCCTTCATTATATTTACGATGCAAACAGGTAAATCCTTTTTTTTTTGGAAAAAAAGGTTAAATTTATTTATAATGAATAAGTAACGAAACTTTTTTTTCTTCTAATGAAAATTAATCTTTTAATTTACTTTCATTTTGTGTTTTTTAATAAGATCCCAAAGTTCTGAACGTTCAAGTGAGCGAAATTTATTTATTTCTTCTAAAAATTAGATTTTTATTGCAATTATTTTGTGTCACTAACAAAAAAATTAATTACTGACTTTGTAAATGGGAAAATTTAGTTTTTAAATTTTTTATGATTAGTAATTTATTAAAGTATCTTGAATAAAAAATATTTCGTTCATTTAAACGTTCAAAACTTGGGGATCATTTTTTAATTTTTTAATTTTGCATTTTTCTTTTGATTTTTTTGTAATTTTGCACTTTTCTTGTGATTTTTTTGTAATTTTGCTGTTCTTTTTTGATTCTTTTTTAATTTTGCACTTTTCTTTTGATTTTTTTGTAATTTTGCACTTTTCTTTGGATTTCTTTGTAATTTTGCACTTCTTTTTTGATTTCTTTGTAATCTTGCACTTTTCTTTTGATTTTTTGTAATTTTGCACTTCTTTTTTGATTCTTTTTTAATTTTGCATTTTTCTTTTGATTTTTCGATTTTGCATTTACCAGTTTTTTTCGTTTTTTCAAGGTTTCGGAATGTTGGAGTCTGGTTGTGTGTCATTGAAAAATGAAGTGAACATTATGATGAAAAATGTTGTCGACATCGTCGTTGGAGGATTGACATATTGGCTTTTTGGTTTTGGCATAAGTTTCGGAACAGAGGAGCCGAGGAATCCTTTTTTTGGAATTGGAGGCTATTTAATTGATCCAAAAGTCGATGACGATATTTTTGGCGAAGCTTGCGCTGCATTTCTCTTTCAATTGAGTTTTGCGACAACGTCGACGACAATTGTCTCTGGTGCCATGGCAGAAAGGTGAAAAAAAAGAAGAATTGAATTATTTTTCTTTTAAATGACAAATTTAATTTAATTTTAATTTTTAAGTTGATTGACTGTCTTTTTAATTCTAATTTCATTTTTTATTTGATTGGCTGTAATTTTAATTTAATTAATAATTTCAATTTAATTTTTTAGTTAATTGGCTGACATTTTAATTTAATTTTTAATTTTAATTTACTTTTTCATTCAATAGTACTGTCTTTTTAATTTAATTTTTAATTTCAACTTAATTTTCAATTTGATTGACTGAAATTTGAATTTAATTTTTAATTTGATTGATTTTAATGTTGGTTTAATATTTAATTTTATTTCAACTTTTAGTTTTGACATAATAATAATTTGAAGAATTCTTTTTCAATTTTCCAACGTAGATGCAACTTTAAAGCGTATTGTATTTTTTCCTCATTGAATACAATTGTTTATTGCGTTCCTGCCGGATGGGTTTGGGGAGATCATGGCTTTTTAAATAAATGGGGAGCTGTCGATATTGCCGGTTCTGGAACCGTTCACTTGGTCGGCGGAGTTTCTGGTAAAATAAAAATTATCCAATTCCTACAATTTACTTTATTAATTATAATTGCCGAACTCTACTATTTACATTTTCAATAACTATAATTCCCGAACTTCACTGTTTATATTTTCAATAATTACAATTACCAACTTTGCAATTTATATTTTCAATAATTACAATTGCCAACTCTACTTTTTTAATTTGAATTAATTAAAACTTTAATTGACTGTCTTTTCAATTTAATTTTTAATTTTAATTTAATTTTCAATTTGATTGATGACTGAAATTTCAATTTCATTTTTAATTTGATTGATTTTAATTTTATTTCAACTTTTATTTTTGAAACGATAATTTGAATTATTTTCAATAATTACAATTGCCGAACATTAATATTTATATTTTTAATAATAATTATAATTGCCGAACTTTACTATTTATATTTTTAATCATTATAATTGCCGAACATTACTATTTATATTTTTAATAATTATAATCGCCGAACTTTACTATTTATATTTTTAATTACACTGATTTTACTAATTACAATTTATATTCTATCATTTTATCAAAAAAAAGTTATTTGCAAAAAAATTGTTTTTCTTCAGCTCTCGCTTGTGCAATTATGCTTGGACCAAGACTTGGGCGATACGATAATGGAATAGATCCTTTACCACTCGGTTGTCCCGTAAACGCAATCTTGGGATTATTCGTACTATGGTAAATTTAAAATAATTATTTAAAAAGTATCCGAAAAATTGAATTTTTAATTTTAAATTCAAAATTAAATTGAATTTACTTGAATTGAATTAATGAAATTAAATTTACTTGAATTTAATTAATGAAATTGAATTTCACTGCCTTCAATTAATTAAATTGACTTTAATTCCAGGTGGGGATGGTTGGCATTCAATAGTGGTAGCACTTATGGTGTTAATGGTGAGAAATGGAAATACGCCGCTCGAGCAGCAGTCTCGACAATAATGGCGAGCATGGGAGGAGGACTGGTTGGATTAATCATCAGTATGTCGAGTCCAGAGAAGGGAATAAATATTTTAAGTCAAATTAACGGAATTCTAGGTGCCTTGGTATCAATTACAGGTTCATAATCAATTTAATTTTTATTTCGCCCCAGAACATCAGAATTTTTCTAATTATTTTTGTCTGTCTCAAATTTTGAGGTGAAAGAAGATTGCAAAAATTTATTTGCTTCTTCTTTTTGATAGAAGAACCGGAGGATTTTTCCTTTTATCTTAATATCTATATTAAAAAGAAAATTAACATAGTAATACGTAAGAATTCTTTTAATTCTATTTTAATGATCGAAGCTTTTAATTTTACCTCGTAAGGCGGCTGCTTTCTTTTCCGAGCTTGGGAATCGGTAATCGTTGGAATGATCGGCGGATTACTAACTTGCCTATCAATGCCAATATTAGACAAATTGGGTATTGACGATCCTGTTGGAGCTTCTGCGACACATGGTGAACACAAGAATACTTGATAATTAATTTTTAAAACCGAATTTTAATGTTTGAATCAATTTATTAGGAACCAGCGGCATTTGGGGTATGATTGCAATCGGATTTTTCGCCGATGATCCGAAACCGTTAACAACGACGAAAGGCCGAAAAGGATTATTTAAAGGTGTTTAATTATTATATTTGAGTTTTTATTTGTTCGTTAGAATTGTTTGTTAAATGAAGAAAATTTTATTAATGAAAATTTCTTTTTTGATATTTTCCCCAGGGGGTGGATGGTATCTTTTGGGTATTCAAAGTTTAACCGTCTTATGCCTCGTGGCCTGGAGTTTCGTCACGTCAATTCTTTTATTATGGGTAAATTATTCGAATTTAACAAAAAAAAAATAGAAAATTAAAATTTAACGGAAACAATAAATTCACAGATTGTCAATAAAATAATTCCCATCAGAATGTCAGTTCACGAAGAATTGTTGGGAGCCGATTTAGTGGAACATCGGATTCGTCACACTAAGGCAAAAATACTTTTCTACTTAAATTCAAATTCAAATTCTACTTATATTCAAAGAATATTAATGAATATTCAAATTTCAAATTCTCGATACTAATTTCGAATTAATCGAACGGAAAATAATTTTTAGATTGGATTAACTCGCGCCTTTTCGGCTCTAAGACCGTTTAGTACGGAAGCACGTTTAGCGAATGTCGTCCCCGTTGGGCAAAATCCAGGTAAACAAAAATTATTCTCAACTTGAGCGTAATAATTTTCTTTTTACAATTCATTTCTTATTTTCTGAAATTCTTATTTTGATACAATTTAATTTTGTATGTAATCATTTTTTTGCCCCCAGGCCATGAATCATTTATAACGAAATACAAACAATCGAAGAAATTCGAAAAAATGATGAAACTCGTGAGACGATATTCGAAAACAAAAACTTCGTTATTCAAAGAAAAAAATACAAAGACACCGGAAGTTCCAATCAAACAGTCGAATGTCGCAAAAAATACGAATAATAACGAAAAAAAGACGCAATTAGCTTGGATTGAATGAGAAAAAGTACAAAAGATAATAAAATTAATATTCTTGAATAAAACATTAGTATTTATTTCTCACAATAAATGCGAATTTGTTCATTCACGAACAATTCTTTGTTTTTGTTTTTTTAATGGACATGCTCCCTATAAATTTTCTTCTTCGAACAAAATTCCTCAACATTCATTTCTCGGAGCTCTAAAAATTAATCATTGTATAAAAATTTTGGACGACACAAAAAATTGTTTCAAAACTTCCCGAAATATACATTTCTTGAAAACGAAAAATTGACTCATAACGAAAGTGTCGAAAAAAGCAAGTCAATTTATAAAGAAAAAAATCAAATAACTTTGATATGGAAAAATTCTGTGCAAATTAAAAATGACTATATTTTGCACAGAAACACACACACGCGCACGCATTTACAAAAAATTTTTTTTTTTCTTAAAAAGAAAAACAATGATCGATCGATTCTCTACTGACTAGATTAAAAAGAAATTTAACAATTACTTATTTTTTAAGGACAATAAATAACTTATTACTGAATGAATCGTAACTATAAATGTATAAATGAAAGAAATGTGAAGAAAAAATTGTACAGAGCGGAAAAGATGGATTATTTTTTTTTCTTTTTTTTGTTAAATTACTATCAAAAAACAGGGTTTTTCTTTGGTAGAAGTTGAAAAAATCCGTTTTCTGTACATGAGAGAAGAATTGACATGGGTCTTGAAAATTTAGTTTTTCGGGCACTGAAAGTTTTTGTCAAAAAAAATTCCTCTTCTTTTTCTTCTTCTTCGAAATCAGTCTTAAAAATATTATGGAAGATGCTCTAAGTACTAATTTAATATCTAATTAATAAAAAGGAAAAGATATTATTACAAAAAGCGAAATGAAATATTTTTAGCGTGCTGTATATGTATTTACAGCCCATTGATGAACATCAGTTGGAAGATTCTTGTAATTTTTCACCGCATCAATCACTTGCTGAGGAGTCAAAATAAACTTGTAGAATTGATATTCCTTTTCGACTCGCGAATTACTGCTTCCAATTGGCTGCAGAATTTCTAAATTCTGAAGAAACAATAACGTCATTATTTTTATTATTAATAATTTATTATTACTCTCAGGGTGTCTACTTATTTTCGTTTAACAAAATTCCCGGCTTTTTGTCATAATTCTTCAG
Organism: Leptopilina myrica (nomen nudum); assembly: GCA_032872475.1. Taxonomy (NCBI): domain Eukaryota; kingdom Metazoa; phylum Arthropoda; class Insecta; order Hymenoptera; family Figitidae; genus Leptopilina; species Leptopilina myrica (nomen nudum). The sequence goes on along the minus strand of CM065464.1, from coordinate 2,620,248 downwards.
AAACAGTTCAATTATTTTCACAGTCTCTTAATAAAATTCACAACAAAAATTAAAATTATCTTTCGCGTACAATTTTAATTTAATTTTCAAAAGAATTTACATTGAAAAGTTGAATTAAAATGAAAAATTTACAAAGTTTTCATTCTTCTTTAATTTAATTACAAAACTTTCTTCTTCGCAAGAATTAAATTATTTCCAATAAATAATAAAAATGTTTCACAAGAATTCAATTATTATAAAAATAAATTTCAAACAAATTCTTAGCAAAAATTCAATTATTTCCCAAAAAAATAATAAAATTCTTCTCGGAAATTAAATTATTTCAAAGAAAATAAAAAAATTCTTCTCTGATATTTAATTTTTTTGGTAAATAATAAAATTTCTCTGAAAATAAATTATTTTTAATAGAATTTTAATATAAAATTTTTTAAATAAATAGTATTTTTTCAATAAATGAGATAATTCTTCTCAAGACTCAAATTATTTAATAAATAACAAAATTATTTTCAGAAAATCAATTATTTTTATAACTTTTAATTATTTTTTCATACAGAAATTAATATTTTCAAAAATTCAATTATTTTGTTAATCTTTTATTATTTATTCCTCAAAGAATTAAATTATTTACAAAAATTCCAATGAAATTCTTATGAGACAATTCAATTTTTTAAAAAATAATTTTAATAAATTCTTCGTAGAAATTTAGTTAATTTCAAAAATTTCTCAAACTTCAATTATTTTCAATGTCTACGATTTCAATAAAATTTCACACAACAATTCAATTATTTAAAAAGAAATTTTAATAAAATTAGTTTCAAGGATACAATTATTTTCAAAGCTAACGCAATTCTTCGCAAAAAATCCAATTATGTTCCAAAATTACCAAAAATTCCCCTCAAAATTTAAATTATCTTTATAAATGAAATGTTTAGTAAAATTTTTCTCTGAAATTCAAATATTTATGAAAAATTTTAATAAAATTCTTGTCAGAATTTCAATTATTTTTAATATACAAAATTTTTATCAAAATTTCTCGAAAAATGAAATTATTTAAAAAAAATTTTGTTTAAATTTTGTAAAGAATTCAATTATTTGAAAATTTGTTAATAAACTTTAATTTATTTAATGAAATGTTTGTTTTTAGAGTTAAATACATGAATTCTTGTAGAATTTTCTAATAACAAATTTTTAATATAATATTCAATTATAATCGAAAATTGTAACTGAAATTTATTTTTAAATCAATATTTATTAGAAAATTCTACAAGAAATCAATTATTTAACTGTAAAAATAAACAATTTATTAAATAATAATTGAACGTTTGTAAAAATTGAATTTTTATAATGAATTTTATCAAAATTTAATTATTTTGTTTTTTATTATTTAACAGAACTATTATTATTATTATTATTATTATTATTATTATTATTATTATTATTTATTGCCAAGAGACAAATTTGAAAAATGTTTTAACAATAATTTCCTTTTTCGAGAAATTTGATGAAAATTTTGTATATTAAAAATAATTCATTTTGGATAAAAATTTTATTATTTATAAAGACAATTTAAAATGTAAATAACTTTTTTTAATTTTGACAAGAATTTTTGTAAATTTTCAAACATAATTAAATTTTTGCGTAGAATTTTATTACTTTTAAAAATAATTGAATTGAATATTTAAGTAAAATTAGATTTCAAGAATAAATACAATTGAAAAAACAGCAATTTTCCAGGCTTTCGATTAAAACTCCGACTTTTTAAAGTTTTTTTTAATTTTTATATAATTTCCTGACATTTCGAGGTTTTTCTGGTTTTCAGTTTGCGTGGCAACCCTGAATTTAATTAATTTAAAGAATTTTACTAAAACTACTCGCAAAGATTTTATTATTTTTGCAAAAATTCAATGAAACTTTTTTTCCAAATTGGTTAATTATTTTAATTTCCCGGTTAGTAGACAACCTGTGTTTTTAGGAACAGAAAGAAATTTTGTTAAAAAAATGAAACTAAAAGTTGAAAAACAAAACTTACTTTAATGTGTTCGAAAGCTTTGACAATGACTGGCCTTTGGACGGAATGAATAGAAGAACTTTGTGCAGCAAATAAATTGTAACAATTGTAAACATGTTCGAAATTCAATGGTTCGTCTTTACATAATTCTGTTTCCTTATACATTGCTATTATCTGGAAATTAAAAAATTGAATTTATTTGAACAAAGTAGATAAATAGATAAGCAAATAAAAAAATAAATAATTAGTCTTACCAGGCACATTTCCAAAACAGATAAACCATTCAATATTGCGACACGATCGTCTTGTAAATAAACCTTACTCGCCTCGACAAAATCAACAATCTCCAATTTCTGATGATTCTCGGTCAAATATGTAATTGCGATAACGAGAAAATTACGAAACTTCCTCTCGCTCGTATCATTTTTATACATTGATTTCAATAAATTAATGAGTATTTGATTTTTTGCAATTTTCCCTATTGACTCGTTCCATGAATTGGCGAATGTCGCGTCAATATAGCAATCATCGAATTCATGTTCAATTCCATTGACATTCTCATCGTCGGGTAGGGACAAGAGATTTTTAAACAATAATAGACGATCGTCGAATGGCTTTTCATTTGTTCCACATTGTAAATCGCTTTTATTATCGTCGGGTAGTAGAAATATTTGTCGCGATGAAAAACGTGATTTCACTCGTTTCTCAAGTAATTCGAGAACGTCTAAACGATTTGTTATTCCCAATACGCAAATTGGCGCCTGTGCCGATTGCGCGACATCAAATAAATTATAGAGTAACGTTTGATTATTGTGTTCGCAAAATAAATCGAATTCGTCGAGAATAAAAATTATTGGTTTACTTCGCTTTTTGTCGCCTGATTTCAGGCAGTCGAGGAGAAATGACAAATTCTCGGCAAACGAGCCAAACACTTTATCGCCAACTGCTGTTTCAAGTTGCATTTGACGTGTTGCGTCTTTCAATGCCAAACGATCGTCAGTGTGCACCAATCCATGTAAATTGACAATCACACAATTGTCTTTGAAATTTTTCGAAATTGACAATTCCCTTAGAACGCTATTCACAAGCTGGAGAAATAAAATGAAATAAAATAAAATAAAAAAATTGGCTCAAATTATTTGTAAACAAAAAAAAATACTACAGTGCTGTTATTTTGTTTGGATTTAATAATTTTATAGTGTGCTATTATATTGTTCGATAAAAATCCATAATTTTAGTAATTTAAAAAAAAAATACTCACAATTGTTTTTCCAGTATCCTCGGGACCGATTAAAAGCGCAGAATTACTCTCGCCCGTTTCGACAGTGCGTTTCAATAAATCCAAAACATACTGACGTTCCTTCTCATGATGCCGGTATTTTATTTCCGGACACATTATTTTACGTTTCAAATACTTTCTCGTTTGTAGAATCATACTGTCTTGGAATTTTATTGCCATACTTCCTTTTTTATTCATTTTCCCTGATCTGTTTTTGAAAAAAAAAACGAAAATACTTATTTTTTTCCCCAAAGTTTATATGTTTATCATCTACTTTTGTCAGCAATGGAAAAATTTTACCCCACCAACAAAAGATCAGTTTAAACGAAACTTTTTTTTTCAAAACATAATTTATATTTTTCTATAATATAAAAAAATGGGAATAAAAAAAATCAATATAATCAAGAAATGTAAAACGATTCTAACCTCTTTTGGGGGAAAAAAGGCAGATTTTTTAATTCGGAGAAATAGAGAAAAATGTTTATAGAAATAGAATGAAAAATTGATGACAATAGTAGTTGTCAAAAAATACAAACATTTGTTTATGTTTATATTTATATTTTGGGAAAATGGATAAATTTCCAACTTCGACGAAAGAAAAATAGTAAACGTTTGCTTTTGATTTAGTCACTAAAAAGTTACCTTTGTTTATCACTCCAATTCGAAAGGATGTTAATTGAAAGAATAATAATTAAAAAATTGTTAATTTTAATACAAATTCCTGATAAATAATATATTATATCAAAAATTAGTTTTCAGAAGCGTGTAATAGTTTCCAAAACTTAAAGGTGCTTCTACAATGTAAATGTCAATGGCCATCTGGTGGCGATTTGATGAAGTTTTTCTACACCTAGTCCCCTGGCGGCAACTTTGAACAATTAACTAAAAAATAGATGTCGTTTCGTGTTATTTCTGCGCTGTTTTATAAAATATAAAATCTGTAAAAATCCTTTACTAGAATTAAAAAACACTATTAACTATGAATTTTTTTTATTTACATTATTATATAGACATAAATAAAACCAAAAAACATTTTGGTAACATAACCTACAAATTTTAAATTTAAATTTTGGGAAATGATTTTAAATTCAAATTTTGGGAAATTATTTTAAATTTAATAATTAACAATTTTAATTTTATTTTTTAAATTCAAATATTGGGAAATTATTTAAATTTAATAATTAATAATTTTAATTTTATTTTTTAAATTCAAATTTTGGGAAATTATTTAAATTTAATAATTTTAATGTAATTTTTTAAATTCAAATTTTGGGAAATTATTTAAGTTTAATAATTTTAATGTAATTTTTTGAAATTCAAATTTAGGGAAATTATTTTAAATTTAATAATTAATCATTTTAATTTTATTTTTTACATTAAAATTGAAATTGAAATTTTGGGAAATTATTTTCCCCCATTTTTCCCTCTGAAAGAAATTAAAAATTTAAAAGGCAATAAAGTATTTATTATTTCATTATACATAAAGCACGAGTGCCACTGTAGTAAACTGCGAGTATATCGTAACAAAAAATGTTTATTTTTTTCTTATAAAAGAGATTATAAAAATTAGTTTTGTTAGAATTCAAGTATCACATAATTGTCTAATTCCATCAACCATTTGAAAAAACAAAACTATTTCATTTCCTATACGAACAAACTTATTTTCTAATTAAAATCATTAATTCCAATTATTGTGGAAATTTTAATTATTTAATTTTAATTCCAGAAATGAAGTAAATTTTACCAATTAAACTTAATTTAGATTATATTTTAATTCTCTAATTTTAATATTCTTTTGCAGATACAATAATAGATTTCTTTTCTTTTTTTGACGAATATTTTAATAATAAGGCTATCAGTGATAATCTATAGTAATTATTTAAACTAATAGACTGAAATACGTGAATACTTTTTAATAAAAAAAACAGGTTTATAATTAACAATTTAAAAACGAAGTACTTTAATTGTTTTTAAAATTCATCAAATCGGTTAAATGTTAAATGGTAAATAATTATTGAAAGAGAATGATTGTGGAAAAACGGATATTATTTAACATTTTGAAAATCGGTGCTTAAAGTTAAATTACAATTACTATTTCATCATGATTATTAAACAATTATAATCGTAATGAAAAGAAGGAATTATAATTATAATTATTAAACAATATTAATTATAATAACAAGAAGAAATTATAATTATAATTATTAAACAATAATAATTATAATAACAAGAAGAATTTATAATTATAATTATTAAACAATCATAATTATTAAAATTTGACAAAAATATTACAAATTCAGTCCGAAAATAATTTGCGTTAACAAAAAAAAATCCATTCGATAAATCTTCGTTTCCGTAAAAAAAATGTCCAGACCATTAAACTTGTAATATTTCTCCAATTGTAAGATAAATTTAAGACAAAAAAATTGTATTAAAAAATTTTTTACTATTTTTTTTTGTTTTTTTTCCTCTAGTTTTAAGATTTATTAAAATCAAATTCTGCATTCATTTAAATTTTTAGAAATTCAAATATCAGAAACGATTTAAAATAATTATTCAAAATATTTTCCTCCCTTCTTTTTTTTGTAGTAAAAAAAAGAAGTTTACCTGGGAATCATTGATATTTTAATATTTCTAGAAAAAGTCCTAGTTTTTATACTCCTACTGAGTTTTATCAGACTTTAAAATTAATATTTGATTTGCTTTCTTCATTGAAACTGGCTAATGTCCTTCTTCTTCATCCGAGTCAAGAAGTGAGTTGTCTTTTGACAAATTTCTAAGAAGACATCTCGATGTACTACGAGTTGTTCGTACCTGAAAAATAAAATTCTATTTTACTCTTTTTTGTTTCACTAGAATTTTTATTTTGAAAAAATGCACATAATTTTAAAAATGAAAATTTAAAAAAAACAAATAAATTAGTATTTTAAAAGAGAAAATTAGTTACTATTATAATAAAAAATATAATAGTAAGTATTATTGAAATAATTAGGTGATAATAGTTTTTAATAGTTAATAATAGTTCTTTTTCTGATTTTACTCTAAATTTGTTCTGGAAAATAAATACATTGTCTGGTGAATCGAACAATAAGGATAGATTTCAATTTTTAATTTGAATTTAATTAAATCAGTTTTCGGGAGTTTAAAAAGATATTTGTGCGTGTTTAGAAGATGATTTTTGTCCCCCCACTAAGTGGTTGTAATTAAAATATCATTTGGATACGAATAACAATTATAACAGAATAATTAACATAGAGTAATTAAAATTGAACACTCACAATAAAATAATTACAATAGTCTCTATTATTAAAAACTATTTTATTGTATTATAGTTATTTCTCGATATATAAAAGCTGTTCACGATTCAAGAACTCCAGTAGAGAAAAAATTCTGAATTTAAAAAAAATAAAGTTACAAAAAAAGCAAAAAAAAAAATGGCTTATATTATTGTAACAATCATAATAACATCAAGTATCTTAACGGCTCTAAGTTTTTATTACCAGTACAAATTAGAGTCCATAGAGGCAGTAAAATCTCTAATGAAAGATGAGAGAAGAAATGTTTAAATTTCCTTGTTAAATTTTGAAAAAAAAATTCTGAATAATGAATCCTTCAAAGACGGTAAGTGTCTTTAATTTCTACTCAATTATTTAATAGAGGTAAAAGTTAATAAATAAATAAATCTCCTTTTAACTTATGAAAATTTTGTCCTCTTACAATTTTTCAGAATTCGAGAATTACGTTTTCTAAAAAAATAAAGTGTTTGTCATTCAAATCAAAATTTGCGAAAGAAGGGAAAAAATCGAAATCAACGGAGGTGGGCAATTTTACTAAAAATTGTAGTGAAATATTAATTTGTTTCATGTATTTTTTATAAATGTGAATAATGTTACAAAAATTGATTGAAATAAACATTTTTTAAAACTACTTTCTCGCAAAATTTCCTTTTAAAAATATCTTTTTTTATACGAAACAGGTTTTTTTAAGTACCTTTCCGAATTTTAACTTTTTTATTTCAATTAATTTTTTTCGGTAAAAAATTATCATTAATTGTTGAAGTGAATGAAAAATAAAAAATTTGATAAATTAAAATTTTAGAAAATCTAAAATCAAAGTTTGGAAGATTTTAACAAAATACAGGCGAAATGGGCGAGAGGATTTCTTTTTTAAAAATCACTGTCAACTATTGGAATTTATAATTGAAAAAATATTATTAATTCTTTAAATTTCTTGAAAATAAATTGTTTTTAATAATTTTAATTGGAAATTTGGAAAATAATTGAATTAGACAAAGAAAAAAGAGAAAAGGAAAAAAACGTATTTAGAATTTTTTCAATTTTTAAAAAATAATCTTGTCACTTTTTGTATTTATAATTAAAATTTTATTTTTCAATTTTATTAAAAATTATTTTTCAATTTTATTAAAAATTATTTTCCAATTTTATTAAAATTATATTGATTATAATAAAAAAAATTATTTATTAATCTTCGCCTTTAAAAAAAACCATGAATACAAAATGAGACTCATAAAATTTCATTATTTATCAATTATTAAATTAAAATACTTTGAAAAATTCTATTTTTCTTTAAATTTCTAATGAAATTCTTTAAGAAATTGAATTATTTTCAATTGAATTTCACAAAAATTCTATTAATTCGGTCTTGTCTCTTTTTATTTATAATTAAAATTTTATTTTTCAATTTTATTAAAATTATATTGTTATAATAAAAAATTTTAATTATTAATCTTCGCCTTTAAAAAAACACGAATACAGAATGCAACTCATAAAATTGAATTTTTTATCAATTATTAAATTAAAATACTTTGAAAATTTAATTTTTTAAAAAGTTTCTAATGAAATTGTTTCAGAAATAGAATTTTTTTCAATTGAATTTCACAAAAATTCTATTAATTCGAGAATTTTTTTTTTAAATTTATTTACATTCTATATTCGAATTAGTGACTGATTTTCACTTTTAAATTAATTGAAACTTGGAGAAAAGTATAAATATCTAGAAAAATTGTTTTAAATTAAAAGTTGGAGTAAATAAATATTTTATGCATTGTTAATTGTTGATTAATTTAAGTTATTTTTTCTTTTTTTAAATTTAGACTTCGAAACGTTGAAATAAATAAATATTTTATTCATTGTCAATTATTGATTAATTTTTAAAATTATTTTTTATTTTTGTAACTTTAAATTTCGAATCGTTGAAGTAAATAAATATTTTATTCATTGTCCTCTTTTCTTTTTATTTGCCATTTATAAAAATTAAAATAAAAATCGATTCTTTAAGAAAAAAATGAAAATAATTAAACTTTTTTTTAAATTTTGTTTCCGGTTTGGCACAAAATCAAAATCACAAATTAAAATATTCTTTCGAAATATTATTTAGACGAAAATTTGAATCCAAAAAATCGTTACTATGAAATAGCGAATTTATTTATTTAAATTTTTATTAAATTAAAGCAAGAACTGCCGAGAAACTTGAAGTTATTAAGTCATTAAATTGACTGAATTAGTAAAACAAAAGTATTCTGAAAATAAATTCAAGAATAAAGTCTTACCTTTCGATTGAAAAGACTTTCATTCATATTAACAACAATTGATGAACATTGAAGATCACTGGAATTTCCATTTGGATTTCTCTCAATTATTGCACGATCAATTAGTGAAAAATCATTAATTCGATCTTCATTCGTAAAAATGGAACCATCATCGGAAAATTCTAAATCTTGAACAATTACATTGTTCCTCAATTCCTCGCGTTTCTTTTTATGTGACTTTTTAATTGACTCAGTTTGTTGTTTCTTAAAATATTTCTTCATTTTCAATAAATTCGGTGGCGTCAATGACTTTGAATAATCTTCCTCCTTCTCCTGTTTTTTCTTTTTCTCTTCCTCTTCGTCATTAAGAATTTCATAACTCGTTGACGGTTTCGAATCATCATGTTCGTAGTTTTGCAAAAATTTCGTCGCCATTTGCGAGATATTTTTAAAGCTCGCCTCACTCGTATTATTACTGTAATGAAGACTCGAGTCGGGTGTTAAAAAATTTGAAACATTCAACAAATCAGCGGTGCGAATTTCCTTCAATGGTGTTTCTTGCTCGAACGTTTCATTTCTTAAGTGAAAACGATTACCCTTCTTCTCCTTCTTATGCGACTTCTTCACGGAGTTGACATTCGCAATTAAATTCAATGACGATCGATTATTTTTCGGTGTTATTTTTCCCTTTGTTTTGCGTTTCGATCTCTTCTCTTGGGGGGAATTTTTTTCCGGTGTTATGAACGTGTGCTGTGGAAATTCTTCACTATCATTCGAATCGTGGGTGAAAATTGGTGTCTCACAGCGCGTTAGCGGAACATCAAAGTCATTCATCGTGAACTTTCGATTGGGTGCGGATTTAATTTTTTTAATTGGTGTGAAAATTTTAAATTCCTCATCGTGTGCGGTGGTGTATTCGTCGGAATCGTTCAACGGTTGAAACTCATCATCGAGATTTGTTGTCGATTTTCTTTTTTGCGGGGAAGTTGGTTTTAAAATTTCCTCCTCACTTGTCTGCAACTTTTCTGTATCGTAACTGAATATTTTTTGTCGTCTCGCGAAATTTGTGAGGATTTTACTTCTCTTGTCTTTTTTGTGCGACTTTTTCACGGAACTGAAATTTGGCAGGAGGAGACGACTTGAATTTGTATTTTCGGGTGTTGTCGATCGCTCCTTGCTCTCGACGATGTTTGGTTGGAGAATTTTCTTGCGTTTGTCCTTCAATTTTTTGTGGGATTTCTTTATTGAACTGCCTGTTACTCTCTCTATTAGGTTGATGGAATTTTTCGGTGTCGATGGACCTTTTTCTTCGGTTGGAATTTCAGGTGGATTTGTATTTGAGTCGGTGTCGTAGTTGAGTTTCGAGGGGGTGATTATTTTTGCTTCGATATTATTGTCATCCTCGCCACAGGAATCGGTAGCGTAGTTGAAAATTGAGCCGTCGAGTGATTCATCGTCGAGACGATTGAATGATTTTGAACTCTTGTCTTTCTTGTGGGAGCGTTTTATTGAATTGAAATTCTTGCCAGTTGGATTTTCAGTCGCCTCTTCAATCGGTGGCGTTATTGATCGTGGTTCGTTTGAAGTGTCCAATTTCTCGGCCAGTTGATCGTCGTCCGCTTCGGCCAAACGGGGAAATCGTTCCTAAAAGAAGAGAAATAGTTAAAACAAAGTTTCGAAAACTTAAACCGAATGAAAGAGGGGATTTATTACCTTCTTGTGACTTCTCTTAATTGCACTCATACTTTCGGGAATTAGTTGAATTCTATTCTTCGGTGTTCCGGGTCCTTTCGTCTCATTATCAGCTTCATCATCATCAAAATCGTTAAATAAATTTCTCGGCGTACTGACAAAGACTTCCTTGATAAATACCTTTTTGTTCTTTACACTTTTCTGCACATCAGGTGTCGAAATTTTAATAATATTGTCAATTTTCTCCCTCAGCTCGGAACGTAATTGCGGCGATTTATCAATGAATTCCTTCTCCTTTCTCAATGGTGTGCTATTGTATTTCAATGATTTTTTCACACTTCTTCGTCGTTGCGATGGCGTTTGATTTTGATTCTCGTCAATCGAATCAATTGAAGTACACAAAATACTGCTAATATTCGATTCGGCCGGACTTGAATCGAAATTCAACGACTTGACAATTTTCGGCGACGATGTACTCAAATTCAGTCGCACAACATTGCAGGGACTTCGATTGTAATTCAATAATTTATTTGGACTTGGACTGAAGTCGAAATTCAGTGTTTTATTCACTTTCTTCTTGCCAACACTTATTGGACTTGGAGTGAAATTCAAGGCCTTCATTATTTTCGCCGAACGCGACAATTGCTTATCATCGTCGCAGCAAATACTTTCTAAACTCGTGTTGGGCGAATTTTTGAATTTCAATTCACTTTTTGCAATTCCGGTGTCGAAATTTAGTGAGCGATTTATTCGGCAACGGGTGAGATTTCTATTTTTTCTCGGCACTGACTTACTCAGCATTCGCGGCGAGCCGTAACGACTTTTTGAATAAAACTTCATCTCCTCCTGGGGACTCCATTTCATAAAATAACGATTTCCAATTGATTCCAATTGATTTCGATAATCGTAGCCATCGTTATTGAAAATACTCCCCTGGATCCTCTCATCGAGACTTTGATTATTAAACATTTTCGCTAGCGAAATTTCTTTTAATACCAAAGTCTTTTTTTTTTTTTTATTCAGATATATACAAATTTATATATCAAAGAAATTTTATTCACATCTGATGATCCGTATTTTCTATCATAATTCACCTTTTATCTGTAAAAATCCCACCAAAAGAAATGTTAAAAATTAAAAAAATTAACGAACAAATATTTATTTCCTTTGAAAAAAATTAGTCCAATTTAAGCTAAATTTAAAAAAAACGAAACTCTTCTGTTCAAGGGCAAATAAAATATCCGTGAACAATCGATCGATAATTTCCACTGCACTTCGAAAAAAAATTTTTAATCCTTAAATTTTCAACTTCCCGAATTTTCGAGATACAATTTTTAACCTAAAAATCAGTTTTAAAAAACCACATATATAAATTTTTTTTAAAAATAACAAAAATTCAAATTTATTCTAGAATAACGGTTAAAAAAATTTCTTTTCTTTTTTTTACTAAAATAACATAAAGCCGAAATTGAGTTTTTTTGAGAAAAGAAAAAATTTTCCAAGCGCAACAGGCGCAACACGAGGGCGAGCAGGAATGTGTAATTTAAAAGGGACGCATAGTAGAGATTAAATCTCTCCCTTTGTGATTGTAAAATATTGCTGGACAGAAAATTTTTACTTACCAAAACTTTTTATCTGTTAGCCTGCAACAGTAATTGTTTTTCTGACAAAAAAAAACCATTCAATTAGTTTGAAAACATTTCCATACACTATTTACACGACATTAATGTAATTATAACACAAATTATTCTAGTAATTAACGCGGAAATCTGTACAAAAAAAAGCAGGAGCTTTTATAACGACTCTCCGAAATTCTCACTGTCTAAAACTAAATTTTCAGACTGACTCACTGTTGCATTCATTTAAAAAGACACGTTTCGTCTTGTCAGACTTTAGTTCTAAAGCGTGTTCACAGGTGGCGCACGAATCTATCGCCTGTGGGCGGGAAATTTAAAAACTCTTTTAAATAAAATAAAAATTTTTTTTTAGAGAAAATTGTATTTTTTTTCGTATAAATAATAATTAAAGGAGGGGAAGAATAAAATAAGATTCAGCAACAAACTTGGGAATAAATATATTTATTATTCTTTAAATGTATCAATCTAATTTATACATAAAATTTGACTGAGAAAAAACTATTATAAATATTAGCTTCAAGTCACGTTCAATTAGCGAAAAATATTGATAATTCTTTTTTTCTTTCTTTCGAGAATACGTGTTTAAAAATAATCTTTAAATAATTATCTAGAATAATATAATGTGTGCGTTCAAAATTTCCACAACGAAATAATAATAATAATAATAATATAATTACTAAAAAAATGTCACGCTTCTAATAAGCAAAAAATTTGAGGTTATGTCTATAATTTTTAGAGCAAAAATACAGAAAGAAAAACAATTATTAATTAAAAATTATTGACCTCCAAGTCTTCGTTACATCCAAAATATTCAGTGAAAATTAGTTTTAAATTCAAATAATTAGAAATAAACTTTTAATAAATAAAAATCTAACATGAACGTAACCTAAAATTTGTTTGCTGTTTAAAGTAACGTTCTTGGGAGTGCGTCACAAATATTAATAATTAATAATAAAAAATATCACTACTAAATATATTAATAATGAATAATATTTAAAATTATTATTATTATTATTATTTCTGTATAATTAAAAAAATGCTTTCTCTAAAATCACGTGATTTTAACAAATTCTGTAATTACTTAAAATATAGAAAAATCTCTGCTTTTTTCACAACGTAGCATAAATGCAATTTCGTTGTCTTAAAGTAAATCACTAAAAATATTATTAACAAAAAAAAGTAATGGAACAGAAAAAATACTTAAGAACATACATGTGACTTTTTTTCCTCCAATATTATGAACAACAAATTCTTTGTTTACATTATATAAAATTTCCATCAAAATTGGGATAACGATTAAGAACGCAGCGATGGACGTTTTTTTTCAATTTTTCGAATTACAATAATTAAAAAAGTAATTTTTCATATATATATATTAAAAATAATTTTGTAAAAAGTAGATTTTTCTTTTTCAAGAAAAATTATTATTGTCCATCACTGGTGTGATACAGAAACAATTTATTAAATTAAATTAATAATTAATTTAACTTTCACAACTCATTGAAATAACATAATTTGCTCAATGAGTTGAAATAATTTATTATTCACTTTCTTTATCTACATTTTTTTTTTTAAATCAAATTCCACGATTTTATAAACTCTCGTTTTTTTCAATTTTTTTTTCATCATTCTGCTTCGACTTTCCAACTGAATCACTATTATTAAAAAATAAAATTGAATTTAAAATTAATAATTTTTATGTATATAATTAATAGCACTGTACAATGTGTACGAGAATTAATATTTATTTTTATATAAATAATATTAATATGTCCTAACTTGTCAACCCTGTCCTTAACACTTGCCATCAGTTATTAATTCAGTAAATGTAATTTTCTTTTTTTTGCATTTTTGGAAAAAAAATTTTTCCTTGAATGAGAGAATTTTTTCTCGATTATAAATATTTTAAAAGCTTAATATATAAATATTATACCAATGTATATTAATTGTATGAATACGATTAAAACATATATTAATAATTAATTACTAATATATATTTTAATAATCGTTGCAAAAAATTTTCGAGGTTTAATTACAAATTTTTTTTCCCTTGCGATCGCATTAAAATTGTAGCAAAAAATAAATTCGGTTGCAAAAAGAAAACTATTTTTCTTTTAAATATGCGAATTGTCGAATATAATTATTTGTAATTTGTATAAAATTACAATTACACAACAAGTGCTAGCTAAAAATTCTATACTCTGTACAAATTGCAAAAAGAAAAGAAATTGTACAAAATAAAATTTTTTTTCATTCTCTAAAAATGAAAACTATGTTTCTTTAGCAACTTTTTTGTCAATTTTTCTTTCTTTTTCTTTTATTAACAAAGTTATTCAACCATTCGTTTTCTTTATTTGCTCTAAATATATGAAATAGACAAATATTTGATGATTCTAACTGTTGGCAAAGTGAATGATAGTCTATTGTTGATAAAAAAAAAATTAATAATGGTACAGGTGTTGAAAAAAGTAATCTCCCAAAAAAAAACACTTGAATTGAAAAAAAACTATACAATTGGCCTCTTTTTCTAATCCAAAAAATTAAATCCTCGATTTCAAATATCTAAAATTCTTCAAATCAAAAAGAATTTTTCAAAGAATATTAAAAAAAATAACTTGAAAATAAAAATGAAATTACAGCAAAAATTGTCTTCAATTTTTTCAATAAACTACTGTATTCTATATTTTTTTTTATTTCAGATGAAAAATTGCCATTTCTTTTTCTATATATATATATAATATATTTATATTTAATTCTTGAGAGGGAAACAGAAGAAAAAGAAAACTCAAGTAATTCGTCGTAAACAAATTTAAGTTTACGATAAATTTCACAAATTTTTTTGTTTGCGGAAAGAAGAATAGAAAACAATTTGTAAAAATTTAGAGAAGAAAATTTACAAAAAAAAGAAGAAAAAAACATTTTTTTCTTTCCCGATGATGACTGAAATTTTAGTCGCGTATTCTTAAAAATTCTACTTCATTCATAAAGTATAGAATTCTTTTTTTTCTCTAGTTTTATATTTCCCTTTTTGAAAAAAAAATAGTATGAGACCTTTACATTCGTTTAATGATGAAATTATCAAAAAGAGTTGAAAAGTCTTAATAGGGGGGCTGTGTGTGTGTGAAAAGAAGGATGAATATGTTACAACTACATGTTCGGGGAGGGCTGAAAGAAGAGGTCAATTGATGAGTGAGCTAATTGATTTCAAATTTCATTAGAAGAATCGTTCCTTACGTTGCTGTCTGTTGACGACGTAGAAGGTGACCTGCTGGTATTCGATTCATTAGCGGCCCTGGAATAATATTTTTTTTAGTTTTTATTGTTATTATTATTCATTTAAAACAAAATTATTCAAATGAAACGTCAAAATAAAAAGTTGCAAAACTTAAAAAAGAAATAAAAAATAAAAAATTGCAACAGTTTTTTCCAAAAGGAAAAAAGAAAATAAATAACAAAGTTTCGCCATTCTTTCAAAACAGAAAAATAAACAGTTTCAACAAAATCTTTTACCGAAAAGAAAACAAACAAGTTTCAACACTTAAGAAAACAGAAAACAAAAAATGTCAAAGAGGCAAAGAAAAAAAAATTGAATAAATAAAATACCTGAATAAAGCCGCTAAACTAGGTCCAACAGTGTCCTGATTAGCTTCAGCAGTATTTTGTTCTCCCAAACTTTGTCTACAGATTGGACACGTTCCATGCTAAGAGAAAATTAAAATTAAAAATTGATTTATTCGGAAATAATAATTTGAAAAAAAGAAATTAATAATAATTTATTAGGGATATTTACCAATTCCAACCAGGGAACAATGCATGGTTCGTGATAAACATGTTGACAAGGAAGTTGCCTCACCGGTTCGGAAAGCTTAAAATCTTCCCAGCAAACAGAACACTGTAATTTGCTATCTAAAAAGGAAAAAAAAGAAGAACTTTCTCAGTGAAAAGAAGAACATTTTCAAAACAGATATTTAATTATTACTTTTTCTTGTGTGTTTTTTAATTATCTTTCTGCGATAATTTATGGCTTTTCTTTCTTATCGAGTGCAAAATTAATTATTCCTGTTCATATTTTCAAAATTTTAATAAAATTTCACGAAAGAATTCAATAAATTTCTATAAAGTTGTAATAAATCCTTCTGAACAAATTCAATTATTTTTTAAGTATAGTAAAATCTTTACAAAAATTAAAAATTATTTTTTTCTACGAACTTCAAAAATTGATTGTTGCTCACTAAGCAATTCTATAATTAATATCCCGTTCGTCAAAATTAATTTAATTCAATTTTAATAAAAAATAACCACAGCCGCCAATCAGCAGAATTTCATTATTTTCAATTATTTCGATAAAATTCTTTGCAACAATTCATTTATGTTTATGAATAGGAAAATCCTTTACAGAAATTTAATTACTTTCAAAACAATTCTAATTGACTCGAAAGAATTTAATTATTTTCAAAAATTTCCATAAAACTCAATTTCAACAAGAATTTTAAATTCTTTTAAAATAATTCAATTATTGTCAAAATATTAAGAAAAAAAGAACAAAATTTTATTATCTTCAATTATTTCTATAAAATTCTTTATGACAATTTAATTATATCTCAAAAGTTAAATAAATTCTTCGAAACATTTCAATTATTTTTTTAAAAAGTAAAATTCTTTGCAACAATTCATTTATGTTTATAAATAGTAAAATCCTTTACAGAAATTTAATTACTTTCAAAACAATTTTAATTGACTCGAAAGAATTTTAATCTTCAAATATTAACATAAAATTCAATTATTTTGTGGAATTTTAATAAATTTTTCGGAACAATTCAATTATTTTTATAAATACTACAATTCTTTGAAGAAATTAAATTATTTTTAATCCAATTTATAAAATTACACGAAAGAATTTATAATTATTTTCAAAAATTTCCATAAAACTCAATTTCAACAAGAATTTTAAATTCTTTTAAAATAATTCAATTATTGTCAAAATATTAAGAAAAAAGAACAAAATTTTATTTGTTTACAATAATTCGCTGATTTTCAATACATTAGGTTTAAAATTGAAAATATTTGAAAAGAAAAATTATAAAAGGAGTTAAGAAACAAAAAATATTATTTTTAAACTTGATAGAAGAAGAAGAAATAAACAGAAGAGAAAAATTGAGAAAAAAGAATCTTACCAACTTGACTTTGAGATACTTCTGTGGTAGGAATTTCATCAATTTGCTTTTTGGGTAATGGCGGTGGGCCAGTGCAATCCATTTGATTCAATAATTGCGTTACAATAGCATCTAAACCTTCGCGTCCCCATACATAATCCCCTGGATTGCCTATCAGCAGTCTAAGATTGAATCTATATTATTTTAAAAATAAAACATTTTTTTTAACACAACAATTTAAATTTAATCATTTTTATTATTATTACTATTATTATTGTTCACCTTTTGTAATATAGAATAATAAAAAGTTTAATTACGGCTTTTTAAATATATATTTTTCAAACAAAAAAAAATTCGAGTTCAAGTTCGAAACTAGTAATTTTTTGAGAGAAATAAATTTACGAAGACGTATTTAGCTCTTTTTATTATTACACAAATTATTAATTTTTGTAAAAAGAAAGATCTAAATAACGAATTTAGGCAAACAATAATAATAGTAGTGGTAATAATTATTACGATTTAAACAAAAAGCAAATATTATTACAGGGTGTCTACTATTTTCGTTCATAACAAACCTCTCGGTTTTTTCATAATTTTTCCCCATTTTTTTCTCGTTAATTATAAATTTATTTGATTTCGAAACAAAAATAAATCTAGAAATGACTTCAAAAATTTTATAAAAATAATTAAATTCTCTTGACGAGTTTCTTTAAATTTGTTGAAAATAATGTTGTTTTAAATAATTTTAATTGAAAATTTGAAAATTAATTGAATTAAACAAAGAATGTTTTCAATTTTGTTTTCACTTCAAAAATAATCTTGTCCCTTTATAATTATAATTAAAAATTTAATTTTTCAATTTTATTAAAATTACACAGGTGATAATAATTGAATTTTTGCAAAGAATTTCACTATTTAGAAAAAGTATAATTGAATAATTATATGATCCTCAAGTTTTGAACGTTCAAATGAACGAAATATTTTTTATTGAAGATATTTTAATAAATTACTAATAATAAAAAAATTTATAAACTAAAATTTAACGTTTACAAACTGAATAATTAATTTTTTTGAGAGTGAAGCAAAATAATTGCAATACAAATTTAATTTTTAGAAGAAATAAATAAATTTCGTTCATTTGAACGTTCAGAACTTTAGGATCCTATAATTATTTTTAATTTTATTTTTTAATTTATAGAGTTCGGTTTAAATATCTATAAAAATTGAATTAAAAAACGTTTTGTTTAAAATAAATTAAAAATAATAAAACTTTTTTCGAATTTAGTGAAGAAATTTCCGGTTTAGCATAAAATTTCCGCCTTATTTCTGCTTTTTTTGCGGTCGAACTGAATTCTCTCGGCTTATTTTCGTTTTTCCCGAATAGTACACACCCTGCGATTATACTTATTATTAAAAATTCTTGCAAGAAGAAATAAAATCGAATAAAAAAAAAATGCATACATTGGAGGAATTGCCGCACCCTGTTGAGACGGTACACCAAATCCAACACCAGATAAATTGAAAATAAAATCATGAAGTAAATTATCAATTGTCATTGGTGTGTCTTGCTGTCGACCATGATTGCTGTAAGAAAAAGAATGATTTCATTAAATTCTTTTATATATTCTCTTCTTTCGAAATTAATTAAATTTCTCTTGATCTTTCAATGAAAATGAAATAATTTTTGTTTTATTTTTTTTTGTCGATAAATCTACATGAAAACTAAAAATAATGATTACCGGGATAGATTACTATGATGATACCTGCTACCGTGAATTCCAGAAGCACGTGATTCGCCAGACGATCGTGTTTCATAGGGTCTTGGCCTAAAGGCCCTACTGCCTGTACTGATTGGACCCTGATTGGTAATAAGCGAAAGACCAACTGACTGCAATTCATCTTGATCTTGATCGTCGAGAAATTCCGGTAACTATATTTTTTTCGACAAATTTACAAATAAAATATTATTAATATTTTTTCTATTAATCATTGTGATGACGATGCTAATCATTTTCATATTTACTTTCAATCTACTTTTGGTAGAAAATTTCATTAATTAGAGAATTGAAAAATTAAATTTTTTGGAAATTGGAGACTAATTATTTTCATTCTATTTTTGTTTCGTGTCAATCGGAGACTAGAGAGAAAGTTTCGTGAAAATTGCAACAAAGATATTTACAAATAATATTTCTTTTTTCGTTTCGTGTCAATAGAAAACGAAATTTAATTTTTGTGACAATTTGCTAATAATTCGTTGACAATTGTGAATAATAAAAAATAATTTACTTATTTCAATCAATAATCAATTAAATAAAAAAAATTTTTTATTAGCTCAATGTTTCTTTTTAATCTTTCATTAAATTATTAATTTGGAAAATTTTCCATTTTTCATATTCTTCACCTCGTTAATTAATTTTTATTCTTATACTTTTATAATTAAAACATCTAAATTGGACATTTAAATGACATTCTAAGAATGAATAAAATTTCAAAAAGCTTTTTTGTCAGCATTAATCTTGATTTTCCATTCGACACGAAACTGTAATAAAATTTTCTAATCTCTTATCGCATTTGATAGGAATTATAATTTCCTCCTTCCCTCTCTCTTTTCTAAAACTCTAAACATTTCCAAAGCAAAAAAAAATAACTTTTCAAAATTCTACGTAAAAATTTCAATTAAATTACACTCATTCCTGTAATATTCACATCAATGTCTGCATCCTCACTTCCGAGGTCCATATTCGAACTATTGTTGTTCCCTCCATTTTCTAATTCCTCGATAAAACCACCAGTGCACATAGGACACGTATAATTCTGTTGACAAAGATTATTTTTTTTCTCAATATAAAATACCGAGATTAAATGAAAAAATAAATTTTTTAAATCCAAAAGAAACTGGATTTCGATTTAAAATTCCCTTATCAATAAGACAATATTTTCATTAAATTCCTCAATAAAAAAAACAAATCAATTTACCAATTCTCATTAGTGAAACAAGAGATTGACTATTCTAGAAATAATTACAATTTAAAAAAAACAATTTCTTATCAATCGTCAAATCGTATTACAAAAATACTCATTCTATATAAGGAAATAACATCAATACAATGACCCGTGTGTGTGCCTCAATTTAAAAATACAAAAAATTCTTGACATTTTTCCCAGTTCAATTGTTAGGAACTTAATTCTCTATAGCCATTAAAAAGGAGAAAGACGAAACATGCAATTTTTTTTCCACTGTAAATATAGTTATTTAAGTTATTAACCCGCAACAAAAAAAAAATCGTTAATGTTATGACACTTTTATTGATGGCAGAGTAGAGGAAATAATTTCCCGAATTTTGCCATTATTGATTTTTCAGTATGATGGTAGTGTTTTTTTTTCCGAAATGTGGATTGTAAATCTATTTACAAAAAATGTCAGGATTTAGAGAGAAAAAAATATCTCGTTGAATGCTGGGTTAAAGAGAATTCATTTTATTCATTGAAACGAGTGAGAGGGGGGGAGAATGGTTGTGTCTCTGAATCATACGTGGATTTCAAATGTCAACTTTTTTCTTTCGATAAAATGTAGACGAATGAACAGCGCAATTTATTGGGAAATTGAGAGAAATGTAAAATTGAGGATTTAAAGTGCAAAGAAATTACTCACGGGTAGTAAATTATCCACTTCGGAATTGCACTCATGGCAAAAAAATCGTGTGAGCAGAGGATTCTCCACAACGGCTTCAGCCATGTTTTACGGTGTCCTGTATCTTTATCCTTTTCTTTCTCTTCTTGCCTGGTTTACTGGCTCTTTTTCACGCGCACTTCCCCGCACAGCACACACAACACACACACACACATTCACGGTCAATCATAAACTCTCGTGTAATTTTTCCATATTAGATAGCCAAACTCCAATCATAGTTTATCATTCTGGTAATCAATTCTGACAGCAGATGGCATTTTGTTGAACTGTCCAAAAGTGGCGGGAAAATTTGAAATTAAATGCATTTTTTTTATATTTTAACTTTCCTTTTGAAACAAAATTTACAAAAATAATTTGTGAAAAAATAAACTTTAAATTGTTAAAGTTGGATAACTTTTGTTAATTCAGGAGAAATACGATTTAGTTCAAATAATGTTATGTTCTGAACGTGGGAGTTACGACCGATCGACATAACCTAAAATTCACCTGTCAAAACAAAACTTTTTGTTTGTCAACAAAATCAAAGTTTACTTAAAAGATTTCCATACTCGAAGTTGAAAATAAACAAAATTTGTACTTTCTGCTTGTTTCTGAAAAGGAGAAATAGGAATGTCGACGAAATTAAAAAGGACAAAATTCGAATATTCGATTTTTTTTTATTTGTATATAGTAATATTTTTTTTTTTTACCTACACAAGTAAGTTCAATAGAGATTTTTTCTTTTCTATTTTCTAAAAGTGTCAAGTCAAATGTGTATATTTTTCTTAAAATTATAAAGCATAATAAAAAATTGTCAGCTAAACAGAGAAATTGGAATTTGACTTGAAATTTTGAATTCTAACCTAAAAATACACTTTAAATCCTTCAAACGGAAAAAAAAGATTTTTAATTTTTGTAAATCAAAGTCCCGTTCTCTGTTCAAGCGAACTTTTTTTTTTTTCTTATAATAGAAGAAACATGAGAATTGTCATTATTGATAAAAGTAACAAAAGTCGACAGTGTTTTTTTTTTTTAATGGTATAAGAAAAATGAATTTTGGCACAAATTGGGGAAATTGTTTTACAATATTGAACACATTTTTTTTTAACTTGTAGCATTTTCGCAGAACACACTGCAGTTTGTGATTTAATTTATAGTCGTATTATTTGTGAGAAAAAATTAGTTGTCTCAACAAAAGCTTGTCTTAAGAAATTGTAACATAATTAAAAAATTATAATTTAATTTCTAGTTAATGAATTATGTTACAAAATATTGAGCCAATATTTCTTCCGTTGACACAACTATTTTCTGATTTACGATTCTATAATATATTTATATATATTTTTTTTATAATATTATCACAACATATAAATAATAGTAACAGAATGCAGATAGCAGAACATCACATAGTATCGTTTTGTTTTTCTTCTTTTTTTTTTAACAATCATACATGCTTTACAATTCTATTTGTGTGGAAATTTATGCGTTTGTCTTTTTTTTTGTAGTTTGAAATTTTATTTCTTTTTTTTTATTAGAAATTATTATCGAAATTCTTTGTTGCTAAGAGCGAGTAAGAGTAATTTTTTTTTCTTCACAATGAAACTAAATTCGCAACAATTGTGATTGATATTTTTTCTTAAAAAACGAAATTAAAATAGAATATAATATCAAAATGATAGTTTTAAAGCTTGGATTGTTTTTTTTTCAACAGAGAATTGTATATATTATAATAGACGTTCAACGTTTACAATATAAATATATTTTATATATATATGTTTATAAAAATTGAAAGAAAAATAGCACTTGTCTTAAATACGTAGTTTTATAATAATAGTTTTATGTGATAGGAGTCAATAACGATAGTTCAGCTTTAGAATATTATAATGGAATCAGAAGAAACTTTGTACAATGATATTTTTTTTATTCGCATATTTTTGAGACGCACGATTATTGAATTTTATTCATTTATTTATTAGCTACTGTTTATTTATTATGGAACAATGGAAAAAAAAATATTTCTAAATATTAAAATTGCTTCTTTCGTATTAAAAATTATCTTTTTAAAAAATATATTTCAGAGAATGAAAAATTTTAATAAGAATATAATTTAAATTTAAATATGAATATTAATTAATAATATTAGAATAATATTCGAAAATAACTTTTACAAAGAAATTTTTGCGAAATAAAAAAAAATAATCAAGCGTCTCATTTCTTTTTCTTTTCGCTTTCTTCCTTCAATTATCGATATTCTCATCGTACAAGTTGACACATACGAAAAAAAGAATATTTTTTCTACACTTTTATGGAGAGAAAAGAAAATTAAAAAAAAATTGTCCTCCTTTTCCTATTTTATCGGATATGATAACAGCCCTTTTTTTTGTAAAGTATTATTACTTTACCTTTTTTTTTAATATAATTACAACCCAGAGTCGATTAAAGAAATAGTTTTTCCTTTTTTCAATAGAAATCAAAGGATTGCAATGAAAAAAAACACAAGAAAAAGAAATATGAAAATGTAAATAAAAATAATACTGATAATCGTTTGCAAAAAAAAAAAAATTGAAAAAAATGGCAATAAATATTGATAAATAAATATTTATTTGTTCCCATTTCAGTGGATTGCTTTTGAGAATTTCATCAAATTTGTTTTATCGATTTCTCTTTATATTCGCGACACGAGCATTTATTATAATTGTATATATATACTGAAAAGACAAATGCTATTATTTAAAACCTATAAATAACTATAGATACATTTAATAAGTACATTATTTTTCACTTCTTTTTCTTTAGAAATTAATTTTGTCGAAAATAACAGAAAAAAGAATTATTTTCGACTTTTACAAAACTTTACGAATTTCGTTTGCTTCTTGCAAACGGTAAATTAATTAGAATAATAAAAAAATAAACTTTTCCAATTTTAATTATAATAAAATAGTTAAAAAAGTTAAAATAGTTTTATAAAGATAAAATAGATTTAATTGTGTAAATATTACAACCTAATTATTTAGAAATTAATTTTGTTAGTTTTATAATAAAATATATTTTCAGAAAAATTAGTTTAAAAAAATATTTTTATAGAATAGGGACAATTTAAATTTAATTTTCATTTTTTAAATTTAATTTCCGATATTTTCTTTCAGGATTTTTATTATCTTTCGTTTTTCTATTTTTACTAAAATGCCTCAGGGAAAAATTGAAATATTTATTCAATTTTAAATTTAGTGAATTGTTTCTTCTTAATTAAAAAAAAAAGAAAAAAAAATAGTAATATTTTTAAAATTTCAAATTTTTAGAGAATTTAATTATCAGAAGTCGGAAGTAAAATTCTTCAAAATTTGATTAAATTATAAAATGCTTAAAAAAGCAAATAGTTTTTGAGTAAATTTTTGTTTGTTTGACGAAAAAATGAAATATTTCAACTAAAATTGAATTCGATTTTGTAAAATAATTAAAAGTATTAATATTCAAAATAGTTACTGACTAAAAATCAAATTTGCCATTTTACTCACTAAAAAAGCAAGTAATTGTCAATTTGTAAAAAAAACTTAATTGTCTTAATACAAAAATATTAAAAATCAATTTTTTTTAATAAACGTACTTAAAAGTACATTTTCTTAATTTTTTTTCTTTTTTTGTAAATAAAGTACAAAAACATTGTTTACTTAAAAAAATAATTCAAAATATTCTCGAAATTATTTAATTTTTAATTTTCAATTTAATTTTTTTAAAATTATTATTTATTATTAATTATAATAATAATTATTTTTGTTGAAATTATTTCCAAAAATTGATCGCAAGCAAATTTGATGAATTCTCGTTTTGCGGAAAATGATATAATTATTTATTTTCACATTCCACTAGGTTAGTTGTGATTATATCGATATAATAGCTTTTTTTTATTTAAGGTGCACAAGAGAAGATTTCTAGATTGGAAAGAGATGATGTAGATGCTACACTTTTTTTTTTAAATAGCTTTATAATAATTAGAGAATGATAAACGTATCAAGATTTTATTATTTCACTCTATTCGAAATTTTCCTTCTTTTAAGGATGTCTCTCATTTTTAATAAAAAATTTGTAATTTAAATTTAAATTTAAATAAAAATTTTTAACTTTTCTCAATTTCACAAAATTATTTTTCGAATTTTTCAATTTTCTACTTTTATGACATTATTAATTAACTCATTCCTTTAATTCCTATTTAATCAATTAATTTCCAATTTCGATAAGTATTTATATTTGGAATTCAATTAATTAATTTTCAATTACATATTTTAGTTGGAATTTAGTTAATTAATTTTCAATTACATATTTGAATTAGAATTCAATTAATTAATTTTCAATTACATATTTGAATTGGAATTTAATTAATTAATTTTCAATTACAGATTTCAAGTAATATTTCATAAATTAATTTTCAATTACAGATTTCAAGTAATATTTAATAAATTAAGACTGGAAAAATAGTTTGAGTTAAAAATGGCAATAGTTAACAAATTATTTCAAATTGTTTGGAAATTTGGTTGTAAATCAATTGCAAAATGAAAATTTATTAAAAAAAAAATTTCGTAATGATTTCTATGCTTCATTATTTAACTCTTTTTTTGTATCTTTTTCAACGTAGGAGAATTTCTTTTTCAACAATAACGTGATGAACACCATATTTTCATTTTTTTTTCTGAAAAATTGTACTTTCTCGATATCCTAACATTCACTATTTAATGACTAATATATGTATATATGTATTTTAATGACTACTGGTTTTTCTTTATATTTCGAAAATGATAAAATCTGATTTCACTTATACACAAGCACCAATAACGTCAATAATAAAGACGTTCGGTTTTTTTTTATCTTTTTTTTTTGGTATTGATTAGTTCATATATATTTTTGTTCGATTCGGTAACTTTTTAACGTTATCTACTTTCCAATCGTTGATTGAATTTTTTTTTGTTCGCTTTGTCTTAAATAAAATTATTAGTATTTTCTTTCTCTATATTTATATATTTATAATATATATATTGAAAAGACCAATATATAATGACTAGGCATTTCACAAACATCTTTCGTCGTTAAACAAATTATTTGTGATTATATTGAAAGAGAAACAAGAAATTATTAACATACTTTCAAAAAATGGAAGCAATATAATTTTATGGAATAGTTCGTTTCTTTTTTTCATTTTATGTACACATTATATAAAAAAATAAAAATTTCTATTAGAAAATTAGTTCTCAATTTTTGAGTAAACAATATGTGAATAATAATGTAAGAATATAATAATTATTATTGAATGAAAATTTGGTATTTAGGTGTATACACAAATTGTGGTGAATAATAATTATTATATTTTATGGTTTACTTCTTCATTAACTTGTAATGTAATGAAGAGGAAACTTTAATTTTGGGTCTTTCGATTTTTATATTAAGGAAGATGTTTGTGGAGTTCCTGCTTTTTTTTTGCAAGTCTATTTCGATCGATAGTACCCTGAATCGCAATACTGCTAGAAAACTGGTAAGCATTGTTTTTTGCCTCTTGCTTCTAAAAATGACTGTTTTGAGAACGATTACCGGGGTACTAAATTTTGGTAACTGTAAGTTTTGGCACTCACATTGTACAGGCAGATTTTGTGACTTCAATTTTGGAATTAGAATTTTCTCACTTGTTTATTCGCCGTCCGAAGATTCTGTCGAGCTCTCTGGCATTGAACTGAACCAATTTCCCCGAGTTCCGGCGCTCCTGAAATTAACGGACAAAAATTATTTTTCATTAAAAAAAAAAAAAAATAGAAACAATAATTGGAAAACATTGATAAAAATTTGAAAGAAACAAATTTTCTACAAAAATTAAATTCTCGCAGAAAGAACTTCAATTGTTTCGAATAATAGTAAATTATTTTCGAATAATAAAAAATTATTTTCGAATAGGAATAAATTTTCAATAGGAGAAAGGAATAAATTCTCAATAAGAGAAAGAATTAAAATCAAAAATTGGGGATTTATCGAAATTTAGTGATGAGAGAGAGAGAGAGAGAAGAGATTTTTGTAAATAAACACCTTGAACGTTGACGAGTACTTGTTGGAAGAGTGAGTGAAGTTCTGTAATATTGAGGTGTCGCGCTCGAGGCAGTTTCTTCAGTTCTTCTCTGCAGCGTCATAGTCTCATGAGGCGATGTCACCAATTCGTCCTCATTGTCTAAATAATATCGTGAACCAGTTGCACTCTTGCAATTTTCACATTCGCTACGATAATCGTCGGCCTCGTCGTGCAAGGGCGGCAGAACCTGCATACTGCAGGTGCACGTCACGGAATCGAAACTTCCATCCTGATTAATGTCGTTACTAGATGCCAATGGTGGCTGCAAAAATTCAAAAAAAAATTTAATACAATTTTCAACGAGAATTTTCATTTTTTTTTCTAAATAATTGAATTGTTTATACGGAAGTTTTCAAAAAAAAATTCTCCACCGGAATTTCATTATTTTTTTTAAGATACAATTTAGACTAAATTCTTAGAGGAAATTGAATTGAATTTTTTTATTTTTGAAAAGAATTAAATTATTTTTTAAAATTCTTCCAAACATTCAATTTTTGTAAAAATAATTCTAAAAGTGATTTAATCTCAAAATAGGAGAAACATAATAGGATTTTATCTTCTAAGATTGCCTGTAAAATTTATTTCTAAAATTCAATTATTTAACAAATTTTTAAGATAATTCTTGTAAAATATTACATTATTTTCTTTAAAAATTAAAACATGACACAAATTGTTTATAAAAACATTTTAATACGTCAATTTTTTAAAACAAATATTTCTATTAAATTCTTCATAACAATTTAATTATTTCTTAAAATTTTAATAAATTCTTCGAAACATTTCAATTATTTTCAATTATTTTGAAACAAAATTTTTAAAAAATTCATTTTTTAAGTTGTAAAATCTTTGCAACACTTCAATTATTTTCAAAAAACATACTTTCACGAAAGAATTACATTTTTTCCCTTAATTCCTCATTAAAAATTTCAATGAAATTGAATTTTTTTTTGTTGAAAATTTCAATAAATTCTACAAAAAAATTTAATTATTTTTAATGCAATTTTAAATAAAAATTTTATGAATTAATTAATTATTTTTATAATTTTTAATAATTCTAAACAATTCAATAATATTCATAAATAATAAAAATTATTGCAAAAATTTAATTATTTTCTAAAAAAAAACTAATATGTCTTTAAAAAAATTCAATTTTTTTCTAAAATTTTAAGTAAACGTTTCAGTTTCAATTATTAATAAACACGATTGTTTTAAAAACTTGGAAGATTCATAAAATTCAATTATTTTCAAAACTTTTTAATTAAAATTATTATTAACAGAAACTCCATTATTAAAAAAAAATCAAAGAAATTCTTCAAACAGAATTTATGTAGAATTTTCCAAAATTTTAATAAAATTCTTCGGGAGAATTAAATTATTTTCCTAAATAATTGATAAATTAAAAAATTGATAATTGATTCAATTATTGTCAGATTTTTCGATAAAAATTCTCTCTAATGATTAAAAAATTCTCAATTTTGTTTATAAAAGTTTTTATTATTTCAATTTTTTAAAAAAATACCACTCAAGGATTCAGTAAAAATTTTATCTACGTTTTAATAAAATTTTTCGAAAAAAATGATTTTTTTTCTCAAAGTTCTAATAATTTTTTGTAAACAATTCATTTATTTAAAAAAAAAATTGTAGTTCTTCAATTATTTTCATTAATAATAAAATTCTTCAAAGGAATGTAATTATTTTAAATTTAATTCTAGTAAAATTTCACATAAGAATACAAAAAATATTTTGTCAATTTCTATTCTCTATTTAATTAATTAATTTTGCAAATATGATAAATTCTCATAATTAATAGTCAATTAATTAATTTTTAATTATGATACTTTTTCATAATTAGAAATTCTTCAAGCAGGATTTCTGTAGAATTTTCAAAAACTTTTTAATAAAAATTCTTCGCGAGAATTGTTCTTTTCTTGAATAATAAAATTCTTTGAAGAATTTCGACTATTATTTTTGCATGAAAGAACCGGTTATAGGTATTTTAAAGCTCGAAATCATTGCACTGTAAATAAAAAATTAAACTGTTTTTAATCCCAATTTTTTAAGAAACATTTGGGTAATCTTTATACCAATACAAAATGTTTTCAATAAATAAAAATTTTTAATTCTTTTTTTATTTTGAGGTTGAGAATTTTGAGTTTCAAATACTTATAACCGGTTTCTTGATAGGGACCCTTAATTTGCAATTTTTCCTATTAAATATTTTAATAAAAAAAATGAAACTATTAAGAAGTAAAATTGTCTTCTGTCGAAATTGCAGCGATTTTTGAGACTTACAATTAGAGAGAAGAGTAAATATATTGGAGTACCTTGTAATTACACATTAGGGGTGTGATCTCGGGTGGTTTACACATGAGAGGTGTGATTTCGGGTGCTTTGGCCTCGGCCTGAGAGCCAGTTGCCTTCGACGGGAGGACATCCTCGTAGAGTGTGTCCGAGCGAATGGCAGTGTCGACGATTGGAAGCGAGGGTGGCGCCGATCTTGGCGAGCGCTCTGGCGATGTGCACTTTGGCGGTGCATCGAATAGTGGTGCAATTGGCTGATGTGCCATAAATTCACGTCGAAGTCGAAGACTGCCAGTGGTGGCCAGTGAACGGGGAATCGTCCGATGAGTTGATGCACCTGAATTTGGCAGAGTTGCTGATATCGTGAACGCTCCTCCCGGTCGCGGAAGAGTTGTATGTTGATGCTGATGGTGCTGATGATGATGATGGTGATGATGATAAGAAGTCTTTGGAACAGATGGATTCGGCAGTAGGAGAATGTTACTCGAGTGCTGTGGAGTGATGCTGGAGATGTTGGCAGCTGGCAAATTCTCATAGGTGTTGGTGCCCATGGTGAAACTTGTCGTCGATGTGCCGGCGTAGAGACCCGTGGAGGCGGACTCGCTTTGACTGAGTTGGTAGCAGTTCGAGTGGGCTCCGGGACTGCTCAGGGGTCTATTTGAGGTAGGTATCAGTGGTGATGTGCTGGCAGCGTTGTTGCTATTGCTATTGTTGTTGTTGTTGCACGAGAGAGTTGGGGAACTCGCTGGCAAACCGTTTTGACTGTTGGCAACGAGGGCCATGCTGGAGTTGCTGCTGTGACTCGTGAGGTAAGTACTGGGAAAATTCGAAGGCGAGAGGGCGTGGGGACTTGTGGAGAGTAGGACTTGTTCGGCGCGAGCTGCTGCGACCGCTTCCTCGTAGGGTGGAGGCGCTTCGCCACGGGGGAAATAGTTGCCCGGCGGTTTCCACAAAGGATAGCCACCACCGCAGGGCATGTCCTCCATTGGCACTCCGTGCTGTAAGCCGCCTCTCTCCAGGTAGCCCATACTGCCCAGGCTTCTCTGGTCCTCCGACACTTGCCGATTTTGTCGTCCAGCTACGCAAACTGGAAACAAAATCAAATTTCAATAGGATTTCAATTTTAATTTTTATCGAAATTATTCGAAAATACATTTGAATAGACAAAAAACTGAAATGGAAAACAATTAGAATTGAAAAGAAAAACAAGAAGAAAATTAGAATCGAAAAAACTAAAATAGTAAAAAATTAGAAGAGAAAAAAACTTAAAAAGTAAAATACTAAAACAGAAAAAAATCAGAATAGTAAACAATTAATAAAGAAAAAAAAATTAAAATAGAAAAAACAATGAAATAAAAAATAACTTAAATAGTAAAAAACTAAAGCAGGAAAAAATCAGAATAGTAAAAAATTAGAATAGAAAAAACAATGAAATAGAAAAAAACTTAAATAGTAAAAAACTAAAACAGAAAAAACCAGAATAGTAAAAAATTAGAATAGAAAAAAACCGAAATAGTAAAAAATTAGAATAGAAAAAATCCGAAATAGGAAAAAATTATAATAGAAAAAACAATGAAATAGAAAAAAATCAGAATAGTAAACAATTAATAAAGAAAAAAAAATTAAAATAGAAAAAACAGTGAAATAAAAAATAACTTATATAGTAAAAAACTAAAGCAGAAAAAAATCAGAATAGTAAAAAACCAGAATACTAAAAAATTAGAATAGAAAAAACAATGAAATAGAAAAAAACTTAAATAGTAAAAAACTAAAACAGAAAAAACCAGAATAGTAAAAAATTAGAATAGAAAAAAACCGAAATAGTAAAAAATTAGAATAGAAAAAATCCGAAATAGGAAAAAATTATAATAGAAAAAACAATGAAATAGAAAAAAATCAGAATAGTAAACAATTAATAAAGAAAAAAAAATTAAAATAGAAAAAACAGTGAAATAAAAAATAACTTATATAGTAAAAAACTAAAGCAGAAAAAAATCAGAATAGTAAAAAACCAGAATACTAAAAAATTAGAATAGAAAAAACAATGAAATAGAAAAAAACTTAAATAGTAAAAAACTAAAACAGAAAAAACCAGAATAGTAAAAAATTAGAATAGAAAAAAACCGAAATAGTAAAAAATTAGAATAGAAAAAACAATGAAATAGAAAAAAATCAGAATAGTAAAAAATTATAATTGAAAAAAACCGAAATAGTAAAAAATTAGAATAGAAAAAATAATTAGAATAGAAAAAACAATGAAATAGAAAAAACTTAAATAGTAAAAAACTAAAACAGGAAAAAACCAGAATAGTAAAAAAAATTAGAATAGAAAAAGTCTGAAATAGTAAAAAATTAGAATAGAAAAAATTCGAAATAAAACAATCGACCAAGTAGTACTGACGACGATGATGATAATAATAACAACTATCTTTTATTACCGCGTTCGGGAACAAACTCAAAAGACACTCCATTATCAAATATAGAGAAAAAAGTAAAATTAAAATCGATTCCTTCTCCAATCTTCTCGACTAGATCTGCATATATATCCCAAGGGCATTAACGTCACTCTTTCTCTCTCTCTCTCTCTCCCCTCTCTCAATACTCTACAGAAATGGATGACACAGTTCATCATTCAAGCGATGAATATACGCACGCTTCGCACTTGCTAATTAATAAAAAAAAAGTAAAACAAGAAAGTAAATAAAACATTCAGACAATACTTTTAATCCAGTTATACACAAACTTTTAGAAATAATTTTCTCTTCAGGGAGTCTATAAAAAAAAATACATAATTGTATATAGAATAGAAATTGACAAAATATTATTAAATATAATAATTGTATTCTTTCGAGAAAATCTACTTCGATTAAATTAAAAATAATTGTATTTCTTCGACGAATTTTATTATTAATGAAAATAATAGAATTGTTTCGAAGAATTTATTAATTGTTTTGGAAAATTAATGAACTTCATTCGAGAATTTTGAAAAAATTTTGTTTCAAAATAGTTCAATTAAATTTTAGATGTGAGACACAACTGTTTAGAAATAATTAAGTTTCCGAAGGATTGAAATTGAAGTTTGTTTTTCAAGTTTTAATTTTCAGTGGAAAATAAATAACTTATTTGAAAAAACAATTTTTTCAGTATTTAAAAGTTAGTAAATAAAATAGTAGATTTTTTCAATTATGGAAAAAAGTTTAATAATCCTGTTAAAATTTCCATTTTTACCTCTTATTTTTCGTTGTCGTAGACGGTGAATTAAAAAAAATAGAAGACTCAGCGATAGAATTGCCGTAATACAACTGGCGACTAATCGCAAGCCAGTGTCATAATTTGCATTGCCTTCTGCAATTGTTGTTCCTTCGCCTTCAGTTTTTTCATTCGATACGGAAGACAATGTATCATCCACACAGATGAATTCGCAACACGTGTTACCAAATCGAAATGATTTGCAGTCTTGTTTAGGTAGAGTCTCCTGCAGAAAAGAAAATTACCGAATAAACAAAAATGTTTCTCTCAAACATTAGTATTATTTAATTTCATTCAATTTTCATTATTATTTAATGTTTTTATTTTCTCATTTGCAGATTAAGTAGAAATGCAACTATTCCTTTGTTAATATCAATATTCTTCTGTCAATATTAAATTTTCGGATAAAAATAATTTCCTGGTAGATAAATTGTAGATTTTAATGTTTAAAAGAAGTTAGTAAAATTACCTGTGGAAATGTACAAATAACGGCTTTACACCACTTTGGATTGCCATTGTCGCAAACGCAGAGTGTGCAAGGTTCAGAACCAGGGGTATAATGAAAACCAGTTTCATAAGAGCGACCCTGCAAATCCTTACACGAAGCACCGCCTTCGACACAGCCTGGAAAAAAAAGTTACATCAAATTATCTAATCAGTGTATTTTCATTGAATTTAATAACAGAAATCCCCTTTTTAATTAAATTTTATTCTTATTTTTTGTTATCAAAATTATTTATACTATTTATTTTAACTAGAATTTAATTGTATTTATTCTTGAAATCTAATTTTACTCAAATATTCAATTCAATTATATTTTCAAAGGTAATATAATTCTACGCAAAAATTTAATTGTTTCAAAATTTACAAAAAATTTTGTCAAAAATAAAAATTTGTACTTAAACTTTAAACTGTCTTTATAAATAATAAAATTTTTCTTCGAAATTCAATTATTCTTTATATACAAAATTTTCATCGAATTTCTCCAAAAAAGGAAATTATTGTTAAAATTTTTTTGAAATTTATCTCTTAACAACAAATAATAATAATAATATTAGTTATGTTTAATAATAAAAAAAATAATTCAATTTTGATAAAATTCACCATAAAAATTCAATTTTTACAAACGTTTAATTATTATTTAATAAATTGTTTATTTTTACAGTTAAATAATTGATTTCTTGTAGAATTTTCTAATAAATATTGATTCAAAAATAAATTTCAGTTACAATTTTCGATTATAATTGAATATTATATTACAAAAATTTTATTAGAAAATTCTACGACAATTCATGTATTTAACTCTAATAACAAACATTTTATTAAATAATTAAGCTTTATCGACAAATTTTCAATTAATTGAATTCTTTACAAAATTTTAATATTTTTTTTTAAATAATTGCATTTTTCGACAAATTTGATGATAATTTTTGTATATTAAAAATAATTGAAATTCTGACAAGAATTTTATTAGAATTTTTCAGAAATATTTGAATTTCAGAGAAAAATTTTATTATACATTTCATTTATAAAGATAATTTAAATTTTGACGGAAATTTTTGGTAATTTTGGAACAAAATTTGATTTTTTGCGAAGAATTTCGTTAGCTTTGAAAATAATTGAATTCTTGAAACTAATTTTCATAAAATTTCTTTTTAAATAATTGAATTGTTGTGTGAAATTTTATTGAAATAGTAGACATTGAAAATAATTGAAGTTTGAGAAATATTTGAAATTAACTAAATTTCTACGAAGAATTTATGAAAATTAAATTGTCACAAAAGAATTTCATTGGAATTTTTGAAAATAATTCAATTCTTTGAGGAATAAATAATAAAAGGATAATTTAAAAAAAATGAAAAATAATAAATAATGATTTAAATACTGTACTAATAATTTCTTTTCTCCCCTCGAGACTAATAACAAAAGAAACAAAGTAAACAAGCTTCTAAAACCAAGAACATTCACGATCTGAAAAAAAAACAGATAATTTTTTTCCAAAACGAAAGTCTTTGACCTTTTCGGAGGACAATATTTTCTTTCATCACACATGCTTTGGCCTACTTTTCCCTGGGACTGTTGAATCGGTCAATGATAAACTGATAAGAAATGTTCTATAGTTTTTGTATATTTTCTTTCTCTCCCTTTTTTTCTTTTTAAACAGAAAAATAAATGACTTACCATTAAATTGCAGAGTCAGGGTAAAGACTGCATAACCGAGAAGGTCTCTGCTTCTGTACCTCATTCTGCAATCGTTATCTCATCATAATCCTGTCGTTTTTTTTTCTCCTTCTTTTCTTGTTTTATTGATAAGCAAACGTTAATTTTTGCCCTTTTTTATAAACTAACCGTGTGTATGAGTGCGTGTGTTATTTCATTCTTCTTTAACGCACTTAACAACGCATTATCGTTCTCATTATTTTTCATTTGGAATTGACAATTGTCAATTCTCACATATAAGCATTATTGAAAAAAATATGTCACGGATCAAGATGACAAATGAAAACCAAAACTTCCACACTACTGTTCAACATTATATTCCTGGTTAGCAAATATATATATATATATATATAGAGATGTATTTTAGATATACATAGTAATCCACCTTCTTCTGTGAGTGACGTCCTTTCTGTCAATAGAAACGGGAACACGAACGTCGGAGCCACACCACCAACAGTGTGTGTTCTGTTGTGATCGATTAGTAAACGAACGAGGTATCCGTGTCGAGGATATGACGACATGTGACATCTGACAGTGTTCTAGGGAAACTGAGAGATGGAATTGTGGACTTCCCCGCAGTTGGTAACAAGCGACCAGGGTTGGGCAGTTACGGAATTTACTTTATATGAACACGAAATATTAATTGGAGTGTAAATATTTCTTTTTTATATTGTTTTTATTTTATTTTATGAATTATTTAAGAACAAAAAGTTAATAAAAGTTACTAACCTAACCTAAAAATGTATAATTTATTATTAACCAGAATAAAAACCGCAAATTTCTTTTCAAAACTGCAGTACGCAATTTTACACAAGAGAGAAAAGGATAGAAATATACTTTTTCCTTCTTTAGAAAAGGACAAACGATATTTTTGTCCTTTTCTGACTCGTATAAAAATTACAATTTGCGATTTAGAGGTTATATTCTAGATTAATTTCGCAGTTATTATTACTATTAATATTATTATTATTATTATTATTATTATTATTATTATTATTATTATTATTACTATTGTTATTATTATTATTATTGTATTATTGATTTTTCTTACTACTATATTTGTTCAAAAAAAAAAAAAAAAAAAATGCGTTGTGCAAGTTTGTAGAAAAAACAAAATCGAAAACAATGATCAAACTTCACTGTTATTAAATTAAATGTCCCCCATCAAAAATTCACAATGACAGAAATGTTTCGGCCATTTTAACTAAAAAAAATTTTCTTTTTCTTAAATATTATTCAAAATGTAGAGAATTTCGGTTATAAATAAAATAAATATTGAATAAACGAAAAAAAATCGAAAGAAATAATGAATTTCTTCAATATAAATTTATAAAAAAAAATACATCATCAAAAATGGAGTTTCGAAATGAAAATGTTTTCTAAATTTTAAAGAAAAGAATAAAAATAATAATTAAAAATAAATATGGAGGAAAATGAAAGTGAACCCACAGATGAAGGATTTGCCACGCCCGACGAGAATGAAGGGGAAAAAAATGAAGAAATTGTTGAAGATAATTTTACAACACCGAATAATGCTGAAGGGACGAATGATGGAGAAGAAACGGCTAATGAAGAAAATGGCAAATTGAAAAATAGGAGTACGAAAAAGGTAATTCGATTTCGTGGAAAAATGAATAAAAAATCTGTTACCTACTGTCGGTAATGTATTTTTTGTTTTTCGTTGTCAATTGGTATTTACATTACCGACAGTGGGTAATTTAAATTGCATATTATTTATATTTCTTAAGAAATATTGCTAAATATTTCAATTAATTGCTGAATTATTTAAGTTTTTGCTAAATTTTCTAATTAAATACTAAACTATTTAATTAACTGCTCAATTTCCTTATTAATTACTAAATCCCCTACATTAAATTTTTTTTAAAATAGTTGCTAATTTTCCTATTTACTTACGAAATTTTCTAAATAATTGCTAAATTTCCTAACTAATTGCTAAATTTCTTAAATAATTAGAAAATCGCCTAAATTTTTAAATTTTTTTAAAAATAATTGCTAAATTTTTTAATTAATTATTAAATTTTCTAAATAATTGCTAAGTTTCCTAACTAATTACTAAATTTTCTAAATAATTACAAAATCTCCTAAATTTAAATTAAAAAAAAAATAATTGCTAAATTTCCTAATTAATTATTAAGTTTCTTAAATAATTACTAAATCTCATAAATTTTAAAAAAATTGTTTAAATAATTACTAAATCTCCTAAATTTTTGTTTAAATTTTTAAATAATTGCTAAATTTCCTAAATAATTACTAAACCACATAAATTTTTGAAAATAATTGTTAAATTTCCTAATTAATTACTAAATTTCCTAAATAATTGCTAAATTTCCCAATTAATAACTTAGCTTTCTAATTAATTACTAAACTTTTTAATTAATTACAAAATTTAATAATTCATTGCTTAATTTTATAATTATTTACTTCTTTTTAATATTAATTAATTGCTCAATTTCTTAATAAATTATTGAATTAACTAATTAATTGCATAATATTCTAAGTAATTATAAAATTTTTAAATTAATTGCTGAATTATTTAACAAATTGACAAATTTCACAACTAATTAATTAAATCAAATAAAAAATAAATATCATAATTTATTATCAATTTTTTTAATTTCTTTAATTTCTGAAACAATTGCTAAATTTTCTGATTAGCTAGTAAATTTTCTAATTAATTACTAAATTTTTTGATTAATTGATAAATTTCCTATAATACTTAATTTTATTAGTTTATTAAATTAAATTAATTAAATTTTTACTATGTCTAATAAATTTACTAAATATCTTCATTAATTACTAAATTACTAATTAATTGAATTGAATTAAAAATTACTAATTAATAATAATCACTTTCTTCACGCCTAGAAAAAAAATGAAGACGAAGATTGCTGCACGACTAAAAAGAGATTGAAATCCGAAAGAGAGTTGAAATGGCGAACAATGAATGTTTTTGAAAAGGAATGTATCCCACCGAAATCAAATCCAGTTCCACGAAGTACAATATCAAAAAAGGAGTATCTCGATATTCTTGCAACTCCCACGTAATAAGCTTTTTAAGAAATTCCTGAAAATTGAATTAAATTTTCCTTTCTTTAAACTAAAGTATATAATTAGTAACTGTTTAAAAAAAAAAAATTTTTTTCTCTTATTTTATAGAAGAAAATGTCCATCCCCTTGTTTACAAAAAGAAGTCACTCGAAAACTAGCACCCGTCTCACCTCGAATTCTTCAACTCGCCAAACCAAGGAGAAATCATATTTTAAAAACAATTCAACACTCATCCAATGTATTGCCATCCGAATTAATTGACAATTTGATAAGAATGCTCGAAACTGAATCATCACTATCGCCAGAGTATGAAAACAGTATATAATTCTT
This sequence comes from Leptopilina myrica (nomen nudum), assembly GCA_032872475.1. NCBI lineage: Eukaryota > Metazoa > Arthropoda > Insecta > Hymenoptera > Figitidae > Leptopilina > Leptopilina myrica (nomen nudum). The sequence goes on along the minus strand of CM065464.1, from coordinate 2,581,989 downwards.
TTTTTTAGTTCTTCTTTATCGACCGATGGCAATTATCGTTGGTCGGTAATGTAGACTATTGAAAATAAGCGAAATTTTCCTTTTTTTACAGACAGGCATCGAAATTGTTACGTGATCGAAAATGTCGCACGAGAAGGAAGCGACGAAAGAATAATAATAAGAGACGCGAGGGAAAGTGCAAGGAGAATGAAAAGAGAATTGCCAATGATGTTAATAATTTTAATGAGCCGCGACGACTCGATCCCGAGGCAGTTTGCTGTCAATATCAAATGGCCGAGAAATTCGTGAAGAGTATCATCAATTGGCAGTGTCCAATGCCAAAGAGAGACGAATATCAAGTGATCATGGACATTATTCTTCAAAGATTGAGTCGTATTTTAGATTATACACCGACGGACGGTAATGGCGATCGTCGTTCGCAGCAAATGCATTTTTTGGCCGACATCATTGCCTCTTGGGTTTCGGGCGTTATTAAGGAAGTTGCCGAGGCGAATCGCGAAACTGAGGAGGAGAGGGCGCGAAGGCAGCGGGAGGAGGAGGAGGAGGAGACTGACGAGGAGGGAATTCAGGCTGGTTTTGGAGATGGTGGTGAAGATGATGATGACGATGACCTAGAAGATGGTAAAGTTAAAGATGATGGTACAGATGATGATGGTAAAGATGATGGTAAAGATGATGATAAAGACGATGATAAAGACGATGATAAAGACGATGATGGTAAAGATAAAGATGATGGTAAAGATGATGATGATGGTAAAGACAAAGATGATGGTGAAGAAAAGGGTGACAAGAGCGAGCGGGAAAGATCCGAATCCGACGTTTGGGAAGACGCCCGAATGGAACTGGAGGACAAATCAGTGCAAGAGGAACCGGAAGTACAGGAAGCTGAGAGTCAAGTACAACCGGATGTACAGGAAAAGGACACTGAAGTCGATGGAGAATTAATTCAAGAAGGAGCTAAGGAAGAAGGTAGTGGACCTACAGCAGACACTGAAGAAAGACCTGACGAAGGAAAAGAAGCTTTCGAACAAGCTGAAGACGACAAAGCAGCAGATGAAGAAAAAGAAGAAGAAAAAGAAACAAAGGAAGAAGAAGGAAAAAAAGAAAAAGACCAAGAAGAAAAACAACAATCAGTTAAGGAACCATCACCCAAAAATACAGAAACAGATAATCAAGACCCCCAACAGAAATCATCAAAAACCGAACTCCTCAACAACACCGATCATCTAAAACTCTTCCAAACCGATCTTCCATTCATCAATTTCATGCAAATCTTCCAAACAATTTACAAAACAATGGAAAGCGATGAGGAAAATAACCTCACCGATCCACTAATAAATCGTCTACATCGTGCAATCTATGAGAAATGCTCGCAAGCAGTAGCCCACGAGGATCCCATTCTCCTCAGCAATAATGCCAAGGACCTAATTGACGTGCTATCGGGTAAAATTGCCATTTGGCTAAATAAAATCCTAACCGAATCGCAAGTCGCTCTACTGAATGATCATCCAGCGCAAGTCGAGTCATTTGAAGTTCGCGATTGGACAAAGTGGCTGAATAATACGACAGAGACGGCGAAAAATTGGAGTGTTTGGCTACAATCGCTCATTAGGGAGATACAAAAAATGCAAAAACTCGGCCCAGTGAGTCGTGGTGAATGGTCCGAATGGACGAAACAAGTCGATACGAATGCAATACTTTGGCGTCGATTTTATCTTGATGCACTGCATGAGGCGCATCATAATGTCATGATGATGAAGGATCGCGAAGTGTTGAAGACGGGGGAGAAGAAACGGTTTCCGCAAGTGGAAACGGAAATAAGGGCATACGACTTGTGATAGATATACTTTTTTGTGAATTCATTTTCATTCTCTTCCATCGGTTTTCATCTCGAGATCACGCTTTTTGGAAATTATAGAGATTTAATAAATTCTTTTCAACTTGAAATGATCTTTTTGCAGATTTATTTTGTTCCAAAACAGTTCGGTTATGAACTGTTCAGTAATTTAAATAGTAATGATGACTGAAGATTCGTTCGGCAGTGTTGCGCGCGCAGTGTGTGAAGAGTGGGCGGGGCCTTCCCCTTCTCCTCACAATCGGCGCGCGCAACGAGAATGAATCGAGCCTTTGATAAAGACACGTCTGTACTGATCCTAAATAGCTGTAGAAAAATTTGCCTTTTAAATTTTAATTTAATTTTCCTTTAAATTAAAATTTAATTTACCTTTAAATCTTTATTTAATTCGCCTTTAAATTTTAATTCAATTTATCTTCAAATTTTAATTTAATTCACCTTTAACTTTTAAATCAATTTACCCTTAAATTTAATATCCTTTAGTCCTTCATTCACCGAATGTTTTACTTTCAATAAAAGTTTCAATTTTGTCCCCTCTTCGACTGTTTTGGTAAAAACAAATTCTATACATTGTGACAGTGTCAATTTACAATTAAATATAAATAAAAAATCGGGATAAAAATTAAAAAACGGTTAAAAACTATCGACTCTAAAGTATTTGAATAATTATGACGTTGAAGTGCAAACTGTAACATTGCATGCCCTTAACACTAGGGAAAATAATTCGAACTAATTCTGAATAATTTTAATTAATTTAATTTTTTAATTTCGCTAAAAATTGAATTAGATTTTTTCTTTATAATTTCGTCAAATGTTAAATTAGATTTTTTCTTTATAATTTCGTTAAAAGTTAAATTAGATTTTTTCTTCAAAAATTTTGTTAAAAATTAAAATTGATTTTTTCTTTAATAATTTCGTTAAAAATTAAAATTGATTTTTTTCCTTGTAATTAAAGGAAATGCATTTATTCATTTGTGGATATGTGAATAAATATGCGGTAAAAGCAAACGTGAGAGTCTGATGGAACTACTTTCTATATCAAGTCCGGTACTTTTCCAAGATGCTGGCTATAAGCGCGCGTTTAAAGTATCGTGTAACGGAATTAAGAGAAAGTGGTCAGGGATCTAGAAAGAAAAATATTTTTATTGTTTCATATTTACGAGTTGCACCTAATACGATTATTATTACTAGCATCATCATCTTGGAGGAAAAAAAATTTACTAAACTATATATATATAAAAAACCAGATGAGGTTACCGAACTGTTCTAAAACATTTTTAATTACCACCAATTTTTCAATTTTGAAATAAAATTCTTAATTTGTTATCAATTAGTTCGAATGAATATAATTTTAAAAAAACTAATTTTTTTCTTTTCTTTTGCGGTTAGAGGAAGGCGGAAAGTATATAATTTTACATCTTTATCTTTAGGTTTCTGCATAACAAAGTTCTTAATCGAGTTTTATAAGAAATAATATTTAATTTTAAAGAACATCTTCTAATTTTTTTTAATGAAACATGAACTAATAATTATTAATAATAATTTTTGTCAAATTAACTTTACGAGGTCTTTGTTTAAAGGCCTCGTTAAAGACCTTAAAATTAATTTGACAAAATATTTAATAGACGGACGTAAAATTATTTAAACAATAATAATAATTATTATTATTATATTATATTATAACAATTTGGCTAATTATTAATTATAACATAATAATTATTCTAGAATAACAAAATATGGTATAGAAAAAAAGTAACCACTGAATTTTTAGATAAATTTCAATTGGTAAAAAAAATTTGAAACGAAACTGGTTCTAAAACTTTTTTTTAAACGAATAATTCAATGGATCGAAATTAATTAACTAAAAAATGGTATAAATTTATAGTTTATGATTTGGAATCAGATGTGCGGTTAAATGTCAAGGAAACTATTAAAATTTTTCTGTTTTGAATTATTTGAGTGTTTTGTGAGAATAGTGATCATTTCAGATATATGTTCTAAGTAATCAAGCGGATTGTTAAGTCAACAAAACATAAGTTTCTTTGTGTTTCTTATTAGAATGTTTAACATTTTAAAGATTCTCATATTCTAAATCCCCTCTAAGAATTATAAAATAATTAATAATAATAATAATAATTAATAATTATACCTTTTTGAAAATTTATTTGCTATTTTATTCAATTAAAATGAATAATAATTTTTATTACTATAATGTTGGCTTAAAAATAGAAGATAATTTTAAATCATCGAAAATAATTTATTCTTCAAAATTTAAAATAATAAATAATTATTTCCGTACCCGGTAGGAACCCTATTTGAAATTTACTAGTTATTTGATTAAATAATTATTAATAGTTTATATTGTGAAAAAATTATTTAAAGGTAAATTATTTAATGTTAAATTACTTAAAGTTAAATTATTTTAAAGTCAAATTGTTTAATGTTAAATTATTTTAAAGTTAAATTACTTAAAGTTAAATTATTTAATGTTTCATTTTCCTAGAGTTAAAATTATTTTAAAGTATAATACAAACTTTTTCGTACCATCTATACGTATGTAAGTTCTAGTATATATTTAAAATTCATAATGCGTCTAATGCAGGCCGTGCGTATTTAAAATTCAGTTTGAACATTTATCAAGAATTCAATATACTGCAACAATAAATATGCCTTCGCGAGTGTTAAATACGAATACAAATGACAGCTCAAGTGCAAAGAAATCGGAATACATTCTTCACTTTTTTGCACCAAGAAAAAAAAAATATCGCATCAATATGTAAAGCAGAAAAGAAGGAAAAAATAAAGAACAACGGTTAGAAATGATTCATTTTTCAAATAAAATGATAATGCAAAAATTTTGTTTTTCCTATTTAACATAATAATATATTTCTTAATTTATTAAATAAAAAATAATAATAAATAAATAAATAATAGTATATCTAAAGTTTAAAGAAAAAAAATTAAAAATTTGATAAATTTGATTTGATTACATAATCTATACTATAAAAAGAAAACATCATTCAGCCTCGATTTGGTCGTATGAAAATAATTAATCTATAATTCTATATATATATATAAACGATTACCGCAGATATAATGTACAAATTTCTTTTTGATGATATATAATTGTAAAGTGATTATTGTTCAGGTACCGTTGCACTAAAATGGAAGGGATTCCTGCATAAGTTAACCGACTTAGAGGCACTATCATCATCAGTAGGTCAATATCTCAAGGAACATCTTGTTTGATCTTCGGAGTCCTCTCACTTTTTGACAAGTGCCGTTTCGCAAAGCACACACTCACACATTTTTAAAAATTTTAAAGTGTTAATATCCTTGTTTTACCTTCTTTATACAATAAAACTTAATATCACACTCACCGTTTTGTTTCTTTTCTTATATGACAGTGTTTTTTCGGGCTAATTTTTCAATTTATTAATTTTATTTTAGAACCGTTTTTCTAAAATTGGTATTATAATTTTTATATTATTTCAAAAATGAAGTAAAAAATAGAATAAAAACTAAAATAAAATCTAAAATAAAATAAAAACTAAAGTAAATAAAACTAATTATTAATAATGGCCGAAAACGGCCTCTAAATAATATTAGGACCAGTATTAAGAAAACGAATCTAAAATAAAATTGAGAAAATAGATATTGTTTCTTAACTGCCATGGCCAAAATTTAACGGTTAAAATCTTTGCCAGGGCATAGTTATAAGGGGCAAATATTTATTTTCTTAAATTTATTTTAGAACCGATTTTCTAATATTGGTCCTAATATTGTTTTAGAGGCCGTTCTCGGTTGATATTAATAATTAATAATAATAAATAAAAAATAACAATAATAATTAATTTTTTCTATTTTAGTTTTTATTTTATTTCTTACTCCATTTTTAAATAATATAAAAATTATATTACCAGTTTAAAAAACGGTTATAAAATAAAATTAATAAATTACAAAAGTAGCAAAAAAAAACTGTCAAAATGATAGTAATTATAATAGTTGTTAATAATAATAATAATAATGATGATAATAATAATATTTATTAATATTCAGGTGCCTTACGAATAAATAACATAAATATTGCAGTAATGGGTAATTTATATTATAATAATAATAGTAATTTATAAAGATAATTAATAATAATTATAATAATTATAATAATTAATATAATTATAATAATTAATATAATTATAATAATTAATATAATAATTAATAAGATGATTAATTATTAATAATTTATAAAGATATATATCTTTATATAATTATAATTTTTATAATTTTGTATTATAAATAAAAAATAAGGTACTAAATTATTAAGGGCATTTGAACCACTATGACGTCACAATGTGTGAAAAGCATGATTTTTAAAATTGTGACGTCATAATGGTTCAAATGCCCTTAATAAAAAAAATAAATCTTTGAAGAAAAATTAATTATTTTCATCAAATAAATAAGCGTAAAAACGTTCTTTTTTTGTCGCCATAGTTTGACAATATTTTGCGCATAAACCGAAAATAAAATTGGGGCAATTAAATGATGAGTTGACAGTTCGCTAGCACCAAAAAAAAAAAGAATATAAAATAATTCGAAAGAATTAAAAAAAAAAAAAAAAAAGAAAAAGAAGAAGAAAAAAAAATGAGTATATAATAGCCTAGTTCTCAGTTTTATATCCAGACTCTCGAACGATTGAATTAAGTGTGCCAAAGAAAGAGCGTGTCGAGATCAAGGAAGAAGGGGATTTCCAGCCCTGACATTGCGCGCGCGCAGTGCAAGACGAGATTCCCAAGCATCGACCGCGGGCTTTTGACCGTCTCGTGATATCACGACCTCCCGACGGCCCCTCGTGTGTTCATAAAATCTCATATTATTTATTTTTTTCCCTCTGTTATTATTATTATCATTATTATTACTACTTCTTTAAATCATTTTCTTATTTTTTCCCACGTGTTTTAAGAGTCTTAAAAAGAAAATGATTTTTTTTCCTACTTGTTTCCGTAAATAAACAAATGATTATGTTGAACAATTTTTGAATTTTCGTTCACAACGAATGTCAGTGACAGGTGAGAAAGTGAGAAAGTTTTTCTATAATAATAATAATGTATATGTGGATGTTTTTTTTCTGTTTATCTGTAACGATGGAACAATTGGTATTGTATTTTTTTTTTTTTATTACTAATCGATAAAAGGGGTAGAGGAATTATTTTGCTTTATTCTACTTTCGAAAAAATTATTATTTTGCAAATCAATTTTTTTTTGCATTAAAAAATAATTAGTTTGCTTAAATTTAAAGAAAAATACACTTTCGAAAGAAAAAAATGTTTGCAAATTAATTGTTTCTTTTTTCTTGCTTTCTTAACTTTCCCTTTTTTTTTTGTAAATATATTTATGAGGTTTCGAATATTGTTGCAAATTAATTTTTTCCCCTTTATTGAACTTTGAAATTAATTCAAATTAAAAGTAATTAAAATTAATTATTGTGATTTAAATATTTAATGTTAAAATTTTCGATTCTGTTCTTTTTTTATTTTCATTATTATTGTTACATAACATGGGGAAAAAAGAAAGAAAGTAATTTTTACTCTACTTTTTTAACAGAAGATAAAATTTTAGATAGATTTTTTTTTATTAGATTTATTTATTTTCATAATATTTAAATATTTGTTTATATTTAATAATGATATGAATTAATTTTGTAATTTCCGGGGAGTACATTTTTGTAGAAATAATAATAATAAAATTAACTACTTATATATGCGGAAATAGTAAAATTTGCCGCATAGAAATGCGCAGAATTTTCCGAATGTTTAGAGTTTACTTTCAAAGGATAGTAAAAATAATTTTTAAAAAATACGGGTTTTTTGTAATTATTATGTTAATAATAAAACAATTAATTAATAGATGAATTAATGAAATTAAATATCCGTGTACTTAATGACAATAATTAAATGATTATAGTTTAAATAAATAAGTAAATAAATTTATAATTAATAGTTGCTATTATAAAATAAATTTAATTAATTAATTCTAATTTACAAATAAATAAGTAAAATTATACTCAATAATTGCTCTTATAAAATTAATTTAATTAATTAATCAATTTTAGTAAATAAATAAATTTATATTCAATAATTTCTATTATAAAGTTAAATTAAGTAATTAATCAATTAATTTTAGTAAATAAATAAATAAATAAATAAATTTATAATTAAATTCATATTTATAAATTTAATATTAGCTATAAATTATTATTAATTATAATTGTAAATTATAACTAAAAATTACTATTGCAACAGCTGCATTGCTACGCAGAAAAATTGCTGAATTGATAAAAATGCAAACTAATTATTTAAAGACACTTTTTTTCATGAATTATAAATTTTTCAATTTCCCTACACGTGTTTGAGAAAGAAACAAAAATTCCGAGTATTTATTTTGATTTTAATAATTCAACGTTTTTTTTGTTTTCTTCATTTTAAAAGTATTAGCATATTTTTCCGCTTCTAATTCAATAATGTGAATTAGCATTACGCTACACGGGTCTTTGAACTCTTCGAAATTTTAATACACGAAATGAATTGAATTTTGGTAAAAAAATTATTTTTCCAATTAAAATTATAATATTACTAAATTTTTTCCATTATCAAACACTTAAATATTACAATATTTTAATAATAAAAATTATTTTTCTATTTTATTCATTTTATTCTATTGTTTTAAATTTATTTATTTTATTCTATTTTTTGTAATTTATTTAAAAATTTATTCCAATTATTTAATTTAGAATTTATTTTTAATGTTTTATTCATAATTGTTAATTCCTTTTAGAAGAAACTAAAAAAATTATTTTCCATTTTTAAATGATTATTTATATTGAACGTTATGAAAAGTGAATTCTATTTATAATTCTTATTAATAAACTGTAACGACGTTATTTTTCTATTGTAAAAAAAAAAAATTCGCTCTTGGCTATAATTCTTAAATGTTTTAAATAAGGAAAATTGTTCGTTTCCTGTTATTGATTAATATTTGTATAAGCATTTAACGCGTAATGTGAAAAAAAACCTCACTTGAGCAGAAAAGACTGCGCGTTAGTATTAATATGAAAAGAAAAAAAAATGCTGACAAGCTTTTGAATAAACTCATACAGGTCAAGAATAATTGCCTACTGATAAGAATATCAGTCTTCATTTATACACCTCATGAGGTGAAACACAAAAAAAGTTATTCCCTGTCGAAAGAATCCGTGAATTAGAAAAACAATTTTGTCGGGAAAAAAAATCAAAAATTCTTTTTTTTTCGAAAAGAAAATTTTTTTGTTCTATTTTTAATATAATATTGGAGTTAAAATAGAGAAATAGAAATTAATATAGAGGAATAGAAACTAAAATAGAGAAATAAAAATTAAAGTATATAAATAATTTTTCTAACGAGGAATAGACTTGGTTTTGAATTAATTTTTATTAACTATCTATTATTTATTTAAACATTTAAATATTTAGAGAGTGAAGGAAGAATAAAAAATGTTTTTCAGTGATCACAGAATGGCTCTGTCTTGTTGGGAGAAAATTACAATTGTTGTGGTGGCCGCAGTTGGTCTACGAATATTAATAAGGGCAAGTGTATTGGCGTGGAAGAAATTAATTGCCCCGGGTCTTGGATTGGGTATTGATGTGGCAACACAGGGCAAATGGGCATTAGTCACTGGGGCGACCGATGGACTCGGGAAGGCTTATGCAAAAGCCCTCGCCAATAAGGGCCTCGACATTATTCTCGTGTCGAGGTCCATTGACCGTTTGAAGGAAGCTGCGTCGGAAATTAAACAGGCCTATGGGGTCGAAACGCGGGTCATTGAGGCCGATTTAACCGAGGGTCAGGTTGTCTACAATAAAATTGGCAAAGCCATTGAGGACCTGGAGGTAAATTTTTATTTCTATTGATTTTATTCAATTTTTTATCTCTTAGCTTATTTTTATTTGTTTTTGGGAAAATTGTTTATTATTTTTTGTGTTTATCTATTTTTTCAATTTTATTTATTATTTTTGCTATTTTTTTGATTTTAATTATTATTTTTCCCATTTATTTATTTAATTTTATTTATTATTTTAGCTATTTATTTATTTTTTTAATTGCATTTATTACTCTTGCCATTTATTTATTTTAGAAATTTTACTTATCTTTTTTCTCAATTTTATTTACTTTTTCAGCCATTTATTTATTTAATTTTATTTTGGCGATTTGTTTATTTTTTTAAAATTTTATTTACCATTTGTCCCATTTATTTATTTTAGAAATTTTAATTATTATCTATTTTTTCAATGTTATTTACTATTTCAGCCATTTATTTATTTAATTTTATTTATTTTAGCCATTTATTTATTTTCATTTTATTTACTATTTTTCCCATTTATTTATTTTATAAATTTTATTTATTATCTATTTTTTCAATTTTATTTACTATACTTTAGCCATTTTTAAAGTTTAGAAATTTTACTTATTGTTTTTCCCATTTATTAATTTTTTTTTATTTTTTATTTACTACTTTTGCTGTTTATTTATTTTAGCCATTTATTTATTATTTTTGCCCTTTTTTTATTTTAGAAATTTTACTAATTATTTTCCCCATTTATTTATTTCTTTCTTTAATTTTACTTAGTATTTTTCCCATTTACTTATTTTGTTAACAGAAATTAACCAACTGATAGTGTAAACCGATTCCGATTAGACCGAAATAATCTACTATTATTTACTTCATTTTTATCCCACTTTCCCAATTTATATTGAAAATAAGTAAATTGTTATTATACGAGTCACGATATCAATCTAGTTATACATGGGAAACGAACCGGAAAATCAATTTCAAGGTTAGGACTCCTCGTCCACTTACTGAAAACTGTCATAACAACTGACTTGGAAATTTGAATTAGAAATTCAATACTCCACGGGGATATTGAATAATTACGTTTCGTTTTTAAACACAAGATTTGTGTATTTTTCAAAAGGGTGCAAAATATTTCGATGAAATTTTTGCAATAGCTCAGAAATTCACCTAAGAAAAACCTGTACACTCATGTACACTGACTATTCGTACTAATGACATTCCACTTGATTCCACTTAGCGGAACGAAGTTGTCGCCGTTTGGTGGCAAATTTTGTTTGCTCCGCCAATTAGACCAGTGGCGCCATTCGAGTCGGTCAGCACTGCAAGAGTTTTATTTTCGCCGAATTTCTCGTTATCAGACAATGATTAATTTCCGCAAATATATTAATAGTTACAAATATTATAATATTTGTAAATATTAAGTGAAATTAATTAAATTAAATATTAATTTTAGTAATATTTGTAAATATTTGCCTTTCGTGACTATAATTCATTAAAACATTTCGCTAATTATTTCATTACGCTCGATATAGTTAAAAATTTTTTACATAACCCAGAATACATTTTTCTGTATATATACATACATATATATTATATAAGGGAAAAAAATAATTTCAAAACGTAAGGATTTTAAAAATAACCACGAAATCGCGTTTATTATATAAAAAGTGCCTGCTCGTGAAAAAAGAATTATGCTGATTTTTGTCTATGTAGAGTATTACCTAAAAGGCCGTTGAACCTTTTTAATAACTGCCTGGCGGTGAAAAAATTGCCAATTTTAGTCTCCATATCCTCTTATTCGTGTATATATTTTCACTTTTGTATATTATATACATACATGTAGTCTCGAAATTAGACAGACGATTATGTATATTGGTAAAATAAAATATTTCGCATCTTGAACGAGTAGAAAGTGTTATATCACTTCTGGAAAGGCAGCAAGTAATTCAGTGGGGGGGGGGGGGATATAATCGAGAGACTTTGGTTTATAGCAAGTTTCTCTAATTGACTTCATCCCAGGATATAACTGACCACCGACTTTTTTTCTCGTGCAACTTTTTCGGTTGCTGACTTTCTGTTCCTTTTCTTCTCAAATCGCAATTATTATTTTTCAATTATTATTTTTTTCATTATATTTCTATTATTTTTTTAGGTACCTTAGAAGCAAACGAATTATAGCTTAGGTATTTTTAATTATTTTAAATGAATTATAGGTTAGGTTCGTTTTAGATTTATTTTTTATAAAGTTTATTATTAATTATTTGAATTTGTAAACAATTTTCATTTTGGGTATTTTTGAGGTACTTTTTTGAGTATTTTTGGGTTATTGGGTACATTTAGCGTACTTTTGGGTTACTGGGTATACCTTTAGTACTTTTTGGGATTCTTGGGTACTTTCTGGGTTCTTACGTACATTTTGGGTATTTCTGGGGTACTTTTTGAGTATATTTGGGTTCTTGGGTATTTATTTGTTACTTTTTGGGTATTTTTGGGGTTCTTGGGTACTTTTTGGGTATTTGAGTACGTTTTGAGTATTTCTTGGGTACTTTTTGGGTTCTTGAGTACATTTTGAGTATTTATTGGGTACTTTTTGTGTTCTAGGTTACTTTTTTGGGGTTCTTGGGTACTTTTTGGGTATTTCTTGTGTACTTTTTGGACAATTCTCAAGAATTCGTCATTTCAGGTGGGAGTGTTGGTGAACAATGCCGGGAGGAGTTACGAGCACCCAGAGTTGTTTACTCACGTCAGTGAGGAGACTTTGGCGAAAATATTGCAATTGAATGTGGCCGGTGTCACGGGCGTTGCAAGGGCAGTTCTTCCTGGAATGATGGAGAGGCGAAGTGGAGTTGTCATCAATATTAGTTCAACGGCTGCTGCAATTCCTAGTCCGTATTTAGCAGTCTACGCAGCCAGTAAGGCGTATGTCGATAAATTGAGCGCCGATCTTGCTGCCGAAGCTGCTCCCAGAGGGGTGACAGTGCAGTGTGTCTTGCCCGGACCCGTGGCCACCAAAATGTCCAAAATCAAGTGAGAAATACAAATTTTCATTTTTTCCTTCCTTCCTTCTTACCTCTTCTTTAATATTTTTCAATTTATAATTCAATTTTCAATTTTTCAATCTCATTTGCTATTTATTTTTCTCAAAGAACAAATAAATAGTTCTTCATATTTTTTCGCTAAATAATACTACTAAAGAATATCTAATTTTTTTTACTTTTGTAATAAATAAAGTAATTAAGAGTTGGAAATAGTATAGTATATATACTATATATCAAAAAATAAATAAAAAATAAATTAAAATAGTTATATAGTATAGTAATAGTATAAATAATAATAATAATAATAATAGTATAGTAATTGTGAAATAATATCGTAGAAATATAAGAAAGTAGGTAGAAAGAGACGTAACGTCCCCTGTTCTTTCTCTCTCCAGAGACGCATGCGCATGAACTATTGAGACATCTGCGCGCGCATAAAGTTCTGTAGTTCATGCGCATGCGTCTCTAGAGAGAGAAAGAACAGGGGACGTTACGTCTCTTTCTACCTATTTTCTTATATTTCTACGATTTTATTTTACAATTACTACACATATTCCAAAACATAAACTATTGAAAATTCAAAATTATACTTTTCTTTTTTTTAAGATAGTGAATTTTTCTTCATAAAAAATACCGTTTTCTAATCATAGGAAATTCTAAAGTACTTAAGAAACATTTTATACATTTTGAAAAAAATGTTTAGTATTATTAGTCGCGTGAGATAAAGTAAACGATTCTCCAAATTTGAGATAAGATAGCAAGGTCACTTAATAATGGATAAAATATCTAAAGCCAAATTAGAGGAAAATAAATATCTAATATTATATTTTCAAACCTGATTATATATTTAGAAATTATATATTTAAAAAATTAAAAAATCTACGTAGTTAAAAATAAAAATGTTTCTAGGTAACACTTTCCGTTTTTTTCTCTCTCTCTCTCTCTCGATTGCTCTTTTGATATTCAAATAAATACCGGTTTCGTGCGTATATATCTACGTTTTTATTCCATATTTATTATCATCCTTCTCATAATGTTCTGTTTCATCTAAATAAATTAATTTTGTTTCCGAAGAAACCTATTTTTTAATTTCTTTTTCAAAAACCTATTTTTAAAAATACTGACGATGTTAAAAGAAAAAACTGTCTTTGCTATTTAAAAACGAGAAGAGATCTTTTTCTATTTCAAAAAAAGAAAGATTCAAAAAGACCTTGAAACACCGTTTACTTAAAAGTATCAAATAGCAGCGAATTGATACCGAAAATGTGGATCAAATAAAAAATCGATCCACATTTTTTGGCATCAATTTGATCCACTTTAGTACTAATTTGATACTTTCAAGAAAACTATGTGTAAAAATTAAAAATTTATATATAAAAAAATTAATTTTTTTGTTTAGAGTCAAATATAGTTTTTTAAATTCTTTTTTCAAATTCCTTTCTCTTTTACAAAAGGAGAGCAACGTGGATGGCACCGACGCCGGAGAAATTCGTCGAGTCACAATTAAAAACCATTGGAATCGAATCGAGAACAACGGGCTATCCTCCACATTGTTTAATTGTGGGATTCATCAGGGCATTGCAGTGTATTTGCGAAAAGGGCGCCGTGTGGTTGGTTGTGAGAACAATGCTCAATATTCGCGGTAGGGCACTCAGAAAGAAGACCAAGGATCAAGAGGAAGTGAGCGATGTACCCGAACGAGCTAGTGCATCATAAAGTGACAAAAAATCTTTATATATATATTCAAAATTGCCATATTTTTTAGTTTATTAAAAAAGAAATAATAATAATATATTATTTTCCTAGAAAGACTGCAAATCTACATGTGTATTTTTTTAAATCAAAATTTAATCACACAAAGTATATTTATTAAAGAACAAGAGGATCCCATCTCTTATAAAATTTTGAAACCTATATATCAATTCAAGAATGAATAAATATTGCGCATCACTCGAAAAATTGTTGAAAATTATCACAAGTTTTCTTGAAAGTAACCAACTGATACTAAACTGGAGCAAATTGATGCCAAAAATCTGGATTTTTATTTGATCCACATTTTTGGTATCAATTCGTTGCCATTTGATACTTTCAAAACAATGAAATTGAAATATAAAAAAATTTCGAAGTTTAAATTAAAATTAAATTCTCTTCAGTTTTAGTGACCTCTAACTTCAAGGCCATTCGAATAATTATGACGTCACGCACTTTTTTTAAAACCCTGACCGTGATGCCCTTAAGAATATTTATTTCATTTGTGAAGCATACTTTTCTTGTATTTGGAATAAATTCTTTCTAACTCTAAAAGCTAATTTCTAATTTATATATGAGCCTATAGAGAATGTTAAATATTCAAAAAGTAGTTTGCGATATTATATTTATTCTGAATTTAAGTTTTCTATTTACATAATTCATGTATTTTTTAAAAAGCTTATATACCTATATGAAGTTTTCTTTTGTACAAAATGATCTTTAAATTAAATTTATACACACATGTATTTAAAATATGTGAAATTATAAAAAATGTACTGTTAGGTATATGAAAAAAAGCGAAAGGCGTGGTTTTATTTATAAGCAAATTTACTATATATGTGATTCGGAAGATTTCTTTTAAAATATAAGCTATGGACGAAATTTTATATAACTGTGCCTTACACTGGATGGAAGAAGTTTTCGAATTTTGTAAGCGAAATTAAAAAAAATTAATTTTTAAAAAGATAGTTAAAAGATGAAATTTTAAAATTGTTATTATGTACAAGAATGTTAAGTGTGTCACGCTCCGAAGAAAGGTACCTAAGAAGTAAAAAATTTAAGGATTGTTTTTAATTTTTTGGGTAAAAAGACAGAAAGAAAAATAATTATTCATTGTAAAAATACAGAAAGAAAATGAATTATTCATTGTATCAAATTGGTTTCAAATTCAAAAATAATTAAACTTTCAATCGCATATAAGAGAAATCTAACACGAACCTAACCTAAAAGTTGTTAGCTTCTTATAAGTATACCTTTCTTAAGAGAGCGTCGAGCGCGTCACAAATATGTAAATTGAAAATTGTCGTCGGAAAATTTGAAAAATCGTGAAATGTTTAAATTTACATCATCGATGATTTTCATTTTCTAAAAGTGTGTGTACATTATGTTATATATTTATAAAAAAAAAACGACAGCATTTGAAAAAGATTACGCACGCATATAGTTGACCTGCGAACCTTTATGAATATGCATTTATTCACTTCTTTTTTTTTACTTTGACATTTTTAATTTATTTTGAATCTATTGATGCGTTCACACAATTTTAGATGATATTGTGATAATTTTTCGTTTATATGAAAATAAAAGCGAAAAGTAGAAAAATCTGAATTTACATCTTTTACTGTATTTATTTCAAACCCCTCGATTTTCTTAAGTGTACTGTACAATATTCTTTCACTGTAAGACAAGAATATGTATTTTCTTAATTTAGCATATAACGTAGATTCTTATTTATTTTGTTTTTATTTAAATACTAACCTCATGATTTTTTATACAACATTTTTTATCATAACGCGCTCATCAGCGTTTAGGGTTGTGTTGCAGGTTATGTCCGTTTGTCCCCTTCCAACTGCGGAAAAAAAGCTCGGTTTTTTATTTAACGCCTTAACTGCCGATGGCAAAGATTTGACGGCCAAAATCTTTGCCATCGGTAGTTAAGGGGTTAAAAATATGAAAACAAGAATATACATTACCGTTAAAGTAATCGTGCAAAATTCTTCGAATTGATTTTATGAAAATGACACCTTCACCTGGGGTCTGTTTTTCTACAATCAATGATTTTGGCCCTGCAGCATAAAGATGGGTTCTTATTTAGGCACTGTGTAAACTTTAATGCTTTGTATTTAAAGGATTTCAACTTTAATTTCTGGCTGCGTGTTCAAAATAGGTTTTCCTTTCGAGTTTGACGTCGTTTTCAAAAGTCGTGGCACGTCTATCGAAATGTTGTTAGTTCATGACGTATGAACGAAGTTAAGACCAACGCAGAATATAGAATCTTTAACCGGAACCGCAATCGTAACCGTGACCGTAAAAATGAGTTAAAGATGGATAAACAATATACCTATCCTTCTTTAACACATTCTTACGGTTACATTTCCGGTTAAAGATTCTATTCTGCGTTGGCCTTTAATCAAGAACTAACAATATTTTGATAGATGTGTCACGACTTTTGAAAAATCCATTAAAATCGGAAGGAAAGCATTAAAGTTCGTTCATACGTCATGAACTAACAACATTTTGATAGATATGTCACGACTTTTTAAAATGCCGTCAAATCGTGCCAAGCAGCCATATTGACACTTATTGTATAAACAAAGTGATTTTTATTAACTCCGTTTTGAATTCTCTTTAAAAAACGGAATTGTATTACATATTACAATATATAGAAAATGTTGGTAATTTTACTTGTATCGCGTTGTACGTAATACGTTTGGACGTTATCTTTTTTCGGAAACGGAAGAAAGCACCTGCAACATTCTTTCTTCAAGTCAACGGCATAACTGCCATAGACAAGTGGATTTGCGCAGGAATTGCCGACAGCCATTATAAAAAGTGCCTCCTGTATCTCCTGCTTGACATTCAGTGCACTTTGACGATCGATAATGTACCTGAATAATAAACCATATTAATAATTTAAATTAATCACTTAATAATTATTAATTTATAATTTATAATCTCCCATTTTTATTTTACAGAGGTTTTTTTCATCATTCCACAAAGAAATCAAGAGCGGATCGCAATCGTGTATGCGTTAATGGATAAGTAAAGAACCTATATAGTAAGGCAGGGGAGAATTTTTTGTTTCTAAATTAAGTTACATTCACTATTTTACAGATTAAAAATCGTACTAAATATGGAATCTACGAACCAGAGCACCATTGTGACATACGGTGTCCAACATAAGATGAAAACGGCGACAATGGTTATAGTCATCCGTAAAGCTCTGGTTCGAGCTCTCTTGATACGACTCATGTCCGAACATCTCAATCTCATTCGATTGTCACTTCCACTGTTTAAACTTCCGGAACTGCCGTCACTTCGTGTCCTCGTTAAAACTACAAAAGGTAAGGTTCAAGATTTTTAATTTTTTTATACACCCAATATCATATATGCCTTCCTTCCGGTTTGGACAACTTTTTGAAAAATGGTGTGCCTTCTATGAGAATGTTTTAAGTCTATGGCGTATCTAAATCATACGCCACAGACTTAAAACATTTTCCATTTATACGAATTAATCGAACTAATCGAACCCATAATTAACATCATGCATGATATGAATTATTCTATTAAAAGCTAAATCTACTCTAGAATTATAATACATTGACAACAAAATGTTTTAAGTCTGTGGCATATTATGATGATTGAGATACGCCATAGACTTAAAACATTCTTATAGAAGGCACACCACTTTTCAAAAAGTTGTCCGAACCGGAAGGAAGGCATATATGATATTGGTTGTAATAACAACCCTCTGGGTACAGATACACGTCTTTGTTCTAGAAACGTTACACTCTTAACTTAAAAATATCAAATGGCAACGAATTGATACCAAAAATGTGGATCAAATAAAAAATCAATCCTTATTTTTGGCATCAGTTTGATCCACTTTAGTGTCTTTAGTGTCAATTTGATACTTTTAAGAAAAAGTGTGAAAAACTGCGGGTTCCTACAAAAGATTTTTAGAATGTTTCATGTCCACCTTTTAACGTTTCAAAAACTTTGTTAGAACTTTGTACGTTCTTCAGCCTATTATGTAGCGGACATAAAACGTTTCAGGAACCGTTCAAAATGACGATTTTTGACATTTTTTTTCTGCTGAGACGCCCCCAAACCTTGTCTATTTTCACGAGATTTGCTGTTGATTTCACAAAAGATTTTCACGTACACCCAACAAATGACTATTAACGGCACAAAGTATATGGCTAAAAGGCAAAAGATGTTGTAAATATTTTCCTGTAATTCCGATTTGAAAAAGCCAAATGTCACACATTGGGTGAAATTCGGATATTCTGGATGCGTTGCCACGTGAAATATGAAACTCTGCAAAACAAAAGTTGGGCTATAGTTTCTTTGCTGTTAGTATAATGATTTTTCAAGAATATTTCTCTGATTTTATTATTTTATTTTTATTAGTTTGGAAATTTTTTTTAGAAATTCATCTTAGAAAATCTTTTTAGAAATTCTTTTTAAAATACAAAGAGTAAACATACTTGTGGAATTGCGTAAATGACACTTGCAATCCAAGCGACTGTTAACATGAGTTTTCCTCGTCTCTTAGCGTCGTTTAATTTTAGAGGATGTAAAACTGCAAAATACCTGTGAATTTTAATGTTAGTGTCACTATCTAACTAATAAATTTTGTCATAATGTTAAATGACAACTAGTAAATAGTATCACTGTAAAAAAAAGGTTCAAAATTGGAGCTGATTTCGGTATTAAAATGGAACAAAATTGCGGTTTAGTATCAAAATTATGGTTCTAAAGTAGTATCCTTCTTTTTACAGTGTAAACAGTAAATATTAAATGGTGAATAGTAAATATTAAATAGTAAATGGTAAATAGTAAATAGTAAAGACTAAAGAGTAAATAGTAAACAGTAAATAGTTAATAATAGTTAATAAAAAGTTAAAAGCAAAGCTCCATAGCCATAAAAAATAACAGATTCATCTCACAACACTTATCGGGAAGTACAGTTGAAAACAATATTAAAAATTTATTCTTCATCCTACGAACCTATCTAATGAAACGCAAATGAGTATATTACTAGATAAATAAAGGCCGAATGCTCTCAAAAATAAGCAGATTTTGCAAGCGAAATTTCCAGCCAGCCATTCCACTGTAAACCTCCAACCAACCTGGAAAGAATAATTTTTTAATTATATTGCAAGAAAAGATAAAACGAATACGAAAAAAAATTGTTTCATACAATCTTTGTTTGAAACAGTTCTTTAGTATATTTAACAATTCATAGAAATTAAGAGCCTTTAAAAAAAGAAATAAAAAAAAACAAAAAATACAACATACCTCGAGTGGAATCATGAAGAAAGTGACAAAGAGATCCGCGGCTGATAAATGACAGATCATCAATGCAATTCTTGATTTTTTGTAACGACCCCTTGACAGTGTAATAAATACCGTGAGATTTCCAATTGCGGCGATTATAAAAAATATACAGTACACTATTATGACCGTGAGTGAACGATTTGTAAATGTCATATTCGGCGGTAGGGTCGAATTATTCAGTACACTGCGAAAAAGTATAAAGACTGTTTGAAAATATTTTTCTAACCTTTTTTTTCTTATAGATTCTAATAGCTATTTCGAAATATTAAATTCTAAAATTTAATGCTAATTTTGAAGTATTAAATTCTAAGATTTAATGCTAATTTTGAAGTATTAAATTCTGAGATTTAATGCTATTTTCGAAATATTAAATTCCAAAAATTAATGCCGATTCTGAATGTTTAAATTCTTTTAAAGAGATCATTTTCACCCCCGTTTTGGTTTCTTTTTTTAATAAAAATGTTTCAAATAGATATTATACGATTTTTGACGAGTGGGCGCAAAGGGTCAACAATATAATTATTATTTTTATATTTCATACTTCTTGTCGAGAGAGGAAATTTCTTCTACCATCATCATTATTGCCTCGCCGTTATTGATATACTTTGAGTTTTGCCGAACTTCATTTTTAATAATATCCTTTCCCCCAATATCAATACATTATTCATTTATTATAAAAAATTCAAGAAGGTGAAATATACTCTCATATATAGTAACTTTCTCAATAGAATACCCTTTTGTAATCCCAATAAGAAGGAAAATATTTCACTTTAATAGATGTTTCACACGTCAAACTCGAAAAAAAATTACATCACACAAAGTCCTCATTTTTAATGTATCATAATGACGATGGTATTAAAGAAAGTTCGTCACTGGGTACAAACGTAAATATTGATAAACATCTGTTTTAAAAATTGTTTATAATTTTTAAACTATTATAAATTATTATTATTATAATTATAAAACTATTATTATAAACTAAATATTAGTTACAGAAATACAGAATTATATGTGATAGGTCAGTTAATAAAAATAGTGAACAGATGTAAATCGTGCAAAAAGCAAAGTTTGATGACTCCGTCAAGATCTTAAAACATGTTTAAAAGAAATGCTTCAAAAACAGCCTGTTTTTAAAATTTAAACTATTAAAATCTTTTAAGTCCCCTTTCAGTACTTTAAATTAGGGCTTAGAATTATAATTTCAAAGTTAAAATTAAATCAAACCTAAGTGGGCTGAAAATAAGATTTATTTTTTACAAGAGTAACACAACATACCTGTTGGCTTCCATAATTACGAATTTTTCCATTTAACGTAAATTTTAAAATTCCACATAAAGTAAGTCGAGATAATGTTAAATATAGTACTTTACGATAAATTAAACTTTTTAAAAATTAATCAAGGCACTTGAATAGGAGACAATTTCAAACACTTATTGTTCACTAAAAACACTAAATATTTTAAACTAATATCACAAAAAAGGGGAAAATATTTAATTCTTCTAATTTTTTTTACAGCAGATTAAAAATTAGTTAAAATCAAAAAAAGTACGTTGAATAAATTGGAAACGGATTTTGAAAAAAATTGAAAAAATAGTTACTTTCATTTTTTTTTATATAATGTGGATTATTTTAAATATTTCTCTTCGATTTTTTTGAAAAACATTGTGAAAATCGTATATATACAAAAAAAAATACACGCGTTAAATGCAGTCCTTGCTCCTTCGAGAGCAGATCCTGTCTGATTTTGTGCGCGTGACTAAAGTTGAATGCTTCAAACGCTACTTGTAGCTCAAACTTTTCGAGGGTGTACGCAAGCTCCATATCAGATTTTCATCCCTCTTTGATTGATAAATGCACTTCTGATCTAGTCTAGTAATAACATAATAATGACGTAAGGACTAAATTGCTATGAATATTTTTGCCATATGTATCACCTTTCTATTTCTAAAATCGTGTGAATTTATTTTATGCTGTTTCCACTCTATACATAATAGTATGTTCAGGGGTCTTGAGAGCACACGACAATGGTCTCAGCAAAAATTTCCCTACGAAATTTATTTTTAATTTAGACAAATTTATTTTGTTCCAGAAAGAAGAGGAAGAGAACTCAAGTTTCTATGGACTCAAAAATTAGACACGCACAATTGGATAATTTGATTTAGACGTACATGTCGAAATGGAAATTTGCAAAATCGGTAGGTATTTAATATCCAAGTTTATTTTTTAGTATAAAAAGTATTTGTAATTTATACAATCGAATATTATTCAAGAAAGAAGATGCAGAGTGGTAAGATTTAATTCTCTTATAATTTTTTTTATACTTTTATTTATTTCGCAATTTAACCCGAATATAAAAATAGAGTAGAGAGCGTAAAACAATAATAAAAAAGTGACTAGCGGTTAAGTTATGCACCGTAGATGGCGCGTAGTGTTCATTTTTTAAATAAATTTTTTATTTATCGAAATCGAACATTTTTTTACTCTTTTTTTTAGTATTTTGCCGCTTTAGTTATATGCAGTATGTTAAAAATAACCTATGAATATAGTTCGTTGAACAAACGGCCACAAATTCTTATCATATATCAAAGATAATTAAAATATATTCAAAAGATAATTAAAATATATAAATTAGTATTTAATTGTTTTATTTGAATTAAATTGCGAAAATTATACGTATAGAAATTAATCTCTGCGCAGGGTGGAATTTAATTTTACGGTCACTGAACCTCATTAAATTTGTCTCCCAACTTAGATTTCTCGGTTCGTGTTGTACGATGAACGCTATCGGAAATATATATCAATGCAAATTATTAATTCGGGTTAAATATTTATAGCGAGAGAGCGGAGATAATATTGATCTTGTGTTATAAAATTATAAAGTCATCACTTTTTGTTGAATTTGTAGACAAAGATTTAATTTATAAATGACGATATATGAATTATGACGATTTATTTTTATAATTGGAGAGGAGAATAAAATTTAGTAAGGGGTAAAGTGCAAAAATCTGCTTTTTATTGAGATTTTTGAAAAGTTACATCAGATAAATGTTAAAATTTACAAATATTTAGAATGGGTATACTGTATAATATATATTCCACTAAGAATTGAATGTGCGATGGACTAATTCGACTGTTACCTAAAAAAAAATTTATTTTCGTAAGAATATTGTTTTTTTTATCTTTTTTTCATTTTTACCTTCTGGAATTTGGTGGCTGTTATTCTTTATTCATATTTTTGGCTATCATTTCCTTAGCTTGGTGAATAGAATCTTGCATTGGTTGAGGTAATTTGCTGATTTGCTCTTCAGCGAACTGCTTTATTTCTTCCATGCTTGGCATTTTATTCGGCATTTCACGAACAACCTTTTTTATCGAAGGAAAAGCAAAAATTGATTAACTTTAGAACTTTTCTCATTCTAATTTTTTCGTTTTTATAAAAAGGACTCAAATAATTTAATTTCCATTAAAAGAATAACACTTGGAATTTTTCAAGTATAGACATTAAATCGGTAGAGGTTGAAAAAAGAATATTAAAATAAAAGTTAAAATTAAAGAAATCAAACTTTGCTTACTCTGTGATTTGATGATTCACTTTCTATCTGAAATGTTAAGAAATATTTATTTTAAATTTTCCCATAAACGATGATTTAAAAAAAACTAAAAGAACCTTATATATTTAAAATAAGTTCATTTTTTTTATTTTCTAAAAATAATTTCGTTAAATTGAAGAGAAGGATATTTACTCACTTCTTGCGTTGGTGGTGTTGGGGGTGGATTTGGCATTGGACCATCGTGTCTATGTCCATGGTGAGCAAACTTTAGTAAAATTGTGTTTAAACAGAAGAGAATTAGTTATGATTATTCGAAATCAAGTAAATATTCATTTTAACAGAATAACACAAAAAAGTAAATTTTTGTTAAATTAAAATGAAAAATACAAATTAAATCCATTTAAAACGAAAGTAAAAAATCTTTATTTATCATTACTAAGTTAGAAAAAAAATTTAGAAAAATCTAATTAAATAAACATGGATTTAAAAAAAAATTCAAAAATATAATAATAAATAAAAAAAATATTAAAATTTTATATTAGAACAAGATTTTTAAGAAAAAAAGGAATTTTCGTCGCTTACCGACATTGCAACAATGGCAAAGAGAACGACGAAGAAAATTGCCTTCTGCATCTTGGTGTCGTTACAATTCAACTCTGATTGAAGCACACAAAAAAATTTCAGATTTATATATAAAACCGTTTTCCTTGTTTTTTTTCGAAAAGTATGCGAAAAAAAATCCATTTAGAATAAAGATCACATATATGATTTTCTGGAAAATTAGCAGGATCTAAGATTATTATCGTTCTTTTTTTGCGTAACAAAATTATTATCAAGTTATACATTCGCAATTTAAGTGTGATTACTAAAAATAGTCCTTTTATTCTGCGATGAATAATTAAAAAAAAATAAGTGTAGCATTCAATTCTTGGATGTGTATAATTATACATTTTGCAGTCGAGAGATAAAGTTCCACCTTATTATGTAATAGCAGGATTTTTATTTATATCAAAAACTATTTTTTTAGAATTGGAAAAATTTAATTTCAAATTTAATTTGAATCTTTTTTTTATATTAACAATACTTTTATAACTTCAATATATGATAAATTATGTAACAATTTAATTTGTAACACATTTTTTTCCTTTAATAAATTTCTCATCTTGTTGAAAGCTTATAGATGAATTGACTTCACGCTGACATAATAAAAAGTATTTTTCGTTTTGATAATAATATTAAATAAGTAATAGGCATATTATGCAATTTTGAGTTCTTTTATAAAGTTTTGCTATTATATAAGATAGATACGTCATCATAGTATTCTTAGCTGCATTAAAAAAAAATTATGTAATAAACTCTGTTTTTTTGGACATTTCTCCTAATGGCTCAGAAATTATATTTTGAATATTAAAGAAATATATTCGTATGAACATTTGCGCTTATGTATTATAAAGGGTCATATATCGATTTGTCTCTGTAAGATCGTAATGAAAAATGAATTTTTTACGCGTAGTTTCCACTCTAAATAATTAATATATTTAAGGGTCTTGAGCACAAAGTACATATACTGCTCGTGACGAGAAGGTCGCAGAAATTTAATTAGATTTAGAATATAATATTATCAGTAATTTAGAAAATTTAATTTTATTCCAGAAAGAAGACGACGCAGGATGTAAGATCGAATACACAAGTTTCTATGGACTCGAAATTTATTAGTGACAAACGCAATTAAAAAATTGGTCGAAATGGAACGTGCAAGATTGAAAGGTATTTAATATCCAAGTTTATTTTAATATAAAAAGTATTTGTAATTTATACAATCGAATATTATTCAAGAGAGAAAAGATGCAGAATGGTAAGTTTTAATCATTTATCCCGGGTTTTTTTTTATTTAGAAACATTTATTTATTTCGATAAGTGCGTTAAATTAATAACCTAAATAAGACTAGAAGTAGAGCGTAAAACGCGGTATTAAAAATGTCACAAGCAATGAGTTATTCATCATAGATGGCGCACTAGAACAAAAGTGTTAGTTTCAAAATAAGAACAGAATTCAGTTTTTAGATTCCAATTGATTTTATTTTACCATTAATTAAAATAATATAGTTCGTTAATAATTTTTCACTATTCCTGTTTCTGTATTTTTGTCCTTTTTATTCGATTCATATTTTTAAATTAGGAGTAACAGGCAATTTTTTGCATACTTTTTTATTTATGATAATAATAATAATAATAATAATAACAATAATATAATAATAATAATAATAATAATATTTTTACTGTTGAAATGTTTAGAGATCTGGTTGAAATTTTTTTTTTACTATTTACTTTGTCAAATAAGAAACAAGAGGGTAAAAGTAATAAAATGCAGTAGTTTATTAATATTTCGTATATATTTTAGTGCAGAGAAAGTTTCAACAATACATAAATACATTTTTTTCCATTTCTATACATAAATTTGTATCTATATTATTTGATGAAATTACCCATTTGTCTTTATGACAGTACATATATTTCTACAAAACTTTGCTTCATATTGTCTAAGTTATTTATACTCGTCCAAAACTAAATAATGAAATCTATAAAAAAAGAAAATTAAGTATTATTTAAAGAAATATAGCAATTAAAAAATTTCAAATATTTCTACTCATTGGGACTTGAAACAAATGTAAATTATAAAAATTCTTTTTTTTTGAAAACTACCTATTTGATTTTAATTATTTTGAATCGTTTGATTGCGGTATCATTTGGGAAGCTGCTTGCATCCATTTGCCAGGATCCATCATATTAGTCATGACACCTACTCCCTTTTGAATTCCATCAGTCATTAATTTCGGTATTTCGGCTGGATTCATTCCTGGCAATGGTGGTAATTGTCGAACCATCTATAAAATTTTGTATTTCATAATAAATAATTAAAAAATTCAGAAAAATATTTACCGCATTTTGTGATCATAAGTGGAAATTAATTTATACACATATATCAGTTGATATTAATTGATAATAATAATAATAATAATAATTAATGACTACAATGGTAATAATAATTATTAATAATTACTCTTAATTACTAATAATTACATTAATAACAATAACTATAATAATAGTAATAATAATAGTTAAAAATAATTGCTTATATAATTAATAACAATTAAATATCATTGCTAATGTAATTAATTATTAATGTAATTAATTATTAATAATAATTAAGAATATAATTGACAATACTCTAGCGTGAGAACGTTTTGAACCCATTTGAGCCCGATTTTGACTAATTTGAGGCCGATTTTGACCCGTTTGAGGTCTACTTAAGCTGTTTCCTCGTCTCTGATTGCCTTGAGCTTGTTTTGACATTTTTTGTTGCCTCTGTCCACTCACAGAAAGCTAAAAAAATTTATTTAATAAACAAATTAGTTATTCTATAATTGTAATTTATTTAAATAGTTCAGCTTTATAATTAAATAAAGGAAATAGTATTTCGAGAAATGAGTTTTGAAACGTTAATAACTATAATTAGGAAATTTAATTTTAATTTACATTATTTATAATTATAACTAACATTTTTTATTAAAACTATGTCAGCAATAACAAATATAATAAAAATCTAAGACAAATAAAAAATATGATATTAATAATAATAATATAATAATAGTATAATAATAATAATATAATAATAATACTAATAATAATACTAATATAACAATAAAAAATAATATTTATAATTTATATACACATATAGGAACGTAGAAATCAAAATATAAATTTAAAAAAAATAAAAATATATAAAAGTAATACAATATATATTAATATAATTACCACTGCAACACAGAGACAAATAAAAAGCACTGCTTTGAACATTTTTAATGAATTTTTTTTTCTCTTTAAAAAATTGTGCTGCGATTTAACTTTTATACATTTTCGATTGAATCGTAATTAAATGTTCTTTATTTTTCGAGTGTCAGTAATAATATGTTGATTATCAAAAGAATAACAAAAAATTTAATTCACCTCGAATTTAACTTTTTACATAAGTCCATATATTATGTGTGAAGGAAAAAAAATAACATCCTGTATCAATTATAAAATAATTTTTAAACCACCAAAATGATATTTGTATACAATTTTAATAACTTTGATTTTAATTATCAACTTACCTCACAGTTTCCGTTTATTTTATTATCAATTTGATATTTTATTTGCATAAAAATTAATTTAAACCTCATTTTTTTCACTTTTATTTGAAAAAAAAATGTTTTATCTCTTATTTTTATTATTTATTTTTTTCGTTTTATTATTCAAACTTTTTATTCGTTA
This sequence comes from Leptopilina myrica (nomen nudum), assembly GCA_032872475.1. Lineage (NCBI taxonomy): Eukaryota > Metazoa > Arthropoda > Insecta > Hymenoptera > Figitidae > Leptopilina > Leptopilina myrica (nomen nudum). The sequence goes on along the minus strand of CM065464.1, from coordinate 2,554,254 downwards.
ATATTAATTTTATTATAATTTATGTGCAGATTTCTTTTATCTCTTATTTTCATTATTTATTTTTTTCATTTTATTATTTAAATTTTTTATCTATTAATATTAATTTTATTATAATTTATATACAGATAAATATTTCGTAATTGCCATTTATTATTATTATTATTATTATTACTATTATTATTATTTAGTTACCAACTTTTCTCACAGTTTCCGTTTTTTTCATCAATTGATATTTTATTTATATAGAAATTAATTTTAATCTTGTAATTTTTTAAATTTGTATTTAAAAAAAATTTATAATTCTTTTATTTTTATAATTTATTTTACTTATTTTACACGAAAAAAAATCTCTAATTGGAACAACGATAACTTTTGCTAAAATAGCTAAAGTATTCGTTGAAATAGCGAATGTATTCGCTGCAATAGCTAAAAATTTCGCTAATATAGTGAAATTTGTAGTCGTTCCAGGTGAAGATTTTTTTTCGCGTAGTATTATGATTCTTTAATAATTAATATTAATTTTATTGTAATTATGTACAAATTCATATTTTTTAATTATCATTTATTTTTATTATTATTATTTTATTATTTTTATTATTACTATTATTATAATTATTATTATAATTATTTTTAATATTACTATTATTATTATTATTATTATTATTATTTTTACTATTATAATTATAAATTATTTTATTATTATTATTATTAATTATTTGTTGTTTATTGTATAGTAAGCTTTTAAACAATTAAAAGTCGCCGCCAAATTTTACACTTGCCCCTGCATAAGGACAAAATCTGTACGTAAGTGTAGAAATTTCCATTGCGTTGGTTGCGAGTGTTCGAGGAGTAAAATAGTGCATTTACCTTTTGGTTTTAATACTTTTTTGAAATAGAAATCGTCATTAATATCTAAAAATTGAGTTGGAAATTGTCGACAAAAATACACCATTGTCGAATATTCTAAAGTAAAAAAGGTTCGTATTGTCATTTATACAGAGCGCAACTATTAGAGGTTAAGTTACAAAAATCTATTTAATAATTTCAATTACAGTCAAAATAGTACTTTTACTTTCAATTTTCATAAAAATTTCCATTTTTTCCAAAAATTTATCATCTTTCTATCACCTTTTTCTAAAAAAAGCTAGAGAAAAAAATTTTGTTTTAACAACATCATTTTTGAACGAATATCAATTTCCTTCTCTCTCGACCTTCGACTTCGATAGTCCGTCTTCGATATACAATACGCAGCCAAGTTCACTCTAGTTTGTATAATATTGATAAAATCAGTCTGCTTTCAATTCTCTCTCATTGTTTTTCTCCTTTTTCTCATGAAAATTTCTCAATGAAATGCATTAATAATCAATGAAATATTAATAATAAAAGTGTGTGTTATTGTCGAATTATTATATCGTCCAAATATTCAAACGTGGCACTATATTGATAAGTATATTTAAAACACACAAATTTCCCCGTCCGTGCCTGTGTGTCAACATAACCTTAAAAACAAAAAAGAGGAAAATCTAAATCAGCTGACAAACACGTTTCTTTTTTTCGGCACTCTGTCACAATAACAAAATATTTCCCCTGAAAGTGTACAAAAAAAAAATTGAAAATTCTCCACGTCGTGAGTTGTTTCTCGTTTTTCGAATTCGCCGAAAGTCACGGGCATGTTGTGCAATTCGAAATCAATGTTTCCCAATCAACAAGTTGTTTTTGTGTTTAGTGAACGTTTTGCACTTTGGAAACAAAATAAAGTGAAATAGTGTTGAGATTTTTTTGTTTCGTTGGATCGAAATTTTTTTGGCGACTGTTTTTTGAATTTTCGTTCGTGGGGGTTTATAATTATTAAAGTTTGTGTAATATATATCGGATGGTTTGTCATTTTTTTTGGGGGTCTTTAAAAAATTATTTTTTGGACTTTAAAGAATTTTTTTTTGGGGCTTTAAACAAATATTTTTTGGAGCTTTAAACAATTTTTTATTGGGGTTTAAAGAATTATTTTTTGGAGCTTTAAACAATTTTTTATTGGGGTTTAAAGAATTATTTTTTGGACTTTAAAGAATTATTTTTTGGAGCTTTAAACAATTATTGTTTGGACTTTAAACAATTACTTTTGGGGCGTTAAACAATTATTTTTTGGATTTTAAACAATTACTTTTGGGGCGTTAATTAAATATTTTTTGGACTTTAAACAATTATTTTTTGGGGCGTTAAACAATTATTTTTTGGACTTTGAAGAATTATTTTTTTGGGCTTTAAACAATTATTTTTTGGACTTTAAAGAATTATTTTTTTGGGCTTTAAACAATTATTGTTTGGATTTTAAATAATTACTTTTGGGGCGTTAAACAATTATTTTTTGGACTTTAAACAATTACTTTTGCGGCGTTAAACAAATATTTTTTGGACTTTAAACAATTACTTTTGGGGCGTTAAACAAATATTTGTTGGACTTTAAACAATTACTTTTGGGGCGTTAAACAATTATTTTTCGGACTTTAAACAATTACTTTTGGGGCGTTAAACAAATATTCTTTGGACTTTAGACAATTATTTTTTGGTGGCTTAGAGAAATTGTTTTTTATTTGATTTTCGATATTTGTTGCTTTTAAATATGAGACTAATCGGCGCGGAGAAATTGCAAGAATTGCAAAGGGATCCAGAGAGAATTCGCAATATTTGCATATTGGCCCATGTGGATCATGGAAAGACGACATTATCGGATTCGCTGGTCGCGAGCAATGGGATAATATCGAATAAATTAGCCGGGAAATTGCGCTACCTGGACAGTCGTCCCGATGAGCAGCTTCGAGGAATTACCATGAAATCGAGTCTGATAAGTCTGTATCATTCGTTTAATACTGAGGAATTTTTGGTGAATTTGATCGATTCACCAGGACATGTGGATTTCGCCTCGGAAGTATCGACGGCAGTTCGATTATGCGATGGAGCGATTGTCGTTGTCGATGTAGTCGAGGGTGTTAGTCCCCAGACGCGAAGCGCTCTCGCAATCGCCTACGTGGAGGGTTTGAAACCGATTTTGGTTCTGAATAAAATCGATCGCCTGATAACGGAGATGAAATTAACGCCTCTCGATGCTTATGTTCATATGACACAGGTTTTGGAGCAGGTGAATGCGGTCACTGCCGAATTGTTTACGAGCGATATTTTGGAACGGGAGGAGAGGGAAATTAATACGATCATCGAGAAGGATTGTGATTTATCCGATTGGCAGTCGGCGCTCGAGGAGGCTGACGATTCGCAGTTGTATTTCTCGCCCGAGCAGGGGAATGTTCTCTTCACCAGCGCTGTGGACGGTTGGGGCTTTGGGATTCGAGAGTTCGCTAGGATTTACGCCGAGAAATTGGGATTTAGTGAGGGGGTTTTGATGAAAACACTCTGGGGGGATTACTATCTAAACGGAAAGTTGAAGCGGATTTTTAAGGGCGCGCAGGAGAAGGCTAAGAAGCCACTGTTCGTTCAGCTGATTCTGGAGAGTATTTGGATAATGTACGATACGGTTGTGATAAGGAAGGACAAGGAGAAAATTGGGTCGATGGTGGAGAAACTCGGGGTTAGGCTGACGACCCGAGACTTGAGACACACGGATCCGAAGTCGCAGTTGCAGGCTATTTGCAATCAGTGGTTGCCTTTGGCCCGAGCCTGTTTGAATGCGATTTGCGAGAAAATACCATCGCCTAGGAAACTTACGGAGGAGAAGATCGAAAGACTCATGAGCGGTACGACGGATTTCGCGACTCTGCCCACCGAAACCCAGGAGTTGAAGAAACACTTCCTGGCCTGTGATTCCTCGCCCCAGGCGCCGATTATAGTCTTCATTTCGAAAATGTTCACAGTCGAGAGTAAATCCCTGCCGGAGAATAAGCCCAAACCGTTAACACCCGAGGAGATGGCTGTTAGACGCGAAATTGCCAAACAACGCCTCGCCGAACGTAGTGAACACGAACAATTCGAAATTCCGTCTAAAGATCAAACTCCAGAGGAAGAGGAAGTTGCCCAAAATTGTCTGATAGCTTTCGCGCGGGTCTACTCCGGGAAATTGGAACCAAACAAAGAAGTCTATGTTCTAGGACCCAAACACGATCCTAAATTAATGAAAAACGAAACCGATGTTCCTTCCTCGCTCAAGGATCTAAAACCCGGACGACATGTGACGAAATTCACAGTCAAGAACCTCTACCTCCTGATGGGTCGCGAACTGGAGGCATTAACCGAAGCACCAGCTGGGAACCTCATAGGAATCGGAGGTCTGGAGGATCATGTTCTAAAAACCGCGACTCTGTCCACATCCCTCTCCTGTCCCTCCTTCTCTGAACTCACATCCCTAACGGTCCCAATTCTCCGCGTCGCTCTCGAGCCCAAGCACCCGAACGATCTTCAAAAATTAATCAACGGGTTGAAACTTCTGAATCAGGCGGATGCTTGTGCCTTGGTTCACATACAAGAGACGGGCGAAATTGTTCTCAACACCGCTGGGGAAGTGCACCTGGAGAGATGCCTCGAGGACCTGAAACTACGTTACGCGAATGTCGAGGTCAATGTCTCGGAGCCAATTGTCTCGTTCCGGGAGACCTGTGTGCCACCGCCGAAGCACGATTTAATGAAGGAGCTGATTAGCCAGAAGACGGAGGAGGCTAGTTTGGAAATTTGGACACCGAATCGTCAGTGTTATTTTGAGATTGACGCGAAACCGTTGCCTGACAGTGTGACAAAGTTATTGGAGAAAAATGCCGATCTGATTAAAATGTTGGATGAAAATTGTAAGGACAATGTTGAGGAGGTTGTTGTTGATATTCAGAATTTAACGCTTGATTCGAAACACTTGATTGGAAAGAGAAGCAATTCGTTGGAAGTGTTTAGAGCTGAATTGAATGAGGCATTTGAGGAAGCTGGATGGAGTGGGAGTTTGGAGAAAATTTGGTCCTTTGGTCCGAGAAAATGTGGACCAAATATTTTACTCAATGAGACGGATTTTAAGAGTAATGTTTTCACTGATTCGGAATCTAAATCGTCTGATAATCGAGCTGTGTAAGTTGACTCCTGATTTTGGACACAATTTTTCAGATTGAAAAATAAAATTCTGTTTTAATTTGAAGAACTAATTCAAGTCCCATAGTTTTATTATAATTTATTATTTATACTGTTTTTATTTTGATTCTGGCAAAAGCAGAATAAAAATTCTTTTCCATGAAATTTAACGTTGAGAGCAAAAATTAATTTTTACAAAGTTGTCATAAAGGCTGAAAGTAATAATTTTTTTATTTACAGATACGAGAATAGTATGATCAATGGTTTTCAATTGGCAACGTTTGCTGGACCACTTTGTGAGGAGCCAATGATGGGTGTTTGTTTTGTCGTTAAAAAATGGGAGATTTATGAAGATTCTCAGAGGTTTGTTTCTTGAAACAAATTTGAAATAAGTATTTCAATTAGTTAACTTTAGTTGTAAATTAATTTTTTTTCCTGCTAAAAGAAACATTTATAAAAAATTGCAAAAAATCAATTGACTTTTTCATAATAGAATTCTTCGCAGGAGTTCAATTATTTAAAAAAAAATTGTAATAAAATTCTACGCAGGATTTCAATTACTTTCAAAAAGAAAAATTTTCACTGGTATTCAATTATTAAAAAATTTTTTATAATTTAAATATTACTTGCAAAAAGTCAATTGTTTTCACGCCTAATAGAAAACTTCGCGGGAATTCAATTATTTTCAAAAAGAAAAATTGTAATAAAATTCTACGCAGGATTTCAATTACTTTTAATAATAAAAATTTTCATTGATATTCTCAATTAATAAAAATTTTGTTTTTAAAATTTCTTGGCAAGAATTTGACAATTTTCATAAATAATGTAATTCGTCGCAGGTTTTCAATTATTTTTAATGCAAAATTTGAAATAAATTGCGTGAAAAATGTAATTATTCTTAAAAATTTCATTAAAATTGTTCTAAAGAAATCAATTCTTTTCAAATGTTTTGATAAAATTCTTCATAAAGATTAAATTTTAATAAATAATGAATTATTTACAACTGCATTTAAAATAATTGAATTTTGGAAGAATTGCAGTTGAAATTTAATTTCTAGAAAAAATTGAATTTCAAAAGATTTAATTTTCAAAAACTTTTTACATTAAAATTATTTAAAATTTCTAAAATCGAATTTTACAAGTTTGTTTTGTTTGTTAAAAAAGTATTCAGCGATTTTTTAAAAATCATTTTTATCTTCTAAAATGAATAAAAAAATGGGAAAAAAGTTAGTTTTTGATTTGTAAAAATAATGTGTAAATAAATTGAAAGAAAATTGTCGAATTAGTAGAATCTTTGTGAAATTCAATTGAAAATAATTAAATTTGTTCAATAATTCCATTAGAAACTATTTAATAAATAAAATTTTAATTAAAAATAAATTATTAAATTAAAATTAAATTAAATTAATAAAATTATAAATTAATTTTAATTTAATGATTGTAAAATAATTGAATTTTATATAGAGTTACATTCTAATGAATTCGTTTTTTCATTGTATGAAGATTAATAATAAAAATTTTTATTAGTTAATTTAAAAAAAAAAGATACACACTTCAAATTTTTTAATAAAATTGAATTTTCCAAAAGTTTTTTTGCTAATTCTGAAAAATGAGGTCATAGAAATTTCTCATTTCTATTATTTCAAGATAATTAAATTTTTATAAAGAAATAATGGAAATTGTTTGAAATATTTGAAATTTCTTTACATTTTATTCAAAATAAATAAAATAATTGAATTCGTTATTAATAATTTTATTTAAATTTTTAGAAAATACTCAAGGGAAGGTAGTGACCGTATAATTATAGTTTTATTTTAAAAATATAAAGTCTCTCTTTAAGTTATAAACCATTTTTTAGCTTCTAAAAATTATATTATTATATTATTATTATTTTTTAATAATTATAATTATTGAACTTTTCTAAAACTTTCATAATTTTATATTATATTTATTTATTTATTTGTTGACCAAATTAAATTTTTATTATTTATTAATTAATCTATTTATTATTAATTTTATTATTTTATAGTTTTATAATTATTAATTAAATAATTATTTATTAATTTTATTGTAGAAAATTTTAATTAAATTCTTCGCTAGAATTAAATTATTTTTTATTTTTATAAATAATAACATATTTCTTTGAAAGGATTCAATTACTTTTATATAAATATAGTAAAATTCTTTACAGAAATTTAATAATTATTTGAATATATAATTTTAATAAAATTGAAGAATCAAATTTTTAATTACAAATTCAGGCCAAGATTGTTCTTGAAAAATTGAAAAAATCTTTTTTTAATTCAATTATAGTCCGAATTTTTAATTAAAATTATTAAAGGTAACTTTATTTTCATAAAAATTCGAAGAAATTCGTCCAAAGAATTTAATTATTCATAAAAATTATGATAAAAATTCTTCAAGCCATTTTTATTTATTTTTGTTTGAAATCAACTAAATTTAAAGTTGACGAGGAAAAAACCGGGAAAAATTAGGAAAAAATCGGGAATTTTGTTAAACGAAAATATTAGACACCCTGATTGTTAAATAAAGTAATTAGAATAATTTCTTAATATTGTTTTCAATTTAGTTAGAAAGCTGTGGTAATTATAGTAAAGAAGTAAATTAGTAAATTAAAATTTAAAAATAAATTTATTAATATTTACTTTTAATTAAATTTTAGTTTTAGTAAATAATTTATTTACAATTTATTTATTTTAATAATTGAATTAAGAGCTAGGAAAAACGTTTAATAATGAAATTAAAAATTATAGATTAATAACTACATTTGAAATTAAAAGTAAATTATTATAAAAATAAATTATGTTTTTTGATTAAATTAAAATTATTAAAGATTAATTACTAATTATTTGAATGTTTGCAGTGAAAGTGGAAGTCAAAGTCAAGGACATCTAGGAGGACATTTAATGTCAGCTTGCAAGGAAGCTTGCAGAAAAGCATTCAGCCTGAGGAGACCTCGTTTAGTGACGCCGATGTATTTTTGCAGTGTGCTCGTTACTTCCGACGTATTGGGTAAGTCACTTGATTATTTATTAATTCAAGAAAATTATTTGCCGAATTTTGTTATATAAGCAAAAAGTGGAGACTCTCGATAGGAAGATAAAATAATTACAATTATCAGAAATTCTTTCATACAAGTCCTTTATTGTCAATCTTACGCCACAATTATTATTTACAAAATAGAATTACTGGTCATACCACTAAAAAATAATCACGCTCGTTTACAAATTTTCGAGACGAATAAATTTGCGGTTTAAAAAAAAAAATATTTTTAAATTACATTTTTTCTTTATTTGGATACTTTTTAAGAGTCTTTTTCAATTATATATATTTTAGCATATATATATAGTATATATAATAAAGTGAAAATTTTTTATTCTTAATGGCTTTGCATGGAAACACTTTCATTCTGTTTCAAAAAAAAGTAAATATCACACAATTCTTTTCTCATTCCTTCAAAGAAAATGATTGGTGATTTTTTTTCTTCTTTAAATATAATTTATTTTTATTTATTTTCATATATTTATATCTATATGAATTTCTTTCTCGTTATATAGAAATTATAATATCGAAATTGCACCGACTCCCTTTTTCGTTTAACGTACGAGACTTAATTTTTCGTTAAAATTCAATTCTCAACGTTAACAGAATTTTTATACTCAAAAATGTTTAATCGAAAAAAGCGAAATATGATTCGAGGATTTCTTTTTTTTTTGTCAATTTTCCAAATGAGATTTAGATAATTTTTTTTTATTGTTATTATCAATAATTATTTATTGTTCGCTTCGTTTTGGATTTTTTTGTCGTATACTTGTTTTTTCGTTTTACTAACGACGATTGAACATTTTTAAGTTTTCTTAATGCATTAAAATACACACTTAAAGGTCTATTGAATGAAAATTAAATTAAAGTTATCGTTTGTTTTTTTTTTTGTAAAGAAGAAAAATATTTTTCTTCAGTTCATCGGATTTACAATTAATAGTTGATAGGACCGTAAAAAATTATTTTTAATTTTATCATCATTTCTGTAAAAAGTAGATTTTATCCCAGATGTGTTTGATTTCAAAGAAAGCAAAAATTCGTTTTTTGTGAAAATATTTCGAATTCGAATTTTTATTTAATTGTTTCAATTTTTTAAACTTTTCGTCTTTTTTTGCAACACTTTGAAAATCTTTTTAATTTTTATATTTTCAAGTTTTTTAACTTTGTTTCGCTTTTAGGAGTTTGTTTTTTAGGATCCTCGGAATGCGTAATAATATTATTATATTAATAATAATAGTAATAATAATAATAATAATAATAGTAATAATAGTTATAATAGTAGGAGAGTATAATAATTAATGAATAATTGCATTTGAAATTTTTCTATCACTATTATCATTATAAAACGTGGAGTTGTCGTGTCATTACAATAAACTCACGAGATATATTAATGGAGAAATTTACCTCATTCGAGAGAGGTTGGAAGCGATAATAAATTACATATATATTTTTTTTTCACGAATAGCGATGGATTAATATTTAATGCAAGGAAAATCGAGACGTAGAAGAACATGATTCACGCAAGAAACATAAAATTTGTGATAAATGCAGAATATGAATTTATGTTGAATAAATGATATCGCATGAAATGTTTCTTAGAGAGAAAAAAAAATGAGAGCAAAGAGAGAAATACAGAGAGAGAGAGAGAGAGACTGCAGTCCAACAAACACAAAAGACGGAAAAACAAGAAAACGAATATATCGAATCTATAATTTTATTATTATTTACTTCCCATAAAAGAAAATTTATTGCATTGCAGTCTTTTATTGTAAAAATTAAAGCTAATTCATTATTAAGCGTCGTTTTGTCATTTTTATCAACAAAAAAAAATAATAAAAATAAACTAAAGCCTTTGCGAAATTCTAGTTCGTAAAGCAAATTTCATTATTATAAATAAACTAGGGGGGAAAGTTAGGCATTTTCGCATTGTCTAGAATATTGACGCGTCCTCTGGGCTTAGAATAAATATAAATAAAAACAAAAATTGTTCCAGATGAATAGAATGACGAGCTGGGAATTGTTTTTTCCTCCTCTTTTCTTTAAATAAATAGTTTTAGCGCCTTTTTTATTGGCGACAATTGTAGTTATTTTTTTTTGTAGCGAAAATTAGTCCCAAATTGCTGTTTCCATGAGTTGTGGAACCATGTGCCAAGGGAATGACGCCCTCGCTTCCCTCTCTTCGACTAATTCTTGTTTATCTAATAAACCTGAAAAAATTATTTTTTATTAGAAATTATATTTTAAATATAGAGAAATTTTAATTAATAATAATAAGAATAAAAATTGGGTTTGGTAATAATTAATTTTGTGCTTAATTAGTGAATTTTTTCAATAAATTTTGAAATTATTTTAAAAATTCAGATTTGAAAATAAAACAATTTGTAATTTGCATAACAAGAATAAATTGAATAACACGTTTCGAGCGTAACATTTGCTAGTAGAAAAAATTTGGAAATTCTTTTATGTCTTAATTTTTTGATTAATTATTGCATACCATTAAATCTGTTAGAATTGATAATACGTTAATATAACAATTATTTACAGAAATCTAAATCTTTGCTTTTAATTTTCATTGAAAAAGGGAGCAAAAAAAGATTTGCGCGCAGTGGTCTATATTAATTAATTTTTAATAGCTAACGATCGAGTTGCGGAGTTGTGAATTTTTTTCCGCCCATCTTTCTCGACTTGTGGAAATACTTTTTTTCTTCTCTCTTAATCTTTTATGGTTTTTATTATAATTTACGATATGAAAGATAAAAGGCATAAAAAAATATGCAATTTTCATTTATGTTGTCAAGTATAAAGCAGGAAGTGTAATTAAACGGCATTAAAAAATTTAAATCTTTAATATCTCGTGTTATAAAGTTTTGTCGTGGGAATTTGCGGCGAGCCACAATAATAATGAACGAACCTATTTGATTTATATATATTTATAGAAATTTCCTTTAACAAGTTTTAATAAACTTGTTTTAGAATTAATTTCAAAGGGCTTTGTTTGAAAATATATACAAGTTTCGAATTAAACTCCACTTTAATTGTATATTATATTTTACAGAACTTTGTAAACTTTCTGGCTTTCTTTGCAATGTTGTAACTTTTTCTCTATTCAACGAGCGAAGAGAAAGGGTTTTTAGAAAAAGAATATTTTCCCTTCTGATTTGAGAAGAAAAATCAGAACAGAAATTAAAAATGTTATCTTTTTCTATTTTTTACCCCTTTGAGATTTTGGAATATTTTTTACCTAAAAGACTGCGTATGTGTCTCAAAGGACGTCCTCTTCTGATTCCTTGAACGCACATCATTCCATAGACTCGAATTCCCGGGACACTTGCATAAGTTGGCTGATCGTGGCTCATTGGTCCCTCTAAAAAAACAAAAGAAAAATAAGATAAGAAAATAATTTTAAATTGAAAAAGGAAAAAAAAATTATACGACGAAGTTATAATTGGCTTAAATGAGGTGATTTAAGAAGTGAAATTTAATTATACATCGTTTTCCTTGAGAAAAAAGCGGAAAAATAAAAATATATATTTTTCTACACCAAGTCAAGGCGCTATATATTTATATATTTATATATTTATGTACTTTGTGCATTTGCAATCATTCTGCTCAGTTTAACACTCACATATGTTTATAATATATTATTACTATTCAATTATTCACATACATGAAGATTAATTTTTCTGATATTATGAGGTGTTGAAAAAAAAGGAAATTTAAATTGAAATCTACTGTTCAAGTTTGTTACTCATTTGGTTCAGTGAAATATATATATATATGAGAAAGTATATTATAATAAATTAAAAGATCTTTTAGTTTCGTGAAAGAATTTATTGTATATGCTGTTTACTTGCGACTGTATCAATCTCGATAGATTTTTTTATTCATTTTTTTTTTACATTTTTTTACACATAGGGTGTATTTATAGTCGGGTGTATTTATAGAATTGTTTTCGTTGTTTTTTTTTCGAAACATGTAGACTTACCGAGTATGTTCGTGTCGGGACATCGACATATCACAAGATAATGCGACTTTCCGGTCCTGACATTTTGTAATGCAAGTAACGACCAGTCCCTTGGGGCTCTGCATTCTCGCATTTCAGCAACGGGCTCGCACGTCTTCACCAAAGTCAACGCCTGGAAAACCAATTAAATTGTCAGAATTTTTCCATCGGTTAATTTTATTTTGCGAAATTTATTTATTATTATTCACTCGTGTTATTATTTATTCGAGGCCGAGAGTTTAAGTACTCAATGGCAGGCAGGCCTCGGATATTATGACTCTTTCGACTTTTTTTCCACTATTTTCAAATAATGCGAGACTTTTATTGATTTTTATTGAAAAATTGCGACTTTTTGGACTTTTCTTCCAAATTTTGAGACTTTTTTAACTTTTCTTCCAAATTTTGAGCCAAAATACAATATTTTTGGTATAAAATGCAATTTCGATTTTTATACCGTGCAAAATATAACTTATAGACAAACTTTTGGAACTTTATTTTTCAATCAGTTTTCTAATTAAGTGTTTCAAAATATTAGAATTAAAAAGATTTTCAATAATTCAATTTCTGAAAAATTTAATTCAAACTAAAACATCTTTTCAAGTGTTTTATTCCAATTTTTGAAAATCAATTTTGATAAAATTTTAGTTGAAAATTGTTAAAATAACATTAAATTATCAAAAATTATAATAAATAATCTTCAAGTGTAGATTCTATAAAAATGAAAATTAACGAAAAATAGGTTTTAAAAATAATATTATAAAATAGTTTTAGAAAAGAATAATTCTCTGAATTATTGCGTTCTAATTTTTTTAAATTCAATTATTTTCAATATTTCCGAAAATTAAAATTCATACACAAAATAATAAAATTAAAATTGTTCAAAATTATTTTCAACATTTTGGAGAAAATAATTATATATTCCAAATTTTCAATTAAAATTCTTGAAAACAATTTTGTTTTAAATTATACAAAAATTCTTGAATTATTTTTGAAAAATTGTACATTACAATATTTATAAAAAATTAATTCTTACAATTGTTTTATTACAATTTTTTAAGATTCAATTACCTTGGAATAAATTAATAAGTTTTTTTTTAAATTCACTGCTTTAGAATTTTTCAGGAAATAATTTATTTATAATAACAATTTTTTGAAAAAATTTGATTTATTTTTGTATATTTTTAAAAAACTTAATTATTTTTCGTAAGAATTTAACAAATTTGGAATTATTTTTCAAGGGTTTTACTAAATGTAAATTTGTTTTGACAAGATTTGACCAAATTTCAGATTTTTAGACATTTTTTGATTGTATTTAATTGTTAAATTTTTTTGTATTTTCAATAAAAATTATTTAGAAATATTTCTTTATTAAAATTTTTGAAAATGTTCTACCTTAATTAATATCTTTAAATATACAAATGTAAGGTTTAAATTATTATAAAAAATTGGTTTTTTTATACAACACTACTTTATAATTTTTTAGAAATAATTGATTTATAATTCAAATTCTTTGGAAAATTTCATTAATTTTTTTATATTTTTGAAAAACTTAATTATTTTTCGTCAGATTTTGACAAATTTTGAATTATTTTCTAAATATTTTACTAAATTTAAATCAGGTTTGAAAAACTTTGACCAAATTTCAATTTTTTAGACATTTTTTAATTATATTTAAATGTAAAACTTTTTGTATTTTCAATAAATCATTAGAAATATTTGTAAAAAGTTAATTTTTACAAATTTCTTTATTAAAATTTTCGAAAATGTTCTACATTCATGAATATCTTTAAATAGAAAAATGGACGGTTTAAATTGTTATAAAAAATTAGATTTCTTGTACAGCACCACTTTATAATTTTTCAGAAATAATTTATTTTTAATTAAAATTCTTTGAAGAATTTCATTAATTTTTTTATATTTTTACAAAACTAAATTATTTTTCGTAAGAATTTGACGAATTTTGAATTTTTTTAAAAATATTTTACTAAATTTAAATTAGTTTTGAAAAGATTTGACCAAATTTCAATTTTTTAGACATTTTTTAATTATATTTAATTGTAAAACTTTTTGTATTTTCAATAAATCATTTGGAAATATTTTTAAAAAGTTAATTTTTACGAATTTGTTTATTAAAATTTTTGATAATGTTCTACCTTCATTAATATCTTTGAATAGAAAAATGTAAGGTTTAAATTGTTATAAAAATTTTTATTTTATTTAAATAATTGATTTTTTGAAGAAATTGCAAAAAATGCTTAAAAATTCATATAAAGAATTGATTTAGAAATGAAGTTTAGTTAAAAATTGTACAAAGTAGTAATTAAATTTCTAAAAGGGTTATAGTTTTAATTTTTAGAAATTATTAAACTTGAAAAGTTGAAATTTAAAAAATTTGATTTTCTGTGAATAAAGAAGTAAGAAGTATTTGAACATTTATTTAGCAAAATTATACAATTTTTTGATTAATTTGGATTTTTGTGACAGCATTGAATTAAATAATCGACTTTTTTTCTATTTTTAATAGAATCAAAGACTTTTTTTGTTCGTTAAAGTCGATCCGAGGTCTGAATTTATTTATTATTATTATTCACTCGTGTTATTATTTATCCGAGGCCATGAGTTTAGTACTCAATGGGAATATAGTGCAGAACAAGAGTAGCTTAGAGCTAAAATTTTTGATTGATCGAGAAAATAAATGCAATTTAATAATAGGCAGAGTAATACATTTAATACCATTAATCATAATATCATATATCGATAGAAGACACAATTCCGATATATAATTGAGGTCAAGTTTCAAAGAAAGTAATAATGGATATAAGTCAAGAAGTGAACATGTTATTTTCCGCTGTGATTAAGATTTCGAATTTGCCACTCGATGCATATGTAAAAAAAAGTAGACAACGAAAAGAAAATGCTCATTACAAGATAACATATGCTCTTTTATTTCATTATGCAGAAGGAAAGCTTCGCAGAATTTATGATGAGTTGACTTCTATATAATTATAAGAAAATCAAGAAAGAGAGAGAGAGAGAGAGAGATAACACCGTAACGAAATCAATTAAGAAAAATTAATTTTTATCTTCCAATCTCCATAAGGGATATAATATCAATTATTTTGTAACAAAACTAGTTCAATCAGATTAGAGGGGCCATGTAAATGTTTTTCAAATCAGAAATCTCGTGTATGGGGAACTATAATTTTATATATATCCCATTATTGATTTATTGATTATTTTGATTAATTCTATTATTAATGATGTAATTACATATTGAGTGTACTGATGATGCAATAATTCTATCATTAAGAGAGGCTGTCATAATGAAACATTTAATGTGTAATTAACGGTAGATGCGAGAATACTTTTAGATGAATATTTATTGACATTTAATGAACATCTATCACAATAAATTGATGTTTAATGAGCTTCTGTAAAGAAGTACGTTAATTTATACTGTCAAAATTCTTTTTTCTTCATAGGGAATTTCATAAAAATTGGAATTCTGGAAAATTGTTGTTTTCTTGTATATACTTACTCTTGAAATCTATATATAATTTTACTTCAGTATCAGTATATTTCATCATTTGCAGAAACATTTATTTAATTCATAAGAATCGGAACATGCAAGAATGGAGTTGGAGGAGAAAAGTTTCATGTCTATAGATGTAATGCAATGAAATTTTCCCTTACTTATACATAGTAAAATTTTAGCATTCTCTAAATGTTTAGGTTGAAAAAATATAAAGGGCGAATTGCAGCGCTTATGCTTATTGCTTAAGTGGAATGTAAACGCCTTAAGCAGCTTCCTAAGTAGTTGATTGCGACATTAAGCATCATTTAACGGTGGCACTGTCCTTAACCATCCTGGAGAAATAGGTCATTACTCTTTTGAGATATATGTATATATATATATGTCCAAGATGTAGCACTGTGAGGAAGTTCATGTTACAAACGTGCACCTCAACCATTAGACTAAGTGCATTCCAAAATTCTTCCTCTTTCTCTTTCTTTAATTCTTTCTCTTTCCTTCTCTTTCTTTAATTCTTTCTCCTTCCTTATTTCTTTCTCTTTTCAAATTTCTTTTTTCTTCCCTTCCTTCTGGCTTTTATACTTTCTATATCTTTCATGTATACTTTTCATACTTTCCATCTCTCCTACTTTCTATACTCAACACTTTTGTTTATCAAAACATTCGTATGCCTTTTTATGAAAACTTTCAGTCATCCGAAAGATATGAGTTAGTCATGATGGAACTTAGGGACTTAGGGTATTTAAAAAATTTGATTTTTTGAACCCTTTTAAAAATGGTTTATTACAAGACTGAATTACTGTGAACGGATAAACCTTTCCTGATTTGTTATATTTAATTAAATTAACCGAGTTACAGGTGCAATGCAGTGGAAAATTATTTTTATGTTTGGTATAAAAATTTGAAAGATGGTTTAGTAATTTTTCTTCTTTGCTTGATATTCTTATTCGCGATTGTCTCTGTACGGAATTAAAGAGATGTTAGCGAAGAGAGTGTAACTTGAAGAAAAAGAGAGAAAGAAAGAATGAGGGAGAGAAGCAACGTGATGCTGTGAATAGAGAGGAAAGGAGATGCTTTAGTTACAGTTAGCCTTAGACTCTATCTCTCTACAATGTCCGAGGTTCAGTTTATAAATATCCCAGGGTGGATAATCCTCTACTCAAACCAGTACCAATGACTATTCTCCTCTTATTTCATTCTCTCTGCTTTAATTTCCCCTTTAAACTCGTTCTCTTTATTTTAAAATTGGTTTCTTATTTCTTTCGATAGTTTTTGAAGTAAATTCTAAAAAGTCGAAGCTCCAACTCTTTGGAACGTTTGTTGTTTTTCTGATTGGTTTTTGATGATTTAGGTTGGATTAGTTCAGAATAGTTTGGATCGTTTTGGCTTTGTATGAGCTTGACTAAGTTTAATATGGTTTAGATTTTTTAGCTCCAAATTACAGTAAAATGTGAGGTGTTAAAATAACATCAGAATGGATTAAAATAATCTGCAACAGTTTAATCCCTCTAGGATTAAATTAACAGCAAAAAGGATTCAAATAATCTATTTTGGTGTTATTTTTAACTATCAATGAAATTTTAGTTTAAATAAAACACCAAAGTCAAGGATTTGGATAAATTCAACGAATTTAGCTTGTCCAGGGAAAATAGTAATTTAGTTACTAACTTCGTAATATAGTTACTAAATTCAATTGTATTCCAAAATTTTTAAAAATTCTCGTCGAAATTTCTATTCTTTTTATAAGTAATAAAATTCTTATCTGATATTCAATTATTTTACAAAATTTTAATCAAATTTTTGTCAAAATTTCAATTATTTTCAAACATTTCTAAAATTCCATAATTTTCAATATCTACTATTTCGGTAAAAGTTTTCCAAAAAAATTCCATTATTAAAAAAAAATTTCAATACAATTCTACGCAAACATTCAATTATTTTCATAAATAATAAAATTTTTTACAGAAATGCAATTATTTACAATTTTTTTTACAAATTTCTTCGCAATAATTCAATTATTTTCATAAATAATATCATTTCTTCAGGGATTCAATTATTTTTATAAATAATAAAATTCTTTAAGGAATTCAATTATTTTCATAAACAATAAAACTCATTGCAGAATATCAATTATTTTTAATGCAATTTTAATCAAATTCCTCGAAAAATGTAATTATTCTTAAAAATCTTATTAAAATTCTTATTTAAAGTCCAAAGAATTTAATGATTTAAAAAATCTGTTGATAACATTTTTTATGAGAATTTTAATTCAAGAAACATGAAATTAATAAATTATTTATGTTTCTATTTAAATAATTGAATTCTCGTAGAATTTACTAATAAAAATGGCTTTAAAAATGAATTCTAGTTAAAATTTTAGATTATAGTTTTAAAAACATTATATAACCTGGATTTTTAGAAGTAATTAAATTTTGAAAAAGTTTTAAACTAAAATCATTGAAATTCTTAATTTTTAATATTCTTGAAACAAAAAATTTTGTAGAATTAATTCTATTTACAAGTTTAATAGAATTTTTTTAAAAATTATTTCAAGTTTTTATTTTTCAATATATATTTTATTGCAGAATTTCCGAATAATTGAAATTTTTGTAAAATTGAATTGTAAACGGATAAATTTTAAAATTCTCTAAAACTCATCGCAGCGTTTCAATTATTTTTCATACAATTATAATTGAATTCCTAGAAAAAAGTAATTATGTTCATGCAAGTTTAAAAAAATTCGACAAAAGAATTGAATTATTAAAAAATTTGTTACTAAAATTCTTTATGAGAATTGAATTTTGAGAAACATTCAATTATTCAATAAATTATTTACTTTTGCATTTGAATAATTAAATTTTTGTAGAATTTTTTACTAAAAATTGATTTTCATTTTAAAAAAATGAATTTCTGTTAAAATTTTAGATTATAATTGAATATTAAAAGAAATATAGAGTGAAATTTTTGGAAATGATGAATTTTCAAAATTAATTTTTTTATAAAAGGTTTAATTAAATTTTTTGAATATTATTTGATGTTTTTATTTTCTAATATGCATTTAATTAAAGAATTTAGGAATAATTGAAATTTCGTGAAATTGATTAATTAATTTCTATTAAAAATAATAGATATAAAGTAAAATTGTAGTTAAAAATTGTTGAAAATAATAATTGAATTGAAATAATGAAAATAATTTTGAAGAAGTATTCTTATAATATAAAATAATGATTTTATTACTTGGTCATCTTTAATAATTATTATAAAATATAAAGAAATCGACCAGTTATCGATTTATCGATATCTTCATGTTTTATAGTTATAAAAAAATTTAATAAACAAAAATTTCATTCATTGTAAAAAATAACACCAAAATTGATTATTTTAATCTTTTTTGGTGTTAATATATTCTGCAATTTTTAATACCTTACGCTTTACTGTAATTTTAGATGGGTTTGGATGGTTTAGGATGGTACAGTATCAACATGGTTTGGGAACAATTAGATTGGTATTGTTTGGGTTTAATTCGATTAGAGTAGTTTGGGTTGAATTAGAAAAATAGTTTGGGTATCTTAGGTAACCTAAAGTAAACATCTCAGGTTCTAAATGAACTCAAAAATCTTAGATAAGTTTGATATAAATTTCAAGTCAGATTATACGCAAATATTGTTCACCATTAAAATTTCCCCTTTTTTAATTATCCCTATATATACTTTTTTTCATTAAACTTTTTCTTTCTCAAACGGTATATATACACTGAATTGAATGCTTTATTCGCGTACTTTTGCCTACTTCAATTATTACAGTTAGTGCGATGCTGTTGTGCAACATAAAAATTTTTTTTTCTATTAAAAAAAAAAAGAGAAAAATTCCCTTATATCTAGATGAACAATAGTTTCGTGCACGGTAGTAACAAAAGAACACACCGATATCGATACGAAAGACTGATAAAATATTAAATACCGATGTATATTTCTTATCGGGTGAAAGTAATTAGATCGAGAATGGAGGGGACACAGTCCTCATTGTTTGGAATTAAAATTTTTCATTTCTTTTTCGATTGCAATCTTTTGGGGCTTTTTGTTTTAAAGGTTTCGTATCCTTTAGACATATACTGTTAACGGGGTGTATATATAGAGTCATGAAATCAGATTTACTGCAGTGAGGAATTTCGTTTATCTTTTTTGCATTGGAAAAACGGGATGACTGTGTTTATAACAATAGAAGGAAGCAAATTGGGTGTGTGTTTTTTTAGATACATTTTGCAATGTTTTTTCTTTTTTTTGGGATTTAGTTCTTGGTGACGAAATGGATAATTGTTACTTTCTCTATAGGTTTTTTTTCTCTCTCGTTTGTATTATAGAGAGATGAAAAGAAAAAAATTCTGTATAAAAACGGAAGTGCAACTGTATGGAACGAATGTCACGAGGCGCAGTATAAATACGTTGCGAATTGGAATAGTGACTCGGGAGTGTGTGATGTACGTGAACCTTTATATGAGAGTGTTGATGTCGCTGTGAGAGCTTGTCACACCGGTTGAAAGTGAATGAGAAGTTTCTTGCAACGAGTTGTGCGCCGCGGTTCATCTTGTTTTGTCGGCTTTACTACAAAGCAATACTTTTGTCTCTCGAAGAAAATACAAGCGCGAGAATGATGAACAGAGCTCTGCTCATTTGTCCAATCACTCCTTATCGAATGATCGAGAAGGGGAATTCTTTTTTTGTAGATGATAAAAGACTGTAAATTTTTGGATCATCTAACGTCCCCTGTAGGGAGTTAGTTATTGCTCGTTTTTTCAGAATTTTCTTGTTCGTGATAGTTTTTTTTGTTGTTTGTCTACAGAGAGAGGTTATTGACGATCCTCTACTGTGGACCTCGATATGCACCAGATATCGATTTAATGTGAACTCCTCCGAGAGGAGGAGGGAAAAAATGTTGGCAAAACGCGAGTACACTACTATGTTGCTTATAGAGCGTCCGTTCGCTCCACATATTCTATTGAACATCCTCGAGGCATATATCTCAGAGCGCGTATCGGGCATATACAGGTTCGCCTACTCGTTCATTACCAGTGCCGTCTAATTCATGTCCAAGTGAGACTGTTCTTTTTTTTTTTGGTTAACCTTTCCGACCTCATTTTTCCCTTCTTTTACCGATAGCGTCGCGTGCTTCTATAATCTCGACTGGTATTCACTTCCGGATGTTTCCATTCGCCTTCATGATTCAGCACTTGAGTGTATATTGGCATTTTTTTTTCTAACATGCTGCCGACGTAGGTTGACATTTTTCATTTGACTTAGGCGCGCACTGATAGAAATACTTGATTGAATTTTTTTTATATCATCTTCTTGTTCTTCTTTTCATTAGTCTGATTTATGTGCATTGGTGTTGCATATACTTTATTCCGTTGCGTTGTCGATAGTAATCTGTTAGATAATATGCTCTGGAATTTGATACTACTTTGTTAGTATTTTGTGTTTTCTTCTTTTTGATTTTTGCTCCGTTTGCTTTGGATTTATTGCTCCTGGAAAGCTCCGTAAGATACTGGGTTTTACCCTTTTTGAAACAAGATTTTTGTTACTTCGTTGATTATTCTTTTGCTTATTTCGTTTTTATCTTTTTTTTTTTAATGAACACGAACCTCTAGTGGTACTGAAGCTGAAACACCACTTTTGGTTTTTGTTTCTTCGCACTTGTCTTCTAAAACCCACTATTTACTACTATTTGAAGCCTATTTTTAGATCTAGGTCTACTATTTTCAAAAATTATGATCAAATTCTTCTGAACGGTTTAATTTTTTTTCAATTAGAGGATAAAGTGAGAAGTAGTACCAAGATTTTTCCAAAAACTGGAACTATTATTTTGTTCCGCTGGTAATTTGTGTATCGGGACATTGTGTCTGGCGGCTAGGTGCTATCGAACCGTTACAATGTATCTCTCTATCTCTGGATTCGCGCATATAAGCATTAAACTACTATAGCTATAAGTGTATTAAATTATATAACATATATATATATAATGTGCATATCGTCTTTTATCTAAATTTTTTCACCCCGATTCTTCTCTCCTATATGTATATATGTATAGATAAAAGAGAGGCTGCTTAGGCGTCGCATGATGCGTTTTGCTTCAACCCGCGCGGTATTTACGAGTACGGAAAGAGAAGCGCGAGTCGTTAGTTAGTTGCCGGTCTCGAATTTACGAGCAAAGAGTATCGTTGGAGTTTATATTCCTTGGCCGTCTTGCATCGACGAGATCGGTATTCCTTAGCTCAACGATTTTGCCGGCTCACTCAAAACCTCTTTGTAATCCTACATATATACACTGTCTTGAATTATCAACGCTTCCTTTTCAACCTATTATTACAGCAGTGAAACCATTTTCTTTCAATATTTTTTTTTCGGCTTCCCGAAGAACCATTTTTAATCTTGGTATTTAATATTCGTATGTGGGGATTTTTTTTTCTTCTCACTTCTCAAAAGGGAGGAGCTTTTGTAAATAGCAAACTGGTATATATGCTTGGCGATGTTTTTTTTTATTGGTATCCTATAGGTGGTGGATCAACTTCTGTTGGCAACATTGGAGGTTTACTTTTAGCAACATTAGATTTTGGTTTACTTTCGGCAACATTAGATTTTGGTTTTCTTTTGGCAAATATGCGAATGAATGCAATATATATAGATGAGTGCATTGGCGCTGATATTACCGTTCGATCGACTTGGAAGATCCTGTCTGACTTGAAAATAAACCGTTCGCCTACTTTTAGCATATCTACGAGCATATCCCAGGCCACCGGTTTTGTGCCACGATGTAGGTATGTAGAGCATGCGTTTGCGTATGTACGCGAGATATGTCTTGCGGTCTCCTCGAGTTACTCCCACGAATAATTTTCAAACGACTCCTCTCTTTCTCTCTCTCAAGCAGACAGTTTGCTCCCTTCCAGTTTATAGTTAAGCTTTTATGGACATAAAATAAAAGTTTGTTTTTTTTAAATATTCACTTCTATACCAATGCCAACTTCCGCAAGGGAAATATATCGTTTTTAATGAAATCAAGTTGCGAGGTATTTTCCCTGTGAATACCAATGGCATTCGCATCATTTCCGAGTGAATGCATCTGGAACCAATTTGTCGGACACAGTTTTATGACAGTGTTTAAATTATGAATTCTTAATATCCTGAATCTAATCATTGGTAATTAATTTTTAGTCTCGTGATATTCTTTTCCGGGTTTGTACGATTTCTCTGCTTTTTATGATAATGATGATAGTAATAATAATGATAATGATAATGATGATAGTAATAATAATGATAATGATTACGATAATTATACTGATAATGATGACAATTTTCCCTTGTGATGATTTAACGCGAATATTTACGATAGATTGTAATGAGATGTTTTGAGTTGCGCTTTTATTTAGAACATCAACTTTTGTCTTGTCTTCCGGATTTATTTTTCTAAAATAGTAAGTACTTAGCTACAAAGTTATCTTGAAAGTGCCAAACTGATGCAAAACGCTAGATCAACTTTTAACTTGATCCAAATTTTTGGTATTAATCCGTTGCCATTTGATACTTTTAAGTTAAGAGTGAACTTAGTAGGCCTCGACTTTGATTAAAAAATTTCGACTTTTCTTCCAAAGTTTGCGCCAAAATAAAATATTTTTGGTATAAAATGCAACTTATTTCGATTTTTATACCATGTAAAGTATAACTAGAGAGACTTTTTTTGTTTGTTAAAGTCGATCCGAGGCCTGACTTAATTATTGATAATTAGTGATGAATCCTTATATACTATTCTTAAGAAATGTACAAGTTCTCCTATGTTTGATTCTTGTTGCTCCCTTGACGATTATAAAATCGTTATTTGGCTCTGGAACGTTTATCCCTAAAGAGTACATACAATTTATACAGATTACGAACAATGAATTATGATTTTAAAAGACTGTCAATAATAATATGAAAGAGGTAGTAATTTCAATGGTAAACATGTAACTAAATTTAGAGAGCATGAAGTGGAATGTTGGTAGCACATTGAAAGGTGAATAAAACATAGGGCACTTAAGTGTTTTTCCTCTTTGGTATTACACAAGAAATCACTTTACTCATTCAAGTACAGTTTGAGCGTTGTCATTCGTTTCCTCGAACGGTTTTTGTCTACTAAAGTTTCACTGTTTAACATTTACTATGCTGTATATATATATATACTGTGCGCGCGTATTGAGAGTAAAGATGTGCTCGCTCACAGCATCTCTTTCTCTCTCGTGAATGCACCTCCTTGTATCTTTAGAGAGATGGACTGTTACTACTGATTCATCCCATATTTTACTTCCTGGTTTTACTCTTATTCTCATTTTCTGATTATTGTATTTAACTCCACCTTGTAGAGGTGTTATTTAATAGGCTGACCCCTTTTATAATGCAAGTGAATTATCGTTTAACAGAGATAAACTCGGATCTTATTTTTAGATGAGAAAATGGTTGTAATTTGTATTTTTTTGAGAGGGGAGTTGTACCTAAGCTGTTTGGAAGATTGGCAATTTTTAATGGTTTTTTGTTTTCTTTCTGTTGCAGGTGAGTTGTTCTTCAATTTTTTTAAGTAGTACTTCATGGACCTTACGCGACGTATAAATTAAGCACGCGGAGGACCTGTTTTTGAAATCCGAATTAAAACTTTAGTATTTAATGTTTGGTGCAAAGGATTATGGGCACTGTTCCAAAAGATGTTTGCCTACCTTTGTTCGTGGATCGGTGACCAATTCAGTTGTATGCAAATCGTCACTGTCGAGCGATGCACTGCATGGATCACGGTAACGTCCCGGACAAGCGCACAAAGGTTGGGTAAAATTCAACCGCACATAAACAGCATTGCAAACTTGTTGTACTGCACATTCTGGCAGTAGATAAATATGTTGATTGTGTGGATAGTAATGGTACTTGGTGGGTTTGGCTAAAGCCGCACTGGCACCCTCCGGCAGTCGAACGCCCGTCTGAAACCAAAAAATTAGATCATAATTAAACATTTGCTCTATAACTTTCAAAATTTCCAACAGTCAAAATATCAAATTTTCAAACTTTTAAACTTTAGAGATTTCAAGTTCTCCCTCGTTTTATATCAAGTAGCATAAAATGTGACATATCTGATCAAGTTTCGAGAGCGCACGGAAGACATAAAGAGGAGATAAAATTTATTATATTTTGCTCGTATGTATAGTTGAGATCGTGGGTTAAATGTTTCGAGACTCCTAGAGTCTTTATAGCGGAAAGCCTCCTCGAATACATATGGCCAACTGAATTTCCGACAGGGGGCGTATGCTTTCACAGCGATAAACATCCGACCTCTGCTATGTACAGTGAGCTTGGCTTTCAAAGTGATAATGCCATTCCATTGAATTAATGCCTTGCCCTACACCTTCCACAACCAAGAATCATTCATCATTTTAATGATCCCAATCCGTAAAGTTAATAATCCAAAGTGTCGAATTATCGACACGGGGTCATCTCTACAGTAGATCTTGCTTTAAAGTTTTGTATTTGCAGATCATTAGACGAAAGAATCAGTTAAAAATTAAGGAACATGAGGGTAACAACTAACAAGTATTAAAAATTCGAATCATTCATATAAGTGACAAAGGTAAATATTTATAATTTCTTCCGCGTGGAAGTTGTACTGGTACATTCTTATCTTATTAACGAAATTGATGAGAGAATTCAATTATAAACCAACATGAAATGGGGGATGATTTTCAAGTCGGTTTTAGAGAAGAGAAAAAAACCACTGTTATTTATACGAGTAAAACTGGTTCGTTACAAACCAACATGTTGTTGATTCAACAAATCTCTTCAAGTCAATTAAATACTAAAATATCGTTTCAAGACACGCAATATACATTTTGCACCGTTTACATTATTTTCAATTTATTTAACTTCTGATTTATTTTAATTGTTATTTACTTTATATTCTCACTTATTTAACCGTATATCGTTTCATTTAAATAGCCGCGAATCTGTAGGGTTTCTTTTTTCTGCAAAGTATGCAAATATTGCGTGACTTGTTTACACTAAACTTCCATCTATGGTGAAATAAATATTTAGTTATGAAAATTTGATAAATGATCCGCATTTCAACATTTATGTATTAATCTATTTAACAAATTTCTATTTGTTAGGTAACAAGTGCAAAAAAAGTAGTTTGTAATTTATACAATCGAAAAATTCTACGTGGGACCCTTTATCTTGACAAGAATGTTGTCATGATTGAATGTTGACCATAGTTAGTTCGTTCCTAAACAGCAAAGTGAAAAGCAAATATCTGTAAATTAAGGACTGAAACCTTGTTTTTTTGAAAAGTTTTTCCAACTTGGAATAATGGAGGACGAAGAGTTTATAGTTTGAGAAAATATAGAATTTACGAAGTGATTCAACGGTTGTGGATGCAATTAAGAGTAATAAACGGGTAGTAATAAAAGATAAACGTATTTCGTGGTTGATGATAATTCGTATAACAGCGGGATAACCAGGAGCTATGATCGTGTGGTCATGGCAATCAATATAGACTTGCAATTCTAATATTACATGATCAATTTTTTTTTGTTTCCTTTCTTTTTTTTCGAAAAAAAATTTTATCCTGATCGTACACGAGATTCACTTTTGTAAATCGATATACATAAATATAGTTTGTGGTTGGAAAAAAGAAGCCAATGACAGAAATGACTTCTTCTTTCACCAGGGTATGTTTAGAGAAATCTCTATGCAAGTAGTATCCCTATGTATTCATTTTCTTTCTGAGTTATGTCCATCTTTCTCTGAAATTATAGAAACCCAACTGACAGACAATTTCCTTCGCTAAAATTAAGGCATATTTTTTCTATTCCGATAAGTCGAAAAGGCTTAAATATTCTATCGCGAATTTAACAATTCTTTTTCGTTTTAAGATAAAAAAACACATTTTTGGTTTAGAGTTAAACTGCTGTTGCAATTTAGCCGCGGAATATTGGCCTTTATCTACATTTGTAATTTAATTTACGGTTTATTTGTAAACATTGTTTCCTGACTTGTTCCTGTGGTTGAGAACAGTCATAAATTTCCAGTCACGAACAGAACCTTTCAATCGTAAAAGTTTAAATTTATGGTTGCGTAGAGTCTTTTGACTTAGCACATGATGATGATGATGATGATGATTAAATTGGCTTCGATTTCGGTTAGGTTTCGAAAAAAGAAAAATTGTGATTGATAGTGAAATAATTAGATCAAGATTCTCAGCAGTGCTTTTATTTATGTAATGATGAATTCCTCTTCTTTACAATAAGAAAAATTCCGTTCCTCCGCCTCACCTTGTGCGAAAAATTGTGTATTCGTGATTGAATGTAAACACCATATTGGTACGATCCATTATTTATTATATTTCGATGTAAATATTTTACTAAAAAGAAGTTAAGATGAGGGGAAAAATACCTTGACCCTGAAGCAATATACACTTAAAGTGTCAGTTTGCCTGTGTGTCAGTTTTTTATATTAGAATCTATCATTTTCTTCTGCTTCTTCTTCTTCTTCTTTCGATTCACCTGTCAGGAAAGTTATTTTTGATCATTTAATACTTTTCTTATTGTACAATTAAAATGTTTTTCGTTTCTCAATTATTATTATACATCTTGTCTTAGTTTCTTTTCCAAAATAGGGTAATAGTAGTGAAAAAAAACTTTCTTAAATACCTTGAAAATCAAATTTTCAGATTCTTTCCTTTTACTTTCAGTGGGAATGGTTATTTTTATTATAAACTTAATCACTAGTATTTTGGATCTTTGGAAAATTATTTGATGTTTGCAAACACTTTTTTTTAATTTGTAGATATAGTTAAGTCGATTTTTTCAGGTTTATTATCCAGTGCTTCGAATTTAATTGACCGGAGTGATAAATTAATTTAATTTTTTGTTGGTAAAAAATAGGAACGTATTAAAAGGTAATAAAGCAGTAGTAAAGTTGGGTGATTAATGAAAAGCGTTATAAATAAGCGATATTTGTAAATTAGGCCTTGGATTTTTTATACCCTGCACCGTTAGATTAATTAAGATCAACTCATTTTATTCAGTTTGACCCAATTATTGTTAAAATTTTGAAAAAGCTGCCATACAAAAAGTTTACTCGGTCGTCAAAATAGTTTAAACTTTTTACTAAATTGGAATTAAATTTCATTAATGACTACAATTTGTTATATTTTTCAAAACACTAAAAGAAGTTTGAAAATTATTAATTAGCGTTCTCGTGATTAAATTAACTTCCAGTTTTACGCTGATTTGAACAAATCTTCCATGAGAATCACTAAATTCTCTTTAAACCTTTGGAAGCGAGACGTGAGCAGCAATACTTCAAAAACTCAGCGGGTGGTTTCATATTTTATGCATTCTAGGAAGCTTCAACTCACAAGTGAGCAAAATCGTGTACATGTCTTTTAAATGAAAAAAAAGGTAGAGAGAGAGAAAAAAAGATTAATTTAATTTACAATCTTGAGATTAGTAATACTTTATGTAAAGAGAAGAAATTATTACAGCGAGTTACACCTTAATTAAAGAGCAATGCGAACACCTTCTTAATCATATTCAATGTCAGTTGAACATACAAGAAAATGCTCACTGAAAAATCAAACACGTCTGACTCGAAAGGAAGAGAGTGGAGGGGGAGTGAATACGTTCTTGGTCGAATAGTTTCAAATTAATCTTTCCCTTAAGTAACATGACAATTATCAAGGAAGTAATGTTTGAGCCAATTTATTAGTCTGCTTTAAGCCAACACTTGATATTTTCAAATTTCCAGTTATAGATTAGAGAGAGAGGGAGAGATTTACCATGTTCTTGTTATTTTATTACGTTGTAATTAAAAGTTTTATGGTCGTTTAACACTTCCAGTAAATTCGCAATGGGTTTTTCTAAATCAAACTCTTTTCTAATAAATCGAGACTAATTTTGTTTTTCAGTTAACAAATACCTTTGGACAACTTGGTTCGAAAATGTATAGCAGATCCAAGAAGCAACAATCTAATTCTGGCCTTTATTAAAAAAAAGTAGTTTGTAATTTATACAATCGAAAAATTCTACGTGGGACACATGCCAACGTTTCTCTGACCTATCTTGACAAAAATGTTGTTATGATTGAATGTTGACCATCGTTAGTTTGTTCCTAAAAAGCAAAGTAAAAAGAAAAAATCTCTAACTTAGAACTAAAACCTCGTTTTTAAAAAGTTTTTCCAACCTGGAATAATGGACCCTTTCCCGATTTTGGGAATAGTAACTTTTTATAATACTTAACTCGTGTTCTAAGAAATTATTTCCCCTTTATCTTTGGCAAAGAAACGGTTTTTTCTTCGGCTTAAGAATACGGCAATAAATCACTAATAATACCCAGTATCGAGAGTGAAGAGTAAGTACATAATCTTCATCTCCTGAAATCTTAACTTCACGCGATCGATAAAGTTCACAGGGTTCATCCATAAGCAACCAGCCGGAAATGGGAATAAATCGTGACTCTAATTACAATTCATCTAGAAGTTGATTCTGAAAAAAAATTGTTCTCGTCATATCGAAATATTTCACGCTCGATTGAGTATAGAATTTGAACTTGAACTCAAGAGTGTTCCCGCGAAGAAACCGGATCCCGGAAATTCCTGTCTCACAGCTGATTACATTAGCGGAACACACAGGATTTACGAAAGTGAGTTGGTTGACTTGAGCGGCAAGGCCAGGACGATGACATCGAAAGTTGAACGTTTCTCACGACCTTGTGTGTATATATATACACTCTTGAACGACTACTGGTTACATTTACAAGGTTCATTCTACCCTATCGGTACAGTGCGGTGCACACCTACATTTACATTTCAACATCTAGTCATACACGCGGTCTGCTTGACTCCCTAGCTGACGTGCAGTTAGTCGCACGCGCTTTCGTTTATTGTCATTGATGACTTATGGAAAAAAATTGTTGTATCTTTTAACTAATTTCGAAAAATTTGATTACAGATCAAGACGTTGGGATGTTTGTGGCAGTCAGTGGTCCTTTCTTCAGAGTGGAAGATCTAGCTCTGATGTTCGTTTATAGAAAAGTAATTTGTAATTTATACAATCGAATACCCTTGACCCTTTTTGGGATCAAGACATCTGTGACAATACTGACATCTTCGATATCTTTCGCGAAAATTAATTTCAATGATAGTTTTAATTTGGCTGAAAAGTATATCTAGATGGGTAACAGTTGTCATAGAATGTTGAGAATATTGTCACGTCAAACTTTTGATTCTTGGTTGAAGAATTAAATTGAAATTGTGTCGATGCATCCCTGACGCTTCCTTGACAACATTCCATAAATATTAATTTATGCCCCCATTGTAAGCTACATAAACTCCTGCAGGAGTCAATTTTTCCTGTTATTCATGTTTGATGAAATTGTTTCCTCATCCGCTACCATCTGCCAATGATTTATTGCAATGCAAATTTCTCCGACTAAACAAATGGAAGAATAACGATGGATTTTGTTAGCGGAGAAATAAATGTATGTACACGGCTTTAGAAAAAGAAATGTTAGAACAGAAAAGTGAGAAATAGAAAAGAGGG
This sequence comes from Leptopilina myrica (nomen nudum), assembly GCA_032872475.1. NCBI lineage: Eukaryota > Metazoa > Arthropoda > Insecta > Hymenoptera > Figitidae > Leptopilina > Leptopilina myrica (nomen nudum). Next base: position 2,524,002 of record CM065464.1, on the reverse strand, counting down.
AAATGCGAGAAGTCTCGAATGAAAAAGCAAAATCCAAGAAGGAAAGAGAGATGAATACTCTCCTCGCGGAGTGACTTCCTGGAACGTGAAGCTATGCCACCGGAACCCCTATATAATACTCGTTGCTTGGGAGCAAATGGTACCCTAGCTCTCTTGGACTCGTTCTTCCTCGATTCTTTTTAGTTTCCTTCTTGACCCCGATGATAGTCGAGTATCCATCACTGGAATGCCGCCAATGAGATTCCACACTGTAGAATCCGATCACCACCACCACCATATTGGTAACTTCTTTTTCGATGTCTTGTTGTTAACTTCCGCACGTTTCTGATACCAGGCACGAAATGAAAATGACCTTACCGATCAAACGTAATATCGCACGTGTTCTTCTATATGACCCGCCGAACGTTTGTCCGCCTTCTTTACTCCATTATACCGTTGCTTGGCGATTCTTTGTTTTCGAGAGAGGGCACGACCCCGGGAGAGAGCCACAACTCAGCCGAATGGCGCATTGGTCTACATTGGTCGCTCTTTGGCGCCAGCGACCTCCCCCTCGCAATATATATATATGTATTGATTCGTTAAACTCGTAAGGAGGAAAGATGAAATAGTTTTCCTGTTCATTGATCAACATCACGCTTCTTTTGTTTCGAGCAGACAATTTTTCTGTTTTACACGAACAAGTTCGTACCGTTAATGCCGATATAACAATAGGTGAATGTAGAACAGGTTCTTCTTTTATCAGTGAATCCTTTTTCCTTACAAATACCATTATGTACCTTAATGTGTAGGAAAGGAGGTCGTTTTCCATCAATATTTCTTTCAGCTAGTGTAGATTTTGTAAATTAAAGACCAATTTGTCTCATTTTAGAAACTTATCAGTAGGAGAAAAATTTCCCATCGTATAATCAATTCCACAAGTCTATGTCTACTTCTAATTTGTTCCTACATTATTAAAGAATCAAAATATCATTAACTACTAGATCTGAAATTTTCGTGCATTTTTTTTTGCACCTAATTTTCCAGCGTTTAAACAATGTGAAAGTATCCTGTAAAAAAAGAGCAGGACAGGTTTATTAAATTACCAGTTAGAAAAGTAACAGTCCGGAAAATAGATGGGTTACTGACGCTTTAACGGCTTTTCTCCGTTACATTGATGGCTAAGTGTATGTATTCAGTTAATTTGACTGCTGAAGTGGTTTGCATTACATATATCGAAGGTGTGGGTTACAGTTTTTATTTTCTAAAAAAGAAATCACCATGAGGGGTTTATTAGAATTCAAATGTATACCTATAAGGTTTTTGATGCTCGCGAAGAGAGGTAATAAAAAGTTAGACAAAATACACGGTTCGACACAATTAAACTCCTTTATTCCTCATCATTTTGCAAAACTCGAACGATGACTACCGTTGGAGAGTGGAAAAATTTTATACTGGGTTAACCCATTGACGCGTGAGAAAATCGTGCAATCGTATCGCACTACATCGCGTAAGAGATGAGCCGCGCGCTAACTTGTACCGATGTCGGAATTTCTCACGTACCAATAGCCATTTTATCTTTACGATCTGTAGTAAACATGCCAACAATATCATCATGAATTCTTACCCTTATATCGTCGCGGTGACTAATATTTTAAGTCTTGATTATCGTCATAGGCTTCGTACTTATCTAATAAAACATTTACTATTTACTATACTTTTTTTAAGTTACGCTATTTGGGTAGTATTTTTAGTTTTCGGCTCCTAAGAGCTACTATTTTGGTTTTTTTTTAGTGTATTTTCACTACTATTGGCTAATACTGGAAAACAAACCATTCTCAAAAATTATAATTAAATTCTTAGAATAACGATTTGAGTCGTTTCACAAGGCAAATGGAAGTACATCTAATTTCAAGTCTGTAAGACTTCCTAGTAGAAAGAGTTTGACGACTAACCAGAATAGTTTCATAAAGGATTGAAAACTTTATTCTAATTAATTGGTAATTAAACAATTTTCATTAAAATGTTACGAATCTTGTCGAACACAGTTTAGCACACAATGGTGTTTAAAATTCAAAAACATACCCTAACTGTGCCTCTCATTATTTTTATGTCTACTTATTGTTGTGCCTAGCACCTGATCAGTTAAGTTCAATTTCATGATGATCGCAAGTAATTATGTAAAAATGAATATAAAATGTTAAATGCAAGATACTTATCTTAATTACAATATCAAAGTATATAATGTATATGAAATGATTGATGTAGCATGTATGCTTGAGGAATTAATTCCATGCTATAGTCGATAAGAAATCTTACAATGTTTCCTCTCCGTTTTTTTCTATATACACGAAACAAATATTTTTTTATTTTTCTGAAAATGAGCTTTTGCGTCTTATAGTATGTAGCGGATTTGGCGGACAAAGGTGTGTTGGGTTTGGAATACAAAAAAAAGCGTGTTTGGTTTATAAATAGAGGCGCGCGATTAGTTACGTAATTTGTCATTTCATAAATTGCAACGGTAATGTTCTGTGGCATATCCGCGATACACGGTGGATATCCTACAAAGCGATCTAGCGCGCGAGTCAAGTCTTGATATTTATGATCTTGAAGATCATTAAGATCCGTAAGATCCAGCTGGATGGTCGTTTGTCCTCTCTTTGAACATTGCCCACTGGTGAACGTTAATCGACAACCCGCTATTCGTTCTTTCCTTATAAAGGCAATTAAATCGACAAGGGGATCTCTTCTCTTCCTGCGCCAAGACCTTTGACTGAAAAATACTCTTCCAACTTTCATCAAGAACTGTTTGCACTTGAACCGATGCTGTCATCCTTTCCGAATAGTATAAGGTTTTCAAAAAACTGAATCTGTTCCAACCGCAAGGGTGTTATATTTGTTCTAAAGTGCTGAAGACTCAAGTCAGAAAATCAGGAAGTTCGAAGATCAATCTTCAGGATATGCGTGACGTTTTTATGCGCATGGAATATAAAATCTTCTGGGGGCAAATTTTTAATTTTTCCTGGCATTGTGTCACTTGAATGCAACATTACGACGAGTGCCAACACCCACATGGGAAAATAATTCACAAGGACATTAGCGGCGGAAAAACGAAGATAACTCTCTAGCTGTACATGCGAGGAAATAATTATAATTAGTACTGGAAAAATTCATTGACAGTGTCTACTAATTACTTTTTTTGAACAATGGTAATAATGATTGTTTTATATTGATAAACAAACCATCTCTAATTCGTGGGGGCTATAAATACAAAAAGTAAAGCACAAACCTGGAACGATATAGAAAAGGTGTAAAAATTGTCGAGATTAACAAAGCAGAAGACAATGGAGCATTAGTTAACAGGGTAGGATTAATTATAGAATACCTTTGGTGAGTTATCGTTTAGGCGCTCCCGAGACAAAGTGTGTTAATTACAAGAATCTACTTGACCAGATGGTTAATGAAAGTATGCACTTGGCGAGATATGCTTATAAGAAGTATACTCGTGCTTCTATAATTATTATTAGTGTGGTACGCCTCGCATACCTTAATGCTTATATTTGAAAAGGAGAAAAGAAGTTAGTAAAATTAAATACTTTCGGTTTACTGTCTTCGAATTCCGACCTTGGGAATTTGATGATATCAATTACCCGCGATTCTGACCTCTCTTCAAGTATAGTTTTTGGAAAGATTTTTGTTTTCAATTATTTCAATAATATTGGACGATGAATGTATTATTATACTTTTTGAAAGGATGTTCCATAAATCGTTTCAAAGAGGAAGTCTCGCGCGTGATGTTGGGTACGACTTTGGAACAGAGTTCGCCATGCAAAATCGACACGTTTTCGCGAAGAGCTATGAATCACTTCGTGACATAACGTGTTACTGCGAGACAAACGGAAACGTAAATTCTCCTGTCGTGAAAACGGGAGATGTGGTGCGAGAATAGAAGTACGAAAGTACAAGCAGTGGAGATAGGATACTATTCTCTCTATGTTTGAGTGTTTGAGTGTCTGTGTGATGGTAGGCAAAGTAGTCGCATGTTACCTACATCTGGCGATGTAAACGATTAGTTTTCTTTTCCCACTGTATATACGGTGCGCGCTCGTGTATCGCGTATCGATACCAAGCACGACTCTCTGGATCGCAAGGGCCCGCTAAAAGTCAACGGTCATAGTGTCTGGGTCAAATTGAACATGGAATTTGTGGAAATTGAGTCCCAGGGATAAATCAACATATTTTTCCTGTTTCAAAACAAAAAAGAATCGTTTGGAAAAGAATCATCGTTGTCACTTGGTGACATCTTTGTGGAGGTGAATCTTTATGGTCAAAAATTCGAGCATGGTATAAAAATTTCATTACCAGGGCTCGAATTGTACGACTTTTTCGACTTTTTTTCGACTTTTCTAAGGAAACGTGACTTTTTTGTAAAAAGATGCGACTAATCGACTTTTTTCGAGATTTTTTTAGTTAAATGCGACAGAAATTTTTTAAATTTTCAGAAAATTGAAGTTAAAGGAAAAAGTTTTAGTCAACAAAATGTTCTGTTAAGTTAATTTACAGATTTCTTTCAAATTTTTCAAAAAAACATCAATAACTTCATTTTTAAATAAATATTTAATTCTTATTTTTCCATAAGAATTAAAATTCTTCAAAAGATTCAAATTTACACCTTTTTGAAATTAAACTACTTATAAAAAATTGTTATAAAACATGAAGAAATCGATCACTCCGAGTCTTCGATTCGGAGCGATCGATGTCTTCATGTTTTATAATAATTAAAGATGACCGAGTGATAAAATCATTATTTTATATTATAAGATTTTATAAAAAAGAAATGGAAAATATTTGAATTTCTAGGATGATTTTTTTTATTTATAAAGATAATTAAAATTTGGACAGTAATTTTATTAAAATTCTTTGCAAATAATTGAATTTCAGAGAAGAATTTTATTATTTATAAGGATAATCGAAATTTTGAACAGATTTTTCCTAAAAATGTTTAAAAGTAATTGAATTTTGAAGAAGAATTTTGATATTTATAAAAATAATTGAAATTTGGAGAATTAAAAAAAAAACATTTTGAAAATAATTGAATTTCTGCTATGAATTTTCTTATTTTTTAAGATAATTGAATTTTGCAAAGAATTTTATCAGAACTTTTGAAAATAATTAAATTTCCATGATGAATTTTATTATTTATGAAAAAAATGATAATTTTGACGAGAAATGTAAAAAAATTTTAATAATTGAATTTCTGCCCAGAATTTTATTAATTTTGAAAATAAATGAATTTTTAGGATGAATTTACAAATAAATTGCATAATTACAAATGTACATAAATAAATAAATAAATAATTGAAATTCTGACAAAAATTTTATTAAAATTCTTTGAAAATAATTGAAACAAAGAGAATTTTATTATTTATAAAAATAATTGAATTTTTGAACAGATTTTTCCTAAAAATGTTTAAAAGTAATTGAATTTTGAAGAAGAATTTTTATATTTATAAAAATAATTGAAATTTGGAGAATTTAAAAAAAAATTTTGAAAATAATTGAATTTCTGCTATGAATTTTCTTATTTTTTAAGATAATTGAATTTTGCAAAGAATTTTATCATAACTTTTGAAAATAATTAAATTTCCATGATGAATTTTATTATTTATGAAAAAAATGATAATTTTGACGAGAAATTTCAAAAATTTTTTTAAATAATTGAATTTCTGCGAAGAATTTTATTACATTTGAAAATAAATAAATTTATAGGATGAATTTTATTATTTATAAAGATAGTTACAAATGTTCAGAAATAAATAAATAAATAATTGAAAAGTTGACAATAATTTTATTAAATTCTTTGAAAATAATTGAAATACAGAGAAGAATTTTGTTATTTATAAAGATAATTGAAATTTTGAGAATTTAAAAATAATTTTTGAAAATAATTGAATTTCTGCGAAGAATTTTCATACTTTTGAAGATAATTGAATTTTCCAAAGAATTTTATCAGAACTTTTGAAAATAATTAAATTTCCATGATGAAGTTTATTATTTATGTAGAAAATGATAATTTTGACGAGAAATTAAAAAAAATTTGAAAATAATTGAAATTCTGCGGAGAGTTTTATTACTTTTGAAAATAATTGAATTTCTATGATGAATTTTATTATTTATAAAATTTTACCGAGGAATTAAAAAAAAAATTTTGAATGTAATTTAATTTTTACAAAAAATTTCACTATTTTTGAAAATAAATGAATTTTAGAGAAGAATTTTATTATTTATAAAGATAATTGAAATTATGACAAGCATTTTATTACATTTTTTAAAAATAATTGAATTTTGGAAAAGAATTTGATTGTTTATAAAAATAATTGAAATTTTGAACAGATATTTTTAAAAAATGTTAAAAATACCTAATTAAATGTTTGTCTTGCATTTTATTAAATTTTATTAAAGATGATTCCAGATTGTTTGATGTTAAAGTATTTGTTGGCGAGAAATGTGATTTTTTTCTACAATTTTGACAATTTCGTGTTTCCTTTCTGGCGTTTTTTTCCTAAAATTTAATTCGACTTTTTCGGAAATTTTATGCGATCTTTAGTGACTTTTGTTGTGAATTTATGCGACAAAAGCGACTTTTTTTTGAGTCTTAAACACGATCCGAGCCCTGCATTACTCTAGTCAGTTTGGGTAGACAGTTTTGGAATTTAATACTAATTGAATCTTTTTCTTTTTGCATAAGAAGTTTGTCTATAGAATTGCCTCGTGCGGTATTTAATTGCGTGCATCTCCCATTGTTCAAACTGTCAATTTCGCTTAAAATGTCTTTCTGTCTTTGAAAGCGAAAGATATGAGTGATAATTGGATGGCATTTGAAGCACTCGACAAACGTGCGCGCACACCGGTAAAACCGGAATTGTTGTCTTTTCATGATTGTGTCTCTCTCTTTCTCTTTCCACTTAACAATCAACTAGAGCCTGAGGACTGTCTCCGCGCGGTTTGCCTCTGATGATAATCAATTACACGATACCTAAGCTTGCACTCGTACAATTCTAACTTCGTGCATTAGTCTGTTAATTATGAGAGGAGTTTTGCATTAGCTCACGAGCTTAATTATTTTATCGTCAAGTTCAATCCTTATTGCTATTAATATTTTTGCAATAAATTAAAAAAACTTTCTTTCCACTTCATTTCGGAAAGCTTTTCTTCACTTTAGGCTAAGATAGAATTTTCTTTACTGCACAGTTTGCCATCCAGAGAGCATATTATTCTTTGTGTTTTCCTCTCCATTTGTTTCTCTCTTTCTGTATATATATATATATATATTTGACGATAGTATCGTTTTTCGCTTTCCAATATACGTTCTCACATTTGCGGTAAAATAATATTCTGTATAAACAAATCTTGATTCGATAAATGGGACTTTGGACACGATATTGACAGTAAATAGACTACAATCAGAATTGTTGGTATAAATTCTTTTTCTGTAATGGAAAATTGGAACATGCTTTCTATTCTTAAATACAAAATATATATATAGCTTATTGTTTTGTATCGTGTTTCGATGATCGCTTGAGAGAATTGATGAACAACACCGTTTGCTCCACGTAATCGGCATCATGATATTCCCAATTGATTTTCAGTGTTTGTGTTTGTGAAATAATGGGACAATTCACGAGAAATATTTAACAATGTCACGGTTTATTTGCAAAGATCCATTCGCAGAGATCACGTTCCGTTCTCACGCCCCATTACGGAGGAAGTGGAAATCAATAGAGGCGCTCACAATTGCAAATAAGAGGAGCATTTCGTAAACGGGACACACAATTACAGGGGGAACAATCATTTTCAATTCTAATTCGTCATTATACCTGTGTTGTGTGTGTTATACAATATATTGTCATTATTTGTAAATTATGTACACAAAGAAATAGTATTTTGATCTATTGCTCCTAAAGAAATAATTATTTCGACTTTGAAAAAAGGTTTTATTGTTTGATCCTAGCAGAGTTTTATTTTTTGTTTGTTTGATTCTAGCAGACTTGGCGATCGTTAATAATTAATTTCATAAAAGTGTCAAAAATGTTTAAAATAAAAAATACTATAAAAATATTAAGGATGGTAGAGATAAGTTTTTGGGGAAAATACGATTTCTTTTGATCCATTCGGCAAAGCAATTTAATGTTTCTATTGCGATTGTAAACGTTTTTGTGTTAATTGCCGAGGGAAAAGATGGTGTTACGGAAAATTATGAGCATACCGAAAGGGAAAGGCAGTGTTCCTTCGAGAGTAGCAGGCGTGAAGGTCTGAAAGTGAAAATTTTCGTCTGACACCGAATGAGATAATTTCAAAATGATTTATCACTTTTTAAAGTGCTGAACAAGTGCTAATCAATTGTCCTGTCAGGAGAAGATCATTTTTAAAATTCAAATTAGAAATCCACTTCTTAGCATCATGTCTTAACCTTAGAAAAAATAATTTAACAATTATCAAAAATAAGGATTAAAGAAGATTTGGAAAATAAGGCGTAATTACTTAAAGAATTAATTCTTTCTCTCACAAGCGGTGATTGTTTTAATTGTCCAAGAGTGTATTTTTAAAATTTCAACCAGGCTATATGATGGTATATGCAAGAATAGGAAAATTAACGGCGAACGAGTAAAATCCAAAATTACATAATAGGGTGGTAGGAAAAATACATAAAATTGTATATATGCTTCGATGTCTATAATTAGGAAGTCGTCTCTAAATTGAAAAGAAACGTATTTATTTAAGAGTATATGTATGTGTACATAGACGAAAAATTAAATCCCAAAGGCCTGGTATTTTGTTCGCGCATTAGTATTTTCGCTCATTACAATTCTCGAGTCGCAGTTTACGTGAAGAGTAATATAAGAAAATACCGCAAAAGCAGGCGAAATGACCATCGATCTTCATGGTTTACCTAACAATTTATACGCTTCTACATAAACATGCGGCTCAGTAGGATCAATCAGAGTGTGACTATTTCAGCATTCCACGCGGGTCACTTCCGCTTTATAAACAAAAAAAAACCCCCTCTCACCCAAAAAAAGAGAATCTCAAACTCATTGGTTTTAAAATTTCGCAGCTATACTTTGACAATCGTAAGCAAAAGAAATTAGAACCTCGATACAAGGTTTTTGAAAAATAATCTTCAAAGCATCTATACTTTGACAATCATGAACAAAAAAAAATTAGAACTTTGATACAAGGTTTTCAAAAAAGAATCTTCAAAGCATCTATACTATGACAGTCGTAAAAAAATTAGAACTTCGGCACAATGTTCTTAAAAAAGAAATCTTCAAAGCTGTTCGGTGTGTTCCTGACTCTACTCGCACTTTATTGTTACACTTGTGCCTTATTTCTACCCTTTCTAATTTTAAAGACTGCTACGGTTAAAAGTAACAAGAGCATTAATTTCTTCTACATTCCAAAGATATTAATAAATCGCCTTTTTAAATTAATTGCGATCTACAACTATAACCTTAGGGCTCGAAGTTTTTCTCCACAAAACAAACTCATCCACTCTCTCCACAAGATCTATAACCACAGTCAGTGCACACTTTCCAACGTATTTTGTCGTCGAAGCAATAAAGAACCTACCATATTAGTTCCTTTTGATGATGCTGTTAATTAGTTCACTAATTAATTTCAAGTGGACAAGAAATTCTCGAGTAATGTGTTGTATGACTTGAATTTTTCCACATGTCCGTACTGAGAAGTCTCAATTATTATCAAAAGGATAAATCCCCTTTTTGAGAAGAGAAACTGTTAAAAGATCAGAATCTTCATGGTGAGAGAGAGAGAGAGAGAGAGAGGAATATTATTTCGAAAAACTAGTGGACTTGGCATGGCGGAAAATAATTAACAATAAATTTGCTACACGATGAAATAGTACTGCATTATCTCTATCATATATCTTGTTAAAGTTGCTGCGCACTTGAACCGCATGCGACTATATAATAAACAGGATGTCAAAGCCTTACACACTCGAGACGACAATTTGCCTCTTTCTCGAATTAATCGAATTTCCATCGACAAACATTAAAATTAGCAAAGGCTAATTATTACTGATTGTTGAAGTGTGCTCCGATCTCTTGATCTGTCTTTTTAAAATTCGAATTATTATCTTTGTTTCTTATGGTAAAAATCAGTTCCCTTATTGCATTCGTGACAATTTCAAATTTCCTTGTCAGTTTAAATCAGGAAATAATTATCATCAGACGCTAGGAAAAGGAATAAGTATATAATGACTCATATCTTCACAAACAGGTGATAAGGACATGTTTTTTATCTTCGTGTGAAAAAAATAAACAATTATATTCTCGCACTCAAAAAGAGGGGAAAATTCCTGTCTACAAGAGCCTAATTGGATTATCTTGATTCTCTTCACACTTGTAATGCCTTTAATTGGACGTAAAATTACACAATTTTTATTCAATGAATCATATTACCCTTTTTTTTGCTAATGTCTCCTTTTGCCTCACTTGTATTTTAACTTATTTGTAGGATTGCTATGAAATAAATAATCCCAAACCAAAAAAAAGCAGGAAAATTAAATAATTAGAAGCATCAGGAAGTTTCGAATTCCGTAAATTGAAATCTTCTCACAGAAAAGAATTTTTGCAGAAATATTTCCGATTCTTAAGGAAGGGGAGAAAAAAATTAAATCATAAACTTGAGTAAATGACTAAGCGGGCAAAAAAAGTTTTTGTTAAAATTAAGTAAACAAAAACGAGTAATAAATACGCCTCGAGCCATTGTGGTTCGTAGGGTTATAAAATTGCGTGAAGATTCTAGAAACTCATGATCATCGACAAAGTAGTTCCTAGTGTTTATTTTTTTTGCTCTCCTTCTCTTTCTCTCCGGCAGACGATGCCTTGCAATTTGTATGAAACGAGTAATTTGCTTTGAATATAATATCCGGTGCATCTAACGGCAGGAAGCAAACGCGAATAATTTTTTTTTCTTCTTCTTTTTACACTTTGAAGATATCTGGTGTATTTGATGAAACATTTATATACGTAAATTCAAGTGTTGTATAAATTTACGATTTGGGTAAATTTACGCATACGCTTCGTTTGTAATGTTAATGATTGTTTTTTGGATTTGAGAAAAGAGGGAATTTGAAAGTAATTAGACGAATGTTTCATTATTAGTGATGAAGAAGATTTTAATGTTGGTGGTAGCGCGGCGTTGGAGAATTGCAGATACGACTTTCGATCGTCTTCGTTGTTTGCTCCTGTGAGAAGCCGCGATTATCTATTCGCGTTGCCTCGTATGTTACAAGCTTTTTCTGCTTTCCGCCACGAACTCGAGAATAATGAGGTGAACCGGGTCCTGATATAGAAAGCGACTCGACAAATCTACCAATGTAATTTTACCGTCATTAACCCTTTGCAATGATATCATCAAAAATGCACCTTGTATCCTTATAGATTCTCCAATTCATCCGAACAAAACGTAAAGAATAAGGAGCATCTCAAAATCGTAATGCGAATCCAAACAACAAACCCTAAAGATTAAACAAACATTTAAAATCATAATGCTAATCCAAACAACAAACCCTAAAGAATAAACAAACATTTAAAATCATAATGCTAATCCAAACAACAAACCCTAAAGAAGAAAGAAAAATTCAAAATCATAATGCTAATCCAAACAACAAACCCTAAAGATTAAACAAAGTTTTGAAATCATAATGCTAATCCAAAGAACAAAACCAATCACTAAGAAAACAAGGCTATTGAATCAATGACATATTTGTTTGTCGCAATAAACGGCATTTTGAAAATCGTTCGAATACAAATACTGTTGGTTCAATAACATGTGCTATTGATTATTGCACTATAGATTTCAATAAATTTTATATAACAATTATTACAGAAGTTAGTATTAACGAAAAATATACTATATCAAGAGAAGCATTTCTTAGATATCATTAAAAATCTTAGAAATTTAATAGCATCAACTAGTGATTTGATTTCTACCTTATTTTCAATTAATACCACATGCTATCAACTTTAAAGTACATCATCAACAATTTACAGCATCATGCTATAGTTTCAATCATAAACTCTTGCGTTTATCAAAAAAAATCTTTTAACAAATAAACATATCTTTGCTCTCCGATCTCAATTCAAATCTGAATCAAATTTATACACAATTTCAGATGGAAAATTACGACCTAAATTTTAAAAAATGGCAACAATTATTTAAAACTAACTCGAATTTTTTGAATAAATTTGTATCAACCTACATCTCAACCATTTTAAATGTTTCAGGCTTCGCAATTCTCTACTAAAACCCATTATTTTCAAAAAATATTCGAAACTCAATTATTTTCAATATCTAGCATTTTCATCGAAATTCCGCCTTTAAAATTCAATTATTTAACAAAAAATTGATAAAATTCATCAAAAATTCAATTGTTTTTATAAACAATAAATATTTCACAAAGATTTAATTAATTAAGAAAATTTTCAAAAAAAATTTGGAAAAAATTAATTATTTAAAATAAAATTTTCATAATATTCATTATATCCGAAAAATTAATTGTTTTAAACAATGTTTATAAAATTCTTATGAAAAATGCAATCATTTTCATAAATAAAAAAATTCTTCTTAGGAATTCAATTGTCTTTAATAATATCATTAAAAAGTTAATTCAAAAACAAAATTTCAATTCTATTCAAAACTTATTCGTAATTCAATAATTTTTAATATTCTACTATTTTAATTAAAATTTTCAAAAGAATTCAATTATTAAAAAAAAATATTGATAATATTCTACACGAACATTGAATTATTTTCCCGTAAAAAATAAAAATTTCCCAGGAATTGAATTATTTACCATAACTTTAATAAAATTCTTCCCACGAATTCAATTATTTATGAATTAATAATTCTTCGAAACAATTTAATTATTAAACATAACTAACAAAATTATTTCCGAAAATTCAATTATTTTGAGTCACTTTAGTAAAATTTTTTGCAAAATTCAATAATTTTCATCAATAACTTAATATTCATCAGAAAAAATTTAATTATTTTTGTAAATAATAAAAAGCTTTTTAGGAATTGAATTTTTCTTATTAAATTTTAATAAAATACCACACAGATATTGAATTATTGTGAAATATTTTAATAGAACTCTTTGTGAAATTTAATTATTTTTCAAAACTTTTCTAAATTCAATGATTTTCATTATTTAAAAAAAATTGCAAACAGAATTCAATTATTTAAAAATCTTCGTAAAAATTCAATTTTTTTTCATCAATGAATAATAAAAGATTCTTGGGAAATTAATTATTTAAATTAGAATTTTCATAAAATTAATCGAAGGAAATGAATTATTAAATTTTTTTTTATAAAATTCTTCTGAAGAGTTAAATGATTTTTATAAATGTTTAAATTCTTTAATGAATAATAAAATTCGTTGCTGGAATTCAATTTATTAGGATTAGAATAAGAAAGAAGTTAATATTTTTTATAAAAGTTAGGAAAAACTCGGGGAAATGAAATATAGAATGGAATTTTCGTCAGTTTTATAAAGTTTCTAAAACGAGATTTTTTTTGTCGTCAAGTTTAATTTTCCTATAGCTACTTTTTCACTACTTTTTTTTAAGTTTGAAAGCTAAAAAATATAAGCAAAATATCAAAATCATAATACTAATAATCCAAAGAAAGATTTACGGATTTAAAACCACGCCGAAGAATTGTTATACCGTGTAACGTATATATATATATAAGGATAGGAAATAATTTCGAGAAATTTTTTTCCATCTTTCCGCAAGTTGATCGAGAAATTCTCACAGCGCACGGCCGCGGGACTGATGATGATAATATAACACGCCGCCGCCGGTCCCATTTGATTAACGACTCGCATAATCCAAACCGTGCCATGGGGTAATCAAAGATTTTTCTTATTAATAAATTCAAGGCCTTCACGCTCGTTGGATGTCATTTATTTATTAAAAAAAAAAAAAATTCTCCAGCTTATAACAAAAAAAGAACCAATTTAATTACATTTATTCTGCGATCGCATTTTGTCGCAGTATTTTTATTTCTAAAAATATTTAAAACAATTATTTGTCAATTTAAAAAAAAAACTCTTTTAATCTTTTGTTTATTATAATCTAGAAGCACTTTAAAAGCATTTTTATAAAAATTAGTGATTATTTGTCCCTCTTATAATTTACGGAACACGGTATATTAAAGCGAAACAAACTTTTACCGCGCGTCACAAGTATTTCTTATTTTTCTAATTATTTTTTGCGGTAAAGAATTTTTTTTAAAAATATTATTAACAGTACACGAGAATTAAAAAAAAAGAGGAAAGAATTGTCATAAAATAAAAAAGGTGATAATTAGAAAAATAAAGAACTAATCTATCCGGTTCTTATATATTTTTCTCGTTAAAAAAACATTCGATCGACATCATTAAACCGTTACTATTCACCGACTTTCTTCTTACACTATGTCCTTTTTGATATTATCACGTTCTAATTATTCGCGATAAAATAGTCGATGGAATTTTTCGATTTAGTTTGATTTTTCATTTTTATTTATTTTTTTCTCTAAAATCTGTTTTGAATAAAGTATTTAGTTCAGTATTTAGTTATATTTCAACAAGTGTCATTCATTGTCATTGAAGAATGTATTAAAAACATGACAGGAAAAATTATGTTGTTTTAAATTATAAACTCAGCGTGACATGAGGAAAGATGTTGAATTTAGGTGAATTTTTTACGTATATGTGAGCCACTGACCTGTTTCCTCTTATTCCTTAACATTACAACCAAAATAGATAAAAAATGTCTCATCATGTGGGACTTTTTTTTGTCTCAAAACACAGCTGGATTTATTTTTGGAAACTAAAAAAAAAACAAACAATAGTCTCTTGTTGAAGAGTTGTTTGTTAAAGAGCATAATAATAATTAATATTAAATCATTTATATTTCAAGTATTATAAAATTCAATTCATGCATAAATTAGCGTTAACGGTCAATAAAATGTAAGCGGCGTGAAACTGTCGGTTTGTTTCTTTTCAACGGTATTGTTCCCCATAAAGTTATATGGACGACCGTGATAGTGCACTTTCGTGAAAATAAGCATCACTCTCGTTATTTATATCTCATCGCACACTTCGACGTTGAATGTTTCTCGGAGTTTTTCATATTATGCAAATTTCGTCTGCAGTTTATTTCCGTTTGGTTTGCTATATTTTATTAGGATTTTATTTGTACAAGCAATTACAATTGTTTTATGCAAAGTGTGAATTTGGTTTTTTCGGATTATAGAAGTAGAAAAAAAGAATGAAGAGAATTATCTTGAAACTGAGATTTGAGGGGGAATAAAAATAGTTTCTTCTTTTTCGAATGGGGAAATATTTATTTCCGCATATTTCTGTATGGACATTAAGTGGTGTATGGGACTTGTAGGTGCAACAAGTATTCGCAGAAGTATCTGTAGGTTCACGATCATCATGCAAGGCAGAGATAAGCAGCACGTGTAGGAAGTAGTTGTGCAGAAAGAAGCATTAATTTGAAATAGGAAGAAGTCCGAGTTGCGACATCATGATTATTATTCCTTGAGAGATTACAGGGACATGCAAAAGAGGACTACTGTCTCTTCCCACATAATTATTGGGGTCTCTTCTGATTTCTAAATTGCTTTTTTCGACATTTTGGAGAATTCGGATTTTTAACAAGGCTCCTAGGTGAAAATGTGAGCTTTAATAAAAGTATTTAGATGTTGATTAATCAAGTCGGGGTTTGGGTCCAAAAGAACATGTGTAACAAATATTTATTTGTTGCAAATGTTCTTTTGGATCCAAACTGTTGGGTTTGTTAATGATGATTAATCAAATTGGGGGAACTGTTGTTCCTATTTTCATTAACAAACCCAACAGTTTGGATCCAAAAGAACAAATAAATATTTGTTGCACATGTTGTTTTGGATCCAAACTGTTGGGTTTGTTAATGATGATTAATCAAATCGGGGTTTGGATCCAAAACAACATTTGCAACAAATAAATATTTGTTGCAAATGTTGTTTTGGATCCAAACTGTTGGGTTTGTTAATGATGATTAATCAAATTGGGGTCCTTAACTGTTGTTCCTATTGTCATTAACAAACCCAACAGTTTGGATCCAAAAGAACAAATAAATATTTGTTGCAAATGTTGTTTTGGATCCAAACTGTTGGGTTTGTTAATGATTATTTGTTGCACATGTTCTTTTGACCCAAACTGTTGGGTTTGTTTTAATGAAAATAGGAACAACAGTTAAGGAGTGTAGGCTCCTGGGCTATGTTGATTTTTTTGTCGATGACAAAGCAATTATGATGTCAATGTGGGTATTAAAAAGCTGGCTATAGTGACTTCGGTCTTAACCACAGGCTGTATATGCTATTTCTGCCCTATTCACTATTCCGATGAGTTTGTCCCCTGACGATGAAGCGCGTATACCTGCGGCCGCACTTTAATCCCAATGCTTGCGATGCTATTCCTGGATGATTATGCAGGAAGCACTCGATCTGATTATCCCGGATAAAATGGACACTTTATCGATAATACTTGTGAAGGCACCCATCGGTAGCATCAAGTGAGGTATACATCATCACTAATTCAGCTCAAGATTGCAAAAGTGAAATTAACCGACGGGAAACGGGACAAGAGGTGTAATCGCAAATTTCCTCTTCCTGCTGCCTCATCTCTATCCTCTAATATATGTAATTTTAAGCAGATACTCTTTGACAGACTCCTCATCTCATGTGCAGCATCATCATAAAATTTTTCGTCCAAATGAAGCTGCTTTTCATGTTCTTAACTTTTATTTTCAGTTTCTCAATTCTCAATTACATGATTAAATGATCGTTATTGTAAATAGAATTCCTTTTCTATTTCTTGCCCTCTTTTTGCATCGTGATGAATCAAAATTCTTTTCCCACCACGGTAAAGAATAATCCAAATCCTGATTCAAAAAAAAAATAAAGACCTTACTTTATTAAAAACATATTTTAGCATTTAAATCCGAGAAGGAAAGAAGTTTTACAGCTATAGTTTAAAAGGTGTTTTTTGTTCGAAGATAGAAAACAAAAAATGAGTAAATAATGTAAAGTACAGCAATAACAATCTAACATCGCGTGTGACATGAAAATGAGATCGTTTTTATTGCTGTATAACACTTGTCTATAAAGTTTACGATAGTAATATAATTTTCAAGCTTAAAGGTGTTTTTAAGATCTTTACCATAAACTTGTAACCATATTTCAATAAATAAACAGTCAACCCATAACAGTTCTTGTGCGAATAACTCGAAAATCAATCGAAACAATTTGCGGTATTTAATTTGCAAATATTATTTTCTAATTCTGTAGAAAACAAATTTTTTTTTTACTTTCAAAAATGCATTAAAAATTTTTTCCATTTTTCGGTATTTTATCATTAGAGAATCTATTTTGGAAGGGAAAGGAAATTGAAATAACAGAATAAAATTCCATTTCAATGAGAAGTAGGTTTGTGTGAATTTAAACCGCTACATTGGCAAGAGTGAAAATTATTTTTTACGATGCAATAAATTTATGGACTTGAAATAATTTTTTTAAAACATCGACTGGAAAATGGGTATTTTATAAATTAAAAAATATATATCAATGCGGGAATGATTTTAATTAATTTTTAGAGTAAATCGTGAGGTATTAAAAAGTGTTACAGATTGAATTAACACCATAAAAAAGATTAAAGTAATCAATTTTAGTGTTATTTTTTAAAATGAATTAAATTTTAGTTTATTAAATTTTTTTATAAGTATAAAACATGAAGATATCGATAAATCGATAACTGATCGATTTCTTCATATTTTATAATAATTAAAGATGACCAAGTAATGAAATCATTATTTTTTATTATAAGAATACTTCTTCAAAATTATTTTTATTATTTCAATTCAATTATTATTTTCAACAATTTTTCACTACAATTTTACTTTATATCTATTATTTTTAACAATAATTAATTCATCACTTACACGAAATTTTAATTATTCCTAAATTCTTTAATTAAATGCATATTAGAAAATAAAAACATCAAATAATATTCAAAAAATTCAATTAGTTCCAAAAAGTTCACTCTATATATTTCTTTTAATATTCAGTTATAGAAACTGAAAATAAAACATAAAATAATATTCAAAAAATTCAAAAAAATTAATTACAAAATTCAATTATTTTTTAAAATTCACTCTATATTGCTTTTAATATTCAATGATTATCTAAAATTTAAACTGAAATTTATTTTTATGAAATAAAATTCAATTTTTATTAAAATATACTATACTAGAAATCAATTATTTAAATAAAAATAAAACGCAATTAAATAATTTATTGAAGAATTGAACGTTTCTTAAAATTCAATTCCCATAAAAAATTGTTATCAACAAATTATCAAATACTTGAATTCTATTAACGAATTTTAATAAAATTTTTAAGAATAATTACATTTTTAGAGAAATTCGATTAAAATTGTATTAAAAATAATTGAAATTCTGCATTGAATTTTATTATTTATGAAAATAATTGAATTCTTGCGAAGAATTTTATTAAAATTTTCAAAAATAATTAAATTCTTGTAAAAAATTAACAGGAATTCAATTATTTTTAAAAATTTTAATAAAATTCTTGGCATAAATTAAAAATAACAAAATTCTTAGCAGATCTTTAATTACTTTCAGAAATTTTAATAAAATTTTTCGCAAGAATTTAAATATTTTCGTAAAATAATAAAAATCTTTGCAGGGAATCAATTATTTTCAATAGTCTTAATAAAATTCTTCGCAAGAATTCAATTATTTAAAAAAATATTAGAATTTTAGCAGAAATTCAAACATTTTAAAAAGTTTTGATAAAACTTTTTTTGGTAGAAATTCAATTATTTTTAAGACAATTTTTAAAAAATTTCCCAAATTCAATTATTTTTAAAAATTTTAATGAAATTCTTTGAAAGAATTCAATTATTATAATCTAAGATTTTAACTGAAATCTATTTTTAAATCAATGTTTATGAGAAAATTCTACCAGAATTAAATTATTTAAATACAAAAATAAATAATTTATTGAATAATTGAATGTTTCTTGGAATTCAATTCCTATTAAAAATTTTATCAACAAATTTTTAAACAATTAAATTCTTTGGACGAATTTTAATAAAATTTTTAAGAATTTTTTCGAGGAATTCGATTAAAATTCTATTAAAAATAATTGAATTCCTAAAAAGAATTTTATTATTTACGAAGAATATTATTACTTTTGAAAATAATTCAAATTTTGCAATGGATTTTATTAAAATTTTTTAAAATAATTAAATTTTTTTACTTTAGAAAATAATTGAATTATTCGTGTGATAAATATTGTTAATTATGAAAATAATTGAAATTTTGACAATTTGATTAAAATTTTGTAATATAATTGAATATCAAAGAAGAATTTTATTATTTGTAAAGAGAATTGAAATTTTGACGAGAATTTTTAAAAATTTTGGAACACAATTGAATTTAGTAACTATGTTACTAAGTTAGTTAGTAACTAACTTACTATTTTCCCTGGAGAAGCTAAATTCGTTGAATTTTTCCAAATCGTCGACTTTGGTGTTTCATTTAAAATAAAATTTAATTCATAGTTAAAAATAACTCGAAAATAGATTATTTTAATCCTTTTTGGTGTTAATTTAATCCTGGAGGGATTAAGCTGTTACACATTATTTTTATCCATTCTGGTGTTATTTTAACACCAATTTTACTGTGTTCCTAAAATAATGTATCAAAATTTTTGGTTGAAAATTAATTGTTTTAGAATTTTGATAGTTTGGAAAAATTTCTGAAGCGACTGGAGAGTTTGGAATGAAAAGACAGTTGAGTGCGAAAAGAAGCATGAAGAGCGAGAAGCGGAGAGAGCGAATAAAAGAGAAATGAAAGAGACTGCCCGATTTGAAGTGACAATGCTTTTGCGCGAGATGGAAAAAAAAGAAAAGAGACTTCCATCTCGAAATAAAACTTCTCGGAATAACGGAACAAGCCAAGAGACAGGTCTCGCGAAGATTCGAATCTAGATGAAGAATGCCAAGCGAGCCATTTACTATCTGATTATCAACTTGTTGCTCGCTATAAACTTGTGTAAACAAGTTAACAATTCTTTTTGCTCATTTTGCCTGCAACGCAAATTACTTAATGACTGATTAATATTTTCTTCAGGATTCACAACTTTCCTAAATTGGAGCATCAAGATTTCGCTCGAGAGTTCCTTTTTGGCCATTTCTCCCCTACCGAAGAAATGTCTCTTTCACAGTTTCCTTAAAAGTAAAAAATTGATGCCGAAAATCTGGATTTTCCTTCGATCCACATTTTCGGTGTCAATTCGTTGCAATTTGCTACTTTGGGTTTGGAGTTTTTTTTCTGTTATCACAAACTGTAAAATCAGTAAATATTCAAATCAGCCAATTTTGACACGTCTTTTCCATCAAAACAAATTTAAAAATTCCTTTTCAATTTTCATTCGGACCGTGTGCTTAATTTCATCAATCGAGACATAGACACTTGAATATTACGAAAAGTGACAATAAATACGAAGTTGTGAGCAATTTTCTCGCACGAAGATATATTTTTCATTCTGAAATATACTCAAGGAAGTCATTTAAAGAGAACGGGAAATATTTTATCAAATAAATCAAATATTTTATTAAACCCATCAATATACTCTTATGTGAAGGCTTTAATCTTGAAGATTATTTTCCAAATAGATAAATATACTAATCTGGGAAAAATTACATATATTAAATATGGAAGCTCATTATTTACTTAAGAATCGGAGGGGGAAAAAAATAATGTTTTTATATAATAAAAATAGTGTTTTGGAAAAAAATATTTTTTTTTCAATTTCCTTAGAACGTAGAGTAGAACTACTGACACACTTCTCAAGTAGCAACCTGAATCTTATATTTTACTGTGCGGCTAAAGTAATTCACAGAAAGTATTATGAAAAAATTACTTCTTAAGTCACGAGTTATTTTTTCGCATGCTAAAATTAAGACACAGTTATAGTGAACTTTTTTTTGTATTTGAATGAGAGAAAAAACTGCGAACTTGAAGGTTTGAGTCAGGAAGATTTTCACATAATGTAAATATGCGAGTAGAAATGGGTTTTGATTTATAAATTTTTTAATTTATAAACATCTAGTTAATTATTTTGTTATTATCGTAAGAGACGATGGTCAACACGAGGTGAAAGATTTTAGTATGGAAAAGATTTGTTTTTAGATAAAAATTGGCTAAATTTTCGAAAAGTGCTCTAATGTTTGAAAAACAAAAATTGTTTGAAACTGGAAAATCGTTTGATGCTGAAAACTTGTTAAAAACTGGAAAATTGTTTGATACTGAAAACTTGTTTGAAACCGAAAAATTGTTTGAAACTGAAAACTTGTTCAAAACTGGAAAATTGTTTGATACTGAAAACTTGTTTGAAACCGAAAAATTGTTTGAAACTGAAAAATTGTTGGAATCTGAAAAATTGTTTCGATTACAGACTATAACATTAAAGATTTGGAAAAATATTTGAAGAAATTCGGTTAAATAAGTCATTGAGAGAAGAGGAAGTAATTTTGTGCGATATTAGCACGATTATTGTGTTTAACAAACGCTGATCAATCAACAAGGGGGAGAATTTACTGTAATAGAGACGTTGAAGGCGAAACCACAGTGTGGTAAACATCCTTTATTAGTCGGACAAGAACAAACGTACATCGGGTCTTGATTGACTATTACCAATATTAATTCCACCTACACTTGTACTCACATTATTCAAAGTGTACAAATTAATTAAATTTTAATTACTTTTTTCTTATTTCTCCCTTGAGAATAATTAGAGACTTTTTATGTGTTTTTGGTATGAAAAACGTTTAATTTGAAATTCATTTAAGATACGTTTCTTTAAACATCAAAATTTTATTTCATTTGCCACAAAGTCGACAGTTTTTTTAAAAAAACTATAATTCTGTTTGTGAATCAGAATATTCTTTAGGGAAAATTCCACAAAGTCAAAATCTACTCTCAAAATCAGGAAAAGGAAAATTTAACTTTTGTAGCATTCTTAAAATTTTTACCTACCCATTTAATACAATTATACCTTTAAATTAAATTAACAAATGATGTTGTTTTACAACTTTTTTTTTAACAAAAACCAATTTTCTTTTCTGTTTCAGGTGAGTTTATGAATTTTTTCTTCAAGTTCTGCGCGATAGAAAAAGCACCAAAAAAAAGAAAGGTATAAAGTGTAAAAATTTTATAAAATGCGTGTAAAAGACAAAGAGACTTTGGGAATGGAAAAATATGGCATGAAAATGATTATTTTATTAGTTTGACACGCGATCGTAGATAGATTTCAATAGAAAGGGTGAGACCATAGGCTTCGTGAATGGCGTGTAATCTTTTTAACGATACTAATAACACCGGAAGTATAATTTAACCGGAGCATTAATGTTTTCATTTTAATGCGTAAACAGAGTGCCGACCTAATTTGATTTAATGGGTATGCACCTTGCTTCTAGAGCGGACGTTAGATTTCTACATATATAGAGTTATTTTTTATATAAAAAGAAGAAGAAAAAGGGGGGTAACGAAAAAAAAATGAAATGAAAGAAACCTTAACGAAAATAATCTCGGGAATATTCATGAGAGGATTATGAAGGTGTTGACTTATGAATGAGTCGTGAATTCATTAGCTTCTGATTTACCATTTACAAATCATGAAACACATACTAGTTTAGAAGAAGAACTATTCTTTTTTTTTCTATTCTTTCCTGCGTTTACAATCTGAATATGAAAAAAATTTTCAATTGTCTCTATTTTCGTTTGCTAATTTTTTTTCATGTAAAAACTGTTTTCTTTATGCTTCTATTTTTCAGTCGTGATAAATTTTTTTTTTTGGATAAAAGAATGATGATAAATTTTCGAGTTGAAAGAAAGACAACTGTTTTCTTTCTCGTACTCTCGAGAGGAATGTTGGAAATAAACCCATTCTTCAGAATACCGCTGTGAGGATGTATTTAACTTTGTCTTTGGTTATATGCTTTCTTACGGGGTCTTTGCTCGACATTTGACATTGGTTTCGCCATTCTGAATTCTCACGAAATCGCTTCAGAAACTGTTATTCGGAAAAAAAAAGAAATCGAAAACAATTAAAGAAACTTTTTTTTGGAATAGTCAGGGCTCGAAGTGGGTCCCCGTAAATCCTGAAAAAATCCGTAACTTTGCATCAAGTTCGTAAAAGTCCGTTTTTTGAAAAAAAAGGTCCGTAAAGTCCGTAATTTTAATCGAAAAGGATGAAAAACTCGTAAATTGTACGTTATAATTTGGAGAATTTTAGAAAAATTACAAATGATTGCAGAAATTCAATTATTTTTAAAAGTAATAAAATTCTTCGCAAAAATTCAATTATGTTCAAAAATTATTTTAAATTCTTGTCAAAATTTCAATTATCTTTAGAAATATTAAAATTCTTCTCCGAAATTCGTATATTTTCAAAAAAAAAACTAAAAAACGTCAACATTTCAATTATCTGTATAAATAAATAACAAAATTCGCTTCAACAAAATTCAATTATTTTCAAACATTTTATTAAAATTCATTAAAAAATTTCAATTATTTTCATAATTAACAATATTTATCACACGAATAATTCAATTATTTTCTAAAGTAATAAAATTCAATTATTTTCAAAAATTTTAATAAAATCCATTGCAAAATTTGAATTATTTTCAAAAGTATAATAATATTCTTCGCACAAATTAAATATTCTTCAATATCTACTATTTTTTTAAGATTTACCAAAAGAATTAAATTATTTAAAAAAGAAATTAATAAAATTCTACAAAAACTTTTAATTATTTTCAAAAAATAATAAAAATTTCACAAGAATTTCATTCATAAGAAATTTTTTTTTATAAATTTCTTCGCAATCATTCAACTATTTTCATAATTAATAAAATTTTACCGGAATTAAATTATTTTCGTAAATAATAAAATTTTTTTTAGGAATTCAATTATTTTTAATAGAATTTTAATCGAATTCCTTGAAAAAATTCTTAAAAATTAAATTAAAATTCGTCCAAAGAATTTATTTGTTTAAAAATTTAATGTTAAAATTTTTAATAGGTATTGAATTCTAAGAAACATTCAATTCTTCTATAAATTATTTATTTTTCTATTTAAATAATTTAATTCTGGTAGAATTTTCTCATAAACATTGATTTAAAAATAGATTTCAGTTAAAATCTTAGATTATAATACTTGAATTCTTTCGAAGAATTTCATTAAAATTTTAAAAAATAATTCAATTTGGGAAATTTTTTAAAAATTGTCTCAAAAATAATTGAATTTCTACCAAAAAAAAGTTTTATCAAAACTTTTTAAAATGTTTGAATTTCTGCTAAAATTCTAATATTTTTTAAAATAATTAAATCCTTGTGAAGAATTTTATTAAGACTATTGAAAATAATTGATTCCCTGCAAAGATTTTTATTATTTTACGAAAATATTTAAATTCTTGCCAAAAATTTTATTAAAATTTCTTAAAGTAATTAAAGATCTGCTAAGAATTTTTTTACTTTTAATTTATGCCAAGAATTTTATTAAAATTTTTAAAAATAATTAAATTCCCGTTAATTTTTTACAAGAATTTAATTATTTTTGAAAATTTTAATAAATTTCTTCGGAAGAATTCAATTATTTCCATAAATAATAAAATCCAATGCAGGATTTTTAATTATTTTTAATACAATTTTAATCGAATTACTCTAAAAATGTAATTACTCTTAAAATTTTTATTAAAATTCGTTAATAGAATTCAAGTATTTGATAATTTGTTGATAACAATTTTTTATGGGAATTAAATTTTAAGAAACGTTCAATTCTTCAGTAAATTATTTAATTGCGTTTTATTTTTATTTAAATAATTGAATTCTAGTATAGAATATTTTAATAAAAATTGAATTTTATTTCATAAAAATGAATTTCAGTTAAAATTTTACATAATCATTGAATATTAAAAGCAATATAGCCTGAATTTTAAAAAATAATTGAATTTTGTAATTAATTATTTTGAAAAAGTTTAATTGAGTTTTTTTAATACTATTTTCAGTTTCTATTTTCTAATATTTATTTAATAAAAGAATTTAACTAATAATTGAAATTTCGTAAAATTAAATGTTGTATAAAGAAATGAATTTGAAAATTGTCAAAGAACTTTTTCGCAAATTATTAAAAGTTATCGATATAAAGAAGAATTTTAGATATAAATTCTGAAAAATAATAATTGAATTGATGATTTTAATTATTATAAATTATTTTTATTAATAATTGATATTAATTGTTATAAAACATTTAGAAATCGATGACTTCGAGTCGAAGACTCGATATTTATTTAATATCATGTTTTATAGTAATGAAAAATTGATTTTCTAGTTTTAAGTAAAATGTTCTTTGATCCGATCTGATTCTATTTTTGTCTGGTCCGTAAATGGTCCGTAATTTTTAATTTTTGATCCGTAATGTCCGTATTTTTACATGCTTTCACTGCTTCAAGCCCAGAATATAGTGTACATTGTGAAAAATTTTATATCCAAAGAATTTTTTAACAAGATTTACAACCATGGCAATAGACTTCTTCCTTGTTTTCTAGATCGTATAAATTGATTTACAGCTCCAGAAAGATTATTCCACGATCTCTCTATATAATCTCTTTATTCTCGAAACTCGAACTTTGAGAATTTATAATGACGCAAAAGAAAAGCTTTTAACAAGTTTATGCACTTGGATAGTGAATGATCTTTAAATTGATGTTCGAATGGGTGCAAAAAAGTTGTAGTTTGTAAAAAGAAAAAAGTGTGGGAATAAGTATGGGCAAAGTATGGAAAAAATTAGGGCCTGGAGAAAATTGAACCCTACAGTGTCAAACCTGACAATGCAAAAAGTGGCAAAAATAGAATTACCAACGAATAGAATGTTGTTGAAATTATAATCTCGCCCTTAGATGATCCTATCGTGACTACTGTACGTGACACCTTTTTCATGAATCCCATTATCTTGACCTGATATAGGAAGGAAGGCTCTATTACCCTTTCTGTGAAAAATACTATAACACTGAACGACTCGGAGAGAAAAAGCTTTGATTACAAGCCAGAAACCCTTCACTAGTCATTTACACCATGAGGCTTCCATGCCAACGAATCACAGGAGTGTGAAGAAACATTATAAACAAGAAGCATCTATATAATTGGGCATTAAAGCGGCTTCTCACTATCTTGATATGCTTGGTAGAAAATGTTTCCTTTCCAAATGGAATGAGAGAGAAAAAAGTGAGAGAAAGATCAAAGGCCAATATACCATCAAAATGTTATTACACACACACACTTGTTTTTTTTTTTTGCCAAAGAGAATAAATATGATACAAAATTAGATCCCATTTTCTGGATCAAGTTTGTTCAATTCGAGAAAATTTAACAAAGTGTTATAAATGAAGAAGAAGAAGAAGAAGAAATGATAATTAGCAATGCTTTTATTTCGTTTTTTACAATTATGCAATTCTGGATAATTCCGCCGCCGCCAGTGGATATTCAAATGATTTCAATTAATGCTCGCTCGTCAATTACAAACGAACGTCTAGTCATTACAATAAACTCCTTCCGTGTTCAAAACGACAGTTCCAACTAATTAGAACAAAAGCCGTAACATGTAAATCCGTACCATAATAATGTCATTCTATCAAAACTATGCCTGGTTACTAAGTGAAGCAATTTCCATGCAAATAATCCTCAGAGCGAGAGAGAGAGAGAGAGAGAGAGAGAGTTAATAAAAAGATTCGAAAAATAGTTTGAAATAGCACATTACTGATACATAATTGGTTGTAGCAATCATTTAACAAGTCATTATAATAGTGACTGTTGGAACCAATGGTTCCATTTGCACGTGCATGTTTCAAGATTACATCTACTTTTATTATCGGCTTTTATCACGAAAACTTGTCCCAAGTTCTTTCTCTCTATATATACTTGAAAGAGGCAGAGGAAGAAATTCCATATAATTGAAAAGTCTCGACTGTAGATTCAAGAAGGCCTGGAGCGACAATGTGACGCCTACGTTCCACTTTGCAAGATAGCAATTTGCAGTGGACTGGATTATATATATATATATACAAATTTTTTTTTAGCTCGTTTGCGGATTTTATCATTAATGCAAATCCGAGCAAATTCAATACGTGTTCAATGTACCGCAGTGAATATTATTACATATTGGAAGGTGAAATTATCTAATTCACTGACTCCTTTCATTCACTCGTTTACTTCATTTATCGTCTTAAAATCCTACGGATAATCCTATATGTTGGATTATGCCGAGAGAGGAGTATAAAAGCCCATTTGGGAAAGTTGCTCTAGCCTCGTAAATGTCTGCCGCCGAGGAATCTAGTCGATGCGAAATGAGACCACCTACTAGGATAGGTGAATCATCTACGCTAAATGAAAGCACGATTCTGCTAATGATCACGATTGGAGTGAAATATCGCTCAATAGTGAAATAACGCCTTTTTCCAGGGAAAATCTATATTCAGCAAATAAAGCGTTTATCGGATGACAATTCATCGTTACCCGCACTCTTTCTTTTTCCACGAATAGATTAAACGTATTGGAGAACCTAAACAAGAACACTGAGAAAACATTATACTTAAATGAAACAGAAAAATAATGTTTGACGATTTTGTTTAATTGAAATTAGTTTGTAAGTTTAATCTCAACATATAGAAAATATCTACTGCATTGATTCAAAAGTATTATTTGTTTGAATAATTATATTTAATTCAAACATATTTTCTGTTACGGTTTAAACAAAAATTATTTTCAAAAATTGTATGTTTGAATCAAACTTAAAAGTTAACTACAAATAATTTAAAATCAATGACAATTTATGTTTGATTTCAATATATAATCTCTTAAACTGAACCAGAAAATATGTTTGAATTAAACTTAAATATTTTTGACTGTATAGCAAAAATATTTTAAGATTGATTTAAACAAAATTTGTCTGAATCAAATAATTTTTTTTCTCAGTGAAGAAGAAGCGAAATTATCTATGGGGAATTTATTAAAAATTATACTAGCATCCAGGGCTCAGATCATCGTCTTTATGAATCAAAAAAAGTCGATTTAGTCGCATAAATTAACAACAAAAGTCACTAAAGGTCGCATAAAATTTCCGAAAAAGTCGAATTAAATTTTAGGAAAAAAACGCCAGAAAGGAAACACGATATTGTCAAAATTGTAAGAAAAAAATCACATTTCTCGCCAACAAATACTTTAACATTAAACAATCTGAAATAATATTTAATAAAATCTAATAAAATGCATGACAAAATTTTAATTAGGTATTTTTAACATTATTTTAAATAATCTGTTTTAAATTTCAATTATTTTTATAAATAATAAAATTCTTCTTCGAAATTCAAGTATTTAACAAAAATTGCAATAAAATTCTTGTCATAATTTCAATTGTCTTTATAAATAATAAAATTCTTCTCTAAAATTCATTTATTTTCAAAAATAATGAAATTCTTCGCAAAAATTCAATTACAGTCAAAATTTTTTTTTAATTTTTTGACAAAATTTTATAAACAATAAAATTCATCAGGGAGAATTAAATATTTTCAAAAGAAATAAAACTCTCTGCAGAATTTCAATTATTTTCAAAAATTTTTTTTAAATTCTCGTCAAATTATCATTATCTTTATGAATAAAAAAATTCATCTTGGAAATTGAATTTTTTTCAAGAGTTCTGATAAAATTCTTTGCAAAATTCAATTATCTTCAAAAGTAAGAAAATTCTTCGCAGAAATTCAATTATTTTCAAAATTTTTTTTTAAATTCTCCAAATTTCAATGATTTTTATAAATATCAAAATTCTTCTTCAAAATTCAATTACTTTTAAACATTTTCAGGAAAAATCTGTTCAAAAATTCAATTATTTTTATAAATAATAAAATTCTACTCTGTATTTCAATTATTTTCAAAGAATTTTAAGAAAATTCTTGTCAGAATTTCAATTATTTATTTATTTATTTCCGTAGATTTGTAATTATCTTTATAAATAATAAAATTCATCCTAGAAATTCATTTATTTTCAAAAGTAATAAAATTCTTCTCAAAAATTCAATTATTTTCAAAATTTTTTTTCTAAATTCTCGTCAAAATTATTATTTTCTTCATAAATAATAAAATTCATCAAGGAAATTTAATTATTTTCAAAAGTCCTGATAAAATTGTTTGCAAAATTCCATTATCTCAAAAAATAAGAAAATGCATTGTAGAAATTCAATTAATTTCCAATTTTTTTTAAATTCTCCCCACAATAATTTCAACTATTTATCAAAATATCAGAATTCTTTTTCAAAATTCAACTCCTTTTAAACATTAAAAAAAAATCTGTTCAAAAATTCAATTATCTTTATAAATATCAAAATTCTTCTCTTAAATTCAATTATTTGCAAAGAATTTTAATAAAATTGTTGTCAAAATTTTAATTATCTTTATGAATAAAAAAATCATCCTAGAAATTCAATTATATTCAAAATATTTTTTTTTTTTTATAAAATCTTATATATATAAAAAAATGTTTTTATCACTCATCTTTAATTATTGTAAAACATGAAGACATCGATTGCTCCAAATCGAAGACTCGGAGTGATCGATTTCTTCATGTATTATAACAATTTTTTTAGAAGTAGTTTAATTTCAAAAAGGTTTGAATTTGAATCTTTTAAAGAATTTTAATTCTTATGGGAAAATAATAATTAAATATTTATTTAAAAAAGAAGTTATTGATGTTATGTTGAAAAATTTGAAAGAAATCTGTAAGTAAACTTAACAGAACATTTTTTTTGAATAAAACTTTTTCCTTTAACTTCAATATTCTGAAAATTAAAAAAATCTCAGTCGCATTTTACTAAAAAAATCTCGAAAAAGTCGATTAGTTGCATCTTTTCATGCAAAAAAGTCGAAAAAGTCGCACAATCCGAGCCCTGCTGCATCGAAAAAAGAAAACCGCATCGCAATGACCGGTGGCAATTTCCCATTATATTCTTGAATTCAAAATCAATTCCATAAATTCTGTATTGATTGCCCGCAGAGAAGTTGCGGTCTCTCCGCGCATCACCGATAAGCAATAATATAAGAGTTAAAACTAATAATCGAGAAAATAATTTAAATTGCACGTTATGAAATGGTATATACGCGGTGTATATAGAAGCTGGGATTGTAATGGCAAATTGAAGTCGGTATCCTTGGTGTTTGTGTGTGTGTGTGTGTGCGCCAATGCACAGACATGCATCTTCACAAAACTGGTAAATAATACATGTTGTGCCAGCAATACATGCGCGAATAAACGAACCCGTTCAGAGAAATGCCGATTCCGCATCAGTAAAACGAGCAAGCAGAAGCACTTTTCCTATTTGTAATCCTGTTGACACGGTTTGTGGACTGAAGGTCAATCCTCACTCAGAGGTACACTGGAGGTACACTGGAGGTACACCAGAGGTACACCAGTGGCACCGACCAGAGGCACCGACCAGTAGCTCGTAAAATCAACTAAAATCACCAGATAGGATTTTAACAACCATCTCATCTCGTCTTTCTCTTTTGCTCAAGTAAAGTACTACCGAAGAGTAAGAAACCCATTTTCTTTAAACATTTATGCCACCAAAAAGAACAGTTTCATATATATTGCCGCTCGGCACAACACTCCACTATAGATGTGGAGATAAATAGATCGGTCGAGCCTTCTGTTGAGTTAAATATTGTAATTTTAGTTAAAACTATACGGAGCACGGTTCGTTCCATGAAACAGACAATGGCCCTAGAAAAAAATTCAAGATACGAAAATAACACACGCTGAAGAGAAAGAAGAGCTATTTTTC
This sequence comes from Leptopilina myrica (nomen nudum), assembly GCA_032872475.1. Taxonomy (NCBI): domain Eukaryota; kingdom Metazoa; phylum Arthropoda; class Insecta; order Hymenoptera; family Figitidae; genus Leptopilina; species Leptopilina myrica (nomen nudum). Next base: position 2,492,991 of record CM065464.1, on the reverse strand, counting down.
CCCTCTCCACTCAAGTCTCCTTTTTTTTCGGTATAATCAAAAAAATAAAAATGCTTCAACCACATGGGGCGCAAAAAAGACGTGTATGTTCGAAACTTGCTGCAAAATTCTTCAAATTCTGAATAGTTGTTGTAACATTTCATTCTTCTCAAAAGGTCGACAATTTTTTCCTTGTGCGGTTTAGGGAACATGGTACAGGTTCAGCGACCATCCGAGCTTTTAATTCTTGACAACTATTTTATTTGTAAAAATTACCAGTACTGTAAAACTTTTACTGCAAGGTACAAAAAGAATGTTTGAATATTGACCCTAGAATTGAAATCAGTCTTCTAAGACAGAAGTGGAGACAAAAGAATAAAAGGAGGATGTTTGGAAAAAATGCCCGAGCACAGGAAAGAAGGATTGAAAAAAAATGTTCTAGAGCAAAGAGAGAAACTGAGGAAGACATAAAACCGTGGAATGCGCCGCTGAATAATTATTTGAAATAATAAATATGCGCGCAGGGAGACTATGCTGGAGAAGCAGGGAAACAGTTTGAAAAACGAAAAGCGAGAATAAGTGAAGCGAGATTGATTGGCAGAGATAAATAGGGGGGAAGTTGAAGGTGGTGGGCACTTTAGTGTGAAAACCGCTGTACGTGGAATGAAAGTACACCGACGAAGGGCAACGTATATATATATATATATATATACAGGGCTCGAAGCAGTGAAAGCATTTAAAAATACGGACATTACGGATCAAAAATTAAAAATTACGGACTTTACGGACCAAAAATTAAAAATTATGGACCATTTACGGATTAAAAATTAAAAATTACGGACCATTTACGCATTAAAAATTACGGACCATTCACGGACCAGACAAAAATAGAATCAGATCGGATCAAAGAACATTTTACTTAAAACTAGAAAATCAATTTTTCATTACTATAAAACATGATATTAAATAAATATCGAGTCTTCGACTCGAAGTCATCGGTTTCTTCATGTTTTAAAATAATTAATATTAATTATTAATTAGAATAATTTATAATAATTAAAATCATCAATTCAATTATTATTTTTCAGAATTTTTATCTAAAATTCTTCTTTATATCGATTATTTTTAATAATTTCTGAAAAAGTTCTTTGACAATTTTCAAATTCATTTCTTTATACATAACATTTAATTTTACGAAATTTCAATTATCAGTTACATTCTTTTATTAAATAAATATTAGAAAATAGAAACTGAAAATAGTATTAAAAAAACTCAATTAAACTTTTTCGAAAAAATTAATTACAAAATTCAATTATTTTCTTAAATTCACGCTATATTGCTTTTAATATTCAATGATTATGTAAAATTTTAACTGAAATTCATTTTTATGAAATAAAATTCAATTTTTATTAAAATATTCTATACTAGAATTCAATTATTTAAATAAAAATAAAACGCAATTAAATAATTTACTGAAGAATTGAACGTTTCTTTAAAATTCAATTCCCATAAAAAATTGTTATCAACAAATTATCAAATACTTGAATTCTATTAACGAATTTTAATAAAAATTTTAAGAGTAATTACATTTTTAGAGTAATTCGATTAAAATTGTATTAAAAATAATTGAAATTCTGCATTGGATTTTATTATTTATGAAAATAATTGAATTCTTCCGAAGAAATTTATTAAAATTTTCAAAAATAATTAAATTCTTGTAAAAAATTAACGGGAATTTAATTATTTTTAAAAATTTTAATAAAATTCTTGGCATAAATTAAAAGTAACAAAATTCTTAGCAGATCTTCAATTACTTTAAGAAATTTTAATAAAATTTTTGGCAAGAATTTAAATATTTTTGTAAAATAATAAAAATCTTTGCAGAGAATCAATTATTTTTAATAGTCTTAATAAAATTCTTTGCAAGGATTCAATTATTTAAAAAAAATATTAGAGTTTTAGCAGAAATTCAAACATTTTAAAAAGTTTTGATAAAATTTTTTTTTGGTAGAAATTCAATTGTTTTTGAGACAATTTTTTAAAAATTTTCCAAATTCACTTATTTTTTAAAATTTTAATAAAATTCTTCAAAAGAATTCAATTTTTATAATCAAAGATTTTAACTGAAATCTATTTTTAAATCAATGTTTATGAGAACATTTTACCAGAATTAAATTATTTAAATAGAAAAATAAATAATTTATAGAAGAATTGAATGTTTCTTAGAATTCAATACCTATTAAAAATTTTAACATTAAATTTTTAAACAAATAAATTCTTTGGACGAATTTTAATTTAATTTTTAAGAATTTTTTCAAGGAATTCGATTAAAATTCTATTAAAAATAATTGAATTCCTAAAAAAAATTTTATTATTTACGAAAATAATTGAATTCCGGTAAAATTTTATTAATTATGAAAATAGTTGAATGATTGCGAAGAAATTTATAAAAAAAATTTCTTATGAATGAAATTCTTGTGAAATTTTTATTATTTTTTGAAAATAATTAAAAGTTTTTGTAGAATTTTATTAATTTCTTTTTTAAATAATTAAATTCTTTTGGTAAATTTTATAAAAATAGTAGATATTGAAGAATATTTAATTTTTGCGAAGAATATTATTACTTTTGAAAATAATTCAAATTTTGCAATGGATTTTATTAAAATTTTTGAAAATAATGGAATTTTATTACTTTAGAAAATAATTGAATTCGTGTGTTATAAATATTGTTAATTATGAAAATAATTGAAATTTTTTAATGAATTTTAATAAAATGTTTGAAAATAATTGAATTTTGTTGAAGCGAATTTTGCTATTTATTTATACAGATAATTGAAATGTTGACGTTTTTTAGTTTTTTTTTTGAAAATATACGAATTTCGGGGAAGAATTTTAATATTTCTAAAGATAATTGAAATTTGACGAGAATTTCAAAAAAATTTTGAACATTATTGAATTTTTGCGAAGAATTTTATTACTTTTGAAAATAATTGAATTTCTGCAATCATTTGTAATTTCTCTAAAATTCTCCAAATTATATCGTACAATTTACGAGTTTTTTTTATCCTTTTTGAATGAAATTACGGACTTTACGGACCTTTCTTCAAATAAAAACGGACTTTTACGGACTTGAAGCAAATTTACGGACTTTTTCAGGATTTACGAGGACCTACTTCGAGCCCTGCGTATATATAACGTTGCAAGAACATTATACGAAACCTTATCTCATTTCACCTTGATCTTGCTCTCTCGCGAACCAAGGATTATTGCAACAAAAGTACTTTCCATAGTCTACGGACCATACGAACGATTTTCAGTTTTTAATCATTAGTCATTTCTTCGTGTTACTCCATTCTTCTTCTTTGTCAACTTTTGCCTTTTCTCACTGGACACGTTTGAAGGCACGTGCGTTCCATCATACTTTTTGCGCCGTTGCATGGCCCTCGAATGGGCACAAACAAGCCAAAGAGAAATTTGCTCAGAGTGAAAATCTAACGATTAAAGACTATCGGACTTTTTTCTTCCTTAAATTGTTTATTGATGGGACAACATTGACCGATTTAGGAATACGACATTAGTTTACCGCTTTTTTTTCCACCTTTTACTTTCCCGCGCTTTTACTTTTTGTCCGAACGTATATATAAATTCTCTCATCATCCAAAGAGATGCATTCGATAAAAATGGGAAATTATTTTCCTCGCGGCTTAAAAAATCACAATCTGGTGAGAATAATTTAGTGATGGAAATGGGAAAAGTTTCAACTATAGGGAATTGATAGAGAAAGTAGGATTAATTAGTGAACGTACCACAATACCGTTGTTTTAACACTCTTGGTGTGTTGTGGTTCCTAGAAGTTCATAATATATATAGGTAGTCAACAGCTATAGAAGGCAAATCAGTGAAGAAAGTCCGAACGGGATAATTAATGTCTGCAAAATTGGAATGCCACCACAAATAAATCATTTTGAGGAACGTCAAAAGAAAATGGTTACAGAAACTTTTCAACGAATTCTAAAGAGTTATGTGAATTTTTAGTGGGTCTGGATTGGTAGTAGGTCTATATAGGACTTGAGTAATTACAAACCACAAGATAGATTTGACTGGAACTCAGGCTTCGCACTTATCTACTAAAACCTAATGTTTACTATTTTTTTTAAGTCACGCTATTATTTGGGTATAGTATTTTTAAATTTCAGCCATGAAAAGCTACTATTTCTGTATTTTTTTAGTATTTTTACTGCTTTAAATTCGCTAATACTAGAAAAAAAACTATTCTCAAAAAATTATAATCAAATTCTTTGAAACGATTGAATTAGTTTCATACAATATTCGAAATTCTATTTTCAATATCTGGTATTTTCATAAATTTTCGAAATTAAAAATTCAATTATTTAACAAAAAAAATTGATCAAATTCATCCAAAATTCAATTATTTTAATAAAAAATACAAATTTCACAGATTTTAATTAATTTAGAATACTAACAAACAAAATTTCGAAAAAATCAATTATTTAAAATATTGTTTTCATGATATTTATTATATCCGGAAATTAATTGTTTAAAACAATGTTAATAAAATTCTTATGAAAATTTTAATTATTTTCAAAAATAACAAAAATTTTTCACAGAAAGTCAATTCTTTTTTAAATACTTCAAAAAAAAAATTCTACAATAATTTAATTATTTTCATAAATAAAAATATTCATGGGACAAGAATTCAATTATATTTAAATTTTAAACGTACATATTAAATTTCTTCTTGTTTTGAATTGTTTTGAAAAATTCTAATAAAATCTTTCGCATGAATACAATTATTATTTTTGTAAATAATAGAAAACTTTTTAAGAATTTAATTTTTTTTTTATTTAATTTTAATAAAATACAACACAAAAACTTAATTATTGTGAAATATTTTAATGGAATACTTTGTAAAATTTAAAAAATTTAATTTTGGATTGTAATAAAATTCTTTAAAAGAATTTAATTATTTTCAAAAGTTTTTTTAAAAATTCACAACAAGCATTCAATTATTTTTAGAAATAATAAAATATTTCAATAGAATTGAATTATTTTCAAAAATTTTAATCAAATTCTCAACAAAAATTTAATTATTTTTAGAAATAATAAAATGTTTTTAAAGAATTCAAATATCTAAAAAATTTTAATTAAAATTATCAAATGATTTCAATTATTTCAAAATTTTGTTTTAAAAATCTTCGTAAAAATTTAAGAATTGAATTATTTCTAAATGTAATCAAATATTTCGAAAGAATTGAATTATTTTCAAAAATTTTAATCAAATTCTCAACAAAAATTCAATTATTTTTAGAAATAATAAAATATTTGTAAAGAATTCAATTAATTGAAAATTTTTAATAAAATTCTGACAAGAATTCAATTATTTAAAAATTTTGTTGTAAAAATCTTCGAAAAATTTAAGAATTGAATTATTTATAAAAATAATAAAATATTTCGAAAGAATTGAATTATTTACAAATATTTTAATAAAATTCTCACAAGAATTCAATTATTTAAAAATTTTGTTGTAAAAATCTTCGTAAACATTTAAGAATTGAATTATTTAAAAATTTTTTTTTAAATTCACAACAAGCATTCAATTATTTTTAGAAATAATAAAATATTTGTAAAGAATTCAATTATTTAAAAAAATTTAATACAATTCTCACAAGAATTCAATTATTTCAAAATTTTGTTGCAAAAATCTTCGTAAAAATTTAAGAATTGAATTATTTCTAAAAATAATAAAATATTCAGAAAGAATTGAATTATTTTCAAAAATTTTAACCAAATTCTCAACAAAAATTCAATTATTTTTAGAAATAATAAAATATTTGTAAAAATTTCAATTATTTAAAAAATTGTAATAAAATTCTCACAAAAATTCAATTATTTCAAAATTTTGTTGTAAAAATCTTCGTTAAAATTCCATTTCTTCCGGAATAATAACAATTTCTCGAGAATTTAATTATTAAAATAAGAATATTCATAAAATTAGTCGAATTATTTAAATTTTTTTATAAAATTCTTCTGATAAGTTAAATGATTTCTATAAATATTGAAATTCTTTCATGAACAATAAAATTCGTTGCAAAAATTCAATTTTTAGCATTAGAATAAAAAGGAAGTAAATATTTTCTATCAAAATTAGGAAAACGTCAGGAAGATAAAATACAGAATTGAATTCTTGGCTGTTTTGCAGTTTCTAAAATTTTTTTATTTATCGTCAAGTTTAATTTTTCGGTAGTTACGTTTTTGATTTCTTTTTTTTTGTGTTATTTTTAAAGTTACTTTTGGACTTTTAACTTTTTTTGAACCTCTTGGACTTTTCTAAAATTAATTAAAGTCTGTTTACAGCTCAAATGTTCACTGAGAAAAAAAATTATTTGATTCAAACAAATTTTGTTTAAATCAAACTTAAAATATCTTTGCTATACAGTCAAACATATTTAAGTTTAATTCAAACATATTTTCTGGTTCAGTTCAAGAGATTATATATATTGAAATCAAACATAAATTGTCATTGATTTTAAATTATTTGTAGTTAACTTTTAAGTTTGATTCAAACATACAATTTTTAAACATAAATTTTGTTGAAACTGTAACAGAAAATATTTTTGAATTAAATATAATTAATCAAACAAATAATACTTTTGAATCAATGTATCAGTAGATATTTTTTATATATTGGGATTAAACTTACAAACTAATTTCAATTAAACAAAATCGTCTAAAACATTTTTTTTGTGTTTCATTTAAGTATAATGTTTTCTCAGTGTTCGGCCAAAAAGGATTTTGTTAAAAAAAAAAACAAAAAAAAAAACTCAAACTTGAAATTTTAAATAATGAATTAATTTTGAAAATGTTTTGGTATAATTGAATCAGTTTCTGAATAAGTATAAAAATGCGAGAAATAAATTCTTGTAACGAGCTCATTGTATGTGAAATAAGAGACACATAAATTTTGTTAGCTGTGGCAATTATTACGATCACAATTCCCATGGGCAATTTCCCATTTCTGTATTTCTTGTTTTATTGTCAAAAGCGAGACAGACTGATTCCTATTTTGCACGTGATGATGCGTAAGTTTTACCAAGAGCACGTGGCGCTCGCTACTTTCCAGCACGACCTATATACAATAATTTTTCTTATAATTTGCCGTGTTCCGCTCTTCCCCTCTCGTCCTGTAAGTGAATCTAGGTCCCTTTCTACTCTGGTGCATCATCTCTTCCGCCTCACTTTTCTTACGCCTTATTCATAGTTATGCAATGAGTTCATCGATCCAACTTTTACACTATACACAACGAGAATTTGTCCTCTATATAGTCCTTTGTTTTCTTTCTCTCTTTCTTTCTCGTATTTTACATTTAAGAATAGATTTTTTTTTTTTTTTGCAGCAAAATTTTTTTTTTCCCCTTGAGAATATAATTTATTGTCCTCAGTCGACGTCCTTGCACTTGAAAATGTATAAGAGAAGGGAGAGAGAGCAGGAAGCTCTCTCGGTGAGTCGTGACCGAGATTTTAAAGTTCGTGGTCATGGCATTCAAATCAGATGGTGAAAAACGTGCTTACAATTTATTGTTACTTTTCAAATATGAGATTTGCCAGGACGAGAACATTAATTTTACTTGAAACGAGCTCACTTTCGCCACAAAACATCAAGTCATTTGTTATATCAGTTTTAAAGGTTTTATTCGCAACAAAAAAAACGGAATTCCCGATTCTTTGAAAAAGAAAAATTTTCTATAGTAGAAAATAAATCATAAATTCGATAAGATTAATAAAATCTACTCATGGGAAAGTAATAAGTTTTTCTGATAATTATGTTATATTGGATACTGCTAACATTTTCTTTACGTATACCGTACGCAATAAAGATTGCGGAAGAAGAAAAAAAGTGTCTGAAATTTCTTCTTTCCTTCTTCGTATTGGCTATATATAAACTTTTCTTTGAAGCATAAGTCTGGGAATGAAATCATTATGACAAATTGACTGTGATGATAAATATCGATATTTGCAAGGTGGGAAAAATTCTCCGCATGTTGTCCGCCCTTAAAAAAGTAATCTCTGATTATCAGATTATTAATAACTGCGGCTTTAATGAAAATGGATTGTGAAAGAGATGGTACTGCGTTATCAAAATGGTGGGTTCAATTAATTTCTTTCCGGCGAAGAAGAAGTTGGCTGTGTGCAGTTGTAGTGTACCTCGTTTTGCTAGTTGCCAAGTCAGTAAGGCGGAACATCCCGCCTCAACTAATCTCGAGAGCGTGAAAATCATTTATCAGAGTTAATAAGTAAACGGTCCATTTTGTTCGTTTGGAAAATTTATTTTTCTTATTGCACTGATTTCACGCTTTTTTTCTTTCAGTTTGCAGTTCACCAAAGGGAATCGCAGTGAAACGAGAGGTGTTAAAATAACATCAGAATGGATTTAAATAATCTGCAACAGTTTAATCACTCTAGAATTAAATTAACAGCAAAAAAGATTAAAATAATCTATTTTCGAGTTATTTTTAACTATGAATTAAATTTTATTTTAAATGAAACACCAAAGTCAAGGATTTGGAAAAATTCAACGAATTTAGCTTCAAAAGGGAGAATAGTAAGTTAGTTACTAACTTAGTTACCAACTTACTAAATAAATTAGTAACATAGTTACTAAATTCAATTGTGTTCCCAAATTTTTAAAAATTCTCGTCAAAAATTCAATTTTCTTTGTAAATAATAAAATTCTTCCCTGATATTCAATTATTTTACAAAATTTTAATCAAACTCTTGTCAAAATTTTAATTATTTTCAAAAGTTTTCTAAAATTCCATAATTTTCAATATCTACTATTTCAGTAAAATTTTCCAAAAGAATTCCATTATTAAAAAAAATTTTTAAACGATTCTACGCAAACAATCCATTATTTTTATAAATAATAAAAAGTTTTACAAGAATTAAATTATTTACACATTTTTTAAATAAATTTCTTCGCAATAATTCAATTATTTTTATAAATAATAACATTTCTACAGGGATTCAATTCTTTTTATAAATAATAATATTCTTCTAGGAATTCAATTATTTACAAATTTTTTATAAATTTCTTCGCAAAAATTCAATTATTTTCATAAATAATAAAACTCATTGCAGTATTTCAATTATTTTTAATTCAATTTTAACCAAATTCCTCGAAAAAATGTAATTATTCTTAAATAATCTTTTTAAAATTCGTCCAAAGTATTTAATTTTAATATTCTCAAAAATTATAATCAAATTCTTTGAAACGATTCGATTATTTTCAAAAAATATTCGAAATTCAATTATTTTCAATATCTGGTATTTTCATCGAAATTCCGCCTTTAAAATTCAATTATTTAACAAAAAATTGATAAAATTCATCAAAAATTCAATTATTTTTATAAATAATAAAGATTTCACAAGGATTTAATTAATTCAGAATTGTATTATCAAATGAAATTTCGAAAAAATCCATTATTAAAAATTAAAGTTTCATAACGTTTATTCCATTTCGAAAAAATTAATCGTTTACAACAATCTTTATAAAATACTTATAAAAAATTCGAGTTCTTTAAAAAAGAAAATATTTTTCACAGAAATTCAATTATTTTCATAAATAATAAAATTCTTCTTAGGAATTCAATTATTTACAAATTTTTTATAAATTTCTTCGCAAAAATTCAATTATTTTCGTAAATAATAAATTCATTTGCAGAATTTAAATTATTTTAATGCAATTTTAATCAAATTCCTTGAAAAATGTAATGATTCTTAAAAATCTTCTTCAAATTTGTCCAAAGAATTTAATGATTTAAAAAATTTGTTGATAACATTTTTCATGAGAATTTAATTTCAAGAAACATGAAATTAATAAATTATTCAATTTTCTATTTAAATTATTGATTTCACGTAGAAATTACTAATAAAAATTATTTTAAAAATGAATTTCAGTTAAAAATTTTAGATTATAGTATTAACAGCATTATAAACGTGGATTTTTAGAAATAATTAAATTTTCAAAAAGTTTCAAACTAAAATCATTGAAATTCTAAATTTTCATATTTTTGAAACAAAAAATTCTGTAGAATTCTTTTTAAAACTTTTTTATGGGATTTTTATTGAAATTATTTCAAGTTTTAATTCTTTAAAATATATTTAATTGCAGAATTTCCGAATAATTGAAATTTTGTAAAATTGAATTGTTAATGAATGAAAATTCTCATAAAGCTCATCGCAGCGTTTCAATTATTTTTCATACAATAATAATTGAATTCGTTAAAAAAAGTAATTATGTTCATGCAAGTTTTAATAAAATTCGACAAAAGAATTGAATTATTAAAAAATTTGTTACTAAAATTCTTTATGAGAATTGAATTTTGAGAAACATTCAATTATTCAATAAATTATTTACTTTTGCATTTAAATAATTAAATTCTTGTAGAATTTTCTAATAAAAATTGATTTTAATTTCATAAAAATGAATTTCAGTTAAAATTTGAGATTATAATTGAATATTAAAAGAAATATAGAGTGAACTTTTTGGAAATAATTGAATTTTCAATATTAATATTTTTAAAAAGGTTTAATTGAATTTTTTGAATATTATTTGATGTTTATATTTTCTAATATTCATTTTATTAAAAAATTTACGAATAATAGAAATTTTGTGAAATTGATTAATTAATTATTATTAAAAATAATAGATTTAAAGTAATATTGTAGTTGAAAATTTTTGTAATTAATAATTGAATTTAAATAATGAAAATAATTTTGAAGAAGTATTCTTGTAAAATAAAATAATGATTTTATTTTTTGGTCATCTTGAATTATTACAAAATATGAAGAAATCGATCAGTTATCGATTTATCGATATCTTCATGTTTTATAGTTATAAAAAAATGTAATAAACTATAAAATTTCATTAATTGTAAAAAATAAAACCAAAATTGATTATTTTAATCTTTTCTGGTGTTAATTTAATCAGCAACACTTTTTGGTACCTCACGATTTACTGTGAGGTCCTCCTCAACATAATATATGTTGAGGATTATGGTGACGACCATACCTGAAAATTCGACAGTTGAAAAATTCAATTCAGCAATGATCTTCAGTCACAAGAAGAATATGTTGCACATAGTCTAAAATTTGTAGCATCTGTTAATAATTTTTTGTTGATGAAGCATTAAAGAAGTGTTCGATTTTCTTCCACTTTTTTATTCTAACCGGTATGAAATTGGAATTTCGCGATAGAATAAGAAGGTGATTAAGATCCGCCTGATCGTGACAACCTTATTTCAAAAGGGAGAGATGACTATGAAAGGCGCGCAGCACATCATCGTGTATATATATATTTGAGGCAAAAACAGAAAATCAAAAAATTGTTGTATAAGTAGGAAAGTTTTCTTGGAAGTGTACTTACCTCGCTAGCGCTGGTGTAATTGGTGGTCAGTTTGATTTGCGGTCGAATTTTTCCAGGCGATTCACGGGTTTCTTTCGCGGAAGTAGGTGGCGTGACGGTCGCATCCTTAAGAGAAATTGGTTTTTTCGTGGCCATTGTGGCACTCGTCGATGCCGCCGATGTTTTTACTCTGGCTTCAGTTGAAACATTACTCATAATCGCTGTTGTGGTCGAAGTTCCCGTATTAGTTGACATAAGCGTCGTCTGTTTCGCCCTCACTGGAACACGACTCGTCGATTGCGACGGTGGCAGTGCCAAACATCCACATATCGTTATTAAAAATCCTATCAGCCGTAAAAGCTTCATTGTCCTCAATTTGCGTTTGGTCTTAAACCGTCAATTATTACAGTTTTAGAAGTTAATTCCTCCAAAGTATCTAGTCCCGTACCATTCGTGATCGATTTTCTGCAACAGAATATAATTTATCCATATGAGATACATGGTTTTTAGAAACTTTCAAGGATCATGGGGTGTTACATGTTTTTGCTGTTAAATGAAACGATGTTAATCGCAAGTTAGTAGGAAATTGTGAAATGAATCCCTAGCTGATGGAGTATGATTATGTCATGAAGATGATTTCGTGACATGATCTTGATGACATCAAAATTATTAGGGAAAAAAATTGTAGTGTTTTGTTGTTGTTGAATTTTGGACCAAGAGGATCATAAAGTGCATAACGTTTTCTTGTTCGTGCTTATCAATAATTTTTCCGCTAATGATGGAAATTATTTTTCTCCTCAACTTCCTTCATTAAGACACTATAGGGAAAAATTATATTCGTGACTTTCCTCCCTGATTCGTAAATCACTTCTAATCATACTGTTTGGGATACATAAATATCATTTTGAAATTAAATGGCAGGTGTTCCCGCGCTATTCCTATTGTGATTGAAATGATGAAGTACGGAAAGAATCCCGGAAGATGCCGCGGCATTTTTTAATTTCTTCATAAAGATGATAGTAATTATGTGACCATTTAGGAAAAGCTTCGACTTTGCACACGATAATTAATTTTTGAAGAAGTAGCAAAAAAAGTTGCTTTCAGACTAAAAAAAAAGTATGATGTAGAAAAATTAAACTTGCCGACCAGGAAAACACACGTTTTAGGAACTTTGCAAAACAGAAAAAAATTCGGAAAAAAGTCATTCAAAAGTTTAAAAAAAAAGCAATCAAAAACAATTTAAACATATTTCTTCTTCTCTTCTTGTTTTATTCACGGTTCATGAGTACAAAAAAAAAGATTGAAGGTGTTAAAACCCAACCGAATTAATGAGCTACCATGCGGCGTTTCAAACATACATATATATAAAGGAGGCAACGCAACATTAAGTCATTAAAGTGATAACTGGAAAATTAAAAAATTTATTTGAATTTTTATGGAATTTTTTTCCAGTTCTTTTCTTCTCCTATAATGTTAGCCATTGAATGCAGAATAATACGGAAGAGGCAAATTTCATGGTTATCATAGAAAATCCATTCGAAATTTTCCGCCAAAGTGAAAATGGACAGTGAAGAGAAGGTCTTTACTTCTAAGAGAGAAAGAGAATGAGAGAAAAAAAAAATATCGTTACCGTTAAGGAAGCCGGGAGCTCTGTTACTCTTCTCGTTTCCATTGAAGCTGCAATGAGATACGAAGGAGCTCAAGCGAGTTAGAAACTACGTGGGAAGAGAAGCGAAGTAGAGATTTTAGAATTGATATATTACAAGTTTACCGAATGAAAATCAAAACTACTCCCAAAGACAATATAGGAACATTTTTTCAATCCTTGTAATAATTAGAACACTCTCGAAAATTGACTTTTTCTTTTCTCATCCAAGAAATACTTTTTTTTTTTTTAATTCTCCATACATGATTCATTATGACAATGGAAACATTTTTCCACAACCTGTCTTGAGAATTATAAATTTCTTTTGATATCAGTTTTTTTTCCTTTTCTTAATATTCATTATCCAATTAAAGCATTTCTTCGAATTTTTGGTTTTTGGGTAATTATCTATCTCTCTGAACCTTTCTCTCTCAACCTTTCTTCTCTTAAAAATGAGGACGGACATTTTTTTTAAAAACAATTTTCTAGTGAATTTTTTTCATTAACGAAGAGTTGAAAATTTTTTTTGGGAAGTACCGTTTTCTTTATAAAGTTTGATAACTCTTAGAAAGCCAGATTGGAACATCCAGGATTTTGAATTATCGAAAATTTGTTTTAATGCGATTCTAACTGCGAAATTTTTATGGATTGGTAACAACCTACAGATTATTGCTATGGAATGTTGTTTTAGCAACCTTTATGAATTTATAAGCAAATAAATTACTAGGTCTGTGGATCACTTATATAAGTTTAGATAAACTATAAATTTCTCTCATTCATTAATAATAATTAATAAATTTTGAAGAAATTAAAAGAAAGATTGGCAATTATGAGACATTGGTAAAAGTATATATTTGAATTTTTTTCCGGTTCTGTTAGGATGTGTTATTATAAGAAGCAAGTAATTTTTGCGTTTGAGCATTGGCATTGCAATTGTACACTAAATTACATCGTAACGTCTCCAGTAAAAGTGGTCTTCCACGCAATTCTCGTTTTTTTTTTTTTTTTTTTGTATCATACGTTTCTTTATTCACTTTCCGTGCTGCTGCTTTTACACGCAACGTGCGAGCGCTTGTCAGACAAGTTTTTTTTCCCCCTTCGCATTTTGTTGCAACTCTTTCGAGCGCATACAACTGACTTTGGTTATTATATTGACTTAAAGATCCCTCTGCGTGCGTATTGCCAATCATTTCGTTATAGCCTCTCTTATCTTCCAAATAAACAATAAGTCGTTAACTGAGAAAAGTAGCCCGGAAAGAGAGTGCAAATGTTTAATTAACGAGTTCCGGATAACGGATGCTGTTTAGGAAAAAAGGACTGATGCGCGCATTCATGCTACCCTCCAAATATTTTTACAATTTTCAGGCCTCGGATTTTATGACTTTTTCCACTTTTTTCGATTGTTTTCAAATAATGCGAATTTTATCGATTTTTATTAATAAATTGCGACTTTTTACACTTTTCTTCCAAATTTTGAGACTTTTTCAACTTTTCTTCCAAATTTTGCGACAAAATACAATATTTTTGGTATAAAATGCAATTTCGATTTTTATACCGTGCAAAATATAACTTATAGACAAACTTTTGGAACTTTATTTTTCAATCAGTTTTCTAATTAAGTGTTTCAAAATATTAGAATTAAAAAGATTTTCAATAATTCAAATTCTGTAAAATTTAATTCAAACTAAATCATCTTTTCAAGTTTTTTATTCCAATTTTTAAAAATTAACTTTTCAAGAATTTTAATTGAAAATTTCTGAAATAATATTAATTTATCAAAAATTATAATAAATAATTTTCAAGTGTAGATTCAATAAAAATAAAAATTAACGAAACATAGGTTTTAAAAATAATATTAAAATAGTTTTGGAAAAGAATAATTCTCTGAGTTATTACGTTCTATGTTTTTTAAACTCAATTATTTTCAATATTTCCGAAAATTAAAATTCATACACAAAATAATAAAATTAAAATTGTTCAAAATTATTTTCAACATTTTGGAGAAAATAATCATATATTCCAAATTTTCAATTAAAATTCTTGAAAACAATTTTGTTTTAAGTTATTCAAAAATTCTTCAATTATTTTTGAAAAATTATACATTACAGTATTTATAAAAAATTAATTCTTACAATTGTTTTATTACAATTTTTTAAGAATCAATTACCTTCGAATAAAGTAAATAGAATTTTTTTAAATTTACTACTTTAGAATTTTTCAGAAATAATTTATTTATAATTACAATTTTTTGAAAAATTTCATTAATTTTTTTTTATATTTTTAAAAAACAATTATTTTTCGTAAGATTTTGACAAATTTTGAATTATTTTTTAAATGTTTAACTAAATTTAAATTAGTTTTGAAAAGATTTGCCTAAATGTCAATTTTTTAGACATTTTTTAATTATATTTAATTATAAAACTTTTTGTATTTTCAATAAATAATTTGGAAATATTTTTAAAAAGTTAATTTTTACGAATTTCTTTATTAAAATTTTCGAAAATGTTCTACCTTCATTAATATCTTTGAATAGAAAAATGTAAGGTTTAAATTGTTATAAAAAATTTCATTTTATTTAAATAATTGATTTTTTGAAGAAATTGCAAAAAATGATTAATAATTCATATAGGAAATTGATTTAGAGATGAAGTTTAGTTAAAAATTGTAGAAAGTAATTAAATTTCTAAAAGGGTTATAGTTTTAATTTTTAGAAATTTAATTTTTTATTTACCATTACAATTTTTTGAAAAATTTGATTAATTTTTTTATACTTTAAAAAAACTTAATTATTTTTCGTAAGATTTTGACAAATTTTGAATCATTTTTTAAATGTTTTACTAAATTTAAATTAGTTTTGAATAGGTTTGCCTAAATGTCAATTTTTTAGACATTTTTTTATTATATTTATTTGTAAAACTTTTCTGTATTTTCAATAAATCATTTAGAAATATTTTTAAAAAGTTAATTTTTACGAATTTTTTATTAAAATTTTTGAAAATATTCTACTTTAATTAATATCTTTAAATAGAAAAATGTACGGTTTAAATTATTGTGAAAAATTTGACTTTTTTTTATTTAAATAATTGATTTTTTGAAGAAATTGCAAAAAATGATTAAAAATTCATGTAGATAATTGATTTAGAGATGAAGTTTAGTTAAAAATTGTAGAAATTAATTAAATTTCTAAAAGGGTTATAGTTTTAATTATTAAAAATTATTAAACTTGAAAAGTTGAAATTTAAAAAATTTGATTTCCTGTGAATAAAGAAGTAAGAAGTATTTGAATATTTATTTAGCAAAATTATACAATTTTTGATTAATTTAATTTTTTGAGACAGCACTGAATTGAATAATCGACTTTTTTTCTATTTTTAATCGACGAAAGCGACTTTTTTTGTTCTTTAAAGTCGACCCGAGGCCTAAATTTTAGAATCTAGTTTAGAAACTAATTTTCAAAATGAAGTAGGCGCTCAGTTTTCATAAAAAGAATCGAAAAAAGTCCACGTAGAAAGGCGCACTAAATAATACACCTAATATCCAGTGTGACATTGTCATTATCTAATTTTTCGATAAGAACAAACTGCATTCTAATTATATATTTCCATTGGCATATTGCTATCTCCAATATATGTACCTATAGGATTCGAATGAAATGAATTTGACCCACTTTTTCGAATGTTGCTCGCGATAATAACGAAAGTCGATAGTACCGAAAATATAATATTGCAATCTAATCATCAAAATGATAGGAATCGGCATCGTTTGGTGGTTCTTGATCTGGAAACATTTGCAACGAATCGATAAATTTAACGGTGCTTCGAGATTGGTGCTCTAATAATATGCGTTTTTGCCATGCATCGCGCGTGCCTCCAGTCATGACATACCGTCAAAAAGAGCAATATAGATGAAGAGACAGAGAGAGAGAGAGAGAGAGAGAGAGAAGCAAAAGTAGAGCATCTATACTTCAAAGTATATATAAAAGTCATATAGGCGCGAATAAAAATCATCGAATAAGGTCACGTGGTATAAAATTATCATGCATACGATGATGCAATACAACGGTTTAATACAAGTGCATCGAACCATCAGATTATGCACTGTTAGAAATATGTCTATACTTAAAATTTTTTTCAAACATCAATTGGGTCATTCTTTGTATATATGTTCTCGTTTTTTGAAAACTAAACTAAGCAGAGAAAAGTCTTCTTCTTAAAGGGTGAAAGTCTAGAGGGTTTAACTTTGATTAGAATTCTAATCTGAGGATTGACAACCAATTTTTTGGAAAATGAGGGAGAATAAAAAAACAACTAATTCGATTATTTTTAAAAATTTTTAAATGGTTCTTTTATTGAATAAGGATTTAATGATATTTGTATTAAATAAAATGATTGTCAGAATTCTTAATCATTTGTGGGAATTATTCAGGATTTCAAGTGCAATTGGGAAGTGCGGTGGGTTTGAGAGATATGAAATAAATACTGTGATATAGTGTTTGCGTAAATTAATAAAGTACGAGGTGGCACAATTTTACCGTTGAGCTTGTGATCTACTGTGGCGGGTAACCGCATTCAATGATGGTTTTTGCTGCTATATAACCTTTTATCCTGCGGTAAATGCTTTGCGTGCTTTTCAAATTAACATTTTATACATTATATCTAATGCATATTATCATCCAACTTCACACCGCACTCTAATCAACCGAAAATAGTCATCAATTTATTGAATGCTTCCGGTATCATTTCTCTTTGCAGATAAAATATGTATATGCGAATTTACATTTTTCAAAAGAGGAAATTCGTTTAATTTTCAGTATTTTATAAACTTTTACCAAGTTTTATAAAGTTTTACTAAACTTTTACAAAGTTTTATAAAGTTTTACTAAACTTTTACAAAGTTTTATAAAGTTTTACTAAACTTTTATAAAGTTTTATAAAGTTTTATAAACATTTACTAAACTTTTACAGACTTTTACAGACTTTTACAAACTTTTACAAACTGTTTACAAACTTTTTACAAACTTTTACAAATTTTTATAAACTTTTAGTATAAAGATGAATTAAATTACTTTCTTTAGTACTGTATATAGATACAGAATTTTCGATGTGAAAATCCCAAGGCGAGATAAAGATGTTAAATATAATTTCTATTACTACAATTACTCAACCGTGGAGAAGAAATTATGGCAACTAATTTACATTAAGGAGAGTAATCGCTTTTTACTTGCGTCGATATAATACCAGAAGCCATACTCTAAATTGAAGTAATTTAGTGGCACTTTTTTTTTATTTTCCTTTTCTTTTTCTTATTATTCTATCGTTAAATTCTCGTATATTAAGACCTTGTGGTCAATGGTGGAGATAAAAAGATATAGAGCCACTTGCTTTTATAATCAGTGGCAGTACTTTATTCAATGAGCGAATAAATTCAGAAATAGAAAATTTATTCATTCTCAAGAAGTGATTGCGACTATTTTGAATTTCGTTTTTCTTTCTTATTTTCCGATTCTAGTTCCTCATGTATTTTAATTTTTAACTTCATTCTCAAGAGTGGAAATAAGATATTGAAAATTATTGTACTTTTCCTTGATCCCAGAGACTTTGTACACTTGATAATTAATTTTTAAAAAAGTGTCTTTCAAACTAAATAAAGAAGCGAAAAGTAACTTTCAGACTAAAAAAATAGTAAAAAAGTAACTTTCAGAATAAAAAAAGTAGTAAAAAAGTAACTTGCAGATTACAAAAATCAGGAAAAAAGTAACTTTCAGGCTAAAAAATGTAGTACCTAAAAAAGTAGATGTAGATAAATGAGAGAAAGAAAGAAAGAGTATATTATAAATATATTTAATATCAAAGTACGAAAACTCTCCGTTCTTTCATTAAGTAAGCAATAAAAAGCAAATTGAAGCCTTTTTCAATAAAAAAAAAAAAGAAAACGGCTAAAAATTATTTTATTATTTTATTCCATCGAAATTAAAAAGTCGAACAAAAGTATAAACACGGATTCACTTTTTCTCGGAAACTCTCTTTCTACATTGCACTGTCTATACAACAAAGTATTACACAGAGTAAGATTATTGCATTTTTCACGCCTCAAAAATAAAAAAAAATAAAAAAAAAAAGATTAAATCATTTCGAGTCAATAACAATTCTTCTGAGAAATAATTCTTTGAATATTTTTCGCTAAAAAAAAAAGCTCTCGCCTTTCCCTCCCCGTTCACTGTTTGTGATATAGATAAATGGACAAAAATCGGTTAATATTTTTCCTTCCACCGCGAAACCAATAATCTCTTTGGCGAAAATTGTTACGATCTTTTGCCATTTTGTCGAGTAAGGGGAGAATCTCTCATTGCGCGGAGCCTTTGTTGTGTTATAAAGAGAAAGAGAGAGAAGGGAAAGATAGGAATAGGAACAAAGACATTGGAATCTCAGATCATCGATATAGCCTAATGCGCGGAGATAAATGAAAAGCGGCACTTGTTGTCCAAGGCCTCTTATTATCTAATGAGTGGAGAACTGCATTGCTTGGGGAGGGTAAATTTACTTCTTCAATATATATATATACATATATATTGTAGAAGAAGTCAATGGCGCGGCACGGTTAGCGTTGAACAGTATTTCGTCTCAGCTTATACCGCAATAAAATAAAACTGTAATCTTTCAGTCACGCTGAATGCCACGCTTCTTATAAAGATTGTGTACGAGAATTTCCGTTTTACGAAACATTTGCTTCCTTAGTTGAGTTTGATTGTCATCGCTTCAAATTATTGTCAATTTATTATAAACTTGGATATGGGGATTGGGAAATTATAGCGCCACAAGGGTTCCACACTTTTCGTAAGTCACGCCATCTGGTGTGTGACTTCAAAAATCGCGGCGTCTTTCTCCCTTCAAGTGGTACGATACTTATGTTTTTTGGGTTTTTATTTCCAAAATTTTATTTCTATACTATTTTATACCTCAAAATTACTTTTTACTTTTAATTCCTAAAATCCAAGTTTATTTAAATATAACGCGCTCGCCCAAGAAAGGTATTCTTCACTCAGAAAAAAATGCTATTGACAGGGCTTGAAGTAGGTCCCCGTAAATCCTGAAAAAGTCCGTAACTTTGCTTCAAGTCCGTAAAAGTCCGTTTTTATTTGAAGAAAGGTCCGTAAAGTCCGTAATTTCATTCAAAAATGATGAAAAACTCGTAAATTATATACGAAATAATTTGGAGAATTTTTAGAGAAATTACAAATTATTACAGAAATTCAATTATTTTTAAAAGTAATCAAATTCTTCGCAAAAATTCAATTATGATCAAAATTTTTTTTAAAATTCTCGTCAAATTTCAATTATCTTTAGAAATATTAAAATTCTTCTCCGAAATTCGTATATTTTCAAAAAAAACTAAAAAACGTCAACATTTCAATTATCTGTATAAATAAATAGCAAAATTCGCTTCAACAAAATTCAATTATTTTCAAACATTTTCTTAAAATTCATTAAAAAATTTCAATTATTTTCATAATTAACAATATTTATAACACACGAATAATTCAATTATTTTCTAAAGTAATAAAATTCAATTATTTTCCAAAATTTTAATAAAATCCATTGCAAAATTTGAATTATTTTCAAAAGTATTAATATTCTTTGCAAAAATTAAATATTGTTCAATATCTACTATTTTTTTAAGATTTACCAAAAGAATTAAATTATTTAAAAAAGAAATTAATAAAATTCTACAAAAACTTTTAATTATTTTAAAAAAATAATAAAAATTTCACAAGAATTTCATTCATAAGAAATTTTTTTTTATAAATTTCTTCGCAATCATTCAACTATTTTCATTATTAATAAAATATTTCAGAGATTTAATTATTTTTGTAAATAATAAAATTCTTTTTAGGAATTCAATTATTTTTAATAGAATTTTAATCGAATTCCTCGAAAAAATTCTTAAAAATTAAATTAAAAATTCGTCCAAAGAATTTATTTATTTAAATATTTAATGATAAAATTTTTAATAGGTATTGAATTCCAAGAAAAATTCAATTATTCAATAAGTTATTTATTTTTTTATTTAAATAATTGAATTCTGGTAGAATTTTCTCATAAACATTGATTTAAAAATAGATTTCAGTTAAAATCTTAGATTATAATAATTGAATTCTTTCGAAGAATTTCATTAAAATTTTAAAAAATAATTGAATTTGGGAAATTTTTTAAAATTGTGTTAAAAATAATTGAACTTTTACCAAAAAAAGAGTTTTATCAAAACTTTTTAAAATATTTGAATTTCTGCTAAAATTCTAATATTTTTTAAAATAATTGAATTCTTGCGAAGAATTTTATTTAAACTATTAAAAATAATTGATTCCCTGCAAATATTTTTATTATTTCACAAAAATATTTAAATTCTTGTAAAAAATTTTATTAAAATTTCTGAAAGTAATTAAAGATCTGCTAAGAATTTTGATATTTTTAATTTATGTCAAGAATTTTATTAAAACTTATAAAAATAATTGAAATACTGTTAATTTTTTACAATTTAATTATTTTTGAAAATTTTAATAAAATTCTTCCCAAGAATTCAATTATTTTCATAAATAATAAAATTCAATGCAGAATTTCAATTATTTTTAATACAATTTTAATCAAATTTCTCCTAAAAATGTAATTATTCTTAAAAATTTTATTAATATTCGTTAATAGAATTCAAGTATTTGATAATTTGTTGATAACAATTTTTTATGGGAATTGAATTTTAAGAAACGTTCAATTCTTCAGTAAATTATTTAATTGCGATTTATTTTTATTTAAATAATTGAATTCTAGTAGATTATTCAGATAAAAATTGAATTTTATTTCATAAAAATGAATTTCAGTTAAAATTTTACATAATCATTGAATATTAAAAGCAATATAGCGTGAATTTAAGAAATTAATTGAATTTTGTAATTAATTTTTTTGAAAAAGTTTAATTGAGTTTTTTAATACTATTTTCAGTTTCTATTTTCTAATATTTATTTAATAAAAGAATTTAACTAATAATTGAAATTTCGTAAAATTAAATATTGTAAAGAAATGAATTTGAAAATTGTCAAAGAACTTTTTTTTTAAATAAAATTCTATCAACCCTACATCTTAAGCATTTTACATGTTTTATTGGACAACATTATGCTTCTAGTTCTAAATAACGAATTATTATATTTTAACATAAATTTTCTTAATTCAGAAAAATCATACTCTCAACAAAATTAAATTCGATAGCATTGGTGCTATTGGGCCAACAGTTTTTTTCAGTGTAAACAAACAAAATATACTTTAGGTTCGTGTTATACTAGAAATACTTGAAATTACTTTGAAATTATTACAAATACTTGAATTTATTTTTATTTCTTCGAATATGAAATCAATTTTCACAGAATATTTTTGACTAAAATCTAGAAAAAAACTATACTCAAAAGCGATCTTATAGAATATTATAGAAATAAATGGTGTTTACTTGATAAAATATTTCCTGTATATATACAGATGCGAATTCATGGCACGAAGTATATGTATATGGCAACTATTTTCGCCAAGCAGACATCAAATATATAATTCATGTGAATTTTGAATTTTTCTCCTCCTTCTATATTATAAATTATTATTAGTTTAAAAGTTAGCGTGATAAATTTAAATGCGAGACGAATTTTCAGTAGTGGTATGAGCTATACATAAATGTATATTTATATGTAGATGCGCGGTAAATAATTTATTCACGTTCTCACAACATTACTATCAGGTTGGTGCAGTGAACCCTTTTATTGCTCTAACTGTAATTCAAGTATACCTAGCTTAATATCGTTTTCGCGTATAGCAAAATCCTATTCGCAAAACGAATGATGGATCAATGTAACGGATACCTTTTCCAAATTGGAGCATTCCTTTCATAGCCTCTTGAATCACTGATTCCATTCTTTTTTTTGGAATAGTCTTATACTATGTGTATAGTACTCTTTTTGCGAAAATCTAAGAATGCAAATTTTGGGTCACTTTTCGAGTGTTTTGGAAAATTGTTAACCTACTGAGTAAAGTTTGGGTCAAAATTTAGAAAAATATAAAATAGAACGTTGCAATCACAGGCTTCGCACTTATCTACTAAAACCTACTATTTAGTTTTTTTTTTTTAAGTTACGCCACTATTTGGTGCCTATTTTTAGATTTCGGCCATTAAAAGCTACTGTTTCTGTTATTTTTTATTATTTTCACTAATTTAAATTCGCTAATACTAGAAAACAAAAAAACATTCTCAAAAATTATAATCAAATTTTACAAAACGATTCAATTATTTTCAAAAAATATTCGAAACTCAATTATTTTCAATATCTAGTACTTTCATCAAATTTCGCATACTTTAAAATTCAATTATTTAACAAAAAAATTTGATAAAATTCATCAAAAATTCAATAATGTGTATAAAATTTTAAAACTTTATTACAAACTTTAAAGAAAATTCATTCAAAATTCAATTATTTTTAATTCTTAATTCTTCGAAATAATTCAATTATTAAACATGAATAACAAAATTTTTTCCGAAAATTTAATTATTTTGAGTCATTTTAAGTAAAACTTTTTTGTAAAATTCAATTATTTTCGTATAAATAACAATATATTGGTCACAAGAATTCAATTATTTGTAAAAGTATTAAATTTCTTCTTGTTAATTCAATTATTTTTAAAAATTCTACTAAAACCTCTCGCAAATTCAATTATTTTTGTAAATAATAAAAAGCTTTTTAGGAATTGAATTTTTTTAATTAAATTTATTAACAAAATTTTATTAAATTCCCGAAAATTCAATTATTTTGAGTCATTTTAGTAAAATTTTTTGCAAAATTCAATTATTTTCGTATAAATAACAATATATTCATCACAAGAATACAATTATTTGTAAAAGTATTACATTTCTTTTTGTTAATTCAATTATTTTGAAAAATTCTACTAAAACCTTTTGCAAATTCAATTATTTTCAATATCTACATTTTTTATAAAAAATGTCGCTTTTAAAATTCGATTATTTAACAAAAAATTTGATAAAATTAATCCAAAATTCAATTATTTTTATACATAATAAAAAAATCAATTATTTAAAACAAAAGTTTCATAATATTTATTATATATCGAAAAATTAATTTTTTAAATCAATGTTTATAAAATTCTTATGAAAAATTAAATTATTTTCATAAATAACAAGAATTTATAACAAAAATTCAATTCTATTAAAAATATTTTAATAAAATTTCCCATAATAATTCAATTATTTTCATAAATAATAAAATTCTTTTTAGAAGTTCAATTATTTTGAAAAATATCAAGAACATTCCCGTGTGGAAATTTGTCACGTATCTGTAGCGTAACGGTATAGTTTTACTATTTACTATATAGTTCCAGTATTGTGAAATGTTATAGAAACTGTCTAGAAATGTAACGCTACGAACATCAAGTTTCTAGATAGTTTTACTATATCAGAATAATCCTGTGAATCTGTATTAAAACTATATTGTGGATCTAGAACAATTTATGTACATCTAAGGCAAATGCCGGAATTTCCAAGCCTTGGTTGTTCATTTACAACAAATATTGAACCAATATTAATAACCAATATTAATTATTTACCAGCGTTTTAAAATTAAATTTATGAATGGTTATTTCTTGGTTACCAATATTGAACCAATGTCTGAAATTAATATTTTATTAATACAACACATAGCAAAAATTGTTCAAAAAAAAAATAAATGAAAAAATAAAGTACTAGTCTAATACAGGAAAAAGAATTAATTTAATTGAAACACTCTATTAAAACCTGAGTGTGATAAAAATCAGACAAAAATAATATTTGCCTTTAAGTTTAAGAATGAAATTGTCTCTTCTTATATATAACTGGTAAAACAACTTGTTAACGAGAAAAGAAACTTGCGCGCCCTGGTGACAACTTATCCTAAGTAATTTTAAACATAAGCAGCGAGGGACTGCTTTCGAAGGCGAACAATTTCCCATTTGGTAGAAATACTAGACGAAAAGTGTATATTGTTTTTATGCAAAACAATTACTGATTTTGATTATTTAAATATTTTATTTTATATGATAAATATAAGTTTTTCATATTATTTATTATCTAGTTTTGCTAGACAGAATTTATATAGTTGAACAACGTAAAGTAGTTAATGTAGTGAAACTATACAGATCCTAGAACGTTTAACAATATAAATCACTTAATGAAGTGAAACTGTACAGTAGCTAGACCGTTTCGATATAGATTTACGTGAATAGTTTCACGAGTTATTTACGATATAGTTTTTATCTTGCACATAGTTCAACAAGAAATTTTTCTACACGGGTTCATTGTAAAATTTCGATTTTTTAACAAAATTATTCTTTATTCAATAATTTTCAATATTCTTCTATTTTAATAAAATTTTCCAAAAGAATTCAATTACTTTGAGTCATTTTAAGTAAAAATTATTTACAAAAATCAATTGTTTTCATAAGTAACAATATTTATCGGACAAGAATTCAATTATTTTTAAATGTATTAAATTTCTTCTTGTTAATTCAATTTTTTTGAAAAATTCTAATAAAATCCTTCACAAGAATTCAATTATTTTTTGAAATAATAAAAACTTTTTAGAAATAGAATTTTTTTTTATTAAATTTTAATATAATACCCAAATATTCTAATAAAACCTTCCAAAAGAATTCAATTATTTTTGTAAATAAGAAAAAGATTTTTAGAAATTGAATGTTTTTTATTAAAGTTCAATAAAATACCACACAGGTATTTAATTATTGTGCAACATTTTAATACAATTCTTCGTAAAATTTAATTATTTTAAAAAACTTTTCTAAATTCAATTATTTTCAATATTTTAAAAAAATTTGCAAACAATTCAATTATTTAAAAATTTTGTCGTAAAAATCTTCGTGAGAATTCAATTTTTTTCACGAATAAGAACAATTTCTCGGGAATTGAATTATTTAAATAAGACTTTGCCAAAAATTAGTCGAAAGTAAATATTTTTTTTGATGAAAATTAGAAAAAAGTTAGGAAAAGAAAATACAGAATGGAATTTTTGTCTGTTTGCAAAGTTTCTAAAATGAGTTTTTTTTCTCGTCAAGTTTAATTTTATCCATGTCTACTTTTTTAGTACTTTTTTTTTTTATTTTGAAAGCTACTTTTTGCTACTTTTTAAAAATTAATTCTCGAATACAAAGTCTGGTTTGGTGTTTTCAAATTTTCCCGCGCTTATTTACCCCCTAGATGGCGCAGCAGTTGCCTATAACAACTCTCTAGATTCGCAAACCAATTAATATCACTAGTTTCTTTTTTCCCAAAATGAAATAAATTCCCCAGGTCTAATTTTTTTCTGACAAAAAATATAATTGAGAAAAAAGCTTCTGGAAAATATTGATGAAACGAAGTTATGCCTTCAATGTATATGAGTATAAAATTTATATACGGAATTTTTTGCTATAATTTTTCCTATAAGGAAGAAAATAAAAGATAACATGATTGTGAGTCGCTTTCATTGGAAAAAGTGAAGATTATCCTCTCATTTGAATTGCTTGACCATTATATATATATATTCCCAAGGGAACACGCACGCCGTTATATAAGTTATATGCACATTGCACGTTCGCACTGATTCACACTATATTTCTCGAAATGACATTTCAATTGCAGTCCTTATGGAGTACTGCACTTTCGTTACGCCCGACCGGCACTTCGATGCCAATATACTATTACATACCAATACAACTTTATAAATACGCACGTATATAATGTATATATCTGCATAAGACATTGAATTTCAAACCAGAAGAAATTGTTTTAGCTATACATAGTGAAAATTGTTATCAGTAATTAAAAAAAAAAAGAGGGGAATCTTCTTCTGTATTCAGCAAACCGTGAATATAGCGGAAGTGAAAATATGCTGGTTAAAAATTCATAATTTCCAACCTTGAGGAAAGTTCGTTTGACAGGGCCGAGAATTTTACGAGATGTTTATATATATATGATCGGTATTTTTTTTTCTTTTATTTTGTACTTAAAAACTAATTTCTTTTCGCGCGAGAATTTATTTAATTACCCGTGACGAGTTATTGGTAAATTATGACGAATGATAATTAATAATAGTTAATAATAACGATAATTATAACTAATAACAACAATAATAATAATAATAATAATAATAATAATAATAATAATTAATAATAATAATAATTGTTTAAATAATTCTAAGTCCCATTAAATATTTCGTCAAATCAATTTAACGAGGCCTTTAAACGAATTTACACAGGTGACAAAATAATAATAATTGTTTAAATAATTTTACGTCCGTTTATTAAATATTTTGTCAAATCAATTTTACGAGGCCTTTAAACGGATTTACACAGGTGAAAAAATAATAATAATAATTATTAATAAGAATTAATAATAATAATAATAATAATAATAATTGTTTAAATAATTCTAAGTCCTATTTAATATTTTGTCAAATCGATTTTACGAGGCCTTTAAACGGATTTACACAGGTGACAAAATAATAATAATTAATAATAATAATAATTAATAATAATTAATAATGATAATAATAGTAACAAATGATAATAATAATAATTAATTGTAATTAATAATAATTTTGTAGTGAGTACAATATAGAGTGAAATAAATTTATAACACCATCGGCAATATAATATATGTATTAAATAAAAATTATTCTGACCTGATAAAAGTAGGAGTAAAATTCAGTTCCACTTAAAATAAGTGCATAATTATTCAAAAGGATCTCTATATAATAATTTGCAAGTTAATTATAAAACACAACTCCACCGGTTTTATATTGTATATTGAAGAAACAACCATTGTCTACGGGTTTTTTTTTCATAATCTCGCACGGCCAAAGAAACGTCTTATTTAAAGCGCATAAATTATTTCCCCCATTGAATACCTATTTATCAAGAACAACAGTCCATAGATTTACTGCAGGTTCAATATATATATATGTATAAAAATAGAATTTCCTCTATTTTAAACTTGTACATATATTTTATTCGTGTCAAATGAATATTTATTGTATATTATATCGTATTATATTCATATTTTATTGATAAAGAATTTATATTTATAGAAAATTAATTTAATTTAATTTATTGCAAAATTTTGCAAAATTCGTGAAATTAGAACAATTAATAATAATTAAGAAAAATTAATAACAATTAACAAAAATTAAAGAAAGTTAACAAAAAATTATTAAAAATTAAGAATAATTAATAATAATTAATAAAAATAATGGAATTCTCAAAAAAAACTATAAAATATGAAGATATCGATAACTCGATAACTGGTCGATTTCTTCATTTTTTATAATAATTAAAGATGACCAAGTGTAAAATAATTATTTTATATTATAAGAATACTTCTTCAAAATTATTTTCATTATTTCAATTCAATTATTATTTTCAACAATTTTTTAACTACAATTTTACTTTATATCTATTATTTTTAATAATAATTAATTCATCAATATTATATTCTATAAGAATTCAATTATTTAAATAGAAAAATAAATAATTTATTAATTTTATGTTCGTTGAAATTTTCTCAAAAAAAAGGTTATCAACAAATTTCTTAAATCATTAAATTCTTTGGACGAATTTTAATAAGATTTTTAATAAGATTTTTAAGAATAATTACATTTTTCGAGGAATTTGATTAAAATTGCATTAAAAATAATTTCAAATTCTGCAATGAGTTTTATTATTTATGAAAATAATTGAATTATTGCGAATGTAATGTAAAATCCTTAAAGGTAAATTTAAAAATGAAACCTAGTTCGCTAATTTTTTAAAAATCAATATTTTCAATTACATATTTCCGCAAAAATAATATTTTAGAAGTATTTTTAACATTTTTTTTGAAAAAAAACAGTTTTCAAATTTTCTAATTAAAAATCATTCGTTTTTTTTAATTCAATTGAAAAATTCTCAGACAAATTCCCCAGAAGAATTCAATTATTTACGAAAACTCTAATAAAATTCTTCAATTGAATTTAATTTCACAAAGTAATTATTTTCTCAAAATTTCAATAAAATTCAACAATAATCAAAAGTTTAGAATAAAAATTCTTGAAAAATTTAATCATTTTTATAATTCTTAAACTTTTTCAAAGATTCAATTATTTTTACAAGATTTTACCAAATTTTCATTGTTTGGAAATATTTTTCAATATTGAAAAACTTGTTATCGTTGATGTGGCTGAAGTTTCGAACGTTCAGTGTGAATGAAGGAAATTTTTATTCATCAAGTCTTTTCTAAAAATTACTATCCAGAGTAGAAAAATAAATGAAATTAAACGATTATTAGTTTAGGATTAATTTGTATCAATCTAAAAATAATTTTTTTTTCGTAAAGAAATATGAAATACAAATTAGAAGTAAATAAAAAAGTTGTTCACTTGAACGTTCGAAACATCAGAAACATTGTCGTTGAATAATTATTTTTACATATATTTTATAGTATTTGAAAATTAATTGTAAGAATTTCTTAATAATTTGTTTAATAATATTTTATCTTAATAACTTGAGAAAAAAATATAAAGAGTTATAAGTATTATAAAAAAATTGCGTTTTTGTATTTAAATAATTGAATTTTAGAAGAACATGTGGGATATTCTTTATATTAATTAATTGAGAGAAGAAGTGAAGAATTAACGTTATTTATTATTATTTATTATTAATTATCATTATTAACATTAGTTATAAATAAAAATATATTTATGTGAATAATAAATAAATAGATTATTTCTTTTGTAAATAACATATTTTATTATTATTATTATTATTAATATTATTGTTCTTCCTCTTCTTCTTATTTTTATTATTATTATTATTATTATTATTATTGTTCTTCTTCTTCTGCTTCTTCTTATTTTTATTATTATTATTTTTATTATTATTATTATTTTTATTATTATTATTGTTATAGATATTAAAATATTATTATATTATTGATGTTAATAATAATAATTATTATAAAATAGAAAGATAATGATGGTAATAAAACAAAAAGTGTAAGAGTAATAAAAAAATGATCGTTCAAAGCTGTTTTTTTTAACCTGAGAAAGAAATTGGTCCAAAGTACGCACCGCGTGTGTTATAAAAAAAAGAATAAATCACTGAATATGTGGAATCACTGGCACAGAATTTTCCTCTGTTGTCACTTGTGACCTCCTTCTTTTAGGCAGAGCGCAAAAACGTCGCATAAAAAATGGAATATTATTTCCGGTTGGCGAATAAAATTACTAACAAGGTACGAGAAAGAAAATTTTATTTTCTGTACCTGTTGTCACTGGCAAAGTTGGATGTTGGCACTTTTTTCACAATCAGCTATTTTGTTCCTTTTATTAATTTTTTTTTTTGACAATTGTTCCTTTTATTAATTTTTTTTTGACAATTGTTCCTTTTATTTATTTTTTTTTTTGACAATTGTTCCTTTTATTTATTTTTTTTTGTCAATTGGCTCTCACCGATTATCACTTTTAACACACGAAAATTGAAAAAAGAGTGTGTGAAAATAATAATTATCCGAAAAGGAAGAAAAGGTAAGGAAAAAAATAACAAAACAATAAACAAGAAGAATAAAAAAAAACGAGGTAACAAACTCCGAAAAGGGGGTTTTTTCTGCTAGGGGAGGAAAAATCACTTTTTTACCCGAGGGGAAAAAAAAGAAAAATTGGGACTTATTGTTATTACTATTTATGTTGTGGTAAAATAGTGGATGCGGTGCACAACTGACGAAACCGTGTAATATTGTTTGTAAGAGTTGTTAAACGCGATGGGTTCGGAGTTCGAGTCCGACTGCGGCTTCACGTAGGAGGGGTCCTGCCTATGAGTCCCCGCTAGTCCCACTTACCAACCAACCAGATACGGCGACTACCGGTGGAATCCTAGTCAGCATCTCCGCCAATCCTCCTCCGGACCAGAAAGTGCTCCTCGTCGGCTGCCTGCCTGGCTCGCTAGCTCGCTCGCTTTCCGGTACGTTGATTACGTTCTCCGCGCGGAGCGGAGCGCCAACAATAACAATATAACGCGCGTATCACATACAACCTTGAGAAACAAACTACACACACTCTATATAGGCAAAAGGACTTTTTTTCTTACTCCAAAGGGACGAGACTTTTTTGTTCCGAAAAAAAGAAGATTCACTTTTCATTAAAAGAAAAATGAAAAAAAAAATTTAGTTTCTATAGTGTTGTTCTGGAACATTTTCTATTTTACTGATGATAATTTAAGGGTGGATGACTTTTCTGTTTTTATTCAAAAAGGAAAAACACTCGGAGTTTGGATATTAGTTTGGAATAATTGTATTTTTCCGGTAGCTTTGTGTTTGTCTTTTCACTAAATATTTTAGTATTTGGAAAATCAAATATACTTTTTTATTTTATTTATTCCAGACTTTACAGTCGGTAATTAGTTTTCAAAAAGTGTTCAAAGGAATTTTCCAAATAGAAAAATGTACTCAAAATCAATATTTGGAAAATCAAATACTTTTTTATTTTATTGACTCCAGACTTAGCAATTGATAATTATTTTTCAAAAATTGTCCAAATAAATTTTCAAGATAAAAAAAATACTCAAAATCAATATTTGGAAAATCAAATACTTTTTTATTTTATTGATTCCAGACTTCTAAGTCGATAATTAATTTTCAAAAAGTGTCCAAAGAAATTTTCAAAAGAAAAAAATGTACGGGAAGTTAAAATTAAAAAAAAATTATCTAAAATTATCAAAAAAAAACGGGACTCGGATTGTGCGACTTTTTCGACTTTTTTCGACTTTTCTAAGGAAATGTGACTTTTATCGACATTTTTGTAAAAAGATGCGACTAATAAACTTTTTTCGAGATTTTTTTTAGTAAAATGCGACTGAAATTTGTAAAATTTACAGAAAATTAAAGTTAAAGGAAAAAGTTTTTGTCAACAAAATGTTCTGTTAAGTTTATTTACAGATTTCTTTCAAATTTTTCAAAATAACATCAATAACTTCTTTTTTAAATAATAATTTAATTATTATTTTTCCATAAAAATTCAAATTCGTCAAAAAATTCAAATTCAAACTTTTTTGAAATTAAACTACTTATAAAAAATTGTTATAAAACATGAAGAAATCGATCACTCCGAGTCTTCGACTCGGAGAATTGATGTCTTCGTGTTTTATAATAATTAAAAATGACCGAGTGATAAAAACATTATTTTATGTTATAAGATTTTATAAAAAAAAGAATTTAAATATAATTGAATTTCTAGGATGATTTTTTTTATTTACAAAGATAATTAAAATTTTGACCAAAATTTTATTAAAATTCTTTGCAAATAATTGAATTTCAGAGAAGAATTTTATTAGATATTTGTTAAATAAATGATCATGGGAAGGTAGCAATTGAATAAAAATTGAACTCAACTAAGAATTTTATTATTTATAAAGATAATTGAAATTTTGAACAGAATTTTTTAAAATTTGTTTAAAAGTAATCGAATTTTGAAGAAGAATTTTGATATTTTTAAAAATAGTTGAAATTGTGGGGAGAATTAAAAAAAATTTGAAAATAATTGAATTTTAACGATGAATTTTCTTATTTTTTTAAGATAATTGAATTTTGCAAAAAATTTTATCAGAACTTTTGAAAATAATTAAATTTCCATGATGAATTTTATTATTTATGAAGAAAATGATAATTTTGACGAGAAATTAAAAAAAAATTTTGAAAATAATTGAATTTCTGCGAAGAATTTTATTACTTTTGAAAATAAATGAATTTCTAGGATGAATTTTATTATTTATAAAGATAATTACAAATGTACAGAAATAAAAAAATAATTGAAATTCTGACAAGAATTTTATTAAAATTCTTTAAAAATAATTGCATTTTGAAGAAGAATTTTGATATTTATAAAGATAATTGAATTTTTGAACAGATTTTTTTTTAAATGTTTAAAAGTAATTGAATTTTGAAGAAGAATTTTGATATTTTTAAAAAATAGTTGAAATTGTGGGGAGAATTTAATAAAATTTTTAAATAATTGAATTTCTGCTAAGAATTTTTCATACTTGTGAAGATAATTGAATTTTGCAAAGAATTTTGATCAGAACTTTAGAAAATAATTAAATTTCCATGATAAATTTTTTTATTCATGAAGATAATAATAATTTTGTCGAGAAATTAAAAAAAAATTGAAAATAATTAAAATTCTGCGGAGAAATTTTTTAACTTTTGAAAAATAATTTAATTTCTATGATGAATTTTATTATTTATCAAATTTTGACGAGAAATTGCAAAAAGTTTTTTGAAAAAACTTATATTTCTTCCAAAAATCGACAAAAACGGATATAAGGCCCAAAACTGTAAACATTAAAAAAAAAGCTTCACTAGCTATCGAAAACTTAAATTTGACGACCTAAATTTTAACATATTTTATGGATCAGAAGGTTTACATTTAGTCGAAAATCACTTAAATTTAGGCCTTTTGACAAAAACCTAATTTTCTCCCCCATCTGAATAAAAAAAAGAGCATTTTTGTTTATATACCCATTTTAATTATGTTAATTACCTTTCACCTATATACAATATATAATTTAAATTTAGAACTAGAGAAATTCAAATTTAGATTAAAATTAAAAAAAAAAAAAAGTTTCTGATGGTAAGATTACTGGAAAGAAAAAAGAAAGGATAAAAATTAAGGCGTTGAGCGGCTCATATAGTGAAAAAGGGAATAGACAATGTAAAATAAATGATAATCATTATAATAATGATAATGATAATGATAATAATGATAATGATAATAATAATGGTAATAGCGCAACAATAATAATAATAATAATAATAAGGGGCCGAGAGGTGCCGCGTGCCAATGCAATAGGCATGTGCCCCCGCGGTCAGACAAATATACAAGACAATTTATGTAAAGCGGAAGTGAGAATAAGAAGACCGTTGAATGGTAAAACGTGTGGTATCAAGTGTGCGCGGCGGTGGCAATGGCGCGTCGCGCACTCAATCGCGATTTACGGTAGGTCGTGCGTCTACTCACTCGCAACGGTTTTTGTCTACTATCTTGCAGTCCCTCTGAAACTTTTTTTTCTTTCTTTCTTTTTTTTTTTTTTTTTTCTTGCGGGGGAGCAACAATCTCACGAGAATTCCCTCGAGGCCGCGTGATCGGCGAGAAAATCGCGCTTGTATTTTACACCATTTTCTTTTATGTATTAGGAGAGCAACACACGGTATAGGGGAAATTTTTTTTTCTTTTTTTAGAAAAAAATTAGTACAATGACAATTGTTCTGATGACAAATTGATAATTAGCATTTTTTTTTTATTAAAAAATGATGATAATAAAAAACGGTAATAGTAATTTTAAAAAATCCAAGACTTTTTTTATTTAATCTTTTATTTTAATCTCATTTTTAATGAGAAGGTAAGAATTAAGTGTTAATGTTAACGATCATTGACAATAATTAAGAATAGTTGATTGAGAGAAGAATTTTAGTTTCGAAATTCTGAAAAATTAAAATTGAGTTGAAATTATGAAAATAATTTGGAAGAATTTACATAGTAAAAATATTGGTAATAATGTAAATAATAATTTTGTTTATTTAAAATAAAATACCAAAGTCAGCGATTTGGAAAAATTCAACGAATTTAACTTCAAAAGGGAGAATAGTAAGTTACTAACTAACTTAGTAATATAGTTACTAAATTCAATTGTCTTCAAAATTTTTTTAAATTCTCGTCAAAATTTCAATTCTCTTTATAAAAAAATAAAATTCTTCTCTAATATTCAATTATTGTACAAAATTTTAATCAAATTCTTGTCAAAATTTCAATTATTTTCAAAAGTTTTTGAAACAAAAAATTTTGTAGAATTAATTCTTTTTGAAACTTTTTTATGGGATTTTTATTGAAATTATTTCAAGTTTTAATTCTTTAAAATATATTTAATTGCAGAAATTCCGAATAATTGAAATTTTGTAAAATTGAATTGTTAATGAATGAAAATTCTCATAAAACTCATCGCAACGTTTCAATTATTTTTCATACAATTATAATTGAATTCCTTGAAAAAAGTAATTATGTTCGTGCAAGTTTTAATATAAAATTCGATAAAAGAATTGAATTATTAAAAAATTTGTTACTAAAATTCTTTATGAGAATTGAATTTTGAGAAGCATTCAATTATTCAATAAATAATTTACTTGTGCATTTAAATAATTAAATTCTTGTAGAATTTTCTAATAAAAATTGATTTTCATTTTATAAAAATGAATTTCAGTTAAAATTTGAGATTATAATTGAATATTAAAAGAAATATAGAGTGAAATTTTTGGAAATGATTGAATTTTCGAAATTAATTTTTTTATAAAAGGTTTAATTAAATTTTTTGAATATTATTTGATGTTTATATTTTCTATTATTTATTTTATTAAAGAATTTACGAATAATGGAAATTTTGTGAAATGATGAATTAATTATTATTAAAAATAATAGATATAAAGTAAAATTGTAGTTAAAAAATGTTGAAAATAATAATTGAATTGGAATAATGAAAATAATTTTGAAGAAGTATTCATATAATAAAAAATAATGATTTTATTACTTGGTCATCTTTAATTATTACAAAATATGAAGAAATCGATCAGTTATCGAGTTATCGATATCTTCATGTTTTACAGTTATAAAAAAGTATAATAAACTAAAATTTCATTTATAGTAAAAAATAACATCAAAATTGATTATTTTAATCTTTTTTTGGTGTTAATTTAATCTGCAACACTTTTTAATACCTCACGATTTACTGTGCTATAGGGTCATAAAGTTGTCATTATTGCCCTAGGGTCATAAAGTGAACATTATTTCCCTAGGGTAATAAATTGACAATTATTACGTAACAGTTGCATAACGTATTTTTAATTTGCGAAAAAAGTAATTGAAAAAATATTTCGAGTAAAAAATGAATTGAAAAAATCACAAACCTAACATTGTTACGTAACCGGTACGTAACAGCGTTCACAGGAGAAATTGAGTCTATAATTGAATTTAGTAACAAGAGTCAATTAAGATTAAATATCGTCTGTATCAATTGTTAATTCAAGACGAATGGAAATTAATAGCAATTTCCGTTCCAGTAACTTGATTTACGATGAAATAAAATGTTTCCAGATTAGAATTTTGGCGCATATTCATGAGTCCGCAGAGTCTATTCGAAAGAAATGTTAGCAACCAAAGACATATTAATTTAAAATACACACAAACACACACAGAGAAATATCGATATATCATTGCACGCTTCTTAGATACAGAAATGCAACTTTCTTTCTGCTTGATCTAATTCCTCATAATCAGTAGCGCAATAGTTGTAAAAAATTGAAAAATTTATTACCTTGAACCTGCTCCAGTATTAATGTAAATCTCAAATTTATGTATTTTTTATTATATATAGAGAGAAAAACACGAGAATACAAAATGAAAGAAAGAAAGAAAGAAAGAAGAAAAACTTTCATGCGTATAATATTCTCTAACCCACTTAACGCGATTATCATTCGCTGATTAAGTCTAGATAAAAGGCATGTCAAGCTAAATAACGAACATCGTGTGTGATTGAACCAAGAAAACCAGTTTTCACTTTTTAATCACTTCTTCTTTCAAAATAAAGGCATGAAAATTCAACCACCTCTTATCCTTGACGCTAAAATTGTTTTCAAGTGTGCAATTACTTCATCTCTCTCTCTCTCTCTCTCTCTCTCTCTCTTTTTTTTTTCTTACTTATATATACTGTTAATTAAAATGGAAATCGATTGCATTTATTAAAAGGGCCTCAAGAAAAACAACAAAAGAAGAAAAATGCCATAAATTCAATGCAACTATAATATATATGTACAAAGGGAGGAGAAAAAGAGAGAGACGGAAAAATTTATTTTCTATTAATTTATATTTAACCTGAAGCGTCTTTATATTTTATATAAAGTTGTTATTAAATATTCCTCGCAAATGTCAAGAATTTAATCAAATTTAAATGTTTTTTTTATTTCTGTAAAGTTGAATTCATTTTGTTTCGTTTTTTCTTATGACTCAAACTTTGATAATGACCCTTCGATTCCTAAAATTTTATTATTTCTATTTCTGACAATAATTGAATACGAAAATCAATTTATTTCGAAAAATACTTTAATTATTAATCATTATTTATGAAACGAGTAAATTAACATAAAATTTTCGAAAATAATTAAATTTTAAAAAATTATAATTTAAAATAAAGTCGAGAATAAGTTTAATTTAAAAAGTGATTGTTTTTGGAAAATTGTAACTAAAAAAAAAATTGTTTTTTTTAAGTCACTCGACATTCCAAATATGTATTTTAAATGGAAACTTTTCGAATAATGGAATATAATTTAGGTGTCAGATGGAGAAATGATTTTCAGAGTTTAATGGACAATGAAAAGTAGTTAGAGGCAAAAAAAAGAGAACCAAAAAAAGGTCCGATTATCAATTTTCCCAATTATTTTCTATACTCCAATTTCAAAATTACTCTAATAAAATAACACCGTAAAATTATTTACTAAAGGACCCAGTTTTATGACTAATTTCCCAATTACCCCATTGGATTTATAATTGTCAGCATTTTGGAAAATTATAATTTCAAAAGGTAAAAAAAACAAAAAAAGGCTTTTATTATTATTAGACGTTTTTCTATAGACTTTCTAAACGTAAAATTTAATTTCGTAATCAAATTCTTTTAAACTATTGAATTATTATTAAAAAAATGTTCGAAATTCAATTATTTTTAAAAAATATTCGAAATTCAATTATTTTCAATATCTAATATTTTCATCAACTTTCTCCTTTTAAAATCTAAAAAGAATTGTAAACATTTCAATTATCTTTATAAATGCAAAATTCTTCGACAAAATTTATTTATTTTCAGAATTCCATTATTTTCAAATATTTTCATAAAATTTTCCGAAAGAAATCACTTATTCTAAACACAATTTCATTAAAATTTTTATGAAATAATTCAATTATTCTATTTGATATTAGTAAAAAATTTTCCAGGAATTCAATTAATTACGAATAAATAATTCTTGGAAACAATTTAATTATTAAACATAAATAACAAAATTATTCCCGAAAATTCAATTATTTTCGTATAAATAACAATATTCATCGGACAAAAATTCAATTACTTTTAAAAGTATTAAATTTCTTTTTGTTAATTCAATTATTTTTAAAAATTCTACTAACACCTTTCGCAAATTCAATTATTTTCAATATCTACATTTTTTATGAAAAATGTCGCCTTTAAAATTCAATTGTTTAACAAAAAATTTGATAAAATTCATCCAAAATTCAATTATTTTTATACATAATAAAAAAAATCAATTATTTAAAACAAAAGTTTTAAAATATTTATTATATTTCGAAAAATTAATTTTTTAAATCAATATTTATAAAATTCTTCTGAAAAATTCAATTATTTTCATAAATAATAAAATTCTTTTTAGAAGTTCAATTATTTTGAAAAATATCAATAAAATTCATTGTAAAATTTCGATTTTAAAAAAAAATTATTCTTTATTCAATAATTTTCAATATTCTTCTATTTGAATAAAATTTTCCAAAAGAATTCAATTACTTTTAGTCATTTTAAGTAAAAATTATTTACAAAATTCAATTATTTTCATAAATAACAATATTCAGTGGACAAGAATTCAATTATTTCTAAATGTATTAAATTTCTTCTTGTTAATTCATTTATTTTGAAAAATTTAAAAAAAACATTTCACAAGAATTCAATTATTTTTGTAAATAACAAAAAGCTTTTTAGAAATTGAAGTTTTTCACTTAAATTTTAATAAAATACTCAAAAATTTCAATTATTGTGAAATATTTTAAAAGAATTCTTTGTAAAATTTAATTATTTTTAAAAACTTTTCTAAATTCAATGATTTTCAATATTTTTAAAAAATTTGCAAACAGTTGAATTATTTAAAAATTTTGTTGTAAAAATTTTTGTAAGAATTCAATTTTTTTTCATGAATAATAACATTTTTTAGGGAATTTAATTATTTAAGTAAGAATTTGCATAAAATTAGTCGAAAGAAATGAATTATTAAAAAAAAAACTTTTAATTCTTCGCAATAATTAAATGATTATTCTAAATTCTTTTTTTTATGAATAATAAAATTCGTTGCAGGAATTTAATTTATTAGCATTAGGATAAGAAGGAAGTAAATTTTTTTTTTTAAATGAAAATTAGGAAAGAGTCAGGAAAATAAAATGCAGAATTGAATTTTTGTCTGTTTTGTAAAGTTTCAAAACTTGTTTTTTTTTGGAGGTCAAGTTTAATGTAATATCTATATCTTCTTTTTTAGTACTTTTTTCTATTTTGAAAGCTACTTTTTGCCACTTTTTAAAAATTAATTATCGACTGCGAAGTCATAATTTCAGTTTATTCAAGTTCAATTATAATTAAATGGAGAAGAATCTTGATTTCCTGCGAAGTCAGGAAGAAGAAGACGAGAAACTTTAAATAGTAGATGGGAATCGAAAAAAATGTAGGAAAATTATATGAATTGTTATATAGAGATGGTACAGTTGTAGTAACAATTATTTCGCTATTTCTAACTTTCCACTACTTTTCATTATATAATAAAATATACTTTAGTTGACTTTGGAAAAATTATACAACTATACAACAAAAAAGAAGTTTAAAAACTGGTTCTTTAAAAAATATTAATGATCTAAATCAAGATTTTAAACCAAAAAGGAATTTTGATTAAAAATACTTGTTGAAGAAATGATCAATTTATTTATAAATGACTTGACATTGAACAGGGCACCACTTTGAATTATAAATATAGAAAAAGCTCGAATTAAATAGGGAAAAGTAATTTGGACGAGAGAACGAGAAAGATATAACGATTTGTTTTTGGTGGATTATTATTATAATGGAAAATTGGTGGAGTGTCGAGAGAAAGAGAGATGAATATAGAATAACAATTTAAACGAAGAGCACCACTTGGCTGCTCGATGAAGCACGAAAAAAATTCACATTGAGCATGAAATTGCTCCAGTTCCCATCGTAGCTATCCAACGACTAACCGACCACTGTATCTAGACTAGATCTTCGTCGAGGAGGACTCTCGAGGAGTTTAATACCTCCTTATAAACTGGCCGCTGAGGAGATAGAATATGGGCAAAGATCTAAACACTCCATTAGCA
Organism: Leptopilina myrica (nomen nudum); assembly: GCA_032872475.1. NCBI lineage: Eukaryota > Metazoa > Arthropoda > Insecta > Hymenoptera > Figitidae > Leptopilina > Leptopilina myrica (nomen nudum). Next base: position 2,452,650 of record CM065464.1, on the reverse strand, counting down.
GAAGGTACAAACCACTGTTCTTGATCTGTTGGCGCATGTCCATTCTACTTTCAATTACTTCCGATCGCTTCGGTCACGGACGTGTCACATGTGGAACAACAAGCGCCTCTTGACATTGAAATTCAACCTTCGCCATTCCGAGTTCTCTTGTAAGCGATTGAGAAAGATGGAAAAGGTTGGGAAAAGGTTGGAAGAGGATGGTAAAAGATGGAAAAGGATGGTAAAAGATGGAAAAAGATTAAAAAAGATTAAAAAAGATTGTAAGAGACTGAAAAAGATTGTAAGAGACTGGAAAAGATTGGAAGAGACTGGAAAAGACACATTTAAGCCAACATGCTGAAAGCAATGTTGCATTCAATCGCGATATGCTCGAGTAGTGCATGGAACCATATCAGCCAAGACTGCTCTAAACTTTGTCATTGCTGTTAATTAGCACACTTCTTCTATTCATTTTCAGCGAAGGATTACTCTTCTCTTATAGGCAAACAAGCCAAGTGGATCAGCTTTTACAAACATTTGTTGACTTTTTCGAATGTTGGGATCCAAATCATCTTGTCATTAAAGAAGATCTGAGGAACAAAAGATTAAACAAGCCATTTGGATCAGCTCTTACAAACATTTTTGGACTTTATCAAATGTTAACATTAGAAAAAGTCAATTGGAATAAAAATCATGTCGACATTAAAGAAGATGTGACGAACAAAAGATTAAACAAGCCATTTGGATCAGCTTTTACAAACATTTGTTGACTTTTTCAAACGTTGGAATCAAAATCATCTTGTCATTAAAGAAGATCTGAGGAACAAAAGATTAAACAAGCCATTTGAATCAGCTTTTACAAACATTTTTGGACTTTAACAAATGTTAACATTAGAAAAAGTCAATTGGAATAAAAATCATGTCGACATTAAAGAAGATGTGACGAACAAAACATTAAACAAACCAATTAGATCAGCTTTTACAAACATTTGTTGACTTTTTTAAATGTTGGAATCAAAATAAACTCGTCATTAAAGAAGATCTGATGAACAAAAGATTAAACAAACCAATTGGATCAGCTTTTACAAACATTTGTTGACTTTTTCAAATGTTGGGATCAAAATCATCTCGTGTTTAAGAAAGATGTAACGAACAAAAGATTAAACAAACCATATGGATCAGCTTTTACAAACATTTGTTGACTTTTTCAAATGTTGTAACCAAAATCATCTCGTCATTAAAGAAGACATGACGAACAAAACATTAAACAAGCCATTTGGATCAGCTTTTACAAACATTTGTTGACTTTTCCAAATATTAACATTTGAAAAAGTCAATTGGAATCAAAATCATCTCGTCATTAAAGAAGATATGACGAACAAAAGCCTGAACAAGCCAATTGGATCGGCTTTCACAACCATTAAGCAAATGGTCAAAAAAGTCAACAGACTTTTACAAATGTTGGAATCAAAATCATTTCGTCATTAAAGAAGACAAGAACAAAAGATTCCGTATGCTACTTGTTTTATCGACTCAGAATATTCTTTAAAAAAGAAGTATCATCCAAAAAATAATAAATAAAAAATAACCCATTCATTCACAAAAAATACAACCTTGGTACCTTGGTTTGTGGAATTTAACATTAAAAAAAGAAGTTCCCGTTTCAAACACACTGGATATATTAATCATCACATGAGAGATATTAACTATCACATTTTTTTTTAAGAAGAAAGGCGAGATTATAAAAAGCAGTACACAAAAGTGTTTCAACAATAGAAGTATATTTATTAAAAGGAGGCAATTTAATGCGTTATAATAACTTCACTTTCGAAATCGTGTATCATTAGTGACCTTGCCCGCTAAATAGATGTGAAAAAGTGCAATTAGGACGCAACATTATTTTCATACGCGCGGAGTGCGGGAATAAAAGAATAATAAAAGAAGAGAATTTAATGAATTAAAATTCAAACCGTTTGCCTAGTAATTAAGTATCAGAATAGAATCAAAGAGATTCTTTTTTTTTTGGTTTTTCTTTTTACGAAAAAAAAATAATTATTGCTGCAGGAAGAGATGAGATTTATTGCTAGTCGCTCATGTTTTCCGTATTATTGAGACTTTCTTCATACATTGTGAAGACTGTATATACTGACATTGAATGGGATAATAAGTATACCTTTTATATGTACGTTCATACTGTACAATGACTTTTAATTAAGAAATTTGTTCTATGAGAAATTAAGTCTACTTAGAAAAAAAGGAAGGAAGAAAATCTTCTCTGGCATTAAGAAAGTGTTAGGCCAATTACTTCCACTTACAATGGGAAAAATTGTGCAAAACTTTTTATAATTATTCGCCAGAGCTGGATAATTATTTTACATTTTATTAAACTAAGTACAGTACTCGTTAGGCTACTGAAATAAATTTAATCCATTGTTATTAACTTCTTTTTTAACTCTCTTCTTCTTTATTTTATTAATTTCTTTTTTAACTCTTTTCTTCTTTTTTTTTAACCATAGAGAAGGGAATTTTTCTAAAAAATTATCCAAAAGCTTATCCTATGAATTTCGAAACATTCCCATGAAGAAATAATTTAGAAAAAAATCCGAAAAGTTGGGAAAAATTCTCTTAAACTTTAAGGAAAATTTAATTATGAAAATATAGGAAAATTTCTGAAAATTTGATTTCAAATTATTTCTAAAAGAAAAATTAAATTAAACTTTTTGAAAAAAATTAATTCTTCAAAATTGCCATAGCTGAACGTAATATTGATAATTCAAATTTTCAAATATTTTAATTTGAAACCTTTTCAAAATTAAGGCATTTAAATACAAAAGTAAAAATTTTATTGAATAATTGAATTTTTAAAATTAATTCTTAAAATTTTATCAACAAATTTTTAAATAATTGAATTCTTTTGACGAATTTAAATCATATTTTTCAGAATAATTACATTTTTCGAGGAATTTGATTAAAAATTGTACTAAAAATGATTAAAATTCTTGCGATATGTTTTATTATTTATGAAAATAGTTGAATTCACGAATAGAATTTTTTTTATTTATAAAAATCATTGAATTTATAAAACAAATTTTTATTTATGAAATTAATGGAATTATTGCGACGAAATTTATAAAAAAAAGATTTTTCAATAATTGACTTCACGTGGAATTTTTGATATTTTTAAAAATCATTAAATATTTGAGTACAATTTTAGAAAAAAGTTTTTTTACATAATTTAATTTCTATTAAATTCTAACTCTTATAAAAATCAATTAATTTTTGAAATTTTTAAGTAAAATTATATTTTAAATATTTAATTTTGAAAAATTTTAATTGCAACTTCGAAAATTGAATAAATTTTTTGAATTTTTTAACAAAATTGAATTTAAAATACGATTTTTTGAAAATTTTAATTTAAAAGTAAATAACATTCAATTTCTTTGAAATTTTCGAGTAAAACTATTATTTAAAGTGAAAATATTTTCTAAAATTTCAGTTAGACAAATTTTTCTAACTCAAATGTTTATAAATATTTTTTTTGCAACTCTCATAAAATTCAATAAATTTTATAATTTTATTTAAAATACGAAAGTTTTTAAATTTGAATTCAAATCTTTTTAAAATTTTAATATTTTTTGAATTTTTAAAGTAAAATTATTCAAAATAATACGAATTTTCAAAATTTTCAATTGGAAGAAATTTTACATTCAATTGTTTTTCGAAATTTCCAATCCAACTTTTATAAAATTCAACTAATTTTTTTAAAATTTTTAAGCAAAATTCAATAAGTTTTCGAAATTTTTAAGGAAAATTAAATTTAGAATACAAATTTAAAAAAATTTTAACCTATAACTTTTTGATATTAAATTAATTTTTACGGAATTTTTAAGTTAAATTATTTAAAATGTAAGTTTTCTATAATTCTAATAAGAAAGATTTTTAAATTAAATTATATACAAAAATGTTAAATTTAAATGAATAAAATTTTAACTCTGAAAATTCAATTAAATTTTGAAATTTTTAAGTAAAATTATTTAATATAAAAATTTTGTTCAAGAATTGGTAAAATTTTTGTATTCAATTATTTTTAAAAAAACTTTTAAATGCAACTTTTATAAAATTCAATTAATTTTTGAAATGTTTAAGTAAAATTATATGTGAAATACAAATTTGGAGAAATAAATTATTTATAACTTTTTGACATTTAATTATTTTTGTAATTTTTAATTAAAAATTATTATTTAAAATTCAAATTTTAGAAAATTTTAATTTAAAACTCGTTGACATTCGAATTATGTTTGGAATTTTTAAGTAAAATTTTTTAAAATACGAATTTTCTTAAATTTTAATTAGAAACATTTTTAAATTCAATTATTTATAAACATTTTCAATTTTATTTTTAATTATTTCTAGGTAATAATTTTGTGATTTATTCTACAATTAATTATTTAGAAATGAAATTATTTTCTGAAAAGTAGAAGAAAAAAAAGTAGCCAACAAACATTGTTGATCCAGGTGTGGGGAATATGGTTAAAATATTGAAATGACTTGATACGATTTTAATAGAATGTACACTCTATTATTAGCATATGCTTGTATTAAACATTGAATACAAATTTTATGTGCAATAAAATTAATTAACAAAAAAACGCACATTGAGATTATATTCAGATCCTGTACATGTCTATACATAATACACTTTTTTTTCAATCTTTTACCCTATATTTTGTCCCTTAATGACTATTATTAAATATTTTACACTTAATTCGCAGAGTATATGTAGATTAATTCAGTTGGACTTTTTCGTGAAAAAAAGAAGAAGCAAAAATTAATGTCGCGCGCACCTGATAATATCGGGGGGAGAATTTTTTTTTTTTTTTTTTTTTTTTTTTTATAAAACCAGAGCATCAATTATCTCACAAAGGTATTATAAAATGTATGCATCTGCATATATTATGAGATTTGTGGAAAATTGCCCACTTCCATTTTTTTTTCTTAACATAGATGCGATGAAAAAAATTAATGGATTGAAAATTATTAATGAGCCGTACAAGCTTGCGGTTATATGAGAGGAAGATATTTTGCAAAAAACAATAATTCTGACGTTGTTGGCTCTTGTCGGTAGTAAGAAGAAATTATTATAGGTCGCGAAATTCTTATTAAATATAAACTTAATTAGGATATATCCTATTTTTGAAGCGCGCCTCTCTTCGGCCCTCAGTCAGTAACGGATAATAAAATCGCGCGAACCGGAATTGAATTAACCTTTCGAGTCAGAGGGAAATAATATTTATAAAATGTTTTTTTTTCTTTTTTTTTCTTTGTTGACCTGTTGACGATATGCTGATTGCAAAATTCAATTATTTCTAATTATAGAACGCATCGAATAAATTGCAATGCCTGGCCTCAAATTTCTTTTTACCCGAAGTACAATTTCTTGCGCGACTCTCGAAGATCTTCGTGTCCCTGTGTGGATAATAGGTATTTATGGGTTTTTTTTTTTTTTTTTTTTTTTTTTTCTCTCTCTTTTCATTTTGCTTTTACCTAGTCATTTTCACTTGGTAGGTCTTAAAGCTTCTGCGCTCACGATCTTTTATTGAAGGGAAAAAATTTTTTAGTCGTAAATTCTTTTCTGTAATTAGAAAAGAAAATGAGAAAAAAGTTAGTTTAGTTATCGGAAAAAATAGAATATCACAATTTAATTTACCAAAATTAATAATTTTCTTGGCTTTAAAAGATTCTCGATAGAAAATAATATTATAATTTTACTTTTTTTATTAATTATTATTTATTTTAGTTATCGGAAAAAATAGACAATCACAATTTAATTTGCAAAAATTAATAATTTTCTTGCCTTGAAAGATTCTCGATAGGAAATAATATAATTTTATTTTTCTTTATTAATTATTATTATTATTTATTGTTTATTATCTTTTTGTAAAAAATTCTCAACAGGAAATAATATTATAATTTTTTTTTTTATTAAAACTTTTTTCTTGATAATATTATGATTTCCTGTAATTTTAGTGTGGATTCTATGTTGGCTTTTGATTATTTTTGAAATATGCATATATTATGTGTGTGTCTTTGCGTATAGAAAGTGTGGAAAATTAATGTGATTGTGTATAAAACCATTCCCTTTCGATAATGTTATCTTTATTCTTGAGCGGTGAAAAATTGAAGCTTTCAATTTTATAATATTTATATTCGTTCAATAAATAAATTTAAATACATTCGCTAAAGGATGTTTAATTAATTTATTTTAATTTTATCCTCGATTTAATGAAATTCATGGAGAAATTTTTTTTTTGTTGCAGGTGAGTTTTTTTCTCAATTCACTCTTCTTTCCTTCCTTAGGTAAGTCTGGGTAATTAATATTGTTATTGTTTTAAATTTTGAAATTTAATACTCAAGTATAGAAATAATGGAAATGAAAACTGTTAATTTACTTTGAATTATTATTACTCGGATATATTTTTTTTTTAAATTGAAATTAATGAGTCAAAATTTGTAATTTATTATTATTTACAATTTTTTACATAAAAGTCAACGTAAGTAAATAAATAAAAGAGTAAATTTTTTTCTCACATATATAAAGAAATAAATTGTTTCTTTATTTAAAATTTATTTTTTTTAAATAAATTAAAGAGTAAATTGTTCCTTTATTTAAAATTGATTTTTTTTAAATAAATAGAAAAATAAATTGTTTCTTTTTTTACAATTGAATTTTTTTTCATATAACTAAAAGAGTAAATTATTTCTTTATTTGAAATTTAATTTTTTGTCGATTCAGCAAAAGGAAATGGTAATTATTATGTGAGGAAAAAATAGGGGCTCTCTCTCTTTCTCTCTCTTCCCCTAAACAATAATGATAAATGTTTACTCGTTTATTTGTTTTGTCTAATGGAAATAATATCTTTATTTGAAAAAACTGCGGGTTTGCACCTATTTCTCATTATTGAAATAGTTGTAGAAACTGTTCAAGTTCTTTTGACCTGCAAAGTATTAATAAAAAAATTACAAGTTTATTCTATACTTCATTGTAATTGACAATATAATTTTTTTTTTAATTTTACTGCAATTTACTGTCGGATTTGTTTTAAATGACAATTTTCTAAAATTTTAATTTATAACATTTTTGAAATTTAATTCTACTCGTAAAAATTGTAACTCAACTCTTCTAGCATTCAATTAATTTTGTAATTTTTAAGTAAAATTATTTAAAAGACGAATTTTTGTAAAATTTCAATTGTAAACATTTTAAAATGCAATTATTTATAAAAACTTTGAGTGCATTTCTTATAAAATTCAATTAATATTGTAATGTTATTTAAAATAGGAAATTTTTCAAATTTTTATTTAAAACTTTCTGTGATTCAAATTACATTTGGATTTATTAAGTAAAATTATTTGAAAATGCCAATTTCCTAAAATTTAAATTAAAAATATTTTTAAATTTGACTATTTCCAAAAATTTTAAATGCAACTCTTATAGAATTAAACAAAATTTTGTGATTTTAATTTAAAACTTTTTTAGACTACAATTACTTTTGGAATTTTTAAGTAAAGTTATTAAAAATATGAATTTTCTAAAATTTCCATTGAAAATATTTTTAAATTCAATTATTTGTAAAAATTTTCAAATATTTTAAACATAAATTAATAAAATTCGAACACTGACAAAATTCAATTAATTTTAAAAATTTTTGAGTAAAATTAAATTTAAAATACTTAATTTTTAAAAAAATGTTAATAGCAACTCTTAGAAAATTGAATAAATTTTTTGAATTTTTAAACAAAATTGTATTTTAAATACAATTTCTTTACAATTTTAATTTTAAACTTTTTAAAATTCATAATCACTTTGGAATTTTTAAGTAAAATTATTATTTAAAATGAAAATATTTTCTAAACATTTCGATTAGAAAAATTTTTGTAACTCAAATATTTATAAACATTTTTATTGCAACTCTCATAAAATTCAATAAATTGTATAATTTTATTTAAAAAAACAAAATTTTTGAAATTTAAACTCAAAACTTTTTGAAATATTATTTTTTTTTAATTTTTAAAGTATAATTATTAAAAATAATATGAATATTCAAAATATTTGATTGAAAGAATTTTTAAATTCAATTGTTATTCAAAATTTCCAGTGCAACTTTTCTAAAATTCAATTAATTTTTTGAAATTTAAAAATTCAAATAGTTTTTGAAATTTTTAAGTAAAATTCAATTAGTTTTTGAAGTTTATAAGTAAAATTCATTAAAAAATACAAATTTAAAAAAAAATTTAATCTATAACTTTTTGACATTCAATTATTTTTGGGAATTTTTAAGTTTAATTGTTAAAAATATGAGTTTTCTAAAATTTGAATTAGAAACATTTTTAAATTCAATTGTTTTTAAAAAAATTTTAATACAATTCTTAGAAAGTACAATTGGTCTTAGAATTTCATTTAAAATATAAATTTTATTATTTTATTTAAAATATCATTTTTATAACTTTAATTAAAATATAATTTTTATAATTTTATTGAAAATATAAATTTTTTATTTTTATTTCAAATATAAAGATATTAATTTTATTAAAAAATTTTTTTTTTAAATTCTCAAAAGAACATTTTTAATATATTTATTTTATTTAAATTTCAAGTACAACGCTTCTAAAGTTCAATTAATTTTGTAATTATATTTAAAATACAAATTTTTTAACTTTTTGATATTCAATTATTTTTTGACGAAGTTTTGAAAAAAATGAAATCATAATATATTCAATATAGAAGAAATTATCAAAAAAAAAAAAAATTGAATAAAATTTAATGGAAAATTGTCTCTCGGTTTTGTTTTTTATTTTTTGCGTGTCAGTGACTACTAATCCGTCACTCGGTATTTAAAAAAGGAAAAACTTCTCAAACTAATATAGTAGATTTTTTTAAATTCACCGGATCACTCTAATCTCTATATAGGATATCTAATATCAAACGAAAAAAAAGAATCTTAATTTTATATCATTCTCCATACTCTCGATACACTTTCCTATTAGAATCAAAACATTTTTTTTTTTGCTACCTACTTATTTATTTATAATATTGAGACAAAGTTTCCTGTCTATATTTGCCATAAATAAAAATATTATACACGACGGATTAATCAATCATATTTTCTAAACTGGACGAACCGACAATTTCTGATCGATCGTGAATTAATACAACATTGAGATAAAATGTATCACGATTGGAAAAAAATTACGGCGGCAGTAGAAGAAGAAGAAGAAGTTTCTGATTGCAGAAATTAATCCAATTGATACTCGTCGACAAAGTAGTAATAATCGATTCGCACGAAATACTTCCCAAGACGATATATATGTATTATAGAATGAAAAAAAAAAATTCCTTTTTTAAATAATCCTTCCTGTCGTCATACAATCCCGTGTTGATTTCTATATACCTTACATCTGGGCCAGTTTATAGGAGAGATAGACTAATTAGCCAAGGTGAATAACGACTTCGATACCTCTCTCGATCAGTGCGTGTGAAAATATATAAGTTGTTTCTGTGTCGAAGAAAGTATCCTTTTAATAGTGACGAGATGAATCCTACACACACGTACATAAGTTGCCATTAAAATACGAGAGTAAAAAAAAAAAAAAAAAAAAAAAATATTTCCACCACCCTTTCTGCGAATAACTATAGTTTATTATCTATATACATTTAGGTTCACGAGATGTGAAAGCTGAAAAAAAGCTGTATACAGCTTTTACGTATGCCATATCGCTGGCGATTATTGTGCTGAGAATTCATTTCAAATAAAAAAAAAAAATCGATTATTCAAAAGGAAACTGACAATTATTAATATAAAATAAGAAGCCGGAGAATGGGAAAAAAATCCCCCCCGCAATTTTAAAGTCGTCGAGAAAAATTTCCAAAGAGACAAAAAAATTCAATTTTACAAAAAAACATCTTTTTATTTATTACGAAATATTTGTTAGATTCAAAGAAGAGCAATTTTCTAACTCTATACATTTTTACAGACATCATTCGCATGTTCATAAATAATTTTTACTCCATAAGTAGATTTTTTTTTAATTTCAAAAAATTGGTATTCAAAAGTCAATTTTGAATACCAAAATAAAGTCGAGAATAAATTTAATTTTTGTTAAAGTTTCAATTTTTTGGAAATTTTAACTCCTTTTTTTTGAAGCCAACATAAAATTCCCTTTTCTTGTCCCCGAATCCAAACGAATGACAATATTCTGTCAATTTTAATAAATATTTCCCAAAATCTTCCGCCACCCGAAAATTATCTCTTTCCCACCATTTAATTTTAATGATATTTTGAAAAATAAATTCTTTTTTCTTGAAATTCCGAAAAATAAATCAAAATGGAATTTTCCTCTCTAATATTTGATAAGAATGGAAAAAAAACGGTGAAAGTAAAATACGTCCATTTGGAGTTAATTAAATCTAAGTATCATGTTTATTCGAATCTTCAAATATCCGGTGAAAAAAGAAACAAGACATAATTATTATAAATTCAAAATGTTTGGTTTTGACAATTTCACCATTACCGTTAAGAAGTGTCAGTTTTCATTAAAAAATAGTATCTTTTTTCTCCTCTAGATAAGGTTAGAAAAAATTTGTCCATTAGATATAAGGAATAATAATTTTCCTATTTTTTGTGCATAAATTTTTTCTTCTCTTAAAGGAGAAAGAAAGGCAGTTTTGTATTAATTTTCTACTTCTTAGATAAGATGTCAATCGAATGTATAAATGTGGTGTATGTTAATTTATTTCCGTCGTGTGGAAAATAATTTTTAATTATAAAACTATTTTCAAAGTGCTGTTTCTCGAATTCATAAGTAGCTTCTTATCTCAACGGAGCGAAGTGTGTGTCCTTTTTATTTTTAATGTCTCATTATTCTAATTTTATTTCGGATCAAACTTAATTTTTAGTGTTGGTGACTATTAGTACCAAATTATTATTATTATTATTATTATTATTATTATTATTATTATTATTATTATTATTACTATTATTTTTATTTTTATTGTTTTCATTATTTTATTTTTATTATTAATTTTATTATTATTTTTCTTTACTATTTTTATTATTATTATTATTATTATTATTATTATTATTATTACTACTATTATTTTTATTTCTATTGTTTTCATTATTTTATTTTTATTATTATTTTTTTAAATTTTTATTTTGGTTTTCAGTTTTAGTTTTATTTTTTTTTAAATTCCCCAATAGAACGAAATCACCAATGAAAGCAAATAAAAAAAACTAACTAAATTTGAAGAAAAGCAAAAAGAGTAAAAATAAATCAAATCGAAAATTAATAACTTGACGAAATTAGAAGAATGAGCTTCGAAACAATTTGTTAACAAAAAGAGTACAACGACTTTCGGAATTAGAAAATTTGAATAAATTGTATAAATATACGTATAAACTTGAGAATAAGAATACTTTGTTCTATACTTATATGTATATTGTCTGAAGAGAACAATATCTGTCATTGTAATGCTTGAAGAGATAATTTGAAAATGTTTATAGTATATGGAGAGGAGTAAAAATAGGCAAAAGATGAGTACTGTTATTTGGAATTGGTGTTTTGCCTAGTTTCGAGAACGGCATCAAACGCGAGAGATTCGCGAACAAGCCTTTCATTAAGTCACGTCCTTCATTGGGGGCACGAATAACTACCCTCTTACTTTCATTTTGTCATGCAAAGCAGAGGACTAAATTATTACCATACACACTCACAAACACAAACACACTATATATCTATATATTATATACGTAAATATATGAATTAGAAATCTGTGAAAGCCGTTTAATTGCGAATAAAACACGTTTACTTGTCTCTATAAATGTCACGTCAAGTTTAATTTAGAAAGAAAAAACTCATTTTAACCAATTACATTTTCCATCCACTTGAATACACTTCAAAGAGGCATTTAATTAATGAATGAGCTATTTAAATATTAGCGTCTGCTCTGTTTGGATGTGAGTGTTAATTTTTAATATAATAAACGTTTGTTTATTTATACACTGGGGAAAAAAAACTGTTGAGAAAAAATAACCAATAGTATCAATGCTAATTAAATGTTTCAAAATATTAGAATTAAAAAGATTTTCAATAATTCAAATTCTGTGAAATTTTATTCAAACTAAATCATCTTTTCAAGTGTTTTATTCCAATTTTAAAAACCTATCTTTTCAAGAATTTTAATTGAAAATTTTTCAAATAATATTAAATTATCAAAAATTATAATAAATAATCTTCAAATGAAGATTCAATAAAAATGAAAATTAACGAAAAATAGGTTTTAAAAATAATATTAAAATAGTTTTGGAAAAGAATAATTCTCTGAATTATTACGTTCTATGTTTTTTAAACTCAATTATTTTCAATATACTTTCGGAAAATTCATACACAAAATAATAAAATTAAAATTGTTCAAAATTATTTTTAACATTTTGGAGAAAATAATCATATATTCCAAATTGCCAATTAAAATTCTTGAAGATAATTTTGTTTTAAATTATACAAAAATTCTAGAATTATTTTTGAAAAATTATACATTACAATATTTAGAAAAAATTAATTCTTACATATTGTTTTATTACAATTTTTCAAGATTCAATTACCTTCGAAGAAAGTAAACAAAATTTTTGTTAAATTTACTATTTTAGAGTTTTTCAGAAATAATTGATTTATAATTATAATTTTTTGAAAAATTTCATGAATTTTTTTATATTTTTACAAAACTCATTTATTTTTCGTAAGATTTTGACTAATTTTGAATTATTTTTTAAATGTTTAACTAAATTTAAATCAGCTTTGAAAAGATTTGACCAAATTTCAATATTTTAGAGATTTTTTAATTATATTTAATTGTAAAACTTTTCTGTATTTTCAATAAATCATTTAGAAATATTTTTAAAAATTTAATTTTTACGAATTTCTTTATTAAAATTTTCGAAAATGTTCTACCTTCATTAATATCTTTGAATAGAAAAATGTAAGGTTTAAATTGTTATAAAAAATTTCATTTTATTTAAATAATTGATTTTTTGCAGGAATTGCAAAAAATGATTAAAAATTCATATAGGAAATTGATTTAGAGATGAAGTTTAGTTAAAAATTGTAGAAAGTAATTAAATTTCTAAAAGGGTTATAGTTTTATTTTCTAGAAATTTAATTTTTTATTTATCATTACAATTTTTTGAAAAATTTGATTAATTTTTTTATATTTTTAAAAAACTGAATTATTTTTCGTAACATTTGGACAAATTTTGAATTATTTTTCGTAAGTTTTACTAAATTTAAATTAGTTTTGAACAAATTTGACCAAATTTCAGTTTTTAGCCATTTTTTAATTGCATTTAATTGTAAAACTTTTTTGTATTTTCAATAAATAATTTAGAAATATTTCTTTATTAAAATTTTTAAAAATCTTCGACCTTAATTAATATCTTTAAATAGAAAAATGAACAGTTTAAATTATTATAAAAAATTCGATTTTTTATACAGCACTACTTTATAAATTTTCCGAAATAATTTATTTATAATTAAAATTCTTTGAAAAATGTCATTAATTTTTTAATATTTTTACAAAACTCATTTATTTTTCGTAAGATATTGACAAATTTTGAATTATTTTTTAAATGTTTTACTAAATTTAAATTAGGTTTGAAAAGATTTGACCAAATTTAAGTTTTTTACACATTTTCTAATTATATTTAATTGTAAAACTTTTTTGTATTTTCAATAAATCATTTAGAAATATTTTTAAAAAGTTAATTTTTACGAATTTCTTTATTAAAATTTTTGAAAATGTTCTACCTTAATTAATATCTTTAAATAGAAAAATGGACGGTTTAAATTATTATAAAAAATTTGATTTTTTTTATTTAAATAATTGAATTTTTGAAGAAATTGCAAAAAATGATTAAAAATTTATATAGATGATTGATTTAGAGATGAAGTTTAGTTAAAAATTGTAGAAAGTAATTAAATTTCTAAAAGGGTTATAGTTTTAATTTTTAAAAATTATTAAATTTGAAAAGTTGAAATTTAAAAAATTTGCTTTCCTGTGAATAAAGAAGTAAGAAGTATTTGAATATTTATTTAGCAAAATTATACAATTTTTTGATTAATTTGGATTTTTGTGACAGCACTGAATTAAATAATCGACTTTTTCGACTTTTTTTTCTATTTTTAATCGAACTAAAGCGACTTTTTTTGTTCGTTAAAGTCGATCCGAGGCCTGGTTCCTCGTCTTTTAAACTTTACCCTTTCGTCGAAAAAAATTGACTGAAAATCATTAAATAAATGAATTAGAGTTAGAATTAGAGTTTGAATTAGAATTAAAATTAGAGTTAGAGTTGGAATTAGAATTAGAATTAAAATTAGAGTTAGAGTTGGAATTAGAGTTAGAATTAGAGTTAGAATTAGAATTAGAATCATTAATGTGTTTGATTCAAAATTTCCAAAAAATGTCAAAGAATAAAAATTGTATGTCATAGAGGATTAGCATATTAAAATGACAAAACGAGGCTAAAAAGTCACACACAGTATACCCAAGAAGTGGTTGTCAATCAATTGATAATATGGTACAACACAGTGAAAATCCCGTACAACTTATAAGTATATTTGTTTTCTCTCTAAACTTGTCATAGTTTACTGTATTTCCTTAAGGGAAAACATGCTTTTATTTTTGCATACATGCGCACAGGAATATTTAAATTTTACCCATCATGTACACTGTGGCGCACAGGAAAGTGCTGTCAAGAAATTAAGAAAGGAAACTTTCATGATGATGATAATGATGATGATGATGATGATGAGAGAGTCTCCTCCAAGAGATCAATGAGCGCATTGTAACTCCTATAACCTCGAGACGAATATGATTTTTATAATCTTTTCCATCATCCGTCTCACAAGTGAATCGAGGATTCGAGCGCAAATCATAATAGTAGTTAGTCTCTCATCAGGGATATATATATGTGTATATAAGCTTTTAGAAGGGAACACACGTGCCCAACGTTCGTTAAAACGCAATCGCCATAGAGAAGTCTCGAGGTTTTCACATGCAATTTCTCTAGAATTTTTTTCTTTTTCTGCTTTTTTCCCCCCTGAAAGTTGTTTTTTTTTCTTCTAAGGAGAATATAACCGAGACCTTTGCCGCCAATGTTAGAAAGCAATATACACGGTCGCGATTAAGACGTGTGTTACCATCTGCCAGAGTCATGCAATATTACCATCAACCATGAATCTTTTTTTTACTGGTCGGATAAATGCAACTGAAGCGATATTTATTCGCTGATCTAGAAGCAAACGTTATCCTTAGATTTTACATCCCTTAATCGTTCATTCCATATGGATGATTCGTTACAATAATAAAATTTTGAAAAATTCCAGACAATTGTCAACATTTTCGAAAAAGTTTTTTTTTATAAATCTAATCTACAATTCTTTTGGAAAATTTCATTAAAATAGCAGTAGAATATTGAAATTTATTGAATTAATAATAATTTCCTTTTATGATGATGAATGAATTTTATTGATATTTTTGATATTTAAAATAATTGTTAATAAAAAAGAAGCTTGAAATGTGGTTTTTGATCCTGTGATGCAATGATGATTATAATTCAGAAATACTTGCTGTTAAATTGTATTATATAAAAATGAGAGAATAATTAGAGCATTTTATTTTTAACTATTGATTTTATGACGTGTTTTAATTGAGAAGTGGTTTTTTATTTCTTTTTGCCGACACAGGGCATTTTATATATCGGGCTGCTTAATTATAAATGCATCTATCAACATTAACTAATCTGTTTTATGATACCTTTTCCCCTATAGCGAATGCAATATGTAATTTTCATTGCGAGCGAAATAAGACTGTCAGCAATGATAATAAGAAGCGGATGAAGTTAATTGAAAAATTTCAATTCGTACATTTCTATATTTAAAATATTTATTTTATTTTTACAATCCCAAAAAGGAAAGAAAAGAAGAAGTACTATAATTGACAAAGAGAATTTTTTAATAACTTTGTTTTTCCACTGCAAGGATAGTTTACAATTTATTCACTCTATTCTTCAATATTCAATTCTCCATTGATTGAATTTATTGCAAATTAATTGATATTTATTATAATTTATAATGTTTTCATATTATGTTTATGACAAAAACCTACTTTTGCGTTTGTTTTAATTTTTCTTTTTTCGATTTAATGTTTAATGGTATGTTATAACAAATGCTGAGAAAAAGTTGTGATATGTATTAGTTGCATGCTTGTAATTGAGAAAACATGAGAGACATCATATTAAACCCAAAGACAATTTGCGTGAGTGTATGTAATGAGATATCTCTCACGTATCTTTTCTCATTCCCAACAATTCCACATTGCACTATGCGGCAGTGCAAACAAATAATCACTTTGGTGTGACTATAAACACTATAGTGAAAACGATAGGTATGGACTTTTAAAAGACAAAGTTCGTTTCATTGGGGAAAAAATTTATTTTCTTCATAGGTGCAGATAGTACTTTCTTATATGCGTCGAGAACTTATTATACTTTCCATCTGGGAACAGTTTTTCGATAAATTATTATCAAATTAGTTCATTGATTTATTGATCCATTTGTTACTCAGTCGTCAGTCGTCGATTACAATTTTTGCCCAAATGAAGAAATTTATCAACGAATTTTTTTAGGAATTAAATAATTTAATACGGAAAAAAATGTATTCGTTGCAATAAGTAAAAATTTCCATGGGGCCTAAAGTTTTGAACGTTTAAATGAACGAAATTGTCACCTTCAGTGTTTTTGAAAATTACTATCGAAAAAAGAAAAATAATTGAAGTTAAACAACATTTAGTTCAAAATTAATTTGTTTTAATTTAAAAAATAATTTTTTTTGTAAATACAATACAAATACAATACAAATATATTCCTTCATTTGAACGTTCGGAACTTTAGGAACATAAAATTTCGCTATTATAAGTCAATCTTATAGTTGTTCCAAGTACAGATTTTTTTTCGTGCGAATTAAATGCTGGTTTTATTTTTAAAAAGTTATTTTTTTTTTTAAAGAAGTCTGATTGTTATTTACAAGAATAAAATATTGTCAGTATATTTCGAATACACTTTCGTTTTAATGGTAAACTTTCCCTTCAAATTTTTATACGATTTGATAACTATTAGGGTTTTTTTTTGTGTTTTGCACATCAGTTTAAATAGAATATAATATCTAGTTATTGAATGTTATTATGGAAATGTTTGAAAGTCAATTACAAGTTATAGAATGTGATGTTAATGGTATGTATGCTGACATGTTTGCAGTATAATATGTATAAAGGAGGAATATAAGATATTTGATGAGCAGTAATAGTGATGAACGACACGCCAAAAGAAATTGTGCCAAGTGCAGTTGCGTTCTCTGTCTCTATTATAT
Organism: Leptopilina myrica (nomen nudum); assembly: GCA_032872475.1. Classification (NCBI taxonomy): domain Eukaryota; kingdom Metazoa; phylum Arthropoda; class Insecta; order Hymenoptera; family Figitidae; genus Leptopilina; species Leptopilina myrica (nomen nudum). The sequence continues at coordinate 2,435,196 of CM065464.1, read as the reverse complement.
TTTCTAACGACTTTCACTAAATGGAAGGGAATTTTTTAATTGTCAGCGGGGGCGTTATTCGAGATTAGAAATTCAATGAAGTGATTCTCTCATTCTTGAATGACAACTTTCTTATGGCCATTTGTGAGTGGAAAGAATTTTTTTTTCTTTTATAATAACAATTATCGAATTAATTTTTTTGGTTTTAAACGATATGTCATTATCGGAGAAAAAGAAAATGTTACGTCTTTTTTGTTATTATTTTTTTTTTTGTAATTATGTTTTAATTCCATTTAGTGATTGATAAAGGAAAAAAGAAAAATATTATTTCTTCCAAATAATTCAGTATATAAAAAAATATAAAAATATAAAAATTCAGTGTAAAAAAATTTTAAAATATAGAAATTCAGTATAAAAAAATTTTTAAATATAAAAAATCAGTATTAAAAAAATAAAAAAAACTGTAAAAATAGAAAAATTCTGTGTAAAAAATTTAAAGAATATAAAAATTCAGTATTAGAAAAATAAAAAACTGAAAAAATATAAAAATTTAGTGTAGAAAAATCAAAGAATATAAAAATTCAGTATAAAAAAATAATAAACTAAAAAAATTTAAAATTCAGTGTAAAAAATTAAAAGAATATAAAAATCCAGTATAAAAAAATAAAAAACTAAAAAAATAAAAAAATTCAGTATAAAAAAATAAAAACTACAAAATATAAAAAATCAGTAATTAAAAAATAACAAACTGGTAAAAACCGTATTTTGTGATGTTATTTTTTGGTAATTATGTTTCAATTCTATTTAGTAATTAATAAAAAGAAAAATATTATTTCTTCCAAATAGTTCAGTATAAGAAAAATATAACAATTCAGTGTAAAAAAAATTAAAAAATATAAAAATTCAGACTTAAAAAAATAAAAAAATTCAGTATAAAAAATAAAAAACTAAAAAAATATAAAAATTCAGTATAAAATAAAATAAAAAACTAAAAAATATAAAAAATCAGTATTAAAAAAATTGAAAACTAAAAAAATAAAATAAAAAGCTAAAAAATATAAAAATTCAGTATATAAATATATATATATAAAAATAGTTTATAAATAGAAATTTATAAACTTTCAGAATTTATAATATAAAAAGTGCTGAAATATTAAATTTATTTATTAAAAAAATGTCTAATATTCAAAAATAGAATATAAATTCTCGAAGTACCGTTCGATAGCTCGATTTAAAACTACTGCAAGCGAGAGCATCGTTATGCCCTCTGTTGATTTAACTATAAACTTTCAAGCGAATTACCGACACAGTAAAAATATTTTTAAAAAAATATTTATTTATTTATTAATTTTAGTTCCTATTTTTATATTTTCTCTAGTTTTTCTATTTATAAAATTTTTCAGTTCTCCTTGTTTTTCTTCCAAATTTTGCAAAAAAATGTATTAAAAAAATTCATCATGAAATAAATTTTAATTTCTTATTTTTTTCACTAGTTAGCAACAATATTTTTACAAAACTAATTAATTCGATTTGTAATTTATAAATTCTGCCATAGATTTCATTCTGTTTATTAAATTTTATATAATTACATTCAATTCTTTTTTTTCTAAATTATTTTCCTTTTTTTTAATATAAATAAACACTTTCTTATAAAGGAAAATTATTAATTTAATAATTACTCAATATTATGATATTAATTAATTATTCTCTTATTTTGATAAAATAAATAATTCGCTAAAATAATTCTTTTCTTTTTAGAAATCAAAATTAGTCTTTAAATTAATTTTATCTCAAAGAAATAATAATTTCATTAACAAATTGAATTCTATTCGTCCATAAAATTCCATTCTCATCAAAAATGAGAAAGTCTTGGATTTTTTAAATTAAAAAAAATGATTTCCTAGTAAAAAAAAATTATTGTCTAAAATAAAATTTCTTATTTATTGTAATAAAACAGTTTTATTTTTTCTGAAATGCCAACTTTTTTTTGTTTATTTCTGAATTCAGTCATATATATAATAATAATAAATTATTGAAAATAACATTTAAATTGATGGAAATAATAAAATATTTCGTTTTAGTTGCATACATTAGGAATTTTTTTTTCTCGTTTTTGTTTTTTGATAATAAAAATATTGAACACTATACATAATATGGATAGTCAAATAACCGAATATGTAATACGAATAAAACTGCGATAACAAGTTATATTTACGATGCTGTTTTTAACACTTCATTCACTAATCATTAAAATTAATTAATAAAATAAAATAATATTATTTATTTTAACTGTTTGATAAACAATAGTCGCTAAAGGAAATTATCTATACACTGCCTATACAATTATAACGACAATTTGTATCTACATTATTTGAAAATAATAGTATTGTAAATTTACTATACAATTCAAAAACATGAAGACTGTAATATTCTTGTGTAAGTTATGAAAATTATTTTTTCACCAAATTCACAAAAAAAAAAGAAAAGAAGAACAATAAATAAAATTAGAAATTCTAAAATTACATTTTAAAATCAATTAAATTACTTTTAAATAGTTTTATTATTATGAATAAAAAAATGTTAAATTATTCGAAAAATATATATAATTTAATAATAAAATTCATAGAATTTAGAAATTGTATACTAATTTTACAATAAACTTTTTTTTTACAGTGCAAACAGAATAACAATGCGACAAATCATTCAACATTAATTCCCTCCCCTCCCCCTCCCTTCCCTGCCAAATTTAAAGCTTTTGTGTCACACTGCTACAATTACAAGTAACACAGCAAATATAATGCTTAAAATACTATTAACAAGGAGGAGATATCAAAAGTAAAATCTCTAACAAATTTCTATTATTTTTTTTCATCTTCTTCTTCTTCTTCTGTTTCTTTAAATATATACTTTAACTAATTTATTAGATAAAAAATAAAGTAACTTTGCATTTTCGATTAGAAAAAACGACAACTTTTTCAAAAGTCTATATTTTTAATCGACAATTAATTTTCACGACACTAGACTACATCGTTTGTAAAAGAAAAATAATTCTTTAATCTCGGCTTTTCTTTTTTTTTTTTTTTAAATAAATTATTATACCGACTGTCAAAATACAGACGAGAGAGAGAAAGAAAGAGAATGCCCTGACTTGGTAACTACTCTTTAATTGTCGATTTTTGCCCCTTTTTTTTTACTTGTCTACACAAAACTTTACTAGGGTTCATGAGAAATATTTTGTTTGAAAAGTTGATAATCGAAAAAGCAAATTTTTTTTCTCTACCTCATCCTTGCATATTTATACATTTACTCATTTTCATACAAACTTACATTCATGAAAAAAAAAATTAAAAAAAAAGTACCAATCACTTTGAAATCTCACTTGCTTTGAGCAAAGTCCCAAAAAGAAACGTAAATTGGTTGTTATACTCAAGAAAAAATAAAAAAAAAAAATTCTCAAAAATCGTGCTTGATTTTTGATTGTTTTTTTTTCGTGGAAACATTTAATGGAATTATTTTTAATTTGAGAATTTCATTCTCAGAAATATTTCCTTTTTTAGTTTGTTTGATCCACTTTTTTTTGTTTGTATACGATTTAAATCTAGTTTAGATTGTTTTTTTTGTTTGTTTTCATTCTTTAGTGATGCGTTGGTACACAGTACGCACTGTAGGTCTTGATGTCCATTCCAGCGTATGATCTCGCTGATATCGATCCTGGGTCCGTGTGCTTCTTCGGACACCTGAAACCTTTATGACATTGGCACAATGGCGACACTGAGACATCCTCGACGGCAACTTCGTTCTTGTTCCTCTTGCGAACAGTGAAAAGTTTGCATGGCTCCTTCTTGGCGCACTTCATTTTCTGTAAAGATGAGGGAAACAATTAGATTTCATGTTTGATTTTTAGTTGTTTTTGTGAATGGTTGTTTTTCAATTGTTTTGCTTGAAAGGATTCTATTAGGGTGGCAAGGAAGAATGTCTGTTGAGTTCTTATCGTGTACTGACGATTAGAGAAGAATGAATGTGGCAAAATTTTTGGTTCAGATGGGTTCTTTTCTTCTATTTAGTTTTCTATATATGTTGTGGTAATTAAGCAGAAGTGAGTGTATCAAAAATTTCGAATCTATTCAGTCTTATTAAACCCAAAATGTTTGTTATCTTTTTGGTGGGGTTTTTAATCTATATGTTGTGTCCATACGGAACAGGAGTGAATGTATCAAATGTTTTGGTTGAATTCAGTTCTTTTCGTCTGTTGCGTTTCTTATCTGGGTTGTATTGAGTACACAGAAATAATTGTATCAAAAATTTCGGTTCAATTCAGTCTTATTAATCGTAAGAGGTTTGTTTTTTAATTCTATGTTGTGTCCATACAGAACAGGACGAAATGTATCAAAAGTTTTGGTTTAATTTAGTTCTTTTCGCCTGTTGCATTTCTTATTTATGTTGTGGCAATAAAGCAGAAGTGAGTGTATCAAAAATTTCGAATCTATTCAGTTTTATTAATCCTAAAATGTTTGTTATCTTTTTGGTGGGGGTTTTTAATCTATGTTGAGTCGATACGAAACAGGAGTTAATGTATCAAATGTTTTGGTTTAATTCAGAACTTTTCATCTAATGCTTTTCCTATTTATGTTGTTCTGATAAAGCAGAAATAAATGTATCAAAAATTTCGAATCAATTCAGTCTTATTAATCGTCAGATGTTTGTTGTGTTCTTGATGGGTCTTCTAATCAATGTTGTGTCCAAACCGAACAGGAATGAATGTATCAAAAGTTTTGGGTTAATTCAGTCTTTTTAGTCTGCTGAGTGCCCTATTTATTTGTGGCGATGAAGCAGAAGTGAGTGTATCAAAAATTTCGAATCAATACAGTCGTATTAGTCGTAAGAAGTTTGTTTCTTTTTGATGAGATATCTAATCAATGTTCTGCCCATACAGAACAGAAATAAATGTATCAAATGTTTTGGGTTAATTCAGTCTTGTTAATCGTAAAATGTTTGTTGCTTTTTGGTTACTTTTCTAATCAATGTTCTGTCCGTACAGAACGACAGTAAATGTATCAAATGTTTTGGTTTAATTCAGTTCTTTTCGTCTGTTGCGTTTCTTATCCATGTCGTACCTCTAAATCAGAAGTGATTGTATCAAAAATTTCGGATCTATGCAGTCTTATTAATCGTAAAAAGTTTCTTTCCTAATCTCTATAGTGTCCATACAGAACAGGACGAAATGTATCAAAAGTTTCGGATCAATTCAGTATCAAGTCGTCTGATGTTTGTGTTTTCGGTTCAGTTTACAACATCTACATTGTTTTGATGAAGAATTGGTGAAAAATAGTGATCTTACACTAGCGATGCTTACACTTTGCGGCGAACACCCAAAGTAGTACACAGGAACATAGACTCCTTTGGGTGTCAAGTGTGCTTCTCGTTTCAGAAGATAGGGAACTCCACCTGGACGACATCGGCAATGAACTCGCTGCACTGTCGAATTCATTGGACCTCCGAATGGTTGCAACGACCACGTCACGTCTCTGTAAAGAAAAAAAATCGTCAATTAGAAACGAATATCAATCATAATGTGATAAAAATGTTAAAACAAAAAAAATTTAATTTTCCCTCACGATTTAAATCGAAAATTAGGTAAATTAGTTAGACTCACTTGAAGTAGCGGCAGAAGGGGATGCGTTTAACAGCTTCACAAAGTTTGTACTGTCTCGTTCTGTCGGCAAGTGTGTGACCGTCATTGGCATTGGCAGTGCTGGGACATGACCGTCCACCTGGACAACGACACTGTCTCTCGACCCAAGGAGCTCCATAGAGGTCCACTTTACTGCAAATCTCATTTTTCGACGAGCACTCCGGTAGATCGTCTTCGCCAACCTGGAAAACAAAGAAAATTTGAAATTAATAATTTGCTTAGAGAACAAATTTCTTTTTGCGCTAGTTTTTAATTATTTGACTCTATATCACGTTGCTTTAAAATCGCAGCAGCCACTTATGCAATCTCTTTCATATTGCGCCTTAAAACCGGCTTCATTTATACTCAAACGTTAGAGTGAATGTCGTTTTGCTATGGGTGCTTTATGTACACATAATAATTTTATTATTCAACAATCATTATGTAAAGAGAAGTCGATAAATATTTTTGTATATTAATCACAATAACTAATTGAAGAAATAGAAAAACTGTTTAAATGTTTGTGATTCGTAATTTGTACCCAAATCTAATTCGCAATAGTAATTAATTCCAATGTTACAATTACAATTCTACAACTCAATTACAATTTCGATTTTGAAATGTTGATGCTAAAAAATATTGACGTTAAGCGGATTTTGCTCACATACAGTCGCATCATTTTGGAAGTAATTCTACACATACACACACGTGTACAAACAGACGAAATTCTATTCGGCTACTGGTATTACGAAGTGAAGTCCCATAGGTATTGTATGTCCCAAACTCAGGTAGACATCAACTTTTTTTTATTCTTTTTTTTTTTAAATCATGTTACGCCTACGTTCTCATATGTATACACTTCCTTAATCATTTCCATTAGCACCGGGTGCTTTCTTTTTCACAATTTTTCCATAAAGCCCTCCTCCTCATTCCTATTTCCATACTTTAAATGATCAATTGAGGATTTTTATTTCTCTTCAATTGAGGATTTTTATTTCTGATCAATTGAGGATTTTTATTTCACAACAATATGAAACTATTATTCTCATTCGTAAACTTGATCTCATACACCTTTCTTTATCCTTGCATTATTTAAAGAAAGCCTCTCTTAAAATAACCCCTCTCTTTAAAATAATTGCCCTAAATTATTTTTTAGAAACATTGTCCTTTCAAAGCTATACAATGATTTTAGAAAAAAACCTTAAAATGTCAGAGAAATGTTTGAAAAAAGAAACGATAAACTATCAAAAATTGTTTGTCACTGGTTTTTCAGAGTCAGTGAACTCGAAATTAGTGGTAGTTTTGGAAAAAAATAGAGTTATTCAAAAAGAAAGATACGTTATATAAAAAAAACTTTTTTCTTCTCCTTCAAGTTATGTATTGTCCTAGAATTTTTGTGTGTAATATATTATTTAGCGTTGAATGCACACATACATGTTTTGAACTTGGGATGAACATGTGCGCATAAATCTTTGTCCTTGAGTGCCTTCGGACAAGATATTGTAGGTACATATAACATTCTGTGTGTCTATTGACCTTTAACGTCTTTTTCAATGGAAAGCAACTCATGGCAATTGAAATGCTTTTCAAAAGTCATCTCTACAGCTTCAGAAAAAAAGAAAAGAAATAAAAAACAGGTCGTGTGTGTATATGTTGATTGATCTCCCTCTCTCTCTTTCTCTCTAAGAAATAAATGTAAATGTATTCCACGATAAAAGTTTACAGGAAGTTGGGAGACCAAGTCGCACAAGATTCAATTCTCGATATAAAAGGAGGAAAAAAATAAACATATTTTTACTATTCCGTGAAAAAGTAGTTTTCCCTCTCTTTTCTTTTATCAGAAAATTTTGTCCGCAAAGAAAATTTAATCAACGAAGAATTTTTAACGAAAATTTCATAAAAATATTGTTTATTGTATTTGGAGAGAAAAAAGCCTATGTTTCTTAACTGCATTTCAATTTCAAATTCGTTGCTATAACGAAATCGTATTTCATTAGCATGCAAATGACAAGTTATGAATGAAGATTAGCAAATAGAATGAAAATTTAATTAAAATACAACTTTTTCAATAAGTGCTTGTAGTGTGTGTGTGTGTGTGTGTGGGTAAATGAATAAAAAGATTGTTTCAACTTGAGAAACGCTGTTTTGTCCAGTGGTTCTCAATAAAGTGCGGTTAAAGTAAAGTTCAATATGGAGGCGTCGCGTACAATCACCCATCTTGCAGCAGGTGAATGGATTCCGTGTCCAAGGATAAATGACCGACGAGTAAGTACTACGTTGCTTTTAGCAGCACGTGGGATCCGTAAAACCTCGCAGGTCAATAAAAACAATTTTTATAGTCCGCTATCGACCAATTTTATCATCGAGATTTAATGGATTGCCATTCCGACACCTTCAGTTTCTGAATATGTATATATGTACATTTATAATATTAAAATACTGTTTAGGAAAAAAAATTTATTTCTAATAAATAATTTTTGACGTTAAGAATTAAAAAAAAAATTTAATTAGAAAAAAACATTTTTATTGAACCTTTTTTTTTTAAACAAATGCAAAACAGTTTATTTTCAGAAAAAAAAACAAATAGCACCATTCGATTCTACGCGAAAAACTACTAGGAAAACATGTATCACACGATTATATAAAAATAATTTTTCCACCATTTGTTTATAACAAATTGTTGTAAACAATTAGCTTGCATATGCACTCGTTCCAAGGGCACAGAAACAAATATCCAATAGGTAACAATCGCGACCCTGGCCTGGTGTCTAAGAATAATTTTTTACGTTAAAAATTCTATTTAAAAATATTTGTTTAATTGTTTAATTATTTGATTTTAAACAATTGGTTAAAAACAAATGAAAAAAATCCATTTTCATAAATAAACTGATAGCGTTCTTTGATTCTACGAGAAAAACTACTTCTAGAACATATATTACACATTAAATTTTATAAAAATCAATTTCTCTTCATTTGTTTATAACAAATTGTTTAGAAAAATTTTTTTTTTTTTTAAATTCTTAAAGTCTAATATTATGCCATAATTCCAGTAGTTACTCTTTCGATGCAGGCGTTTCTTTGACTATGGACTGAAACGACTATTTTTGCAGGCTAATTGTTTATAACAATTTGTTATAAACAAATGAGGAAAAACTGATTTTTCTAAAATTATGTATAATATATGTTATCGCAGTAGTTTTTCGCGTAGAATCGAATGGTGCTATTAATTTTCACTTAAAATGAATTGTTTTCCATTTGTTTATAACAAATTGTTTTAAAAAATTGTTTCTTAAATTAAAAATAATTTTTAAAAAAATTTTTAACGTCAAAAATTAATTTTAAAAAATTTCTAACGTCAAAAATTAAGTTTAAAAAAAATTTTAACGTCAAAAATTAAGTTTTGAAACAATTTTAACGTCAAAAATTAAGTTATTAAAAATTTTTTAAAGTCAAAAATTAATTTTAAAAATTTTGAACGTCAAAAGTTAAGTTCAGACCTCATGCCAGGAGGCCAATAGTTACTAAGTTAAATGGATCTTTACAAAAATCTTTAAATGAAATACGAAAAAGTAAAAAAAGAACGATTAAAGTCAAAATAATGAACGTATCTGAAGATAATTCTACTGACTTTTCAATACTATTTTCAACTCCATTCGAAAGTACAAGTAATATTCTATACACCCTCTATGACAATAAAAACTATTGTGCCTTTCGAAAAAAAATTTTTTTTTTTTGCAAAATACTTTTCCTACTGTATACCTTCTTTCCTTCCTTCCTTCCTTCCTTACATCCTGCGCCATAATATATATATATAACAAAAGTAGTAAAATTTTCTGAACTGAATGGAAGAGAAAACGCCGGAACCGGAAGAAGCCGGAAGTAAATAATACGGTTTTAGAAATTATACAGTCGTTAAGCTGACCCCCTCCCCTCTCCCCGCCACTATATCTATTTAAACTAAATGATCCGAGTGGGACGAGTTTTTGAAAAATGGAAAATTTTTCCATTCAGAAAAAAAGGGGATTTTCCCCGGATGTCAAAAGTAAAAGAGAAAGAGAGAGAGAGAGAAAGAAAAAAAAGAGAGAGAAACAGAGAGAGAGAAAGAGAGACCCCATATAGAAGCGAATTAGTCCCGGCCGGTAGTGAAATAATGGCTGAATAGGCTTCTTTAAGAAATAGCGGAAGTCGTCCGGTGAATGAGCCGGAAGTCCCCACTTCGCTGTTTTTATGACAATAGCTTATATATATATATATGGTACCATATACCACGTGGTTCTTCTAACCTACGAATCAAAACATCCTTTTTTTTCAAATACAAATACGTTTTTGAATCTTAAACCCAAATACAATAAATAAATATATATTAAAGATGGTATATACTATATTTACTTGTGAACCCAGCTTTAATATTCTAGTGCAGGCGGAAGTCTGCTTTGCATTGCGGGAAATTTTACGAGAATTAACAGAAAATTTTACGAGTGAAAATAATATAAATAAATACTTTTACCTGTTGAAAAAATAAACATCCGCTTTTACTCTGTCCATACAAAGAAATATTGTTGTAGAAATGATGTTATTTTAGGGATTATAGTTGCTTTCAACTTTTTTTTTTTAAATATAGCGAGAAATACGAATTTTATTTAAACATTTCTTTTGTTTACAACCACAAAAAGAAAATTTCAATTTTACAATTTTAATCAAAAATAACCCATATATTAATTTTATTAAAAGAAAAAAAGACATTCAAAAAAGATGTGAAAATTAATGCTAAAATTTGTTTAAAATACTCTCAAATATTATAAAAAATGCATTTAATTAATTTTCTGAAATTATGTGTGAAATTTTTCTCTCATTTGCTTCATACTTTTTTTCTAACATTTATCTAAGCTCCCATGTTAAATTGCAAATTTATTTTATTCTTTTGAGAAAAAAGTATGTGGTAAAAAAATTTGAAGAAATCTAGTTTTTAAAATATAATCTAACAGAAAATAAAGTGGCAAATTTTGATAAGTTTCTCTCATTTACTTAATTTACAGGTGACAAGCTTTAACGCACTTTTATAGAATATCAATAGTATTTAACATTATGTTTATATTCAATGTACAAAGTATTTAACATTTAATTATTTTAACCGTAATTTAAAAAAATTCAGGGTATGTTTAAAATTTGACCTATATAGTCAAAGAATAATTAATACTAACTTTATTGAATATCAATAGTATTTAACACTATAAATTCGTTGAATAAAAATAGTATTTAACGCTATAAATTCATTCAATGTTAATAGTCGTTAACACTATAAGTTTATTCAATATAAAAAGTAGTTAATATTTAATTGTTTTAACCCTAATTTAAAAAAAGTTTAGGATATGTTAAATATTTGATCTATAGTCAAATACTATTTAATAATAAATTTAGCGAATGTCAATAGTATTTAACACTAAATTCGTTGAATATAAATAGTATTTAACACTAAATTCATTCAATATTAATAGTAGTTAATGCTATGTTTATTCAATATAAAAAGTATTTAACATTTAATTATTTCAATCCTAATTTAAAAAAGTTTAGGGTATGTCAAATATTTGACCTATAGTCAAATACTGTTTAATACTAGATTTATTCAATTAAAATAGTATTTAACATCTATTTATTTCAACGCTAATTAAAAAAAGTTTAGGATATGTTAAATATTTGACCTATAGTCAGATTCTATTTAATACTAAATTTATTCAATTAAAATAGTATTTAACATTTAGTTTATTTCATAACAATAGTATTTAACACTAAATTCATTCAATGTTAATAGTATTTAACACTTAGTTTATTCAATATCAATAGTATTTAACATTTATTTATTTCAACGCTAATTAAAAAAAGTTTAGGATATATTAAATATTTGACCTATAGTCAGATTCTATTTAATACTAAATTTATTAAATTAAAATAGTATTTAACACTAAATTCATTTAATGTTAATAGTATTTAACACTTAGTTCATTCAATTCAAATAGTATTTAACATCTATTTTTTCAACGCTAATTAAAAAAAGTTTAGGATATGTTAAATATTTGACCTATAGTCAGATTCTATTTAATACTAAATTTATTCAATGTCAATAGTATTTAACACTAAATTCATTCAATGTTAATAGTATTTAACACTTAGTTTATTCAATATCAATAGTATTTAACATTTAATTATTTCAACCGTAATTGAAAAAAGTTTAAGATACGTCAAATATTTGACCTATAGTCAAATACTATTTAACACTAAATTCATTAAATATTAATAGCATTTAACATTTAACATTTAACATTTAACATTTAACATTTAACATTTAACATTTAACATTTAACATTTAACATTTAACATTTAACATTTAACATTTAACATTTAACAGTTAACATTTATCATTTAAAATTTAACTACATTTCAACCCTAATGCGTAAAGTAATGATAAAATCCTCATACAAATGGATTCAACAACAATCCTGAAGGGTCTACTTCCGATAATAGAAAAATTGAGACGCATGTTATTAAGAGTGTCAGAGGAAGATGAATCTTGAACTAAATGTATAATAACAGCCTTTTATATAAAGACTCAATCACTCCTCCTCCTCCTCCAGATGAGAACAATTAGTTTTAAATCTTTTTGCCCGTCGTTGACTGATGCTTATGCTTTAAAGGGTAATCGTTTTGATGATTGGTGCAATGGAGAGTGCAAAAGGAAATGCAAAGCTCTCTAATCTGTCCCTCGGTCATTTTTATTCAAGGGATGGTATCATGCTGTTAATACCAACAGAGAAAAAAGAGAGAGAGAAAAAAAGAGAGAAAGAGAGTCGTCTCTCAATGTGCCCCGCGCAGCGACGACCATTCCCTCCGCACTGAGAGCGAGTATTCAGAATTTTCATGAATGGAAGCACGTGGCTGGCACGTTCAAACGTAAACGTATATATAGTCGTAAACCTTCTGAGAATTTCATTCTCAAGAGAGACAGAGAGAGAGAGAGAGAGAGATTATATATTTTGATGATTTTATCTCTTTCCTTGAAATTTCATGTCAAAATTTAAATATATTTCCTTTTTATGTTAATTCGTTGATAAATTATATCGCCGTTTAATTTTATTCCTCCCAAAAAATTTATTATTTCGCTAAAATTTGAACTAATTTATAATTTTTATATTTTATTTTTTTAACGAGAAGTAGAAATGGAAATTGGGATTTTGTTTTCATGATGGAAATATTTTTCATTTTTTTTATTTTTTTATTTTTTTATATGCGAATTGAATGGGCGAAGATGTGTTTTGCAAGTCTTGTGATTGGGCGGATTCGCATCAAGACCCTCCACGCAAAAGACAGACTGTCTCGTAACAACTCCATTCAGAGGTTGTCAATCCAAACTAATGAAGCAATCACGTACGTCCTGTGTGTGCCTCTCGCACTATGTTAAGTCAAAAATTGCAAATAAAAGTTGAATAATTATTAATATTATAGAATAGAATAATTCGGAAATTAAATATAGAATATTGAGGAATTATATAAATAGAAGAATAAGAAAATAGAATAGAAGAACAAGAAACTAAAATAGAATAATTATTAGCAAAAATAAAATAATTTTGAGTAAACTAAAATTTTTAATAAATAACTGAAAAAATTTTTTTTCTATAAAAAAAATCGAAATTACGATATTGGACTAATTTTTCATCTGATTATGATTGTCGTATTCTTATAATTTTTTTTTTTGAATAGTTAAAACATTGTAAAATTTATTTGAAAATATTATCATTTTTTTTTTAAAGTATTTTTTTACAATTTTTAAAAAACAACTTTTGAAGAATTTTAATTGCAAATTTTATTTGAAAATAATTGAATTCTCAAAATAAATTTAATAAAAACCGCACTTTTATAAGGTAAATTGAAAAATGAAAATTAGCTTCTTTTTTTTCAAAATTCATTATTTTCTATGTTTTTCATATTATATATTTTCGAAAATATATTAACATTTTACAACTATTTTTACCATTTTGGAGAAAACAATAATTCTCAAATTTTTTCATAAAAATTCATCGAAAAATTCATTAGTTTGTTTAAATTCTATACATTCTTTTAAGAAATACAATTATAATTTCGAAAAATTACATTAAATTTAAAAAAAATATATATTTTATAAAGAATTTTATTAAATTTTCTTTAAATAATTGAAATTTAACCGAAGGTAAACAATTTTTGCTAATAATTTAATTCTTGACAATTTTGCTATTTAAATGAAGATAATTTTTAATTCTTGACGAGAATTTAAAAAAAAATTTTGAAAATAATTTAATAAATTTCTCCAAAGTATTTCATCACTTTTCAAAAGAATTGAATTCTTATCGTGAATTTCGATATTTATCGTATAAAATAATTGAATTCGTTTTTTAAATTTAATTTTTCAATTATTGAATTCTATTAAAATTTCTCAAAATAATTGATTTTATATGAAAAAGAATTTTGTTGTCCATAAAAATAATTGAATTCTTTTGCAAGAATTACTTGAAATTTTTTTTAAAATAATTGATTTTCTGCGACGAATCATAGAAGTTTAATTCACGAAAATAATTGAATTATTGCAACGAATTTTATTTCTTAAATAATTGAATGTTTTCTTAAAATTGAATTCTATCGTCAAGCTTTAATCAAATTTTTAAAAAATATTTGCATTTTTCGGTGGAATTAATTTAAAATTCTACTATAAAAATATATTTGATATTCTGCGATATAAAAGTATAATTGAATTTTCTAAATGAAATTTTATTATTTATGAAATTAATTGAAATTTTGCAAACAATTATATTTCAATTTTTTTTTTCAAAAATAATTGAATTTTTGGCGACAAATTATTTGTTATTTGTAAAAAAAAAAAAAGATATAATTGAATTCATATTGATGAGACATTCGTTAAAATTTTCAAAAATAATTGAATTTTTGATGAAATATTTTGCTATTTGTGCGTATAAAAATAATTTAATTCTTGGCGGTATATTAGTTAAAAATTTTCAAAAATAATTGAATTTTTGGCGAAAAATTTTGCTATTTGTATAGAAAGATAATTGAATTCTTGACCAGACATTCGTTAAGTTTTTAAAAACTATAATTGAATTTTTAGCGAAAAAAAATTTTGTCGATTTGTATAAAAATAATTGAATAACTGAAAATAATTGAAGTCTTGACGAGATATTCGTCAAATGTTACAAAAATAATTGAATTTCATCCAAAAGAATTTCATTACTTTCGAGAAAATAATTATGAATTCTCGTCCTAAATATTTTGTTATACGAAAATAATTGAATTTCCGAAAGAATTTGAATAAAATCCCTAAAAAAAATTAAATTTCTACAAAAAATATAGAGTATGCATAAGAAAATTAAAAATTGCAAATCCTATCTTTGAAACATAATATATGAACTTTAAAACATATGTTCAAGTTGTCCCAGTTGCTTATTAATTTTTTTTTTCCTCTTTCCTTCGTTTATTCTATACCCGTAGTCACGTAGTTGGTATTTACACGTATATTATAAAAGAAGGTAACTCGCAACTTGTTCTATGTGTACATACAGTCGTGGAAGAACCGCTTGAGGAAATGGTCTTCCGCCGTTCTACCACTGAGCATTCCACTTTATTTTTTTTTTTTCTTTTTTTTGCGACGTTCGTCTTCTTTCCTCTATTGGGGACTTTTTTCCTTCTTCGTTTGTTTCTCTCGATTCTCGAAAGGAGATGGATGTATATATTCTCTGCCTTCTCCAAAGAAGATAGAAATATATTTAGTTCTCTCAATCCGCCGAGGGAGATGGATGTATATATTTTTTTTCGATTATCGAAGAGAGAGAAAAAGAGAGAGAGAGAAAGAAAGATAGAAAAAAGAGAAAGAGAGAGAAGAAGAAAAAAGAGATAGAAAAAAAGAGGAAAGAGAGAAAAAGAGATAGAAAAAAGGAGAAAGAGAGAGAAAAAAGAAAAAGAGAGAAAAGAAAAAGATAAAGAAGAAAAAAAAGAAAGAGGTAGAAAAAGCGAAAGAGGTGGAAAAAAAGAAAAAAGACAGAGAGGGCACAGTCATTTTAACGAGACTAATCGGTTCCTTTCCGATCGCTTATTTCCCGTCTCCTTTCCACCTCTCTTTCACTCAAACTTGTTTCTTTTTTTCTCCTCTTTTTTTTAGAAAGGTCGTTTCAAAACCAGTAGCAATCCTCCGACTTCCCCCAAAAACAAGAAGCTTTCAAGAGGTCGAGAGATCAGAATTTTATCCTCTAAACAAAAAAAAAAAAGACTTCCTGATTTATTCACCAATTTTCATTTTCTAAAATAATCCTTTTTTCTTTTTTTTTTTAACCGATCGAAACTATTTTGCATATATACAATATTCAAATATGGAAAGAGCTAATAATTATGTTTGTGAACGTGTGCAACACACGATGAATGGGCGCGGCAAAATTTTGCAATTCTGCTACAATTTGTTCCCTTTCTCTTTCTCTTTATAAAAAAAAAAAAAATTAAATATATTTACTACCCAAAAAAAAAGAAGAAATATCGATCGAAAAATTTTTTAATTTCTAAAATGTGCGCGGAATTAAAAATAATATTGGCGCTTCCTTAATTTATATTATTCCACCGTGTTACGCGCGCCACGCGCTGACCTAGATTCGCGCTACGTGAATGACTTTTACGAATGCGAGTGTGAATGAATGACTTGAGTGAATGGAGAAACGAAAAAGGAGCTAACAAAACGAACGGACATATGTGGCATCATGAGGACGAAAGTATGAATGTATATATCAAGTATGAATGAATGAAGGAACGAATGAATGAGAGAAGAATGAATTGTGCCGCGTCAAGAGGGAATAGAGAGAGAGAGAGAGAGAAACATTTTATTAGGCGAGGGGAGGAAAGGGCAATAGAAACGAGAGTCAACTCTCAAAATGCGACTGTCAAAAGCAAAGAATATAAATTCCTAAACGCGATTCGAAAAGATTTCAACCGAAAATAATCGCTTCTTGTCATTGTCTGTCATTTCTTCTTTTTCCACTTGTAGTTCTACTTTTGATTCTATTTCCACTTGTACTGACAGTAGATAGAGGGAAAAACGAGGGTTAAAAGCAAGGTTAAAGCTTCTTGAGGCGTCCAGTATATGGGTTACATATAGTCGAAGATTGGTTTAATATGGGTTAGGTAAGGTTAAATATGGGTTAAATTTGGAATAAGAAAGGTTAAATATAGGTTAAATATGTTTTATAGTAAAGTTTATGGTCCAGTATGGGTTAAATATAGTTTAAAATAGGTTAAACAGGGGATAAGTAAGGTTAAATGTAGATCAAAGTAAGGTAAATGGCCTAGGATAGGTTAAATAAGAAATAAGTAAGGTTAAATATGGGATAAGTAAGGTTAAATATAGGTCAAAGTAAAATAAATGCTCCAGGGTAGGTTAAATTTAAGTCAAAGTAAAGTAAATGGTCCAGGGTAGGTTAAAAATAATTTATAGTAATTAAAATCATCAATTCAATTATTATTTTTCAGAATTTATATCTAAAATTCGTTTTTATGTCGATTATTTTCAATAATTTCTGAAAAAGTTCTTTGACAATTTTCAAATTCATTTCTTTATATACAACATAAAAAAAAATTTTTTTTTTCGAAAAAATTAATTACAAAATTCAATTATTTTTTAAATTTCACGCTTTATTGCATTTAATATTCAATGATTATCTAAAATTTTAACTGAAATTCATTTTTATGAAATAAAATTCAATTTTTATTAAAATATTCTATACTAAAATTCAATTATTTAAATAAAAATAAAACGCAATTAAATAATTTATTGAAGAATTGAACGTTTCTTAAAATTCAATTCCCAAAAAAAATTGTTATCAACAAATTATCAAATACTTGAATTCTATTAACGAATTAAAAAAGAAATTTAAGAATAATTACATTTTTAGAGAAATTCGATTAAAATTGTATTAAAAATAATTGAAATTCTGCATTGAATTTTATTATTTATGAAAATAATTGAATTCTTGCGAAGAATTTTATTAAAATTTTCAAAAATAATTAAATTCTTGTAAAAAATTAACGGGAATTCA
The DNA here is from genome assembly GCA_032872475.1 of Leptopilina myrica (nomen nudum). Taxonomy (NCBI): domain Eukaryota; kingdom Metazoa; phylum Arthropoda; class Insecta; order Hymenoptera; family Figitidae; genus Leptopilina; species Leptopilina myrica (nomen nudum). The sequence goes on along the minus strand of CM065464.1, from coordinate 2,417,433 downwards.
ATTATTTTTAAAAATTTTAATAAAATTCTTGGCATAAATTAAAAATAACAAAATTTTTAGCAGATCTTTAATTACTTTCAAGAATTTTAATAAAATTTTTCGCAAGAATTTAAATATTTTCGTAAAATAATAAAAATCTTTGCAGGGAATCAATTTTCAATATTTTCAATAAAATTCTTCGCAAGAATTCAATTATTTTAAAAAATATTAGAATTTTAGCAGAAATTCAAACATTTTAAAAAATTGTTATAAAACTTTTTTTTGTTAAAATTCAATTATTTTTGAAACAATTAAAAAAAAATTTCCCAAATTCAATTATTTTGAAAATTTTCATGAAATTCTTCGAAAGAATTCAATTATTATATAATCAAAGATTTTCACTGAAATCCTATTTTGAAATTAATGTTTATGAGAAAATTTTACCAGAATTCAATTATTTAAATACAAAAATAAATAATTTATTGAATAATTGAAAGTTTTTCGGAATTCAATTCCTATTAAAAATTGTATCATTGAATTTTTAAACAATTCAATTCTTTGCACGAATTTCAATAAAATTTTTAAGAATTTTTTCGAGCAGTTCGATTAAAATTCTATTTAAAAATAATTGAATTCCTAAAAAGAATTTTATTATTCACGAAAATAATTGAATCCCGGTAAAAATTTTTTAATTATGAAAATAGTTGAATGATTGTGAAGAAATTTATAAAAAAAATTTCTTATTAATGAAATTCTTGTGAAATTTTTATTATTTTTTGAAAATAATTAAAAGTTTTTGTATAGAATTTAATTAATTTTTTTTTAATAATTAAATTCTTTTGTTAAATTTTACAAAAATAGTAGATATTGAACTGTATTTAATTTTTGCGAAGAATATTATTGCTTTTGGAAATAATTGAAAATTTTGCAATGGATTTTATTAAAATTTTTGAAAATAATTGAATTTTATTACTTTAGAAAATAATTGAATTCGTGTGTTATAAATATTGTTGATTATGAAAATAATTGAAATTTTTTAATGAATTTTAATAAAATTTTTGAAAATAATTGAATTTTGTTGAAGCGAATTTTGCTATTTATTTATACAGATAATTGAAATGTTGACAATGCTTTTTAGTTTTTTTTTTTTTTAAATATATGAATTTCGGTGAAGAATTTTAATATTTCTATAAAGATAATGGAAATTTTGATGAGAATTAAAAAAAAATTTTGAGAATTTTTGCGAAGAATTTTACTATACTTTTAAAAATAATTGAATTTCTACACTCATTTGTAATTTCTCTAAAATTCTCCAAATGATATCGTACAATTTACGAGTTTTTTATCCTTTTTGAATGAAATTACGGACTTTACGGACCTTTTTTCAAATAAAAACGGACTTTTACGGACTTGAAGCAAAGTTACGGACTTTTTCAGTATTTACGAACCTACTTCGAGCCCTGAATATAGTTTAAAGATGGGTTAAATATAGGTTAAGTAACGTGAAATATTGAATAAGTAATGTTAAATATGGGATAAGTAATGTTAAACATAGGTTAAATATGTTTTAAAGTAAAAGTAGATGGTCCAGCATAGGTTAAATATAGTTAAAAATAGGTCAAATATGGGTTAAGCAAGGTCAAATATGGGTTAACTAAGGTCAAAAACAGGTTAATTATGAGTTACCTAAGGTCAAAGATAGTTCCAACCTAGACTAGACTAACCTGAAGCAAAACTCAAAGATCAAAAAGAAGAAAAAGAAGAAAAAAAAGGACTATGTCAAAGTTATAGAATCAAAAGAAGAAAAGAAATAAAAAGAAAAAAACTACTAAAGAGCATCAACAGCAGCAGCAGCTCTAATAATAATAATAACAATAACAATAATAATAATAAGAAAAAAGCTAGAGAATGGAACGGGGAAATTATACTATACACAAGAACTTGTTACTTGCTAAAAGGGAGGATGCTGCCACTGTGATGGAATGGAAACGGTGGCAGTAAACTAAAATGGAATAATAGGGTACCGGAAGGACCCAACGAAACCATCCGGAAGTTCTCACGCGTCTCTCGCTTCTCCCACGACCGCAAACGAACATGACACCTGGCACTCGGCGTGCACCCTGCAGATGACCGAGAGTTGAGAAGAGATTGCTTACATCTAACGTTCTCAACTTTTTTAAAAACCACCCCCTCGACACCTTCCTTTTTACCCAGCAATCTTCTCACGCCCCCAATATTTTGCTGTCGACGGACCAGAAGCTATATACGGATCGAGCCACATGCACCCGACGAGAAACCCAAAGTCTGCCGTGGCCGGTGCTCCTTTATTATTATTATATATACGCATATAAACCTGTCAGGTCGAATTTTTCAATATCTTCATGTGAATCTAATCGATTTGTAACTCTTATAATATATCTTCACCACACTTCTCTTTTATATATATATATATATATTTGTACATGGCATTTTTTGTGTTTGTTTTCTTATCGTATTCTTCTTCCATAGCAGACTTCGCACTGGATAATTAATTTTTAATTTTTCCTCTAAATTTTAATAACTTTAAAAAAGTGGCAACAAGTTGCTTTTGGAGTAAAAAAAGTAGCTATCGAAAAATTACGTTTTAAAAACTTTGCAAAACAGACGAAAATTCTTATTCTGTATTTTATAATCTTGCCATTTTCCAAATTTTTATAAGTAGTATTAGCGAATTTAAAGTATAGAGAAAATATAGTATTTAAAAAAACAGAAATAGTAGCTTTTAGTTGCCGAAAAGTAAAAACAGTCCCCAAATGGTACCGTTTTCAATCAATCAATTTTGTCGATCTTCCCTGAACTGAAAACGAAGACCTCGCGCACTTTATTTTCAAACAAGATAATTATCAATTGCGACAGGAAAAAAAAGAATCAAGCAGACACATCAGTAAAAGAAGATGCCAAAAACTCATTCTTATATTGAATTCGCATCATCGGCACTCATAAAAAAATCTCATCATCCAGAATCATTATAATAAATTTTTATGACTGTCGACTTGTGCGCGTGCGACGATACATCGATAGATTTATATATATAGTGAATTGCCGCCTCTTGCGAACGGCAGGATGTCAAATTGGCGTAAAAACAGTTTTCCGGTGCAATGCTTATAAGACGATGACATTCTTCGAAAGGCGCGTAAAAATAAAAGAAAGAAAGAAAGAAAAGAAGAATCTGGAACTCGATCGACGACTCGTTATGAATGGAGAGTCTCCAACTTGCCGCGCACTTATACAATACACACAAATATATATATATTTATATGTATGTATGTATAAGCAACAGGTTATTCGAACGTCAAGTGGGCGCCACTTTTGCCCTCAAGCTATGTTTTTACTCTCTTGCGCTATATAGTCCGGTAAGTGCATAGATTTTAACCGTCTTCTTCATTAAATTCCCTCCCCCTTAAAAAAGAAGAAAAATAAACACAAAAAACTTTCCATTGTAGCATAAATATGTGTATCCGTTATACCGAATAAATAATCTTCTTCAGTTCCTTTATCAGAAAAGAAAAATCGTCTTGAATTCAAAATATTTTCAATTTAAAATGCGTATAACATCATCAGAGTTGCAACAAAACAAACACTACTGTTAACTTGAAAGTATATCAAATGGCAACGAATTGATACTAAAAATGTGGATCAAATAAAAAATTGATCCAATTTAGTATCAATTTGAAACTTTTAAGAAAATTGTGAATTTAAAAATTTCCTGACAATTCCAGGTTTTCCAGAACCGTGGCAATCCTGAATTCAAATAACGCACATTACACTTTTTCTAAGAATGGCAAACTATGATATAGTATTTCTATTTTTGTTTTATTTTACTATCGCACTATTAACTTAAAAGTATCAAACAGCAACGAATTGATACCAAAAATGTGCGGATCAACAAAAAAATCGATCCAGATTTTCGGTACCAATTTCATTCACGCTTTATCACTATAAAAAAAAAGGTTCTAAATTAGAGCCGATTTCGGTATTAAAATAGAACCAAATTACGATTTAAGGCGGTGTCAAAGTCGATTGGATTTTCCCATTGAAGCTCAATGCAAAAATCCAATCGACTTTGACACCGCCTTAAAACCAAAATTTGTATTAAATTCACAGTTTTCTTTGAAAGTATCAAATTGATACTAAAGTGGATCAAATTGATGTATCAATTTGTATATTTCTTTTGTAGTATCAATTTTACATTCGAGAAAACTGTGATCATTGTTGATAAACATTATTTTAATTGTTGCTATATACAGTTTCATGAAAATAAAGAAAAAACATGCAGAAAATTTCTAACAAAAAAAAAATAAGAATTATTGTCATCTGATTATCATTTATCCTCTACTGATGTATGTATGTATATATACTCGTGGAATTACATCAAGTGTGACATGCCTGCATTATTATTCAGTGATTAACAACTAATCTACGGATCGTAACTTTATAATTGCGAAAACATTTAATGCTTTCTTATTACCACATGCACTCGGTATGTGTGCAATGAGGATAGCTGACTCTGTAAATTATGGGTATTGTATATATTAACGATGAGAAAGTAAAAAAAAATGTTTGAAAATTGACAATATATAGAAAAACAGGTGTTTTTCAATTATGTATGTGGAGAAATTGTTTATATTGTTAATTAAGAGGTATGCTACTTATTTCCTGTGTGCTTTAGATTAATGAACATTATTCACGGTAGGGTTATACTATTTGGTACTCTTTACTATACTATTTGGTACTCTTTACTATACTATTTAGTACTCTTTACTATACTATATTTGGTACTATATTTACTATACTATTTAGTGCTATTTACTATACTATTTAGTACTGTTCACTATACTATATTTAAATTTAGTAGAATTCGACCATATTCCACTTGAGTAGAAAAAAATTATGTTTTTTATCCGTTAAGTTAAGAAATGAAATTTTTCCAAGTTTTAAAAAAAACATTCATTAAGAATTAGAAAATTACTCGAAAACATCAATAACTTCAGTTTTCAATAAATATTTAACCTCTAGACTGCCGAGAAAATGCAATTTAAATTTATTTTAAAAATACCCTAACATTGTTCTATAAATCAGTTATTTTTAATAATTTTCGAAAAAGTTCTTTGCCAATTTTCAAATTCACTTGTTTTTAATATTTAATTTTACGAAATTTCATCAATTATTCGAAAATTCATCAATTGTATAAAAAATTAAATAAAAAAATAATAATAATAATAACAACAACAATAATAATAATAATAATAATAATTCATAAAAATAAAAATTCCTAAAAAAATTCATAAGAATTCATAAAAATAATAATATAAAAGAAAGAAAGAAATTAAAAAAAAATTCAATTCTACAGAATTGTTATCGTTAAAAGTATGAAAAATTTAACGTTTCAAAGATTTAAATTTGAAAAACTTTTGAAAATTCAATTATATTTCTCAAAAAAACACGGCTATATGATTTTAATATTCAATTATAATTTTCAATTTTAAGTAAAATTCATTTTTAAATGAATATTTATTTATTACACAAATTCTACGAGAATTCAATAATTTGACTATATAAATAAACATTTTATTGAATAATCAAATGTTTTTTTTTTAAATTCAACTTTCATCCAAAATAATTGAAGTTCGATAAGAAAAATTTTATTATATATATTTATAAAGATATAATAATTTAAATTTTGATGAGAATTTTGGTTGAATTTTTCAACATAATCGGAATTTTTTCGAAAAACTTATAATTATACTTTTGAGGATCATTGAATTCTTAAGACGATTTTTATTAAAATTTATTTTTAAATAATTGAATTCTTCTGTTAGAATATTATTGAAATATATAATATATTGATATTTTGATAACCTTGTGATGTAAATGATATTGTCAAATGTGGATTAACTTAGGCTAAGGATGTAGGTTGAAGTAAAGTTTATTTAACCCATGTTCCTCCTAATATTTAACCTATATATTTAACCTATATTCAACTTATATTTTACCTATATTGTATTTTATATTTATTATTTATTTATATTTATATTTTACCTATATAACTTATATTCAACCTATATTGAAACTATATTTAACCTTTACTTAACCTATATTTAAACTATATTTAACCTATTTTAAAAGATTTATTAAAGGTCAAATTTGTGTTTATATAGGTTAAATGTAGGTTAAATATCGGTCAAACTTAGGTTATAACAAAGGTTGAAGATTGGACAAAAATCGAGGTAATCAATGTTAAAGCTTGGACAAAAGTGAAATTGAACATTAATAAAAAAAAGTTAAGGATTAAGCAGACATAGGTTTCAGTAAAAGCTACACTAACCTTTAACCCTACTTTACCTCAGACCAATGTTAAATAAGGTTGAAATCTACTTAAAAGTAGGTTAAATTTAGGTTAAATATAGGTACCTAATAGGATAAACACAATTTTAATTAACGTTAAACATAGATTGAAAGAGTTTAACATTTACTTTAGGCTTAAAGCTAGTTCAAAGACAGGTTCATTTAAAGTTGAATATAGGTCAAAATTTCAGTTAACTGAGTTTGAAGATACGTTAAATATGATTTAAATAAGGTTAAAGATTTGTCAAATCAAGGTTAGTTTGTAATATAGATTAAAAGGATGACATAGACTTCACTGTTAACTTAAAAGCATCAAATGGCAACGAATTGATACCAAAAATGTGGATGAAAAAAAAAATTAATCCAGAGTTTTGGCATCAGTTTGATCCACTTTAGTATCAATTTGATACTTTCAATAGAAAACTGTCTTTACTTAACTGTATTTAACTCAACTGTATTTATTTATTTGAAAGATCAAATTTGAGTTAAAGTTCAAGATAGGTCAAACATAGGTTAAATTAAAGTTATTGCTGATAGGTTTAAATGTAAACATGTTCACTATGGCTTAAGTTGGTCAAATAATAGTTCAAGCTTATAGGTTGAAGTTAAATTGACCGTACAGGTCAAACATTTAGGTTGCAGTTAAATTGACCCTACAGGTCAAATGAACCTAATAAAACAGTTCAGTTTTTGGGCAAAGTTTGTGAATCTAAACCTAAAGTGATAAGAATCGTGTCCCCTTGGTCCTTTTTGCCAGTATTTGAAGAAGCTTACGCAACAAATTGATCAGTAAACAATTGATATTATTGTTGTATGGCTATATGTGTCGCTTTCGCATTATAACAGAACGTCTGTTATTCTCTCGAGTTCAAGAGTAGATACTCGATATATAGAAACTGACTTGAGACACACCACTATGTGTATACAGATAGTGAGTTTATTTGGCCAAGGCCACTTTAACTAATATAAGTGCTTTAACTTATGCATGCACTATCGCACATGAATCATTTTGCCTTGATCCTTCGAGAACGTAAACTTTAAGATTCAATCTCAACTTTTGCCGCCAAGTGAAAGGTACATAGTATATCTTATATGTATGTATATATACGTATGTCCAAAACTTGGCTCCGTTAATTAACAATACAAGAAGAAGAAGAAGAAGAGTACAACAGTTGTTTACCAAACTTTTCATAACGTTTATTTTCGCCATTTAGATTCGAAACCGAAAAAGAAATAGAATAACTTACCCCAATCTGATAAATGACTAACGGCTCTTGCTCCTCATTTGTTTCGTGCTCCTGCCGTTTTGGATGTTTACTGTCGAGCAAATCAATCTCAATATCAACATCTTGAAATTTCTCCACTTCCGCCAAATTCTTCTTTTCATTCAGCGTGTAATACCTGTTCTTTTGCGACGATTCGTATTCAGTTTTTTGCAGACCCAAAGTTTTGCACTCATTCCTGGGAAGGCTGAAGACCGCCAGCATAAAGAAAACCACGAATCCTTTCATGGTTTTTTCTTTTCTCTCTCTCTCTCTCTCTATTTCTCTTTTCTTCAAATGTCCTTGTGTGATCCTTCAACCTTGACCCCCTTTTTTCCCCAAAAAAAACTTCTCTTCCAATTTCAAGGAAGATGGAAACAATCACAAAATTATGGGTAGTTAAATTTTTCACTTAAAAAAAAAAGAAACACTTGGTCACAGAAACACTAGAAATTGATTATTTAAGAAATAAAAATGTGTGTTTTTTTTTGAGGGGGGTCCACGTTTTGAAATGGTTTGTGTTTAAAGGAGAAGTTCGTCTTGCTCACTCGACTCGCCCGACTCAAATGACTCGAATGACTTGGATGACTCGTAGTTGTGAGTGCCTGCCGGCTGTAGAATGGCGCCCACGGGGTACACGAAGGTATGTGCCGCTCTGTGAACTGGACTCTCTTAGGCCATGAATGGGTGCCCCCACCTTTCCTTCCTCTTCAATATCTTCTGTCCTCCTCGCTAGGTTCTTTTTCTCCCTTCCACTCCCTCATCCCTCGGAAATTTCATCCTCCAATCCCCGCTTGTACATTCGGATCTTCAAGTTTTTCTTCCTCGTGCTGATGCTGCTGCTGCTGATGGTTCTTCTTCTTCTTCTTCTTCTTCGTCTTCTTCTTCTTCTTTATCCGCTGTTTCGCTGTCTTCTATATGTATATGTACCTTTTCTCGGACTCTTTTTCTTCTTTTCCCCCCTTAATGGCGCGTTGCACCTCGCACAGTCTTTATTTGTGTCTGTGTATATACACAACACATCCCAAGGTTGTGTTTGTGAAATTCACCGCGTGTTGAGATATCTTTCGTCTGCTTCCATATGCCTCACGGCATTTTTCTTCTTGCTCGAGTTTCTTTTGCCTTTGAAAACAATCTTCTTCTTCTTGGTCCTTTTTTTCCCGCAGCACCCTTCTCCGTTGCTTATAATCGAGGGCTATTTGTTTTTTTTTCTTTTTTTTGGATACAAAAAACCTTATCATGTTGTTTAATTACTGTAATAAGAATATAATGATAATGATCAAAATATTACAACACTGACATGACATGTTTTTTTCTATCCCAATATTTAAAATAATTCGGAATAATTTTTAATGTCTCGAATATTTATTATAATTTTGAATAATAATTCCCAATAATATTTTTATAGTTCCGAATATTTATTATAGTTCCGAATAATATTTTTATAGTTCCAAATATTTATTCTAATTCCGAATAATATTTTTATAGTTCCGAATATTTATTATAGTTCCGAATAATATATTTATAGTTCCGAATATTTATTCTAATTCCAAATAATATTTTTATAGTTTCGAATAATATTTTTATAGCTCCGAATATTTATTCGAATTCCGAATAATATTTTTATTGTTTCGAATAATTATTACATGGAAGCGCATTAATGAACAAAACTATACTCACAAAAGTGACGAGAATATTTTTTAATTCACAATTTGAACAAGAAATACATCAATAATTTTTTCTAAAATATAACTTTTCAAGGTTGCAACGCTTTTGCTTTTTTCAAATTCCTTGCGACTTTTCCGGAATATTCGCAGGTTAAAAAATGGAATTTTTCCATACTATCATTTTTTTCATACATAGAAAATAGGATTTTCAAAAATTCAATTTTTTTGTATTTATTCTTCAAAGAATTAAATTATTTTCAAAACATTTTTAATTTTCTTCATTTTTTTCAAAATAATTTGTTTAAATTCAATTCTTTTCAATGGCTGTATACTGTTTCAAAATATTCTAACAAGAGAATTTGATTGTTTAAAAAGAAGCTTTTTATAAAATTCGTCTTAAGAATTCAATTATTTTCAATGTCTATACTATTTGAAAAAAATCTTTAACAAAAGATTTCAATTATTCGCAGAAATTTTATTAAAATTCGTCTCAAGAATTCAATGATTTTCAAAAGTAATATAATTCTTTGGAAAAATCCGAATTATGTTGAAAAATTTACAAAAATTCTCAACTTTAAAAATAGTAAAAAAATTTCTCCGCGACATTCGTAACATTTCTGAAAAATTTTAATAAAATTCGCTTGGCATAGTGTAAGATATGTTTTTAATTTATGTACAATTTTTATCAAATTTATCGAAAACTGAAATTAGTTCTAAAAATTTTATTAAAATTCGTTATAAGAGAATTCAATTATTTAACTTTTTTTAAATAAATTTCTATAAAAAAAGTCAATTTTAACAAACATTCAATATTATTAAATATAAAATATTTGTTTTTATATTTAAAAAATTCAATTATTAAACAAATTTTTTTACAATATTCTACACAATCATTCAATTTTTTTTTCAAAACAAAAAAAATTCCAAAAAATCATTGCAGAATTTCAATTATTTTTAGTAGATTTTATAATCGAATTTCTCAAAAAATGTAATTATTCTTTAGAATTTCATTAAAATTTGTCGAAAGAATTCTATTATTTAAAAAATTTGTTGACAAAATTCTTTACCAGAATTGAATTTTTAAAAAAATGGAATTATTCAATAATTTAATTCAATTAAAAATTTTTTTTTATAAAATTCTTTACTAGAATTGAATTTAAAAAGAAATGAATTATTCAATGAATTATCTTTGTTTGTATTTAAATAATTTAATTCTCGTAGAATTTTCTAATAATAATTGATTTTTAAAATTAATTTCAGTTAAAATTTTAGATAAAATATAATGTTTTTAATTCCCTACATATATTTATAATCGAAGAATTTACGAATAAAGAACTTTTACGAAAATTATTAAAATTAATTGATTTAAGGAAGAATTTTTGTTAAAAGTTCAAAAAAATAATCATCGTAATGATGAAAATATTTTTTTAAAAAAGTAGCAAGCGAACTTTTAAAAAAAAATTAATTCTACAAAATTGTTCGTTAAAGAATTGAAAACCTTTCGCAAATTTAATTATTACTAAAAATTTAAATAATAATTGAATTCTCTTAACAAATTTAAATGAAATTTTTAAGAATAATTTCAGTTGTCGAGAAATTTGATGAAACGAATAATTTTATAAAATATATTAAAAATAATTGAAATTCTCAATTCTGACAAGAATATATTGAATTGAAATTTTTCTAAATAATTGATTTTCGCAGAAAAATTGTATTCTTTATAAAAGATAATTGAAAGTTAGACTGAAATTTTTGTACATTTTTAAACATTTTTTTATTTTTGCGAAAAATTTATTTTACTTTTGAAAATAATTGAATTTATGAGAGTAAATTTTATTAAAATTGAATGAATTTGGAAATATTTGAGTAAAATTAAATTTCAATGTCAAAACAACAGCCAAAATCATATATATAATAGTATTTAGATAGTTTTAAAAATTTGTTACATTATTATATAATTTATAACTTATAGCCAAAGTATATATACTTTTGCTGTATACGTAAATATATTTACGTCTATATATATACAAAATATACGCAAATATCAGTACGCGTCAAATTTATACGATCATTTACGTCGTTAAGTGCAGTGCATGTACGCCCACATATATATACGCGAACACGCACCCGCTCCCTCGCGCTACTCTTCTCGATCATCAGGTGCACGGAATCAAGAATCTCTCTTCCTTCTTTAGTCCCTTTACTTTATTTTATATTCGTCTTGCACGTTCTGTTTACGAATATATATATATACTTTCTTTTTCTCTTTCATTTCGTATTCTCCTCTTATTATATATATATATATATATATATACTTTTTTTTTATTAATAAGTTTTATTAATAAAATTATTTTTTCTATTTATTTATTCTGTTACTCTAATGTTTCTGTATTTTTGTAACACTTTTAACTGCTAATAAAAATTTTGATTAATAAAATTATTATTTAAAAATAATTTAATATTAAATTTAATATTTAATAATAGTTTGAATTAATAAAATTATTATTTCTTAACATACATAAAGTTTTCTTAAAAGTTTCAAATTGATGGCAAAAATCGAAATCAACTTTTTATTTGATCCACATTTTTGGTATCAATTCGTTGCCATTTGATAATTTTAAGTTAACAATGTATTTTGTATTTTAATTATATTTTATTAATTAATTAATTAATTTATTTTTTTTAGTGTGAATTAGTAACTTTGCAATGAAATAAAAACTGAAAAAAAACTAAAGAGAAAAAAAAATATATATATTGACTAGATGGAAAAAGTGACTCTCAACCGGTAGAAATCTGCGCTTGCTCCACCTACACAATGCTTGTTAAAGCGCAAAACGGGTTCACGGGATTCAAGCACAACAACGCGCCCACGCATTGATTCTTAAACGTGGGTACAATTATGTGTGCCATTGCGCGCGCTCACTCTTCAAAAATAATACACGTCGCGACGCTAAGCGGCGCGCACCTACGAACGCGAGTCAAAGAATGGTGCAAGTTTCATTTGCGCAATGGACCACTCATCAGCTCTCCTCTCTTTTAGCCACACTTTTTCTTTTTTTTTTGCCTTTTTTAACCTCTTTTTAAGGTTATGTTCCCGTTTGCAACTCAGTCTTTTAGGTTATGTTCCTTTTCGTAAATCAATCTTGTAGGTTATGTTCCCTTTTGCAACTTAGACTTTATAGGTTATGTTCCCTTTCGTGACTCAGTTTTGTAGGTTATGTTCCCTTTTGCAACTCAGTCTTGTAAATATTATTATGTTCTGTTTTGCAACTTAGTCTTTGTAGGTTATGCGTTTACAATAGTATTTAAATATTAAATTAAATAGTATGTAAAATAGTATTTAAATACTAAATTAAATTGTATTTAAATACTATTTTGGCAAATTTTTTATTTAAATTTGATTATAATTTTGAAAAATAGGTTTAAATTAAATACCATTTAATTTAGTATTTAAATACTAAATTTTATTGTATTTAAATAGTATTTAAATACTAAATCCCTTTAAAATATAGTGCATGTTGGACCTCAAGATTAGTTGGCAAATTTTTGATTTAATTTTGATTATAATTTTGAAAAATAGGTTTAAATTAAATACCATTTAATTTAGTAGTTAAATACTAAATTAAATTGTATTTAAATAGTATTTAAATACTAAATTAAATTGTATTTAAATAGTATTTAAATACTAAATTAAATGGTATTTAATTTAAACCTATTTTTCAAAATTATAATCAAAATTAAATCAAAAATTTGCCAACTAATCTTGAGGTACAACATGCACTATATTTTAAAGGGAACATAACCTAAAAAATTGGAACCTAATTTACCTAACAAAGCTAATACTACAGTAATTATTGTATAAATTATTTCCTAAATAATTTGTATCATTTAACAAACTTATAATTAATATTGCGGTTAAAGAAAAGATTTTTAATACTTTTAATAGTCTTTTAAATGTTGGATTTCGCTATTATGTGTTGGACGTACCCACAAATATTATACAATATGTTTTATATGTGATTATTTGAATAATGAATCGCGTATACGCACAAGGTTACGTTACGAAATATGCGTATATATTAAGGTGCGTATACGTTCACAAGTGAATGTATAAATATGTAAATCTTAAATAATACACGGTTCCTACTTTTAAGGAGCAACAATTTTTTCGAGAGCAAAAAATTTTAAGAAATAAAATCGAATTACTGCGCTAAGTTATATAACAAATTTTTCCCATATATGGTTTAAAATTTTTTTAAATTCCTATTCTATATTGATTTAAAAACACTGTTAATTTAAAAATATGGCAAGTTTTAACAAATGGCATAACGAATTGATAGCAAAAATTTGGATCAAATGGCAACAAATTGATGCCAAAAATTTGGATCAAATGGCAACGAATTGATACCAAACATGTGGATCCAATAAAAAATTGATCCACACAGTCTTGGCCTCAATTTGATCCACTTCAGTATCGCAATTTGATAATTTCAATAAAAAACTGCAAAATGAAAATCGAAAAAAACCGAAAAAAGAGTCGGGAATTCGAAAAGAGAAGATTCAAAAAATCTAAATAGAAGTGATAAGTATATTTCTATTTAGTTCCGCAGCATATTATTTGACAAAAAATGTTTCCTTCTTGAAGCGTAGGAGAATTATTATCAATTTGTAAATATATATATATATAGTCAACGTGTTCTGTAAAAGGCAGGGCGTTTCCTTAATTTGTGATTTCCCTTTCTGAAATGTGAAAGCCAAGCGCTTTCTTGTGTTCGATTTTCCTTTTCATGTTAATGAAAACTAGCAATTATGATTATACTCGATAGTGTCAGGATTTTTTTTTCCATTCATATATATATATAGTCAATACTAATTCTCGCTCAGTCAATTTGCAACACTTGTAATTTATTATTCCTTATTTCCTTACAAAAAGAATTATAAAATATATTCATATTTCGCTCACTGTATAAACATTCTTCTTGAAAATTGATCAAAAAAATAATTTCACGCAGTTTTCTTAAAAGTATATATCAGATTTATATACTAAAGTGGATCAAATTGAGGCCAAAACTCTGGATCAATTTTTTATTTAATCCACATTTTTTGTATCAATCGTTGCCATTTGATATACTTTTAAGTTAACAGTGTTAACAGTTTTATTTCGTAAAGGAAGAAGAAGAAACAAAAAAAGGTACCTAAAATGGAAACGAATTATAGGTTATAGGTTCATGTTAGATTTACCTTTAATTAAAGGTTTATTATTAATTATTTGAATACTTGAAACTTTCGCATACACAATGAAGACTTGAAGATTAATAATTAATGTTCTTTCTTTATTTTTACTCAAAAAATTAGAAACAAACCTAAAATTTTTTTCTTATTCTTAAGTACCTTTTCTTATGGGAGCGCGTCATATATAAAAGGTCCATTTTTAACGTTCAATCACACTGTTAACTTAAAATTATCAAATGGTAACGAATTGATACCAAACATGTGGATCAAATAAAAAATTGATCCGGATTTTAGGCGCATCAATTTGATCCACTTTAGTACCAATTTGATACTTTCAACGCAGGGACCGTCACGGAAATCAAATTTTGATTTCGTTACGATATTCCAAAACAAAACGAAATTATGGATGTTTTTTTATTTTGATTCTGTAACGAAACAAAATTTACTTTCTATTTTGATTCTGATACTGTAATACTGCAATTCGGTTTTCTTATATAGAAACAAAAGTTGATTCGAATTCTACTTCAGATTTCGTATGTAAAAACGATATTATCTTCTGATATATTTGACATTTGCAACAAAATTTAGGTTCAATCACACTTCTACATGCGCAGTATTATTTTATCAAAATTAAAACAAGAAAGAATTTTGATTTTGATATTGGAACCAAAACGAAATAAAGTTGTGGAATTTTGATTTTGATATTGGAATCAGAACTAAATAGAGTGGAATTTTGATTCTGATACCCATATCCGAATCAAAACAAAAGTATTTTTTTTAATTTTGTTTCAATTCCGTGACGGTCCTGATGCTTTCAAGAAAACTGTGTATTGAATTTTGAAAATGTACCTCTTTGTTTATAAAAAGGTATATAATTTTTTTTTGAAGAAAAAAAATGTTTGCACAGGCATTCCGTTTTTCTTGTTAGTGCTTGATTTAAAATACATAGAAATGTATACATAAATGCATTCGTACATTATATACATGTATATATATACCGCTTTCATGAAGAATGTTGAGTCCATGTCTAAAATAACGGATAAGTTCCCGTTCACCAAGACGATCTCAATTTCTCGAAATACATATAAATAAAACTTTTATAAACGGCATTCGCTAAATTACAAATACACTCTTTTATAAAAGAGTACTTTTTCATCTTTTATGAAAAATACTCTTTCCTCTTTTATAAAACGTACTTTTTCCCTCTTTTATAAAAAAAAAAATGGGAAAAAATTAAGGAAAAAGCAGTGTAGAAAGAAATTGTCAAAATACAACAATAACAATAGCAACTATATACTTGAAATCCTTGAATGGAATTTCTATAATATATATATATATATATGTATGAAGAGAGAACGTGGCTGGAAGAGAGCAAAGGGACACGTAGACAATGCCAATAAGAAGGAGGGCGGGGAAATTGGATATCGTAGGACGATCACGATCAAAGGGAGTCTCGTACCACTCGACATTGATTTACGAGTACCAAACATGGTGTACGTGCAACAGGTTGAAAACACGTGCTTGGCAAGAAAAGTAATAAAATAGGCGTGCAAAAAAAGCGAATACAAAAAAAAATCTCTATCTATATATACGTACAAACACTATAAATAATGATTCAACTTTTCGTTAATTAAAGGAAATATTTAAAAGCGAAGAGAAAATTCCTTCGGGTAATGTTGCTGTAACAATTGAGCACGGTAATGTTATACTACCAAAATTACTATACTAAAAATAAAAATAAAATAAATACTAAATTACTAACAAAAACACAACCTAAACATTTCTGCTTTTCAAGGGTTCTTTTTTCCAGGAAAAAATCGTGGATAAAATTTAAATTTTTAATTTATAAAATTTATAAATTTAATATAAATGTGACGCGATCTAAAGAAAGTGACCTTAGAAGCACATCACTTTAAGGTTATGTTAGCTTTACTTTTTTTTATTAAAAGTTTTTTTTTTTTTTTTGTCTGAAAAAATCGTGGACAAAAATTATAAATTTTCTGCTTTTCAAGGGGTTTTTTTTGTCTGAAAAAATCGTGGACAAAATTTATAAATATCACTGTTAACTTAAAAGTATCAAATGTCACTGAAGTATGATACCAAAAATCTGGATCAAATAAAAAATCGATTCAGATTTTTCGCATCAATTTGATATACTTTAAAGAAAAAGTGTGATAGTATAAATAAATATATATAATTTTTTTTTTTTGATTTAAAAGAGAAACTCACTAATTCAATCAGATTTGTTGTTAAATTCCGTCCGTTAACTAATGCCAAATAACAAATTAGTGCCAAATATTGAAAATTTAAAAATTTAGCCATACTGTCCACTATTGAGAAATTAACGATTAACAAAATAAGTGAAACTTCATAACATCGCGAGTATATATATACATCAGTAAATTTTCCAAAAAAATTGATTCTAAATTAATATTAATTAATTTGAACAAAAGAAGATAAACATACTTATTATCGATAACGGTGTATAAATATTCTATTATTGTTGCAAAATAATAATTCTTATTAATAGATAATTCGGATCAAAATTATTGAAACAGCTGCGTTTTACCATCTGAATATTTTCATTCAAGTTTTTTTCTTTGTGTCAAAAAATCAAAAAAAGCTCTTTTATATTACTGAGTAAATAGATATTCGAATTAAAAAATCCTCATTGTATTTATTATTATGCTGCAATTATTAGAATATATTACGCGAATTAGCATTATAACTACACATTAGATTGAAAAAATGAAAATAAAATAAGAATAATAATAATAATAATAATAATAATAATAATGATAATTTTAATAACAATAATAATATCTGAATCCGCAGATTTTCCACTTCCGACTACAAAAAAAGAGAATATTATTTTATTTGAATTTTCCCAGAATTTTTCACGAAACAGTTGTAAATTTAATTTTTTTCATATAGCTTTAAAATTATTTTTCAATAATATTATTATTATTATTATTATTATTATTATTATTAATAATAGTAATAAGAATAATAAGAATAATAATAATCATAATAATAATCATAAATAATTCAATAATAAATAATATTACTCTCTAAATTTGAATTAGTGACTGACTTTTTGCTTATAAATTAGTAAATTTTACTAATAAATTTCTAGAAATTACTATTTATTAGTAAAATTTACTAATTCAAAAGCAAAAAAAAGTAGAAGTAACTATTTATTAGTAAATTTTACTAATAAATCTGTAAAAATTACTATTTATTAGTAAAATTTACTAATTCAAAAGCAAAAAAGTAGAAATTACTATTTATTAGTAAAATTTACTAATTCAAAAGCAAAAGAAAGTAGAAATTACTATTTATTAGTAAATTTTACTAATAAATCTCTAAAAATTACTATTTATTAGTAAATTTTACTAATAAATTTCTAGAAATTACTATTTACTAGTAGAATTTACTAATTCAAAAGGAAAAAAAGTAGAAATTACTATTTATTAGTAAAATTTACTAATTCAAAAGCAAAAAAAAGTAGAAATTACTATTTATGAGTAAAATTTACTAATTTAAAAGCAAAAAAAGTAGAAATTACTATTTATTAGTAAATTTTACTAATAAATTTGTAGAAATTACTATTTATTAGTAATTTAAAAAATTTTAAAAAATTTAAAAAATTTAAAAATAGTAATAAATTTGTAGAAATTACTATTTATTAGTAAAATTTACTAATTCAAAAGCAAAAAGTCAGTCACTAATTCGAATTAGTAAACATTTCTACTAATTCAAATTTAGAGAGTACGAATTAATAAACTTTTCTGCTTAATATTATTATTATTATTATTATTATTGTTAATTTAATGTTAAGCTATAATTAAATGTTTTTTTTGTAATTATACCCTAATATTAAATTAACATTTAGAATAATAAGAGGCTATCTCTAAACTAAGTTACCAATTTAAGGACTCGAAGGGGCCCCAATTGGACGGCCCCTAATTAACATAATTATTAACATTAACACAATATTAATAACACTTAAAAATAAATATTAGTTTTAGTAAAAGAATTTTGAAACTAATATTTCCTATATATATATATATATATATACACAACACTATCGAAAACTATCGCAAGAATTTGTCTATGAAACATCCATACAAAGGAAGAAAAAAAACCGCATCTAATCTGAAATATATTCATTTCAAATTAGTTTTCAAGGGAAAGCGAAATATTTTCTTGTAAATATAAAGAAGTCATTGAGAAAGAGCCGAACCACTCGAGAAGCTGTAAAATTTTTGCTTTACCTCATTTTCACTATATAGAAGACATTTGGCTCTTATATTATATATATAAAAGAGAATATAAGAAGAAGAGGAGTCAAGTGGATCCCTGAAGCGTTAATTGCTGCTAGTTTACAAGACAAGAGTATTGTCGGGATGTCTTTTAAGGTTCTCTCTTCCCCCCCCCCCTCCCCCTATATCATTCAGTTTCAAGAATTTTCTTTCATGGATTATATATATATATATACTTTAACAATAATGCTTATATACCACCACTATTTTAAATGGGCGAATTCCTTGATTTTTTTTCCCTTCTTTTAACGCCATTTCATGCTTGAAAAATAAATATCTTCTCAAAAGTCAAAGGAGAAATGAAATATCCCGCCCTTTTTAACAAAAATGAGAAACACAACTTTCAAAAAAATTATGAGGGCCCGCCGCGTGTGCTTGGAAAAATGAATTAGACGTCGAAAAATTTTCAACAGTGTTCATTCTCTCTCGAAACGAACGAAAAAAAAAATAAAAAGAGATAAAGATCTAAGTCTAAAATTCTTTGCATTCCGTATATATTTATATGTTTTTGTCTTCTATTGTTATTTGCCGATCAAAAGAACTGAGAGAACGATATTTTTTCATTTGATAAACATTAGAAAAATTCATAAATTAATTTTCAGAGAGGAAAAAAGAGTATTTTCGTATTTTAAAAATTATTTTTTTAATGAAATTGCGAAGATATAGACGATTGCCTAGTTTGAATCAAGCTTGAGCCAGTTTTTCCAGTCTGGGTCTATTTTTCACCGAATAACTATATGGAATTTTCTGAAAAATAACCGCAACTGTGGAAAACGGATATTTCTTATTCGTTCTTTTTTTTGACCTTGTGGCAAACCTGGCCCTAAACTGGCATATCGTTAAAAAGACTATTTTCAGTTTTAATTTTTCTTTTTTTTCGTTAATCGACAGTTAATTTGAAATGCAAGGGAATTGTTGACAGTTGGGAATCAACAGGTGAGTAAAAAAGTCCGTTTCTGGTGGTGGAAGATTAGAAATGAAGAAAAAAGAGTTGTTCAAAGGTTTCGAATAGTCATTGGCATACCAAAC
This sequence comes from Leptopilina myrica (nomen nudum), assembly GCA_032872475.1. Taxonomy (NCBI): domain Eukaryota; kingdom Metazoa; phylum Arthropoda; class Insecta; order Hymenoptera; family Figitidae; genus Leptopilina; species Leptopilina myrica (nomen nudum). Next base: position 2,397,555 of record CM065464.1, on the reverse strand, counting down.
GTGTGACACGCAATGACTGAGAACCACTGCTTCATTGATGAAGGCAGCGGTCCATTCACTCCCCCCTCCCCTCTGCACTCGACTACTCTTCCACCCTTCTTACCACCTCTCTCTTTCTCTCTCTTTTTTTCTCTCATTTTCTCTGTCCTTTTTTCTCTCATTTTCTCTATCTTTTTTTCTCTCATTTTTTCTCTCTTTTTATATCTCTTTTTTTCTCTCTTTTTGCTAGGTGCACTCTCGTCTCCTATTGGCAGAATTATAATACCCGTGCAGAAATTTTGACCGGGACCAGGTCGGGGCCAGATCGGGAAAAACCGGGCCCCGATCTGGCAACACGACCTGGTCCCGGCCTGGTTGAAACACTAAAACCGACCGCCCGCACTTTGCCCGATCTGGCCGCCCTATCGGGACCCGGTCGGGGCCATGGGATTTCCCCCGATCTTTTCAGTACCCAGGTAGAAATCTAATACTGACTGAATTTATTATATTACAGCTCGTTATTTGATTATTAAAGCATGGGGTTTAGTTTCGTCAATATTAATAATTCTAATTAATATTTTTTAAGTAAATAAAATATTTTGTATCAATAAAAATGTAAATAATTATAATTAGAATTGCTTTTATTAAAGTAAGTTTAAAAAAATATTTTTCTTTTCTTCTTTCATTATTTTAGACAATTTTATTTATTTTAATTAAGGACTAAATTATTATTAATATTGTTAATAATTAGTTAAACTTATACTTTATGGTTTAAGACAGTATTTATTTTTAAAAAATTTTATTTATCTAAAATACCCGTGCAGAAATCGCCACTTTTGTTCCCGATTACCGCCCTGGCCCCGGTCGGGCTTTCCTGATCTGGCTCCGGGTTAGTGGCCCCGATCAGGGCCAGGCCGGATTTGCCCAAAGATCTATAAACAGCGCACAATGGGATTTTTTTTCATTTTACTCTTCAAAACTGTCTACAACCTACAATTGTTAATCGGTTTGAGTGTTCTTTATTTTAAATTAAAGGCGAATGAATTCTTAAGTCATCCCTTAAGGCCAATTTTTTTAGTTTTTAAGTGTTTATAATTTTTACTTTCAATAAAAGTTAACAAATTAATACAATTATTGAAAAGAACATTTTTTTTTTCAACTGAGTTGCTGCATATGATATAAATTATTTCAAATTAATTCAATATGACCACGACACAATTGATAAACCATAAAGAAATTTATATTAATTGTTATAAACAATATTAATTAACAAATATTTAACACTGATTTCTTTCCACTAACCATTTTTTTCTCACATTTTCTTTTTAATTTATGTCCATTTAAAGAATATTTGTCCTTTTTATTAAAAAATAACTTATTTAAATTGTTATAAACAATATTAAATAACAAATAGTTATGTAATTTATGTACCTGTCCACCAAAAATTTTTTCACGTTTAATTTAAGTTCATTTAAATAATATGTGTCCTTTTTGATTAAAAAATAACTTATTTAAATTGTTACAAATAATATTAATTAACAAATAGTTAATTTTTGTTCCTTTCCACCAAAAATTTTTTTTTCACGTTTACTTTTTTATTTAGATAATGTTAAAAGTCCAAGGAGAAAAGTGAATAAAAAATTACACATTAGAAAATTTTAAAAATAATTGTTTATAATAATTTAGTAAATTGTTTCATTTTTTGGTGGACAAGATCATAAGTTAACTATTTGTTGATTAATATTATTTATAACAATTTAAATAAGTTATTTTTTAATCATAAAGGAAAAATATTCTTAAATTAAACTAAAAGTAAAAAGAAAATGTGAAAAATTTTTTTTTTTGTATTTATCCGTCTTAGTTTTTAAGTGTTTTGTGCATAATTCTTAATAGTGTTACATAAAGTATAGGTTTAAATAATTATTAACAATATTAATAATAATTTAGTCATTAATTTTTAGTTTATTTATTTCGTAACATAATTTAATTAGAAATATAAAACTATATTGATTTTTTAAAAACAAATGAACATGAAAAATATCATTTTCGCAATTTATTTTTTGTTTAAAGATTCTATTTAACCAAAATATTTCAAATTTCTTTGAAAAATGATTTATTTTACAAATTTTTAAGTCGTTAAATTAGTTTGTGAGTTATTTTCTTTTTGCGCAAATATAAATGGTGATACAAAGTTTATCTGTTTAACTATAAATTTTTTTAGAACCGAATAACCTCTACGAATATGAAGGTGAAGTCTAATCATATTCATTCAATTTATAATCTTTTGTTAAAAACGAAAAAAATTATGTAAAATAAATAATGGCAAACAAATACAACTATATATAAATCTCATGAAAATACAAAAATTTTATTTTTAATGTAAATATTCCAAAAAAGCATTTTTTCTTTCTTTTTGCATTTTTTACCACTTTAATAATTTGAAATCATAATTATTGACCACGTCAAATATCTTCAAATGCCTGAAATGTTTTAACATTTTTTTAAATAATCAAAATATTAATTTAAGAATATTTATGGTTTAGGGTTAGTTGAAGTAATTCGGAACAAGGGGTAAATCGGAACAGTAGTTATTTTAGATAAATAAAATTTTTTAAAAATAAATACGGCCTTAAACCATAAAGTATAAGTTTAACTAATTATTAACAATATTAATAATAATTTAGTCCTTAATTAAAATAAATAAAATTGTCTAAAATATTGAAAGAAGAAAAGAAAAATATTTTTTTAAACTTACTTTAATAAAAGCAATTCTAATTATAATTATTTACATTTTTATTGATACAAAATATTTTATTTACTTAAAAAATATTAATTAGAATTATTAATATTGACGAAATTAAACCCCATGCTTTAATAATCAAATAACGAGCTGTAATATAATAAATTCAGTCAGTATTAGATTTCTACCTGGGTACTGAAAAGATCGGGGGAAATCCCATGGCCCCGACCGGGTCCCGATAGGGCGGCCAGATCAAGCAAAGTGCCATGGCCCCGGTCGGTTTTAGTGTTTCAACCAGGCCGGGACCAGGTCGGGTTGCCAGATCGGGGCCCGGTTTTTCCCGATCTGGCCCCGACCTGGTCCCGGTCAAAATTTCTGCACGGGCATTAAAAATAAAATTTTTGTATTTTCATGAGATTTATATATAGTTGTATTTGTTTGCCATTGTTTATTTTACATAATTTTTTTCGTTTTTAACAAAAGATTATAAATTGAATGAATATGATTAGACTTCACCTTCATATTCGTAGAGGTTATTCGGTTCTAAAAAAATTTATAGTTAAACAGATAAACTTTGTATCACCATTTATATTTGCGCAAAAAGAAAATAACTCACAAACTAATTTAACGACTTAAAAATTTGTAAAATAAATCATTTTTCAAAGAAATTTGAAATATTTTGGTTAAATAGAATCTTTAAACAAAAAATAAATTGCGAAAATGATATTTTTCATGTTCATTTGTTTTTAAAAAATCAATATAGTTTTATATTTCTAATTAAATTATGTTACGAAATAAATAAACTAAAAATTAATGACTAAATTATTATTAATATTGTTAATAATTATTTAAACCTATACTTTATGTAACACTATTAAGAATTATGCACAAAACACTTAAAAACTAAGACGGATAAATACAAAAAAAAAAATTTTCACATTTTCTTTTTACTTTTAGTTTAATTTAAGAATATTTTTCCTTTATGATTAAAAAATAACTTATTTAAATTGTTATAAATAATATTAATCAACAAATAGTTAACTTATGATCTTGTCCACCAAAAAATGAAACAATTTACTAAATTATTATAAACAATTATTTTTAAAATTTTCTAATGTGTAATTTTTTATTCACTTTTCTCCTTGGACTTTTAACATTATCTAAATAAAAAAGTAAACGTGAAAAAAAAATTTTTGGTGGAAAGGAACAAAAATTAACTATTTGTTAATTAATATTATTTGTAACAATTTAAATAAGTTATTTTTTAATCAAAAAGGACACATATTATTTAAATGAACTTAAATTAAACGTGAAAAAATTTTTGGTGGACAGGTACATAAATTACATAACTATTTGTTATTTAATATTGTTTATAACAATTTAAATAAGTTATTTTTTAATAAAAAGGACAAATATTCTTTAAATGGACATAAATTAAAAACAAAATGTGAGAAAAAAATGGTTAGTGGAAAGAAATCAGTGTTAAATATTTGTTAATTAATATTGTTTATAACAATTAATATAAATTTCTTTATGGTTTATCAATTGTGTCGTGGTCATATTGAATTAATTTGAAATAATTTATATCATATGCAGCAACTCAGTTGAAAAAAAAAATGTTCTTTTCAATAATTGTATTAATTTGTTAACTTTTATTGAAAGTAAAAATTATAAACACTTAAAAACTAAAAAAATTGGCCTTAAGGGATGACTTAAGAATTCATTCGCCTTTAATTTAAAATAAAGAACACTCAAACCGATTAACAATTGTAGGTTGTAGACAGTTTTGAAGAGTAAAATGAAAAAAAATCCCATTGTGCGCTGTTTATAGATCTTTGGGCAAATCCGGCCTGGCCCTGATCGGGGCCACTAACCCGGAGCCAGATCAGGAAAGCCCGACCGGGGCCAGGGCGGTAATCGGGAACAAAAGTGGCGATTTCTGCACGGGTATAAACGTTTATTCACTAAATTTGTTTACTAATAAATTTATATTTATATTTTTAAATTTATATATTAAATTTATATTTTACTATTTATTATATAGTAAAAATATGACTAATTCAAAAGCAAAAAGTGAGTCACCAGTTTAAATTCTTATTTTGTTGGTAAATTTCCAATTAAAATGACAATGAAAGAAAAAAACATTTTTGAGAAATAAATCACTAAGGCTTCTATTTGCGATGATAAAAATGTCTGATTCAATGAAAAACTGAGTCATTTATTACGGGACCCTATGTATATATATAACGGCTAACAGAAAGATCTAATTAATTCAGTTTTATGTTCATTATCCTTTCACCTTTTAATCACATTTTATTATTTTATTCTGCCCCTTCGTCTTATTCTTAATTTTAACTTTTTAATTTTTTTTTCAAAATTGAATTTGTCAGAAAAATTATTCGAAACACATAAAAAGGAATTACTGAACAAATTGGTATTTTTTAGTTTGTTATTTTAGAAATAATAGTAATAATTTAAATAGAAAATATTCTAAGATGGTGATAATAATAATAATTATTATTATTATTTAAATAAAAACTATCCGAAAATGGTGAAAATAATAATAATAATTTAAATAGAAAATATTCTAAGATGGTGACAATAATAATAATTATTATTATTTAAATAAAAAATATTCGAAGATGGTGAAAATAATAATAATAATAATTTAAATAGAAAATATTTTAAGATGGTGATGATAATAATAATAATTTTTTTTTAAATTGAATTTGTCAGAAAAAATATTCGAAATACATAAAAAGAAATTACTGAACAAATTGGTATTTTTTAATTTGTTATTTTAGAAATAATAGTAATAATTTAAATAGAAAATATTCTAAGATGGTGATAATAATAATTATTATTATTATTTAAATAAAAACTATTCGAAGATGGTGAAAATAATAATAATAATTTAAATAGAAAATATTTTAAGATGGTGATGATAATAATAATAAGAACTTAAATAAAAAATATTCGAAGATGGTGAAAATAATATAAATAAAAAATAATCGAAGATGGTGGTAACAATAATGATAATTTAAAAAGAAAATATATTCTAAGATGGTGCTAAGTGCTAATTTTCAATTTCAGAATAAAAAGTAGAAATTAAGTATAAAAAACAAACAAACTAAAATATTTAAAAACTTGAATCGGAAAAGGCGCATATTCCAAAGGAAAAAAAAAGAAAAGAAGGAAGTTTCCAAAAAAATGATATAATTGCAGGTAGTATTTCACTGATCTGACATTATTTCTTTTTTCTTCTTCTTCTTCTTCTTCTTCTTCAATACCGCACACACAGAAAAAAAGGTTTATATAATATTATGGGAATTGAGAACTTTGAAACGGAATTTCCAAATATACATTTTTCTTCCTAATAATCTTGCACAGGAAACTTCCAGATGTTATTATGGACTACATATAACATATGCGCCTATAGCCATTAAATGATTTTTTAAAAATAACCATATATATAGTTTTTTTTCCACATATCTGACAATAATTTCCAAAAAGGACTGATCTGTATAATCAAAAAAGAGGAAAAAATGAAAAAAAATGGGGTTCAGGTTTCCTTTTCATCTTATATTCCATCTTTGTATGATGATTTTAAAAAAATTCTGCTTCTGGATGAAAAAAAAATATTTTTATAATGAATAGATATATTATAATTATACACGAGATAAATTATAAATATATTTATAACTTATCTTGTGTATAATTATATGTATATATATATATAGTTTTTGACAAAATTTTGTTTAATTTTGCTTCCTTGTGAAAGAAGCTTTGTATTTTTTCTTCCTTAATTAAATAACATTAAATAGAAAATAATTTAATTAACGAAAGTTTTTTTTTTAAATGTAATTCCGGAATAAAAAAAAAATTCCTGATTGATTTACAATTTTTCCCGGATTTTTTTCTCATCAACTTTAGATATTTATTTGACTTCAAATAAATGCGGGATTCAAAAATGTTTATTAGTCTTTTTATAAATAATAAAATTCTTTTGACGAGTTTCTTTGAATTTTTCGAAAATTAATTTAAAAAAAAAAATCTTTGGAAAATTAGAAAAATAATTAGAGATTAAAGAAAGAATTTTTTCTCGTTTTAATTAAAAATTGATTCTCTTTCTGTATTTTTACTCGCAAAAAATTTAAAACAATCTCTCTTTTTCTCTCTACTGACTTTTGATCCGAAAATGAATCATTTTTCTTTTTTGTTCCAAGTAAGTACTTTGTGACGAATATATCATGATTATTAATCAATTTAACTATATTGCGGAAGCTATTAATTTCCATTATAATTTTTTTTCGTTCACTATACGTTTAATAAAAAAACAGATAAATAAATTAGCTATAACTTTTATGAACTTTGCACCTTTTCTTCTTTTAAAAAAAATATTTAATAATTATTTTTTCACATAGAAATTAAGATTTTCAAAAATTAAATTTTTTTTTCTTATTAATTCTTCAGAGAATTAAATTATTTTCAAAAAAATTTTAATTTTTTCCCCGGTTTTTATCTCATCAAATTTTAATTTATATTTGATTTTAAACATGAATGAATTAATCTTTAAATTTTTTGAAAATAATGTCATTTTTAAAAAATCTTAATCGAAAAATTAGAGAAATGATTAAATTAAACAAAAAATTTTCTTAACTTGTTGAAAGTAAACTTGTCTCTCTATAATTATACTTGAAAATTTGATTTTTTAATTCTATTTCAATTATATTGATAATTGAATTTCTGCAAAGAAATTTACTATATTTATAAGAGTAATTCAATTCTTCCAAACAATTCCTGTTATTTATTAAAATAATTTAGTTCTTCTGATGAATTTTATTACAATTTTTAAAAAATTATAAAACTGTAATAATTATTTATTTATCTAATGAGTAATAAACATTTAATTTGTTCAAGAAATAAATAAAACGAATTTATAAAAACATTCAGAAATTTGAGACTATAGAAATTTAAGGGAAGTTTAATAATTATAATTATTGAATAGAATAATATAATTTTTATAAGCAATTCATTTAAAACTGTAAGAGGGACAGTAAATTTAAAAAATAAAATTATAATTACGGTCACTAACATTATTTTCGAAAGATTTAAATAAAATTCTTTAAAAGAATTAATTTTTCAAAAAATGTAAAGAAATTTCAACTACTTGAATAATTTTCAATTATTTCTTTACAAAAATTCAATTATCTCGAAACAATATTTATAAAAAAATTACAAAAATCTTATTTTTCAGATTTGGAAAAAAATTTGCGAAAGTTCAATTTTATTAAACAATTTTAAATAATTTTTTTAAATTAACTAATAAAAAATTTGAATTATCAATCCTCGCCGTTAGAAATATGAATACATTAGAATACGACTTTTTATAAAAATATATAAAATTCAATTATTAAGCAGTTATTAAATTAAAATACTTTAAAAATTCTATTTGTTAAAAAGTTTTTAATTAAATTCTTTAACAAATTTAATTACATATTTTTAGTCTGGAATTTAAAAATATTTCTACTAACTGCATAATTTTTTTAAATTTATCTACAATAAAATACGTTTGAATTGGTGACTGATTTTTTACTATCAAATTAATTACTTTTAACTAATTCAAATTTAGAGAACAGTATAAATATCTATAAAAATTGAAAGAAAAAGTGATTTTTTTTAAAGACTTGATAAATAATAAATAATTAAAACTAAATAAAATACGTAACAAAACCTTTTTTAATTTTGGTAAAAAAATTCCCGCGGTTTGGTACAAAATTTCCGGCTAATTTCCGGTAAAATTAAATTCCTGCTTATTTCCCGATTTTCCGGTTAGTAGCCGCACCTTGATTTTTAGAAATTCACGATTCAATTCTAATAAAATAATTAATTTCAAACATTATTCAGATTAATAAAGTAACAAGTATATAAAGAAATAATCTGCTGAATCTTATTTTCACGTTTTCTTCTGTTAAATATACGAAAAGAAGGTTTATATACTGAAAAATCGCGTCATATTTACATAAATAATCTCGTGTAATAAAACTTGAAGATAACGAGAAAGTTTGTTGGCTCTTAGCATTTTTGTGGTTGAGATTACATCCTGAGAGCCTCTGTTCTGTATTCTGCTCGAGGAGGAGGGCATCTCTCGCATCGTGCCATCATCGGGAGAGAAGAAAGATTGTTAAATGTTGGCGTAATGTTGAGAGAAGAAGAAGTAGAAGAAGAAGAAAAAGAAGAGGGTGAGAGAGGAGTAGTAAGTCTGTGCTTTGCTCCAATGGGGGGAGAGTGAGGCCCAAAAGGGGTAGTGGGGGGGCAGGTGCGCGCAGGTGCCGCAGGGCGCGACCGGAAGCCTGAAGCTGCGACCAGCCAAACGAACGCGCGTTGCCCGAGAAAAAGATCTTATTCTAGCAACAGGCATTGGTCCCCGTTCCCTATACAGATCTCCATTTCATCTCTATACAATACATTATGCTTCTAGAGATGGCTACAAACCATCTTATTTCATTGAACAAATTTTTATTTTTATTTTTTTTTGTTATTTACCCTAAATTATCTTGTGAGATGAAAATTTACTGTCTTTTCTATAAATAAACCCATTTTTCATTTAGGTCGTGGGTCTAGATTTTTTCTATACCCGTCGGGACTATTATTTACTAAATTCACACATTATATTATTTACTAAAGACACATATTACACTATAAAAACACACATTACACTAAAACCAGGGACCGTCACGGAAATGAAATTTCGATTTCGTTACGATATTCCAAAACAAAACGAAATTATTAATGTATTTTGATTTTGATTCTGTAACGAAACAAAATTTACTTTCTATTTTGATTCTGATACTGTAACGAAACAAAATTTACTTTCTATTTTGATTCCGATACTGTAACGAAACAAAATTCACATCCTATTTTGATTCTGATACTGTAACGAAACAAAATTTACTTCCTATTTTGATTCTGATACTGTAATACTGCAATTCGGTTTTCTTATAGAAACAGAAGTCGATTCGAATTCTATTTCAGATTTCGTATGTAAAAACGATATTATCTTCTGATATATTTGACATTTGCAACAAAATTTAGGTTCAATCACACTTCTACATGCGCAGTATTATTTTATCAAAATTAAAACAAGAAAGAATTTTGATTTTGATATTAGAACCAAAACGAAATAGAGTGGAATTTTGATTTTGATATTGGAACCAAAACGAAACACAGTTGAATTTTGATTTTGATATTGGAACCAAAACGAAATAAAGTTGTGGAATTTTGATTTTGATATTGGAATCAGAACTAGAGTGGAATTTTGATTCTGATACCCATATCCGAATCAAAACAAAAGTATTTTTTAAAATTGTGTTTTGATTCCGTGACGGTCCCTGATTAAAACACACATTACACACTAAAAAACACTAAAGAGACTCTACGGAAATATATTATATATACTCCTATACTTGAAATTAAGACTTTTTGTTCATTCACGCTCGAGTGTAACCTAACCTACAAAAGAGGCCAAGTTTCAGGTGTCTAGAAAACCCTGAAATTTGTTCATCAGGAACGGTTTTTTTTTATCCATATATATACATATATATACTTGAGTGTTAAAGTTTGTTAAAAGAAGAGGAAACAAATATATCAACGTGAGAAAAGTTTTTCTATATATAAGCGCGTATATATATGTCGGTGTATAACGGAAGTGTACAGGCTTTAAATGAAGAATGCTTATTTGAGAATCCCATTGACACCGGATACCTGCGCGTATATATACGTCAATTTGTGTAGTAATTGTATTAAATTTCATTTAAGTTCCGGAGTCCCCGGAACTGTTTGTGTAATACTAGCAACGTTGTCAAAAAAAAAATATATCAAATTAGAATATATATATACGCATATTATAGCAAGACTGCATCGATGTCTTCCTGCGTCAGCAATTTTTTACCGAGTCAGTTATAATTTTCTTATTTCCGAGAATTTCGATTTTTCAAGCTTTCATACGCGACGATATTAATATAAATGCTGATTGAATCGCGCAAGTAAATCGAAAATCCACTCTAGTTACACTATTCATTAAAAAATTGAATCTTATACCTTTTTTCTTGAGAGTAATATTTCTAATTTCTAAATAACTAAATTCGATTATAAAAAAGAAAACTACAACCCTTATAAAAATTATAAAAATTAAAACTATAACCCTTTCGAAAAATTGAATTTCACTAATAATAAATACTAGCAATTACTATATTTATTTGTTAAACTTTACTATACTTCAAAAAATTAGTGAAATAACAGTTGAATCTAAATTCAAAAAGCGTTCAATAATATTAACAGAGGAGATTTAATCTTGCATTTTGTGAAAATTTAGGAGTCAGACAGAGAGCCAGACTAAATATTTAAATTTAAAAATAAAGTTTCTAAACCATATACTATTATATATAGCGCGAATAGGGATAAAAAATTAATAACATAATATAAAAGTTTTGAACACTTTGATGTGACTTTTGGCAACACTCGAAGCCATTACTGACCCAGGGAGAGAAGTTTTTTTAGATGTAGCTAGATAGCCATTAACATCGAGATCAACTCTCGACTGAGGATGCGCCCGTGGCGATTAGTTCCGAACCAAAAAAAAAAACTATCGAACGAAGCCTAACTGCTTTAGGATCTACCGATCATGATATAAATGACTTCCGTTGATCTGCCTTTTCCTTTAGCTCTTTCGAGATTTAAAAGTAAATGCAAATAGAATTTTGTGAAATAAAATGACTTCATTTTTATCAATATGGCAACTTGAAATTTTACATATTTATTTGGTAAACTTCAATAATTCAATTATAAAAATAAAACTACAACCCTTCCAAAAATGATAAAAATTAAAACTATAACCCCTCCAAAAATGATAAAAATTAAAACTATAACCCCTCCAAAAATTGAATTTCACTAATAAATATACTAGCAATTACTATTTATTTGGTAAACTTTAATAATTCAATTATAAAAATAAAACTACAACACTTCCAAAAATTATAAAAATTAAAACTATAACCCTTCCAAAATATTGAATTTCACTATTAAATACTAGCAATTACTATTTATTTGGTAAACTTTAATAATTCATAATTATAAAAATAAAAATACAACCCTTCCAAAAATTATATATAAAAATAAAACTATAATCCCTCCAAAAATTGAATTTCACTAATAAATACTATAGCAATTACTATTTATTTGGTAAACTTTACTAATTCAATTATAAAAATAAAACTACAATCCTTCCAAAAATTATATAAATTAAAACTATAATCCCTTCAAAAATTGAATTTCACTAATAAATACTATAGCAATTACTATTTATTTGGTAAACTTTACTAATTCAATTATAAAAAATAAAACTACAACCCTTCCGCAAAAATTCAATTATTTTCTACAATTTTTTACTATAAACTTTATACCTAAATCAACTAAAGCTATTAATTTTTAATAATTTTTAGAAAATTTCTTCGAAAATTCAATTATTGAAATACGAAAATACAATTTGTTTTGTAATAATTAAAACCGTATTTTTAAACATATATTCATATAAGATATAGAATATTATCAAAAATTTTAATAAAAAAATTCCTAAACTTGACTTCTTTAAAATATGTCTCAATAATTTTCTAAAATGCAATAGTTTTACAATTATGCATAAAAAAATGTTAAATGTCCAAAAAATTGAAATTTAGCAAAATTTTTAAAAAAATAATTCAAATTTCTAGTGAAACCTTGGAAAAATAATCAAGTTTTTAAAAGATATTTAAAAAATCAAATTTTTGAAGAAATTCTAATATTATGAATAATTTTGCAATAATTCAAGAATAGTAATAATTTTTTGAAAATTTAATTTATGTACGCAATTAAAAAATGGCCAAAAAAAAGTTCCTATAAAATCTTTTTAAACGATACTTTAAATTTATATATAGTAAAATCTTTGAAAGATAATTGAAATTTAATAAAATATGTGAAAAATGTTATTCAAGTCATAATATTCTTTTGTAAAATTTCATTAAAATAGTAAAACATTGAAAATAATTCAATTTTGACAAATTTTTGAAACTAATTAAATTTCTACGAAGATTTTTACTTTTCATAGAAATTATTTTGAAAAAAATTGAACTGTTACAAAAGAGCATTAAAATTTTTTAAAATAATAAAATTCTTTGAAGAATAAATAAAAAAAAACAATTTAATTTCTGAGAAGAATTTTATTACTATATTTTTAAATATAATTGAATTTCTGCATTAATATCTAATTACTGCAGGAATTCAATTTATTTAATTATATTTTTAACTAAAATTCTTCTATAAATTTATTATTTTAAAAATTTAAATATATATTATAAAAATTTAACTAATTTATCCAGAACAATTAACTTCTTAAAAATATTTCTAAATAATTTTCTGAAATTCAATACAGTTTAAGAATTACACAAAAAATAAAAAAATACCCCAAAAATTGAAATTTGGCAAAATCTTTTCAAAAATAATCAAGTTTTTAAAAGATAAAAAAATAATCAAATTTTCGAAGAGTTCTATAATTGCGTAAATAATTTCGCAATAATTCAAAAATAGCAAATTCTTAGAAAATTTAATTTACATAAAGGCAATTAAAAAATGTCCGAAAAAAATATAAAGAAAGACTTACCCCTAAAACATTTTTTGGGGGTTCTACGATTCGGAAAAAACCTGCTATGGTTGTGGCAACAAAAATTCAAATGTTGCAAAAGATAATGTTGTCATAACCATCAATTTTGTTGTCTTGAATATTGTTTTTGTTACTTTTTCAGAAATTGAGTATTGAGCAAAAACAATTTTTAGCTCGTCATCAAGAATTTTTCTTGCGATTTAAAAATGACGATTTCTATGTAAACAAATCAGTCATAGTATATACGTGATCAATTATATTTAAATTACTTTAATATTCTTGATTAATTTCCGCACTGCGATCATTTTCGGTCCAAACGTCATTTGAAATCTGCAAAAAAATATGATTCATTAGTGATATTTTACAAACTGCATTTCAATCTGGAAAAACATGATTCATTAATAGTTTCATAACAAAAGATAACTAAAAAGATTATTATTCGTAAAAAAGTATTAGAATCACTGCAAAAACAAGTATCTTAAAATACATTATAATTACTTTTAAAACATCTTATTTTTCCATCTTCTATCTTAGAAACTATAATGCATTTTAAGATGCTTTGGATAACTTTTTGGAAACAACTTAAGTATATCTTAAAATAAGATGTCTTCTTTTTACAGTGATTTAGAAATAAGATTATTGTATAGATGCTAGAATCTAATTTCCTGTTTAAGGATAAAAATAATAATAATAATAATAATAGAGATATTTTTTTTTCTTTGACAGGCAAGCTGTACGCTGTTTTTGGAAGAAGACAAGGAAGAGTGATAGCGGCCGAAAATGCATTGGGATTTGGCGGACAGTTTCGTGTTGTTGCGACGTTACCTGTACCGGAAAGCTTTGATCTTGCCACGGAATTAAGAACCCAGACTTCCGGATTGGCGAGCCCTCAACTTGTCTTCAGTCATTGGGAGGTGAGAGAAAATCTCCTAAGCTTTCTAATTCCTAACAATTCTTCAATAGAGGGGAACCATTACTCAAAAGAAGATCCGACAAGATACCTCCTCTCTTTAATAATCACCGGAAATGACTAAAGCGATAATGCGCTTTAAAGAAGAAAAAAAAACACACAAATGTCCCTTAAATCCAAACCATACGTTTCTTTCTCCTCCTTTTCCGTTTGCCCCCCCTATTTCTCATTTAATTTCGCAAAAGTGAATCAATTTCTAATTGTTTTTCGCCGTATAGTAGAAAGTTCCAGGAGAGTTTGACGACTTTCTGGAAAGCTCCATAGGGGGTTAAAAATATATTTTTTTGGTTTCTCGAGTGGCGCGAGATAACAGCTGAGAGGTCGATCCAATGAACCCCCGCCGGGGATTTGTATATTCTTCGACTCGGAGAGAACTGCGTATTCAGACTACAGTTGGGTGTAAGTTTCAAGCTCCTGCGGTGCCATTGTCCTCGTGGACAATAGAGACAATCAACCGGTGACAGGGACACAATGCTTCTAGTCTGTTGCAGCCTCTGAAGCCTCTTGAGATGCCCGAAAACGCCAAAGATTGGAACTTACAACCATTCATCTTGACAAACCCCGCACACCCTCGACCTTATATTGACGCTACAGAATGATACTCTTCATGGAATATCGTCAATAAGATTTTTTTTTTCTTTTTCTACTACAGTTCTTCGGCCCTCTCTCTCTCTCTTGCTCCCTCTCTCTCTGGATCATCAATAGACACCATCAGGAAGGTGAAACCTTCACGCAACACCTTATATACCTTCAACATCACTCTGTTTTTTTTTTCCAAAATCTCCACAATTACCCCGGGCGTGACCGAACTAATTCTCCTCTCCTCCAACATTCCTCGAATAGTTTTCAAACCGAAAATCTTTTCAATTCTCAAGAGCCCGTGGCGGGATTTAATTTGCACAAAAAGCTGACTCAGTAAGCAGCCTCTTGAAAATTTTTTCCAACACAATGACCGGATTGGCGATCTCTTTTTCTATTTTGACATCTCCGATTCTTTCTTTCAATTATTGTTATTATTTTTTTTTCTCCATTATATAATTACTTTGACGAATCGCAGTCTTCGAAAAGCCATCACATTGAAATTGTTCTTCTGAATAGTTTTCGTTAATTCTTAATGTTTTGATAACCTAAAGTATCAGTGATTTTTAGATTCACAGCCGAAGAACTTGCGGTTATTGGATGAAGATCAAGATAACAGTAGGAGATCTTGATTCAAATCTTATCGTTTATTTTTATAGCGTCATCATTGGAAAGGAGAATAAGGGTCTAAAAGTGGGACGAAAGAGGGGAAAAAGAAGGAAAAAGCGTCAAGAGAAGAGGAAAACACAACAGTGCGAGGGGGGGGGGATATTAAAAAGAAAAAAAGGACCCCGATGAAGTGGCACTAACGCAGTGGAGTAGAGGGCGAAGGAGGAACTTCCTGTAAACAAGAATGAGTTAATGAATGAAGCCAAGCGAAGAGAGACGACGAGCCAATAAGAGAAGGGTGGAGGGGGGGAGAGAAAAAGCGCCTTAAGAGAGAAACTGGTCATTCACTATGGTCGCGCTGCACGGGCCATCAACGGGCCCCGCACAGTTAAGCGTGGGTTTTGCTGAAGCGTGCGCTCTTCCTGGAGATCTCTTCCACCAGATCTCCGCACCAACTTTTTTTTTTTACTTATTTTTATTTTTTTTTTTCATCAAATTAACCCGTGTCGTTGCTTCTAGCGCCCGAGGTGCCTTCAAAGATCGTTTCCCTCCTCCTCTTCTTGCGTTTGCTCTCTTGAATCTCTTGCCTTATCCAGTATCAGTCACGATACAACCTTTAGAGCGAGAGACCCCGTAACATCTTCAATGACACAAAACAAGTGGCGTTTCCATCTTTAACCGGACGTTTCCACACTTTCAGTCCGTCTTGAATCGAGTTTTTTTCTTTTCCGTATACCATCTTCGACTATAACCAGGTGCTATTGCTCTCTCATGTTGTTATGCCTAAAACTATTTTTACTCAATTTATAAAGGCTTAATTTTAAATATATTATTCACTATACTAAGCAATAACTAACTTATTCTTATATTCTTTTTTTAAAATAAAATTAGTAATTAGAAGATATAAACTTTTCAATTAACTTAATTAGTTGTAAGAGGTGATGAATTTAAATAAACCCTTAAAAGCCACGCTTTTACCCTTTTTTTTCAAATGCCCTCAATTTTCCAGGTTTTCCAGGTTAAAAAACAGAATTTTTCCAGGTTTTTAAAACTATACATACTATTATTTAGAAACCTGTTGTAAAACATAAATAAATTCATTTTTCGATAAATATTTCATTATTATTTTTTTATATAGAAATCAAGATTTTTAAAAATTCAACTATTTTTTTATCTTTTATTATTTATTGCCCAAAGAATTAAATTATTTTCAAAAATACCAATGAAATTCTTGTAACAATTCAATTTTTTAAAAAATAATTTTAATAACATCTTAGTAGAAATTTAGTTAAATTCAAAACATTCTCAAACTTCAATTATTTTCATTGTCTACTATTTCGATAAAATTTTACAAAACAATTCAATTATTTAAAAATAAATTTTCAAAAAATTAGTTTCAAGAATTCAATTATTTTCAAAGTTAATGTGATTCTTCGCAAAAAATCCAATTATGTTTCAAAATTACCAAAAATTCCCGTCAAAATTTAAATTATGTTTATAAATGAAATGTATAATAAAATTTTTCTCCGAAATTCAAATATTTCTGAAAAATTTTAATAAAATTCTTGTCAGAATATCAATTATTTTTAATATGCAAAATTTTCATCAAATTTCTCGAAAAATGCAATTATTTAAAAAAGAATTGATTAAAATTTTGTAAAGAATTCAATTCTTTGAAAATTTGTCGATAAAGTTTAATTATTTAATAAAATGTTTGTTATTAGAGTTAAATACATGAATTCTCGTAGAATTTTCTAATAATAATTTTTTATTACAATATTCAATTATAATCGAAAATTGTAACTGAAATTTAGTATTAAATCAATATTTATTAGAAAATCCTACAAGAAATTAATTATTTAACTTGAAAAATAAACAATTTATTAAATAATAATTAAATGTTTCTAAAAAATGAATTTTTATAATGAATTTTATCAAAATTTAAATATTTTGTTTTTTATTATTAAACATAACTAATATTATTACTATTATTTATTGTTAAGAGACAAATTTTAAAAAAATTTTAACAATAATATCCTTTTTCGAGAAATTTGATGAAAAGTTTGTATATATTAAAAATAATTGAATTTCGGAGAAAAATTTTATTATTTATAAAAACAATTTAAAATTGAAATAAAAATTTTCAATTTTTACAAGAATTTTTGTAAATTTTCAAGCATAATAAATTTTTTTTTACTTTTGAAAATAATTGAATTGAATATTTAAGTAAAATCAAATGTAATGAATAAAATACAATTAAAAAACAGCAATTTTCCAGCATTTCGATCAAAATTTTCTATCTTTTCCAGATTTAAATTATGTTCCAAAATTGCCAAAAATTCCCATCAAAATTTAAATAATCTTATTTATAAATAATAAAATTTTTCTCTGAAATTCAATTATTTTTAAAAAATTGTAAAAAAATTATTATCAGAATTTCAATTAATTTTAATCTACAAAATTTTCCTCAAATTTCTCGACGAATGCAATAATTTCAAAACAAAACTTTATTAAAAGTTTCTAAAAGAATTCAATTATTATTAAAAAATTTGTCGATAAAATTCTTCATGAAAATTCGCAGTTTTAAAAAAAGTTCAATTATTTAATAAAATGTTTATTTTTAGAGTTTGAAAATAATTGAATTCTTCAGACTATAATTTTATTAGAATTCCGGTTTAAATATAATTGAATTTTTTCGTCAAATTTCATTAAAATTGCAAGCATTAAAAATAATTGTATGTTAAAAATTTTTTGAAATCAAATAAATTTCTACGAAGAGTTTTATTAAAATTATTTTGAAAAAAATTGAATTGTTACAAAATAATTTCATTAAAATTTTTTTAAAATAATTTAATTCTTTGAAGGGTAAATAATAAAAGGTAAAAAAATATTTGAATCTCATAAAATAATTTTACTTCTTTAACAAGAATTGAATTTCTCCAATATTTGCTTTAAAATTTCAATTTTTGATTTAGTGCGTTTTAAACTAAAATTCTTGTTTATAAATCCGTTAGTTTTAAATAATTAATTAAATATATATTAATAATTAATAAATTTTAATAATTTTAGGAGAATTTAAGTTATTAAGGTTGTTTGTAAAAATCTGTTTTTAATTTTTTTAATGAAATTCATTTAAAATTGAATGTTTAAAAATTTTTTTTAAATGAAAATCTAAAAATTGTAATTGAAATTCTTTTCAAAATGGAATTAATTTAGAAACACTTGAGTAAAATTACTTTTTAAAAATAAATTTGCCACGATTTCGATCAAATTTCCCAGACTTTTTTAGGTTTTTTTCAATTTTTATAAAATTCCCTGCGCCATTTTCAGGTTTTGGTTTCCAAGTTGCGTGGCAACCCTATATATTGTTGAAAAGGGTCCAATTTTTAGTTTATAGAAAATATTTGAAAAAATCGATGTTTTTAACTTTAATAATGCTCCATAGTAGTAATTTTCCTTTCATGTTTCACATATAATTTATATATATTTGAATCGGTTTATTTATATATATTATTTGAATCGGCTTTGAAATGGAGTAACGGTCTTTCTTCTCAATCGTTTCTAATGGTCGCGCGCGTATAGTTAAGCTTACAGTGAAATACGTAAAGCCAACTACTTCGTCGAAAGATTATCGCACGTATATATATACATACATACATATGGGAAAAAGTTGAGATTTTATACCTCGCACAAACGGTATACAGGACGCACTGGGACGCACCGACTCGACTTCTTCTATGCGGTATGGAAACAAACAAAACAAACGCATGTTTTTCCTTAAAGGAATGAATCTAATGTAAATGCGACTCTTTCGGAATTTCATCATAATTAAACAACTACCGCGCTAACTATACACTCGATTTTTCTTCTTAACTTTTAATTTCCGATGTCTGGTTTCAATTGTTTTTATACACCCAGAGAAATGGTATATATTTGTCTCAGAACCAACTAGACTTTTTATTTGTTTCAAGTAAATTTTATTTAGTTTCAATAAAATTTTATTCTACTCAAATATATGTTTTATTTATGTGAAATGTAAATTTTGTTTAAAACAAATAAAAAGTCTAGTTGGTTCTGAGACAAATATACGTTTATTTAAGCCAAATAAAATATATTTGGTTTGAATAGTAATTTTCTCTGGGTGTATAAATCGCATATTTAGTGTAAAAAATTGACTATACATTAAATATATACAAAATATATAAAACATATAAAATATATAAAATATATTTCATATATAAAACATATGAAATATATAAACAAATATTTATGATTAAATATTGACTCATATTTTGAAAAAAGAAAGAAATGAGTCGTTTTTCAAAAGGCATATAGAAATTGAATGGGAAGTGATCATTTATATACTCAGAAATGGAAATTAAATAGATACGCGCGCAGAGGAAATAGAAATTCTGGGAAAGAGCTATTAAATTTGAATAAAAAGGTTGTTTGGTTTTCTTTAATAGCACTAAATTTTTTGGTATTTCCGTTCATTTTATTCATTAGATCCTTTTTTTTCTGCTACCGTAATTTAATTTCGCTAATATATTATTTATATTTCCTGGAAGTCCGTATCATTTGAATATTCTCAATATTTAATCATCGTCGATATATAATATCTGCGTGAAGGAAAAAAAAATCATAATTTTTTGATTATATATGACTTGCGGGAGCATTTTTGTCTGCGATAGAATTTAGGAATTAATAATAATTTATTCAACGTCCCTCTTTTAGTATATTTATATATATATATATATATAAACGCGCATGTATTAAATATGTATATATTTATATGCATGACTCCGGATTTCCGAAAGTGAATCGCTTTTATATACTTTGAAGTTAAATTCAATTAGCTCAGCAAATTTGCTTTTCTACGAACTAATCCGAATTAATTATCTTCGTTAACCTCAAATTCCAAAGAAAATATTATAACCCCATAAGAGGAACTTGACTTTATCATCGCGTATATATAAGAAAAAAATTATTTCATCATGAAAAATTTAATTACTTTCGATATCCATTATTGAGAATTTTAAAAAGAATTTCTTTTTATTACTTTTATTACATTTTCGTTCTCTCTTGGGACGAAAATAAAATGACCTCTAATATTGAAGAGATTTTTTTTTGTTTGAAATTTTGTCATGTTCTGCGCGACTTCTTAAAATTTTCAGAAACTAAATTAAAAAATTTGACTGTATATAAGATGCTGTAAAACAGGGTGGACGTGATAAAAATGTAATTTTCTTTTTCTCTGCGATTTCCAAACAAAATTTAGACCTTTTTTTACAAAATGGTACATGGAGAATTCTATTATTTACATAAATGTACAAAAATAAATAATTAAATGTTTCTTAAAATAAAAATTTCAAAAGAATAATATTCTACTAATAAATTTAATTGGTTTCAAAAAATTAGTAAAATTCAACCAAATTTAAAAATTCTTTTCAAGGATTTAATTATTTATGTAAATAAAATCATTGTCAGAATTCTTCGTAGAAATTCAATTATTTTCGAAAAAATCTAAAAAGAATTGTTAACATTTCAAATATATCTTTATGAATGCAAAATTCTTCGGGAAAATTGAATTATATTTTCATAATTCCATTATTTTAAAATATTTTCATAAAATTTTCCAAAAGAAATCACTTATTTTAAACGCACCATTTCAATTAAATTTTCTGTGAAATAATTAAATTATTCTTGTACATTTTAATAAAATTCTTCCCAGGACTTCAATTATTTATGAATAATATTCAATTATTTTAAGTCGTTTTAAGTAAAATTTTTTGCAAAATTCAATTATTTTCGTATAAATAACAATATATTCTTCAAAAGAATTCAATTATTTTAAATAGCATTAAATTTCTTCTTGTTAATTCAATTATTTTCAAAAAATATTCGAATTTCAATTATTTTCAATAGCTAGTATTTTTATTAAATTTCACACTTTGAAATTCAATTATTTAAGAAAAAAAAAAATTCATCCCAAATTCAATTATATAAAAAAAATTAAATTTCGTCTTATAATTTCAATTATTTTCAAAAAATGTTCGACATTTAATTATTTTCAATATCTAGTATTTTCATCAAATTTCGCACTTTGAAATTAAATTATTT
The DNA here is from genome assembly GCA_032872475.1 of Leptopilina myrica (nomen nudum). Taxonomy (NCBI): domain Eukaryota; kingdom Metazoa; phylum Arthropoda; class Insecta; order Hymenoptera; family Figitidae; genus Leptopilina; species Leptopilina myrica (nomen nudum). Next base: position 2,375,865 of record CM065464.1, on the reverse strand, counting down.
AACAAAAAATTGATAAAATTCATCCAAAATTCAATTATTTAAAAAAAAATTAAATTTCTTTTTGTTAATTCAATTATTTAGAAAAATGCCAATAAAACCCTTCAATTATTTTTGTAAATAATAAAAAACTTTTTAGAAATTAAATTTTTTTTATTAAATTTTAATAAAATACCACAAAGATATTCTCAATTATTGTGAAATTATTTTAATAGAATTCTTTGTAAAATTTAATTATTTTTAAAAAAACTTTTCTAAATTCAATGATTTTGAATATTTTTAAAAAATTTGCAAACAGATTTCAATTATTTAAGAATTTTGTTTTAAAAATCTATTCGTAAAAATTCAATTCTTTTCATGAATAACAATTTTTCTGGAATTTAATTATTCAATTACAAAATTTTCATAAAAGTAGTCAAAGGAAATGAATTATTTTGTAAAAAATTTTTATTCTTCGCAAGAATTAAATTATTTTGATAAAAAAAAATTTGTACATTTTTATGAATATTGACATTCTTTCATGAACAATAAAATTCTTTGCAGGAATCAATTTATTAGAATTAGGATAAGAAAGTAAATATTTTTTATAAAAATTTGGGAAAATAAAATACAGAATGAAATGTTTCTCAGTTTTGCAAAGTTTAGATAATGATTTTTTTGGTGGTCCAAGATTAATTTTTCCATAGCTAATTTCTCTTTTACCACTTTTTTGTAGTCTGAAACCTACATTTTTTGCTAGTTCTTCAAAAAATTAATTATTGCAAAGTCTGATCTATGGGGAAAATATATTATTTTCGGGAGAAAAATATTTATAGTCACATTCCTATATATATATATATTACGCTGGGTCTTTTCATTCTAAGATTGATTACTCAAATTCCGAGAAGTGATTAAAAGTAATTTTTTTTTTTTTTGACATGATAAGTGGATAGTGCGATGAGTTTCTGAAAATGGTACGGTAGAATGATCTTGTGGCTAATAATGATTATAAATATATAGAGAAAAAGTGAGCTCTTGGAAGAGCAGGAAGTTGAATTTGATGGAGGAAGATGAAAAAAAGGAGGAAAAAGGGAGATGGCGATGGAGAAGAAGAAGAAGAAGAAGAAGAAGAGCGACAGCAATCCTGAAAATCGTCAGAGTAAAATTAAAGGACGTGGGGGCTATTTTTTTGAATAACTGGAGCGCATTGAGAAGGCAAACATAACAGGTTGCTCTCTGGTGATCTCTTCGGAGCGCTACGCATCACTTGATGTGTGTTTATTTCGTCTATACCATCAAGAGTGCCCCTATAAGCACCACGAAAACAAATCTGACTGAAACAAAAAACTCTTGGCCAAAAACCATCTGCTCAGTGGGACGCGACGTTTAAAAAATTTGGTCCAAACACTGACGAGCGCAGCATCACGACTCGGGTGCCTATTTCTTTCCAGCCGGATTCCCCATCAGAGAGCCAGGTGTCCGCATCTTATAAATTTCAATATATATATATATATATATGTGAGGATGGACGACGAGAGGCGAGGAGACTGCTTGGAGGGAGTAGTGAAGGTAAAAAAAACCTGCAGGAAGAAGGCCAGGAGAGAGAAAGAGAGAGAGAGAAGCCAGGTACCACCTTACAAAAAAAGATTAAAAAAAAAAAGAAACCCTCGGCACGGTGACAGGGGAGGGGAGAGAGGAGAAGATCGAAGGGGCCTAATTCGGAGTGCTACCGGCTTACGCAAGACGTCAGGTTGAACAAGTTTTGTCCACAAGGAGCCGGTCTCTTTTATTCTTAAAGGAGCGTGAGTGAAAACACTTTTGGAACGACTGCGCGTGGTCGTACATTTGCGTTTTAAAGAGTTGCCGTTTAATGAGAACCTACTTCGCATTCCTTTCATATATAAAAATAAATACAAAAAAAAAGAAGAAAAAAAAACCGAATATATACGAAAGAATTGAGCGACCTGCAATTATATTCACTCCTTGACTTGTGTGTGTGTGTTGACCGAAAATCTTACAATTTTTACAAAAAAAAGCAACTAACCGCATTGCACTTCAAGAAACCCAAAAGCAAATACTTTTAGTACTTTTTTTAATAAACTATTTTTCAATCTTCGTATACTCTTCCATTCCTTTGGAAAATTTATTTATATTTTCCACAATCTTAACAAAAATTGCAAATATCAATTTTTTTTCCAGGTTATTGAGCAAGATCCATTTTGGGTGCCATCGACAGAAGAGGAATACAAGCATTTTGGTGAAAAATCCGATTGCGGAAATCGAGCGAAAAAATACATAGACGCAGTTCGTCGGCGAAAAGGACTTCCGGTTGACTCTCAACTCGTCATGCACGCTGAGAAGCAACGAACACTGAAAAAAAATAAATGAAATAATAGAAAAAGTAGTAAAAGACACTTTGGAAACAGTTTTTTGTTTTTGAATCTCTCATACGATTCACAAAAGTAAATACATACAGCGATTGTTTAAAAAAAAAGTATCTAAACATTGCTTCAATATTACAAGAAACCGATTGCTGGTAAAAATTTTATTTTTGATATTTACTATGCGCAATAAAATTATACACGCAGCATTATACAGCTTAAATTTGAAGTTGGCAACAAGTTTGCAAACTTTTTGCAAGATTATTACTTAGGAGAATTTCTTTCTTTCCCAATTTTTCCATAATTCATTTTAATAATTTTGATTCTTAAGATTTTTTAAACAAATTGTAAAATAAATTCAATACGCATATGTTAATATTCATAAAGGAAAAATATTCAAATGTTTTATCAAACTGAACTCAAATATTTAAAATAAAAACTTAAAATCTGTATAAATGTTTAAATTAAATAAAGTACTTTTTTACAATTTTGAAAAAATACCTATAAAGGAAACAAAAAATTGTGTATAAAAAGTTTTAAATTTCCCAATATCTTAAAAAATTTTTAAAAAGTAAGATATTTTACAAAAAAAACGATATTGTACCATAGATTGAAAAATATATAGAGAAAAGAAAAGATTTAATTGATGCAAGTAACCGTGAAAACCCTTTTCGAATTCCCTGATTTTTCCAGGTTTTTAAAATTATATTTATTATTATTCAGAAAATTATTGTAAAACATCAATAACTTCATTTTTCAATACATATTTAATTAAATTTTGAAATAATTGAATTTTGTTTTCATATAGAAAATAAGTTTTTCAAAAATTCAATTATTTTTTGTATCTTTTATTATTTATTCCTCAAAGAATTCAATTATTTTCAAAAATTCCAATTAAATTCTTATCTGACAATTCAATTTTTTAAAAAATAATTTTAATAACATCGCAGAAATTTTGTTAAATTCAAAAATTCTCAAACTTCAATTATTTTCAATGTCTACTATTTCAATAAAATTTCACACAACAATTCAATTATTTGAAAATAAATTTTCATGAAATTAGTTTCAAGAATCCAATTATTTTTAAACGTAACGTAATTCTTCGCAAAAAATCCTACTATGTTCCAAAATTACCAAAAATTCTCGTCAAAATTTAAATTATCTTTATAAATGAAATGTATAATAAAATTTTTCTCTGAAATTCAAATATGTCCGAAAAATTTTAATAAAACTCTTGTCAGAATTTCAATTATTTTTAATATACAAAGTTTTCATCAAATTTCTCGAAAAATGCAATTATTTAGAAAAAAGTTTATTAAAATTTTGTCCAGAATTCAATTATTTGAAAATTTGTCGATAAAGTTTAATTATTTGATAAAATGTTTGTTTTTAGAGTTAAATATATGAATTTTCGTAGAATTTTCTAATAACAATTTTTTAATATAAATATTCAATTGTAATCGAAAATTGTAACTGAAATTTATTTTTAAATCAATATTTTTTAGAAAATTCTACAAGAAATCAATTATTTAACTTGAAAAATAAACAATTTATTAAATAATAATTGAATGTTTGTAAAAAATGAATTTTTATAATGAATTTTATTAAAATTTAATTATTTTGTTTTTTATTTTTAAACATAACTAATATTATTATTGTTATTTATTGTTAAGAGACAAATTTAAAATAAATTTTAACAATAATTTCATTTTTCCAGAAATTTGATGAAAATTTTGTATATTAAAAATAATTGAATCTCGGAGAAAAGTTTCATTATTTATGAAGACAATTTAAAATTTAAGTAAACGTTATTTAATTTTGACAAGAATTTATGTAAATTTTCATACATAATTTAAAAAACATGTTCGTCTAACCTTCATAATTATTAATTTTTTTATTCGAAAAAATTACCACAACGTTTAAATTCCTTCATTACAATTGACTTTAATTACAAACAATAGCGTTTTAAATAGAAAAAATACAAAAAAAACAATGTATTACAATTTTTCTACATTAGAGTTAATTTTAGGTTATGTGACAATTTTCATTTGTTTAAATTGTTTAAATTTCTCAAAGTGACAAAATTTGCCGTTTTATCAGGTTTTGAAAACTTAATTTCAGTATTTGGAGCAAATTTACGATTTATATCATTTAATTGATTGAAATATTATTATATTAAAAACTATTGCTGTTTTAGTAAATATTTATTTCCTAATAATAATTATTTGCACGATAATATTTATACTTGACAAGTATTTAAGGTTATTTGAATCAAATGGATCATTTTTTTCAATGTATATCATTTATAAAATTAATTCTGCACTGTTTTTATAATTTACCAACAAATTTTGTTATTTGTACAAAAAAATGAATAATAAATAAACTTACATTTTTCTTAACAAAAGGAATATTTACTTTCGATTGGAAAACCTAACCTAACTTCGCGACAGACATACGAACAACGACAACAATAACATAAAAAATATAGGTTAGGTTTTGAATATAAATCGCAGAATTCTAAAAATTTTGGATAAAGTATTTTAAAACAATGAAATAAATAAAAAAAACATGTTTACATTAATTTAATTTACTTACCGATTTGTGAATAATCTCGAAGTCGCGTCATCGCACTTGTCACGAAGGAAAACACATTGAAAATCCATCAATCCACAATTAGATTTGTAAAAATATTTCGTATTTTATTTAATTATTGAAATTCTCAAGCAAAATAAATAAAATATGTTTTTCGAACCCAAAACAATAATAAACGCGGGAGATTGCCTGTAACCATGCGCAAAGGAAATGACGAGCTGCGCGTGTCACTATTGCCAACCTTCCAATAACCGGAGTGAAATGGCGCGGCATTTTTGAATTTTCTCCCTCTTTTTTTTAACGTTCTTTTCAAAAATGAAAAATAAAATAAAATGTAAATCTAATGTAAATATTACAATAAAATTGCAAAATTTTCCAATTGTTATAAACTTTCAGATAAAATATTAATAAAATTACCTGATTTGTAGCGCATGCGCAATTGAAAATTCATTCCGAAATTTTCGTTTTCTTGTAGAATTAAATTTGTCAAAATATTAAATTAAGAAAAACAATTGTTGAATTTAATTAATGTCAATAGTTAGTTGTTAATTTTTAGCTAATTGGCGTAATTTAAATTATCACAATAGATAATTAATCATAAAAATAAACTTTCTTTACGAAAAAAAAAAATCTTTATAACTTACCAATTTTTGTCGTCGCGTCATCACATTCGTAAAATACTACGAAAATTCAATATTTCACACTTGCCGTTGATCTTTTAGATTTTGGAAAAGATTAAATAAACCGTCTCGAAATTAAAATACGTTATTTTTAAATCGCAAAAAAACGTTAACAAGCGATGCGCGAAAGGAAATGACGAGTCTGCGTCTTGTCATTGTTGCCAACCTTTCCCGCAGCGTCGATTAGATCGGTAAAGTAGAAATCCTAATGTCGGGTTCACAGGTGCATTTTGTTGCGGTAGGTAAAATCTAATTGAGAACAGGGTTGAGAATCTTTTTACACTTCCCGCAGCTGTGACATCTGAACGTGAATCTTGAAAACACCGAGTGAAATGTTGAAAACGTTGGCAACGGTGTAAAAAATAAAAAAAATGGAGAGTGGAGGTTTCTATTTGTGTATGTGTGTGTGAGTGTTAGTTTGTGACTTTTCAGTGCTTTATAGTGAATGTGCAAGGCATTGTGGGTTATTGTTTATCGGTTTTTGTATTTGCTGAAACAATAATTAAGCTCTTTCAGGTAAAAAAAAAGAAAGTAATTATTTACTTTTCCAGTATTTCTATACTTTTTGTTTTTTATTCCCACAGCTAATTTTTTATCACCACTATAAGTGTTACATCTTCCGGCAATTGAATATGTCCTATTTTTTTAAGACATATTCTCAAAAATGATCAATTTTTATATTTTTATATTTGTCCCCTTTTTTACAATTATAAACATTAAAAATTTGTTTGTATACATTTTGTGTAAGGAACTTTTTTTTTCCAAAGAGGTTATGTATTCTGACAGATTTTCCCTGTGAACGTTTACAAATATTAACAGGATTAACAGATTAACACTACATCAACAGAGTTTTTATGCTAGTTTGTAGAAAATTGTTAAGTATTCAAAAAAAAAATAATTTCTGTATCTTGGACCTTTTTTACTTTACAAAACTAAAAGAGAGGAAATTTTCAAAAATGTCAAATAATTTATATGAATGATTCTTTCTTTCTTTTTAGAATGTTTTAGCATTGGAATCGAGGGCGATTTAATTAGGAAAGAAATTTAGAGCCCTTTGGGCAAATTAATTTGGTTGAAAAATGTCACCAGTTCCATTGGAAGGTCATCAGACTCCTGTGGCAAATAATATACCACAGGAGGGGAATCGAGGTGGTTCTATTTCTTTAGGAATGCTGATTGATTTCATTATTCAACGAACTTATCACGAGCTGACTGTTCTCGCCGAATTGTAAGCAAAATTCAGATATATTTTCAAAATACAGCCCTCGGATTATGACTTTTTCGATTTTTTTCTACTATTTTCAAGTAATGCAACTTTTATCGAATTTTATTAAAAAATTGCGACTTTTTCGACTTTTCTTCCAAATTTTGCGCTAAAATACAATATTTTTGGTATAAAATGCAACTTTTTTGGATTTTTATACCATGCAAAGTATAACTTATTATAGACAAACTTTTGGAACTTTATTTTTCAATCAGTTTTCTAATTAAATGTTTCAAAATATTATAATTAAAAAGATTTTCAATAATTCAAATTCTGTAAAATTTAATTAAAACTAAATCATCTTTTCAAGTGTTTTATTCCAATTTTTGAAAATTAACTTTTAAGGAATTTTAATTGAAAATTTCTGAAATAATATTAAATCATCAAAAATTATAATAAATAATCTTCAAGTGTAGATTCAATAAAAAGGAAAATTAACGAAAGAAAGGTTTTAAAAATAATATTAAAATAGTTTTGGAAAAGAATAATTCTCTGAATTATTACGTTCTAATTTTTTTCAATATTTCTGAAAATTAAAATTCATACACAAAATAATAAAATTAAAATTGTTCAAAATTTATTTTCAACATTTTGGAGAAAATAATCATATATTCCAAATTATCAATTAAAATTCTTGAAGACAATTTTGTTTTAAATTATACAAAAATTCTTCAATTATTTTTGAAAAATTAGATATTACAATATTTATAAAAAATTAATTCTTGCAATTGTTTTATTACAATTTTTCAAGATTCAATTACTTTTGAAGAAAGTAAATAAAATTTTTTTGAATTTACTACTTAAGAATTTTTCAGAAACAATTTATTTATAATTACAATTTTTTGAAAAATTTGATTTTTTTTATATTTTTAAAAACCTTAATTATATTTCAAAAGATTTTGACAAATTTCGAATTATTTTTTAATTGTTTTACTAAATTGAAACCAGGTTTGAAAAGATTTGACCAAATTTAAATTTTTTAGACATTTTTTAATTATATTTAATTGTAAAACTTTTTGTATTTTTAATAAATCGTTTAGAAATATTTTTAAAAAGTTAATTTTTACGAATTTCTTTATTAAAATTTTTGAAAATATTCTATCTTCATTAATATCCTTGAATAGAAAAATGTAAGGTTTAAATTACTTTGAAAAATTATATTTTTTTTATTTAAATAATTGAATTTTTGAAATTGAATATTTGACTCATTTGAATTTTTGAGACAGCACTGAGTTAAATTATCGACTTTTTTTCTATTTTTAATCGACTAAAGCGACTTTTTTTGTTCGTTAAAGTCGATCCGAGGCCTGAAAATAATAAATAATCAATGAAAAGTAAAAAAACGAACTTACATTTTAAATTTTGTATAAAATTCACGTTTTGAATCTTTTTTTGCAGACTTCCTAGAAAAACGGACATGGAGAGAAAAATAGAAATTTACAATTTTGCCGCGAGAACGAGACAATTGTTCGTTCGACTTTTGGCTTTGGTAAAATGGGCCAATAGTGCATCGAAGGTGGACAAATCAGCTGTAAGTTTTTTTTCTTTTTCGGAAAAATCATTTTTATTAATAAATTATTTTCATCTGTATTTAATGTTTGAATTACTTTTCCAGCGGATTATGGCGTTTTTAGATAAACAATCTCTTCTCTTCGTCGACACGGCGGATATGCTGGCGAGAATGGCACGTGAAACATTGGTTCACGCGAGACTTCCTAATTTTCACATTCCTGCCGCCGTGGAAGTTCTCACCACTGGAACATACAGTCGACTTCCCACTTGTATAAAAGTCAGTTTCGCTCTCAAAAAAGAAAAATGCTGAAAAACGAAAATTTAATTTAATTAAATTTAATTTTAAAAAAATTAAATAATTCTAATAATAAAGTAATAATTTTCTTGTTAAATTGCAATTGTCTATTTGTTTGAATAGGAACGAATAGTGCCGCCGGATCCGATAACTATATCGGAAAAGAAGAGCACTCTTCAAAGATTGAATCAAGTTATTCAACATCGATTGGTGACTGGAAATTTACTGCCACAAATGAGAAATCTGAAGGTATTTTTTGTTTTTGTTTATTGGAAATTATTTGAAATAAAGGACGAATTTTAACTGCTTTTAAAAATATTTAGATCGATGCTGGAAGAGTAACTTTTCTCGTTGAGCAAGAATTTTCCGTTTCGCTAACAGTTATGGGAGATGGACAAGGCGTTCCTTGGCGACTATTGGAACTTGAAATTCTCGTCTCTGACCGTGAAACAGGAGATGGAAAAGCTCTCGTTCATTTACTGCAAACACGATATGTTCATCAAGTAATAACAATTTTTCTTATTTTGAAAAACTTTGATCCACAAGTTTCGAACATTCTTCATTAAAATTATTTTGCAGGTCGTTCAAGCGAGACTTGCCGAAAGTTCAGATCCACTGTCGGAAGTTTATCACATTTTGCATTTCTTCTGCCAATCGCTTCAACTGGAAGTGCTTTATTCACAAACTTTGCGACTGATTCGGGACAGATTGGACGATCATATTCACGTGGACGAATACACGCCTGGAAAATGTCTCTCTGTTTCCTACTGGAGGTAAAGTTCACTTCACTTTTTATTTATTTACTTTTTTTTAAATCGTAAGAAATGCAAGAAATCATTTTCTATATTTGGCAATTCAGGGAATTGACGAGTAAAGATCCAAGATCGGAACTCGGGTACAGAATGTCGATTCAGGTTGATCAACACGAACCAGCAAGACCGCTGGCTGTCGTTCATGTTCCTTCCTTGGGCAGCAAGGTAATGAATGCTTTTTATAGAAAATTTTTGTAAATTTAGTAAATTTCTCATTTACTATTAATTTATTCTTTTTAATAACAGGAATCGGAAATTGCTGACAGAGCAATCAGATCGGATCAATTATCAATGGAGTGCCTTCTTGTTCATACGATTTATGTGAGAACTCGAAGTCGACTTTTCGATTTGAAGCAGGAACTTCAAGCTATGTTGAAAGACGTTGAATGTGAGTTTCGCTCCTCTTTTTTTTCGTCTCCGTATTTTTAATAAAAGTAGCAATTTTTTATTTTAAAATATAAATTTTTAAAACCGTTTTATAGTCAAAATTTGAAAAAAATTCACTTATTAAGTACAAAATTAATTAATACTGTTCATATTTTAAAAATTTTAATCAAATTTCACGAATAAATTCAATAATTTTCTAAAATTTTAATAAATCTTTTTATAAACAATTAAATTTTTTTGATTAGTAAAATCTTTACAAAAATTCAATTATTTTTAAAACAATTTTAATTGAATTCCTCGGAAGAGATGAATTTTTAGAAATATTTTTAACACACTTTGGAAAAATTCAATTTTTTTCTAAAATTTTAATAAATCCTTCGCAATAATTAAATTATTCTTATAAATACAGTAAAATTCTTCACAAGAATTGAATTAATTTTATAAATAGTAAAATTTACAGTAATTCAATTATTTTCAAAACAATTTTAATTAAATTCTTCGGATGAATTCAAATGTTTTTAAATATTATCATAAATTTTATTTATTTCCTAAAATTTTTAATAAATTCTTCGAAATCATTCAATTATTTTTATAAATCCTACAATTCTTTGAAGGAATTAAATTATTTTTAATCCAATTTAAATAAAATTACACAAAAGAATTTTAATTTTCAAAAATTTCCATAAAATTCTATTTTAACGAAGAATTTTAAATTCTTTAAAAATAATTCAATTACTGTCAAAATATTTATAAAAAAGAAAAACAAATTTCATTATTTTTAATTATTTCTATAAAATTCTTCATAGTAATTTAATTATTTTTCAAATTTTTAATAAATTCTTCGAAACATTTCAATTATTTTTATTAATAGTAAAATTCTTTGCAATAATTCATTAATGTTGATAAATAGTAAAATCCTTTGCAGAAATTTAATTATTTTCAAAACAATTTTAATAGAATTTCTCGAAAGTATTTTAAATAAATTCCTCGAAAAGTGCAATTATTCTTAAAAATTTTATTAAAACTTGACGAAAGAATTCAATTTTCAATTCAAGAATTCAATTTTTCCAATTTGTTTTTTATTCTTAAAAATTTTAATAAAACTTGACGAAAGAATTTAATTTTTTTAACACTTGACGAAAGAATTCAATTTTTCAACATTCCATTATTTAATAAAATAATAAACTTCATTGCAATAATTCAAATATTTTCATAAATAACTTTTAATTCGTCGTCGAAAATCAATTATTTCAAAAAAAAAGTTTTAATTCATTAAGTCAAAGAATTCAATTATTTTCATAAACGACAAAATTCTTCTCATAAAATCAATAATTTTAAGGAACGGAAAATAAAGTTTTTTTCAAAAATTCATTTATTTTACGATAAATATCAAAATTTGTCACAATAAAAAAATTATTGTCATATTTTTATATTTTAAATTGTTCAAAAAAGATTATTTTTATCTGTCTATATATTTTTCATAAAAGTTCAATTCTTTTTGAAAGATTTTACCTGAATTTCAATTTATTTGGAAAATTTTTCAATTTGTAAATCTGGAAATCATGGAATTTGTACAGAAACTCTGTTAATTTGTTTTCTATTTTATTTTTAATATTGAATTGTTTTTTTTTAAAGGTACACTCGCAGGATCTCCGGCCATTTTATCGATTCCGATTTTGCAACCCTGTCTTCGTGCCGAATTGCTCTTAGTCACTGTCGACACACACACTGGAATGCTTCAATGTCACGTTCCCCAATATGACGCGCCTCTTGTTCCTGAACTAACAACTGCCCTAAATACAGATCGCACTCGTCTTCCGAATTTAATTTCCGAATTGAGGTGAGTCGCTTTTTTTAACATTCGCTGATTCTTTTCACGAAACGATTTTTTTCTTTTCAATTCAATTTTTATTATTGTACCAGACTAAATTCGAAACTTTGTTTTCAATTTTTCTAAATATTGCAATTTAATTAGAGACATTTTTCAATTTTTCTTGATATTGTAATTTAATTGGAGACTATTTTTTCAATTTTTCCAGATATTGTAATTTAATTAGAGACTTTTTCCAATTTCTCTAGATATTCTAATTTAATCAGAGACTATTTTTTCAATTTTTCTTGATATTGTAATTTAATTAGAGACTAATTTTTCAATTTTTCTAGATATTGCAATTTAATTAGCCTCTTCATTACTTTCTTCTCCAATTTTCCCAAATATTGTAATTTAAGTAAACATTTATTATTTTGTTCAATTTTCCCCCAGATATTGGATCACTCAGAGAAGATGTGAAAAGACGTTGCAGCATTTGCCAGCAACGCCTCACGAGCGTCTACCACTTTTATATCACGCGGATCATCCGATGTCGAAAATCAATAAACATCGAATGTTCATTCAATTGCACAGGCATCCGGCGATTATTCTCGTGAGTAAATTTCCACTCGGGTCGAAATTTGAAGTTAAAAAAAAATTGCCTTCTCACTTTTTTTTCTCTTTCCTTCAGTGTATGGAATATTTTTTTTTTTTGTTTTAGATCGTCACTTTCAAGGAGAAGGAAGTGGCACCCTGCGAAATTGAATGCTCCTTCTACATGGCAGTGGTGAAACACAGTTCAATTGACGGCGATCCAAATGACGACAATATCGAGGCGGAAATACCGAAAATGTATCTCAAAGTGCAAAGTCTCATTGAATTCGATACATTTGTCACGACTCATGGACCATTTACGAGTGTCGACAGTGGTAAGAAGAAGGAGTATTGTTGTTGCTTTTCAATTTTTTATATTTGGAAAATGGAAAGATTTAACAAAATAGTGTTGAAAAATAGGTATTAGAAGAAATAAGGCTTTTTATTCTTCAGTGCTGTTTTTCGTCTTTAATAACTTTTTGCTTCTTCTTATTCTTCTTCTTCCTCTTCTTTTTTTTCTTTTTGTTTTCTTTTTTTTTCTTCTTGTTCTAACATGAAATTAACAATTTTATAATTTGAAAAACAGTTTTGTAAATATTTAATAAGCGATTGATTTTTTATTAACATCTGACAACATTGTGCTTCTGGTATCCCTTTGCGGTGTCTGCTGTTCTTTAGGGGATTAATGGGTGAATTTTTTAGGGAATAATGATCAAGATGGGGGGTGCATTACAGAAGTGGTGGAGAAGGGCAGCAATAAACGGCGAAGTGGAACGAGTGGCGGACGCACTGACGTCACTGGCACACCGCAAAATCGACGACCAAAATTGCCGGCCTACTTTATTCCTGAATTAGCGCACGTTGTCGCGTTCTGCGATGAGCGAATTCCGTTCGTCACTTTGGCACAGGAGGTGATATTAAATTTCCCATATTTTCTTTTCAATATTCAAAAAATGATTTTTTTTTAATAATACCAATTTTTTCAATTTAAATAATAGTTTTTTAATATCATAATTTTTTAATATAATAATTACAATTAATGACAATGGTTGTTTTTGAATAAATAGAAACTAGAAAAAAATTACAAATATGAATTGTTTTTTACGTAGCTGACAAAGAGAGAAATAGCGCATCAAGGACTTCAAGTGGAGGCCCACGCGACAGCTTTAGTATTAAAACTTGTTCAATTGCCGGCACCGTCTCCGAATATTGCGACAAGTTCCGCGTGGCACGCACTTCTTAAGCGATTATTGAGTGTCGCGATAAGAGTTCAGGCGAAAGGTATGGCCAAGTCCTGGATGGCTGAATTCGTTTTCTATGGAAGTCCTCTGTCCAGTTCTCATCCCAAAGAACAAGGTATTTACTTCTTTGAAGAAAAAACAAAAAGAACCATTAAAACAATAGGAATAATGTTAATTAATATTGTTACTATTCTTAGTAATATTAAAAAAAAAATAGGAAACTTCTTACTTAACATATACTCTTAAAATTAACAAAAATATCTATTATCTTTTTGTATTTTTTTCAAGGACTACGAAGACCGGTTTACTTCCAGTACGACATGTTGACCGCGGAGAACATAAATCGAACAGTTGATTCACTCTTGAGTGATTGGGCCCAAATTGTTCATTTGTATACAATTGTTCACGATCTCGCTGAATACTTCAAAATGGGTAAAGAAATTTTACAAAAACATTTTTTAAAAAATAATGACGATTTTAAAGTTAATGAATTCAAGATAATTGAATCAAAGAGAAAGAAAGAAATAGCTACAAAGAATTTAATCAAAGAATTTAATAACAATAATAATAACAATAATAATAATAATAATAATAATAGTAATAGAATTCCTTCTAAGAATTAAAAATAATAAAATAATGAATTCAAAATAATTGAATCAAAGAAAAAAAAAGAATTTAATAATAATAATCATAGAATTCCTTCTAAGAATTTTGTTAAAATTTTTGAAAAACCTGATTAAATTCTTTGATTTTTTTCGAATAATGAAATTTCCATAATATTTTTAATAGAAATTTTGAAAATAATTAAATTTTATGAACAATTTCTTTCAAGTTTAAAAATAATCTTGTTTGGCAATAATTGATATGAAACAATTAATTATCGAATTTTATTAGAATTTAAAAAAAAATGAATTATTTTGTAAAATTTTTTATGTCGAATTAACAAAAAAAGAATTTGAATTCTTTCGTAAAAATTATTTTTGAAAATAATTGGATTTTCGTTAAGAATTTTACTATTTATAAATATACAATTGAATTATTCGAAGGATTTATTAAAATTTTACAAAAATAATTAAATTTTGTCAAAAAATAAAATGATTAAAAAATTTTTTTTAATTTTTCGTGAAATTATTTTGAAAATAATTAAATCTTTGTTAAGAATTACATTATTTATCAATAATTGAATTATTGAACGGATTTGTTAAATTTTTAGAAAATTAAATTATTACAAAGAAATTGAATTTATTCCTGAAATTTCATTTAAAATAATTGAATTTTTTCAAAAAAAAATTGAATTCATTCCTGAAATTTCATTGAAAATAATTTAATTTTATCAAAAAAATTGAATTCATTTGTGAAATTTTATTGAAAATAATTTAATTTTTTCAAAGATTTTTCTATTGAATAAAAAATTGTTTTGAATGAATTCAGTTTTAGAAAATAATTGAATTACTTAAAAAGGAAAAAAAAATTTCATAGAAATTGAATTCTTTTGTGAAATTTCATGGAAAATAATTGAATTTTTTACCAAATTACTCTTTAAGATTTTACTATTTAATAAAAAATTGTTTTCAATGAATTTATTGAAGTTTTAGAAAATAATTATTTCCAAAAATGATAAAATTTAAAAAAAAATGGAATTGATTCGTGAAATTTTATTAAAATAATTAAATTTTTGCAAATATTTTATATTATTAAAAAAAACTTTATCTGTTTACAAGTATTTATTAAAATTTTGGAAAATAATTGAAATTTAATAGAATTCTTTCATGCTAACTAAATATAAATATTTTATGTCAAATAATTTTCTTATATAATATACAAGAAAAATTAATTAGTAAATTAATATTTTAATTGTTTTTGCAAAGTTTGAATCGGAAATTATTCGAAAATCCATATTTTAAAAGAAATAAATTTTGAAATTTGCTAGTAATTTCTAAAATAGTTTCAAAGAATTGTTTTTAAATGGATTTTATTAAAGTTTTAGAAAATAATTGATTAAAAACTAAGTTAATTAAAACAATTTTTAGATTTGGTTTATAAATTTGTTAATTTCTGTTTTCTTTGCAGAGAAATACAATCTTCGAAGTATGGTTACAATTAAATCGTACAACTACAGTAAATTAGTGATTGCCTACGGCTCAAGTCGAGGAGCAACTGTCACAGTGCAATGGAGCACCAAGGACAAAGCGTTTAAATTGACTTTCGGTAAAAGTCCCTGCAATACGACAATGAATGCTCACTCGATTATGAAAGAACAATTGGAGGCGCACTTAAATCAGCAACGAAACTTGGCGCAAATTATTCACATTCTCAATGAAACTCTTCAACCCCTCACGTCTATTAGTAAATTACCGTCAATTTTGCAGTTGTGCATTCACAATTCCGTAAGTATTTTAGTTTAACTGTAAACTAAACTTAAAAAAATAAACAATTAAATTTAAATTTTAACTTCTTTACGTTTTTTTGACAAACTTTTTTAATTAATTGGGACGCGCTCCCAAAAAAGGTAGAGTCACAGTTTTTTATTTAGTTAGTGATTTTTCTAATTCGGACAATTTTCTTGTAGAGACCGCAAATTCCGGTGCAAACTTTCACGATAATGCCGCAGCGCGTCGGCTTAGTGAGAATCGCATACTTGGGAATGTATTGCTTGGAATTGAGACTTCGAGGCGGAGGTCTCGTGAGTCTTCGCGATGGCGCCTACAGTCGTTTCGATCGAAGCAACGTCGTCGACGAATTCACACCCACTCAGGGCTTAAAGGTAAATCCACTGTCAATTATTTTAATTTTAGTTTTAATTTTAATTTTCAATTCTCTATTTACTTGACAGACCTTCCTGTCGAAATACGTCGACGAGAGCGCGGTTTATCGAAGAAGATCGCAATCGGAGGACGACAATCCACCATCTCCAGTGGCAATGGACAGTGAAGGAGGCGGAAATGTCGGCTTCCTGGGACATCATCGAGGCGGACCGCAATCGCCAGCTCAGCAACGAGACAACCTGAGATTCCATCCGCCACTGACACCGCCGTCGGGAAGCAATCCTCACACTCCCGCCAGTCCGCACACGGCGAATATCTCTCAGGTATAAAAGAAGAAATTTTTCAAGAAAGTTTACAAAAAAAATTTAATTTAATTTAATATTTCCAAAGGCGAGTCAACATCAGAGCTTTGGCAGCAGTCCGGCGACGTCTTTCAATTTAGCCTCGCCGCCTTCCTTGCCACCCAACACTCCGAATATGCTGCCTCATCCATCGCCAGGTTCGGGATTGGTCGCGAACAGTCCTCTCAATCAAATGCACGTTCCTAGTCCGGCCGGTCTCATGCCGACCTCGTCTCCGGGTCCTTGTGGCAACGTTCAAGTCGGACACTCACCCGCGAGCTCGTTCATGCAAACTGGTGAGAACTAATTTCAAGTTTTTTACAATCTTTTTATTCTTGTTTCATAGTTTAGACCAGAGAAAATTTTTTTTCTTGGAGGATTTTTACAAAAATTGAAATTTGAATTTAAATTTGGATTTAAGGTCACATTGACGGGAGTCCGTTTCCGGCGTCACAGAGTATGGCCTCGCCGGCAGCGTCAAATTGGCCCGGCTCACCGAGCGTACCGCGACCATCGCCAGCGCGACCTGGACAAAGTCCGGGACACGTCGCTCTACACAGTCCCCAAGCCTCGGAGCATAAGGCTGTCAATCATTTGTCGCGAGTTCTTCCCCAGAGATCGTGGGCCGGCGCCGTGCCAACACTCCTGACTCACGAGGCCCTCGAGTTGCTGTGTGCACCGTCCGGTCATCCCTCGGGTCTGCCCGGACCGGACATGTCGCCTCTTGAGAGATTCCTCGGCTGCGTCTACATGAAACGACAACTTCAGCGCTTCATTCAAACGGACGAATCCGTGAGTTAAACATTTAAAATCCAAAGCTAACACGAAGCAAGTGCTGAAAGAATATGTTTTAGAATTTCTGAATTTTATTGCTGAAAGAAATATTTTCTTTGGTGTAAAATAAATGTTCTTTTTTGTATTACAGCTGACAATTATCAATAGTACGGAACCGGGAGTCGTTCACTTTAAGGTGGACACTTTACAATGTAGAGTTGGGTTAAATCCGCAACATTTGCAGTCGCTACACATTAAAGTTCAACCGGTTGTCGAACACAAGGATCAGTGGACTCTCGAAGAATTACAGGTGAGAAAATAAATTTTTTAATCTCTATAATTGAGAGAGTTTCTTAACTTTTTTAAAAAAATTCCTTTTCAAATATTTTCAATTTTAAACCTAATGTATTGAAAATCGTCGAATTATTGCAAAGAATTTCATCAAAAAATTTGATAATAATAGAATTTCTTCTCAAAATGTTATTAAAATTCTCGTGAAGAAATTTATCGAAATTTTTAGAAATCCTAATTAAATCCTTTTGAGGAATTTCTTTGAATTCTTTTGTAAACTAATGGAGTTTCTTTAAAAATTTTAATTGAAAATTTTGAAAGCAATTCGATTTTATAAAGAAGAATTTTATTAAAATTGTATTAAAAATACTTGAATTCTTGCGAAGAATTTTCTTACTATTTATAAAAATAATTAAAATGTCCCGAAGAATTTTTTTATTTAAATTGGATTAAAAATAATTTAATTGCTTCAAAGAATTGTAGTATTTATAAAAATAATTCAATTGTTTCAAAAGAATTTATTAAAATTTTAGAAAATAAATAAAATTTATGAAAATATTTACATAAAAATATTCAAAATATTGAATTTGAAAAAGTTGGAAGCTAATTTTAATTTTTAAAATATCAAAAAATTGCTGTTAAAATTCTTCAAAAAGCTAATTTTCAAAAATTGTAACAAAATACTTGAAATAATTGAATTCTTGCAAATGATTTTATTAGAAATATTTACAAATAATTAAATACCTTCGAAAAATTTATTTTATTAAAATATTTAAATTCTTGCAAACAATTTTAATGAAAAAGTTTTAATAATTTGAATTAATGTCAAGAATATTCTTTAAATTTTTCGTAATAATTGAATTTTTCCAAAGAATTTCAATATTTACAAAAATAATTGAATTCTTTGCAAAGAATTTTCATTAAAAAATCTAAAAATAATTGAATTTCTTTAAAAAATTTTTATTATTTATGAAATAATTGAATTCAAAAAAATATTTTGGAGGAATTAAATTATTTTAAAAGATTTAAAAAAATTCTCCACAAAAATTAAATTATTGTTTAAAGTTTAAATAAAATACGTGCTTAAATTTCAATTATTTTAGGAAAAATAAATAAAATTCTTCTTAAAATTTATGAATTTAAATAATTTCTAACAAAATACAACGTTTCTTCGAACCTTTTCGAATTCAATTCATAATTTAATTTATGAAAATATTTAAATTCTAGCAAACGATTTTAATGGAAAACTTTTAATAATTTTAATTCATGTCAAGAATATGCTTTAAATTTATGGGAATAATTGAATTTTTCCAAAGAATTTTATGAAAAAAATGTAAAAATAATTAATTTTCTTCGAAGAATCTTATTGTTTACAAAATAATCGAATTCTTTCAATTTCTTCAAATAATTGTGTTTCTTAATTATTGCAATTAATCATCTGTGGAATTTTATTAAAATCTAGATAATAATTACATTCTTTTTAGAATATAAAATTCAATTCAATTCAATTATTGGAGTTTTTGCAAAATAATTTGAATTCTTTTGGAGAATTTTTCTAATAATTCACATATTCTTGAAATTCAATTGAATAAAAATTTAGTTTTGATTATTCTTGTTTCCCTTCTTTGAAAATTGATTTATTTGATTTATTTCTGTTTTCTTAGATTCTTGAAAAGTTCTTCGACACACGGGCAGCAGCTCCACCTTATAAACCAAATGCGCTAAATGGATTTGGAAAAATGCTAAATCTACCGTTCAATATTCTCAAGGATTTCATTCAAATAATGAAACTCGAATTGGTACCGTCGCTGGTGCAACAACAGCAATTAAAATGGTCCGTTCAATGGTGTTTGCGAGTTCCTCCCTCTGCACTGCCTCTCATTCCAATTGGCACTGCTTCTGTCTTGATTTGCAAAAATCGTGTTCTTTTCTTCGTGAGTATTTTAATTTTAAAAACATTTTTTTCCTAAACTCTAAAATAAGAGTATTTAAATTCAAACATTTTTGTCTTAAACTTTAAGATAATAGTATTTAAGTTCAAACATTTTTTATTTTATACTTTAAGATAAGAGAAAAAATTAAAATTTTTTTTAGACTTTAAAATAAGTGTATTTAAGTTCAAACCTTTTTTTCTTAAACTTTAAAGTGAAAAATAATTTCTATCATGTTTTTTAGTTGCAAATTACGAGAATTGGAGTTCCTTATCAAGGCGAGCCACCGTCTCTGGTATTGCCATTGGTTTACGATTTGACCACAAACATATTGAGTCTCGCTGAGAAACGAGACGCCGGTGGTCCGTGGATAAGCGCAGCTTCTATGCACTTGAAAAGATTCGCCGAATACACGACGATTCATTCCGAATGCTCAATTTTCCCAGCTGTCAGGGATCTTTTAGCTAGTTTGACTCTGCCTTCAGAACCGCCAGTGCTCACGCAGGTAAATTAATTCATCCGTTTACGTATTTCTTTTTCCCACCGAATGGCAAGAAAAAACAATTTCCATCGCGCTTCAAAAAAGGAAAAAATTTGCATCAATTTACGTATTTCTTTTTCCCACCGAATGGCAAGAAAAAACAATTTCCATCGCGCTCGAAAAAAGGAAAAATTTGATTTTATGTTCAATGGTATAAATACAAAAAGAGAAGTAAAAAGATTAGATATAATTCTAATATGAATTCCATTATAATTGTAATTAATTTTTCTAAATAACCTGCAGCAAGTCGTCGGCTCGATGGGAGGCGGACAAGTGACTTCGACCCAACAGATTCAAAGTCCCGCTATGCAGCTACACTCGCCAATGTCCGGAGGTCAAGGACCACCGCAAGGACCTTATGGTATTCAAGGAATGCCACCGATAGGCATGATGGGCGGACCGCCACAATAGGATTTGCTTTACTCTCCCAATCCCGTCTGTGTACAAAACACGAATCCCTCGTGGATCAATTAAAAAAAAAAGTGTTTTTCGAAAATAATACACAAAACGCGCTCTGGGAATCTTTGGGAGAGTAATTATTACATAGGTATATTTTTACACAAAACTTTTAATACACCCGCGGTCCAAGATACTTTAGAAAAAACAAAGTATTCCTTTTCTCGACTGATTCTAGAACAAGAGAATTTTCTCTCTTTTTTTTCTTCTCTCTTTATTATTAATCGATCAATCTTTTTGTTTTGTTCACAAAACATTTTTTTCTCTTTATTACAAAAAAAAAATTGATTCGATTATTTTCCGACAGCTGGAAAAAGCAGTGAATTGAAATTATTTTCGAATTTTCTTGTTTCGAAATATAATTCTATTGTTGTAAAATAATCTACGGATGCAAGTGATGAGACTATTTAATCATAAAACTGTGATACTATTTGAAAAAGAGAATTGTGTGAAGGGGGATAATTATTATTGCACGTGTCACGCTGATTTTATTTTATATTTTTATTTTTCGAGTAGAAAAATACGGTACAGTATTTTTTTTTGTGTGTGTAATGAGAAAATTTTACGCGAAGGAACGGAAAAAATAGGGGCAAATTTCTACTTCTATGCAATGTAGATTTAATGAACTTCAAAATACAGTAAAAAGTTGTACACTGGAAATTATTGTAAATATATAATATTTGAGTATAATTGGAGATTTTTACATATTTGGTTCACATTTTGTAGATTGGAAACTATTCTATTTTAATTATTACAGTACCGGACAAAATTGTCAGTCAATCCATTTTCAATGAAATGAAAAACGAATTGTAACAAAATACTTGAAAAAATTTTTTTTTTTGATAATTTAAACAAACATAGGAATTTTTTTAATGATTTTTAATTGAAAATTTTGAACATTATAGTTTTTTCCAAACTAGTAAAAATAATTCATGAATATTATTATTTTTGCGGAAATATGTAACTGGAAATATTCAAAATATTGAATTTGAAAAAGTTAGAAGCTAATTTTAATTATTAAAACTACTTTGAAAGATTTTTCATTAAAATCTTTAATAATTTAATTATTTTCAAAAAATTGCAGGTAAAATTCTTCAAAAAGCTAATTTTCAAAAATTGTAACAAAATACTTGAAATAATTGAATTCTTGCAAAAAATGTTGTCCCAAAAATTTAAAAGTATTTTTATTTCTACAAATAATTTTATTATTTACGGAGGGTAATTGAATTCTTGCAAATAATTTTATTAGAAAAATTAAAAAATAATTAATTACCGTCGAAGAATTTAATTTATGAAAATATTGAAATTCTTGCAAACAATTTTAATGGAAAAGTTTTAATAATTTGAATTCATGTCAAGAAAATTCTTTAAAATTTTTCGTAATAATTGAATTTTCCTAATGAATTTCAATATTTACAAAAATAATTGAATTCTTTGTAAAGAAATTTTTTCTTTAATCTAAAAATAATTGAATTCCTTTAAAAAAATTTATTCTTCACGAAATAATTGAATTCAAATATTATTTTTGAGGAATTAAATTAGTTTCGACGTTTTTAAAAAATTTTTCCCCAAGAATTAAATTATTGTCAATAGTTTAAATAAAATTCTTCGCTAAATTTCAATTATTTAAAGAAAATTTAATAAAATCCTTCTTAAAATTTATGAATTTAAATAATTTCTAAAAACTACAACTGTAAACTTTTCGAATTCAAGTCATAATTTAATTTATGAAAATATTTAAATACTTGCAAACAATTTTATTGAAAATTTTTTAATTATTTGAATTCATTTTAAGAATATTCTTAAAATTTTTGGTAATAATTGAATTTTTGTAAAGAATTTTATGAAAAACTTAAAAGATAATTTTCATTTTTATTTTATTTATGTTCAAAATTTTTTTTCATTCCATTGAAAATTGGTGGAGTGACAATTTTGGCGCGGTACATAACTCAGCAAATCGTTTTTAGGTTATGTTTGTATCATTTTGAACTCAATTGAAAGTTTCTGTTTAATTTTCTAAAACTAAATTTAATTTTCATTATTTATTTCAGGTTTTAATGAAGATTTTGGTAATAGTTATTTATATTGAGAGTTAATCCCCTCTAGGTGATTAATTTCGAAAAATTACAAACATAACCTACAATTTTTTGCTTCTTTCTCTCTCGTTGCGTATAAATCGTAAAAATTAAGATGAGGTCGTCTAAATTTTTACCGTTAGATAAAGAAGAAGAGAAATATATTTCTATCCTTTTCTCTCTTATGCAAACTGAGAAATTAGAAAATGAAATTAAAACAAAGAGAAAAATTCCCATCCTAGATGGAGCTTGGGTTCAATTCCCATTAAGATCGTGTCAATATTGCGACGCGAATTAATGAAAAAATCATCACGTATTTGTTTAAATAATTCAAAAACCATACATAATTTTTAACATTTATTTAAAAAAAACACTATACAGTTGTTTTTTTTCGAAATCCAAATTTTTTTCTCGGTGAAACATGCCCAACCCTGAGTCGAATGTCGAAATCATTATACTAACTGTGATATCGGCCTTAACACGGCCATAAAGCAGCTTTTTTTCCCCCTTGAAAAATACTTGCGCAGACTGTTGCGTGTAGCGTCGATTTTCCCTTTGCATTTGCCACGCGCGTGTGCTCGCTTTGCCAAAAAATTTTTGTTTCTTGGCTTGTGCTGTGCAAAAAAGAAGGAAAAAAAATGGGAATTAAAAAACCAACGAGGTGCACGGCCGTTTCGTCGAAACAAAAGAAAAAGAAGCAAATTCCAAAATGCAATATGCAACAAAAGGTGGTCAATAATGTGAAGCAAGAAAAAAGTGGTAAAGCACTGATTATTGCACAGGAGATCAAGTTTGCTAGGTTACTCGCCAGCAAAGACAAAAAGGTGCGCGATAAAGTGCTTAAAAATCTGAAAAAATGGTTAACTGTTCGCGCTCAGAGTTCATTTGGTAAGTTTTCACTTTTATTTTCCAAAATTTATTATCTCAAAGTGCACGCGTTCCATATGCTCGTCAAAAATTTTCCAACTTTTAACTCAAGATTTGAAAGAATTCTGATCCCTTGTGGAAAATGTTTCAATTTGGAGTAAAATATATATATATACACATGTATATAATTAATCACTTAACCTTAAAGTGGTCTGAGTGTTTTGCGCACGTCTTTGTGTGTGTAAACTTTTCCCAGTAAACATGTTTACATTTAGATTTTCTAGTTTGTTACCAACTTGCGTTTGGAGTTTATTTTTTATTTTTTACTTGTTTTTTCTAATTAAATATTAGTTTGGAGTTTATTTTTATGTTTTACTTGTTTTTTTCTAATTAAATATGAAATTTGGAGTTTATTTCTATTTTTTACTAGTTTTTTCTAATTAAACATGAAATTTGGGGTTAATTTTTGAAAAATTCTTTTTCCTTCAGCATTTACAGAAGCGGATTTTGTGAGATTATGGAAAGGTTTATATTATTGCATGTGGATGTCGGATAAACCATTAGTTCAGGAAGAACTAGCAGAATCAATCAGCAAAATAGTACATTGCTTTTCGTCAATGAAAACTGCGCTACTTTACGTTAAATGTACCTTTGAAAGTCTCTCTACCGAATGGTTCGGTATCGATAGATACAGAATCGATAAATTCGAAATGGTAATATTTTATTTTTATTAGAAAAACAGAAACTTTCACTTTTTTACAAAAAAAAGGTTTTTAATTTGAATAGTTTTCACTATTCAAACTGTAGACGGAATAATTTTAATTTTCTTTTTAATTAATTTTAATTAAATTTCCAGTTGTTGAGAAGGATTATTCGACAGACATTTGAAATGTGCAAGAAGCACGAGTGGAACAAAGAGCTCATCGTTGAATTTGCAAAGATTTTGCAAGATTTCTTGGTCGCTACGAAAAATTCCCTGGGTCTTAAGTTGCACATTGTTGAGGTGTTCATGGAAGAACTCGCCAAAGTAAGTTTATAAATAATCTTCAAGTTGTTTTTGTTGTTGCAATAATTTTCAATTATTTTCATAAATAACTTTTAATTTGTAGCAAAAAAATTAATTATTTTCCACAATTTTTCAAGTAATTCTGCTGAAGAACTTAATAAATTTATTTTGATAAATAAAATTCTTATCATAAAATCAATTATTTTGATAAACAAAATTCTAATCATAGAATAAATTATTTTAATAAACAAAATTCTAATTATAACATCAATTATTGTGATAAACAAAATTCTAATCATAGAATCAATTATTTTCAGACATTTTAATACAATAAAATCTAAATTCTTTTCCAAAATTCAATTATTTTATACGATAAATATAAAAATTCATCACAAGAATTTAATTCTTTTTCAAAAGTAACAAAATACTTGGGAAAAATTAAATTTTTTAGAAAATTTTCTTAAAATTCTAGTCAAGAATTAAATTTTACTTTAAATATTTAAATAGATAGCGAAATTCTTCTCAAAAATTAAATTACTGTCAGCAAATTTTAATAAAATTCTTGGCTACATTTTAATTATTTGAACAAAATTTAATAAAATTTTTCTTAAAATTTATGAGTTTCATTAATTTCTAAAAATTACAATTCTAATTCTTTCTGAATTCAATTATTTTCTACACATTTCAATTAAACTTCTTTCTGAACAAAAATAGCATTTCAATTTTGAAAAAAACACAATATTAATTGTTTGGAAAGCAAATTTTTGATTTGGCAAAAAAAATTTTTAATATTCTTATTTTTACAAAAAATTTTATTATTTACAGAAAATGATTGAATTCTTGGAAATAATTTTATTAGAAAAATCTGAAAATAATTAAATACCTTCGAAGAATTTAATTCATGAAAATATTTAAATTCTTGCAAACAATGTTAATGAAAAGGTTTTAATAATTTGAATTCATATAAAGAATATTCTTTAAATTTTTCGTAATAATTGAATTTTTCTAAAGAATTTTAATATTTACGAAAATATTATTGAATTCTTTGCAAAGAATTTTTATTAAAAAATCTAAAAATAATTGAATTCGTTTAAAGAATTTTATTATTCATGAAATGATTGAATTCTTTAAATTTCTTAAAATAATTGTATTTATTAATAATTGAAATTAATCATTTTATTGAAATTTTTATAAAATAATTACATTCTCTTTAGAATATCTGAATTCATTTTAAGAATATTCTTAAAATTTTTGGCAATAATTGAATTTTTCCAAAGAATTTTATGAAAAAAATGTAAAAATAATTAATTTTCTTCGAAGAATCTTATTATTTACGAAATAATCGAATTCTTTCAATTCCTTAAAATAATTCTATTTATTAATAATTGAAATTATACATTGAATTGTTGAATTCTATTAAAATTTTTTATTAAAATCTTTAGAAATGTAAATTCTCTTCAGAAAATAAACTTAAATTCAATGAAACAATTTTCTTGAAGTTTTTGTAAATAATTCAAATCTTTTGAGTTATTTTTCTAAAAAATTTTCGATAATTTAAAAGAATTTGGGAATTTTTCGATGATTTTTAATTAAAAATTTGTAACATAATTGTTTTTTCAAAAATGGTGAAAATAATTCTAAAATGTTATTATTTTAGGAAACATATATAATTGAAAATATAGAAAAAGATAGAGTTTTACAAAATTAGGTGATAGTTTTCATTTTTCAGTTCAGTACTAACAATGTTGACAAATTATGAATTTTTTCTTATTGTATTTGTTTTCTTATCTTCAGGTAAGTAATGGAGTAATTAGCGAAGACATAGTTACTGAATTGGTGAGGCCTTTCGCTATCTACTTATCTAGCATTGACGATGCTAGGCAAATGAGACACATTGTCAAAAATATCTTCAGGTATTTAATATTCCAATCGAACGTTGGAATGGATTATCTGGAAAAATTTGACGCCTGGAGAAAGGTGAGTGAAAATTAGCATTTCATTTAGACTAATAATAAATTTAAAAAATAAACTATTATTTATTTAACTATTATTTTATTTAATTATTATTTAACTATTATTTATTGCAATTAATATTTAACTATCATTTAAATAATTTAAATAAACTAATACAATAAGAATTTTAATAATCACAAATTTTTTGACTCTTTTCTTAACAAAAGTTTCTTTATTTACAGGCAGGTTTCCCCTGTGGCGTGATTGACGTAATGAAAAAAGTCGATTTCTCAGACAGCGAGGCAGATTTAAATAGCATTGGCCACAGTTCCGATGAAGAGATTGCCGGTCCATCTGACGGTCCTCTCGATCCACGAGCAGGAAGAGTTGACGTGGAAATACCGCAAATTACATTCGATCCACAGCAAATCACCAATTTACTGCTCGAATACAGGTTTCTTCCATCGTCAACGACGAAATCTCGTCGACAAATCGTGCGACTTGCAAAAGAATTTGCACTTGTTGCCGGCGGTGAAATGCCCATTGGCGTCAAGGAAATTCAAGTCTCACTGAAGAAGAAGAATAACAACAAGAAAGCAGCTCTCAATCTTTTGAAATTCGAAGAAGAATTGTACGCCGATTCGAATAAATCGTTACGAAAACGAAAGCGCAAGAACGATGAGGAAACACTTGCCGAACAAGAAAGTGCAGAAGATAATAATGAAAAGTTAACAACAGTCCTGAGAAAACAAAGAGTCGAAGAATCCGAAGCGTCGAGTTCGAATACAAAAACGCATAGTTTGAAGAGAAAGGCGAAAATTTCCGAACCAATTGTCATGAATGGAAAACTCAAGAGGAAGAAGCACAAAAAGAAGAGTAAGGATTCGGAATTCGGCACTTGTGGCGATTGGGACGTTTCTAGCGCCAACGAACCCAATGAATCTTTGAACTTTGAGGAACTGCAAAAAAAGCAAAATAGCATTGCTTTGACGGTGTTGACGGAGTCATTGAAAAACTCCAAGTTGCCAACTCTGAGGCCCGTTCTCACAAAACTCGAGGATCAAAATAAGGTACGCACAGTATTTTTATCTGAAATAAATAAATTAATTACTTAATTTATTAACATAACATAATTTTCAGAAATTAGTTTCGCTGAATTTCACACCAAACAAGAAGCGAGTGAAAATAATGTTGCAGAAAAACACAGCGCAACATACGTCGGAATATTTTCAACAAATTCGACAAAGTCCCGCGATTCCCTATGACGCTAATCGAAAACCTCGATGTGGCGTTTTAAAACCAAGTCCATTGCCAAGCCCGATAAATCCATTTTACAACAAAAATTGTCATCGTTAAGTGATTCCTTTTTTTTTTTTTTTTTTACTTTTTCTTCTTCTGGCGAGACAAGGGAATAAAAAGGCAATTTGAAAGTTGGGTCAGTGAAAAAACAGTGACATTTGAACATCTATTATATTTTTTATCTTTCATCTGTGACTGGTTAATTTGTACAGAAAACTAGTTACAGATATACATATAATTTTTATCGCATGAATTCCCGTTCTTTCACTTGAATTTTATTATATATAAATGCGCGACCATAACACCGATTTGTCGACTTGTAAATATTTCAAATAAATGAATTTCGCTTATCTTCATTAGACTACCAAAAAAAAGGAATTGCGACTTTTATTTTAATACTATCTTGTATTAAATTAGTTCTTTTACTTTTAATAGAGGTTTTGTTTCACAATTTATAGATAAAAAAAATCAGGCCTCGAGTGTAATTTTTTAGTTTCTACTTTCAAAAAGTGATTTTTTCGAATTTTGACCCTCCGGGAGTTTTTTGAGGAAGAATCTGACGTACAGTAAAAAAATCAGAATTTCGTAATTTAGAAGAAATAGAGAAATTAAATTTTAAATGAGGTAAATTTTCCAAAAACTCTAAATTGAAATAAATCTCTTTTTTGTACTTTGAAAATTTTCTTCAACGCTTAAAAGTCGAGGGTCCGAGGCCTGGAGATTTTTACAAAAATTTGTACCAGAGGAAAGTTTTCAGTCAAATTTTAACAGTCGATTATTAGTTTTCTTTACTTTTATACACTTGAAATAAATATTTACTGAAAATATACAAGTTATTCACAAATCAGAAACTTAATTTTCGCTGCACAAGAATATTTGATCTTTTATTTTCAATATTCAATGATATTTTTTTTCTTTTTATACACGTAATTATATTTACAATATAGTTGAATACTGAAATTCTCTTAGTGAAAAGTTCCAGAATTCTTTTTTTTTTATTTTTATACTAAAACACTGATTTAATTTCTTTTAGAAAAGAAAAATCAGGTTCTATTTTCAATAGTTTGGCACGTGAATTCACAGTTGCTTTTGTGATTCTTTCTTAATTATTTTGCGACTCTAAACCATAAATCGACAATTTAGTTTCTAAATTATCTATTTTAGATCGCGTCACATTCTTTATTCTCAGAAGAATAAATTTTTTTTCCCTATTTTCTACAACAATTAATTTTAATTATACAATCTTTTTGGCAGGGAAGGAGAATTAAAATTTTTCATCTCTTGTTGAATTGCTAATTGATTTTAATTTGCCTCCCTGCCCTTTTCTTTCGCGAACTTAAAAACAAAATTCACATTTTTCTCAGCAAAAGCTGAAAAAATTACAATTGTACATTTTTATATAATATAGAAAAACTCAATTAAGAGTTTACAATAATCAATTCCGATTCAAATCTTTGGTTATTGAAGAAAGTCTTGGAAAATATTGCAATATTCATTATACTGTACAAAAACAAAGTTTTGAGAATATATTCAGCCCTTTATGGTGGCAGGAAAAATTTGTTTACGAAAAAACTTCTATAGTTTTAGAACTGAAATAAATACTTAGAAAAATAGATTTTCAATGTAATTTACAAAACAGTAGTTGTACTGCAAAAATTATTTTGTATTCTGTATTTTACTTTTCGTAAATTTTGTAACTTGTCAAAAATTACATACAGAGAGATTAAAATATCTTTACAAGTTCGTTAAAATTTTAATTTTAGGGGGAAATATATATTTGGATTTTTGGAAGAAAACTTCAAAACAGAATTGTAAACAGAATTTTCTTCTCTGTAAATAATTGTTATTTTTCGAAATTTTCGGTAAATAACGAAACGAGAAAATTTGGAAAAACTTATTTGAAAAATGGTAAGAGGAACACATTTTTTTTGTTATTCTTTTTTTAATATTCTAATTTCTATCTAGCTTCAAGTCTCATTGTCCGTTTCTTTGGGACTTGTTTCAGTGAATTTATGTTTCCAATGCCAGTACCATCCCATTTCGAGTTCACTGAATCCTGAGCTGAAGAGTGACAGGCAAATGAAAAACAGCACGTGTAGGATTGTCCAGAATCGAAAAAACGACGAGGTCAGTAGTAATACTATTGCGGACCCTGAAATTTTTAATTCAAATCCAAATAAATACAGTTAACATTTTTTTTTTCAATTTTAAATAAAATTTTTCCAAAAGAATTCATTTATTTTTCAAACTTCTAATAAATTCTTCGAAACAATTCAATTATTTTCTAAAAAAGCATAGTAAAATTCTTCGCAAGAATTAAAGTATTTATGTAAATAATAAAATGGAAAACCTGGAAATGTCAGGAAATTATATAAAAAATGAAAAAACCTTTAAAAAGTCAGGGAATTTTGATCGAAATCCTGGAAAATTGTTGCTTTTTTAAATTGTATTTATTCTTGAAATCTTGTTTTACTTAAATATTCAATTCAATTATTTTCAAAAGTAATATAATTCTGCGCAAAAATTTAATTATGTTTGAAAACTTACAAAAATTCTTGTAAAAATTAAAAATTTGTATTAAAATTTTTAATTGGCTTTGTAAATAACAAAATTTTTCTCCGATATTCAATTATTTTTAATCTACAAAATTTTCATCAAATTTCTCTAAAAAAGAAATTATTGTTAACATTTTTTTTAAATTTGTTTATTAACAATAAATAATAATAACAATAATATTAGTTATGTTTAATAATAAATAATAAAATAATTAAATTTTCATAAAATTCAATTTTTAGAAACAATCAATTAATATTTAATAAATTGTTTATTTTTAAATAATAATTAAATTATTAGTAAAATAATTAATTTCTTGTAGAATTGTTTAATAAATATTGATTTAAAAACAAATTTCATTTACAATTTTCGATTATAATTGAATATTGTATTAAAAAATTGTTAGTAGAAAATTCTACGAGAATTCATATATTTAACTCTAAAAACAAACATTATATTAAATAATTAAACTTTATCAACAAATTTTCAAATAATTGAATTCTTTACAAAATTTTAATCAAATTTTTTAAAAATAATTCCATTTTTCGAGAAATTTGATGAAAATTTTGCATATTAAAAATAATTGATATTCTGACAAGAATTTTATTAAAATTTTTCAGAAATATTTGAATTTCGGAGAAAATTTTTATTATACATTTCATTTATAAAGATAATTTAAATTTTGACGGGATTTTTTGGTAATTTTGGAACATAATTGGATTTTTTGCGAAGAATTACGTTAGCTTTGAAAATAATCGAATTCTTGAAACTAATTTTATTAAATTTTCTTTTTAAATAATTAAATTGTTGTGTGAAATTTTTTTGAAATAGTAGAAATTTAAAATAATTGAAGTTTGAGAAATTTTTGAAATTAACCAAATTTCTACGACGATGTTATTAAAATTATTTTAAAAAAGTGAATTGTCACATAAAAATTTGATTTTTATTTTTGAAAATAATTGAATTCTTTGAGGAATAAATAATAAAAGATAAAATAATAAACACAATAATTAATAAAAATTTTCCAACAGGAATTCAATTATATTCGAAACAATTTTAATAAATTTCAAAAATAAAATATTTAAATATAATTTTTAACAGAAGCGATTATTTTAAAGAAGTTGAAAAAGAAATTCTTCATATAAAATTCAATTACTTTCAAAATTTTAAGTAAAATACTTCGGATGAATTCAATTTATTTCATTAATAATAAATTTCTCCGAAGGAATGCAATTATTAGTAAAAATATAAATTAAATTAAATTATTTCCAAAAGCTCTTCGGAAAAAGTGAATTTATTTTTTAAATACTAAAATTCGTGACAAGAATAAAAAAAAACTAACCAGTGAGTAGAGTCCAAAAAACAAGAGCAATCCTGAGTGGTAATTGACTTGGTTTCGGCCATGGCACATCGGAAAATGATTTCTTCTCGGCAAATTCATGCAAAATTTTCTCCTTCAGCTGCCATCGTTTCTCCAGCCAATTGCGTAGGTGAATCTCGTTCGTCGGCAAATCCCTGATGTCTATTCTCTTCACTAAAAAGTGTATCTCTTTGGGCATTTTTCCCGTGACCAAATCAATTTCCGATTGTGGTATTTTGTCCGGATAGCCTATCGTTAAATCGTATACTGAGTCGAGGTAGTTGGATTTCTGTAGATGACGCGCTAAATACGTGAAACCAGTGGTTTTTGGATGGAGTGTGTAATTATAGGTGGGAAGTCCGTGTTCGGCGGCATATTTATCCGATTTCTCCCGACTGCTTCGTGTCAGGTCCGTTCCCTCCGGAAATATCAGCAGCTGAGTGCGACGACGAAGATCTATTAGATAATCGAGGGACCTCGAAAGGCGCCCTTGATCCTCCTCCCATCGTCGAGTTATGTACAAGAAGCTGTTCATCTGCATTATCCAACCTGGGCAATTTTTTTTTCAATTACAATCCTTTTAGTTTCGAATTTCTTTTTTTGGGTCTATAATTATCTGTACTTTCATTTCTTGTAATTTTATTTTCTGCTTTTAATTTTACTCTATTTAGAATTTTACTTTCTATTTAGAATTTTACTTTCTATTTAGAATTTTACTCTCTATTTACAATTTTACTCTCTATTACAAATTGAAACAAAAATTTGCAAATACCTGGTCCGGGAATATGACGAATTGGATCTTTGAGAATGAATTTCAACTTATGGGCAGCAATTCGGGGCAGACAGGCTTGATACATGGCACCCCATAAGAAATTCCAATCCACACGAGTACGATGATTCATGACGAGAATTGCCGAATCATCGGGAGAGATATGATCGCCAGAGACAACAATTTTAATTCCTAACAATTCCATAAGCGCCTGTGTGTAGAAATGAAACAAAATTAGCACAAGTCTATAATTAGAGAAATATAATTTTTAAAAAAAAACTCACCGCAGGATAGAGTTCCCAGCAGGAAAATAAAAGATCTCCATACCTTCGGAATTTTGGGGGACTAATGAACATCAATGGCAATAAGGGGCAAGCAATGAATAAAAATCCCGCCACAATACTCCCATACCACAAACTGCAGTAGATAATTCCGCGAAAAAGTCCACGCATCCCGTCACGTCAAAATTTGCTGAAAATGAGGGGGGAAAAAAAGAAAGAAATGCAAAATTACAAAAAAGAATTTCAAAATTGATGAAAATTAAAAAATTAGAAAAATAGAAAACTGAAAATTACTAGTTAAAAATTAGTAATTAGTAATTAGTAAGTGAATTTTGATAAAAATCGTACCACATTTCACAGACATTGGTCGCTATCTACTGCCTTGTCACATGAAGAATTGTACTGGCTTCCCTCTAATATTAGCAAGAAGGGCTTCCCAGTTTCCCACACCCCTGTTTTTCTCTCTTCCACTCTACCCCCGACTTTATATTTCCACCCTCTGCCTTCACTGCTGGGATGCTGTGTTGGACCATTATTGATCTCCGAGCCAACTAACACAGTTATACAATCACACGATTCTTTTCCTCCATTCGAATTAAATTATCCCGCTGAAATGATCACGCGGCGCAAAAATACTTTCAATGCCAAAAAAAAAATGTCAAGAATAAAGAAAAAAAACATTTTTTTTTATTCCAGACGTTCGCCATTTATTTACAAATAGATTATTTTTTATATACGTACAGCTTTTTACATTTTACATAATATTAAATATTTCATTAAAGACCTTTTATTATCGATAAGCTTAGTCTCGTAAAAATTGGAAATAGACTTTTCTTCTCCTTATCACTTGTTCACAATTCCTTCACCAGATTCTATTCGAATATTTTCAAGACACGTCGAATCTTATCAGTTTTCTCAGTTTCGAATATTGCTTTTGTTTCTTTTCAAAAATGAATTTAACAAACAGTCGGAAGAAAAGTTTGTCCAATGGCAAAATTTCGTTTTTCTTACAATAAAATTAAATTTTTTATTTCTTTTCCCAGAAGCGTGAGGAATTTAATCCCTTTCTGTATTCAAAATTAAATTCTCCGCGCATTAAAAATTTAACTCGTGCTTTTCTTCTAAATTATGACACTGGACTAACTTTTAATTTGACTTTCGGTCAGATTCCCCCTTAAGTAAAGAAACGTTTCTTTCACTAAACTTTGTGCCGATTAATTTCCTAAAAATTCACAGTACACTCACAAGTTAAAAAAAATAAATAAAATTCACTTTTTTAAAAATATTCCCTAAAAAAACAAAAATACGAATAAAAAAACAAGCTTGAGAAAGCGAAAAGAGACAAAAAAAAAGTTTTGGACGAAAAATACAAAAATGTTTCCTAAAAAAAAACTGTTCATCAGATAAAAAGAATGTAAAATTTGGCCTAATAGACGTTATTTTTTATAAAAAGAAGAAAAAAAAATTCACGAAAAGATGTGAATTTAGTTATTAAG
Organism: Leptopilina myrica (nomen nudum); assembly: GCA_032872475.1. Taxonomy (NCBI): domain Eukaryota; kingdom Metazoa; phylum Arthropoda; class Insecta; order Hymenoptera; family Figitidae; genus Leptopilina; species Leptopilina myrica (nomen nudum). The sequence continues at coordinate 2,341,563 of CM065464.1, read as the reverse complement.
AGTTAAAAAGATTTCGGGAATCTTGAGAAAAAGATTCAGCCTCGAATTACATTTTCAATAATGCACTTCTCACTTATGTTTTTATAAAATATGTATGGAATGATCGAACCTATAATAAATAACCGGAATATTTATCCAAAAGTTGTTTCACTTCGGCTAGAATTTTCTCCTCGTCACTCACTGGCATCTCGTAGATTTCATTTAAATATTTCACAGCTTCTTTATATTGTCCGAGAGCGATATGCGATTTGCCAAGGAAGAGTTTATTCTCAAGGAATGGCTCCTTTGCTAACAATTCGGCTTTCTTGAAATGCACGATCGCATCTTCGTACGAGGCACTTGGAGGCTTTGCAAATAGAGTCGACGCAACCTTTATAGAAACAAGTGAATCAAAAATAGAGAGAAATTAATAAAATTCTACTTTTAGTTCTAATTTTTTTCCAGAGGAGAATTTTAGAATTCTTACTTTTCTCTCGATCCAAGTTAAATTTGATATTTCAAATTTAAATCTACCCAAAAGATGGTGTACGGCACTGTCTTCTGGTCGAAGTTCCATTGCCTTTTCCACGTACTCGGCGAAAACATAACCGTCGACTATTTTCTCCTTTGTCTTCATAAATTTGCCCCTCGAACCGACGAGAATTGCGTACCACTTGAAGAGATCGGCGTGCGGAATTTCCAGAAGTGACTTACATATCTCAATGCCTGAAAATTGAATGAAATTAATTTTCTTGATAATTCTTTCCTTGGAAATAGCAATTTTTCACAAAAATAAATTAAATAAATTGAATTTTATGAAAAATTTTTTCAATTATTGAATTTTTTCGATATAAATTTAATTAATTTAAATACAAAAAATCTAATTTTTTAGAACAATTTAACCCGTCAATTTTTCTTTTCAAATATATTAATTAAGGTAGAATATTTTCAAAAGTTTTAATAAAGAAATTTGTAAAATTAGCTTTTTAAAAATATTTCTAAATAATTTGTTAAAATGCACAAAGTTGTATAATTGAATATAATTAAAAAATATCCAAAAAAAATTGAAATTTGGTAAGATTTTTTTAAAACTAATTAAAATTTAGTAAAATTTTGAAAAATAGTTCAAAATTTGACAAATTCTTTTTAAAATACTTGAATAGATGATTTAGTTTGAATTTTATTTTTATTTTTTCATATAAAAATTAAAATTTTCAAAAATTCAATTATTTTTTTATCTTTTATTATTTATTGCCCAAAGAATTAAATTATTTTCAAAAATACTAATGAAATTCTTGTAACAATTCAATTTTTTTAAGAATAATTTTAATAACATCTTAGTAGAAATTTAGTTAAATTCAAAACATTCTCAAACTTCAATTATTTTCAATGTCTACTATTTCAATAAAATTTCACACAACAATTCAATTATTTAAAAAGAAATTTTAATAAAATTAGTTTCAAGAAATCGATTATTTTCAAAGCTAACGTAATTCTTCGCAAAAAATTCAATTATGTTCCAAAATTACCAAAAATTTCCGTCAAAATTTAAATTATCTTTATAAATGAAATGTATAATAAAAATTTTCTCCGACACTCAAATATTTCTGAAAAATTTTAATAAAATTCTTGTCACAATTTTAATTATTTTTAATATACAAAGTTTTCATCAAACTTCTTGAAAAATGCAATTATTTAAAAACAATTTTATTAAAATTTTGTAAAGAATTCAATTATTTGAAAATTTGTCGATAAAGTTTAATTATTTAATAAAATGTTTGTTTTTAGAGTTAAATATATGAATTCTCGTAGAATTTTCTAATAACAATTTTTTAATACAATATTCAATTATAATCGAAAATTGTAACTGAAATTTAATTTTAAATCAATATTTATTAGAAAATTCTACAAGAAATCAACTATTTAACTTGAGAAATAAACAATTTATTAAATAATAATTGAATGTTTGTAAAAAATGAATTTTTATAATGAATTTTATTAAAATTTAATTATTTTGTTTTTTTATTTTTAAACATAACTAATATTATTAAATTTAAAACATTTTGACAATAATTTCTTTTTTCGAGAAATTTGATGAAAATTTTGTATATTAAAAATAATTGAATGTCGGAGAAAAATTTTGTTATTTACAAAGCCAATTAAAAATTTTAATACAAATTTTTAATTTTGACAAGAATTTTTGTAAGTTTTCAAACATAATAAAATTTTTGCGTAGAATTATATTACTTTTGAAAATAATGAAATTGAATATTTAAGTAAAATAAGATTTCAAGACTAAATACAATTAAAAACATCAATTTTCCTGTATTTCGATAAAAATTCCCTGACTTTTCAAGGTTTTTCATTTTTTATATAATTTCCTGCCATTTTGCACGTAAAAAAATATTTACCTTCAAAGATGAATTCCTTCTCAGTTTCCAATTCAGTCGCATTATTGGAGCAATCGTGACAAGATCGTGCGAGCCTCCAAATAATTTCCACATCATTGGGATGAGAATTAGCTAACGATTTTAATTTAAAATAAACATCGGTGTGCAAAGTTTTGTCCTTCCTGTCTTCATCGAGATTTGCGAGTATCAAATTCACGCCATTCATTGCTCCTGCCCTGCATCACTAAACATTTATACATTTTCCTCCTACGGCTTGAAAATTTCGATCCTAAAGGTTGTATAATTACTAACGATATAAAGATAAATTTTTTTTGATGCTTCCACATTAAACATACACTAAAACTGAACAAATGCATAATATTTACACAGTGCAAAAGAAAAAAAATACTAAAAAGCAAAATGTGCAAGAGGAATTTTATCCTTTTTTCCCGAGGGAAATAAATTCAACAGCAACGTAAGAGTGAAAAATTATAAAACCTCTAAGATCCGTGTAACGTGAATGATAATGAAAATAAACGAACCTATTATCGAGATCTCCAGCACCGCCTTCACTGTCGGAGCAATCGAAAAATTCATCGTCACCAATATCCGTTCCCGCTATTGAATAAGCATCGACATCGGTCTCGTTATCAGTGCCGTTATACGTTGTTTCTTCGGACAATGTTTGACGACTTCCCATCACTTTTTTCCTTCTACTCCTCTGCTGCTTCTGTTGTAATCTGAAATTAGTGTTTATTTAGCCTCGGAGCATTTTTCTACATTCAAATATATAAAATAATTATTTAGAAATCGTTGAAGAAGTTTATTTTTATTTAATTTCCTTTTAAGTTTCGTTTAATTTGAAAATAATTTTGCCACAGTTTTCGACAGTGAAATATACCTTAATGCATTTAATTCGGCCTGCAGTTCAATGACTTTTCGATTGACCTGATCGACTTTATGATCCATTGCCTTGTGTTGCTTCTTCTCTTCGATAATTTTATTGTAAATAAATAATGTTGCCGCTGTTATGACCCCGACAGTTGCACTAATGGCAACTGCCATCATTGTTGAATTCTGCATATTGCTCATTATGCTAAAAATTTTCAATTTGTGCAAAAATTAGAAATTGTTTTCTATAAATTAAACTTTATTCAAGTTAAATTTTAATCGAAATCAATTTTAAGCAAATTAAATTTTAATCTAAATCAATTTTAAGCAAATTAAATTTTAATCCAAATAAATTTCAATCTAAATAAATTTTAAACAAATTAAATTTTAATCCAAATAAATTTTAATCAAATTAAATTTGTAAATCTTGTAATAATTATGATCCCCACGTTTTGAACGTTCAAATGAACGAAATATTTTTTATTAAAGATAGTTTTTTATGTATTTCTATTTATAAAAAATTTAAAACTCAATTTTTACGTTTAAAAACTCAGTAATTAATTTTTTGGACATTGAAGCAAAATAATTGCAATAAAAATTTAATTTTTGGAAGAAATAAATAAACAATTTTCGTTTATATGAACGAAAATTCGTTCGGAACATTAGGATCTTTGGTAATTTATAATTTTGTGTATTCAGAAAAAACGTAAAGAGTTTGTGAAACAAAAACAATACGTAATCGAAATTTTCCTTCCGACATGAAAGAAAAATTTAACATTCACAACTTAGAATGATGGTTCAAATTTAGCATGCAAATTATAATTATTCGCGTGTTGACAATAGTCACGTGTTCTTTGCAAATTGCAAACTATTGATAAGGAGAATATTAAAAATTTATTTTTTAGAAAATGCAATTTGATCCAATTTCTTTACTTTTTTTTGTAACAATTTATTTTTCGTCGAGTCAAAGAATTATTTAGAATTTTATCATTTATTAGTAAAAATAAGTATAAATGTTAAGAAATAAATACCTTTCTTTTTGTGTCACTTTTTTTTTATCGATTAAAAGTCATGAGAACAAAGTTTAATCGCCAGACCTTGAATAACCTTAAAGTATTTTCATTGAATTCGCAATTTTCAATATATATACGTAACAATGTCAAAGTTTCTTTCACTTTTGAAACAAACTTTATAGCAGTTAGAAAATAATGAGAAACTTTTGTTGGAAATGCACAATTTTTTTTATAATTTAATATAAACTAGATCTACAGCATCTACATGACCGGTGGCTTTTCTTTTTTGAAGGTTATGTTAACAAAAAAAAACATGAAAACTATTATGCATGTCAATTGAAATTTGTAATTATTGAAATTTTTATAGATTCATTACACCACACGTCGCACGAAAAACGAAAAGTGTCACGCACTGTCACAATTTGCAATTTTAATTATAACCTCAAAAAAAACTTTCTTGTCGACAATTTCTTTTACTACCTATATTTCCTGCGTTGGGGATAACATTTCACTTTAAAGATATTCGCTTGATTTTCTCCAAAAGTATTCTCTTGGAAAATTTCTCTATTTGTAAATTACAATATTGTCGACATAAAAAAAATATGGAAAACTGTTTTTTTTGTTTGCGTTTACATAAATGCTGCAAATACTGATAAACAAGATTTTCGTATTATCATCTTCGGCAGGAGTACCAACCGGATGGAAATTAAATTTGACAGTGTGACCAAAGGCGCTATGGTTTGAATTTCTTTTTTATTTTTCTATTTTCAATTTAATAAAAAAAGGTATTTGAAATGAAAATAATGTTTGGATTTTAAAAACTTTTAATTCAAGTGAAATTAGATATACAAAAAATTACTCTCATTATAATTTAGTTTACGCTTTCAAAGCAAATTTCCTTTGAGGGAACGTAGACATTTTTCTGACGGCCTTCAAAGGCTTGAGATTTGCCTGGAAAGGTGTGAGTTTTCTGCGAATTGCCCTCGTCTTCTTTGGCCTCAAGTCCAGGGGCTTGTATTTCTTATTCTTGTACAAAAGTCGAAGATTCTCCTTTTGCTTCTGATGCATAACAATATGCACGCGGGCAATTGCTTTTCGGAGAACTCGGCTAGAAGCAAAAAAAAAAATAAGATTAAAATTATTTCCCCTGCATAATTTTATTCAGTTTGTGGCAATTTCTATTTTTAAAATTTAGCCATCGTGAAACATAACCTTAAAAAGACGTGTAAAAAATGGTGATTATTTACATTTTCGACAATTTGCTGGCAGAACCTCCGGTCACCTTGGCAACTCTGTGGGACATTAATTCATGTTTGAATTCCTCCAGGAGTTTCTTCAACTCCTTCTTGTCCTTCTTACGAAGTTCGGCGCACTTTGCTTTGACCTGCATTAAAATTACACGCTTATTTATTTTCCCCTTGAACTACACTAACATTTCATTTAAAACATAAAATTAGTTTCAGAAAAAGTTGTTAAATCTTTGGAATTGTTGAATTATTGATTAGTATTTATATATTTCTTATACATTTGTTCAAAAATTTACTTCTCCACGATATTACGATCCCCAAACATTTCCACTCGTCTAACCTTAAAAATGTCAACGAAAGGAAAGAATTCCCAAAAAATCCCAATTGAAGACAATAATCGAAAGAATTAACCATTTTGCAAAAGTTTTGTCAACAATAAATGATTGAAAAAAGGAAAAATGCAAGCATTCCTCGACGACAGGGGAGAAAAACGTGACAAAGTGAGGTTAGGTTGTCAATATTTGGAATTATTGGAAAATCCCCCCGTGCAATTAATTGAAAGGGAATGAAATTCTACAGGTTATTAACATTAGATAAAGGGTAAATGAAAAATTTGTATAATTTTTAACATCTAATTGTAAATAATAGTGAATTTTTTCAAGAGTTTTGTCACATACCATTTTGCCAGATTGATGTGAAACACGAAAGAAAGTAAACTCCCGTAGCAAGTCGGTTCGGCACCCTTGTCAATAAAAAAACAAATGCGTAAGTTGACACTTTGAGAGTTTTCTAAGATTGCAATGTTTGTTCTTCTCTAAATTAATAATAGACAGAAAAATAATTAAAAACAAAACAATAATGGGAGATTTAAAGAAAAGGAGGAAATATTATTTTGGTGGTGATAAAATGGATTTTTTTTCAAAGGGAAGTTTGTAGTACGCTCCTGGGAAGTAAATGCGCGTGCGCGTCAAGTGTCGAACTCCTGAAATGCGTTGCAAAGCCAGTGGAGATGTGAACCAGGCTTGATTGTTTTTGTCCATAAATTCCCATCCCTGGGGTCGAATATCTCAAAAGGAACAATTTTTTGCAGTTTTCTCGCTAGTATTTTTGTTAATAAATAAAGGTTAGGAATTATAAAGGAGAGCAGAGTTTTTAAATTATTCTCTATTCGGATAGTATTTATTTATTTCATTTATTTCTGTAATATTTCAATTTCCCCAAGAGGATAAATTATAAATTAACAAACATATATTTCGAAAATTAGTATGGTAATATTTTTACAAATTTTACGTGATTGGCTATTGTATTTACAGTAAATGCTAAAAATACATTTTTTTCTGCAAACACATTATTTACTTTCAGCTGCGGGTTTTTTTTTCGCCCAACGATCCTGAAAAGGAAAATAAGCATTTATTTAGTTAAAGTAACTTTCCTAATTGCATTCAAAGAGAAAATTTCGTTATAATTTAACAGTATGTAAATCATAAAATCAAAAATTCGAAAGTCGAAACAATTATCGTTTTTAAAAAAAAGGCGCGCTTACGGCTGACGAATGAACCAAAAACAGAAATTTGTCCACTCTGTCGGTAAAGTCGCACAACTTTTATCATTCGTTCACTTCTCCCAAAAGTTATTTACGGGTCGCAAAATTTAAAGTCCACATAATTATTGAAACCAAGTTCGAAAAAGGTAGAGAAGGCAAAAACTTACATTAGTTTTGTCCTGTAATGGTCGAATCACTCTGGGAAGAAAAGGGTCGATTCCTACTAACGAGTACAAATCATTTTCGTACAAGTACGAAATTGCCGTAACTTTAGCAGCTAGTAAAAGAAGATACACATTTGCTGCCTGAACCATTTTTTACAACTGAATAACTTTTCGAGAAGTAAAATTATCTTGCAACTAGTATTTTTTTTGTATAACTTTCGCGACACCACCAGCTGATTTTGTGAATTGTTATGGTTATGAAATTGGGGCGCTAAGAACGCCACTTTCTTGCAACTATGATTGTTCTCAAACATGGTAAAGTAGATTGTTTTTTCCCTAAATCAATATGGACAAAATTAATCAAATCCACCAAGGAAAATAGTGAAAATAGTAAAAAATAGGGTAAAAATAGTAATTTTAGAGAATTAAAAAAGGAGTTCTACTTTATCCACACTCTACCTTATCGATAGTTGCAGAATCGCGCCACAAGATGGCGACACGATCTGGAGACGGGCGTATGTGAAAATAATAGCTGATTGGTTAGTGTGGATTGTGAAACCCCGCCCACCAGGTGGCCGTTCGAAAGTGTAGTTCATTACGGAGAAAACGTCGGGCGCTGTGTGTGTGCTCTCTTCAATCGAGAGAAAAATCTTAAATGAATCGTGTCGGTGCGTTAATATGTAACGACTAAAGGAAAAAAGGTTTTTTTTTTAAACGTGCGGGTCTACACCAATCGATTTTTGTGGGACGTAAAGGCTCGTGAGTGATATAGTGTTTGTTTCGACGATTGATAATCTATTATTTTTTATATATTCCTTTTTTGAATACGGTGTGCAATTTTTTTTTTCTTGTGGCTGCAAAACTAGGGTTAGTCGACGTCAGCTGGTCGGAAATGGCGGCGCTGGTGGCAGGTGTCCAGTATGGTTTGTCTTCGCACGCCAATTTTCATGAAAACAAGTCCCTCATCTTTGTTAAACTCACCGATTCAGCGCAGCGTGCCATCGAAGACTTTTTGCGCAATCGGGTAAGTAAAAAAATTCCATCAAAAAAATTGTGTTTATAGATAAAAAAAAAAAAAATGTAGTTTTCCTTATTGATGACGATGATTAGCAAATGTGTGTGTCCGTCGGTAAAGGGAAACGTGTGAGAGTGAGTGAGAAAAGAGAGAGACGGATTTAGTTTTGAGATGAAACAAAGTGAGAGGGAGAAAGCGTGGATAGCAAGCAGGGATTATATTTCAGACTTTCAATTTTGGCCCTGATATTTCCATATTTAAATATTTTTATCTATTTAATAATTTTGTTTCAAGATTTTTAAGTCTCTGTAAATATGAAGCTTTGGGTAGAGTGGAAAAAATCATAGGTCAATGATTGAATTTAACTTAACAGCTGCCCACTTTTATTGCGACAATTTTTACACTAATTTTCTTTTTTTTTTGAAGAATAATGCCTTTGATTTTTTTTACTATCAACTTTTTCTCAGATTCAGTATGACAGTTGAGGCTAAACATTGTTTCCGTATGGTTTGACAGTAACGGATTACGTAATTAAATCTCGTCACTCTGACAAATTCTAATCTCCCTCTGTCTCTGTCTATCTGTTAAAGTTTCCGAATTTCTCCTATAGGGAGATTTAAGAACTTTACTTTAATTTTTAATGCTAAATGAGTACTTTATTTATTTATTTATTTTTTTTTGTTGAAAACCTTTTGTTTGTAAATTCAGAAAACAGCTGTTGCGACAGAGATGTGATTCAAACGTCATCGTGACAAGGACTTTTATAACCATTTCGAAAACGGTGTCATGATTAAATTGACGTTTTCTTTTTATTGCCTAATTTATTTTTTCTCTATTTAAAATTTTAAATTACAAATTAATGATTAAAAAATAAGACACTATTTTTTTTTTGAATCGAGAAATCTGCGAAATGTATTTTCTATATAAAGTTGTTTGTTAATAATATACCTAGGAGTGAGTCATTTTTTTTTCCCGGAACAAATAATTTTTCTCCCGTTTGTACTTTAGCGGTTTTTTTTCTCATTTGTACAGTCTGAAGAAAATTTTATTTAAATATGAGTTGGGGGAAAATTTATTTTTCAATTTCATGTGAATTCATGTAATTTCCCGCAGGTCACTGCCAACAAAAATCTTATCAAGAATTATGTTTATCTCTTTTTCTCTCTCTCTTTCTGTTTCTGATTTTTTAAGAATATATTACAATTGACACTGCGGGGAATTTGTTTCTGTGGAAAGACCAGATAATGAAATATGTCTTCATTTTGCTTGCGACATTGGCGTTTCTCTCTCTGTCTCTCTCTCTCTCTCTTACTCATTGTTGATGGTGAACGTTTCTAATGACTATTTAATAATATTTTTTAGTACAGTAAATTAAAAAAGTAGCTTCTAGTATTCTATTACTTAATATATTTGTACATATGCTATTTATTTTGTCGTGCATACTATAATTTGATCAATCGAGTAAAAATTGAAATTTTTATCATTAAGACACATATATGTGTAGAGCAGTTTTTTTTCCTGATAATAATTTTAATATCTGTTTTTTCTTTTTTTGCAAAACGTACAAAAAAAAGAAAAAAGTCGAATGAAAAAGAGAGAATAAGAAACACTTGTTGAAAGTTTATTTAAGATAAATATGTAAATATTCACGGATTATTGTCCGATTGTGTATTTGAGAGTGAATTTTTTTTTCAAAATGTTGTTTCAAATTTTCCAGCATTTTATATATCATTTTAAATGGGAAATTTTTCAAAAAAACGTCATTTTTTTCTATGCCAATGAATGTCGAAGGAAATGGAGAATGTTTTAAAAATATTTTTTAATGGTAGAATTTTTCGGTATAAATACAAGAAGTTTTGATGTGAGAAGTAACAATTGGGAATTTACAACGGTTACAATATTGGAGGTTATGTTGGCTTGTTTTTCAACATTTTTTGTTATTATACCTTACTTTTTATTGCTTATTAATTATTTACTTTTATTGTATGATAATTATTTTTTTTATTATTTATTTTTGTTATTTAATAATTATTTATTTTTATTATTTACTTTTATTATTTAATAATTATTTATTTTTATTATTTACTTCTATTATTTAATAATTATTTATTTGTATTGAAATCTAATTTTACTTAAATATTCAATTCAGTTATTTTCAAAAGTAATATAATTGTACGCAAAAATTTAATTATGTTTGAAAATTAACAAAAATTCTTGTTAAAATTAAAAAACTTTATTAAAAATTTAAATTGTCTTTATTAATAATCAAATTTTTCTCCGAAATTCAATTATTTTCAAAATATACAAAAATTTTCATCAAATTTCTCGAAAAATGAAATTATTGTTAAATTTGTTTTTAAATTTGTCTCTTAACAATAAATAATAATAATATTAGTTATGTTTAATAATAAAAAAGAAAATAATTCAATTTTGATAAAATTCATTATAAAAATTCAATTTTTACAAACATTCAATTATTATTTAATAAATTGTTTATTTCTCAAGTTAAATAATTGATTTCTTGTAGAATTTTCTAATAAATATTGATTTAAAAATAAATTTCAGTTACAATTTTCGATTATAATTGAATATTATATTAAAAAATTGTTATTAGAAAATTCTACGAGAATTCATATATTTAACTCTAGAAACAAACATTTTATTAAATATTTAAACTTTATCGACAAATTTTCAAATAATTGAATTCTTTACAAAATTTTAATAAAATTTTTTCTAAATAATTCCATTTTTCGAGAAATTTGATGAAAATTTGGTATATTAAAAATAATTGAAATTCTGACAAGAATTTTATTAAATTTTTTTATACATTTTATTTATAAAGATAATTTAAATTTTGACTGGAATTTTTGGTAATTTTGGAACATAATTGGATTTTTTGCGAAGAATTACGTTAGGTTTGAAAATAATCGAATTCTTGAAACTAATTTACTTAAAATTTCTTTTTAAATAATTGAATTGTTGTGTGAAATTTTATTGAAATAGTAGACATTGAAAATAATTGAAGTTTGAGAAATTTTTGAATTTAACTAAATTTCTATGAAGAATTTATTAAAATTATTTTTAAAAAAATTGAATTGTTACATAAGAATTTCATTAGAATTTTTTGAAAATAATTTAATTCTTTGGGCAATAAATAATAAAAGATAAAAAAATAATTAAATTTTTGAAAATTTTAATTTCTATATGAAAAAATAATAATTAAATATTTATTGACAAATGAAGTTACTGATGTTTAACAATAATTTTCTAAATAATAATAAATATTGTTTTAAAAACCTGGAAAAATTCTGTTTTTTAACCTGAAAGACCTGGAAAAGTCAGGGAATTCGAGAAGGGTAATTTTAATTTTAATTTGTAATTATAAAAGTTAATAATATTGGTGAATAAATAATTAGTAAATTATTGTAAATAATTGTAAATATTAATTATTAATAATAGTGTTAAATATTAATAATTAATAATAGTGATAAATAATTAATAATTAATAATAGTGATGAATAATTAATAATTAAAATATTTGGTTAGAAAAAAGAAATTAATTATTCAAATAATGATTATATATTTTTACGTATTTATAAATATTTATAATTTATAATCATGTTTCGATACACAATATATATATATATAAAATAGAAATTCCCTATATATTATAAGAAAGATTTCCATCTATCAAACGAAGCGTAAAACTTTTGAAAGAGATTCGGTGAATAAAAATAAGATCTTTCTCGAGAGATAAAAATTTAAAATACATATTCAAAATTATTTTTATAAAAAGTGTTCGAAATTTTGATTTTCAAAAAGTGATTTCGAATTTCGAAAAGTTAATAATGAATTTAAATGAAAACGCATGGAAATGATATGCAACCGAGTATTATAATTTCCTTGCTAATGAGATGTGAAAATCTATTATAATGCATGGAAAAAAAAATTGGATATTCAAAAGTAATAGATTATTGAGAATATCTCTTTTTCAATATGTCTGCGTAATATTTTTGATAGTGTAAGTTTATTTGAAGAATTTTATTTTATTATGAGAGATGATCGGGGTTTTTCTGTAAAGGATATATTTCTTAAACATCTCCCTCGTCTCTCCCTCCCTCTCTCTCTCACTCGTCTTTTGTATAGTATTCGGACACGCGCATCTGCCACGTTTTTCTTTAATGTATATTGAAAAAGAATTTCTCGTTTTCATTATAAAAATGTTGAAAACAGAAAAAATTGATAATTTTCGTTTTTTTTGTCCTATTGCGCTATCGAGAAGGATAGCGATTTTTTGTTGTTGAAAAATGTCGAAGAAGAGATAATTTTCGCACAAAGTTGAAAATCTCAGTGTATATATATATATATAGTAAATAATATTGCCTCTCTGTTGAAATTGGATTCGCCCGTAGGCGGATGAACTTGCAAGGTTATCGAGATTTCACATTCTCCTGCGCGAAATAGTGAGAGGACCCTTCTTTCACAGAGTCTTTCGGTATGTGTGTATATATACCCTACCGGAAATTCCCGTAACGACCCCCTAGAGCAATCCAGCTGCCAACGTATTCTTCTTCTGAAATTTAAATAACGTTCCCGCAGTCATCGGTATAACGTTCTCTCTCTCTCTCTCTCTCTCTCCTTTACCTTTACTATAATTTTTTTTATTATATTTCTATTAGTGGACAATTATTTTTATTTTGTCTCCTCTGTCTCTCTCTGTTTTTTTTTCTAGAAGAAAATTATTTTTCTTTAACAAATCCTGGTTCGAGTTTCAAAAGTGTGTGTGTGTGGAACCATTATATGCTATTTTGGTAATTTTTTCAGTGTCGAATCACTTGACGAAAAGTGACATGCGCGTTGAATCGTATCTTGTGATGTGCGACTACCTTTAGATTTATAATTAGAGCAAGGCGACCAGGGCAGGCGCTAAACTCGGTGGCCGCTAAACAAGAAAGAAAGAAAGAAAGAAGAAGAAGAAGAGGAAAAAGAAATAAAAAAAAAAAACAAGGTGTTGTAGAGTGCATTCGTCTCGTATGACGATATATTTGCGTGATTTCTCTCCCCCCACTCTTTCCATATTGCCGTCTTTCTTTTTTTTTTTAACTATAAATGCTAACTGCTCTGTCCTTCTTCCCTTTAAAAGTCCCCATCCACTGGCTTTGGCGAACAACCACCACCACCACCACTAGAGTGAGGATGCAGCTGGTGCCGAGCACCATTGATCGCTGTCAGGACGATGCGATGCGAGGCGAGGCGAGGGTCGAATGCTTTGGCTTTCGGGTTTTAAGGTAATGGTGGTGGTGGTGGTGGTAGTAAAAGAAACACCGCTCTGCCGATGAAAGGATATTCTCCACCCCTGATGATCTTACGAGGAGAGAGAGACCTTTAAACCAAACACCTGAAACATGTCCCTTTTTTCATTTTAATTTATATCACCCTGGGAATTTGGAAATATTTTTTTTTCTTTCGCTCTGTTTTTCGATATTTTCGGTTCCTTATTGTTACAACTTTTTTTTTTTTTTTTAAAGACAATTAGTTTATTCTTTTTTAAATTGTAGTCATTATACTGTAATTTTTTTATATTATAATTAATTAATTTAGAATTTTGTTTTTAAATTAATTTATTATAATTAATTAATAAATAATAATGTTAATAATAATGTTATTTAATTTATTTTTTAAATTATATAGTCATTGTACTATAATAATTTATATTATAATTAATTAGTGAATTTTTTTAAAAATTAATTTATTATAGTTAATTATTAGTATTTTTTAAATTATAGTCATAATACTATAATTTTTTTATATTATTTTTAACTTGTGAATTTTTTTTTTTAAATTAATTTATTATAATTTTTAATTTACTACAATTTTTTTATAACAATGTTTTATTACGATTATTCGATGCACAATTATTTAACAATATAACTTTTTATCAATAACTAGCGAATTTTGCGCGCTCTGGCGCGCGGAACTTGCTATTCTATTTATTATAAATAATGTAAATTACAAACAATTTTTATATATAAAATTTTTAATTTTTGGAAAAATTCATAATTCAAATTTTAAAATATTTACTTATTTCTTATTATATAGTAATATTTAATTATTATTGTTTATACTTTCAAAAAATTGTCAATAAATTTTCGTAAGAATTTAATTATTTTCTTATAAATTCAATTATTTTTCTGTAAATTCAATTATTTTCCTATAAATTCAATTGTTTTCTTATAAATTCAACTGTTTTCTTATAAATTCAATTATTTTCCTATAAATTTAATTATTTTCCTCTGAATTCGATTATTTTCCTATAAACTCAATTATTTTCCTCTGAATTCAATTATTTTCTTATAAATTCAATTTTTTTCTATAAATTTAATTATTTTCCTATAAATTAAATTATTTTTCTGTAAATTTAATTATTTTCCTATAAATTCATGGTTGCCACACAACCTGGAAAACCTGGAAAACCTGAAATTAGCATGGAATTTGAAAAAGAGTATGGAAAACCTGGAAATAGCATGGAATTTGAAAAAACTTCTGGAATTTTTTTCGTTCATTAAAAATATTAAGAAAAAAATGCCATTTAATATGTTTTTTTTTAATGTTAAAATGTAACTTTCGTTTTCCATGTTTTTTCTCATTAAATTATATTAGTTTTTCTTCTTAATTACCAACAATCAATTCTTGAAGTTCGCAGAAAAAAATAATTTTTCATTTTCTGCTGATTTTCGGCTGTGGTTATTTTTTAGAAAAAATGAATTAAATTAATTTTGACAACCCGGATATTAATTAAAATTGTTCTAGTAGTTGCTTAGTGACCAACAATCAATTCTTGAAGTTCGCAGAAAAAAATAATTTTTCATTTTCTTGAAGGTCGAAGAAAAAAAAAATTTTCATTTTCTGCTGATTTTCGGCTGTGGTTATTTTTTAGAAAAAATGAATTAAATTAATTTTGACAACCCGGATATTAATTAAAATTGTTCTAGTAGTTGCTTAGTGACCAACAATCAATTCTTGAAGTTCGCAGAAAAAAATAATTTTTCATTTTCTTGAAGGTCGAAGAAAAAAAAAATTTTTCATTTTCTGCTGATTTTCGGCTGTGGTTATTTTTTAGAAAAAATGAATTAAATTAATTTTGACAACCCGGATATTAATTAAAATTGTTCTAGTAGTTGCTTAGTGACCAACAATCAATTCTTGAAGTTCGCAGAAAAAAATAATTTTTCATTTTCTTGAAGGTCGAAAAAAAAAAAATTTTTTCATTTTCTACTGATTTTCGGCTGTGGTTATTTTTTAGAAAAAATGAATTGTTTTGTAAAATACTTGTTTTTTCATCACAAATAATTCCTAAACTGTCAAATTAATTTTCCATTTTAACCTGGAATTTTTTATATTTTTGACCTGGAAAACCTGGAAAAAGCCTGGAATTTTGAAATCTAGATTTTGTGGCAACCATGAAATTCAATTATTTTTCTGTAAATTTAATTATTTTATTATAAAGTCAATTATTTTCCTCTGAATTCAATTATTTTCCTATAAATTCAATTATTTTCTTATAAAGTCAATTATTTTCCTATACATTTAATTATTTTCTTAAAAATTCAATTATTTTCTCATAAATTCAATTATTTTCTTATAATATTCTTTGCAGAAATTATAAATCATTTTCAATTCAATTCTAAGAAAATTCAATTATTCAGGAAAGAATTCAATTATTTTCTGAAATTCTGCATAAACCGGCATTAAAACACTATTTCAAATATTTAGTTAAAGTCTTTGCAAACATTCAATTCACTTAAAAAAAAATTCTAAAAGTGATTTAATCGCAAAAAAATTAATCAAATTTTTCGAAGAATTTTAATTTTAAATATTCAATTATTTCTAAGGATTGCCTGTAATGTAAATTTATTTCAAAAAATTCAATTATTTTTCCAATTTTTAAGAAAATGCTTGTAAAATATTCAATTATTTTCTTTGAAACTTGAAAAATGACACAATTTGTTTATAAAAATGTTAATATGTCGATTTTTTAAATAAAATTCTCCCACAAAGGATTTAGTAAAAATTTTTTCAATTTTTAATGAAATTTTTCTAAAAAAAATTCACTTTTAATAATAAAAATTGTATTTAAAATAGCGGTAGAAAAAATTTTAAAAATTACAGTAAAAAAGCTTTAAAATTATAGTAAAAAAAACTTAAAAATTATAGTTAAGAGGACTTGAAATTATAGTAAAAAAAATTAAAAATTTTGTTAAAAAATCTTAAAAATTGCGGTAGAAAATTTAGAAAATTATAGTAAAAAAGCTTTAAATTTGTAGTAAAAAAATTAAAATTTATAGTCAAAAGGACTTGAAATTATAGTTAAAAAAAAATGAAAAATTTTGGTAAAAAAACTTAAAAATTATAGCAAAAAAAACTTAATAATTATAGTAAAAAAAGCTTGAAAATTGCACCTGAATCACTGCATTAAATAATTATGATTCAAAAACCCACATTCGTTTATCAGCATTTAGACAAAATGTCAAACATAAATTACAATCAAACAATGGCGCTTTTCATATGTATAATTTAAAAGCTAATTGTTCGAAAAATTACACTATTTTTATTGTATTCATCACCTAATTGACTTACATTGTCATACGCACAGAGAACATAAAATAAAAACATTCGTTTCCTCTTTTTTTTATTAAAAAGTATAATATAATAATAATAATAATAATAATAATAATAACAATTTACGGTAATCTAGAAAAAATTCCTTATCGTGCGTTTAAAAAAAAATTTCAGGAAAATGTTGATTTCATCTGATACCTCTTAATACCCAAAATGATTTCATGATTAAATATGTGTACATATTTTAATAAGAAGTAGCTGATTATTTTTATATTAAAAAAATATATTTTCTCTGCAGTAATTCCATTCTTTTGTAAAAAGAAATGTAAACATATTTTGGAATACTTTTTTTAAAATTTTTAATTTAATAATTTTTTTTAAAAGGAAGACATATGGTGTACATTTTGTAATATGAGAATGTTTGAAATAATTTATAATGAAAGAAGAAAAAATCTCCTTTTTATAATTAAAATTTTCATAAATTGGGTTTTTCTTCGCTCTATGATTAATATTTAATGGGAAAAATCAGGTCAATAATAATGTGAGAAGCTGCACATTTTCTTATATTTGCTTTGCAAGGTACAACATTGATACACTTAGAATGTTGATATATGCGAGATTAGATAAGATCCACGTGTCCAAGTCAATGTTTTAATTTTGCCTTTTGTTTCTTAAATCATATATTTATTAGACGAAATTTTGTAAAAGTAAATAGTTCATTTTTTTTAAAATTAAAATTTTTCATCAGCACTTTTAAACCTCTGAAATTATTTGTCAAAGTTTTCGACAAAGTTTCATTAAGTGAAGGAAATGATCTCGAGTCTTTCGAGAACATAATTTCTTTTAACACCCCATTTCGAATCATTTTGAAATTCATTAGAATTTTCCTGGGGGAAACAACTGTGAAGCTGCGTATTTTTACACGGTGAACTTATATTTAGAAAGGCGAAGTAGTTGACACCTTTCCCTTTTTTTTATTTTTTTATTCTTAAAACATCCAAAATTTTCTATTTGAAATAATATATTTGTGGAATGTCTTAAAAAACTTTCCATATTCTAATTTTTCTCTCCTTGGTTGTGAAATAAAAGAAGTAGGGGGAGAAAAAACGGAGTGTTTCTTTTATTTGTGTTGATTTTCTCCTCCTTTTATTTCTATATGTATATGTATATGTATATGTCAAGTTTTAAGATCAATTTTAATCGTGCGCCGATTATATCTGTATGAGTGTGTGTGTGTAAATGCTTAACACGCGCGAACGCACAATCACTGAGTGTACGTGAAAACTCGAAATTGCACGCATGCTCCTGCATATTTTAGAATACAGACATACGTAAGAGATAGTTAGGTTCACCAGCCAAATGCTCGATTATCGAAAGTGAGTCGTGAATAACAACGCCGACAGTGTTCGAGTCGTAACCATTCGGCCTTGGGAGGGTTGTTGGAAAGTTTCAATTGAAATCGATGGCCTATAAGAATATATAGTGTATGTACGTGTACACACTGAACCCGATTGAATCGAGATGGAAAAGTCGCATGTCAGTTTTAAGATGATGTACTTTTTTTTAGACACAACAACATGTTCAAGTCTTAAACCTTTTTTTTTCTTTTTTTCAACATAAGCCGATTTTTATGAATTAATTTTTCTTTTGATGTGCGTAGGTCAGTGATTGAAGGCAAAAATTCTGGATCGAATCATCGAAGATTACTTGATAATCTTTCTAACCGAACTACAGTTTTCGAAGAGTCCATATGCGCAATGGGCAGAAGATGATGGTAGTTTTCGTCTAGTAAGACAAAACTTAAACGTCAAAAATCTATACTTCATAAAGGAAGGCTTATTTTTTTTTGAGTCTGAGCTATAATGACTTAACTTGATCAAATCAGTTAAATGGTCAAACAAGTGTCTCTGAAGAGATAAATAAAACGAACATGAAATAAAACCCTATCGTAAAAGTAAGATTAGTCTGAATAAAATTATAAATTGAAAAGCTTCTACTTTTTCTCATTTAAAATAAGGTTTTAGGGCCTAAACCCCGTTTGGGGCCCTGCTACAAAACCTCAGTTCAAGTCGGGCAAAGTAGGCAAATTTCTACACTTATTCAAGCATATAGTTTTTTTTCTCACGACTAAGTTAGGGCCCTGATTACAATATCTTTCTAAATAGTTGGCAATACTTTAACCCCTCGGAATTTATCGTCAAAATAAGATTAGTCTGAATAAAATTATAAATTGAAAAGCTTCTACTGTTTCTCATTTAAAGTAAGGTTTTAGGGCCTAAACCCTGTTTGGGGCCCTGCTACAAAACCTCAGTTCAAGTCGGGCACAGTAGCTTCTTTTTTCTAAGAATAATTTTTAATTTTTTTTCTGAAATACTAAAAAATATGGGAGTGATGGTAGTAGACGGGGAATAGTATCTAATTTTCTGATCGACCCTGCAGGCCAGGTGTATTATAATAAGTAACGTGTTAAATGACGAGAGGCCTCTCTTTAAATGTCAACTTGACAAAATTGGGAGAGTTTGGCTTACCGGTTTTTTTTTCTTACCGATACTAATACTACTTCTACTTTGTATGTGTGTTAAAATGCACCCAGAGGAGAGGAAACGAGTCACAAAATTGCTCTACCTTGGCCAAACCTATACCAGCACTGACTCATTCTCTTCTCTCACTCTTCACACTGACAAAGGAAAATTTTCCCATGACCCAAACTTTTTGGGGTTCACTTTCTCGTGTTTCATATGCCTTTTGTTCGTTTTCATAAAAAAAAATCGATACTCTCACATTGAGAAATTGATTTTCCACCCTTAGAAAGAAGTCAAAAAAAAAAATGTTACGCAAACTAGTTCTTTTTTTTCACCAGGGGAAACATTTAAATACTAGTTTATATTTAAATTATTCGACTTTGTGTCCTTTTGTATTTACTTTTTTTGGAAAAAATAATGAACGATGGATTTTGAAAAATTTAACCTTTCTCTACTTTTCCTTCCTGGAGTAAAGCCGCTTGATGCTAGTTTCCTATTATATCGTCGGGCGTCACCCTTCGTTCAAGTACATATAGTCGTTATTCTCTAGTTTTTTTTTCTCTTCTGCCACGATCTAATCCGTAATTCCAAGCCAATAATTACCATCACGTCAGATGAGTTTACTCCCCAATGAACCAAACTGTAGGATGAAAAAAAAAACTGTATGTGTTGTCCTCCGCGATTATAAAGCTTTTATAATTAGATTCAATACTTTTTTCCCTCCTTTTTTTTATTTTAAACACACTATCATAGTTTAAATACTTACTTTGTTGAAACATAGACTTTGTTGGAAAAAATTAACATTGTGAGGAAGATTTAATTTTTTTCCCCATAAGGAATTTAAATCTTTTTAGTTGAATTTGAAAACTCGATTAGAATTTAGGTTTAGTTTCTCGTAAAGAAGAATATTGATGAATTGATTTTTTTCTATGATAAGAAAATATTGTGTAGTATTTAAAAACTTGTGAGGTGGTAGAAGAAAATATTTGAAAGTACATCGTTAAATCGTTCTTCGTGGCATCCCTCCATTATTTTACCATAACCGGATGAGTTAAAACCCCTCGACGTGACGACCGACGGTTAGAAAAACACGTGGTTGATCCCCTTGAAACCATTTTCACAAAGAAGGTATACACATTTAACACACTACACCATCAAAAGGTTAATTGTATGTATCGGAATTTCACAGCAACATTCCCTGACAAAATGTCAATATACTGCAAATATTTTTTCCAATTGTTTTTTTTTTCTTTTATTAATTCATTTAAATTATTACTAATATTATTAATTGAATTAAAATTATAATTAATATTGAAATTACAGTTAGTCGTTTAAAATTTTTTCCTTAGGTATCTTTTTAAATCTTTCTTCATTATTAGAATAGAAGGAAATAATTATTGCTAGAAAATTTAAAAATCTGAAATGTATATTTTATTTTTCTAACAATTTTTTTTTTTAAATAGTTTTGTTTTGTACCTATATTCCTGGAGAGGTTTTAGTACTTCACTAAACCTAAATCATTCCATTGAATTATATTCCTGTCTGTAACGATCTATCTCTCTAGAAGCGCAGCCGACATTTCCGGCTTTCGAAGTAGCACCCACGTGCTGTGTATTCGATACGCCTGAAAAACTTCTTCGAAACTGGTTTAAAAAGATTAATTACTGCTCACTATGTCTTTTTTATTTTGCTCTTTTCTTTTATCGATACAATTTTTTTTCTTTGAGAAAAGGGGAATTTTTTCCTTCAATCGTTTCTTTTCCCTGAATTATAGAATTGAAAAATTTTTTCTAAAAGTAAAAAAAGCTTCCTCTAAAAAGACTCAGAGCAGTTCCTTTGGTTTTTTGGCCTATATGCGTAGGAAAATTATTCTTCGACTATAGCTTTAGAATTAAACATTGATTTTTAAGTATTATAATCGTTTAGTGGCAGAGAAAAGAAACAACAGGGCACTTAATTTTTCTCTAAGTTTAAAATTTACATTATTCTACATTTCTTTTTATATATTTTTTTAATGTACCAGTTGTTCGGCACTCGAGCGTTAAATAACAAACTCATAAATCTCATTATAGTTACTCAATTGCTTGTTCGTTATCGAATTCGTTTGCTAACATTCTTGAATATTCTTTTTCGATCCCGTTTCAAAAATATCAGCTAAAGATTTAGTAAACGATATTTATAAAAATGTGCGACACTTTAACCTAAAGCGATAGGAGTGAAGAAAATTTGAAATTATATCCACGATTCCAATTATAGACATAAAAATACCCTTTTTATAGAATTTTTTTTTTTTTTTTTTTAAAGTTGATAGAAAGAGGAAGCCGGTTTTTTTTGAAAAAGCAAGTAACAGTTTTAACGCCGAAAGCAATTTATTAATCGCGACAGCGTTGCCACATTACAACACACAGGTCTCGATTTCACCTAAAAGTTCTTCTCGCATTACGTCAGTCTAACTTTTTTTCGGCACTGTTATTGTTATTATTGTTATTATTTTGTGAAATCAATCACTTCTTTCAAGTGTAATAATAATAATAATAATAATAATAATAA
This sequence comes from Leptopilina myrica (nomen nudum), assembly GCA_032872475.1. Classification (NCBI taxonomy): domain Eukaryota; kingdom Metazoa; phylum Arthropoda; class Insecta; order Hymenoptera; family Figitidae; genus Leptopilina; species Leptopilina myrica (nomen nudum). Next base: position 2,319,630 of record CM065464.1, on the reverse strand, counting down.
TGATGAAATATAAAAAGTAAAATCATAAAATAGTTAAAATTTAAGAAGACGAGAATTATTATAGAATAAGATTTCGAATGTTTAAGTAAAAGATTATTTTCGAATGCGACGGTGGATATTGAGATCGTTTTTAATATATGGATTTCTTTAGGTCAATCTGTTGCGTCTATAAACGTAAAATTGAAATATTCCAGTGTATTTCAAGGCTCTCGATTGGCCAGAGAAATCGTATATGCCGCGCGGGATTAAATAGTCAAATAACGGTAGGACGTGTAATTTATTCAGTTATATATGTGTTATTAAGTATGGTATATAGAGGATTTATATACACACATGGAAACAAGGCAATATCTAAAACGACGATTTTAACTCGAGAGATGCCATCGATTATTATCGAACATATATATTTATAAGTTATGTGTGTCACGAAAAACTAAATCATTTTTTTGTCTTTTTAAAATAAGAAAAAGTAAATTTTCATTTAAAATTCTTTCTAAATTAGAAGGATTTTTCATTCCCTGGAAAATTAATTATCAATGCCATAAAATAAATGTCGTAACGCTGTCAAAAATAAATGTTCCAACCTGGAAATCTGATAAATCTGGAAATGTCAGGGAATTTTATAATAAAATTGAAAAAATCTGGAAATTTTGAAAACGATTTTTATAATTAAAATTCACCTCAAGTTAATTGATTCTTTAAAAATATTTTATAAAAATTGAATTCTTCAATTAAATGTATGTAAGGAAATAAAAACTTATAATTTTATCTAAAATTCATTTTTAAAAACAATTATTATCAGAAAATTCGATGAGCATTCAATTATTTAAATACAAAGATAAATATAATTTATTGAATAATTCAATTTTTCTTAAAATTTAAGTCTGGTAAAGATTTTTTTCAAGAATATTTTTGAAGAATAGAATTCTTTTGACGAATTTTAATAAAAATCTAAAAAATAATGACATATTTTTGAGAGATTCGATTAAAATTGCACTAAAAATAATTGAAATTTAGCAATGATTTTTAAAATTTTAAAATTTTTTTATTTGGAAAAATAATTGAATGTTCGTGTTGAATATAAAAAAATTTGTTTAATATTTGGAATTTTTTGGCTATAAAAATAAATATTTCATTAAATAATTAAATGTTTCTTAAAATTGAATTTTCCTAAAGAATTTTATCAACAAATTTTTAAATAATTGAATTCTCTTGACGAATTTTAATAAAAATTTTAGCAATAATTTCATTTTTTGATAAAAATTGTACATATATTAAAAATAATTGAAATTCTGCCAAGAATTTTATTAAAATTATTCAGAAATATTTTTGAATGTCGGAGAAAAAATTTATTATTTCTAAAAGTAACTGAAAATTGACAAGAATTTTTGTAAATTTTTCAAAATACTTGTATTTTTGCCAAGAAGTATATTACTTTTGAAAACAATTGATTTTTTTAGACGAATTTTATTAAATGCCTTTTATAAATAATTGAATTATTTTGTGAAATTTTATTGAAATCGTAGAAGATTGAAAATAATTGAATTCTTGAGATGAATTTTATTAAAACTACTTTTTTAATACTTGAATTATTTTGTGAAATTTTGTTGAAATCGTAGAACATTGAAAATAATTGAATTTTGACAAATTTCTGGAAAAAAATGAATTGTTAAAAATAAATTAATAAAATATCTGAAAATAATTTTGTTCTTTGATGAATAAATAAGGAAAGTAATTAAATTTTTGAATATCTTAAATTCTATGTGAAGAAATGACAACTTTTAAATGTTTATTTAAAATATATCTTAACGAACTTTTTGAATAATTTTCTAACTTATAGTAAATTTAGTTAAAAATTTTCTAATTAATAGTAAATTTAGTTAAAAATTTTCTAATTAATAGTAAATTTAGTTAAAAATTTTCTAATTAATAGTAAATTTAGTTTAAAATTTCATTAAAAAGTCAGGAAAAAAGAGCAAAAGCGTGACAACCCTGAATATTAAATTTCCGCCCCCCTAAAATCCTTTACATTAGAAACATATTTTTTAACTACGAATCTAAAATTAAATTTTCATTTTTTCCCATTGTTTGGCTGTTTTGATCAGAATTTTTATTGCATTCGTCAACAATGCAGTAGCTGAAGATATGTAAAATGGTTTGGGTGTGAAACAATCAATGTCGACGCCACTAGCTTTTGTGACGCTACTAGATATTTTGATAGTAGATTATACAACGGAGAGGAAAGGTTCACATATATATATATATATATATTCAAATATCGAGTTAGTTTTCGAGTTATAGTTGATTTGTCCATTTATATGTTATGCGCTGAGGAAATGTGGGGGCGATGGTTTGGTATAGGGTATGGTTTATATGGACTATCGATGAAAATGTCACCCTTTTGATTGTATGATTCATTATGATAGGATTTCAATTTCACAATATGTATATATATATATATATATAGTCGATTGTAGCATGACATATAAAACATACATACAGAAAAAAAAGAGAGAGGGAGAGATAGGCATATTTTAGAGAATGTTTGTTGTACATTATATATCGAGATCGAGTACTTGGCATCTCGAGAGAGCAGAGTGAAAGGCTCTATGTCGAGACAAGAAAGAGAAAGAGAGATTATGAGAACAGTGCGTCTGTCCGCTTTGGGTTCCCCCCTTTGGCTTCTATGTGATCCTTTAGATTATCAAAATTCTCTGCTCTTGATTTTTTTGGGTAGCAAACCTAAGTTAGGCTGATTTTAATCCATTAGATTGTCAAAAATCTCTGCTCTTGATTTTTTTGGGTACCAAACCTAAGTTAGGCTGATTTTAATCCATTAGATTATCATAAATCTGTGCTCTTGATTTTTTTGGGTACCAAACCTAAGTTAGGCTGATTTTAATCCTTTAGATTATCAAAAACCTCTGCTCTTGATTATTTTAGGTATCAAACCAAACTTAGGCTTCTGTAATTCATTAGATTATCAAAAATCTCTGCTCTTTGGCTTTTTACGAATAGTTTTTACACCAGAAAATAGGGGAATGATGTTCTTTGGTTCCTATTTGAGAATGGTTGTAATTCCTGTCGCAAATTAGCTTCTGATTCTGGTTTTATTAACTAGATTTGTTGGTAATGATTAGGATTTTTGTTCTAATATCATTTGATCTGCAATTGGTTCGAATTTAATACTTTGGTGTTGATTATCTCTAATTACATATTTCGTGTTTTTAGTTTTTGTGTAAGGATTCAATGAAACGTTTGAAAACGTTGATTCGCGCAACTACATATGGGAAAAATTATTTTTATTTTTCCAAGTACAATATCGAGGGGAAAAAAAATGTACTTTGGATTTTCCTATTGTACTGGATCTTGGGTGGATCGTAATAATCAGTTCCATTATATTAGTAGTTGCATCGATTCAAGAGCAGCGTCTGTATGTTGTTGCTTCTATGCGAAAACCGCGGCAGCACTCTCGTTCAAATCGATAGTGGTGGCGTATAAGGTCGTCGTCTCTCAACTGTCTCGTCTCGTTTTCTGTATTGTCTCTCACATCCGAGACACCCCGCTCTCCCTGATATAAGAAAGGGAAGATTTTTCTCCTAAATATTCCCGCATTATTATTTGCATTTTATTTCCTAAAAAGTAATTTTGTTTCGAGAAAATCGATACTGGACTTTAGGTCCAGTCGCGAATTAATCCAAAACGAAAAAATTGAAACTGAATATCAAAATCATTCTTCTCTAGTCGATTTTATGCTATAGTCAATTCCGAAACATGTGAATAAATAATACTTTTGTTTCTGTATTCATGTAGATTCTATATAGATTCTCTAAATTATGATATACAACTATAATTGAAATTCATTCTGACACAAAAGGTATAATATGTATAAAATATTAGCGTCCAAACTTCATATGTTCTTTTACAAAAACGACAATTTAAAATCGGTGTGATTTCACAATGTTTTTTTTCTCCTCTTTTTTTTTTTATTTTAAACGAGCTCGCGATGCAGGTTGCGTGCGTACTTCTATAAATGAAAAAAGAAAGCTTGTTAGGCTTCTTAGGAATTTATGCACTGCATAAAAATTGTCGGATAAACACGGAACGCGCATCTCACACAAATAAATACATATGACATTTTGATAAATTACAAAATCAAAATCATTACAGTGATTTATTAAGTGAATATTGTATATACAAATGATGATGTTAATGATGTTGAATCATTTTTGGTTAAAGTTTATAAAGTATATTCATTTTTTCTTTTTTTAATGAACATTATGTAATTTTACATGATTTGAAACCGGGCATCTGAAATTTACGTAAATATTTCCAAATAATTATTTTTAACTGAAAAGGTTCATTTATTTATCCCGGTTTGCAGTGTTTCAAAAGTCAAAATGTTTTAGACATAAACTGTTTTTTTTTTTGGATTGTTGTTTTTGAATTGTTTTTTTTAAATTTTAGTTCCGTGTTTTAACTCCTAGTGTAGAAATTAATAATAATTTTTGATACCATGTAATTTTTTCGGTACGTGTCAAATATTTATTGGACTTAATGATACGCATAAATAATAAGTTGAAAGTACGAAATGTTATAACCTGTTTCGCGCATAAAAAATGAAATAATTTCCTTGTTTGCATTCCTCGGAAGAAATTATAATATATGATAAATTGCGATGAGCAAAAAGAGCAAATAAATAAATAAATACAACAACAATAACAACAGAGTAAGTTGAATGATAGATGATTGCAAATAAGTGCTGAGAGAAAAATATATACGTAATTGAAATAAAATAGAGAAAAAAAACAGGGAAAGATCCTCTAATTGAATATTTAGCAAACGCATCAAAGTTGAAGAAAATAAAATTTTTTTTACTCTGCTTTTCAGAAATAATGAACGGTCATTTTGCTTTTAACCTCAAAATGTTAAGTTCAAGGAAGCTTTTAATGTGAATTATACTTTGTTTTGTACGTGCATTTTTAAAACTTGTTCAAATGAAAAACAATATTTTTTCTACTTCTTCTAATTTGTATTTTATTTACGGGAAAAAATTATTTTTTTAGAATAAAATTTTTATTCTAAACTAAATATTGTTCAATTTGAAGTAATTTTCTTTTTTCGATAGTAATTTTGCATTTTGGTAGAAAATGTTAATTTAAAAAATTTAGGAAAAGAATTATTTTCTTAATATTCGTGTTAATTTTTTTAAATTCTCATTCAGAGGTAATAATTATGTTCCTAAAGTTTCGAATGTTCAAATGAACGACAATATTTTTTTTACATCTCATAATTTGTATTTTTTTTTACAAAAAGATATTTTTTAGATTAAAACGCAAATTAATTTTGAACTGAATATTGTTGAATTTCAATTATTTTTCTATTTTAGAGAGTATAATTTTCACGTCGGTATAAAGTTCGCAACGTTTATGATCAACGATTGAAAGAAAAAAAATTATTTTCCAACGAATAAAAATAATATTTTTTCTTCACAAATATTTTCTTTCGTAAATCATTATTAAAAAAAAATTAATTCTACAATTTTCTTTACAACAATTTATAACAATTTTTTCGAAAAAATATTTTTTTCTAAAATCGTTGACCATATAAACGTTGTGAACTTCACCAACGTTAATTTTCTAAAAAAAACTTAAGGTGAAAAAAAATTTCGTTCATTTGAGCGTTTCGAAATTTTAGCCACATTAATAATTTTGAAAAATATTGAAAAGGAAAAAAAATTTCGTTTATTTGAACATTCGAAACTTTAGAGCTCCATATATACGATACACATTTTTGGATGTTCAAATGGAGGAAAATTTTTTGCTTTTCAATATTTTTCAAAATTATTATCTGTAAATGAGAATTTTTAAAAAAATAACACAAATATTAGGAAAATAATTCATTTTTTTAGTTTGTAAATTAATATTTTCTACCAAAATGTTCAAACATCAAAGAAGTAACGAAAAAATTCGTTCATTTCGAACGTTCTGAACTTTAAGAGCATCATTTTTTGGTATCAATTGGTTACAAATTGTGGTTGTGATTAAATTAACATTATGTTTAATAACTGAATTATTATTATTGTTATTATTATTATTACTATTATTACTATTATTATTATTATTATTATTATTATTATTATTATTATTATTATTATTATTATTATTACTATTATTATTACCATTACTATTTTAAAAGAAATAATTAGTTTACTCGATAATTAATTCGGTAATAATTGAAAAGCGAATCTTAATTTAACTTTTGTTTCCTCTGATACGAAATATGTTTTGTGTATAATTAAATCACATGATGTAAAATTATCCGATAATGTTTATAGAAGTGCTCGAAAAGTTTAATAACGATTAAAGATGCTTCGAACGATTTAAAATTGAAGGAGAATTTTTTTTTTTTTTGCTTAAATATTATAAAATTGCATTCTCAAATTATGAAATAACTATATATATGTGTATGTAAAGTCATTGAGAGAGAAATCAAAGCAATAATGTTTGGTGAAACTTGCAATTGCGTTTCGCGTATACGATCAAAATAAAATGTCGAAAGTAGTTTCACAGTCAAGACAAAAATAGTGTTTTATATCATATGCGACAAAACACTGAAAATAGAATACAAAAAGTGGATTTTGAATCGAAAATTATTAAAGAATTCAGAGGGTTCAAATTTTAAGAAACTTATATTTAAAAGTTCAAAAATCGAAACATATTTTTTTGGGGAATTTTTGAAAAGTTTTACTTCTTTGAATTTTGAGGTTAGGTTAAAGGTTGAAAATATCAAAGGTAGGATTGAAATTCGTAATTTTGGAGGGAGGGGGGATATTTTTTTGCTTTATATGATTCGGAATTGACAATATGATCTAGATTTCTAGATTGTAAGTAGAGAAGCTAGCTGCTCTGCGACCTGATCGCGTGTTCGCATAGCTTCGAAGGTCGTAGAGTCCTTTCTCCTTCTGTGCACATCCTCCTGAGCTATATTCTTCTTGAAAGTCCTTTCTCTCTCACTGCCAATGATACATATCCCTCTCTCTCTCTCTCTTTCTTTCAATTCTAAATCTACAATTTTTGAAACAAAAAACAAATTCGAAAAAAAAATTTTTAAAAATTATAATGCTTTAAAAAAAAGTCATTTCCATTTCCTCAAAATATAGGATAAAAGATATTCCCCCACTTTTTTCTTTTTCTCCTTCGAACAGTATATTTTAATAAAATTTGTACTTGTTTGGAGCAATTTTTTTTTACATACATTCAAGAGGTAGGAAAAAGGAAATAATATTATTCTAAAGGTGCTTTTTGTTTTTGTACGAAAATTTTTATTGCTTAGTTGGATAATTTGTGGGTATATATATATAATGAAGTTAACAAATAGTTCTGAATAGGTTATTTGAGTTCTTTTTTTTTAAGCCTCTCTCGTGTGTCGTAAGTTTAAAACGAAGGAAAGTCCTTTCGCCTCTCAATTCCTTCGGCCTGGAATCGAATCCACTGTGTGTATATGTATATATAGTGGTCAGATCAGATGCCCGATTTTTTATATTAAGACGCAAAACTCGTTTGACATTTAAGAGTACGCGCCCAGTTAAGTGCACTCTATAAAGCTTGTCTGATTTCAAAATAATTCACCGCCTTTATGCACCACAGATTGTATGAGCATTTATACAATAATTATTCTATACGCAAATTCATAATATTATAAATAGATGGAAGTGTGTAAGTGTATATATATATATATATATAGTAGCTTGGTAGTTGCGCTTTTTTCTCTCCGGATCAAGTAAAACGATAGTTGAAGTATTTTCTGATAATTTTTTACTGATAGATAAAAAAAGGTATATTTTTATATTCTTTTTCTCCTGATTTTCTTTTTGCTGTTTATTTCTTGAAATTAGTCGAAAAAGTCTCGATTTTCTTGTTTTACTTCTTAATTTCTTAAACTATAGTCGAAAAAGTCTCTTATTTCTTAATTTCTTAAACTAGTCGAAAAAGTCTCAATTTTCTTGTTTTATTTCTTAATTTCTTAAACTAGTCGAAAAAGTCTCAATTTTCTTGATTTACTTCTTAATTTCTTAAACTATAGTCGAAAGAGTCTCAATTTTCTTAATTTAGTATTTCCTTAATAAGAATAGAAATCAGAATATTGACGAACAAGTTTGAAATTGAATTCCCCACCTGCGAACGTCAAGGTCACCGCTAGGTGGCAGTTTTTTTCTCGGAATTTCTCTTGCCCCCTGGTGGCGACCTTGGCGTTCTCAAGTGAAGAGCACTTTTACAAGTAGAAGATAATCCTTTTTTTTAAACTTAACAGCAATTTCGATCAAAACCATAATAATAAAATAGAAAAAACTAATTTGAATTTAGTGTCATTTTAATTTTCTCTGAATTCCATCATCAAATATGTTACGGAAAAAAAATTTGAATAGAAAAATAAAGAGGCTCGGATTTTATTCATCAAGTCGATTTTTGTTTTTGAAAAATACTTTCCTATTATGTCCTATTTTCTTTTTAAAAACAAAATTCGTTTAATAAATGTATCGCCTCTTTTTTTTTGTTCCTCTTAAGGGTATAAATTTAAATCTATATTGTCTGTTCGTTTATGGTATTTCGGTTGAGGTCGTTTTTTTCCATATTCCAAGTGAGGAGTTCAGAGAACTCGAAATGAGAATAAGAAACGGGAAGTCGAACAAGTTTTCAAACGTAAAATAGGATTAAAATTTATATATATTAGAATTATAATTAGGTATATATGTGAAAAAAATGTGTTTTTACCTTTTAGTGGTTAGATCATGAATAATAATTATAAATAATATTTATAACTATCGGTTAGTTTGTCATCTCCCCAGTAAATAAGATAATAGAGTAAATATTTAAAAAACAGTGTTTCTTTCGAAATTTTAGACTTCTTTGGAAAAATCAAAGCAAGAAAATAAATTCCGTTTTTTTATTCATCGGTGAAATGTATATTTGGTGAAATATTTGATTGGGATTATAATAACAAAATGACAAGTATGTTTTTCCGTCAGGTGTTTACAAAATTGATAAAATATTTCCGCCAGCGAACTATTGTAATCTATTTCACAAGGTTATAGAAGAATTCAAAAAACAGTATAAAAAGAAATCTCTGTTCAATTTTGGGAAACAAAACATTTTTTTTAATTCTGAAATTTTCAAAAATTTGGAACTATTTTTTCTTCTATTCTCTACCTTTTCTTCGTATTGCATATACTTGTAAGGAAAAATTTTCATCTTCTTCTTCTTCTTCTTGAAAATAGGCATTTTCCTTCCTTGACTTGTAATAACTTATAATTACAGGGAAAAATAATTAAAAGTGGATTATTTTGAAATCTATTAGAACCGCAAAGTTGTATGAAATATATAAATGAATTTAATTTACCTCCATCGGAACGCAACTATATACTTTTTTCTTTTTGTATATAAGCGATGTTTGTTCATCTACTGGAAACGTTAAAATTATATAGAGGAGTGATAAAATCAGTTTGAGGATTAATTAAACTTACGACAGGAGGAGGTAGGAGAGACGAATTGGGAGCAATGAACGTCCCTGACATTTCATATATATATAATCTTGAGATATTAATCCTTGGCCAAAATGTGCTTCATAATAATTTCCTTCTTTTTTTGTGTTTGCAAATTCTTTTTCAAGAATTTTTTAAAATTTACCATTTTCAAAGAAAAAAAGAAATGCTATATATGCTTATGCTTTTTATAGTTTTTGCCTTTTTTCGTTTGTATGCTATGGAGAAAATAAGTTTAGAAAGAACATATATTTAATCTTTTCATATATTAATCAAGAGAATGATTGACAAACTGTTAATGTATACACATATATTGTATAAAAAGTGATTCAAGTTTCATTAAGAGAAACAGCAAGAGAAGAAGGTTTCGACTTTCAGGAGAAAGTGAGCCAGTTTACAGTGTTGCCAAATTTATAATCCAAATTACAAATTTTAGTATGTAGAAAAAAAAATTTTTTTTTGCTGTTTTGTAAATTTACGAACTGCTTCCTATTTTTACTATATATAGGTTATTCCAGAATAAAAAATTGGAATCGAAAGACAAAAATTGTCAATGTTCGGACAAAAGTTGAGAAAAATTAAGAGAAACTTTTTTTTTTTTTTTTTTTTGGTTTTATGAATATCAATAATGTGGAAAGTATAGTTGTAGTAGTCTTCTAATCGTTTTGATCATTCCCGATATGCAGGTGAACTCGAAGAAAGGCATTAACTAATCTCCAACTTATGTGAAAGGGAGCGACGCTCTGTAATGTATCCATAATAAATTCAGTGTGTTAGACAACTTTATATTTCGAGATAGAAAAAAAAAGAAAAAAGAATCATAAAAGAATACCTATTATGTGTACCTGTATGTATGTATAGGAAATTTTCACTTTACTCATAAATACCGTACTGATAATTTCTCATTTCTACCCATTTGGGAATCGTGTTTCTTGAATTATTTAAGATAAGCAAAAAAGTGAGCATCGGCATTTAAAAAAAAAAATTCTGTCACTAGTGAATAATAGTAATAATAGCAGGGTTGCCACGCAACCTGGAAATCTGGAAACTTGGAAAAACTGGAAATTTCAGGGAATTATGAACAAATTGAAGAAACCTTGAAAAGTCAGGGAATTTTTATCGAAATACAGGAAAATTGATATTTTTAATTGTAATTAGTCTTGAAATCTTATTTTACTTAAATATTCAATTTAATTATTTTCAAAAGTAATATAATTCTACGCAAAAATTTGATTATGTTTGAAAATTTACAAAAATTCTTGTCAAAATTAAAAAATTTTATTTAAATTTTAAATTGTCTTTATAAGTCCTAATAAAATTTTTCTCCGAAATTCAATTATTTTTAATATACAACATTTTCATAAAATTTCTCCAAAAAAGGAAATTATTGTTAAAATTTATTTTAAATTTGTCTCTTAACAATAAATAATACATAATAGTAATAATATTAGTTATGTTTAATAATAAAAAATTGAATATTGTATTAAAAAATTGTTATTAGAAAATTTTACGAAAATTCATATATTTAACTCTAGAAACAAACATTTTATTAAATAATTAAACTTTATCGACAAATTTTCAAATAATTGAATTCTTTACAAAATTTTAATCAAATTTTTTTTAAATAATTGCATTTTTCCAGAAATTTGATGAAAATTTTGTATATTAAAAATAATTAAAATTGTGACAAGAATTTTATTAAAATTTTTCAGAAATATTTGAATTTCGGAGAAAAATTTTATTATACATTTCATTTATAAAGATAATTTAAATTTTGACGGGAATTTTTGGTAATTTTGGAACATAATTGGATTTTTTGCGAAGAATTACGTTAGCTTTGAAAATAATTGAATTCTTGAAACTAATTTTATTAAAATTTCTTTTTAAATAATTGAATTGTTGTGTGAAATTTTATTGTAATAGTAGACATTGGAAATAATTGAAGTTTGATAAATTTTTGAAGTTAACTACATTTCTACGATGATGTTATTAAAATTATTTTTAATAAAATTGAATTCTCACAAGAATTTCATTGGAATTTTTGAAAATAATTGAATTCTTCGAGGAATAAATAATATAAGATAGGAAAAATAATTGATTTTTTGAAAATCTTAATTACTACATAAAAAAGTAATAATAATGAAATATTTATTGAAAAATGAAGTTATTTATGTTTTACAATAATTTTCTAAATAATAATTTAACATAGTTTTAAAAACCTGGAAAAATTCTGTTTTTTTAATCTGGAAAATCGGGAAAAGTCAGAAAATTTGAAAAGGGTAAAAGCGTGGCAACCCTGAATAGTAATAATAATAGTAATAATAATAATAATAGTAGTAGTAGCAGCAGCAGCAGTAATAATAATAATAATAATAATAATAATAATAATAATAATAATAATAATAATAATAATAATAATAATATTAGTTATAATAGTTATAATAGTAATAATAATACTTAATTTTGAATGAAAGAAAAGGAGAAGGTGGGAAAAAACAAGTAATATACCGATATAAAAGGAATTCTCTCTATCGGGTTTATAAGGTTAAGGACATTTTAGAAATTCGAAGACGAAGTATATAATCGACCGTCTGGACGAAAATAGGACGCCATTGTTACCAACCCCCCATCCCTTTGAAAACGTGACTGGCGACGGTCGAATGAATTCTACCAAGCAGGGGGTAAACTTCTCTCTTCTGTCTCTGCCAATAAGAGAGTGTCTGGTTCGCCACGACGCTTCAAATTATCTGAGTTGCAACATTTATAATGAAACGAACATGTCCTTCTCTCTTTCTCTTTCTCCTCTCTCTCTCTCTCTTTTGAATTAAATGAATTAAATCAATTTTTAACCTTAACCTTTTATAGTGATTCCTGATTCTGTTAGGAAATTTGGTGAAACTATTATTTAGTAATATAGTGCGCGGTATGCTAAACAGAATGCAATCATTAATATACTACGAAATCTAATTTATTTACTACTATTCGGTTAGTAATTTTTTTTCTTTTTAATATAGCAAATTTTATTATTTTTGAAAGATTTTTATTTTTTTTTTTTACCATCAAGTGTGTTAAAGTTTCACATCAAGTTAGTGAAATTCAATCCGGATGTTTTAAAAGTCTAGCTTTATAACGGAGATTTTTTTTTAAATTTGAAGTCGAACATTTTGGGATTCAACATGGAGATGCTACTCTCCACCTGCGAACGTCAAGGTCATCGGTAGATGGCACTAAATTCCAGGAAGGAACTGTCCTTCTTGGAATTTCTCCTGCCATCTGGCGGCGACCTTGGCGTTCTCAAGTGGACAACTCTCGGCCAAGTTCGTTTTTTTTAAATAGCTTTTTCAAAACAAAATTTTGTTTATCAAACTCATGTCAAATTATTGTGAAGAATTGTTAAGAATTTTTGAGAACTTTTAAGAACATTAAAGAATTTTTAAGAAGAATCATAAAATCAATGGTGTAATTTAAGCTGATTTAAAACTAGCCATATATTAAGGAGAAAACAGAATGGGAAATACACTTTGTATATATTTGGGATAATATATTTTTCAGTGCTTCCTTTTAATGTCTGCCTTTATTCCCCTTTTACTGAAACATCTAAGCGTCGCGCAAAATATGAACGTAAATCTTCGTGACACGCTTTAATCTTTTCTCTTTCTCTCTCTCTCTCTAAAAGAGAAAAAAAGACGACTGCAATAAATGCTTTTTGTAAATACTTTTACCTCTCTTTCCGAATCACATTCCACAAATTCAAATAAATACATCATAGTAAAATTAAATTTATAGAAAATAACCATAAAATCGCTGCTATATTCTAATTTCTAAAGTATGTGTGTATCTTTTATTTTCAAATCGGACATTTATTTTATTTTAATTTCTTATTCGAGTAAAATCTGTTTTAACACTCTCTCTCTCACTCTAAAGTATACGAAGTTATAATTTCTCCTTGAAATATTTTCAATATTAAATATTTTGTTCTACGTTACGACGAAAATATTTTAGTTTTTAATTGAATTTTTCTTTTTGTTTCAGAATCAGCTCAAACAGAAACCAACGATAAAGTTCCTAGGAAATGAAGGGGTGAGTTTTATAATTGTTTTCACAAATTTTCTCCAAAAACGAGTTGAAAAAACTGTTATGAAAATAAGCGGATTGGAAGTTTTAAACGCGATATGTTAAATAAATAAGTAAATAAAAATGAAAATAAAAAAAAATTAATAAATGTAAATGGAAATAAAGAAAAAGATATAAAAGTAAACGAAAATAAATAAAAGTAAATAGAAGTAAATAAACGGAAATAAAAGTAAACAAATATAAATAAAAAGAAATAGAAGTAAACAAAAATAAATAAAAGTAAATGAAAAGAAATAAAAGTAAATGAAAAGAAATAAAAGTAAACAAAAAGAAATAAAAGTAAACAAAAATAAACAAAAATAAATAAAAGTAAATAAAAAGAAATAAAAGTAAACAAAAATATATAAAAGTAAATAAAAAGAAATAAAAGTAAACAAAAATATATTAAAGAAAAATAAAAGTAAATAAGAAGAAATAAATGCAAACAAAAATAAATAAAAGGAAATAAAAAAAATAAATATAGTAATGAATAATAAAATAATGATCGATTGCTTTTAATTTAATAACAAAAGGTGCGTTGTTGTACTTGGAAGAAAAAAGAAAAAAAGCATTTGTAATGTTGTAATTATTACTATACATATACAGCTTACCTGTTGACAAAGTAAGTTCAAAATCTGCTAGGCAATCAAGCGCGCCGAGTAATTAACCTCATTAATTTGACTCTCGCCAACAAACGTTTGTAATTCGTATAGCCTTGCGTATATATTGAAAAAAAGACATTTTCTGCAAATTTCTTGACACTATTATTAAAAAAAATATATGTGTTAAACATATAGTAAAAATTACTATTTATTCCCTTTTTTTTGGTTTCTTTCATTTTTTTTTGAAAGTTTACAAAATTCTCTATTATATTATAAATGAGAGAAAAGAAAATTGTATGGGCCATACTGTAATTAGCCTTGAAAACTTGAGGTATTACTTTGAAACAAGATGATGAAGTAATAATTTCTTGGTGACTTTGAGGGAAAAAAAAGTGAGAGTAAACTGAAAACCTTGAGATACGAATCGAATCCCTTGCATACAAGGGATATGATAAATATATTTTTTCGATTATATATCTCGAAGGTTTTTTTTTTTTTTGTCGAAGGCAATCGAGGCCTTGTCGCGAGGCTTTTTTTCCAAATTTTCTTTCACAAAAATTTTCACAAGAAAAATTAAAATCATCAAGTCCCATATGCGAAGAATGCAGCCACTAAACAATTTTATTGTTTATAAACAAATTAATAAAAATTTAACAATTTTCCAAATCTGTTAAGGCCAATCGATTCTGTGTGAAAAATTAGGAAAGTTTTGTATGGGTCATGTTTTTCTTCAATTTATATTTTCCTTAAAATTGTATTTTGTTTATAAAATTGTTATAAACAAATTATAAAGTAAACTTAAATTATTGAAGATTTTCTAAATCTTTATGAATTTGCTTAAAAAAAATTGTTGTTAAACAAGTTAATTAAGTGAAAATTGATAAATTTTTATTAAATTGTTTAAATAATTGTTGAAACAAAATTTTTAAACAATTGGAAATTGATGACAAAAAAAGGGGAATATATTTTTTTTCAATTTTTTTATGAATTTAAATGTTAATTTTACTAAAAATCAATTTGTTTATACTTGGGATGAATCATCCTTTATTAAAAAACAATTTGTTTATAACAATTTTATAAACAAAATACGAGAAAAATGTGAAACGTTTTTAATTTTTCACATAGAATAACTTGATTATCGTTGGCAGTAAAAAATAAAAATAGAAGAAAAAATTTTTTTAAATGTCAGAAAAACATTTCAAAATAGAACGACTTTTTTTTTTATTTTTTCGTGTTGTAAATTAATTATTTCCACAAACATGACTTATCGTGAAAATAATAGCAAGAGGAAATATATACTTCTTTTATAACAAATATAATAAAAAATTAAAGACTTATTTAAAGAAAATAATAAATAATTGAAGAATAAAATTGTTTACAAATAAAAAAAATATTCTATTGTTCACATTGTTCGTTAAATAATTGTTAATGAAATTTGTTTATTTATTCCATTTAGTATAATACGAAACAATATTGTTTATTTTCCCCTTTTTTGCGTTCTAAATTTTTCATTGACGAGAACAAACAAAATCGTGATAAATATAATTTTTTTTTTATTAAAATTTCTAAAAATGAAAAATTTGATAGCAATTCAAATTTACTTATGAAATAGTGATTATTACATTCTTATTTTTCTTTTACGAAGAACACACGAAAAAAAAAGATGAGTTTTATCTGACATGCATTATTCAAGTGTCGTGACTTTATTTTAATTTGAATTTATTATTTCTTTTTTTTTTTTTTTGATGCGAGAAAAATTGTTGTGTTCAGTAATATAATGATTTAGTTGAAGTTGAGAAAAATTTACATTGTCAGGAATTGTGGATATAGTTAAAAGGAATAAGACTATTAGAAGTTTTTCGTGATTCTCTCTTTTTTCATTGGAAATCTTTTATAATGGAGTTGATTTTAAGTGACGTGCGCCAGGATCTAAGAAATCATGGTTGATGACGACCTTTAGGAATAGAGAAGAATATGAAGTGTTTTTGCTTAGGGCCAAATGGATAATTCACAATATTATTCAATAATAATTCACTATTCAGGCGGATTTCAAATTTAATTTGATGTTTTCGTGGAATATTTATTTTTTTCTTGTTTATTTGTTTTTAAAAAGAGTAAATTAGCATATGTTTATTTTATTTCGTTTTTATATTTTGTCTTTGCAGTTTTTATATTTTTCGGTTTAATATATTTTCTCTAATTCGTTATTTTTTCTTTTTTTGGTATTTCTTCTTCTTTTTGGTATTTTTTTTCTGTAATTAATTCTTATTAATTATTTGAAATTTAGGAAAATAAAAGGAATGGTTTTTAAAAAAAATTGAATTGTCAGATAAGAATTTAATTGGAATTTTTGAAAATAATTTAATTCTTTGAGGAATAAATAAATAAAAGATAAATAAAATAATCGAATTTTTGAAAATCTTAATTTTTATATGAAAAAAAATAATTAAATATTTATTAAGAAATGAAGTTACGTTTTACAATAATTTTCTAAATAATAATAAATATTGTTTTAAAAACCTGGAAAAATTCTTTTTTTTGACATGAAAAACCTGAAAAAGTCGGGAGATTTGAAAAAAGTGTAAAAGCGTGGCAACCCTGCATTTTTTTTTAGTGTAATATTTTTATATTTGACTTATGTTGAAAAATATTGACATTGAGTGAAAAATTAGAAATTTTCTAATATGAAGAAACGATAAAATTTGATTATGCTTGAAAGACTTTTCGTAACTTCGGTTAATTTTATTCAATGATAATTTTGAATTTTAATGTGAAGTCAATGTTTTACCTTAAAGAAAAAATTTTACACTAAAGTATTGATTTTGAAGAAATGAAACAAAAATTATATTTTATAATATATATATATATATTTACATTTTATATTTTACTAATATTTTCACCATAATGTGAAAATTTATTTTTTTCTGAAAAATCTCTTTTTCTTTTTTTTGTATCTATAATTTTTTTTTTTTTTGTAAATAAATATAAATAGGAAAAATTAACTGCGCCATTAAATAATTAATAGACTGAAGGTTTTTATTTTGTAGAGGAAGAGAAAAAAAATATCTCGAGTGTAGGTATATTTTTTTTTATATATAGTAATAATTTGTTCGTGAAATAATTTAAGTCTTTAAAATTCAAGTTGTTTGACGTATATAGTTATTCTTAGAAGTGGTTGTCATTCTTCGCGGGGATTCCCCTCGTGTTTTCTATTCCTTCCACTTCCTTCAGGCCTGTTCACTTCCATCTTAATTCTCCAAGAACTTATAAATTTTCTTCTTCTCATTTTATAAATAAAAAATCCGCTCGAATGTAGTGTGAATTTTTATTTTTAAAATGTGTGTTCTTAATTTTTATTATTTAAAAAAATGTTCCGAATTTTTTATTCAATAGAGAACCGTATTTTTGGTTGTATGAAATTAATTTCTGTCATGTAAGAAATAATTTTTGTTTTTTGAAAAATAATTATTGTCATATAAAAGACTAATTTTTGTTATATAAAAAATATAATGTTTGGTACATGGAATTAATTTTTGTCATATGGAATTAATTTTTGTCATGTAAGAAATAATTTCCGTTATGTAAAAAGTAATTTCCGTTATGTAAAAAGTAATTTTTGTTAAATAAAAAATAATTTTGGTTATATAAAATAATAATTTTTGTTACTTGGAATTAATTTTTGTCATGTAAGACATAAGTTCCGTTAAACAAAAAATAATTTCTGTTATGTAAAGAACTGATTTTTGTTATACAAAAAATTATTTTTTTGTTACATAAAAGAATAATTTTTGTTACATGGAATTAATTTTAATCATGTAAGAAATAATTTCCATTATAGAAAAAACTAATTTTTGTTATATAAAAAACTAATTTTTATTATATAAAACCTAATTTTTGTAATATAAAATAATAATTTTTGTTACACAAAAAAAAAATAGAATAATTTAGTGAATTAATCGCGAGATTTAAACTAATAAAGTGAAATAAATTTTGTAACAAATTTAAAAGTTATCGTGGCCATAGTGAAGTTTTTGAACTAATCAGAAAACAGAAAGTTTGTACTCTATGCATATCAAAAGGGCGATATTTCGAAATATAGAAGTTAAAGTTTAGTGATTATCAAGCAGAGTCTGCGTCGTCGTCGTCGCCGTCGTTGGTTTGTTGAGTGTGAGTGTGTGTGTGTGTGTATTTTGAACCGTGCGCCGAGTGAAAGGCAACAATGTGAAGGCTTGCTCACTATATATTACAACCACTAACACATATTTTGTCGCACTTATCGGGACGTGAGGCGCACCAATACACGAAAAGCAAAGCGGTCGCTGCCGCCGGTCGGTCGGTCGGTTCTCCGGGATACGAGATATACGTCAGTCGCAAGGACGTCTGCTAAGTGAGGAAATTATGCTAGAATAATTGCCGAACCACAAAATTATATGCCCAGACTCTATAAACAAGAAAAAGATCAGATCATATCTTCCCACTTGTAAATTGCAATTTTTCTTTCTTATTCTTTCTTTCCCCCTCCTCCCAACAGAAAAAAAAATCAAAAACCTACTTTTTTGAAATTTACTTTTTAATTAGACTTCTGGTGTTTGAAACACAGATTTTATTCTAAATCCAGGAGAAATACGTTTTGTACAAGGTTGCCACGCTTTTGCTCTTTTCAAGGTTGAAAAACGAAATTTCTTTTTTTATTCTATATTTATTATTAATTGGAAACTTATTCGAAAACATCAATAACTTCAAAAGATAAATATTTCATCATCATTTTTTTTATATAGATTATAGGATTTAAAAAATTCAATTTTTTTTTATTCATTCTACAAAGAATTAAATTGTTTTTAAAAAATTAATAATAGTAATAAATAAATAAAAAAGTATAAAGTAATGTAATTGTTAAAAGTAATATAAATACTTGGCAAAAATTCAATTATGGTTCAAAATTAACCAAACAATAATCCCGCCAAAATTTCAATTATTTTTCTAAATAATAAAATTTTTTCTCCAAAATTCAATTGTTTTGGCAAAATTTAAATTTTTTTAATTAAAAACTTTAAATTTTAATTTATTCTTTGTCAGAATTGAAAATTACTTTTAATATACAAAATTTTCAACAAATTTCTCGAAGAATAGAGTTACTTTTTAAAAATTTTATTACTATTTGTTAAAAGAAGACAATTGTTATTAAAAAATTGGTTGATAAAGTTCTTTATGAAAATTTTAATTTTAAAAAACTTGAACTGTTTAATGATATGTTTATTTTTAGAGTAAAATGAAATTTAGAAAACTTTTTGAAAATGGAATTATTACTAAAAATTCACGCGGCTATATTGCTTTCAATATTCTCAATTTTTATTCAAAATTTTAACTGAAATTCATTCTTCAATCAATATTTATTAGAAACTTCTAAGAGAATTCAATTATTTGATTTTAAAAATAAACATTTCATTAAGTAATTTAAATATTAAATTTATTATTATTTTTTTTTTCATTATTTATTTATTTTTATTTATATATTTATTTTTAATTAATTTCAATTTTTTTAAGTAATTTTTTTTTAAAATTGAATTTTCAGAAAGAATATTTCATTAAATTTAATTAAAATAAATTAAATTTTCAATAATAGTTTAATTAT
The DNA here is from genome assembly GCA_032872475.1 of Leptopilina myrica (nomen nudum). Taxonomy (NCBI): domain Eukaryota; kingdom Metazoa; phylum Arthropoda; class Insecta; order Hymenoptera; family Figitidae; genus Leptopilina; species Leptopilina myrica (nomen nudum). The sequence continues at coordinate 2,299,742 of CM065464.1, read as the reverse complement.
CTCCATAAATTGGAAAAAATTATATTTAGAAATAGTAAAATTCAATTTTGAAAATGTAAAATTTATTCAGAAATAATAACATTTTTCTAGAAATACTAAAATTCACTTTAGAAATGGTCAAATTTATATATAAATAGTCAAATTTATTTGTAAATAGTAAAATTCAATTTTAAAGAAGTAAAATTTATTTAAAAATAGTAAAATTCACTTTAGAAATGGTCAAATTTATTTATAAATAGTAAAAATCATTTTTGAAAATGTAAAATTTATTCAGAAATAATAACATTTTTCTAGAAATACTAAAAATCTTTTTAGAATTGTTCAAATTTATTAATAAATAGTAAAATTCAATTTTGAAAAAGTAAAATTTATTTAAAAATAGTCAAATTCACTTTGGATGAAGTAAAATTTGTTTAGAAATAATAACATTTTTCTATAAATACTCAAATTCACTTTAGAAATAGTCAAATTTATTTATAAATAGTCAATTTTATTTGTAAATAGTAAAATTCAATTTTAAAAAAGTAAAATTTATTTAAAAATAGTAAAATTCACTTTAGAAATATTAAAATTTACTTTTTAAGAAGTAAAATTTAGTTAAAAATAGTAAAATTCAATTTTAAAAAAGTAAAATTCATTTAAAAATAGTCAAATTCACTTTGGATGAAGTAAAATTTGTTTAGAAATAATAACATTTTTCTATAAATACTCAAATTCACTTTAGAAATAGTCAAATTTATTTATAAATAGTCAATTTTATTTGTAAATAGTAAAATTCAATTTTAAAAAAGTAAAATTTATTTAAAAATAGTAAAATTCACTTTAGAAATATTAAAATTTACTTTTTAAGAAGTAAAATTTAGTTAAAAATAGTAAAATTCAATTTTAAAAAAGTAAAATTTATTTAGAAATAGTAAAATTAAATTTTGAAGAAGTAAAATTTATTTTGAAATATTAAAATTCACTTTTGATGAGTAAAATTCACTTTAGAAATAGTCAAATTTATTTGTTAATAGTAAAATTCAATTTTAAAAAAGTAAAATTTATTTAGAAATAGTAAAATTCAATTTCGAAGAAGTAAAATTTATTTAGAAATAGTAAAATTCACTTTTGATGAGTAAAATTCACATTAGAAATAGTCAACTTTATTTGTAAACAGTAAAATTCAATTTTAAAAAAGTAAAATTTATTTAAAAATAGTAAATTTTTTTTAGAAATACTAAAATTTATTTAGAAATAGAAAAATTCAATTTTGAAGAAGTAAAATTTATTTAGAAATAGTAATATTTTTATTTAGAAGTAGTAAAATTTTCTTGAGGAAATAATAAAACTGGATATGTTATATAATAAACATTTAATTAGAGAGTACAAAGTAAAAACTTGAAATGTGCTTAATATTTTGATTCTAATGAGTAAGGGAGATAGATATATACTTTAGGCGGGGAAAAAAAATTGAAGAACTCTTTTTTTTTCTCATTTCCATATTGGCTGAGTGCGCTCAAAAAGGTCAAAGATACCTTGGAACGTAATTGTAAAGCTCTCTTTTCTAGAGAGGAGCAGAGAACAGCGCCTTTGATGAGCAATAATGGAGATACGTGTATAGTCAAAGAGAAACAGTGCTTGTGAAATATGAAGCATAAAGCTTTTTTTTATATATTCATAGTTTACTCCCCCATTGAGAAAACAACACAGTTTTTCTTTTATTTTCACGAAAATTTATTTATACACAAATAATGCGCTGGAAAACTAATTGTCACAATAGTTTACAATTTTAATTCTGTAAATTTTAATCAACTAGCAATAACTAACTATTTACTCTCTATTACACTGAAAAAAAAAATTTATTCGAATCAAATTTTTTTTTTTCAGTGTAGGTAGTTACTATCAATTAGTTATTTATTATCAATAATTTGTTACTTTCTATTCATTTAGTTTTCATTATAATTATATTAGATATTGTAATAAAATGTCAATGATTGAAAAAAAAGTTATTGATGGAAAATAAGTAATTAATAGTGAGTAAATAATTAGTTAGTTCTAAAAATAGTATTTTCTTGTTTCGTGTTTGGTTAATTATTAATAGTTTTTTTCCTGTAAAATTTGGAAAAGGAAAAAAGATTTTTTTCTGAGAAAGAAAAAAGTAGACGAAGAGCGACCTTCACGAATAGTGGAATGAACTTTTGCAAGCTGAGGCAGCAAATTTTCACCTGTTACAGTTAAACTATTTTACTATACGTGCACTTGAAGTATAAACATAAAAAAGTACGTGCTACGTGAAATTTAAATCTCTGCCGGATAAATACAACAAAATAATATAAAAAATACAATATAAAATACAAAATAAAATATAAAAAAAACCAAAAAATACAAAATAAAATACGAAAAACTAAAAAAAACAATATAAAATACAAAAAAAACCAAAAAATACAAAATAAAATACGAAAAACCGAAAAATACAATATAAAATACAAAAGACCAAAAAATACAATATAAAATACAAAAAAACCAAAAAATACAAAATAAAATACGAAAAACCAAAAAATACTTGGAAAAATTAACGATTCTTTGAAAAATTATTCCAACAATTTATAATAATTTAAAAATAATTAATAATAATATAATTATAATATTAATATTTAGTATTTATTAATATTATAATTAATTAATTCAAGACCATGAAATAAATAGAGATTTTATAATGAATATAAACAAAGAAAAATAAAATTCGAAAATTCAGAATAAGAGACTCAGTTTATTTGTAGCACAGAAGAAAACGTCATTAGTTAATTATTTTTTAAGTTTTCCCCAGTTTCTACTAATTAAGTAAACATTAAGTAAATTGTAAAACAATGAATCTAGTGGTTTATTTATATGTGAGCACAATGAACAGTTTTATTTATATTTTAACCTATTTTTCAATTATTATTATTATTATTATATATTTTTTTTGTGAAGAAAAAAATTTATCTTATATATTGAAAAAGAATTTCTTTTTTGTGTGTTACAAATAAACTAAATCTTTTATTCTGAATTTTTGAACATTATTTTACTTTTTTTTTATATTCATTATAAAATTTCTATTATTTCATGGTTAAGAATTAATTTTCTAATTATTATAATTTTTTTTTTTGGTAATATTTGGAGAAAATATATTTTATTAAAAGAAAACCAAACAAGATTGTAGTAAATTTTTGTTAATATCAAGGAGAGAGATTTCGACTTGGTAAATACTAAATTCATTAAGTTTTAAATACAGATGCGGGAACTGTGAAAAAAAATATTGCTATATGCGGGATGTTATTTAGTTTATTCACACGTTCTCTGTCATTGAAGTGCGATAATTTGATAATTAGACTATTACTAATATGTATATTATATTTGTACTTGTATTTTTTTTATTTTGTTTCTATTTTAAAATTTTTTTCACTATTGCAATTTTTTACATTTCTTTAATTTGCAATTTTTCGTTTATATTTTATGAAAATGTAAATGTATTAATAAAAATAATAATAGAAAAAAAAAATAATAATAATACTATTAATAATAATATTAATACTAATAATATTTTTTTGCTAACTTCTTCCACCTTCGATAGTAATAATATTTACAGTAAAGTATTTTTAAAAATTCAAAAAACCCCCAAGGGGATTCGAACACCGGACCATAAGCACGCGAGTCGAAGGCAATAACCACCTAACCATTCTAACATTCACTTAAGAAATTTTCTTTTCTTCGAAAGAAAAGAAAAATCAATATAAAAATTGCATATTAACAAAATTTACTAGTAGAAAAAAACAGTCCAGTCGGTAAAATGGACGAAAACGAAACAATTTTATTGTTGCAGATAATTTTAAAACATTTTTTTAATTTTATTTTGCTAAATAATTTTTTTTTCGTATATATATAAATATAAAATGTAAGATAAAGTGATCTAAAAGTGTTATAATGATCGACTGGAAAATTCCATTTGTGTTTTTTCCTTATCATGAAAAACATTTTTTTCTCTTTCCTTTTCTTTTTTCTCTTTTTTTTTGATAAAGTTTTCCTTGTTAATTTAAATTCAGGCAACTTTTTACTTTTGTATTTTATACACAAAAAACGGTTTAAATATAAACAGTTATTTAAAAATGAATTTTCAAGAAATTACTTTAAAAAAAAAAAATTTTTTTTTAAAAGAATGATATAAAAGCAAATTTTTGTATTTATTTTGACGCCGACTCTTATCGGGAGACATTAATTCTCATTAAAATTATAATTTTATACATCACTATAATTATAATAGAATGAAAAATAAAATTCAGGTGAATGAGCGCACACCTGGTTCAAATAATAATGAAAAAGAAGAAGAAAAAAAATTTGTCTGGTTTTTAATATTTTGCAGGAAAAAAAAAGATTTTTATCGTTAAAAATACAACAACAAAAAATTATTCCTAATTATTTTCTTTTTGTAAAATTTCAATTTCAAATAAACTTAGTTAGAAATTTAAAAAAATATATATTTAATAACTAAAATTCTTCTGAAATTTGTTCAAGTTTTTGATACATTCTAATTAATTACGTCGGTAAAGTTTGCAACGTTTATGATCAACGATTGAAAGAAAAAAAAATTATTTTCTACCAAAAAAGAATAAAAATTTTTGTTCACAAATATTTTTTTTTGTAAATCATTATTAAAAATAATAAACGCACTATTTTCTGTACAAAAATTAATAAAAATTTGCTTAAAAAAATATTTTCCTTCAGAAATCGTTGATTATAAACGTTGTGAACTTCACCAACGTAATTAATTTACTATATACAGACAGTGAATTAAGATTAAGATTCATAGTGAATTAATTTAGATTACAAAATTTGTTTTATAAAAAAAATTATTATTTGAAGATCCTAAAGTTCTGAACGTTCAAATGAAAGAAATTTATTTATTTCTTCTAAAAATAAAAATTTTTATACGTTGGTGAAGTTTACAACGTTTAATATCAACGATTTTTAAAAAAGAATATTTTTTAAGCAAATTTTTATAAATTTTTGTAAAGAAAGTAAGTACGTTTAATATTTTGAATAATGATTTACAAATAAAAAAAAAAATTGTCAACAAAAATTTTTATTCTTTTTGGTAGGAAAATAATTTTTTTTTCTTTCAATCGTTGATATAATAAACGTTGCGAACTTCACCGAAGTATTTTTATTGTAATTATTTTGCTTCACTGTCCAAAAAATTAATTACTGAGTTTGTAAATGTCAAATTTTAGTTTTTAAATATTTTCATCATTATAGTATAATTTATTAAAATATCTTCAACAAAAATATTTCGTTCATTTGAACGTTTATAATTTGGGGATTATATTATTTGTATTATTATTATTACTATTTTTACTATTATTATTATTATTATTATAATTATTATTATTATTGTTGTTGTTATTATTATTATTATTGATATTATTATTATCATTATTGATATTATTATTATTGATATTATTATTATCATTATTGTTATTGTTATTATTATTGTTATTATTATTATTTTAGGCATATATTCTTTTGAAAAAAGTAAAGAGCAAAAACTCTTGAAACACAATTTTTTGTGCTTGCGGTTATTAAAAGAAAGAAAGAAAGAAAAAAAATAGAAGAAGGGAAATATTTAAACTTTAAGCACAACTTTCAATGTTTCGAAAGAGAATGATTAAAGGCATTTATAATAGACGATAAATGGCACTTTGAGGTCTTTTGCCTCAACATTTTCTTATCTATTTGTCATGAGAAGTTGGGGGATAGAAGTTTCTGAGGTAAAACACTCTGGGGAGAAGGCCTTTAAATATTCACGGTCTCAACGTTCCAGGTGGGGTTTTACCAGGTATGTTTGTAAGATCGGAGACATAGAAGACTTGATATTGTGTTTTGTGTGTCTATATATATATATAGATGCAAAAAGAGAGAGACAGGGAATAACTCAAGTATAAAGGGAGTGGAGAATATGCATATTTGATACGAAATCGTCGTTGAAAATTGGTGAATAGAATATATACGTGTGTCCATCCATTTTCCTTAGTATTCGCACGTTGAGTATATGTATAGTCTCCATAAACGAGAATTACCCTCTTGTCTTAAATCACCCTCATGTAGGAGTCATCACCCTCTCACTGACCGTTGGACAAGAAAAGCAACCTATTCGCATTTCAGGATTAAAAAGACTCTTCTATTAAAACGCTTTTTGGATTATTTTGTAATTTATATACTTTTTTTTTTCTTCTTCTTCTTGAGAAGAGAAATCCCTGACCTACGTCTATAGTTTGTAGACCTTAATGTTGGAAAATCCGCGCACTTGAATACGTTATTAGCCATTAGACAAATAAAATGATATAGAGTCGTTACGTCATGTTTTGAAGATAGTCATCTGCTACATGTATCTTCTTACATGAATTTCTGGAAATTATAAACTTTTCTGCACGTGAGAAAAGAAAAGAACAAATATTCCTTTTGATTTTTATGTTCGAAAAACAGATTTTAAAAACTACATTATAACAGTATGATTTTAGAATTGATTCTCTAGCTTGAAAACAATTTCTTAAAAACTATTTTGAATATAGTTTTACAGTTTTCCGGAAAGTATCGAATATTGGTACTAAAGTGGATCAAATTGATGCGCCTAAAATCTGGATCCTTTATTTGATCCACATTTTTGGTCTCAATTCGTTATTGCCATTTGATACTTTTAGGTTAATAGTGATTCCCTACCACATTGCATTTTGATATACTTAGATTTGAATTCTCAATTTATTAATTTTGCACCTGAAGTCAACAAACACTTTCGATTTTATTCCAGGTTTGCCACGCAACCTATGAAAACATGGAAAAGTCAGAATAAAAGCGTGGCAACCCAGTATTCCAAATTCGTAAATTCCTGAATTTTTGAATTTTTGAATTTTACAATTTCTGATTTTCTGAATTTTTAATTTTTTAATTTTTTGGAACGAGAGCAAACTGTAAAATCCGGTGCATATGATACAATTGTTAAAGAACAATTACAGTTGGATCTTGAGCCAAAGCCAAGTGAAAGTCATTCACTATTTCAACAAGACTTAATTTTTTTGCACTTTATATATTTAATACGTTTAGAAATAATATTTTCCTCGTTAATTTTTTAGCATTCATGTGTGGAATTAGAGTAGAGACTTTTTATAAAACTATACGATTCTAAATTGCTTTATTTATTTACACCTTTTTTGCTGCCTCTCTCTCTCTCTCTCTCTGTAATGAAAGTAAATAATAAATAAAACTCCTAAGAGTTAAAGACTCGAATGTATGGAAACAATGTTAATAATCACCATATTGACGGTTATCAGTTTGTTATCGAAAAAAAGGAGATTAAATAACGACGTTTAGTACTCTATTGGACAATTTTTATGCTCCACAATGTAGAAGCTCTGCGATATATAAAAATACGTTCAGTTCAGTTTTCTTCATAATATTAGTGACTTTGGCTTATTTAGAAAAACATTCAAAGTGTTCTTGCGTCATTAGTGTTCCCCTCTTAGCCTCGTCAACAACTTCTTTTGCGCCTCTCTAATTTTTTCCAGCTTCATTTGTATTTTTAATTTTTATTCCGAGTATTTAAGGCAGAATTATGTCAAATTACTTTTTGATTTTTATTCCGAGTATTAAAGGCTTCTGGCAAATTATAGATTTTTAATTTTTATTCGGATTTAAGGCAGAAACATGCCAAATTACTGTTTTAATTTTTATTCCCAGTATTTGAGGCAAAATGTGCCAAATTACTTTTTTGTTTTTTGGATTTAGTTTTCTAAAATCACTAGAATCACCCAAAAATGTAAGTTTGGGACAATAATATTTTTTGGGAACAGTTGGAAATATTTCGACTATATGATAAGCAATAAAGAAAATTGACTCGATTTAATTTTTATTAATGCGTACAAAACACTTCCCTATTCTGTCTCTCTTTTATTAGCTTTTAATTTGAACACTTGCTTTTAATGTCTGGTATGTACACTTGTAAACAAAAAAAAACGGCGAATACATCATAGGAATGTTACACTCGGTAAAATGATCATTAACATAATAACGAATAATACGGAGAAACACATTTTTTTCTTTAATTTTTACTCGACTTTTCGATATAAATAGTACATTGTAAATAAGACGTCGACTTATTCTCGAATTTCAAAATATTTCAAAATTAATTCAATTTTCAGAGTTGCGTTTACATTTTTCCTAAGTTGATGAACTTGAAAGGATATTTTCGTTTAAAAATTTGTAAAATTTCTGCAGCAGGAACATAATCATTGTTGTCATTTAATAATTTCGATATTTATCACCTCAGTTAGTTTCGGAAGAGAATACTTTTGACATAAAAAACAGAACGGATCGAAACAGATCAGAACATATCAAAACAGATCAGAACAGATAAAAAAAGATTAGAACATAAAAGATCAGAACAGAACAGAACTGAAACATAAAGAAGATTTAAAACACAACTCCTGACAGCTTTTCTCTTCATTTTTTTTTTTGATTGCGAACAATAGTAATAGAGCATAACTAGCATATTGAGGTGCTTTGAATATTTGTACGCGCACCTAAAGAATATTATAGAGACATTAGGCGGACAAAAGAAAAGTTGTAATGTTTTGAGGGAATTGTAATAAAAATTGAAATGATATTGAAGCAAAGTGTTTCGTAACAATAAACTCGTAACTCGCGGAGTCATGCCAGACCGCACCTGCTTAAACTACTTAAATATCTATACGTAGTAGTTGCCTGGCATATATGCGCCTGCCAAACTAAATCCTCGTGCATTGGGTTATATGTATATGTATACTCCCTTTCGCTTTAGAGTTTGTTGTATGGTGCTTGGCGCGTTAAATCTCACGACAACGAATAACAACGACGATGATGATAAAATGATGACGATCAAACTTAACTTGCCTGTATGGATTATATTGTCTCCTCTCTTTTCAAACACGCATTCACGACTTTCCAAAGGCGACCTTAAACGGCCTTAACCCATAAGTATCGTAGATTTGTTAGTCAATTAGGCAGCGCGGTTATTTTATTCTCTCCTCGCGCATGAAGAGAACACAATTTTCTCGACTTTTGCGGAACTTTTTCAGATTTGTGTTTGTAGTTGTTGGTTTGGAACATTTGTGTTTGGGGTCTGCCTTTCTTTTAAGTAGATAGGAAAGTAGATGAGAAAATGAGTAAATAAATGATCTGTTCCATCAGCTAGGGCATAAATTTTGATATGCTTCTTTTAGGATCCTTGAGAATTTGGGTCTAATTCGGGTATTTTTTCAATTTTGCGACTTTAGTGCTTCTTGGTTGATATGCTTCGACTACTAGCACTTCTATTTGTAGTATTAACCCTCCTATTACCATTAAAACCCAAACGAATTTTTTACCAAAAACCCAAGGCGAAAAAAAGTTTTTTTTGTCCTTAGGAGAAATTTTGGTAAAAAATTCGTTTGGCTTTTGATGGTAATAGTAGGAGCGTTAATACTACAAGTAGAAGAAGTGCAACTAGCCAAAGCATATCAATCAAGAAGTACTAAAGTCGCAAAATTGAAAAAATACCCGAATTAGACCCAAATTCTCAAGGATCCTAAAAGAAGCATACGAAAATTTATGCCCTAGCTGATGGAACACAGCATTTATTTATTTATTTTCTCACTTATTTTCCTATCTATTTGAAAGAAAGGCAGACCCCAACTTTGAAAACCTACAATGAAAAGTATTAATCCGCGATGCTCTTTTGCCACATTACGAATCCATTAGTTTGATTTTCAATTGGGTCCCGCGCAGTATTATTCCCTCTTAACACTTTCATTGTTATTCAATAAATGGTTTCATGTTTCATAATTGTAATTTAACGAGAAGGGTTCACGAAAACGGAAACACGCATACAGACAATATACAGAGAAAGAAGCGAAAAATAAACACCTGTACTCCCCTAAATATTGTCATCGGTTTAAAATTTATAACCCTTTGTAATTTTTTATGGTTAGTTATTACACTTTCTCTAAGTTACTATATTCAAAGTATTATATATGTATACACGGATAATATATGAGGACCAATACTGTGTAATTACATGCGATATACCTAGTATTTTGTTTTCAAAAAAAGAGCAATAATATATATTTTTAAATTAAGAGACCCTCAATTTATTTGCTGAAGGGTTGCCATACGCAACCTGGAAAACTGAAAATGTCAGGGAATTTTGATCTAAATCCTGACAAAATTTGTTGTATTCTAATTGTATTTATTGTTGACATCTAATTTTAGTGAAAATTAGAAAAAATAGTTGATATTTAAAATTAATTAAATTTTTAAATAGTTGAATTTAAAATTTGCATTAGTAGATGGACTTTTGAAAAGATTTTCATTTTTAAATTTGTAAAATTTCAGTTTTAAATGAATTTGATTAGAAATTTTAAAAAAGAATTTTAAAAGAATTTTAAACAATGTTAATAATTCTCGTCGATATTTCAATTATCTTTATATATAATCAAATTTTTCTCCAAAATTAAATTAAGTATTAAAAATTTTTAATAAAATTCGTGGCAGAATTTCAATTATTTTTAGAAATTAAATATTTTTCTCTGAAATTCAATTATCTACAAAATGCATTAAAATTCGTGTCAGAATTTCAATTATTTTTACAAATAACAAAATTTTTTTCCGAAATTTAATTATTTTTGAAAAATTTCAATAAAATTCTTGTTAAAATTTCAATTATTTTTAATTTGCAATTTTCATCAAAATAAATTATTTTTTAAAGTAGTAAAATTCAATTATTTTAATTTTTATTTATTCTTAAATGAATGAAATTAGTTTAAAAATTTTAATTAAAAATCTTCGTAGAAATTTAATTACAAAACTTTGCGAAAATAGAAATATTTTCAATTTCTACTATTTTACAAAAATTTTATAATAGAATTCAATTATTTAAAACAAATTTTAATATAATTAGTCTCCAGAATTCAATTATTTTCAAAAGTAATAAATTCTTCGTAAAAATCAGGCTCAAAATTTTATATTATAAAAATAATTGATATTCTGCCAAAAATTTTATTAAAATTTTTTAACATAACTGAATTGCAGAAAGAAAATTTATTATTTATAAAGATAATTGAATTTTTGTAAATTTGTCAACATAATTGGATTTTTGCAAAAAATTATACTACTTTTGAAAATAATTGAATTCAAGAGACGAATTTTATTAAAATTTCTTTTTAAATAATTAAATTCTTTTGTTAAATTGTTTTTTAAACAGTAGACATTGAAAATAATTCAATTCTTTGAAGGATAAATAGAAAAATTGAATTTTTCGAAAATCCTAATTTCTATACAAAAAAAAATTAAATATTTATCTAAAAATCATGTTATTGTTGGTTTCGAACAATTTTCCATTTACAATAGTAAAAATTTTATTTCAAAAACCAGAAAAAATTCCGTCTTCTAACCTGGAAAACAAAAAAAAAATCAGAAGAATTAAAAAATCAAGCAAAAATCGTATCAATCCTTGAATGATCATTAATAATTTAATCGTATACAAAAAAAAATCAAAACAATATAATTTAATATTTTTTTTTGTTTGTTTGTTTTTATTTTTAGGAAAATAAAGAATGAAAAGTGGAGTGCAAAAAAAATGTGCCTGCGTATTTACGGAAATGTTGTGGAGGAATTTGTCAATTTACTCTCGCGATTGTAAATTATAAGTTTCACCTGGACAATATTTATAATATTTTGCTTTCACGCGGGGAAAAATTGGAGGCGATCTTATTTATTTCTTATGAACTGTTATAAATATTGTAAATTATTATTCAGGAAATCTCTTTGATTGCTTTTGAAACTGGAAAAATGATACTAGGGCGTACTTTGCTAATATAACGCGATACTCAAGCCCCAATAAAAATGACCTCGTTTCTGTCAAACGGAGGTTAAGTAACCACTATACCTACCGCGTTATACTTCCTTTCACTAAGAACGCGCAAGTATATATATGTGTATACAAACTTTTGTATATAAATGTATATTTACACACTTTTTTGTATATGTATATATTTACTTCTTTATTTTATTTATATATATATACAAATGTATTTATATTTATATGTATTTATATTTATATGTATTTGTATGTATTTTTATTTATATGTGTTTGTATGTATTTTTATTTATATGTGTTTGTATGTAATACTTGTACCTGTAGAAAAACTTGTTTGTGTTTGTTCTCTCATGCACAGAACTAGCGACACGTACATACGTAGACTGTGAAAATTCAGACACGGTTCGTTGCGATTGCCTGATACCAAGCACGTACCACACACGCACAATTAAATGAAAGAGACTTTCTTAATTACTGTCTTTAGTTGCTGCCGAAATTTTTGGAGAATAACGGAAATTTTAGGAGAGAATTAGATGTTCGTTGCTTGAATTTTGATGTTGTTCAGAAATTAAAACTCCTAGGAGACTAAAAACTTGTTACTAGCTTCCATAAGGATCCGTGTGATGCTAAAAATACTGTCTGTAATCCTGATTGTTAGGACGAGGAAACCAAATTGATCGGAGTGCTTCCAAAATTCTATGGAGTCACATCCTAAATTAATCGAGGAAGATGATGATCCGAATTGTATCGAAAAGTAGCATTCAAATTGTTGGCTGAAAATCTTTGTTGTAGCCTATTTGGTATGGGTCCCTAACAACATCTTCTTCCATCATAAACATTGAAGTAGCATTCAAATTGTTGGGTAAAAATCTTTGTTGTAGACTATTTGGTATGGTATCCTAACATCTTCTTCTTCTTCTACCATCATCAACATTGAAGTAGCATTCAAATTGTTGGCTAAAATCTTTGTTGTAACCTTTCTGGTATGGATCCCTAACATCTTCTTCTTCTTCTACCATCATCAACATTAAAGTACTATTCAAATTGTTGGCTAAAATCTTTGTTGTAGCCTATTTGGTATGGGTCCCTAACAACATCTTCTTCCATCATAAACATTGAAGTAGCATTCAAATTGTTAGGTAAAAATCTTTGTTGTAGACTATTTGGTATGGTATCCTAACATCTTCTTCTTCTTCTACCATCATCAACATTAAAGTAACATTCAAATTGTCGGCTAAAATCTTTGTTGCAACCTTTCTGGTATGGATCCCTAACATCTTCTTCTACTTCTTCCATCATCATTATTAGCATTAACCAAGTTTCCAACAACAAAACTGCCTTTTTTCTGTTTTGATTCAGCTATGTCATGATGGAAATGCAACGTTTTCGTGTCAAGTATAATAACTGTAGGCGAAAAACGATTTCTCAGATCCCCAAAGATGGTTAAAGGTGTGTATTTGTGTGTATTAGTCGCGTATCGCTTGGGGAATTCGGAAATCGTCGTTTCTGGAATGTGGCTTGTGTGTGAGCTTCTGCAAAGTGGTCGCAGATAAACAAGCGCATGAACGGCAAACATGATCATGCTCACCGTATGCACAAACTCGCTCCTTCATCTCAGAAATGTGAAACACAGCAAATTTTCTCAGAAAGCAAACTACATCCTCGGAATTTATCGTCGTGGGAGAAAGATAATTTTACCAATGAGAAACAAAAAAAAACTTGATACAACAAAAATAAAACTTGACAAAAACATCAAAATTGATTAGTAACAAAAAGGGAATTAAATTGTTGATTAATTTTGCCGAACTATACTTGTTCTTTGTGGGGGGAATTTGAGAAGCACTGGTTACATAATGAACTACTTTCTTTGACCCTATTTTTGTCCCGTTAGATAAAAAGAAGAAAAAAAGAATATTCTGACATAATTCTCATTGTTTTTGGACTTTATTTTGAAAAGAGAACAATTTCAGAATCACGCAATGCTCTATTTAACTCTTTATGGTGTTTTCGTAAATAAGTGCACGACCGAGCGAAAGCTATATAACGATTCATTGCGACACGACGCAACCTCGAATTAAATTTTTTAACAAGAATTTCTTTTTCAAGATGTATCACACGATCGCAGAGAAGAGGACAATGATATTGCGACCCAAAAAGAAAAGCCATCGTGTAATATTTTTCAAATTGCTCTCAAAGTTCTAAATGGTTTCCCTTAATATGTCCTAAATATTGTCTGTCATTTGGAATTTGGAATATGGAGAAATAAATTGATTTCAACTTGACGCTCGCGAGACTTTCGAAAGGAGAAAATCTTTATTCGCATCATAGAATTTCTTTAGAATTATATGCACTGGTTGAAGTGCAATTGATTTAACATAGGCGAAATAGGCAAAGTAAAGGAAATTCGTGTATATATACGAGAACAACGGTATGGCGAGCTCCATTGAGTGTAAAGGCAGCTATAACGGTTTCCGGGCAAGGATGTGGCACAGCCTACATACCTTCGGCACACCAAGTAGGAGAAAAAGAAGGATGAAGAGTGAGAAGGGGGCTTAGAGGAGAAAGATAAAGAGAGAGAAAAAAAATTCAGAGACCTACACACACATACAGAGGAAGCACTACTGGTTCGAAGACACCTATATAGAAGACACCTTACCTCTCTTCCCCCCTCGACGCCCCCGATTATTGTGCTTCTCTTTTTCGAATTTTTCTCTTTTAAGGAACATTTTTATTCTTCTCAATTCGAATTTTCCACTAATGAGGAAATACTCTCAATTTAGTGATTTGGTTTAATTAGGTTTTTATTCAGAACTGTGTTCATTAGGTTTAATATTGTTTTTCAACTGTTCTAAATGGGAGTGTTGACAAAACAATCTTACGTACTGATTTTGTGCTTCAAAATTTTCAATAGTAAAACTAGAAAATGGTATTTTTTTGTTACTTAATTTAATCCTATGAATGTATCAACTGTTAATATGGTAATAGTAAAGATTCGTACGGACTATACTAATTTTTTGTACTACTTTGTCAAAAGGCGATACGTTCGTACGAGTAAATAACCTCAAAACATAGTTTTCCCTATGCTTCAAATGAATCAAAAGGTTAATGTTTAGGAAAAATGGGTAATTTTTAGGATTTTTAATATAATTTCTATAAAAAAATAACAATTATCACCCCTTCGACAAATAACTGAATTTTGAAATTTTGTATTAAGCATAAAATTTTCCTTTTAAATGGCTAATTATTTTGGGAGAAAAAATATTTATATTAAAAAAAAAAATGTAAATAAGGCTTGCCACGTGTAAACCTGAAAACTTAGAAATGCCAGGGAATTTCATAAAAATTAAAAAAACCTGGAAAATTGTTGTTTTCAAATTTTTTAAATATTTTTGAAATCCAATTTTACTTGAATATTTTGAAATTAATTCGAATTTTCGAAACAGTTGCGTTTACGATTTTCATAATGAAGGGAACTTGAAGAGATTTTCATTAAAAATTTTGTAAAATTTCTATTTTAAATAAATTAGAAAATTTAAAAATCGAAATATAGAACAAAAAATTAGTAATTAAAATTCTTTGGAAATTAGTTAAATTTTTTAATATGTATTTAATGGGGTTTTGAAAATAATTTATTTATAGATGAATTTTAGTTAAAAAGGCAAATATTATTTTTAAAAGTAGTAAAATTCTTTTCAGAAATTCAAGTAATTTAATTATTTTATTTATTTATTACTCAAAGGCTTAAATTACAAAAATTCCATTTTTTTAAGAATAATTTTTAATTTAATTAAATTCAAAAATTAGTCAAAATTCAATTATTTTCAATGTTTACTATTTTAATATAATTTCACAAAAGAATTTAATTATTGAAAACGAATTTTAGTAAAATTATATCTCAAAATTTAATAATTTTCGAAAGTAATAAACTTTTTGCAAAAATCAAATTATGTTGCAAAATTTACAAAAATTTTAGTCAATATTTCAATTACTTTTATAAATAATACAATTTTTCGCACTGAAAATCAAGTATTTGGAAAAATTTTAAATAAAAAACTTGGCGGAAAAATGTAGTTCTGGTAAAGAATTTTATCAACAAATCTTTCAAATAATAGAATTCTTTCGACGAATTTTAATAAAATTCTAAAGAATAATTACATTTTTGTAGAAATCCGATTATTGTACTAAAAATAATTGAAATTCTGCAATAATTGTTTGAAATTTTTTTTTAAATAATCGAATGTTCGATTGGAATATTATAAAAAAATTTTGTTTAATAATTGAATTTTTTGACTATAAAAATAAATATTGTATTAAATAATTGAATATGTCTTAAAATTGTACTTTCATAACGAATTTTATCGAAATTTTTTTAAATATTTGAATTTTCATTACGAATTTTATCAACACTTTTTTAAATATTCGAATTCTCTTAAATTTGAATAAAATTTTTAGGAAAAAATTTATTTTTCAAGAAATTTGCCAAAAATTTCACATATATTTTAAAAATAATTGAAATTCTGCCAAGAATTTTAATAAAATTTTTCAAAAATGTTTGAATATCGAAGAAAAAATTTATTATTTTTAAAAGTAATTGAAAATTGACAAGAATTTTTGTAAATTTTTTGTAACCTAAATAAATTTTTTCAAAGAATTATATTAGTTTTTAAAAATAATAATTGAATTGTTGAGACGAATTTTATTAAAATTTCTTTTTAACTAATTGCACTTTTTTGTTAAAAAAAGAATTTGTTAAAGAAAGGAGGTCGAAAAATTAAAAAAACAAAAAATTTATAATTTAAAGAATGGGAACATTATTAGTAAACAATTAAAATATTGCATATTAATAAGGAGAAGAAGAAAACAATGCGCATTTTTCGACTTCTTTTTTTTCTTTGCATTTAGTTTTGGTTTCCTTGATTTGTTTAATAAAAATAAATTTACATTACAAATGAGTATATCGAAGTTGAGTTGAAAAGTTTATTCCAGTCTTTCAGAGCCAAAGATAGCAATGTCAAGTAAAAATGTCATCATTTATCGCTGCACCCTCGATTATTTTAAACGTTAAAATTTCTAAATTTAGTCAACGATGCATTGAATTTGAAACAGCGAGATGTCTCAAAATAAGTTTCATCGGTCACACACATTCTCCAGAGATTTCAATTTTTTATTCGTTTTTTATTTAATTTATATATGAAGAAAAAAAGAAAAATTCCATCATTTATTGTGGGCAGTTATAATTAATGTAATTAAATAAAAATACTAATAATATACTCTCTCTCTCTCTCTCTCTCTCTCTCTCTAAATTTGAATTAGTAAAAATGTTTACTAATTTGAATTAGTGACTGACGAAATAATTCGCTTTTGAATTAGTAAAATTTACTAATAAATAGTCATTTTTACTCATCTATTAGTAAAGTTTACTAATAAATAGTCATTTTTACTCATCTATTAGTAAAATTTACTAATAAATAGTCATTTTTACTAATTTGTTAGTAAAATTTACTAATTCAAAAGCAAAAAGTCAGTCATTAATTTGAATTAGTAACTATTTTTACTAATTCAAATTTAGATTATTATTATTAAAAGAAGGCCGTATAAGGCCTTGTAAAATTTTTTACACCAAAATTATTATTATTATTATTATTATTATATATTTCTATTATTATTATTATTATTATTATTATTATTATTATTATTATTATTATTATCAGTATTACACTAAAAAAAATTTATTTGATTCAAATAACTGATTATTTGATTATTATTAAATAAATATTTACTTGAACAAAATAATTTTTATTTGAATCAATTAAATAATATTTGCTTTAAATAAAAATTATTTGATTCAAGTAAATATTTATTTGATAATAGTCAAATAATCGGTTATTTGAATCAAATAATTTTTTTTCAGTGTATTATCTATTTTTATTGTTGTTAGTTTTTATTTATTATTATTATATATTTCTATTATTATTATTATTATTATTAGTTTTTTTCCATTTTGACGTAAATTTTGCTAAAAAGTACCAATTTTTACTAATTTTCAAAATTATCGCGAAAAAAATCGTTTTCTAAAATAGTTACCATGCAAGAATTTTGATACTTCTTTTTTTTGGTCTTGATTTGACAAAAAACCGAGTATTATACGAAACCCTGTAGTAGTTCCAGGTGAAGCTTCCTTCCGTAATAATAATGAAAAGTGAATGAAAAAAAAATTCCCGATATAAAATTATTGTTCGAATTGGATAACTCGTGGGCTGGTTTTTATTGTATAATAATAATAATAATAATTTTTTTTTTGGGGGTGAGTTTGGTATATAGACACATGGAGAGCGAGCGCACACACGGGAGAGTGATAAGGGGGAGGATTTTGTGTTCACGTTACGTTTAGATTTGTTCAACGTAGGCGGACACTTTTGTATCAATACACCTACGTAACAACTGCTACACATATTATTACACCTAGATAGATAAATTCAATGTTCTTTTTTTTTTTTTTTTCTTATTTTTATTTTCACATACCGCTGACGTAAGTTCCGTATCGCGCACAACCCGTTACTGCTCTCACTTTAATATACGCACATGTATATACAATACTTTGTGCTCATATATACAAATAGGCTTTCAAACAATTTTTAAATATACTTTTTTTGTTGTTCGAAATAACTTTTTGTATAACTTTCAGAAATTATTAATTTGCATTAATTACACTCTTTGAATTTGAATTAGTTTTGTTTCCTTTTCGTCGTAAAGTACGTAAAGTACCAAATAATTCTTCTTTCAACTTTTATTTTTTGGTAAAAGAATTTAGTAAAAATCTTTATTAATTTAAATTAGTGACTGACTTTTTGCTTTCTGAATATAGGTAAATTTTACTAAAAAAAAATTAGTGGAAATCTTTACTAATTTGAATTTGATTTTTTTGCTTTTGAATTAGTAATGTTTACTAAAAAATTAGTAAGAATCTTTACTAATTTGAATTTGATTTTTTGCTTTTGAATTTGTAATGTTTGTTCAAAAATTAGTAGAAATATTTATTAGTAAAATTTACTGATTCAAAAGCAGTCATTCAAATTGGTATTAAGATTTTTACTAATTCTTTGAGGGCAGATGATAATTAACAGTAAATTTTTCATGAATCCAGAAAAAAATTAATTTTTGAGGCAAACTTCCGTTTGTTGGTATCAAACATTTTTGTTTGTTCTGCCCAAGAAGGTTAAGAAGCAAACGGTTTTTTTTTGTTTACTTGGTAGTTGGACTAGACGAAAACGAAACAAAGTTGAAAATTTTGGTTACAATGAAAATTTGGTTTGACACCGAAAAAATGGTTAAGTTAGTGGAAAATATTTGGTTAATTCTTTTAAAACTTTAGGGAAATGTTGGAAACTCTTTGTTCCAACCGATTTAGGAAAATTTGACAAAATAATTTTCTGTTTAATTTTGATAGTGAAATAGGTTTCGTTAATTCCGAATTTTTAAATGTTTAGGGGGCATTCGGACAAGGTGATTGATTAATTAAATAAAAGTTTGTTCCTTTCTTTCTTTGGGGTGTTTTTTTTATCAATGAGAGTATTTTGTCTTATTCGCGTTTCGCCTGCGCTGATGCAGAAGTGGAATTTCCTTTCAATAACAATAGTGTATTTTCTATAATTAAAAGTTCATTCGTCTCTGATGGTTTTTCTCTGCATCGAATGAGAGAATCAGTGGACAGGATGAGTGCGTCTTTTATATGTACATATGCTCTTGTATCTTTTTTGGTGAGTCAAGGTCGACCTCTTTGAGTCAGAAGCGACATAATCGAGAGAGAGAGAGAGAGAGAGAGAGAGAGAGAGAGAGAGAGAGAGAGAGAGAGAGAGAGAGAAAATAAGAAAAGAGAGAGAGAGAAAAAGAAAAAAACAGAGAGACTTGTTTCAAACAAGTGTGTGTACAGCACATCATCCTCTTCTTCAAACATTTCTTTGTCACAAAACCCTTTCTGCCACATTTAATCAATTTTATCCAAATTATACTCGATTTCTTCCTTTCTCGCAAACATTGAATATTTTTAATTACTAAAAAAAAATACTATATTCCCGGTGACGAAGAAACGAATCAGAAAGAATTGTCATCTTTTAATAGATCCGAAATAATTCTCTCTCTCTTTCTTTCATTCTCGATAAAAAAAATATCTATATAATAAATGTGTTTTGGCTGAAAAACATAAAGTGTTTGGAATTTGAAATCGAGTGGATTAGAATACGAAAAATATTCCGAAGGTCAGAACTATAAACCAAAAAAAAACGAGAGGAGAAGAAGAAAAAATGTTTTGGATAAGAGACGAAAAATCGTTGAAAATTAATCATGTACGGAAAAAAAATTAATTACTGCTCGAAACGTAGGGAACAAATTCTTCATTTCGATTTGATTAAGAAATTATTTATTTTTTTACAAAAGTAATTTTAATTTTTAGTATTTTTTCAGTAATTTTAACATTGTCTAAAATTTAGTTTTTAGAAGTCTAATAGTTAACAGTAATTTTAACATTGTCCAAAATTTAGTTTTTAGAAATTCCAAAAAGGAACGAATTGTATATATAATAGGAAGAACGTAATTTGTATGACGCTCCGAAGAATAAGAATTTTGGGTTATGTTCATATACTCTTTTGGCATCAACTCTCGAGAAGTCGTCATTAAAGGAATTATTTTTAAAACAATAAAATCTATGTTTCTACAAAGTAATTTTTGCCTTTTTTTCTTTCTGAAAATTGAATTTAAAATATATAAATATATTGCGCGCATCTACAGTCTGCTGTCATATATAAACGAGAGCATGTTCTCATTTCTGCAAGTGAAATAATGAGATTTCTAGGTAAACATTTCAACTAAAGGAATCTATATTTATTATATTTTATAACACCAGCATTTTCCAAGTTTTTGTTCCCTATTTTTCTGAAATTGGCAAAAAAAAATTTAATTCACCTAACTTGTATTATGAAACTGAAGTTTTAGAAACGAAAACAAAAAAAATAATGCTGAGGTATTTTTATTTTCGATTGTACATTATGTTATTTTTTTTTAATAATTGTATCCTTAGTGGTAACTAATTTCTTAAAAATCAAGGCCAAATGAAAATTAGAGATGAATTTAATTTTAAATTTAAATTCTTTTTTTATTTTTCGTCTGTAAAAACGTGACGGATTTTGGCTTCGCGTTGTATTTAGAAACAAAAGAACTCTAAATCGAATGTATTTGAAAAATAATTTTCTTTTAACGGTTTTTTTTTATGTGCAAATGATTCTAGGATTTAAAATATTTTTTCACAAAAAAAATTCATAGTTTTCTGGAAAGCATCAAGTTGACACTAAAGTGGATCAAATTGATGCGCCAAAAATCTGGATCAATTTTTTATTTGATCCACATTTTGGGTCTTAACAGTTTTCTCGAAAGTGTTAAAGTGACACTAAAGTGAATCAAATTGATGCAATAAAAATGTGGATCAACTTTTTTTGTATTTGATCCAGATTTTTTTGGTATTAATTCGTTGCCATATTTGATATACTTTTCAGTTATATACGAGTGTTTTGATGATTTTTCTAAATAATTTTTACAGGATTTTTCGTTTCTTTTCTGTAAAACAAAAAAAAAATTAATAACGACAAACGCCTACGTATTTGCTTTCAATTTCTGGAAAATTTATTTTACCTCTTGTTCATATATATGTTATAAACGTAAATGACTGTGTTTTATATTTAAAGTTCAAATAAATGGGTGTATATATAGTTTTCCTATCTGAACCGGAATTGAGATATCTTTTAGATTGATTAACATAGACGAGAATTGGATTTGCGAATGTATAATTAATACTTGTTATTTTTTTTTCTAATAACTTTTATGACAAGAGTTCCATTTACTTGTAATGTACTATATATATAGTGTTTAATTATCATTACTGCGTGGCATTTAATCTTGAAATGTAATTTTACTCGAATAGTTCGAAATTCAGTTATTCAATTATTCAAGTATTCAAGTATTCAATTATTTGGAAGAGTTGCATTTGCAACTTGAACTGAATTGAAATTGACGAACTTGAAAAGATTTTCGTTTGAAATTATTTGTAAGCCTGGAATTTTAAATGTATTTAATTAGAAATTTTTAAAATCGAACTTGAAATGATTTTCTTTTGAAATTTTGTAAAACTGCAACTTTAAATGTAATTAATTAGAAATTTGAAAAGATTTTAATTTGAAATTTTGTAAAACTGCAACTTTAAATGTAATTAATTAGAAATTTGAAAAGATTTTAATTTGAAATTTTGTAAAACTTAAATTTTAAATGTATTTAATTAGAAATTTGAAAAATTGAACTCGAAAAGACTTTCAATTTGAAATTTTGTAAAACTGCAACTTTAAATGTATTTAATTAAAAATTTTTAAAAGTCGAACTTGAAATGATTTTCGTTTGAAATTTTATGAAACTTCAATTTTAAATGTATTTAATTAGAAATTTAAAAAATGGAAATTTTAAAATTCGAAATTTAGAAGAATTTTTAGAACTTTTAGAATTTTTAACCATTGGCAATTTTTGGAAAAGTGTCTTGTTTTTTTTTATTTTCTCTATTTAAGTTTTCATTGAATGCAAATTGTGTATGGCTGTTAGTAATAACAACCGTTTCGCGGATTCATAATCGCAACGACATCGTTCTCGAGTTGTAAACAGACTTCACCATCGATGTCATTCTACTCTTCTCTTGTAATGTAGGTTACTATTGCAACGGCCTTTGAAGAAGTCTCCACGTTCGTGTTGTTTCTTTTAAAGAAGGTCGTAACCCGAACTAACTTTTCTCTCATTTCATCTCTCTCTATCGTCGTGAATAAATCACGTTAAATTAATTTCTTTCTTCTCCATTTTTTTAATTCCCCACTTTTCTCTCTAAAAAAAGATTAAAAAAGATAAAAAAGAAGATAAGTTTAAAAATTATTATTTTTATTAATAAATATTAATAAATATTAATAAATATTAATAAATTATTATTACAGTATAGAAACTACTATTAGAATTTATTATTTACTAATTTTTTTTCCAACTAAAGGCTAAATTAATATCCCAAAAAGTGGAAAATCGGAATAGATCCTTGTTTAGAAGCCCCACATTTAAAAATAGTATTTTAATTATCATTCAATGTGAATGTGGTTTAAAAATTTGCAATAAAAATTTTTACAGAATAATTTTCCGTAAAACATGTGACTAGAAGTGCGGTTAATGGTTTGAGAGGAAATTTTCCTTGTTTAAAAGGTAGTAATAAAATATTATCGCCTCTGTATATATATATATTTATAACTGACAAGATGCCTCAACTTGTTATAAATGGTACAAGGCTGTCATAAATTGATTCATTTCCATAGTTAGAGAAAAAATGCAACGGATTTTTAAGAAGGAGAAATTATTTATAATATATAGAATAGAAAGAGTTTATTTTATTTTGTTAATTAATCGTCAATGTCTTTTTCTTTGTTTCAGGTGAGTTCTCAATTTTCATTCTCGTGTGATCGTCACGTGAGTAAATAAAAATTCTGAGATTAGAAAAAATGTTAATTTGGAAAAGAAATATTTAGAAAAGGGTAAAAAATTAAGAAGTATTATATGTTTACGCTGTTAATATACTTAAAAGTATCAAATGGCAACGATAGCAAAAATGTGGATTATAAAAAAATTGATCAAGGCTTTTGGCATCAATTGAATATTTATTTGATTAGAAGCATTTGTATAGTAAATTCTACCATACATGTAAAAGTTTGTCTATAGTACAAAATATATTTAAAACGTTTCTGACCAATTTTCGTAAACGAACCGTTTTCTCTGATTAAACGAACATTTATTGTCAAAGATCAGGGATTCACATTGATCTTGATTGTGTACTTTATAAAAGTGGAAAATACAATAGCGTTCGGTCCTTCTTTTGTATGACACGAAATAGTTTTTTTTTCTTTTCTTTTTTTTTTGTTAATTTCCGCTTTTTTCCCTCCCGTTATCTATACATATAGGAGTTCTGTGTAAAATTGACTTTATTTCAATTGAACGTTCACGGTGTATGGAAATCTGCAATTACTTTGTATTTTCACATTTAAGTGAGGCATTACATTTATGTATGTATCGTGCTTATATATATAGACTGCAGGCATAGTCGCGCTCTTATCGCATTAGCCTTTTATGCAATATGGGAAAATGTAGCGCTTTAGAACTAACGACGAAACAATAAATTACGATTGCTTGTCTCTATGTGGCGGAAAAAAAGGAATTGAAGAAATAATACACATTTGAGAGAAATATGTATTATGAATTTTCCTTAAATGTTATGTTATTTTTGTCATTGTCGCGTCTTTTAAAGAAAGGAATTATTTTTCACTCAAACACTTTTTTTTATCAACTTTTTTTTATGAATTTTTTATCAAATCTAATTTTACTTAAGTATTCAATTCAGTTATTTTCAAAAGGAATATAATTCTATGCAAAAATTTCATTATGTTTGGAAAAATTGGCAATTTACAAAAATTCTTGTCAAAATTCAAAATTTTTATTTCAATTTTAAATTGTCTTTTTGAATCCTAATAAAATTTTTCTCCGAAATTCAATTATTTTAAATATACAAAATTTTCATCAAATTTCTCGAAAAATGAAATTATTCTTAACATTTTTTTAAAATTTGTCTCTTAACAATAAATAATAATAATATTAGTTTTGTTTAATAATAAAAAACTAAATAATCAAATTTCGATAAAATTCATTATGAAAATTCAATTTTTACAAACGTTCAATTATTATTTAATAAATTGTTTATTTTTATAGTTAAATAATTAATTTCTTGTAGAATTTTCTAATAAATATTGATTTAAAAATAAATTTCAGTTACAATTTTCGATTATAATTGAATATTATATTAAAAAATTGTTATTAGAAAATTCTACGAGAATTCATGTATTTAACTCTAAAAACAAACCTTTTTTTTAAATATTTAAACTTTATCGACAAATTTTCAAATAATTGAATTCTTTACAAAATTTTAATAAATTTTTTTTTAAATAATTGCATTTTTCAATAAATTTGATGAAAATTTTGAATATGAAAAATAATTGAAATTCTGACAAGAGTTTTATTAAAATTTTTTCAGAAAAATCTTCATTTTGGAGAAAAAATTTATTATATTAGTAATGTTTAATAATAAAAAACGAAATATAATTAAATTTTGATAAAATTTATTACTAAAATTCAATTTTTACAAACATTTAATTATTATTTAATAAATTGTTTATTTTTCAAGTTAAATAATTGATTTCTTGTAGAATTTTCTAATAAATATTGTTTTAAAAATAAATTTCAGTTACAATTTTAGATTATAATTGAATATTGTATTAAAAAATTGTTATTAGAAAATTCTACGAGAATTCAAATATTTAACTCTAAAAACAAACATTTTATCAAATAATTCTTTATCAACAAATTTTCAAATAATTGAATTCTTTACAAAATTTTAATAACATTTTTTTTAAATAATTCCATTTTTCGAGAAATTTGATGAAAATTTTGTATATTAAAAATAATTGATATTCTGACAAGAATTTTATTAAAAATTTTCAGAAATATTTGAATTTCGGAGAAAAATTTTATTATACATTTCATTTATAAAGATAATTTAAATTTTGACTGGAATTTTTTGTAATTTTGGAACATAATTGGATTTTTTGCGAAGAATTACGTTAGCTTTGAAAATAATCGAATTCTTGAAACTAATTTTATTAAAATTTCTTTTTAAATAATTGAATTGTTGTGTGAAATTTTATTGAAATAGTAGACATTGAAAATAATTGAAGTTTGAGAATGTTTTGAAATTAACTAAATTTCTACGAAGATGTTATTAAAATTATTTTTTTAAAAATTGAATTGTCACATAAGAAATTATTTGGAATTTGAAAATAATTGAATTCTTTGAGAAATAAATAATAAAAGATAAAAAAAATATTTGAATATTTGAAAATCTTAATTTCTATCTGAAAAAATAATAATAATTAAATATTTATCGAAAAATGAAGTTATTGATGTTTTACAATAATTTTCTAAATAATAATAAATATAGTTTTAAAAACCTGTGAAAATTCTGCTTTTTAACCTGGAAAACCTGGAAAATTCAGAAAATTTGAAAAAAGGGTAAAAGCGTTACAACCCTGAAGAAGGAGCTTTAAAGAAGAGTTTTAAGAAAAGTGTTTTAAAAAAGTGTTTAATAAACGATTTTAAAAAACGATTTTGATAAACGATTTTGAAAGATGATTTTAAAAACGATTTTGAAAAACGATTTTAATAAACGATTTTGAAAAACGAATTTTTAAAAACATTTTTGAAAAACGTGTTTTAAAAGCGATTTTGAAAAAGGAGTTAAAAAACGAGTTAAAAACAAATTAAAAAACGAATTTAAAAAACGAGTTTATAAAAAAACCGTGACAAATGATTGTTTGAAAAAAAAATAAAGCTACATGCGCGCAATTCTTTTATTCATTTCCGGCATTTTAAAGGTGAAGAAAAAAAAACAGAACTCGACCTGCAATATTGTAGTATAGTTAACGATATATCTCGCATGCGCTGGCAAACATTATTAAGCTTCGCGGTCCTTTGGTGTCGAGGTTGAGCGCGCGGGCGTTATTTAGTAAAATTGTCCCTGTATTCGTTTATGTGTGTGTGTGTCTCTCTAAATGGAAGGGGCAATCCAAGTATAAGAGGAAGACATCACGTGATAGAGACTCGCGGATATATAAGCAGACCGGATCGAGACTGAAATCAGCCACTCACCAACTGGCTCCAACGATAGCAAGTAAGCAACACGTGCCACTCACTTGCGCTACTTGCTTCTTGTCTCAAACAATTTCTCACCAAATCCATATTGTGCACTATGGATACAGTAACTAATCAGGAATCTTGATTTTTGATCCTGATTTTTAAACCTGATTTTTAATTCTGATTTTGAATTCTGATTTTGGTATTTGTCAAACCTCAATTCCGGAAAGTGAGATTACTTCCGGTGCAAGAAGAAAAAAAAAAGAATTTCATTGAGGCAGGTCATGAAAGAATTTGTGATGAGGAAGAGAAAGAAGGAAAGAGAGACAGAGACCCCTCTTTTGTTGAGAGGCAGGGGAAACATTGCCTCCTGGCAACAAGACGAGAATGGAAAAATCAAGTGCGATTCACATGCATTGTAAATAATGCACACGTCACGTATATATCAAGAGTCAACCTTGTAGGAGACAAAAATTCAGTTCATTGTTCGTATACACATCATCATCATCATCATTTTCTCCGAAGCATCCTCCTTGTAAACATGTTTACAATTTTCGCCGTCCGTTGTGACTTTGTCACTCCCACTTTTGATCTTTATTTCTTCCGAATTCGTTCGTAAAAGTCGGTAACCTTAAGGAACTGCGTTTGAAAAAAAGTGGTATCCTTAAGGAACTGCGTTTGAAAGAATCGGTATCGTTAGGGAACTCTTCCAAAAATCCTTTTTCTTAAGGTAGTAGTGTTCGAAAATCCTCAACCTTAAGGTAGTACAGTTTGAAAATCCCTAATCTTTGGGTATAGTACTGTTCGAAAATCCTTAACCTCAAGGTAATACAGTTGAAAGATCGTCAAACTTATTGTTCTGAATTCGTTGCTACATTAAGGTAACAATCGTATAAGCTAACCTTCAGGTTGTAACAACCTTTCTTCCCAAAGATCTCATATTTTTACAAAAATGTTTCACCTTTGGTAAATGTTGGACGACGGTCAAGCTTTGGACCAAAGGTCAAGCATTTTTGCAAAACATTTTTGTGGAACATTTTTGAAAGCTGATTTTTCGAAATAACAGTTAGTTGTTTGCATATATATTAAAAGAAAACTTTGTTTCAATATCGGACATTGACACCTAAAGCGGTTGGTGAATTTTTCACGCGAGACTTATTAGCAATGATGATTGTGAATTAGTGGGTACGACCTAGACACGATCATTGAATCTTCTTGTGTGGTGTGGTTTAATTATAAGAGGCGCGCGTTGGCCCAAATTCTAATTCTAAAATAAAAGAGACGATGTTGCACAATCGTCAAGTTGATGTTTAGTTGTTGCGTAGTCAATGACAAATAAGAAGAATGAGGAGGAGCGTCTGAAGCTGAGAGAGTGAGAGAGAGGATACGTAATAGTATCTCCAATATAAAGAGAGAAATATATACTTCATTGTTTGTGGCCTTGCTCGCTTTTATAATACCAGCACTGACATATCACTCTGCTAATGTAACCATAAACAGCTTTTTAATTTTTCTTCTTTTCCGCCTTATCTCTTTATATGTGTAGATGTAATCGCTGTGCTTGATACTGACTTTGTTGGATGTTTCTTTTGTAACATAATAATCATCATGAGACGCGGTAAATTGTAAACATTTTCGTTTTGAAGAGGGATTTTGTGTTGCATGTTGTCTATCAATCGGTACATTTCGTTGCATATTGTGACATTGTTCCATATTGTTACATATTGTTACATATTGTCACATATTGTTACATATTGTCCCATATTGTTAAATATTGTCATATATTGTTAAATATTGTTATAATTTGTCACATATTGTTACATATTGTCACATATTTAACAATATTATCACATATGCTTGATAAAAATTAGAAAAAAGCGCTTGCAGATTATTCGTGGTAAAAATTGGTATAATGACAGACTAACGGTTTGGGAAACAAGAATGAATCAGTGGCTATTCAAACAGAAATTTATATATATATATATATATATATATATATATATTTGAAAGAAATTCTAAATATCCACAAGACACGGCTGTTAAGAGGCTCCGAGTTTTGTAAGGTTCGGTTAAAAATAGGGCACAACAAACTTTAAAGAACGGTACATTGCTGTCTGAAATTCGTTTCATATTCATATAACACTAAAATAAATCGGTAGCATTCCAGAGGACTTGAAAAATTTTGTTTAGAAGAAATTCTATCGTGGCATTAAAAGATATTTAAATCCTATGGTGTTGATAATTCTCGAGTAGTATTTATACTTGAAATGCTACTTAAAAGAAGCCACTAAAAAAGCTACTAAGAAAGCTACTAGTCTTGAATGATGCCAATAAATCTGTATGGTACGAATATCAAACATACAAACAACTTAGTGGCATTTAATACCGAATTCAATATTTAACAACCACGTTTAATTTTAATAGCATCATTAACTATAGAGTGTAAAACAAAGCTTCTAAAATTAGAGACGATTAAAAAAATAAAATACGAAAAAAAAGTGTTAAAATAGAACCGAAAATACTTCCAAAAATTGATACTAGAGTATCTTTCTTCTTACACCGGACTATGCAATAAATATTTCAATTTCTAAATTTTATTAAACTCCATTAGCATTAAACGGTATTTTAATTTTATGCGGTAACAAATGAAAAGCTACAGTATCGAATTCTTTTATTCACATTTTATTCTTTTATTTTTACATTAAGAGAAAAACAATTTAAATTTTTTATCAAATACATCAAAAAAACAAAAATTGATGTCAATATTAATTTTTGTATTGTCAATATTAATTGCCGTATTCTTCGCAATAAAGGGAATAAATTACAGTCTGTTTAAAAGTCTGTTTAAAAAAGCAGACTTTTCGAAAAAGCAAAAAGAAAAATTGACTTTATAATGCGATTATATTCTAAAGTCAGACATGACGAGATGGTAAAGTTGGATAAAATAATGTTCATTAAAGCATTAATTAACAAGATTTTCCATTTCTAATTATATACACTACTTGGACTTACAGTGGGGCTCCCCTTATATATATATGTACACTAATTATTAACTTTTAAACCAATGCTTCTCTTTGTCTAAATAAATTTCCCACAAATCATCAATGTTGCAATGTTAACAACATATTTCGTAAGCATATATACGTATGCGCGAGAAGTAACGTACTCATATAATTTGAAAAATAACAAAAATTCGAATCTTTACATATAATATATTCAATATCATATTCTACTGTTTGTCTTCATATTGTGTTCATCAATATTTAATTAGTGTTTGAATATTAATTGAATTGTTAACTAACATTTTTCTCTTCTTTATCGTAATTGTATAATAATAATAATAATAGTAATAATAATTTTTCTCTTTTCTCTCGTGGAAGAAAAAAAATATTGTTTTCTTTGCGGGGGATATAATAAATCTGTATTTTTACCGTAACCCTTAATAGAAAAATAATAATAATAATAATAATTATGATAATAATAATAATAATGATAATAATAATAATAATAATAATAATAATAATAATAAGAACAATAATAATAATAATAACAATAATTACAATAATAACAAACTTGATAATCACAATAACCTAAAAAAACCATAATGACGAGAATAATAATTAATGGAAAAATATTAATAATAAAATAGTTTTGTTGTCGAATTGTTATTAATATATACTATTATTATTCTTAATAATTTTGTTAGAGAGAAACCTTGGATATATACGGAATTTTACTTTTGTCCTTGTAAAGACTTCACCTCCACTTCTCTCTCTCTCTCTCTCTCTCTCCCTCATTCAATTTATAATGCTTGTATAAAAGCGTATTTAAATTAAAATCATTATTATTCAAATATATATATATATATATATATATATACTATGTACAATTCTTCGTTTCAACATTTTATCTTCAATAAAATTTATCAATTATCAAACTAGTATATATAATGGAAATTTACTCTACAGATTGTTTCTTTTTCTGCCTTTTGAAAAGTGTGAGAGAGGGGTGGGGGGGAAGAGAGTGAGAGGGGGGTGAGAGATTGTTGAAAATAGATTTGTAAGTCTAATTTCTTTTTTGTTTGTTCTTTGTCAAAAAATATGTTTCTTTTTTGTATTAAAATTTTTCTGATTAATAGAAATATTTTTTAACAGATTTTCTCTTTTTTTTTTTGATTGCGCAATTTTTATGAAGCATAAAAAATTTATTTTAGCGGAAAGACAAATGACCTGAATCAAGGCAAAATTATAATTTGTCGCCGGTGTAGTGTACGCGGATTGTGAAAAATACCAAATATGGAACAATATTTGCTTAATATTTGGGAATTTAACAAATGTACATTTACATTTTATATGCACAAATTTAAATTTAATTTAAAATAAAAGGTATTGTTTTCCTTTTTTTTTGTTCTTTTCTTTTAAAAAACATACTTTTTGGACAATTATGAAATAATTGTTTGCAATTTTGTAAATTTATGCTTTAATGAAGATAAATTTTTAATTTTAATATAATATTTATTTAATTTAATACTTAATTATAATTTAATATTAATTTAATTTAATAATATAAGTATTCGCAATTTTACACTGAAAGAAAATGTATATTAATTTTTGAAAAAGTATTTTGCAATTTGGGGAAAAACCGAAAAAAAATTTACAAAAAACAAAACCGAAATTTTTAAATGAAATTTAGTAAAGTTTTATTAAAATTGAATAAAAATTCTTGATATTTAATATAATTATACTAAATAAATTCCACAAATTTTTTTATAAATCTTTAGTATTTTTTATATCGAAATTTCGGTTTGTTGCTCTTTTTCCCTAAAGTGCAGAATACTTTTACAAAATTTAATACACATTTTTTTCAGGTTATAAATTAATATTTAATTATTACAATAAATATTGTTATTTTGTTATAATAAATATTGCTATTTTTTATAAATATATAACAAGAGATTCGTAACCAATAGAATATAATTTAACATTTATAGAAAAATAATCGATTCCTATTTTTTCTGGTGGGAAAAATTACAACTATTACGAATTAAAATTTTTAATTTTCATTCACATTTTGAGCTTTTATTCAGTTTGAAAGGATTTTAGGAATTAATTTTTATAGACATTTGTTTTTTTTCTTAATTTTTGCTTTGCAGAATAAAAAAATTCGAAAATTAATTTCTAAAAGAGGGTAAAATTATTGAAATTTTTGTTTAATATGTTTTTTTTCACTGTGATTGGATTTTCAAAAAAAAAATACATGCTTCGTTTTTTCTATATATATACGAGATATAAAAGTAATACACGTATAAGACGATATGCTGTGTTGATGTCTAATTACCGTAATTGCCATCTCCTTTCTTTTACTGCTTTACTGCATGACTCTCTTTTGTACTTCCTCAAGTTCGTCGTTAAGACTCTCTAATTTAATTTCAAAAGAAAATTATATAATCCAATTTCTAATATCAACAGTTTTTTTTCTTTTTTTTTTTAATTTTTCTTTTTTAGATAAATGTTAAAAGAAATTTTTTTAAATATTTATTAGTATTTTATTATTATATTACTATTCATATGGGATAAAATTTATTATTTTCATTACTATTTTATTATAATTATATGACTATTGCAGTAAGAAGAAATTTATTTGATTCAAGTAGCCGATTACTTAAATATTTTAAATTAAATATTCACATGAATGAAATAATTTTTAATTATTATTGGTATCATTATTATTATTGTTATTTAATTATTATTATTTTTCTTTTTTATTGTTATTATTTTTCTATTATTATTATTTTTTTTTATTATCATTATTATTTTTTTTTGTTATCATTATTATTTTTCTATTATTATTATTATTGTTTCTATTACTATTTTCAATATTACTTTTTTTGAGGCCCCTTATTTTTAATTTCCCACTTTATACTCAAGCTTACAAAGAAAATAATTATTTAATATTTATTTATTATCATCGATTGCATGATTGATTAAAAAGCAAATTTTTTTTACATTTTTAACGAAACAAAAAATCGTTGCAAATTTTTATAAAAAAATTCTTAATTCTGGAAATAAATGTCCGGGGGTTGTCAATAGAGAGTATTTAAAAAAAAGTAAAATCGTATTAGACGACTTTGTTAGTAAAAATTTAAAAAAAAAATCTTTTGTAAACAGGCAGCATATATATAAAAAAAATAGAGAGAAAAGAGTAAGATAGAGAGGGGGGAGGGAGGAGGGGTAAAGTGTTTTCCCCGACATTACGCACGACTTGGCAAATACACGATGACACGAATCGAAGGCCGAACATATACATACTTATATATTTAAATACGTATATATACTGAGATAAAATCATTATACACACTAATTTAATTTTCTTGTTAATTTTTTTTTTTTTTTGGGTTATGTTGACTATTAATACTCGAAAAAAATTCTTCTTCCTCTTTTATCGAAATTTTGTTAATTAGAGAAAGAATTCGGGAGATGAAAGGATTTTTTTGTTTGTGGGGGGAATTTCTTTTTTCTTTAATGAAAAAGAAATTTTCTTTAATAGCTCAGAAATTCACCTAAGAAAAATTCCTACTGTTTTTCACTTTTTGGAATTGTACGGAATGAAGTTGTCGGTGGTTCAGTTGAGTTTTAACTGTCAGCGCCACTGTTCACGCGGTGCAGTGGCGTGACTTTGGGGCGGGAAATTTAAAGTTTCATTTTACAAGTAAAGACTAAGTTATAAATAATAATAATAATAATAATAATAATAATAATAATAATATCAATAAATAATATTTAAAGCAATAAGTGAAAAATAATTTTACAGCTATAAATTTTTTTTAAAAATATATAAATAATAATATTATCATTTAAAAAAATTGTGGGAAAATTCAAATAAAGCAATTAGTATTTTATTTTTTTTTAATTACTTATAACAATTTATTATTATTTTGTTATTACAATTCGGTTATTACAATTTATTTTTTTTGTCACTACAATTCGGTTATTACAATTTATTATTATTTTGTTATTACAATTCGTCTATTACAGTTTATTATTATTTTGTTATTAAAATTCAAGCGGTTATTACAATTTTTATTAATTTTTTATTAATAATTATTTGTTATTATAATTTGTTATTAATAATTGCACACAATTAAATTGTCAGAGTTAATAATATGTTAATAACTATTATTTGTTGTTAATTTTATTATTATTATTACTATTTTTTTTACTAATTATACAGATTATTATTGTTTATTGAATATACAATCCCATATTAATATTTTTTTTACACATTTTGTTATTTTAAGATTAAATTGTTAGAATCAATAATACGTTTATAACAATTTATTACTAATTTTTATTAACTAAACATATTTACAAAAAATATGTTACGATGACGTAACACTTTAATAATTTTATTATTATTATTAATATATATTTACATAAATCGACAATTTTTGAAAAATAAACTTTAAAAAATTGGGACTGCAAAAAAAAAACTTATCAATTATTAACAATTGGGAAATTTTGAATAAAAAAAAACTTGTAAAATTATTAACAAAGGAATATGATATCTTCTTTGCAGTGCTCGATATCGGAGAACAAATAAAAAAAAACAGCAGGAGCCAAATAACATTTATCGGCAACAAGAAAGACGGTGAAAAGGGGGGCCTCTGCGGGTATCGCGAGGTTCTTTACAAAAACAAATTTGTTTGGTTAAAAATTCTGATAAGGTGTTTACATATATATATATATACACACCTCATCTTTATAAAATATAATAATACATGTGTGTGTGTGAAAAAGCAACTTAAAAAGTTGAAAAAAAAATTGACAAAATTTTCTCTTTTGTTTTTCTTTTTTTTCTATCATCATGTAATTTAAATACTTATTTTTTCTCGTATATTTTTTTTTACTATATTATATATTAATTTTTTTACTATTTATGTTATATTTTTGTATTTTTCCAAGTGATAATGAAGAATTCTTTCTAATTTTGCAAAAATTTTTTTACTGTATGATATATTTTTGATTTTTTCCAAGTGATAAGAAGAATTGGTTCTAATTTTGAAGAATTTTTTTTACATAAATGTAAAATTTATTTAGTAGAACAATTTTTTTTTTTTTTTTTATATTTAACGGGGGAATTAATGTAAAAAAAAGCAGTGCCGTATGGGGCGTGAGTCGCGCCCGTCCTCAATTACATGCCAAATTTGGGTGCATGCAATTGGTATCAGCAACCTACTGACACACTATCGACCATCGTCACGAAATCGTGCTCGATGAGAACTATACTAGGAGACGACTTTTTTTTTTTATCTTAATTCACTGAAATTCTTCGCTGACTCAGAAAATAAACATTTTCGACTAGACATGGTTGTTATACAACAGTAAAAAAATTTTTTTTATTAATAACCTCCAGTATAATGGCTATTTAAAAAAAAGGGAAATTTAAGTGATTCTAAAAAGTTTTTTATTTTATTGGCATTTAAGTATTTCGATTATATGTATTTTATATTTACATTATAAGTAATGTTTATTTTTAATATTGTTATTGATATTTTTATTTATTTTCTTTATTTTTATTTTTTTTATTTATTTTTATTCATTTTTATTTATTTGTATTAATTAATTTTTTCTAATTTCCATTCTTTGATTTCATATTTTTTATAATTGTGGTTTAATTATTTTATAAGAATTGTATATTAGTGGTAGTTAATTAATTGTAAACTATTTAACACTGGAATTTAAAAAAAGTGAAAAAAAAGAAAAGACTATTTTTCAAATTTTGAATTTCCCGCCCTTTAGAATTTTTACGGCATTGTCCGTTAGGTGGCTAGAAATATGACTTATTCGTCTCTTAGGCCTCTTTATGTATTAATTTTAATTTTGAAGGAAAAATATATAAATAAATAGTGCGAGATAATAGATAAAAATAATTAAAGATTTAAAATCATAGAAAAAAAGTTAAATTAAAAATAATAATACGTTCAAATTTGAAAGAATTCTCATTCCTTTTCTCTTTGATTTTGATTTATACAATAAAAGAAAAAGCATTTTTATTATGAAATTAGAAAAGTAATGTTCTTAGCGATTTTCACTGCGGCTTAATGTCGATCGCCAACCGATATAACACTAATTTCCGTATTGCAACGATCAACTTCCGGGTTTGCAAGACGATCGATAAGATCTTTGAAATTCTATTTGCATAACATTCCTTTCACACTATATTACAATTAAATAATAATAATATATTATAAATCACAACTTATTTATTCTTCGAAGAATTCAGTGATTTTCGGTAAAAAATTTATGAAATTCTTTCGCAAGAATTTAATTTTTTTCAAAATAGTTTTAACAAAAATTTACAAATATTCTCATACAATTTAAATTATTTTTATAAATAATAAATCTTTTGTCCAAAATTGAATTATTTTCAAAAAATTTCATAAATTTCTTGTCAGAATTTCAATTATTTTTGAATTTTTTTTACTTTTTAAAAATGAGCGCAAAAAAATATCAAGCGCTGGTTATTCTGAAAAATTACCCTGGCGGGTTTAAAAAAATGTTTTTTTCAAAAAAAGAAAAAAAACGACTTGTAAGAATTTTGTTGTACATTATTATGTGATATATGAACGATAAATTATTTGCGAAAAAAGAGAAGAAAAATTGAAACTTTTATCCCTTTTTCCTTGAGCTTAAGCTTTTTTTTGTGTGACAAAGGACGTTGAATTTTGTTTTGATAATTGACAACGACTTTGATGATATATTTTATTCGCGAGCACTGTATTCTTTTTTCACTACAAGGTTTCCAATAAATTGCATCGTAAAGACGTCATTTCTCATCCTCCTCCCGCAAGAATTCTCAATAACGGTTTTTGTATATTAAAAAAAAAAAAAAAAAGAAGAAGAAGAAGAAAGAAAGAAGAAAAGGAAACGAGAGAATGAACTTCGTTTGCGATTGCACTTTATTTATGAAAATCACAAACTTAATTTTGTTTCCTTTCAAACAATGTTGTTAACTAATTCTTCTTTCCGGAATTAGAAGATAAATTTTTTTAATTTTTATTTTTTCTAAAAATTTATAGATTTTTAAATCGATACATAATTTTGATATAGAAAATATATTTTTGTATTCATAAAAAAATTGCCGAATGAAAAAATTAATATTTACAAATGTTTTAGCATTTTTCAAAATAAAAAAAAATTGTTTTCAAGTTAAGAAAATTACTATAAGAATAATTTTATTAAATATTAAAAAATTTTCTTTGTATAGTTAAAAATGTAGGTGTAACCCTCCCCTTAAGGGATAAAGTTCCAAATATTATCATTACATAAGGAAATGTAAAATCTTTATTAAAAAAAAAAAAAAAAAAAAAAAAATCAGTTGTATATATGACGTAGTGAATCGAAGGTTAGGATTAGTCATATTGTGTAACCTAATTTCGAACCGAACGTTACTTGCAGGTATTAGGCAATTCCACACTGATAGTACAATATACTGGGTCTAGGCTTTTCCAGACTTACAATTAGAATACTAATTTATTGCATTCGAATTTACACAATATAAAATACGAAGATTGCTTTCTTTTCTAAAGCAGCGAATTTTGACGTTGCGTTTCGTATATAGTCTTGAATTATTAATTTTGACGTTACGTTCTTATTTTACAAAATTTACTCTCGTTTCACAAAAAACTGAAATCATTGACTGCAATAAAAGTTTCAAAGTTAAAAATTATAAACTAAAAACTAAGTATTACAAAATCAGAAATTAGAAAATAGAAATTAGAAAAAAAAATAAAAATTAATTAAACATTAAAAATTGAAAATTATAAACTAAAGACTAACAATTAAAAATTAGAAAATAGAAAACAGAAATAAAAAAATAAAATTAAAATTAATTATAAATTAAAAATTTTAAATTATAAACTAAAAACTAAAAATTAGAAATTGGAAAACAGAAATTAAAAAATAAAATTAAAATTAATTATAAATTAAAAATTATAAATTATAAATTATAAATTAAATATTAAAAACAAAAGATTATAAATTAAAAATGATAAATTTAAGATTGAAAATTAAAAATTAAAAAAGCGTAAATTAATTTTTGAATGAATTCACGTTAAGATTATAATATTTTTGAAAGTAATGTGGCAACGTTATAAAATGTGAATTTCAGTGTTGTTACTTTTTGGAGTTATTGTGAAATTGCTGTAGTTATACGTAACTTGAATTTCACGGGAGGCGCAATACTGAATATTATTGTTATTATTGTTTTTATTATTATTATTATTATTATTTTTCGATGTATATAGAAGACAAGAGTGAGAGGTATATATTTAATTTCTTGTGTGCCGCGCACCGATTCGTGCTGTGCTGGTACCGTTGAAAATGTGCTTAAAGACTCGCAGCCGTGAAGCCTGGGCTAATTGAGGAATAAAAAAAAATGAAAAAAAAAGAAAATAAAAAAAAATTTAGAAATCCGAACCATTGGAAAAGGTTACTAACTCTTTCATAATAGAAGGAGAATTGATTGCATCACAAAAAAAAAAAGCGTCGCCGCCCATAATATATAAATATATTATATATACACACTAATCCTGTAATTTAAACGCAGCTATCAAATCCTTTAATTTTCCTTCCTGTAATCAAAGATTGAATTCGAATTTTAAAAGAAATTCAACTTTAAAAGATGATTTTATTTACCTCGATGAGGGAAGAATATTGTCATTTTTTTATTCTCCCCTTTTTTATGACTATAATTTTTAAAAGGAGACAAATTTTATTTGTATAAATATGAATTTAAAATTTAGATTATTGAAAGTTGTTATCTGCTTGAGAACATCAATTCGTTACACTAAACACGACCAGCAACCGATGTAAGCCGTTCTCGAAGGGCTTCTAAGTGGGCGCAATATATCAACGTTAAGCACTTATGGGTCAGATCCTCAATAGTCGTTCCAGTTTTCAACAACGGATGTACTATTCGGAGTGAATTTGTTTTAAACCTCGATGGACGAAAATATTCTTAATCCCCTTTCGACACCTTTGATTTTTGTCAAAATTATTCACAGGGCAACAATTTCCCGTTCGATAATATTTTTCAATTGTAGAATCACCCTAAATTGGCTGCTTTTTTTAAATTCTACTAAAACATTAAAAACATCACATTAAGTAACGTTTTTTTGAAAAAAAAATTGAAAGAAACAAGGCAAAGGTGGCCAAAACTCAGAAATTGGATACTTTGGAACTAACTGATTAAAAGTCCCAAAGGAACCAGAGTCGGAAAATGCGTAGTTTTCGAGATAATCGTAGTCGAAATCGAGGTCCCCAAAAAAAGGGTTATTTTCGACCACGATTATCGCCGAAACTTTTCGGTTTTGACTTTTGGTCCTTTTGGGACTTTTGAACAATGGGATACAAGGTACCTAATTCAAAAAACTATAAATACTTTTACTGCCGTTTTATTTCGATGAACGAGAAAAAATAAAATTTTACGACTACAAATAAACTAATTTACTGCAATCTTTTTTATAGACGTTTATCAAAGTGGCCAAAAGTCGGAAATTGGGTACCTTATGGCCAACTGATCAAAAGTCCCAAAGGAACCAAGGGAGAAAAATCGATAGTTTTCGAGATAATCGTGATCGAAGACGTAGTCCCACTTGAAAAGGGTATTTTTCGAACACGATTATCTCCGAAAGTATTAATTTCCGGTTTTTGGTCCTTTTGGGACATTTGAACGGTTGGTTAAAAGGTACTTAGTGCCAAAAGTAATTACCAAATTGCAGTGAAATTTATTTTGATAAATAAGAAAAACATCAACTTTACGACTATGAAAAATTCAATTTACTGTCAAGAATATTATAAACATTTATCAAAGTAGCCAAAAGTGGGAAATTGGGTACCTTATGACCAACTGATCAAAAGTCCCAAAGGAACCAAAGTCGAAAAATTCATAGTTTTCGAGATAATCGTGGTCGAAAATCGAGGTCCCCAAAAAAGGACAATTTTCGACCACGATTATCTCCTCAACTATTCGTTGTAGACACTTGATTCTTTGGGGACTTTTGAACAGTATTTTCTGAGCTACTTTGTACTTGAGTTCATTTTTTCCCGTGTATTTTTTTTCTTCGAACACTATCCAGATTTTGTAAAATTGAATGAGATTTTTGATTAATAAGATATTATTTTGTTTTGATTTCAATTACTTTTGTGGAGTATTAATTTTCTTATTGTTGTGATGTGCGCCCATACGCACACGCACTCATTTTCCATTGCACATATCCATTTCTGCACGTAAATAAATGTATATAAGTAACGTTCGTGTACCAATGTGGATGACCTTGTGCCAAATGGCGTTTTATCCTTAGCCAGGGACGTTTAGTCGAGTTCTTATTTTTTTCACCTCCTCCTCCTCCTCCCTCTTCCAGTTTCTTCTCTCTTTTCAAACAAAATCGTCTGTAAAACGCTCTCAAAATTCACAATTTTTCAAATAAATTATTCCATACTTATACTGTATTTCTTTTGATAAAGTTAAATTTCGTTTTTCTATTTTAATTTTTTGGAAAAAAGGCAAATTTTTTTTTTATTTTTAAGCAATTAAAATTTGATTTTTAGATGTATTTAGATAAGGAGGTAATTTTTAAATTTTTTGAGTAGGTGCAGAAAAAAAAGTCCTCGAAACAGATCATCAAATGTCATGATGAAACGGAGCCCGCGAACATATTACAAAACCGGCTCTCTTTGAACGAAAAAGAAAGGACTTTAATGACGGGTTTGCTCGATGCACTCGACGCGACGCGACTTTGCGTTGCGAAAGCAGGAATATCCGCGAGAGCTCGAATTGCCAACTATATATATATTTATTTATTCACACATACTGCGATAAAGATTGTATATGTGCACCTTACATTCTTCTGAGATCACATGATTCCAGATTGATCATACAAAAGCTCCATTGAGTTTTCGACTATCGAAGTTTACTTTCTATTCCTTTAGATTTCTCGATTGCACATATGTATTATTGAAAGTCTTCCGGTCTCATAACTGCACCTGATTGAATTTTTAACTCTGTATAGTGATATTAGTTTTGTAGTTTTCATTTTTTTTCCTTTTGTCGCATTTAGCGACTTTTTGCTTCCGTTTTGTTTGTAAATTTGAAATTTTATTCGATTTACAAGAGAAGGAAGAGAATTTTTTTATTGGTAGATGGTGGTTTAGGTAGTTTACGATCTGATGAGGAAAAGTCCCCAAAGAACCAAGTGTCTACAACGAATAGTTGACGAGATAATCGTGGTCGAAAATTGTCCTTTTTTGAGGACCTCGATTTTCGACCACGATTATCTCGAAAACTATCGATTTTTCGACGCTGGTTCCTTTGGCACTTTTGATCAGTTGGTCATAAGGTACCCAATTTCCCACTTTTGGCTACTTTGATAAAAATTTATAATATCCTGGACAGTAAATTGAATCTTTCATAGTCGTAAAGTTGATGTTTTTCTTATTTATCAAAATAAATTTCACTGCAATTTGGTAATTACTTTTGGCACTAAGTACCTTTTAACCAACCGGTCAAATGTCCCAAAAGGACCAAAAACCGAAAACTAATACTTTCGGAGATAATCGTGTTCGAAAAATACCCTTTTCAAGTGGGACTACGACTTCGATCACGATTATCTCGAAAACTATCGATTTTCCGACTTTCGTTCCTTTGGGACTTTTGATCAGTAGGTCATAAGGTACCCAATTTCCGACTTTTGGCCACTTTGATAAACGTCTATAAAAACCATTGCAGTAAATTAGTTTATTTATAGTCGTAAAATTTTATTTTTTCTCGTTTATCGAAATAAAACGGCAGTAAAAGTGTTTATAGTTTTTTGAATTAGGTACCTTGTATCCCATTGTTCAAAAGTCCCAAAAGGACCAAAAGTCAAAACCGAAAACTTTCGGCGATAATCGTGGTCGAAAATAACCCTTTTTTTGGGGACCTCGATTTCGACTACGATTATCTCGAAAACAATTGATTTTTCGACTATGGTTCCTTTGGAGCATTTTGTCAGTAAATCAAGGACTACACATTAGGAAAGTTTGAGACAATTCAAATGAAGGAATTAGTAATCATGTATGGAAAAATAACTTAATTTGCTTTTTTCGACAAATTTTGCCAATTACTTTCGTTTTTTTTACTGTTTTCAATTTTTTTTGGAATAAATTTTTTTTTAATTTTAAGCAAAATCTATTTTGACTGATGTGAATTTAATTTTGTAAAAAAATATTTCCAAGAGAAATTTTTAAAAGGGTTGAGATAATAAGGGTAGAAAAGGGCGAAATTGTATACACATGCACATAATAAGAGAATTATTTTTATTTTTCCTTCAACTTATACAATCTTGGCTTCTCAATTAATTGTCCCTTAATGTGCGCACGTATACGTCAAGAGTTGTGATAATTAAGCGCTCCGCTGATGTCGCATTACCACATCATACATTATTACCGAGATTTTCTTTGCAATCCTTTGACGGAGCGCACGCGTACTTCTATAGATTGAGCCCCGCTTGGATTATCTTTTGAAACCGCGAGCCAAGGACCCTTTAGTATTTCCATGTGCACACATATATAGCCGATCAGTGTTTGTGTGTGATACAAGGGAAACGATAGCGATGAGTTATATGAATTTCCACAGACTTACAGTATATGCGCCTCTCTCATCATGGCGAACTCTACACGTGTAATGATTAACTCTACATACACAGAGAGAATGGTATTTTATATGCACGTTGTATTGTCGTTGTGGAAACCATATGCTGATATCGGATTACCGCCTTAATTTTTTTTTCTCTTTACCCTACCAATGACAAGTGCGTTTTTTTAATTTCCACTCGTTTCTACAATTACCCCCCTGTCATTTTTTAAATTTTTTTTCCCCTGAGGAAAAAAGTTTTCTAGGGAAAATATTTTCTGCGAAGGGAAATAAAAGAAAATTGGGGAAATTGTTTTGTTAATTGAGAAAGTAGTGAATAACCCAATTAAAATGTTTACAATACGATTAAATAATTTACACAATAATATTTTTGGTCGAATACTGAAAATTGAATTTAATCAAAATTTATTCCGTTGTAACTAAAGTACACTTTTTTTTACTAAATACAAACGCATTGAGTAAAAAAAAGTGTATTTTCTTTGAAAGAAAACGTATTTTAAAGGAAATTTTTTAAGAAACTTTAGTCAATTGTATAATGTGGAGTGGCTGAGTGGTCACGAGCCTACACTGTCAGTGGTGGTGACTCGTGATCGATCCCCACCTCCGGAGTATTTTTTCAATACTAGAAAATATTAAAGTATACTAAATTTTAAAGTAGGAAAAATTATTTGAATTATTAATTATTAATTATTAATTTCAATTTACTATTTATTTAATTAATTTGTTTAAATCATTATTAATAATTAATAATAATAAATTGAATTTAATTGATTAAAAATCATTTTCACAGCTAAAATTACAAATAGTTGTATAAAATAATTTTTTCTGGTAACTTTTTTAGACAGACTTTACGATTTTACAGGGAAAAAATAAAAATTTGAATATTTGATACGGAAATTAGTAAAAAGTATATTAAAAATAAAATACTTATATACAAGAAAATAATTTTTTCGTTTCCGATTGTTATATGATTTTATTTTTTCTTTCCAGCAATTATCCTTCCCGTCAACACAGTCCAGTCATGGAACCACGAATTTCACTTTTAGTCTTTCCGGAAGTGAGGACATTGAGGGTTCTCAGGGCGGATTTGAATGCATTCAACAAACTGGGCCAAAGTAAGTGTTTAGAAAATTATTCTCGAATTTTTCCTCTTTTTCTTCCTGCTTGTTGTTGTTGGAAATAAATCATTTATCAGAGTCCAACAATAAAAAAAGTAAAAAGTATTCACATTATTATTATTTT
Organism: Leptopilina myrica (nomen nudum); assembly: GCA_032872475.1. Lineage (NCBI taxonomy): Eukaryota > Metazoa > Arthropoda > Insecta > Hymenoptera > Figitidae > Leptopilina > Leptopilina myrica (nomen nudum). Next base: position 2,256,106 of record CM065464.1, on the reverse strand, counting down.
TTTATTATTATTATTATTATTTTAATTAATATTTTCATTATTATTATTATTATTATTTTTATTTATTTTTATTATTCCTATTTTTATTATTGTTACTTTTTATTATTATTATTATTATTATTATTTATTTTTTCTATTTTTATTATTATTATTTACTTTTATAATTAAAATAATCAAAAATTTATTGAAATAAAAAAATGTTCATGTAAATTATATCTTTAGGAATTGATTTTAAATTATTTACACAAAAATCGAATTGAATTAACGAAATTATTTTTTATTTTACGAAATTCAGAAGCTTGGAGAGTTTGGGTGCCTTGCAATGCAAAATGCGGATACAGGCAAATGATGATGTTTATGAAACAACTAGGCATCGCATGGCTGTTGCCGAAGAAAATAATAAAAATAAATGGTGAGTTGAAATTTTCCTTGAAAAAAATTATTTTCATTTTTTACTTTTATATTTTTAATTCGGAAAAAATGATATTTTTAATTTGCGTATTTGGGAACCCCGATTTAGTGGAATGTTTGTTTATTAGTCCACTATTCAGGGTATTAAAATTATTGAAGCTTATTTTTAAATTTTGTTTATTATATTTATTTTTATTTTATTAATATTTTCTCTGCCTATATTTTATTATTATTATTTAATAATAAAATTTTATTAATTTATTCTCACTTTTGTTTCGTTTAAATAATAATTTATTTAATAATAATATTTATTATTATTGTTATTATTATAAAATAATGAAAAAAATTATTTTAAAGAAGCAATTACATTTTTATTGCAAAATAATTAAAAAGCTGTTTTAGCAAAAAGCGAATATTGCAAAATAAATAAAAAACGATTTTCACAAAAGCAAAGTTTGTCACTAGTAGTATTAATTAAGAAGAGAATTAAATATAACATTTTTCCTACTAAAAACCAATGTTTAATAAATTATAAATAAATTATTAGAGCTAAAGTAATTTATTAAAAGAAAAAATAACACGAGAATTTTATAAATATATTTGAAATAGAAAAATAATTTCCATTGACTACTTTCACTTGTTAAGAAATACCATTAATAGAGAGTTTTGAAAGACAACAATTGAAAGAGGAAAAAAAAAGAAAATGGGAAATTAAAAAATTATAAATATATTTGATAATGAGATTTTTGTAAATTGTTCTAATTTTTTCTCTTTCTTCTCCTCCAAAGTACAAGGATAATTAAACCTAATGGACCGGATATTGGACGTAAAGTCAAGGTGAAAGGAATTGGAAGAACGATACCTCCACCACCATCTGCAAACGTTAAGCAGAGGGAATCAATGAGCAATTCAACTTCCGGTACAAATTTGTCCAGGTTTACGTCTTCTTCTTCTTCTTCTTCTTCGTTATCATCCTCGGCGACATCTTCTACTCCTTCTTCTTCTTCTTCGACTATTACTCCTTCTTCAACCACTAATTCTTCGACATCATCATCTTCGTATAAATCAATTTCTCGTAATCCTTCTGCAGCGCCTCGCAAAAATGACAAACAACTTCCAGACATTGCACGTACACCAATTAGGTAATTATTATTTTCTTCTTCCTTTTTTCCCGCTTTTTGAGAAGAAGAAAAAATTTCAAAAAGAAAAAAAAATATTCATTCAATTTATTTAGTAAAAATAATTCAATTAATTTAATTAATATTGTTTAATAAAGTGAATTTAATTAAATTTATTTAGTAAAATTAATTTAATTAAATTAATTAATATTATTTAATGAAGTTAATTTAATTTAATTTATTTAGTGAAATCTATTTAATTAAATTTATTAAGTAAAATTAATTTTATTAATTAAATTAGTAATATTTAATAACATGAATTTAATTAAATCTATTTAATAAAATTAGTTTTATTAAATTTATTTCGAAAAATTAATTTAACTAAATCTGTTTGGTAAAATTAATTTAATTCAATTTATTTAGCAAGATTAATTTGATAAATATTATTTTAAAAAAGGAATTTAATTAAATTTGTTTTTTTAAAAAATGAATGCAATGAAATTACTCTAATTAATTAAAAAGAAAAATTAATGTTATCATTTCAGTGAATTGATGACACAAAGCGTCGAGATAAACGATCTTTCGGAGAAAATAGGAATAAAGAAAGATTTATTTTTTACCTTTTCAACTGCGCAGATTTTGCAAATTTAACTTATAAAATTCAGCGAATTATTTTTTTTTCACTTTTTATAAATTTAACGTACGACAGGAATTTAATAACGAATTTTAACAAAAAAAATAAAATAAAAAAAAGAAGGAAAATACGATGATTTTTAAACCGAAATTACCAGTTGTTATAACCATTTAGATAAAAAACAAAAGATAAAAAATAAATGTGAATTAAAATAAATAATCCTTCCAAACACTTCAATTATAGTTTTAAATAGTAAAGTTTTTTGCGAAAAATTAAATTCTATTCAAAACAATTTTATGCGAATGAATTCAATTTTGTTTCTTAATTCGTTATAAAATCTTCTCTAAAATTCAATTCATTAAAAAAATTTAATTATTCTCTCAAATTTTATAGAATTCTTTGCAAAAATAAAATTGTATTTAAAAATAGTAAAATTCTTTGCAAAAAATTAAATTTTTTTCTTAATTTGTTAAAAAATATTTGCTAAAATTCAATTCTTTGAAAAAAATCAATTTTTTTCTTAATTCGTTGAAAAATCTTCGCTGAAATTCAATCATTTTGAAAGCATATTCAATTATTTTCTAAAACTTTAATAAATTCTTCGGAAAAATTCAATTATATTTTAAAATAGTAAAATTCTTTTTAAAAACTAAAATTCAATTCTTTGAAAAAATTCAATTTTTTACTTAATTCTTAAAAAAATCTTCTCTAAAATTCAATTATTTTCTCAAAATTTTAATAAATATTTAGAAAAAATCCATTTACATTTATAAATGGTAAATAAAATAATATTCCTGACAGAAATTCAATTATTATTATAATCAATACAATTTTAAATTTAAAAAAATAAATTTTCAATTACAATTATAAGACAAGATTATTTTTGAAAAAATTTTTAAAAATTCCTTTTTTTAATTAAATTATTTTGCAAATTTTCCATTTAAAGTGATTAAGAAAACAGTATTCTCAAAAAAAAATTAAAGAAACTCGTCAAAAGAATTTAATTACAAAAATAACTCTACTAGAAAATTTCGAAGTCATTTGTAGTTTAATTTTTATTCGAAATCAAATAAATTTAAAATTAACGAGAAAAATGGGGGAAAAAATATTTTAAAAGAACCGGGGAATTTGTTTAAACGAACTGATAATACAGTAAAATTAACAGTTAAAAAATAAATTAAGTTAGAATAAAAATTAATTATTTAGTGATAAGAAATTAAAAAAAAAACAGAATAATTGAAATTTAATATTTAATCGCAATTATTATTTGTTTTACAGAGAGCGACTTATTCACCTTCTTGCGTTAAGGCCATACAAGAAACCTGAACTTTATGAACGTATATCCAGAGGTAAATAAAAAATACAATTTTGTTTCAACTAATTTGCATTTTTTAAAAACTGGATTTTTTTTTAATTTTTACATTGCTGTTTTTTTTATTGTAATTTACTAATTCAAAAGCAATAATAAATTCAGTATTTTAATAGCAGTAAATATTTTTACTAATTTCGGAAAAATTCTTGTTGTGTAAATTTTTTTGTTCGTCAAATAATCCGAGACAAGAATAATTATTATTCTTGTCTAGGAAATTTGTTTGTTTATAAAATTCTTGTCTAGAAAATTTGCTTGTTCGTAAAATTCTTGTTGGGTAAATTTTTTTGTTCGTAAAATTCCAGTCCCGAAAATTTGTTTCTTCGTGAAATTTTTGTCCCGAAAAATTCTTGTTCCGTAAGTTTTTTGTTCACAAAAATTCTTGTTTCGTACATTTTTTTCTTTGTATTATTCTTTAAAGATTGCAAACTTATTTGCTCAAGATAAATTTTCCGATAAAAAAAGTTTTCATTCGTAAAATTTGAATATTAAAAAAATTGTAGATTTTTCAAACATTAATTTACTTGCTTGTAAAATATTTGCTATTCTAATTTTATTCGTTCGTTAAAATATTTAAATTGTTTTTTTTTTAATTCTAAAGTTTTAAAATATTGTATTGTATTTTTTTTATTTTAAAGTTTTAAAAGATTGTTATGTACATCTTTTTTTATTCTAAAGTTTTATAAGATTGTAACCTATTTGTTTTTGTAAAATTTTCTCGATTGTCATTTGTTTTCCACTGGAAAATATTCAAAATTTGTAAAAAAAAAATAACGTTTTTTCTATTTTTCATGACTAATTATCGATGTATAGTTGTAGAAATGTTTTCAACCATTCAATTTGCTCTTTCCAGAGGGTGTAAAGGATAAGGATCGCAGTAAAATGTTTGAGCATTTAAAGGAAATTGCCTTCATCAGAGATAATGCTTATCATTTGATAAGGAGAAATTGGAATGACGTGCAAGACAATTGGATCCACTATTCCGAGCAGGAAAAAGCTATTCTCAAGAGACGAAAACCCCAGAATTTGACACCGCCCGGTTCAAGTGACGGTGGTTCCAGTGGTTAGTTTTATTATTCTAGTTCTTGAAATGGGAGAAAAATAATAATTCCGATCGTTTACTATTTCAATAGTTGATTGGCGGGTAAAAAGAAAAATGTTCCCTTCTTGATAATAGGTTTTTGAAAAATTCTAAAGAGGTAATTTTTGCGTGCCTTGAATTATATTGATTTGTAAACTATTTTCCAAGCGGTAGTTTTGAAAACTATTTCTCGATTTAGAATTGTTTTTGGTTTAAAAAAGAAGGCTCTGTTTATTTTTGCTGGTAAACTAAATGTGTCTTGATCCTCAGGGAGTGGCCAGTCGCCGAGTTCGGTTCATCCAGGATCACCGCCGGCAATAACTGCTCCACCGCCGGCGCTTATGAATTCAAAGCGACCAGGATATTACGAGGGTTCCGACGGCTTGCAAACAAAGAAACCACGGATATCACATTATCGAAAGCCGGAACCACTTTTTGTGAATCACGGAGACAATCGAAGGACGACTGAGGGAAATTATAATAATAGTGGCGATAGTCGTGTTAATAGTGCCGACAGTCGTTATAATAGTGCTGAAAGAGTCTCCGATAGTGTTAATAGTGTCGATAATCACGGCGGAAGTAATAATATTAATATTAATAATAATAATAATAATAATAGTGGTAGTAATAATAGTAGTAGTAGTAGTGCTAGTTGCAATAATAGTAGAAGCAGTTTATTTGCCGGGGAAGCCAGCAATTGGAGTCAGAGGCAACAGAATCGCCTCAACATTAGTGCCGAAAGAACAACTAATAGCGATGTGCTTCGTAGTAGTGGTGGTGGTAATGGTGGTAATGGTGGTTGTGCCACTACTGTTTTGTGCCTATCAGACAGTGATAGCGACGACGATCAGAGTCAACATACCAAGCTCACTTCCAACGATCACCACCATCGCAACAGCAGCCATGTGATGAATAGCGTTGATCAGCTGCGGAATTCAACTCAAATTCATTTCGAGTCACCGACGAGTCCCGATTCCGATCCTTCAATCAATGTTACCAACAATGCTTCTACCCAAACGGCTGACGCAAACAATTCCCATGAAGAATATCCTGACTACCTCACGTAAGTCGAGACCATTCCTTTTCTATATTTTATCCTAAAAAAAATTAAATTTCTACTTTTTACAAACCTTTTCTGCACTTCATCCGCAAGAAACGAAATTTCTACCTTCTGGGAACACATTCTATATTTTATCCTCAAAAGAAACGAAATTTCTACCTTCTGCAAACCTTTTCTGTATTTCATCCTCAATTTTATCCTCAAAAGAAAACGAAATTTCTACTTTCTGCAAACTGCAAAATTAAACCTTTTCTATACTTCATTCACAATTTTATCTTCAAAACAAACAAAATTTCTCCCTTCTCAGAAACCTTTTCTATATTTCATCCTCGATTGTCGCCTCAAAAGAAACAAAATTTCTCCTTTCTGCAAACAGCAAAATTCTCGACTTCTTAATCTCTATCCAAAAATTTTAACACAAACTGATTGGAATTCCTACTATTTTCCGAAATAAATTCCACTAAATAAAAAAAAAAGTTCATCATCAGAGTTGCCCATGTTGATAAAGTCAGGAAAACAATTTTTTTTTTCACAGTAAACTTAGGAAATTGTCAGAAAAAAATTACAAAAATTAAAAATTTTTTCGACTTTTCCTCTTCCGAAAACTGCAACAAAATGCAACAATTTTAAGCAAAAAAAAAAGTGCAACTTATTTTCATTTTTACAATGCGAAAAGAAAATATAAAAAAAGTCTTTCAAAAAACGGTTTTCGAATAGTTCAACAATTTGTAAAATTTCATTGAAAATAATTAATTTATTTCATGTATTTTGTTACAATTTTGGAAGAATTTAAATTGCAAATTTTGTAAAAATATAAATAATGAGATCTCAAAAATATTTGATATAAAAACCTTTTTAATGGTAAATTAAAAACGAAAATTAGCTTCTAATTTTTTCAAAATCAATATTTTCGAAATTCTTAATTATAAATTTCATAAGATTCTTCCTAAAAATTCAATTATTTTCATAAGTAATAAAATTTTATTGCAAATATTCAATTATTTTTAATACAATTTGCAACAATATATCACAAAAGAAAATTAAAAATGTAATTAAATTTTTTAAACACATTTTTCGCAAAAATTCAATTATTTTCTAAAAATTTAATAAATTGTTTTAAAAAAATTCAATTGTATTTATAATTAGTAAAATTCTTTGCGAAAATTCAATTATTTTCCAAAAAAATTGAATTATTTTCTAAAATTTTATTAAATTCTTTGAAAAAATTCAAATATATTTAAAAATAGTAAAATTCTTTGCAAAAATCAAAATTTTTTCTTAAGGGCATTTGAACCATAATGACGTCACAATTTTAAAACTCATGCTTTTTACACATTGTGACGTCATTGTGGTTTAAATTTCCTTAATTCATTAAAAAAAATATTCGCTAAAATTCAATTATTTAAAAAAAATCCAATTTGTTTCTTAATTCGTTTGCAAAAGAATTTTAAAAAGAAATCAATTATTTTCTAAAATCTAATTTAATTATACGATTAATTTCAATAATTAAGAAACACGATTATTTTAAAAACTTGTCAAAAAATGGTTTCTAAAGTCCAATTGATTTAAAAATTTTTAATTATAATTATTGAAAAAATCTCCATTTTTTGAAACAAAATTCAAATGAGTTTTTTTTTTAAAGAATTTAATTAGAATTTTTGTCGAGAATTCAATTATTTTTCTAAATAATAAAATTTATTCTTCTTACCGTTTTTCTATAAGGTAAATTTGGAAATTCATTTATGTTCCACAAATAAGCGAATTTTATCAAAAGTTTTCAAAATAATCGAATTCTTTCTAGAAATTTCCTTTAAAATAATTGTCTTGAATATAATTGACTTTACTAAAAAGAATTTTAATTATTTACGAAAACAATGGAATTCTTGCATTGAATGAAACAATTCCTTGAATCGTTTTTGAAGAATTTTATTCAAATTTTTGAACTTTTGAATAATTAGTTTAATTAATTCTTTTCATTCAATTAATTCAATGAATTAATTAATATTAATGTTTGAATAATTAAATCAATTAATTAATTTCAATTTTTTGAATAATTAAATCAATTAATTAATTTCAATTTTTTGAATAATTAATTAGTGAATTGAATCTTCAATCTGAAATTATTTGAAAAAATGGAGAAATAATGTTTTTCCCTTTTTCTCTATTGCAATGTAAATAATTTGAAATTTTCTTTTGTCTTTTAGTTATTATACGAAAGTCAGCAGCGACGAGCAGAGGAGACGTTACAAGGAGGAATTCAACAATCTTTATCCGGAATATAGAGAATTATACGAATATGTTAACCCAGTAAAGAGTCGATATTATAAATGGCAGCAACAATTTAATGAAGTGAAAGCTCAGGGAAATTTGCAGGAACTCGAGGTAATTAGTTGCGCGAAATATTTTCGTTTTTGTCCTGTCATATTTTTTTTTCTTTTCAAACCGTCAGTTTTTGCTGTCATTTTTTTTTTATTCCTTTTAAACCATCAAAGTTCCGAAGTTCTATTTTTTCACCCAAAGAGAGTATTTTTTTGATCTTTTACATAATCTATTTGAATAATTAATTTAATTTTTAATTTAAATGTTTATACGAAAGAAAGGTTTCATAAAACTTTCAAGAAAATTGGTTTTTTAATACAAAAAATATTTGAATGTCCGACAGGATTCTTTCAACCAAAAAAAATATAGTACGTTAAAAAAATAATCAATTTCTCTCTTTGTTTGCAGGTAATAAAAATGAACATTGTGAAAGATTACAATATTATGAATAATAATCCGATCTTCAAGCAACGTAACACGAGACACGATTATTTGCATGGAAAATTGCGTCACTTAAAGAATTTGGTCGAGGAATATGATGCGAAGCATTTTGGTGTTAATAGTAATAACAAGACTACTCTTCATGGAAAAGAAAATCAGAACTACTGACACAAACTAAAATTATCGCATCTCGTCCATCGCTTCTTCTCCATTGTCAGTACCACAGTCTCGATGATGTTCATGCAAAACACGCATTTCTTTGGCATCTTCTTTTAAGCAAAAAAAAAAAGAAAGGGATTTACAAACAACTCTCCCCAATTATTCCAAAAATGTGGCTTTTTTAATTTTTTTCAAAAACATGACTGAAAAAAATGTTCACGTTATTTTTGTTGTGAGAATTGATTTAAAAAAAAAGAGTGCAATTTATTAAAAAAAAGTGACGCGGCGAAACAAGGAGAGAAATTCCTTTTCCAGAGGATGAAGAATGAGAAAAATTGAGAAATGATGAAGAGAGAATGTTACTTTGGACGTTGTTTTTGCAAAACCGATCCTTCGATAGAAAAAAATATCAGTCCGTTTACGTGCAATTAGCTTTGTTCTGATGACAATCAGAAAGCCGACGTTTGAACACTCCATCCTAGAAGAAAAAAAAAATGCTGCGTCTCGTCCAAGACTGTCCAATCGTAATGCAGGGAGAGAGAAAGAAAGAAAGAGAGAGAGAGAAGAGAGAAATTTGTTAAGTACGTAAGTTATTTACATCACGCACGTCCAGAGTTTGTCTCGTCCAGTTTAAAGAAAATTGACTGAAAAAGAAAAGCGTAAAAATACTTTCGAGATCCTTTAAAAAAAAAAAAAAACAAACTAATACCGAAAAATTATGTTCTCGAAAGTAAAGCACTTTGTTTCCTTATAAAATAATTGCGAAAGTATGATGCGTCATATCATTGAAAATGTTAACGTGTCCAGATATTTATCTTAGTTGTATAGCCTTAGTTCAAGGTTTTTCCAAGGCAGTTTCTTTTTCAATCTTTTACTTAGATTTTTGAGAGAGAGAAAAATAGAGAGAGAGAGAGAGAGAAAGGAAAAAATAGACAGAAAGGGAAAAATAGAGAGAAAGAATAAGAGAGAGAGAGAGAGAGGAATGGAGAGAAAGAAAGAGTGAGAGAGAAACAAAAAATATTAATTTATTTAAAAAAAAAAAGAAAATAATTTTTTTTCCCTAGAGACGTAAATGTGAAAAAGTGATTTGAGAAAAGAGAAGTGCTTAAAATAGTGAAAGGGGAGAAGGGGGTTGTTTTTACTAGTGGTTACTTAGTAATTAATTGTTTTTTAATTTTTAAACAAAAAAAAATGTTGTTTAGACAATAATTAAGTTTTCTTTCGTGTGAACTTTTTTTTATTCACATTTTTTCACGTCCACATCTCTATTTTTTTCTGTTCTTTTATTTTAACAAAAGAGGAGGAGACAATTTTTCATTATTTTTTCCTCTAAACAAAAGCATAATTTTTTTAATATCAAAATTAATCTGAGCTTTTAATAAAAGGGAGGGGCGTAAATTTGTAAAAAAAAAAGAAAAAATCGCGAGATCGAACATTGAACATTCTGACATTTTTTTCATTTCTATTTTTATTTTGGAAATTTTACCATTTCTTTCAAAAAATATCTTTTTTTTAAATGTTTATTTAAAAAATCTTTTTTAAAAAATTGTTTCCTTAGAGAATCTTGTTTTTAAATCTTTCTTTAGAAATTCTTTTTTAAAAAATGTTTTTTTTTTGACATTAAACGAAAAAATTTAATCTTTTTTATAATTTTTAATCATATTCTGAATGAATTTCGAAAAAATTCTATAATTTTCTAAAATTTCAATAAATTCTTTGAAAAAAGTCGATTATATTTGTAAATATTTAAAATCTTTGCTAAAATTCAATTATTTTCGAAAAATTCAATTTTTTCTGAATTATTTATAAAATCTTTACTAAAATTCCATTATTTTCAAAAAGAATTCAATTATTTTCTAAAATTTTAGTAAATTCTTTGAAAAAATTCAATTATTTTTTTAAATAGTAAAATTTGTTTAAAAAATTAAATTATTTTCGAGAACTTCAATTTTTTACAAAATCTTCGATAAAATTCCATTATTTTCAGAAAGAATTCAATTGTTTTCTAAAATTTTAGTAAATTCTTTGAAAAAATTAAATTATTTTTATAAATAGTAAAATTTGGTTAAAAAATTCAATTATTTTCATAAAATTTTAATAAATTCTTTGTTAAAATCAAATTTTTTTTATAAATAGCTAAATTCTTGACAACAATTTAATTATTTTCGAGAAATTCAATTTTTTTCTCAATTTGTTGCAAAATATTTTCTAAAATTTCATTATTTTCAAAAAGAATTTAATTATTTTCTAAAATTTTAGTAAGTTCTTTGAAAAAATTCAATTATTTTTATAAATAGTAAAATTCGTTTTAAAAATTCAATTATTTTCAAAAATTTTAATAAATTCTTTGAAAAAATTAAATTTTATTTATAAATACTAAAAATCTTTACAAAAATTAAATTATTTTCAAAAATTGTAATAAAATCTTTGATGAAATTCAATTCTATTTATAAATAGTAAAATTCTTTGCAAAAATTTCATTATTTTCAAAATCTTTTTTATAAAATGTAAATATCTTTAAAAATTCAATTAAAAAAAAAAAATTTTCAGAACATAGCCTAGAAAAAAATGTCTCAATTTTCAATCCGTTGTCCCCTTTTTTCGGCGGCGAGAGTTTTGTAATTTTTTTTTCAAGAATACAATAAACTTAAGAATTATTTTCTTTTGCCTCAATTTTTTTTAATCACATTGAATAATTTCACAATCAAAACTTCTATTATTTGAGAGGAGAAAACGAAAAGCTAGCCAGAGTCGGTATAGCAACGACGAGAGATGTCAAAAAGATTTTTTTTTATATAAAAAAAAAGAAAGCGAACTAATTTCGCTTATTAACGAGAGAAAAAAAGTATAATTAACAATATACGACTGATGTATTCGAGTGTTACTTTTTTTTTTAAAGATCGCCTATAGATATAAAAAATATGGCAAAATGATCGCAAAGGGATGCTCCTTTCTGTGTCCAAAAAAAAAATTCTTTCTATATCGTGTAGAGTATAAAAAGAAAAAGAATTTTATGAATTTTAACACTAGCTTTTAACGTAACGTTATAATTAATAATAAATAGCAAAAAAAAACACTTATCGTAACAGGTTTTTTGTATTTAAAAAAAAACAACTTGTCAAGCTAGATTTCTTAATAGTTATTCAAGGTCTTTTCAAACAAAGACCGAAAAAAAATTTGTACAGTCTCGCGATATTTCGCTTGAAAAAAGGAAAAAAAAATCTTTAAAAAAAACACAAAAAGAAAAAAAAATGTAATATAATTATGATTCTTTATAAATGCTGCAATATCACTATTACTCTATTTCGTCATTTTCAAATATAAAATGCCCCGTAGATTTTTAATCTCTCCCCGTACTGCCCTCACAATTGGAAACAAAAAACTACTACTACTATTCTTCTATTATCAAAAAAAAAGTGTGAATGAGAAATAAACAATTGTTTTTTTTATTAAAAGGAAGAAAAAGCTGAAATTCTTTTCAAAAATCGAATCGAATTTCAATTTGGTTTTGTCTCCAGAAAAAGATTTTTATTCGCATATAACTTATTTGGTAGTATGATTCTATTGTTGTTGCTACTATATATAAATATATTTAAAAAAAAAGCACAGTGATTCAGAAATAAGATATTAGCTTGTTGCGTTTAAAAAAAAAAGAAACTGCTCAATTAAATAATGATGAATGAATTTTGCTCAGCATAATAATGTTGACTGTCGTCTTTTTAAAAAAAGGGGCAAAAAAAAAAAAATTTTCTCCTATTTCGAGAAACAAATCCTTTTTTTTTGCACTTTTCTCACAATTGGCACAGTGATAATTATTATTTTTTTCTTAACTAACTGATATTATTATCGCTAGGAATAAAATGCAAACTTTGCTAGGAATAAAAAGAAAATATAGAAACAATTTATTTTTTAAGTAGAAATTAAATTAAATTTTGGAGAAATAATTCTTCCTTTGTTTTCTCACTGTGCTATTGTATGTCTCGTGTATTTTTTTCTTCTTCTTCTTGCACTGAAATTATAGTTACCAATGTAAACTTGCCTTTTTTCTCTTTTTCTCCATCACAAGTTCCATTTTGTTTTTAAACGAAGAGAATAAGAATTATTTTACTCTAAGTACTTGAATTAGAATAAATCCGGTTGAAAGGATTTTTTTTTCTTGTGATAATTAAATCCAAAAGAGGGAAAAATATTTTGATGATCAAGGAAAATTTTTTCAAAATCAAAAAGTCTTTTTTATTTAGAAAATAAAAGTGATATTTTCCCTTTTTGAGAGAAAGTTGGAATTAAAATTTAAAAAATGAATTAGAATTTTTCTTTCTTGGAAAATTATTACAATTCTTTCAAATTGGATATTTGTTTCACGATTTATGAGAAATTCTTTAATTTTATTATATATATATATTTATAAACAATTTTCCGAATTCAAAAATTGTTACTATCTTCTTCTTCTTCTTCGAATCTATTGAAAAAAAATTGTATTCTTCGGATTATTGTTCGTTTATTTAGTTACGAATTTAGTTCAAAAAAGTTTAAAAGTTTGAAAATTTGTTCTCTGATATTAAATTTTAGGAAAAATTGATTCTTCGAAATTATCGACAAATTTGTTTGAATTTATTATGTTGATGTTCTTTTAAGAAAAATACTCTTTAGATTACGATTAGTTTTGTCTTTTCATGGAAAAAGAATTGTTAATTTCTTGAAAAAAATAATTATTTCCCCCAAAAAAGTGGAACTGAGAAATTTTTTCTCTCATTATGTACAAAGTGGAAGAGAAAAGAAAAATTATTCGGACCTTGTTCTTCAATTTTAAGAGGTGCATGTCATTTTTAGTTTTTTGATTTTTAAAGACAGGGAATTTTTCAAGTAAATGCAATCTTCTCTCCAAAAACGTTTTTTTAATCTTTTAAAAATTTTTTTTTCTATTCCTTTTAATTTTTTTTTCTATTTTTTTAACTTTTTTCTTAATTTTTCTTTAATTTTTAACACTTTTTTCAATTTTTTTATTGTTCTTTTTTTTTGCTAAATAATCTTGTGTCAAATTGGATTTATTTCCTTGAGGTGTTTTAATTTAAATTTGCAAATTAATAATTAATAATTAATAATTGATAATTAATAATTAACAATTAAAAACTAAGAGGATTGCATTTTATTTTAGTTGGAAATGAAGTTAACGCTTAATAGCAAAAAAAATCTTTCCTTCTTCTTTTTTTTGTTTTTTGTTTTAAGAGAATCCAAGTGCCAATTATAGCGAAAAATAAATATTGCTACAATTTTATTATAAATATATAAATAAATATATATATAAACATGCTTTACCTAGAAAATACACTTTGCATAATATACATTTAATATAACAATTATACCTATTTAATTATTGTTATTATTATTATCATGAGAATTTTTTCACGCGAGAGGCAAACAAAAATTATTTCTTCAAATCCAGTGCGATTCTAATTTTCTCCTTTTAGTAAATTTTTTACCTCGGAATTTTTTTCGCCAAAAATATTGTTCTCTTCTTTTTTGGTAAAATATTATATTGTAATTTTTTCCCCTCGCTTTCGAAAGATTTGAATAATCAGATTTTTTGGGAATTACATTTGTTTTTTAAGATTAAAAATCGAAATCGGTCGGCCGTACCGATGTTTTTTTTAATTAAGAAGCAAGTGATTTAGTTTCCTCCTGATTAAAATTAGTCCTTTTGAATACTAAGTTTTTGCTTTTTTTTGCAATTATAAAAAAGAATTTATTTTTAATTTTTATATTCAAAATTCTGAATTATAATTATAGTTTGAAATTTTCTTCGAATTAAATCACAAAATAGAAGGAATGTAATTATTTTTTGGGGAAAAAAAATTTCGAGGTTTTTTTTATTTATTAATAAAAATAAATAAAAAGTATTTCTTTTTTGGAGTTCTTTAGTGTCTTTTGCAATAAATTTCGTTTTACGCTAGAAAGGAAAGAGAAGGAAAATATCATTAAATGGGAAAAAAAATGTATTTTGGGAGAAAAAAAAGACGGCAGACGAATTATGCATGCTCGTTGTTGTAATATTACAATTTTTGACTGTGATGCTACATTATATAATATATTACGTGCTTAAATACTTTTTTTTTCAACGATGTTTGCATTTTTTGTGCCGTGACACCAATTCGATAATCCCCTATTTTCTTCGCTCCTCATGTGATATAAAGCTCTCATACTTTTTCCCCTCGCTTTCTTCTTTTCCTTCTTTTCTCATTTACTCTACACAAATATTTTTCGAGAAATTATTATAATTTGACAAAATTAAATCCACCACTTTTGGATTTTTATTTTTTTAATCTGCAATAATATTTCCAATTATCATTTTGCACTGCATTATAATTGCCACGTCGAGAAATTAATCTTTATTAATTAAAAATGTTAAATGTTGAAAATAAACAATTTGTTCATTCAAATTGAGAGCAATAATTAATAAAATTAATATATACAATTAAAATTACCGAACAAATTTTGATTTGCCTCCCAATTTTTTTTTCGACGCCCCAAAAGAAATGAATGTGAAACTAGAAAAAGTATGAAAGTATGAAAGTCTTTTTTGAAAAAAGAATAAAACAACTAAATTTGTATAGTTGGAGAAAGAAAAATTTGTTACTCTTAAAGACCGACTCTGGTTGTTAAAAATTTAGCTCAGTCGCGTTTGCTTGTTCGAATTCGTTTTGTAATTTTCTCTCAATGATGATAAAAATTTCGAGAGAAAAAAAGAAAAAGGAACAATGTAATTATTTTTAATAGAAAAAATTATCTCGTGGACTTTAGTAAAAATGCGAATTAAAAAAAAATTTTTTTCAAAGCGAAAAAAAAAATTTGCAAAATCGTTACAATGTTCGATTGATGGCTAGAAATTTATTTTAGTACAATAACTCTTTTTTTTCCTTTATTGTTGTAATCTTTAATCCAGGAAAAGTCGACTATCTTTTTTTTTCTGAAAAAAATGTTTTAAAAGATTTCTCGATTTTTCCTAGTCATTAAATTTTAATTTATACTATAAACATAATATAAAATATATATTTTAGAAAACTAAACGAAAAAAAGGAGACAAGACAAGAAAAAAAAATGTGGAAGCAAAAAAATGAGAAAATTGTGCAAAATTATTTTTTAGAATTTTCTTTCAAGGATAGAAAAAAAATAATTTTTTTTAAAATGTGAAAAATGTGATTATTTTGCACGAATTTCTTTTGCAAAAAAAAATGTAGACATTATATTATATATATATATATAGTAAAATAACGTGGCTTTTTTCTTCTTTTTTTTCTCAATTTCCCAATATCAAAAGAAAAAAAAATATTTGCTAAAAAAAAGGGGGAAAAATACTACTAAACTAATAATAATATAATAATAAAATATTAAAATTAGTAAAAAAACGAAATCCGTAGGCCATTGTGAACACGCGTAAATACCGACGATTATTATTTTATAAGAGCGTGTAATATTTTGGATGACTGTAAAAGTGTATGACAAAACAGGGCCTTGAAGCGAATTTCCTTAAGGCGGCGATTTGCTTGAAAGGAATTCAGAATTTAAGGCGATTTAAATAAGTTACATATTATCGTATATATATATTCATATATATATTATTGAAGAAAAAAAATGTACCCGTGACTCTTTTATTGACGACGACTGCATTGCTCCCCTTGACAAAGGCTCGTATATCCATTATATAGTTGTATTTGCAATTTATTATCTATATATTATTATATTCATTAATTAAAATAAAAAAAAAAGTATATTATATATACAAAATATATATATATTTGGTAAAGAAAGGAACGTGAAATTGATTCGAAAAATTTGCCACCCCTATCGTGGAGAGAGAATTTTTTTCCTTTCTTCCTTTTTTCCAATTTTTCGAAACTTTTTATTCTTCTATTTTTTTCCAAATTGAAAAATATATTTTGCAAATATATTTTTCAATTTCGAAAAGAATATTTCCATTATCGAAAATAAATTTCGAATAAATTGACAATTTTCCACTACTACTTTGTTTTTAATGTTTAATTATTATTACGGTTCCGAAAAAAAGAGTAATTAAAAATTGTCAACCATCGAAAAGGAAGAAAGAAAAAAGAACGGAATAGGAGATTGAGACTTGAATCTGACTGCTACTTTATTATAAATGGGAGATTTTTTTTTTATTGTTAATCCGGGTGCTAATTTTTCCTCAACTTGAAAAATCATTTTTAACGTTCCTCTCTTTACTCGCTTCTGTTTTTTAATATTGGAGAACATGCATATTTCGAGAAACATAAAAAAAAAATGAAATAAGTCGATGAAGTTAACGATTAGATTTAATATTAAAAAGAAAAAAAAAGAAAAAAAAATACTGATGCGGATGGTTTATAATGTTAATTGATGAAAAAAAAAACGAAAATGAAATGATGTAGGAGAGAAAGAAAGAAAGAAAGAGAGAGAGAGAGAAAAAAATGGAGTATGTATAATATGTATTTTAAGCAAGGCAACAATTTACATTTACATTAACGGTAACGAGTAACAAATACATATGTGGGTTGTGCATAAGAAAAAAAAATACGTATGTACGTGTTTTTGTTTAGAGCCTATCGAGAATAATTTCACAAATTCTTTTTTTAATAGCAAAAAAGATGCAATTTTAACACAAGTTGAGTTGGAATAGTTTAGAAAAAAAAGAACTCTCGAAAAAGGAATAACGAACAATTTTTTTTTGATCAATGACCAGTAAATTTTTTTTTTAATGTGCCAATTGTGCTCATTGTACTTCCGTCCCAGAATGGGCAATAAATCCTAAAAATCTCTCTTCAAAACGAGATTTGCTAAACACCAAAGACAAATATTCCGACTCTACTTGAATAATCATTCGAAAATTATTGTTTTAAACGAAAAAAACTGTATTCTCGAAAGAATTTCCAAATTATTGTAAATTATCATTTTTTTTTGTTGCGAAAAAATGGAATTATAATCAAAAACACAGTTTTCCATTTCGGAAAGTGAAAAAATGTTCACGTTCCAACGACAAACATTTGTTGTTCAAATAATTATTGAAATAATAATTCACTGGAACAATTATTGAAATATTCACTGAAACAATAATTTAATAAATTAATAATTGACTACAAATTAATAAATTATGGAAATAAAATAATTTTTAGGAAAATGTTAAAAAAATTATTTTAGTAAAAAAAAAGGTTGGGAGAACGTTTAGTGGTAAATTGTTTTTGCGAATTGGAAAACTGGGGGCGTTTTGATTTGATCTCGATTGCTCTCTTCAAAATCATAATTTTTCGTGAGCGGTGTAAATATCCTCCAAGATATACAATAGAATAATGTAGAATTTTATTGTATTTTGAAACAAACAAAAAAAAAAAAAAATGCCGCGAACGACTGGATTTACAATTATTTATTCAAACGACTTGCCAAGTTCATTGCACAGTATATAACGAGAGATAAAATTCGAGAAAGATTTTAAGGATTAACGAATGAGACGTATATAGACATTGAGAATTTTCATGAGATATTGATGTATATATCTTAAGTTTGTATTATAACTCCCCACTTAATTTGTATGAAATGGAAGTATCATTAAAATAATGATGAAAACAAATTTTCGTTTATCTATTTTCTTCATTCTTTACCCTCTTGTCAATAAATACAAAGAAAAACGAAACATTTTTTTATTGTTGAAATATTAAATTAATTTAATTAACGAATTTATACTTAAATTTATTACTTCTTCATTCATAGAACATTTTTTTTTTCTTATAAAAATAATAATTTAACTTTAAATATATTTAAACTTTAATTTAATTATTTTTCATTAATGTAATTTAATTAATTTTCATTTTTTTAATTAAATTTTTTATTTCATTTTTATTTTTTGGATCTATTTTTTAAAAATAGATCCAGAATTTTTACAATAATTTGTTTGATGGAAAAAATTCATTTTGACTGTTTTTTATAACTTTTCGTGTTTATTTTTCAAAAAATTGAATTATTTTCAAAAATTTGAATCAATTTATTTTTCAAACGTTCAATTTTTTTCAAAATAAATCGAATAAAATTCTTCGTAGAATTTAAAAAATTTGTCAAAATTCAATTATTTTAAATGTTTACGATTTTAATAAAATTTCCTAAAGAATTCAATTATTCAAAAAGAAATTTTAATAAAATTCTTCTGAAGAATTAAATTCTTGTAAAGAATAAACATTTTTACAGAAGTTCAATTAATTAAAAAATTTCAGTAAAATTCTTTGTCAGATTTCAGTTATTTTCAATTTCCTAATGAAATTTCTCAATAAAATCTAATTATTTGCAAATAGTTTTTAAAAATTTCTGAGAAATTAAATTATTTGAGAAAATTTGAAGAAAATTCTTCACAAGCAATTAATTATTATCATAAGTAATATTTCTTTCCGTAATTAAATTATTTTACTTTTCAAAATTCAATTATTTTCAATGTTTACGATTACGATTTCGGAAAACAATTGGATTTTTTGAGTTACATTTCGAATTTGGATAAATAATTGATTGGAAGAAGAATTTTAGTGAAAAATTATTCTAGAAAATAATAATCGTAATGATGAAAATAATTTCTGAAGAAAATAAAATTAAAATTATTTAAAAATAGAAACTTTCTACGTAAAATTTTTAATTTCAATTTTTCACAGAAATTCTAAATTCTCACAACTTTTCGAAGATTTAATTATTTTCGTAATTTTTCAGTAAAATAACATTTGATTCAGAAATAGAAATAGAAATAGAAATTATCTAAAAATTCAATTTTCAAATCTTTTGATATTTAGGATAAAAATAAATATTTAAAATAATTCGAAACGTTGTTCTAAACAACCAGATTTTTCTCATTCTTTCTCCAATAAAATATCATCAATAATCATAATAATTGAAGATCGAAAGAAAATCATCAGCAGCGTTCAATTCTCATTATTTTCGATAATCTGAAAAATAATAAGGAAAATAAGTATTAAATAGTAAATAAATATTATTAAATTAAATAGTAAATAAACATTAATAAATGAAAGCAAAGATTATAATTATTTATTTGTTATTACCTTTAATAAAAGTCGAAAGAAAAGAATTCCAAATGTTATTTACAAAAAGAAATAAATAAAGATCGATTATAATCTGGTTCGTCTCCACGAAGAGATAATTATTTTTCATGCAATTATTTACATTATTCACAATATTTACAACATTTATAATATTTTTTATTTATATACAATTTATGTCATGTTTTTTGTCTCCTCCACGATTCGGCCATGTTGCTAAATGACGTAACATTCGACAGTAGCGCTTAACGCAGGCGTAGAAAAATGCCGGTCATTCACGCAGCCAGACGACAGACTAATGACACTCAAGTAAACGATTAAATTTTGTCTGCTTCTCTGCGAGAATTTTCACAATAAAAAACATTTAATAGACTGCTTTGAAAAATCGCCCTCGGAAAATGTACAAATTCAAAATACCAGTGACTAAATAATTCTAATAATTGAGAATTTCAAAAAGAAATACTTGGAAAATGGCTGCAGAACGTGAAACAACAGTAAGTAACCTCATCGTATATTGAAATTGTATAAATACCGAAACCATATAATATTAAAAAAAGAAACTACAGGGGAAAAAGAAATTTTCAAATTAATGTCCAACTTAGTTTTTCTTTCCTTTAGTTTCTTTTCGGGTAAATTATTTTATTGATTAAAATATAGAGAATAAAAATTTGTTTGTTTATTTATCCTTCAGTTTTACTTATTCTGTCACGTTCCACTTTTTTAAATTCATATATCAAACATTACGTTTATTTACTTAACACAATTTTATTTTTTACTCCAAAAGTAATTTTTCATCTTTTCTACTTTCGTTTTTGTATATTTTTTTTTGTCTAAAATACTGTATTTAAGTAAAAATATTTCCTAATGTCATTTTTTTTATTTTTAAGTGCCATTTAATATATATTTTTGTATATTTCTTTTGTCTAAAAATACTGTATTTAATTAAAAACATTTACCAATGTCATTTTTAGTATTTTTAAATGCCATTTTTATAAATAACACTACTACAATTTTCTGGAAGTATGAATTGTTTTCCAGAAACGAAAAGAATTTTCAAAATTACAAATTTATGTGTAATATTTATTGCGATTGTTTTTTAATTTGTTTGGTTAACAATTGTCACAAATTTCAGGTTCAAGATCTGAAGGAAAAGGGCAATAATTGTGTAAGGGAACACAAATATGAAGAGGCAATGTATCACTACACGCTGGGAATTAAAATGGACCCTCAAAATTATTCATTGTACAGTAATCGATCTCTGGTCTTTTTAAGAATGCAACAGTATCACTTATCAATGGAAGATGCTCTTATGACCATTCAGATAAAACCCGATTGGACTAAAGTGAGAGAAAAAACTCATTTATACTGTTATCTAAATCTAAATTAAAGACAAATTCAATTCAAATAAAATTTTTCGCCGAAATTCAATTATTTTCAAAAAACCAATGAAATTATTATGTGAAAATTCAATTTTTTTAAAAATAATTTTAATAACATCTTAGTAGAAATTTAGTTAAATTCAAAACATTCTCAAACTTCAATTATTTTCAATGTCTACTATTTCAATAAAATTTCACACAACAATTCAAGTATTTAAAAAGAAATTTTAATAAAATTAGTTTCGAGAATTCAATTATTTTCAAAGCTAACGTAATTCTTCGCAAAAAATCCAATTATGTTCCAAAATTACCAAAAATCCCCGTCAAAATTTAAATTATCTTTATAAATGAAATGTATAATAAAATTTTTCTCCGAAATTCAAATATTTCTGAAAAATTTTAATAAAATTCTTGTCAGAATTTCAATTATTTTTAATATACAAAGTTTTCATCAAATTTCTCGAAAAATGGAATTATTTAGAAAAAATTTTATTAAAATTTTGTAAAGAATTCAATTATTTGAAAATTTGTCTATAAAGTTTAAATATTTAATAAAATGTTTGTTTTTAGAGTTAAATATATGAATTCTCGTAGAATTTTCTAATAACAATTTTTTAATACAATATTCAATTATAATCGAAAATTGTAACTGAAATTGATTTTGGAATCAATATTTATTAGAAAATTCTACAAGAAATCAATTATTTGACTATAAAAATAAACAATTTATTAAATAATAATTAAATGTTTCTAAAAAATGAATATTTATAATAAATTTTATCAAAATTTAATTATGTCGTTTTTTATTATTAAACATTACTAATATAATTAAATTTTTTTCCAAAATTCAAATTTTTCTGAAACATTTTAATAAAATTCTTGTCAGAATTTCAATTATGTTTAATATCCAAAATTTTCATCAAATTTCTCGAAAAATGGAATTATTTAGAAAAAATTTTATTAAAATTTTGTAAAGAATTCAATTATTTGAAAATTTGTCTATAAAGTTTAAATATTTAATAAAATGTTTGTTTTTAGAGATAAATATATGAATTCTCGTAGAATTTTCTAATAACAATTTTTTAATATAATATTCAATTATAATCGTAAATTGTAACTGAAATTTATTTTTAAATAAATTTTTATTAGAAAATTCTACAAAAAATCAATTATTTAACTATAAAAATAAACAATTTATTAAATAATAATTGAATGTTTCTGAAAATTTAATTTTTATAATGAATTTTATCGAAATTTGATTATTTAGTTTTTTATTATTAAACATAACTAATATTATTATTATTATTTATTGTCAAGAGACAAATTTAAAAAAATTTTTAAGAATAATTTCCTTTTTTGGAGAAATTTGATGAAAATTTTGTATGTTAAAAGTAATTGAATTTCGGAGAAAGATTTTATTATTTATAAAGACAATTTAACATTTAAATACAAATTTTTAATTTTGACATAATTTTCGTAAATTTTCAAACATAATGAAATTTTTGCGTAGATTTATATTACTTTTGAAAATAATTGAATTGAATATTTAAATAAAATTAGAGTTCAAGAATAAATACAATTAAAAAACAGCAATTTTCCAGGATTTCGATCGTAATTTCCTGACTTTTCAAGATTTTTCAATTTTTATATAAATCCCTGACTTTTCCAGGTTGCTAGCAACCCTGAATTAATTCTTCCATATTCAAATAATAAAAAACAAATTTTTACCTTTCAGGGCTATTATCGAAAAGCGGAAGTCGAATTTCATACTTTTCGATTCAGTGAAGCAATTCAGTCTTACAGAAAAGCTCTTGAATTGCAGCCAGATGATCCCAGCATAATAGACGCAATGAACAGAGCTTCCAGGTCACTTCTACAAGATAAAAGAGGTATTTGTTTATTATTCGCTAGGCAAAGAAAATATTTTAATTTTTTAAATTTACAATTTAATTTAATTTAATTTAATTTTTCCCTTTGAAATAAGACGAAAGAAAAAAATTAAATTCACTTTCTAAGCAAACGATTCATAAATAGAAAAATTGAATTCCCTTATTATGCGCGAAGTAATTGAAAATTTTTCTTGTGTTCCTAATAATTTTAATTTACAAAAAAAATTTATTAATGTAATTTTTCAGCCGATCAACAAATTCCATGGCTTGGTGCTGGAGTTGGAATTATTTTGGGTGTGATAGTCGTCATTGCTGATTATGTATTCACAAACAAACCAACATTGTCGGTGAGAACTTGCGCTACTACAAATTGTTATTATTAATTTAAAAATGAAAAATGGGAATTGACAGAATTCGATTATTTATAAAAATTCGAAATGTAATTCAAAAAATTAAATTGTTTTCTGAATTTCAAATTAAAATTATTTAGACAACAAATTTTCTCTAATTCGAATTGAAAACATTTTGAAATACAATAAAAAAAGGTTTTTAATTTCTTTTTTAAAATTCTAAACGCAATTTTTCTAATATTCGATTTATAAAGATAATTGAAATTTCGACGAGAATTTTCGTAGTTCATTTTTCCAAATAATTCGATTTTTGTGAAGAATTTTATATTACTTTGGAAAATAACTAAATTCTTGAGACGAGTTTTATTAAAATTTCTATTTAAATAATTGAATTGTTTGGGAAATTTTATGAAAATCGTAAATATTGAAAATAAGTGAATTTTAAAAAATAAAATAATTTAATTCCGGAAAGAAATTTTGTTTATGGAAACAATTCATTGCTTGTGAAGAATTTTATTCAAATTTCCTTAAATTATTTAATTTCTCATAAATTTTTAAAAACTATTTGCAAATAATTAGATTTTATCGAGAAATTTCATTAGGAAATTGAAAATAATTGAAATCTGACGAAGAATATTAGTAAAAATTTTCAACTTATTGAATTTCTGAAAAACTTTGTATTCTTTACAAGAATTGAATTCTGGGGAAGCATTTTATTAAAATGTCTTTTTTAATAATTGAATTCTTTGGGAAATTTTATTAAAATCGTAAACATTGAAAATAATAGAAGTTTGAGAATGTTTTGAAATTAAATTTCTACGAAGAATTTAATTAGAGTTATTTTGAAAAAAAATTGAACGGTTGCGAAAGAATTTAACTTTAGAAAGCAATAATTTTTTCGGATTTCCATCAAAATTCGATTCAAAATGTAAATTTAATGAAACTGAATTGATTTTTTAATTCTTTAATTAAAAATTTATTTAAAATAATTTTTTTTCTTCTTGATTTAATTTTATTATTTAATTTAATTTAATTATTCTTTATTGTCATTTAATTACAGCATCCAATTTTAATGGTCCTAATGACAATGGCGATAGCAATAATTGGTTTTGGTGTTGCAAAAGGTTTTCGATATTTCGTCAAGTGTCAAAGAAAATCGTTACTTGAACCACCAGTGGATTTATTTGAGGAGAAAGAAAAAGAAGAAGCAATGTCCGACGGCGATAAAAGTGGAGAGAAAGATAAACATCCTAAGTATAGTAAAGCACAAGCTCGACAAAGATTTAAGAAAGGTAAATCATAGAAAAATTATTGCGCCCGCCATTACTTAATAACAATAATCGTAAGTTAAATTTTATTTACCAAAACATTCCTCTTTAAATCATCAAAATTTCAAACATAATCTTCGCGAATAATCTTTCTACATCATTATCAATTTTTCTCAAAAAAAAAAGAATTTTGAAATTTTTACAATATTATTCAATCAAGAATTGAAAGATCAGCCTTTTTTTTAAATTCCAAAGTGAAACAAAAATTTTTAGCTTAGAATTGCAGATGAAATTTTGAACTATATATATATAGAAAATATATAGTGTAAGTTTTTAAAAAAATTACTCTAAAATTTTGTATTTATATATTTGATAATATATAATTATATATAAAGTAATCTTGACTAACAAGATTTCTTCTTTATATAGAAAATAATTAATTTATTATATTTCCAAAAAAATTTCCAATTCACTCTAGATTATAGGTTTGTGATTATCTTTACCTTAGAGTTAACTATTATACTTTATAATAATGTTATTATAATTCGGAAAATATTATTAGAAAATCCATTCTTTGTGAAAATTATAGATTTTTTCAAGTTCTTTCTTTGTTATAATTAGATCGAATATCAATTTTTTAAAAAGTGAGTGTGAATTATAATTTATTATACAATGTGAAAGCAAATTACAAAAATTTGTAATATTTAAAAAAAATTATACGTATGTTCTTTGAATTAGAAGGAGTATTTATTTTCAATACCATTCGAGTCGTCGCTAAATTTATTATTTTTGTTCTCAATTTTGTTCTTGTTTTTTTTTACTTTTTCTTGTTCATTAAAATTTGGGGAAGATTATTCATTTTTGAAATATTTAAAAATGTTTCTATTATTTGAATTTATAAATAGAGAAAAATTACTTCGGGGGGAAAAATTAGAAAAGAAATAATTCGATTATATAAGTGGAATATTCTATACATTGTTTTATCAAATAATTATTATTCGAGTGCGAGGTAACCTACTTTAAAGATCGAATAGTTGCGATTCCTGCGATAGTTTCAATATTGACTTTACTCATATTGTAAATCTTGTTTTTAGCATAAAAATTTCTATTCCTAATCTTACTATTTCCTTTTAACAAAATTTTGGAATAAAAAAATCTTTCTCTTTACGATTCGATAGTTTTTTTTACTCGCAGTGTTAAATTTTTGTCGCTGAATAGAAAATTCATTTTCAACTTTTAAGAGCAATGGTCCTTCTTTTCTCCTCTTTTCATTGAATTTCTTTCTTTTTTTTCTTTTCATTTTGATCGATCAACGTTTTTTCTTCACTCGTGTGTGCTATCAGGTTTGTATGTATGGTCTACTTTTTTTTTACGAGAAAAACTTTAAAAGCCTGATTACTGCCTTTTCAACTGGCATCGAAATTTTTATTGCCTTCTTTTCTGAACTCGAATATAAAAATCTGGATTTTGAATTAATTATTGAAATTTTATTCCGAAATTTACGAGTTTTTTTTGTTTATTTTAAGATCATTATTAATTTTTAATGATGTTAATTTTAATTATTTCAGTATTATTATTAAAAAAGGAAAAAAAAATATTTAGCTTGAAATTACGCTTCAGAACAAATTAAAAAAAAAAACAGTTACAATTCGAGGTTTTAATGATAAATCAGAGAAACATGGAAAATAGAAGAGAGAGAGGATGGGGGAAACACTTCATCATTGAAAATCAATCAATTAAATTCAACTTCATTAAATTTACATGTACCTTCTGCTTTGATTGAAGCCATCAATTTTGATCATCGTAACATTTATCGTCACTTTTCTCATGTCTGTATGATTCATTAATGTCCCTCATATTCATGATGCAACTAAAAACCAATTTCTAACAAACAATTGTGCGTAACAATTTTAAAAATAAAAACCAGAGAATTAAAAAAGTATTCCAAAAATTCTCAATCATTAATTTAAACAAATGGTCGAATTTAAAATTAATTTCTTTCTCTTTTGATTATACTAGACAAATATTCTATTTTTAAAAGACAAAATTATTATAGTCAAAAAGTTAAATAAATAAAATCTAAGATTAAAAAAAATCCCTTAGTAAAGAAACCAAAATAAAAGATTAAAGATTTGACAAAAACGTGCCAAAAAGAGAAGAAAAAAAAATTGCCTACACCAGCTACTTTAATAAAATGAAAAAAATCTCTCTTCAAACTCGTTTTGAACTTTTATAAAACGTGATGATTTAACGAGAGAATAAAAGGACTCGCGGTCCTTATAAAATTACTGTTTAGAAATTTGCCTATTTCTCAAGAATATAAATTTCGGTATGAATTTATAAAAAGAAATTTAAAAAGAAAAAAGAAAAAAAATCCGTACCAAGCAGTGTTTTGATGAAGTAAGTTGAAACGCATGCGTCACATTCTCTCTAAACCTTCGACTTTGTTATTGAAACATATTTGCTAAAGTTGGCTTGGAGCTTCATTTCTCTCTGAAGTCGCGAACAAGAAGGATCGGAGATCGTTCAGTCTCACGGAACATCGACAATTTTCCACTTGACCACACTTTCATCGTATTTACAACGAACCACCCTGTGGAATCTATCCGTTCGAGTATATATTAGGAGTGAACTCTATTTTTTTTATATATATTTATAAATCCACATGTAATTAATTGTATTAAAATTTACATCAATTTCGTATTTTTATAAATGCAGCATTTTTCCATATATTGAATTTATTTCATTTCAATTTGTAGAATTACTCTTTTCTAATTTTTTATCCATTAATACTTGATTCCAAACACTTATTTTTTGTCTTATTTTGAAAAATGCCAAAATTTTCTTTATTAAAATAAAAAAAGGGTATACACCAAAAACCCCAATTTAGTGGAAAATGAAAACCTGAGTCGAAAAAAGTAGTAAAGGATTAATTTTACTGGACACGCGACTCTTGTTAAAAAATAAACCCTTTTTTCCCCGAGAGAAAGAAAAATGTATTTATAATGAAACGTTTTCTATATTCCCTTGTTTCATTGCACGATGAATTGATTTTACGTTGAATTTCATTTTTTTAATCCGAGATTTTCTATATCGAATTTCAAATATTCTTGAGGAATTTTTAGATTGTGTGAATCTGTGTTGAGTGTCAGAGGAGATGGTGCCAAAGAGAGAAAGAGCGATGAGAGAAGTGGGATATGACGCATATATTTCACAGATCATTCAAGAGGCTTGGTTTTAGCTTTCGATTAAATTTTTTTTTAAGGACTCTCAAAAACTGAAAATACTTTACGTATAAAATTTTAGTATTCTTATTTTTGAAAACTATCGCTTCTAAAATTAATGCGCGACTTGACTTTGTAATTGAAGATATACTTTTTAGATAAATGTGAATTTAAAAAAGTAATTATTATATTGCGTTACATTTAGTATAGAAATTATTTTGTTATTATTATTATCATTATTATCATTATTATTATTTTTATTATCATTATTATTATTATTATTATTATTATTATTATTATTATTATTATTATTATTATTATTATCATTATTATTATTACAGAAATAATTTAGAGAAAACGGTTTCAATTTCTAAAATGGACATTTAAAAGAATATCATCTATATACATATATAACTTTTTTACTCTCGTTCTGATTAACTTGTTTCCAATGGATTACTTAAACAGCTTTCAATGCTTATCGACCGGAATTTATAGACATTGCTAGAGTATAAATATTGGTTATTGAGGACAATATAGAGCCTTTAATTCAATTAGGTAACGCACTAGTTAAAGGTAAAAGGGCTTATTGTACGGATGAAAAAAGTTATTTTTCAAAAAAGGCAATTTAGATGGAAAAATGATTTTTTCGGAAATTTACTACAAAAAAATTATATTAAATTAATTATAATTATATAAAAAATTATATAGCATTTAAAGATATCAATTTGCCTCATTGAGTTCGAAACTAATTTTTCTAAAAAGTACCTTCCAAGGCTAATTTTATATATAAAATCCCTTAATTCCTTTACTTTTCTAGTTTTCGACTCATCTAAACGACAGGGCTCAGATCGTCTTGAAGACTCAAAAAAAAAGTCGCTTTAGTCGAATAAATTCACAACAAAAGTCACGAAAAGTCGCATAAAATTTCCGAAAAAGTCGGAAAAAAGTCCAATGAAATTTTAGGAAAAAAACGTCGAAAAGGAAACACGAAATTTGTCAAAATTGTAAAAAAATCACATTTCTCGCCAACAAATGCTTTAACGTCAAACAATCTGGAATAATATTTAATAAAATTTAATAAAATGCATGGCAAAATTTTAATTAGGTATTTTTAACATTTTTTTGAATAAATCTGTTCAAAAATTAAATTATTTTTATAAATAATAAAATTCTTCTTCGAAATTCAAGTATTTAACAAGAATTGCAATAAAATTCTTGTCATAATTTCAATTATCTTTGTAAATAATAAAATTCTACTTTAAAATTAATTTATTTTCAAAAATAATGCAATTCTTTGTAAAAATTCAATTACATTCAAAAATATTTTTTAAATTTCTCGTCAAAATTTTATAAATAATAAAATTCATCATGGAAATTCATTTATTTTCAAAAGTAATAAAATTCCCCGCAGAAATTCAATTATTTGCAAAGAATTTTAATAAAATGATTGTCAAAATTTTAATTATCTTCGTAAATAATAAAATTCATCGTGGAAATTTAATTATTTTCAAAAGTTCTGATAAAATTCTTTGCAAAATTCAATTATCTTCAAAAGTAAGAAAATTCTTCGCAGAAATTCAATTATTTTCAAAATTTTTTTTTAAATTCTCAAAATTTCAATTATTTTTATAAATATCAAAATTCTTCTTCAAAATTCAATTACTTTTAAACATTTTTAAAAAAATCTGTTCAAAAATTCAATTATCTTTTTAAAAAATACAATTCTTCTCTGATTATTGATGTTTTTTTTTAATTTGAAAGAAATCCGTAAATAAACTTAACGGAACTTTTTTTTACTAAAACTTTTTCCTTTAACTTTAATTTTTTG
Organism: Leptopilina myrica (nomen nudum); assembly: GCA_032872475.1. Lineage (NCBI taxonomy): Eukaryota > Metazoa > Arthropoda > Insecta > Hymenoptera > Figitidae > Leptopilina > Leptopilina myrica (nomen nudum). Next base: position 2,226,498 of record CM065464.1, on the reverse strand, counting down.
AATATTTAAAAAATTTCAGTCGCATTTTACTAAAAAAATCTCGAAAACGAAATAAATTTGAGATACTTGAGCTTTTATAAAATACGAACTCCTAATTTATAACTCCCTTGACTCCCTTTTTTCTACTTTCGTGTAATTCATCTAATTTCCTTTCCATAAGGTTTTAGAAATTAATAATTTCCAAAGAAATTGATTGTAATACGTGATCAATTATATTTAAATTCCTTTGCAGGACTCTCATCTTGACTCTTCTAATTCGATTTATTTGATATAAATCAGAATTAATAGTACTGTTGTTCTTCGACGAATTTTCTCCTAAAAAATAGAAATAAATTTGTTAAAAAAGTTTTCTATACTTTGAATTTTAGTTCAAGATTAGCAAAATTCGTTTAAATATTATAAAACTTTCGAATTAAAAAACTGAATAATTATCATAATTAGAAATTATAGAAAATTTATGTAAGTTTTTCTCAACTCTAAAAATCGTGAGATTAAAATGACGAAATTTTATAATGAAAACGAAAGAAATTATATACATTAATGTATTAATTATATATGCAACATTTTAGAATTTACAATAAGGTACGTGATGAAATTTAAATACTCTCCTTATTTTCATTGGAATGCTTTTGTTTCATTTTGATATTTTAACAAAACGATAATATTTTGATAAAATATAAAAAAAGGGGAAATTAAAGAAAAGAAAATTAAGTAAACACAAAAGGTCGACTAATTCACGTTATTTTTTATTAATATTATAGCAAGTGATCGAATCCTAAATACTTATTGAAATTTAATAGTCTAATTAACGTGACGTCGATTACTTTATCTGCTGTCTCGTTTAACGGATCGCTTACCCTTCTCCTCGTTCTACAAATTGAATTACACTTCTCTCCAACATTACCTCTATCTCTCTCTCTTTTTTTCTCTCTGTTATTTGACTTTACAACACAAAAGAAGAGAATCACATTAAAATGGATGTAAAACCATTCCCTTTTCATTTACTAATTAATGTTTTTACGATTTATGCGATTTCCATATATAAAATACATACTCTGTATTATTATAACGCAGGTCATGTAAAAAATGTGTTATATTACTTTTCCCAGCTTTGTGCAAAAATTTTCCCTCTCCGAAGAATGTAAAAATTGTACAATTTTTTTTTTTAATGACAATTATGCCTCGATTGGAACTGTTATTTATTCTATACATTTTTTTTCATATAAACAAGAAAGAACTTTCACCATAAAGTTCGAGTTAGTATCAAAATAAATGATCGTAATCTAATCTTGATTACCTATCATATTCTATTTCTGAAAAAGACAGTGTAAAAAAAAGCAGATGTTTACATTTATGGTAAGAGTGAAAAGCTGTAAAAAAATACTTTACCTATGCTGGTATATATGTATATATATATATATACAGAATGCAAAAAAATGAATGAAATATTTGAAAATGTAGAATAAAAAAAAGAGGTTAAGTTATCCTTTAGTGTGTTAATGTAAAAAGCAGTTTCCGATGTCACTAACACGCAAAAAAAAGAAAAGTTTCAATGTTCTCGGGGGAAATAAAAAAAAAATATTCATGACATATGAAAAGTCTGAGGGGCACAGCGTGGAAATCACGGAAAAGCAATGAGCGCGAATTGGTATAGTGGTGCTCTGCTTCTGCTTCTGCTGCTGCTGCTGTGTATATAGAAAGAAAAGCGGGTAAGAGCTCTGTGAATTTTTGCGCATGCGCACGCGGTACGATTTCTACGCTTGAGCCGCGTCGTCACAACGCAGAGAGAGACCAGGGAGAGACGATCAGAATGCATCAGTGACGTTTTGGAAAAGCCTCGTCTACTACATTGAGACGGGCAGAAAGAAGCTTCTGCGATGGACCAAACGAAAACGCCAGTTTCACGGCTTCTCAATACATCCTGCGTTGAGAATAAGGACGATCTGGAAGAGGTAATAAATAATAAATAAATAACGTATCGAGTGCTATGTACGCCATTGTTTTGGCGACACCATTTTTTCAGTGCGGGGGCGCCACGTGTTTTTTGTCGTGCGGGAACATTCAATTTTCTCATAATTTCGATTTTTTGGTTTTTGTTTTTAAAAATTAATTTTTTATATGAGTTTTCCATGAGAGGGAAAATTGTGCTCTCGAAGGATAGTTCGTCGGTAAAAAAGTGCCTTTGTTTCCGGTCAAGTGCGGGGCAACTTCTGTTTTTCTATGGGGTCGTTCCAGATTTTTTCTACTTCACGTTTTAATTGCTTGACATTTTTCATTTATCTCTATTTTCGTTTTAATATGTTTTATCAATTAAAACGTGTGCTGAAAACTATCCAAATCTTACCAATTGGGTTTGAAAATAATACCAGGCGACGTCCTGAAAATTAATACTCAATAAAGTTCCTCGTGGAAAATTCACTTTTCTATTAAACTGGAAATTTAAATTTAATCACAAATTGCACTTTGAATTTCGAGATACTTTTGCTAATTAGTTAAAAAAAAATTTTTTCTAGAATATCAAAAACAATGTGAAATAATTTTGTACCAAAGAAAATTTTCTAGACAAAAAAGTAATAACGAAATTTGTCTCTTTTCTTAAAAAGTGAATCACCTTTTTTTTTATTCATTTTACGTATTATTTAAGTCCTTTGAATACTTTCAGTTTGTTATAATTTTACGTTTAGTTTCTATCGTTAAAATCGGGAAGGAGAATGTTAAAATACTAATTTTTCATTTCGAAAGTTGAAACAATGTTTATTTGGCATCGATTGGAAAATAATTTGTTGGGATTGTTGTAATTAACTCGCTGATTGAAAATTTATTTACACTAATCGTCGCTTTTGGAATTTTCTAAACAATGAAGTCAATTTTTAGGTTATGTCGAAGTAACGGAAGAAATAGATGAAATAAATTCGAGTAAAGTGGAAAAATAAAATATCTCCTAAAAGAATGAAAATCGTGGGGAATTTGTATTTCGATCGTCGATTTTTATTGTCGGAAATAATAAATAATAGGAATAATTTCTTGGAAACAATTTTAAGTTACTGGGGAAGATAATTTTTTTGTTCTTGAATTCTTTTTTTTTGTACTTATTAATATCGGTTGTAAAGATTACTGTGTAAATTTACACAAAAATTGGTGGTTTATATTTAACTTGAATTTTCGTCGTTCATTTGAAAATTTCCTTTCGCACTTTGAATTTAAAGATAAATGTGAAATGTCCAAATTTGTTGTGTATGAATTTTAATGGATTGTTTCGTTTTCTAGAAATTCGAGAGATGCTACTTGGTTCTGCAGAATTTAACCGCAGGCCTGTCAGAGAAAGAAGCGCACGATACATTGAACAATGCCGTATGCAAGGAGAAAACCTACGAGGAAGTTTCATTGGGTTTACTCGTTGTTATTCTCTCGGAACCGCAGAACGCTGCCAAAAGTTACAGGGACTTAAATTTGATTTCAAAGGATGGATTGAATATTGTTCTGAATCATTTAAATCAATTAGTGCTGGAGAGATATTTACGATTAAATGATTGCGCTAGAAATCAATTACTTTGGTTATTACGTGAAATGATAAGGAATAGTGTCGTGAGTGTTGATACGCTGTGTTTAAGTTTATTGAGGCACGCGGCCGGTGGCGATACATCGCCACGTAATTTATTTCTCGTCGATGCACTTTTAGAAATATTTCAAGACAATCGCCCATGGCTGGATAAGTTTCCCATTTTAATAGCATCAATTGTTTATACTTATCTTCGATTAATTGAGGATCACAGTGCAGCGCATTTGGCGACACTTAGGCAAAAGGAAGTCACCTTTATGGTGAATCTCATTCGAGAGAGATTGATTGACTGTCTAGTTATTGGAAGGTAATTTCCTTTTTTTTCTACAATTTTTCCTATTTCGTTTTTATCTTTACAATTTTTTAATCGTTCTTCTTTTTTCAGGTTAAAAAAAAAAGTGAATGAAATGGAAATATTTAAGTTATTATAAGTTGTTGAGTTGAATACGGTGGGAAAGTATTTATTTTAGGTCCCTGAAGTTGCCATCGATGCTCAGTATTGAAAAATATTTTTTTAATAAAACCAAAAAAAAATCACTCCATTTTTTCCAAAGTTTTAAGTTAAAAAAATACTATTAAATAGTTTAACTTTTTTTTTTTACTTCTTAAGTGAATAAAAGGAGTAAAATTAGTAAAAATTTGTTTACTAAACGTAAGGAAAAATACTTTTCGATGCTGAGCATCGATGCCAACTTCAGGAACCTTTTATTTAAAAGATTTAAAGATTTATTTAAAGATTGGATTTTTAAATCAAGCTGATATTTCTTTTTCCTTTTGAAAACGGATATTTCAATTCAATTTTCGTCAGTAAAAGAAAACTCACTGTTGCTAAGAATTGTCTTACTGGCGAAATTTGTTATTTATTGAAAACCATTTCCTTCTGAGTGAGGAATGATTCCTTTAGAGGGGCATTGAAATCTTATTTAAACAGTTTAAAGAAACAAATCTTCGAAAATTATCTGTATTTTTCAGTCAGAACGACAATTTTTCACACTTTTGTGAATTAAAATATTTTCTCACCAGTATTTTTTGTTAGGTTCGAAAAATAATATTAAAATAGTTTTTGAAAATAGTAATTCGCTGCTTTATATTTTGTTCAAATTTTTTTTGTAAATTAAATTATTTTCAATGTTTACGATATTCAATGTACTTTCAATTTTTCCGAAGATAGACAAAATAATATTACATTTTTTTTAGAATTCTATCAAATTTCGATTATTTTAAAAGGATTTTATGAAATTTAAATTATTTTTCAAAGATTTTATCAAATTTCAATTAGTTTTTATTGATTTAACTGAATTTCAATTATTATACAAAAATTTCAATTATTTTTCAAAGAATTTAACAAATATTAATTATTTTTTAGAGGTTTTATGAAATTTCAATTATTTTCTAAGAATTTTTATTAAATTTTAATTTTAGTTTAATAATTTAACTAAATTTTAATTATTTTACCAAATTTCGATTATTTTTCAAAGGATTTAACAAATTTTAATTATTTTCCAGAGATTTTATCAAATTTTAATTATTTTCTAATAATTTTACCAAATTTTACTTATTTTTAAAAGATTTTATCAAATTTCAATTAGTTTTAATTGATTTAACTAAATTTCAATTATTATACAAAAATTTCAATTATTTTTCAAAGAATTTAACAAATATTAATTATTTATTAGAGATTTTATAACATTTTAATTATTTTCCAAGGATTTTACTAAATTTCAATTATTTTCTAAGAATTTCTATTAAATTTTGATTATTTTTCAAAGATTTTACTAAATTTCAATTATTTTTTAAAGATTTTATCAAATTTTAATTTTAGTTTAATGATTTAACTAAATTTCAATTATTTTACCAAATTTCGATTATTTTTTATCGATTTTTTTCCAATTTCAATTATTGTTTTTAGTAATTTAACTAAATTTCCTTTTTTTAAAACTAAATTTCAATTATTTTTTAAAGAATTTAATAAATATTAATTATTTCTCAGAGATTTTACCAAATTTCGATTATTTTGCAAAGCTTTTACTAAATTTCATTTATTTTTTTTTAATTTTACCAAATTTGAATTATTTTTCGAAAATTTTATCAAATTTCGATTATTTTTTGAAGATTTTACAAACTTTTAATTATTTTTCAAAAATTTTATCAAATTTCATTTTTTTAAAAACATTTTTCAATTGTATTTAATTGTAAAACTATTGTATTTCTAAAAAAGTTATTTAGAATTTTTTAATTTTATTTCCTGTTTAAAAAAATAAGTATTTAGCAAAATTATACAAGTTTTGATTAATTGAATCTTAGAAATCAGTGAAGAATCAGGAAAATACATAATAAAATTTTTATTACAATTTACTAAATTAAATAGACGACTTTTTCGACTTTTCTTTCTATTTTAAATCGACTAAAGTGATTTTTTTCTGTTATCTAAGTTAATATTAATTGCAATTGTAAATAAAAAATTCCTAGCTTAAAAATTGGACAAATTTTTAATTAAATTTTCTCTTTTTTCAGGGATCTAGTACGCTTACTGCAGAATGTCGCGAGAATACCAGAATTTGAGGCACTATGGAAGGATCTATTGCTTAATCCAAAGTCACTTTGTCCAAATTTCACTGGCGTTTTACAACTTCTACAAACGCGAACATCGCGTCGATTTTTACAGTCGCGCCTCACACCCGACATGGAGAGAAAGTTGGTGTTCCTAACGAGTCAGGTGCGTTTCGGTAACCATAAACGATATCAGGACTGGTTTCAGAGGCAATATCTTGCCACCCCCGAATCTCAATCGTTAAGATGTGATCTCATACGATTTATCGTTGGCGTCATTCATCCGACGAATGAACTATTGTGTTCAGACATCATTCCCCGATGGGCAGTTATTGGCTGGCTATTTACAACATGCACATCGACTGTCGCTGCGAGTAATGCAAAATTGGCTCTCTTCTACGACTGGTTGTTCTTCGATCCCGAGAAGGATAATATTATGAATATTGAGCCGGCAATTTTGGTCATGCACAATTCAATGAGATCACATCCTGCCGTCACTGCCACGCTTTTAGATTTTCTATGCAGGGTAATATTTTAAGCACCATTTATAGAGATTGAAAACGAATGTTTCGAGTTGAGGAACAATTCTAAGAACTATTTTCTTTGCAGATAATTCCAAATTTTTATCCAGCGCTAACGGAGAAGGTGCGAAATGGAATATTCTCGTCGTTGAGGCAAATTTTGGAGAAACGAGTTTTGCCGACTCTAAATCCATTGTTTGACAGTCCGAAATTAGATCGTGAATTGCGGTGTAAAATTCGGGAGAATTTCAAAGAATTTTGCCTCCCACCAAATGCCGATCTTGGTGAGAATTTATTTTTCTTTTCCTGCATGTTGACTTTTATTTCACCATGGTGGTTTTTTTGTTCAATTCAAACTGCTTTAATTTTGCAAAGAAAAAGGATTGTTAATATTGTTGATATTAACTTAAAAATAATGGTTATGGAAAAATTGAAAACTTGAAACCGTAGCTAATCTGTAACTAATAATTTCTGAGCGTTTAGAATTTTTTTAGCACTTATTCAGGGTTGTCACGCAACTTGGAAACCTGGAAAACCTCGAAATGTTAGGAAATTATATAAAAATTGAAAAAAAAACTTGAAAAGTCCAGGAATTTTGATTGAAATCCTGGAGAATTGATGTTTTTTAATTGTATTTATTCTTGAAATCTAATTTTACTTCAATATTCAATTCAATTATTTTCAAAATTTCAATTATTTCAGCAAATTTCAAAACTATACTAAATTTCAATTATTTTCGAAAAATTTTTATCAAATTTCAATTATTTTTCAATTATTTAACGAAATTTCAAAAATTTTACCAAATTTTAATTGTTTTTCACAGAATTTAACAAATTTTAATTATTTCTCAGAAATTTTACCAAGTTTCAATTATTTTTTAATGTTTTTATCAAATTTCAATTTTTTATTAATGATTTAACTAAATTTCAATTCTTTTACCTATTTTCAATTATTTTTCAAAGAATTTAACAAATTTTAACTATTTGTCAGAGATTTTATCAAACTTAAATTATTTCTTAAATATTTAACTACATTTCAATTATTTGCCAAAAATTTTATCAAATTTTAATAATTTTTTAAAGATTTTATCAAATTTCAATTTTTTAAAAAATATTTAACTAAATTTTAATTATTTCACAGAAATTTAAAGAAATTTAAATTATTTTTTAAAAATGTTATGAAATTTCAATTATTTTCCAAAAATGTTATTAAATTTTAATTATTTTTTAAAGATTTTATCAAATTTCAATTGTTCATTAATGATTTAACTAAATTTTAATTATTTTCTAAAAATGTTATGAAATTTCATTTATTTTTCAAAAATTTTACTAAATTTCAATTATTTTTTAAAGAACTAACTCAATTTCCATTTTTTTGTAAATTTTCAAGTATTTGTCAAGTACTTTACTAAATTTTGATTAATTTTTAAAAATTTTATCAAATTTATTCAAAAATATTTATTTATTTGAAAATTCTACGAGAATTTATTTATTCAACTCTAAAAATAAACATATTATTAAATAATTGTACTTTTTTTAAAAATGAATTGTCATGAAGAACTTTGTCAACTAATTTTTAAATAATAATTTAATTCTATGAAACATCATTAATAAAATTGTTTTTAAATAATTGCATTTTTCGAGAGATTTGGTGAAAATTTAGTGTATATTAAAAATAATTAAAATTCTGACAAAAATTTTATTAAAATTTTTCAGAAATTTTTGAATTTCGGAGAAAAGTTTTATTATACATTTCATTTATAAAGATAATTTCAATTTTGATTGGAATTTTTTGGTTTTTGAAACATAATTGGATATTTTGCGAAGAATTACGTTAGCTTTGAAAATAATTGATTTCTTGAAACTAATTTCATGAAAATTTATTTTCAAATAATTGAATTGTTATGTGAAATTTTATTGAAATAGTAGACATTGATATTGAAGTTTGAGAAATTTTTGAAATTAACTTAATTTCTACGAAGATGTTATTAAAATTATTTTAAAAAAAATTGAATTGTCACATAAAAATTTCATTGGAATTTTTGAAAATAATTCAATTCTTTGAGGAATAAATAATAAAAGATAAAAAAAATAATTGAATATTTGAAAATCTTAATTTCTATAAGAAAAAATAATAATTAAATATTTATTGAAAAATGAAGTTATTTATGTTTTACAATAATTTTCTAAATAATAATGAATATAGTTTTAAAAACCTGGAAAAATTCTGTTTTTTAACCTGGAAAATCTGGAAAGTTCAGGGAATTTGATAATTTAATTTAATTTCAATTGGTAAAAGCGTGGCAACCCTCTTATTTCTTTGAGCACCATCAACGCTTACTAACTTTGGTTTTTGCACGATGTTTTCCGAAACAGGTAATAAGCTTCAAATATATTCAGGTAAAATGGAGGAACTTAGTAAAGATCTAAGTCCAGGACTGATGCTGGAGAACACTGGCAATGCAATGACGGAAAATAATCACATGGGAGGTGAAACGGAACCCGCCTTTAGCGACGAGGAAGAAGAAATGCCCCTGAGGTAAAGTGTCAAAAAGAAACCGACAATAAATTCATTCATTGTTCATTCGACAATAAAAAAACAAATTTTTAGTATATGAATCGAAAGAATTATTACATTAATTATAAATTAATTTGGAATTAAGAATTAAGAATTAAGAATTATGAATTTAATTAATTAAGAATTCTTTTTTCCCCTTATTCAGGATAGTGACAAAGTCCGAGGACATTCACGATGTCGATATACCATTGGCGAAAGTGAAACCTTTGAAGAATGAAAAGAGCTTGAATTGCGTGACAACAAAAAAGGAGGACATAACGACACAATTAAATTTAATTTTAGAGCCAGAGGAATTGAAGACTGCTATCGAATGTTTGCATAGTGAAAGTGATAACGAATCAAGATGCCAAACAATGGAGAGAATAGTGCAAATGATTGTCGAGGACGAAATTGACACTGAAACAATACCGGCATTAGCTACTTGCATCTCTTCCATTCTTGCGTCGCAAATAACTGCCGACATTTTCCCCGCCGATAATCTTAATGAAGATGCATTCGCCGACAGTATAAGTACACCACTTTTTGTTATGTTTAGAAATCAATTTCAACTCTGCAAGGAGGTTGATAATCGAAGAAAACTCCTCGCTCGTGTATTAGCCGAAATTCAATCGATCCAACCGCGAATTGGCTATATTCTTTTGTATTTTCTGAAGGTCTGGGGTAGAGAGGAGGAGAAACGTGAAGGCGAACCAAGGTAAATTTTTTTTTTGAAACCTGTTTTTCAGATTTGGTATTTTATTTCTTAATGGGGTCATCACTATTTTTTTTTTTTTTTTTTATTGAAAAATGTATTTATTGAAAATTTGTCAAGAGAATTCAATTATTATTTGAAACCTAGTGAAAATAATAATTTCTAATTTCGTGTCTTCTCTTTTTAGTAACGTATTGAATGACGTGAAGGCGTCGGTCTACAAGGACTTTTGTTCTCAACGGGAGAAGAAGTTGGATTCGTGTCTGGTGGCCGATTTAAAGGTAAATAATTGCTTTTTGGATTTGAATTTCTCTTTTTTCGAAAGTAACAAAATGAAAAAATTTGTCTTTAGCTCTGCCATGAAGATAACATACCGTTACTCTGTTACCTTGTACCTGACGTTTATACCGAATTTCAAAATGTGGCGTTAGGAAATGTTCACCTCTTACATTTAGTGGTATCTACTGTTGATCCATGTCAACTACAAGATTTGGTTTGCCAAATAATGCAAGGACATTTGAAAATGCTGAAGAAAGAATCCTTCTCGTCTCTTTTGACGGCGAGTTTGAATTGGGACACCTTCGAACAATATTGCTTTTGGCAACTAATCTTCGCTCACGACTTTCCCATCGATTACGTACTTCCAATTCTACCTAAACTTCAATTTAAGGAAAATGCGGAAGCACTCACTTCAATTCTTCTGATGTTGAAGCAGGAAAAGTAAGTTGTGTGAACTATAAACAAAAGTGAATAATGTTAGCTAAAAAGTATAATTTCTAATTTAGTATTCAATATAATTTAGACTAATTTAAAATAATTTAGAGACGAGGGATATTGATATTTTGATTTTCTTTCAGACCATCGTTAGAACTTTTGAAGCAATTGTTCAATCGACAGAGCGCAGAAGGCGATATGTTTGTTGCGTCGGCTCTTCGCTATTGGTGTCGGGACTATGAGGAGAAACTCGGGGAGCTACTGGCAAATCTGTTGAGTACACGATATCCAGCGACGAGTCCAAATAAACGAAAGCGAACGGGTCCAAAGCAAAATCAACAATCGGGACCGCCGTCTGGCGAGCAAGTTCTCGGTCATTTGGATCAATTGCGTCAGCAATGTTTGTCAGCGTCTGAATTGCAATTATATCAGTCGGAGGGAATGCAGCGTGCACTTCAACAGGCGCAAGCGGCGAGCAGTGATTCATTGAGAAAAAGTTATGGCGATCTGTTTGCGCTTGCCGAGGTTAATGAGGAAAATCAACCGCCGCCACCGCCACCGCCCACAAGTTCGTCGAGAAAGCACACGTCGACTTCAATTGGCAGCAGTGCCGGAAAGGAGAGCTATCGGCGAGCTGGCGCGAGCACGAGGGAACGTAATGCATTTAAGAGACAACCTCCGAGGGATAGAAATTCAGAAAGTAGCGAGCGGAGCAGTGAAGTAAGTCAATAATCTTTGGAAATTTTTTTTTTGCCTCAACTACGAATTATAAAACATTCGATTTTTTCTATTTCTAACAATGATTATTATTTGCAGTTTGATGCAATTTTAATTTCAATTTTGTGTTCGAAAATAAGTTGAATTTTGTAATATTAATTTAATATTATTTCTTTGAAGTTTTGACAAAATTCTTAGAAGGAAATCAATTATTTTGATAAACAACCAAATTCTTCTCACAAAAAATAAATTATTTTAAGGAATATTATCAGAAGAATTCAATTACTTTAGGAAAATTTTAATTAAATTCTTTCATGTTTCCAATTATTTTCAAAAATAATTGAATAATAATTTAAATGTTTCGTAGAATTTATTAAAATTTTGAGAAATAATTTAATTGATATAAAGAATTTTATAGAAATAATTGAAAATAATTAAATTCTGCTGATTGACGGCTGTGGTTACTTTTTATAAAAAATGAATTAAATTAATTTTGACGACCCGGATATTAATTAGAATTGTTTTAGTAGTTGCTTAATGACCAACAATCAATTTTTGAAGTTCGTAGAAAAAAATAATTTTTTATCTTCTTCTTAGAAATTAAGAAATTTTGTAATTTGCATAACAACAAATTGAATAATTCGTTTAGTATTTTGAGTATATTCACAATCATTTCTAGATTCCAGGGCTCGAACTAGGTCCGTAAATTCCCTGAAAGTCCGTAACTATGCTTGAAGTCCGTAAAAGTCCGTTTTTTTAAAAAAAAAGTTCTGTAAAGTCCGTAATTCGGTTGAAAAGGATCCGTAAAGTACGTAAATTATACAATATAATTTGGATAATTTTAGAGAAATTACAAATGATTAGAGGAATTCAATTATTTTCAAAAGTAATAAAATTCTTATTAGGAATTCAATTATTTTGATGAATACTAAAGCTAATTGCAGAATTTCAAATATTTTTAATACAATTTTAATCTAATTCCTTGAAAAATGTAATTATTCTTAAAAATTTTATTAAAATTTATCAAAGAAATTTAATTACTTTAATAATCTTTGCTACAATTTATTTATTAGAATTTAAATATTATTTTTAATAAATTTTTGATTACATTTCTTTAAAGAATAAAATTATTGCATTCAAAATTTTTAATGCAATTCTTTGCGTAAATTATCAATTATCTTTATAAATATAAAATTCTTTTTTAAAATTCAATTATTGTCATAAAATTTTAATAAATTTCTTGGCAAAATTTTAATTATTTTCAAAAATGTTCCCTAATTTAATTATTTTTAATATCTATTTTAATAAAATTTTCAAAAGAATTAAAATTATTTGAAAATTGATAGATACAATTCTTGAAAAGAATTCAATTTTAAGAAACATATGTAATTATTCAATAAATTGTTTTTTTCTATTTAAATAATGAAATTCTCGTAGAATTTTCTTATAAAAATTGATTTAAAAATGTATTTCAGTTAAAATTTTAGATTATAATTGAATATTAAAAGTATTAGAGTGTAAAGTTTTAGAAATAATTAAATTTTGAAAAGGTTTCAGATTCAAATCTTTGAAAATTTGAATTTTTCATATTTTTAACTAAGTAACAATTCTGTGGAATTAATTTTTTTTGAGAAATTTTAATTGCGAATTTTTTTTTATATTATTTGAAGTTTTTATTTTCTAATACATATTTAATTGAAGAATTTACAAATAATTGAAAAATCGAATATTGTAAAGAAATGGATTTGAAAATTGTCAAAGAACTTTTTCGAAAATGATGAAAAATAATCGATTTTAAGAAGAATTTTAGATAAAAGTTCTTGAAAATAATAATTGAATTGATAATGATTTTATCACTCTATCTTTAATTATTATAAAACATGAAGTAATTGATCGCTCGGAGTCGAAGACACGAAGTTATCGATTTCTTCATGTTTTTTTAGTTATGAAAAAATCTAATTTATAGTTTTAAGTAAAATGTTCTCTTGTATTTTTTTGTCAGTAATTGGTCCATAATTTTTTATTTTTGGTCCGTAAAGTCCGTATTTTTAAATACTTTCACTGGTTCGAGCCCTGTTAGATGGAATTTTATTCAAATTATCGAAAATTGTAATTGAATATTTCAAAATAAAGAGGATAGGTTTATTTAGAGACAAAAAAGGGCAAGTTTTCTTTACAAAAAAAAATTGTTTTTCAGGAGGAAGAAATCGTGAAATCGAAGCAAGCGAGAAAGAGAAGAAAGACAACGAAAAAGATAGATTCGGATAGCGACTGACCATCTAGTGTCTTCAATTGTCACATGGACCACTTGAAGTGTGTGCAGAAAGCTACGCTAGCCTTAAGATTGATAAGGTAGTATAAATATATACATAAATAGGTCAATGTAGTGAATCTTTGTAAATAACGTATGTTGAATTTCGATCATGAAGGTTTTTAGAGAATCAATTATTAATTATTAATTATTATTATTATTATTATATTATTATTATTATTAATATTATTATTATTAATATTATGAAAAAGAAACATTACGTCTATTGAAAATCACGAATTATGGAATTATGAACATGAATTTCTTTTTGACTATTGTTCATTTATTTTAAGTGTTAAAAAAATAGGAAAAAGACTTATTTTCAATTATTGTTTTTTTTTAAATGTTGAGAGAAAATAATTGAATTTCAAAGAAGAAAAAAGAAAACAAATAAAATTTGTCAGCGAAAAGATTGATTGTAAAATATTTATATCGAATTGGTATTATCAAATACCAAATTTGTTTAAAATTTTTTAAATTATAAAAAGTCTTGTACATCTTTTCTTGAACATCTTTTGACGAACTTGTTAAATTAATATAAAAACAAATTACAATTTCATTAATTTTAATGATAATTTAAATTTATAATGTCGATCAAAAGTAGCATAAACTTTTTTTTATTAAATTATAAAATTGAAGGTACTTTTTTGTAAATAAAACAAAAAGAAATGAAGAAAACAATCTCAAATTTATTGAGAATATAAATATTTAATGTTCTTTAAAAAAAAAATGATGTTTTGTCATACTCATGAAATTATCTTGCAATTTAATGACACGGTTGCTTTTTTTCTATATATAAAGAAAAAAGATGAAAAAAAATTATTGTATAAGAAAAAGAAAGAAAAAAAGGGTCCCTAACTGTATTTTGTAACACCGATGTACCTTGATTCTTAAACTTGAAAAGCTATCGATCGAGTCGAGGGAAGAGAATTTTTGATTTCGATTTTTGTTTTATTGTTTATTGTAAAATTGAAAATTTTAAATTGAAACTATTAAAATTTTATTTTTAAATGCATTTGATTCTTTGAATCTTGATTTTAGTTTCGTTTTTTTCTTCTTTTCCCTTTTTTAATATAAATGTTTCCCCTCTCCCCTGAGAATAAAAAAAAAATTACATATCCTTTTGATATCGCAATTTTTCGAATGAAAGTTTTTATGAATTGTAAAATTCTTTTTGACATTGATCTTGATCTGATGGGCTTTCACTGTTGAAGTTACGTTTGAAAAATTGTATTGTACATTTTCTTGTAAAATCAGTTAATCCAAAAAAAACTGGACAGTTACATTTATATATTATGTAAGGTTGTAAATAAATGGAAAAAAATCTATATATATATATATTATATATATATTATAAATATATTTAAAAATTAAGAATGCGAAAGCTAAGATCAACAACAATTAACAGCAACAATAACAACAACAACAAAAACTAATTAAAAAAGGGTAATGAATTTTTTTCCCCCAAATGCAAATTTTTGAAAAATACGAGAGTTTCGAAAAAAATTGAAAATGAATTTAAATTAAATTATTATTGATTATGACAGGTTAAAATTGCAAGAATGAATGAATGAGAATGAATGACGAAGTAAATAATGATGAAATTGAAAAAAAGTGTTTTGCGAAATTAAAAAAGGAAAAAAAAAGTAGTGAAAGTGAAAAAGAAAACTACGATCGATAGCGTTTACGTCGATCGCAAGTCTGTGTACAATTTAATCGTAAACGCGCAATGCAAAAAAAAACCTGTAGTTATGAACGTTATTTTATTTTTGTTTTTTTTACTTTTCAATGTAAATATCGACGATATTAATCATATTTAGGGCCATGACTAGTTGGCGAGAAACTTAACAAAAAAAAAGAAGAGGAAGAAAAGAAAATTCAAACATTTCGCGATATCGACAGACAAAAAAAAAGTGTAAACATTTAATGTTTTTAACGATCTTGTACACATTCATAAACATGTAAATAATTCAATACATGAATAGATTATCGAATATGAACATTTAATGTTTTTAACGACCTTGTACACAGGATAAACGTAATTGTAAATATATAGAGATTACCAAATAAATCATTTTTACGTTATTTCTCCTCCCTGACGAAATTTATCATTTAGTGGAATTTTTTCTATTTATTTGTCCATCGATTCATTGTTTTTTTTTAATAATTAATAATTAATAATTAATTAATTATACAATCCGTTTTTTTATTAAAAAAATACAAATAAAAAGAGAAAACAATTAATTTAATTTAGCCATTAGTTCCTGAAAAATCCGCTAATATGAGACAAGTGGCGCCAAAATTAGACTCAATTTTTGGCGCCACTTGTCTCATATTAGCGGATTTTTCAGGAACTAACGTATTTAATAAATAATAAAATAAATTGATTAAACAATTGTTTTTTAATGTTGTTTATAGATGTATGATGCTTATTAACTAAAAAAAATAGTAAACAATCCGTTTTTTTATTAAAAAAATACAAAGAAATAGAGAAAACAATTAATTTAATTTAGCCATTAGTTCCTGAAAAATCCGCTTATATGAGACAAGTGGCGCCAAAATTAGACTCAATTTTTGGCGCCACTTGTCTCATATTAGCGGATTTTTATGGAACTAACGTATTTAATAAATAATAAAATAAATTGATTAAACAATTGTTTTTTAATGTTGTTTATAGATGTATGATGCTTATTAACTAAAAAAAATAGTAAACAATCCGTTTTTTTATTTAAAAAAATACAAAGAAATAGAGAAAACAATTAATTTAATTTAGCCATTAGTTCCTGAAAAATCCGCTAATATGAGACAAGTGGCGCCAAAATTAGACTCAATTTTTGGCGCCACTTGTCTCATATTAGCGGATTTTTACGGAACTAACCTATTTAATAAATACTAAAATAAATTGATTAATCAATTGTTTTTTAATGTTGTTTATAGATGTATGATGCTTATTAACTAAAAAAAATAGTAAACAATCCGTTTTTTTATTTAAAAAAATACAAAGAAATAGAGAAAACAATTAATTTAATTTAGCCATTAGTTCCTGAAAAATCCGCTAATATGAGACAAGTGGCGCCAAAATTAGACTCAATTTTTGGCGCCACTTGTCTCATATTAGCGGATTTTTACGGAACTAACCTATTTAATAAATAATAAAATAAATTGATTAAACAATTGTTTTTTAATGTTGTTTATAGATGTATGATGCTTATTAACTAAAAAAAATAGTAAACAATCCGTTTTTTTATTAAAAAAATACAAAGAAATAGAGAAAACAATTAATTTAATTTAGCCATTAGTTCCTGAAAAATCCGCTAATATGAGACAAGTGGCGCCAAAATTAGACTCAATTTTTGGCGCCACTTGTCTCATATTAGCGGATTTTTACGGAACTAACGTAT
The DNA here is from genome assembly GCA_032872475.1 of Leptopilina myrica (nomen nudum). NCBI lineage: Eukaryota > Metazoa > Arthropoda > Insecta > Hymenoptera > Figitidae > Leptopilina > Leptopilina myrica (nomen nudum). The sequence continues at coordinate 2,209,457 of CM065464.1, read as the reverse complement.
TTAATAAATAATAAAATAAATTGATTAAACAATTGTTTTTTAATGTTGTTTATAGATGTATGATGCTTATTAACTAATAAAAAGAGTAAACAATCCGTTTTTTTATTAAAAAAATACAAAGAAATAGAGAAAACAATTAATTTAATTTAGCCATTAGTTCCTGAAAAATCCGCTAATATGAGACAAGTGGCGCCAAAATTAGACTCAATTTTTGGCGCCACTTGTCTCATATAAGCGGATTTTTACGGAACTAACGTATTTAATAAATAATAAAATAAATTGATTAAACAATTGTTTTTTAATGTTGTTTATAGATGTATGATGCTTATTAACTAATAAAAAGAGTAAACAATCCGTTTTTTTTATTAAAAAATACAAATAAAAAGAGAAAACAATTAATTTATTTTAGCCATTAGTTCCTGAAAAATCCGCTAATATGAGACAAGTGGCGCCAAAAATTGAGCCTAATTTTGGCGCCACTTGTCTCATATTAGCGGATTTTTATGGAACTAACCTATTTTATAAATAATAAAATAAATTGATTAAACAATTGTTTTTTAATGTTGTTTATAGATGTATGATGCTTATTAACTAAAAAAAAGAGTAAACAATCCGTTTTTTTATTAAAAAAATACAAAGAAATAGAGAAAACAATTAATTTAATTTAGCCATTAGTTCCTGAAAAATCCGCTAATATGAGACAAGTGGCGCCAAAATTAGACTCAATTTTTGGCGCCACTTGTCTCATATTAGCGGATTTTTCAGGAACTAACGTATTTAATAAATAATAAAATAAATTGATTAAACAATTGTTTTTTAATGTTGTTTATAGATGTATGATGCTTATTAACTAATAAAAAAGAGTAAACAATCCGTTTTTTTATTAAAAAAATACAAAGAAATAGAGAAAACAATTAATTTAATTTAGCCATTAGTTCCTGAAAAATCCGCTAATATGAGACAAGTGGCGCCAAAATTAGACTCAATTTTTGGCGCCACTTGTCTCATATTAGCGGATTTTTCAGGAACTAACGTATTTAATAAATAATAAAATAAATTGATTAAACAATTGTTTTTTAATGTTGTTTATAGATGTATGATGCTTATTAACTAATAAAAAAGAGTAAACAATCCGCTTTTTTATTAAAAAAATACAAAGAAATAGAGAAAACAATTAATTTAATTTAGCCATTAGTTCCTGAAAAATCCGCTAATATGAGACAAGTGGCGCCAAAATTAGACTCAATTTTTGGCGCCACTTGTCTCATATTAGCGGATTTTTCAGGAACTAACGTATTTAATAAATAATAAAATAAATTGATTAAACAATTGTTTTTTAATGTTGTTTATAGATGTATGATGCTTATTAACTAATAAAAAGAGTAAACAATCCGTTTTTTTATTAAAAAAATACAAAGAAATAGAGAAAACAATTAATTTAATTTAGCCATTAGTTCCTGAAAAATCCGCTAATATGAGACAAGTGGCGCCAAAATTAGACTCAATTTTTGGCGCCACTTGTCTCATATTGCGGATTTTTACGGAACTAACGTATTTAATAAATAATAAAATAAATTGATTAAACAATTGTTTTTTAATGTTGTTTATAGATGTATGATGCTTATTAACTAATAAAAAAGAGTAAACAATCCGTTTTTTTATTAAAAAAATACAAAGAAATAGAGAAAACAATTAATTTAATTTAGCCATTAGTTCCTGAAAAATCCGCTTATATGAGACAAGTGGCGCCAAAATTAGACTCAATTTTTGGCGCCACTTGTCTCATATTAGCGGATTTTTAAGGAACTAACCTATTTTATAAATAATAAAATAAATTGATTAATCAATTGTTTTTTAATGTTGTTTATAGATGTATGATGCTTATTAACTAAAAAAAATAGTAAACAATCCGTTTTTTTATTAAAAAAATACAAAGAAATAGAGAAAACAATTAATTTAATTTAGCCATTAGTTCCTGAAAAATCCGCTTATATGAGACAAGTGGCGCCAAAATTAGACTCAATTTTTGGCGCCACTTGTCTCATATTAGCGGATTTTTATGGAACTAACCTATTTTATAAATAATAAAATAATTGAATTTTATTACTTTAGAAAAGAATTGAATTCGTGTGTTATAAATATTGTTAATTATGAAAATAATTGAAATTTTTTAATGAATCTTAATAAAATTTTTTTAAATAATTCAATTTCTGCAATTATTTGTAATTTGAATTAAACATTTTGAATATTATTGTTTTCTTCGAAATATTAATAATTTTTTTTTGTTTTGATAAAGAAAAATGTCGAGGAGGGAAAAATAAATGGAAGACAAATTTTTATTTATGGCATAAATGGATGTATTTTTCTTCACACTGAGAGAGAAATAGGAGACTGGCTTGTTTACGAGAAGATAAATAAAATTGCAATATCACTTGTCACGTATTATTACTAAAGACACAAGGATGCACCAAGAATTAAAACGCATTGCGTACCGACGATTTTTTTCTTTTTTGTTTTTTTTATCAATGTGATTGGAAAATTCAAAATTCGCAAACATTGTAAAGTAAATATTTTCTCTTCTTCTAATTTACACGGCCTTTTTTTTAATAACTTCTGTCAATTTTTGATGAAAAAAAGTATGTACGTAGAAATTGATGATATAGTTTGTGATAGAACAATAAAAATGATTCCAAATATATTTGGATTTCAATTTTATTTCTAAATTCTCTTCCGTTAGAATTTTTTTTTTCAAACCGTGTTTTAAATTGAAATTTAAATAAAAGGAAATATGAAACTCTTTCGAATATACTTTTGAATATTAATTAAAGTTTTTATTTCTCAGTTTAATTTTTAGTTACTTTTCATTTTTATTTTATTTTTATTTTATTTTTATTTTATTATTCTTTGATTTTAATTCTCTTTTATTTTATTTTTCTTTTATTTTCATTTTCATTTTGAAATTAAAATAAATAGATTAAGAGATTTAAATAAATCAAAGAAATAAAAATTTTTTTTATTTTAATTTTCTTTTCTTTTATTTTCATTTTATTTCATTTCATTTTATTTTATTTCATTTTTCTTTTATTTTCATTTTAATTTTATTTTTATGTTTAGTTCTATTTTTCCTTTCCTTTTTCTTTTTTTTTATTTTCATTTTTAAATTGGATTGGCAAAAAAGTTATTAAAGCTTGGCGTATAGATTCGAGGAAAAAAAAGCAACTTTGAAACGAAGTGAAAAGCAGCAAACATCAATTCGTTATATCACAATATTTCAATTAAAAATATGTTTATTCGCTTTCGGTACGCAAAAATGTCCTTTAAAAAATTCCTTCGAAACTTCTTTAGCATATTTCGTGAATGATAAATAGAATTAATTTTCTTCTTTATTTCCTTTACTGGCCTATGGGGTTTGAGACAAAAAATTTTACGCTCTTTTTTTTATTCAATTTTTCCACTGTTTCTAATATATGAAGAAAATTAAACATTTTTCAATTTTTGTCTTTTTCTATTTGTATTTATTGACAAATATTAAAGAGAAATTTAATGTATTTATTATTATTTTTTTGTTCTTGGTAAAACTGAAAATTGAATTTATTTATAAAAAAGTAGGTGAGGGGTTTAATTTTCTTCAATGGCGATAATTTTGTTTTACAATATGTCGAGCGTATTTTTTTTTTTCTTTGAGGGACAATCGATTTTGTGTCGGTCGAAAGAAACTTGTTTCTTTTTTCAATTCAGTGACAATGTTTAATTCAAATAGAAAAAGAAAAGATGGTGTTAAAATTCTCGACAGTCGTTCGTGTAATGTACATCTGTCTTGAATGAAAAATTAGTTGGTTCCCGGTGTTGAAAAAAATGTTCCTACCTTGAAGTTTAGAAAAGATTCGAATTTTTCTCTTCGAGAATATTTTATTCGAATTCGTTTTAAAAAAACCTTTTTTTTATTTTATTTTTTGCTTTTCTTAATTTTGCAATTGTCGTTTACTTTTATTCGAGAAATATAAGTAAAATAAAAAATAAATTACTTTATTATTTTTGACTCTTTAGATTTTATTTCACTCTTTGCTATTTTTTTCCATTTTTTAGAAATTCTTCTTTTCAATTTTTAGAACTATTTATTATTTTGAAATTCTTTTTTTAAATTTTGAGAAGTAAAATATTTGCTGTTTATTATTTAGCATTTTTTTTTAAATTTTGAGAAGTAAAATATTTACTATTTATTATTTAGAAATGACTTTTTTTAAATTTTGAGAAGTAAAAATTCACTATTTTATTATTAAGAAATTCTTTTTTCAATTTTGAGAAGTAAAATATTATCAATTTATTAAATACTAAAAAAATGCTTCTATAATAACAATAATTATGACAAAAATACTGAAAATAAAAAGAAATGAAAAATTGAAATTGAAACCTAAATTAAAATGAAATTTTACTAAAAGTAAAAATTGAATAAAAATAAAATGATTGTCCCTCTGATGATAGACTACATGGAAAGTGGATCTAGCTAGAGTAGAGAAATAGTTTCGTTTTGTCTGTTTATGTGCACTTGTTACTTTACATATTTAAACATGTTTCGTTTTTTTTTTAGAGCCTTCACACACATTTTTTTATCAGTGTACAATTCGGAAGTATAATGAATACTATACAAAGATTTTCACACACACACACAAACTTCACGCGGCATACTCATCATTTTTTCACAAAAAAAAACCCAAACACTCAGAATTATAATATAATTCGATTTTGTACGCAATTATTTTTTTTTTGCCGTAACAAACATTTTTTTTTTCGTCTTAAATATCACAAAGACTACAGATTTTTTTTTCTCTTTGTTTTTTTTCCCTCTATTAACACATTCTTATTTATACAATCGCGAGGCAATAAAATGTCACATTGTTATCACATCTTTAAGAATAATATTCTATTATTCGAGATTTTTCATTTTTAATTTATACTTTTTTTTTGTTTTTGTATGCATTTTCCTCTTAATTGCTTAATTATCACTAGTAAACTAATCAACGACTTTGGAAAAAAGAAAACATCGATTTTTTGTGTGTTTAATAATTTTTTCCATAAAAAAATATCAAAACTGAATTTTCGAAACAAAAGTGTTAAAAAATTTGTGATAAAACTTTCAATTTAACGAAGTAAAACGTTTACAATTACAATATAATATATATATTCTATATTTCAAAATTTTTGTACAATTTTTTCTTTTATTTTAGTAATTTTATTTCTATATATTAAAAAGAGAAAACGAAAAAATTGAAGTAATATGCTTTGTTTTTAGTGTTTTTCGACTAAAACAATTATTAATTGAATCCAAATAGGCCGATGGTCATTGTTTTGATTACAAAATGACTATTGTGTTTAATAATACAACGCATTAATGGTGCTGACAGTAGGAATATCTGTTTCGGTATATCAATTGATCCTCGACAAATATATTCTCTGTATTCACAAACATCAGAAACTTATGAACAATTTCAAAAAATACATTTTTTAATCATTTTCTCTCCTTTAAACTCGAAAAAAATATATTCTAAATTACAGAATTTGTAAAAAAAACGAACATTGATTTAATTAAGAAAAAACAACTGAAATTGAAATTTTACAACTGAAATTTGTAAAGTTTATTTTCAAACGAATAACTTTGCGATAAAAATCGCAAAGTTTCTACTTCTAAATATTCTAATTTCTTATACTTTCAAAATTAAATTTATTTTTTTAAAAAATAAAATAGTATTTAGAGTATTTTTGACTTTTTCGAGTTTTTGGAGAAATTTTCAGAAAAAATTGATCAACAAACGAGTAATGCATTTTAAAACAATTGTAACAGTAATGCAAAAAAGAAATGGGCTTTTTTCGTCTAGAGAAAACAATATATTTTTACAAGATCTTAATTATGAATAAATTCAGTCTAGTAAATCACTTCGTAAACTGTGGCTTTTTTATCACCTGAACCGGTCACGATGAATTTGTCATCAGTCGAAATGTCGCAACTCAACACTGACGATGACTCCTTTGACTGAAAATAAAAGCAAATTCAAATTTTACAAACGAACGAATATTGAAAATAATTGTTTATTTCTTTTAATCAAACTCAATTCTGGGGGTTTTTGGTAAAATAATTGAAATTTAGTTAAATTTTTAAAGAATAATTGAAATTAACTAAACTCTTTAATAAAAATAGTAGAAATTTAGTTAAATGTAAAAAAAAAATTCAAATTTGACAAAATCTTTGAAAAATAATCAAAATTTGATAAAAAATTTTCGAAAATAATTGAAATTTAGTAAAGTCTTTGAAATTTGGTAGAATAATTTAAATTTTGAATAAATCTTTAAAAAATAGTTGAAATTGAGTTAAATCCTAAGAAATAATTGAAATGCTTTAAAATCTTTGACAAAAAATTTAAATTTTATAACATCTCTGAATAATAATTAAAATTTGTTAAAATCTTTGAAAAATAATTGAAATTTGAATAAATCTTTGAAAAACAATTTTAGTTTGATAAAATCTTTGAAAAATTATTGAAATTTGATAAAAATTGTTCGAAAATAATTGAAATTTAGTAAAATCCTATAAGAAATAATTGAAATTCTTTAAAATCTTTGAAAAATATTTTAAATTTTGTAAAATCTCTGAAGAATAATTAAAATTTGTTAAAATCTTTGAAAAATAATTGAAATTTGCTAAATGGTTTGAAAAATAATTGAAATTTGATAACATTTTCGGAAAATAATTTTTAACATAAAATTTAAATATCGATAAAAAAATACCTATTCTCGAATAAGATAATATAGAGAATGATTAATGTTTTTGCGGGAACATTACTTTAATAATGCTATATGGGTTACTTTAGAAATAAACGTAAGATTTATAAGAATGACAGAGACATTCAGTTCAGTGAATGAGAATTTTATATGAAAATAGGTAAAGACGATATCTTCCAGCCAATTGACCGACTAAAGTTGTCTTTATCTACTAAACGCAAAGTGAATTCAAAAAAAAATTATTTTTCCCAATTTCAATTTAAATTGAAATCTCTTTTTTTGGAAAAATTAATCATTCGTCAATAATACAATTTAAATTTACAATGTTTCATTTGAAAATAAATTTTATAATTTTCCATTTTTACTGCATTAAAATTATTCAAAAATATATTATTTTTTTGTTGCAAATATTGTCTATGGGGTAAAAAGTTTTCCATCCATATACAAACGAACTTAAAGCTTGTTCAAAATAAACGTCTGATTTTATTGATTTTTCATGGCTCTTTAAAGTCAATATATTTTTTTCCTTCTATTTTTATTTTCGACCTACTTTTTGCATATTCTGGTTTTTGTTTTCAATATTTTAGTTTTTAAATTGCGACTAAAAATGCAAAAATTTACCTTGTCACTTGTTTAAGTTTGTTGAAAATGGTCTTAAAAATAGTGACGCAAAAATTTATAATTACAGATGTAATTAAATTAAGGAAATTAAATAAATAATTAAATAATCCAATTATAAATAATAAAATTTATCTCCGAAATTCAAATATTTCTGAAAAATTTTAATAAAATTCTTGTCCGAATTTCAATTATTTTTTATACACAAAATGTTCATTAAATTTCAATAAAAATGAAATTTTTTAAAAAAAATTTTATTAAAGATGTTTAATAGAATTCAATTATTATTTAAAAATTTGTTGATAAAGTTCCTCACGACAATTCATTTTTAAAAAAAGTACAATTATCTAATAAAATGTTTATTTTTAGAGTTGAATAAATAAATTCTCGTAGAATTTTCAAATAAATGAATATTTTTAAATGAATTTGATCAAATCTTTGACAAATAATCAAAATTTGATAAAATTTTTTCGAAAATAATCAAAATTTAGTAAAGTATTTGAAAAATATTCGAAAATTTTAAAAATAATGGAAATTTAGTTAAATCATTAAAAAATAATTCAAATTTAGTCAAATTTTTGAAAGATAATTGAAATTTCATAACATTTTAAGAAAATAATTGAAATTTAGTTACATCGTTAATAAACAATTGAAATTTGATAAAATCTTTAAAAAATAATTAAAATTTAGTAACATTTTTGGAAAATAATTGAAATTTAATAACATTTTTAAAAAATAATTTAAATTTCTTAAAATCTCTGAGAAATAATTAAAATTTAGATACATATTTTTTGAATAATTGAAATTTGATAAAATCATTTAAAAATTATTAAGGGCATTTGAACCTTTATGACGTCACAGCATAAAAATATATGCTTTGCATCAATTGTAACGTCATAATGGTTCAAATGCCCTTAAAATTTTGTAAAATTTTTGACAAATAATTGAAATGTAGTTAAATATTTAAAAAAGAAGTTAAATTTGATAAAATCTCTGAGAAATAGTTAAAATTTGTTAAATTCTTCGAAAAATAATTGGGAATACGTTAAATAATTGAAATTTAGTTAATTCATTAGTAAACAATTGAAATTTGATAAAATCATTAAAAAATAATTGAAATGTGACAATATCTTTGAAAAATAATCAAAATTTAATAAAAATTTTTCGAAAATAATTGAAATTTAGTAAAGTCTTTGAAATTTGCTAAAATAATTAAAACTTTAAATAAATCTTTAAAAAATAATTGAAATTTCATAAAATCTTTGAAAAATAATCAAAATTTGATAAAAATTTTTTTAAAATAATTGAAATTTAGTAAAATATTTGAAAAATAATTGAAATTTGATAGAAAATTTTCAAAAATATTTGAAATTTAGTAAAATTTTTAACATTTGGTAAAATAATTAAAATTTTGAATAAATCTTTGATAAATAATTAAAATTTAGTAGAATCTTTGAAATTTGGTAAAATAATTGAAATTTTGATAAAATCTTTGAAAAATAATCAAAATTTGATAAAAAATTTTCGATAATAATTGAAATTTAGTAAAAAATTTGAAAAATAATTGAAATTTGATAAAAAAATTTCAAAAATATTTGAAATTTAGTAAAATTTTTAACATTTGATAAAATAATTAAAATTTTGAATAAATCTTTGATAAATAATTGAAATTTAGTAGAATCTTTGAAATTTGGTAAAATAATTGAAATTTTGATAAAATCTTTGAAAAATAATCAAAATTTGATAAAAATTTTTCGATAATAATTGAAATTTAGTAAAATATTTGAAAAATAATTGAAATTTGATAAAAAATTTCAAAAATATTTGAAATTTAGTAAAATTTTTAACATTTGGTGAAATAATTAAAATTTTGAATAAATCTTTGATAAATAATTGAAATTTAGTAAAATATTTGAAATTTGGTAAAAAAATCGAAATTTTGAATAAATCTTTCAAAAATAACTGAAATTTGATAAAATCTTTGAAAAACAATCAGAATTAGATAAAAATTTTTCGAAAATAATTGAAATTTAGTAAAATAATTAAAATTTTGTAAAATATAATAAAAATTTTGAATATATCTTTGATAAATAATTGAAATTTGATAAAATCTTTGAAAAATAATTGAAATTTGATAAAATCTTTAAAAAAATAATTGAAAATTTGTAAAATATTTGAAAATTTGTAAAATAATTGAAATTTAGTAAAATCTTTAAAAAAAGATTTTAAATTTGATAAAATCTTTGAAAAATAATTGAAATTTAGTAAAACCTTAAAAAATAATTGAAATTTGAATAAATCTTTGAAAAATAATCAAAATTTGATAAAAAATTTTCAAATATAATTGAAATTTAGTAAAATTTTATTTAAATTTTGTAAAATAATTGAAATTTTAAATAAATCTTGTTTATATATACGTATATTACGTATATTACATTTTTGCTTCCTCGTGAGGAAGCTTTGTAGTCGTTTAATTTACAAAATTTTTAAAAATCCTTTTGACAAATTTTCTTCTATATGGGACTATGTTATATAAGACCCTGAACAATTGTCCGGATGTATGTATGTGTGTGTGTGTGTGTGTGTGTGTGTGGATCCCGTTTTTTGTGAACACGATAACTCGAAGAGGTTTCAACGAATTCGGCTGAAAATTGCTAGGAATATTTATCATAAAAATATCTCGAAATGGATTGATGGACATTAAAAAATCTAATAAAAAAAATTTTTTTTTACTTTTTTCAAAAAAAAAATTTTTTTCAAAAAAATTTTTTTAAATTGAATATTGAAGTTAATATACAATAAAATCTTCTTCTTTGCATCAAGACGAATCGATTGGTATATTTAAAGTATAAATTGTATGAGAGTTTATAGAGGTAATGACAATTAAAGCAAAAAAATTACCTTTTTTTATCAAAAATTTAGTTGTTTCATCAAAATTATATTCCAGTACAATAAGATTTTACTCATTTTTTTCAATAATCTTATCCGTTGCATTAAAACGGATCGATTGGTATATATAAAGTATATTTTTTATTTAAATTTATAGAATTAAACATAATTAAAACCAAAAATTCGCACTTTTATAGAAATTTATTTCCTTCTTAAAAATTATGTTGCTTTATAATAAAATGTTAATCTAGACTTAAAAACAAACTAAAAATCTTCATTTCATCAAGACGAATCGATTGATGTTTAAAAAGAATATATTTTATTAGCATTAATAGAATTAAATAAAATGAAAAAATTCACTTTAAAGCAAATTTTTTGCTTATCGTAAAGAGGAAGCAAAATTTTCATGTAATGAACATCTTAATTCACAACTTTTTTAATTTTTGTCCTACAAAAATGTGTCCAGAGGTGAAGTTGTTTGTTTTTGTTCCAGTTGTCAGGAAAAAAAAGAAAAACACTTTCAAAATGAAATTGGAAAAAGTTACCGAAAACTGAAATTTCAAAATGAAAAAAATGTCTGTTATTTTAGAAAAACCTTTGTAACTTTTTTAATTTTTGTCCTAGAAAAATGCGTCTAAAGAAGAAGTTGTTTGTTTTTGTTCAAATTGTCAGGAAAAAAGTGAAAAACACTTTAAAAATAAAATGGTGAAAAGTTACCGAAAACTCAAATTTCAAAATTTAAAAATGTCGGTTTTTTTGGAATAAGCCCTGTAACTTTTTTAATTTTTGTCCTACAAAAATGTGTCCAGAGGTGAAGTTGTTTGTTTTTGTTCCAGTTGCCAGGAAAAAAGTGAAAAACACTTTTAAAATAAAATGGTGAAAAGTTACCGAAAACTCAAATTTCAAAATGAAAAAATGTCGGTTTTTTTGGAATAAGCCCTGTAACTTTTTTAATTTTTGTCCTACAAAAATGTGTCCAGAGGTGAAGTTGTTTGTTTTTGTTCCAGTTGCCAGGAAAAAAGTGAAAAACACTTTTAAAATAAAATGGTGAAAAGTTACCGAAAACTCAAATTTCAAAATGAAAAAATGTCGGTTTTTTTGGAATAAGCCCTGTAACTTTTTTAATTTTTGTCCTACAAAAATGTGTCCAGAGGTGAAGTTGTTTGTTTTTGTTCCAGTTGCCAGGAAAAAAGTGAAAAACACTTTCAAAATAAAATGGTGAAAAGTTACCGAAAACTCAAATTTCAAAATTTAAAAATGTCGGTGTTTTTGGAAAAAGGTCTGTAACTTTTTTAATTTTTGTCCTAGAAAAATGCGTCTAGAGAAGAAGTTGTTTGTTTTTGTTCAAATTGTCAGGAAAAAAGTGAAAAACACCTTAAAAATCAAATGGTGAAAAGTTACCGAAAACTCAAATTTCGAAATGAAAAAATGTCGGTGTTTTTGGAAAAAGGTCTGTAACTTTTTTAATTTTTGTCCTAGAAAAATGCGTCTAAAGAAGAAGTTGTTTGTTTTTGTTCAAATTGTCAGGAAAAAAGTGAAAAACACTTTAAAAATAAAATGGTGAAAAGTTACCGAAAACTCAAATTTCAAAATTTAAAAATGTCGGTTTTTTTGGAATAAGCACTGTAACTTTTTTAATTTTTGTCCTAGAAAAATGCGTCTAAAGAAGAAGTTGTTTGTTTTTGTTCAAATTGTCAGGAAAAAAGTGAAAAACACTTTTAAAATAAAATGGTGAAAAGTTACCGAAAACTCAAATTTCAAAATGAAAAAATGTCGGTGTTTTTGGAAAAAGGTCTGTAAGTTTTTTAATTTTTGTCCTAGAAAAATGCGTCTAGAGAAGAAGTTGTTTGTTTTTGTTCAAATTGTCAGGAAAAAAGTGAAAAACACCTTAAAAATCAAATGGTGAAAAGTTACCGAAAACTCAAATTTCAAAATGAAAAAATGTCGGTGTTTTTGGAAAAAGGTCTGTAACTTTTTTAATTTTTGTCCTAGAAAAATGCGTCTAAAGAAGAAGTTGTTTGTTTTTGTTCAAATTGCCAGGAAAAAAGTGAAAAACACCTTAAAAATAAAATGGTGAAAAGTTACCGAAAACTCAAATTTCAAAATGAAAAAATGTCGGTGTTTTTGGAAAAAGGTCTGTAACTTTTTTAATTTTTGTCCTAGAAAAATGCGTCTAAAGAAGAAGTTGTTTGTTTTTGTTCAAATTGCCAGGAAAAAAGTGAAAAACACTTTTAAAATAAAATGGTGAAAAGTTACCGAAAACTCAAATTTCAAAATTTAAAAATGTCGGTGTTTTTGGAAAAAGGTCTGTAAGTTTTTTAATTTTTGTCCTAGAAAAATGCGTCTAGAGAAGAAGTTGTTTGTTTTTGTTCAAATTGTCAGGAAAAAAGTGAAAAACACCTTAAAAATAAAATGGTGAAAAGTTACCGAAAACTCAAATTTCGAAATGAAAAAATGTCGGTGTTTTTGGAAAAAGGTCTGTAACTTTTTTAATTTTTGTCCTAGAAAAATGCGTCTAAAGAAGAAGTTGTTTGTTTTTGTTCAAATTGTCAGGAAAAAAGTGAAAAACACTTTTAAAATAAAATGGTGAAAAGTTACCGAAAACTCAAATTTCAAAATGAAAAAATGTCGGTTTTTTTGGAATAAGCCCTGTAACTTTTTTAATTTTTGTCCTAGAAAAATGCGTCTAGAGAAGAAGTTGTTTGTTTTTGTTCAAATTGTCAGGAAAAAAGTGAAAAACACTTTTAAAATAAAATGGTGAAAAGTTACCGAAAACTCAAATTTCAAAATTTAAAAATGTCGGTTTTTTTGGAATAAGCACTGTAACTTTTTTAATTTTTGTCCTAGAAAAATGCGTCTAGAGAAGAAGTTGTTTGTTTTTGTTCAAATTGTCAGGAAAAAAGTGAAAAACACCTTAAAAATAAAATGGTGAAAAGTTACCGAAAACTCAAATTTCAAAATTTAAAAATGTCGGTGTTTTTGGAAAAAGGTCTGTAACTTTTTTAATTTTTGTCCTAGAAAAATGCGTCTAAAGAAGAAGTTGTTTGTTTTTGTTCAAATTGACAGGAAAAAAGTGAAAAACACTTTTAAAATAAAATGGTGAAAAGTTACCAAAAACTCAAGTTTCAAAATTTAAAAATGTCGGTGTTTTTGGAAAAAGGTCTGTAAGTTTTTTAATTATTGTCCTAGAAAAATGCGTCTAGAGAAGAAGTTGTTTGTTTTTGTTCAAATTGTCAGGAAAAAAGTGAAAAACACCTTAAAAATCAAATGGTGAAAAGTTACCGAAAACTCAAATTTCAAAATGAAAAAATGTCGGTGTTTTTGGAAAAAGGTCTGTAACTTTTTTAATTTTTGTCCTAGAAAAATGCGTCTAAAGAAGAAGTTGTTTGTTTTTGTTCAAATTGACAGGAAAAAAGTGAAAAACACTTTAAAAATAAAATGGTGAAAAGTTACCGAAAACTCAAATTTCAAAATTTAAAAATGTCGGTTTTTTTGGAATAAGCCCTGTAACTTTTTTAATTTTTGTCCTACAAAAATGTGTCCAGAGGTGAAGTTGTTTGTTTTTGTTCCAGTTGCCAGGAAAAAAGTGAAAAACACTTTCAAAATAAAATGGTGAAAAGTTACCGAAAACTCAAATTTCAAAATTTAAAAATGTCGGTTTTTTTGGAATAAGCACTGTAACTTTTTTAATTTTTGTCCTAGAAAAATGCGTCTAAAGAAGAAGTTGTTTGTTTTTGTTCAAATTGCCAGGAAAAAAGTGAAAAACACCTTAAAAATAAAATGGTGAAAAGTTACCGAAAACTCAAATTTCAAAATGAAAAAATGTCGGTGTTTTTGGAAAAAGGTCTGTAAGTTTTTTAATTTTTGTCCTAGAAAAATGCGTCTAAAGAAGAAGTTGTTTGTTTTTGTTCAAATTGTCAGGAAAAAAGTGAAAAACACTTTAAAAATAAAATGGTGAAAAGTTACCGAAAACTCAAATTTCAAAATTTAAAAATGTCGTTTTTTTTTGAATATCCCCTGTAACTTTTTTAATTTTTGTCCTACAAAAATGTGTCCAGAGGTGAAGTTGTTTGTTTTTGTTCCAGTTGCCAGGAAAAAAGTGAAAAACACTTTCAAAATAAAATGGTGAAAAGTTACCGAAAACTCAAATTTCAAAATTTAAAAATGTCGGTTTTTTTGGAATAAGCACTGTAACTTTTTTAATTTTTGTCCTAGAAAAATGCGTCTAGAGAAGAAGTTGTTTGTTTTTGTTCAAATTGCCAGGAAAAAAGTGAAAAACACCTTAAAAATAAAATGGTGAAAAGTTACCGAAAACTCAAATTTCAAAATGAAAAAATGTCGGTGTTTTTGGAAAAAGGTCTGTAACTTTTGTAATTTTTGTCCTAGAAAAATGCGTCTAAAGAAGAAGTTGTTTGTTTTTGTTCAAATTGCCAGGAAAAAAGTGAAAAACACTTTTAAAATAAAATGGTGAAAAGTTACCGAAAAGTGTGTGTGGATCCCGTTTTTTGTGAACACGATAACTCGAAGAGGTTTCAACGAATTCAACTGAAAATTGCTAGGAATATTTATCATAAAAATATCTCGAAATGGATTGATGGACATTAAAAAATCTAATAAAAAAAAAATTTTTTTTCAAAAAAATTTATACGCAAACAAAAATTTCGAGTTGCGTAAAACTGTGCAAACCTGAGGAGGGTGTTAAAAAATTTCAAAAATTAGCGTTTTGTAATATTTGGATATTGTAGTGTTTCTCAAAAAGTACGTATATCAGATGAAATTAAAATGAATGAAAGAAATAAATTTTACCTGGAATATCGATGCTCCATAGGGAGTGCGCCACGCATTCAAAAGATTGTCCTTCCCAGTGGAAACGAACCATTTACCGCACGAGGCGAACTTCAAAGACAACACACAAGATTCGTGTAGATGAAGTTGGTACTTGTCGGGCTTCGAGGCATGCAGAACCTCAACATTGGAATTCTCCATTCCCACAGCCAACCACTCTCCAGAGGGGCAATAGCCGAGAGAGAATATTTGCGACGTGAAGTCATGTTGCTGCAATTGTCTGCCCTCCCTGAGGTCCCACGAGCGCACCGTGTTGTCCAAGCCCCCCGTCCACAGTTTCGAGCCGTCGGCCGAAATGTCTATACAAGAGGCCCCGTCCGTGTGCCCCTGGAACTGTCTCACTAGGGTCTGATTCTGCAGGTCCCACACGGCAATATTGCCATCGCTGCAGCAGCTGAAGCACACCTTGGAGTCGGGCGAAATGGCGAGTGCGTAGCACGCAGGCGCCGACGACGTGAGTTCGGCTCTAATTCGCGGCGTTGGACTCGCCAAGTCCCAAATACTCAGCTGACTGGCCTCACCGCCGACAATCAGTGTTCGCCCATCGGGCAACAGTTTCACCGATCTAATGTAATTGTCCCGCTGCAGACAGTCCAATTGCGAGACGGGATTCGCCGTCCCATTAATACCCTGACCAATGTCCCAAACTTTCACACAGCCCTTGCCGCCCGTGTAGACGTACTTTGTCGGATTCGAAATTGTCACCGCGCAAACCACTTCGCCATGGGTCAAGGTGTTGATTTGACGGGCGTGTCGGGGAATTCCCGAGGCCACGAGTGCGTCCGAGGGAAATGGCACCGGTTGCAGTTGTCCCTCGCCATTTACCAGAAAGGAATAAGCGCTGGAATCAAAGTTTTTTTTCTCATCAAAATAAAAGAGGAATTTATTTACAAACCATTACTGCAAAAAAACGGCGTCTAAAAATAAGACTTGTAGACGTTTATGAACGTATTATTTAAATAAGCGTCTATAATGAATAACATAACCTCTAAATACAGGCACTTTAAGGCCCACGCAGAATAGAATCTTTAACCGGAACTGCAACCGTAAGCGTACGAACGAAAAATTAAAATTTAGATCAATTAAGGTAATAAACGAGATAAAAAATAAACTAAAATTTAGTAAATGTTTAAAAAATAATTGAAAATTGATAAAATCTTTTGAAACATAATTGAAAATTTGTAAAATAATTGAAATACAGTTAAAACTTTAAAAAATAATTGAAATTAAGTTAAATCTCTCAAAAATAATTAAAATTAGATAAAATCTTTGGAAAATAATTGAGATTTAATAAAAATTTCTAGAAAAAACATAAAATTTAATAAAATATTTTAAAAATAATTGAAATGTAGTTAAATCTTTAAAAAATATTTGAAATTTAGTTAAATTTTTGTTAAATAATTGATATTTGATAACATTATTAGAAAGTAATTGAAATTCATGTAAAAACCTTAAGAAATAATTGAAATTTGATAAAATCTCTGATAAATAATTAAAATTTGTTAAAATAATTGAAATATAGTAAAAACATAAAGAAATAATTGAAATTTGATAAATTCTATGAGTTAAATAATTAAAATTTAGTTGAATGTTTAAGAAATAATTTACATTTCATAAATTTTTTGGTAAATAATTGAGATATGATAAAAATTTCTAAAAAATACGTGGAAGTTTAATAAAATATATTTAAAATAATTGAAATTTGTTAGAATAATTATAATTTAGTTACATCTTTCAAAAATATTTGAAATTTAGTAAAGTTTTTGAAAAATAATTGAAATTTCATAACATTTTTAGAAAATAATTGAAATTTAGTAAAAACCTTTAGAAATAATTGAAATTTCATAAAATCTCTGAGAAATAATTAAAATTTGTTAAAATCATTGTAAATAATTGAAATTTGGTAAAATAATTGAAATTTAGTAAAATCCTTAAGAAATATTTGAAATTTGATAAAATCTCTGAGAAATAATTAAAAATTTGTTAAAATCTTTAAAAAATAAGTAAAATTTAGTAAAATTTTTCTAAAATAATTGAAATTTCATAACATTTTTAGAAAATAATTGAAAAAAAATTAAAATCTCTGAGAAATAATTAAAATTTGTTAAAATCATTGTAAATAATTGAAATTTGGTAAAATAATTGAAATTTAGTAATATCGTTATAAGAAATAATTGAAATTTGATAAAATGAAGGAAAAATATTTGAAATTTAGTAAAATTTTTTTAAAATAATTGAAATTTCATAACATTTTTAGAAAATAATTGAAAAAAATTAAAATCTCTGAGAAATAATTAAAATTTGATAAAAACATTGTAAATAATTGAAATTTGGTAAAATAATTGAAATTTAGTAATATCGTTATAAGAAATAATTGAAATTTGATAAAGTGAATGAAAAATATTTGAAATTTAGTAAAATTTTTAAAAAATAATTGAAACTTCATAACATTTTTAGAAAATAATTGAATGAAAATTAAAATCTCTGCGAAATAATTAAAATTTGTTAAAATCATTGTAAATAATTAATATTTGATAAAATCTTTGAGGAATAATTAAAATTTGTTAAAATCATTGAAAAATAAATTACATTTTTTAAAATCCCTAAAGAATAATTTAAATTTGTTAAAATCTTTTAAGATTAATTGAACATTGGCAAAATGATTGAAAAATAATTGAAATTTGATATAATCTTTGAAAATTCTTTGTAATTTAGTAATATTTTTCAGAAATAAATGATATTTAATAAAATTTCCGAGAAATAATTAAAATTTGTCAAAATCTTTGACAAATAATTGAAATTTGATAAAATAATTGAAATTTAGTTAAATGTTTAAAAAATAATTGAAATTCGATAAAATATCTAAAAAATAATTAAAATATGTTAAAATCTTTGAAAAATAATGAAAAAAATTTTAAACTGTTTGAAAAATAATTGAAATTGAGTTTTATTCTTACGGTTTCGGTTACGATTGCGGCTCCGGGTAAAAGTTCTATTCCTCTGCATGCAGGTTGCTATGGTAACGTTTAAGAGTGAGAGAGATAGGAAAATATTCCATCTCTCTCACTCTTGAACGCTACCATGGCAACCTACGTGCCATGATTTGAAACCTAACCTAACTTTTCACTGAGATCTTCAGTTTGGATGTAAATTCGCTTTCGCCACAACTTTTGAATTTATTCTTTTTAGATTATAAAATATTAAAAATCAATACAGTGTGGATAATGGAAGTATATTTGTACGCGATTCGACTGCGATGTGAGTGAAAGAATGTTGGTTGTAATTAGACGGGAGCAGCGTGCGTGTTAATTACAGTGTGTGACACTTACGGCTTACCGCCTGGAATATTGCTTAGTCCATTGCTCGAAGGAAGTCGCACGTGACCATCGAATCCAAGCTGCAAAACACAAGAGATTTAATCTTCATATATGTGTGTATACACTCGGGTAATGAAACATGCTGCACATAATATAAGCACGTTGAAGCGTAAACAAGTCGAGACAAGTTGGAGATAAGAAACCTGCCCGGTACATGCCTACTCATATAATAATGAAACATTTGCATTCTTTCATATTTTCCAAAATGGCTCACTTCTTCGACTTATCTTAAAGTGAGAAATTATTTTCAAAACTTGATAAGTGTTTTGTTCGGCTGTCGTTTAAATGCTTGGTGAAAATTTCAGAACTCTTTGCAATGCGGCTCAATTCTGAGTTATTCAGGTTCAAACTTTATAACTTCTATACATACGATTATATTCTTGAAAATAAAAAAATGTCAACTGCAAAATATCGTTTTTTTGACATGGTAAAGGATTTTGAAACTTTTAACACACTTAAAAGGCACCCCTCGAGGCGCCCAAAGGAATAAACTATCAAAAATAAATTTTGAAAAGAGTGGAAGCAAGGAAACTATAAGTTCTAAGAAATCAATTCTTTTCAAAGACAATAATGATTCATAATATTTGAAATTTTGCAAAATTTTTGAAAAATAATTCAAATTTGATAAAATCTATTTAAAAAAATTGAAATTTGATAAAATCTTTGAAAAATGATTAAAATTTGATGAAATAATTGGCAAATAATTGAAATTTAGTAACATCTTGGAAAATATTTGAAATTTGATAAAATCTTTGAGAAATAATTAAAATTTGTTAAATTCTTTGAAAAATAACTGAAATTTGGTAAAATAATTGAAATTTGATAAAATCTTTTAAAAAAAGTAATTGAAATTTGAAACAAACTTTGAAAAATAACTGAAATT
Source organism: Leptopilina myrica (nomen nudum) (assembly GCA_032872475.1). Classification (NCBI taxonomy): domain Eukaryota; kingdom Metazoa; phylum Arthropoda; class Insecta; order Hymenoptera; family Figitidae; genus Leptopilina; species Leptopilina myrica (nomen nudum). The sequence continues at coordinate 2,190,071 of CM065464.1, read as the reverse complement.
TGGTAAAATAATTGAAATTTAGTTAAATCATTAAAAAATAATTGAAAATTGAAACAATCCTTGAAAAATAACTGAAATTTGGTAAAATAATTGAAATTTGATAAAATCTTTTAAAAAAAGTAATTGAAATTTGAAACAAACTTTGAAAAATAACTGAAATTTGGTAAAATAATTGAAATTTAGTTAAATCATTAAAAAATAATTGAAAATTGAAACAATCCTTGAAAAATAATTGAAATTTGGTAAAATAATTGAAAAATAATTAATGTTTGATAAAAAATTTTGGTAAGTAATTGAAATTTAGTAAAGTCTTTGAAAAATATACGAAATTTAAAAAAATAAATGAAAATTACTTAAATCTTTAAAAAGTAATTGAAATTTCAATTGTTTTTAATCTCTGAGAAATAATTAAAATTTGTTAAAACCATTGAAAATAATTAAAATTTGGTATGATATTTGAAATTCAGTTAAATATTTTATAAACAATTGAAATTGGATGTAATCTTTCAAAAATAATTGAAATTTAGTAAAATAATTTATAAACAATTGAAATTTGATAAAATCTTTGAAAATTAATTGAAATTTGGTAAGATAATTGAAATTTAGTTAAATCATTAAATTCATCATCATTGATTGTTAAATAATTGAAATTTGATGAAATCTTTCAAAATAATTGAATTTTGGTAAAATAATTGAAATTTAGTTAAATCCTTAAAAAATAATTGAAATTTGCCAAAATCTCTGGAAAATAATTAAAATCTTTGAAAATTAATTGCAATTTGATAAAATAATTGAAATTTAGTTCAATCATTAAATTCATCATCATTGATTGTTAAATAATTGAAATTTGATAAAATCTTTCAAAAATAATTGAAATTTGGAAAAATAATTGAAATTTAGTTAAATCCTTAAAAAATAATTGAAATTTGCCAAAATCTCTGGAAAATAATTAAAATCTTTGAAAATTAATAGAAATTTGGTAAAGTAATTGAAATATCATTATGAAAATAGATAAAATGTTTGAAAATTAATTGAAATTTGATAAAATCATTTTAAAAAAATTGAAAAATAATTGAAATATAGTTAAATCTTGAAAAATATTTGAAATTTGATAAAATCTCTAAGAAATAATGAAAATTTGTTAAATTCTTTGAAAAAGTAATTGAAATATTTTTTGAATTATTAAAAAATAATTAAAATTTGTTATTAATAATTGAAATTAAGTTAAATCATTAAAAAATTAATGAAATTTATTAAAATCTTTGGAAATTAATTGAAATTTAGTAATGTAATTGAAGAATCATTAAAAATAGATAAAATCCTTAATAAATAATTGAAATTTGATTAAATCTCTGGGAAATAATTAAAATTTGTAAAAATCTTTGAAAAGTAATAGAAATTTGGTAAAATAATTGCAATGTAGTTAAATCATTATAAATTCATCAGCATTGATTAAAAAATAATTGAAATTTGATAAAAATTATGGAAAATAATTGAAAGGGGTACCTCTCTCGATAGCGCGTCACATATACTTTCAACTATTTTTTAACCCTAACAAGTATATTCTTACAAATAAGGCAATAACTTTCAATTTGAGATCATCCGGAACATCATGACTCAAATACAACAAAACTTATAGTAATTTGAAGAAAGCACAAGTTTACACGACCTTAAGCTCTATTTGCGAAGTAATAAGTAAGTGTATAGCAATATTTACCATAGTTGACCTGCCATAGTGTAAGCTGTTGTATGGCGAAGGTGATTGCGGTGGTTCATTGCCTCGGGACGGCAAGCCCTGAAAACCTTGAGGTGGAGTTTGCTGCGAGGATGGCGGATGATGGACTCGCGACGCCAACGGCCCAGGGATTGCCCCCAATGTTGGCGTACAACTGCGCGAGCCCCTCGAACCCACTAACGGAGTACCCGGTTTGTCGATCTTTAAATATATCGCAAGTTTAATAATATAATTATAAGCGAATACTCTCAATCTCAATCTCAAAATTCACGACTATGCTCTTATATCAAAATCAAACTTGGATGATTTTATCAAAATCAAACCATTATCTTTTGGATCATTAAAATACCGTTGACAAATGGCTCACAACTGCGATCATTCCACTCTTACAACTTAAAAGTATACACTGAGAAAACATTATACTTAACTTAAATAGAAAAATAATTTTGTTTAATTGAAAGTAGTTTGTAGGTTTAATCAAATTATATAGAAAGTATCTACTACTTTGATTCAAAAATATTATTTCTTTGAATAATTATATTTAATTCAAACATATTTTCTGTTTTGATTTAAACAAAAAATATGTTTAAAAATGTTATGTTTGATTCAAACTTAAAAGTGAATTATAGAAGATTTAAAATCAATCACAACATATGTTTGAATTAAATATATTATTTCTTTAAATAAACCAAAAAATATGTTTCAATTAAACTTAAATATGTTTGACTGTATAGCAAAGATATTTTAAGCTTGATTTAAACAAAATAGGTTTGAATCAAATATATCGTTTTCTCAGTGTACCGAAGGCAACGAATTGATACAAAAAAAAATTGATTCTGATTCTTTGGCATCAATTTGATACTTTTAATAGATAGCTGCACTAAAAAAAATCTTCACCTGGAACAACTGCAATTTTCACAATATTAGCGAAATTTTTAAGTTACTGCAACGAATTCTTTTGCTATTTCAACGAATACTTTAGCTACTTTAGCGAAAGTTATAACTGTTCCAGTTAAAGTATTTTTTTCGTGTGTGTTATTTTTAAATTTTATGAATCATCATTGTTTGAAAGAGGTTTGTTTGGAAAATTGAAAAAAAAATTACATGTTGGAGAAGCGCTAAAAATGCACGTGTCAACGGTAGATTAAACTTTAAATTATTATCAACACTCTTTTGTCTCTTAAACTTGTATAATTTATAATCGACGAAACAGGTATCTCAATTGATGTGGATAAATTAACTTGAATAGAAAGTAAATTGCGTAATTTACAATATTCCCAATTACATAGTAAATCAAAAAGATAATTACTTCCAGAACTCTCAATTTTTATTGTAAATTTTTCAGCACTGTACTTTCTATATTAGAATTCTTAAATTTGAATTTGAATTAGAATTAGAATTACTCTCTAAATCAGAATTAGTAGAATTCCACTATAAGAATTAGTAAAATTTTACTAATTTTCAGTAGTTTTCATGAACGACTTTTCACCTTTTTAATTAGAATATTACCAATTTTTAGTAAAATTCTACTAATGTTTTAGTAGAATTCTACTAATTAAAAGTCACTTTTTTACTAAATGAATTAGTGAAACTGTTTTATCGACTATTAATAAAACAGTTCTACTAATTGTTAGTAGAATTCTACTAATCAATTAGTAACGCTCTACTAACAATTAGTAAAATTTCACTAATTGTTAGTAGAGTTATTACTAAATCATTTAGTGGCCGACTTTTCACCATTTCATTAGTAACTTTCTACTAATTCCGATTTAGAGAGTAGAATTAGTTAAATTCCATTACTAATCGAATTTGTTAAACACAAAAAAATAATAAATACACTGTGTGCGAGAGAAATAAAAGAAATAAGGGTATTATTGAGTAAAGCAAAAAATAGCTTGCTTTTCGCAAGATCTTACATCTTTACTTTTCAGAGAGGGAGTACTCCGTGCTGAAGAACTTCCGCTTCGCGACGGGGGTCTGTCCTTTACAGAGATCGTACCGGAACCGGAAGTTGGACCGCCATGGCCAGAAGAGCCATGCTTCTCCAAAGTACCATTTTCACGTGGCTCTACATGTTCACCATTCGCATGAGGTGACGTTATCTCCTGGTTTATGTGTAACACACAACCGTAATTGTATAATATTTATATTATTCCAGTCTGAATTTTCTTTTTTTACTACTACGAAAAAAGAAGAAGAAGGAGGAGGAGGGAGATTTTTTTTAACTAACCCATATTCTAGTCACATGAATACTTTCGATATTATTTTACGAAATAAGAATTGTCAAAGGGAAAAACATTTGCAGGACTCGGATAGACTTAGACGAACAACAAATTAGCATTAAGATCAATTAAAGTAATTAACGTGAGAAAAAAAATTGAATATTTTGTAAAATGTTTAAAAAATAATTGAAATTTGATAAAATGTCTAAAAAATAATTAAAATTTGTTAAAATAATTGAAATTTAATTAAAGCATTAAAAAATTATTGAAATATGAGAAAATCTTTGAAAAATAATTGAAATTAAGAAAAAACATTTAAAAGTAATTGCAATTTTATGAAAAGTTTTAAAAATAATTGAAATTTGATAAAATCTTTGAAAACTAATAGAAATTTGGTAAAATAATTGAAATTTAGTTAAATCCTTAAAAAAATAATTGAAATTTGCGAAAATCTCTGGGAAATAATTAAACTTTGTTAAAATAATTAAAATTTAATTAAAGCATTAAAAAATTATTGAAATTTGAGAAAATCTTTGAAAAATAATTGAAATTAAGTAAAAACATTTAAAAGTAATTGAAATTTTATAAAATTATTGAAATTTGAGAAAATCTTTGAAAAATAATTGAAATTAAGTAAAAACATTTAAAAGTAATTGAAATTTTATAAAATGTTTAAAAAATAATAGAAATTTGATAAAATCTTTGAAAACTAATTGAAATTTGGTAAAATAATTGAAATTTAATTAAAGCATTAAAAAATTAATGAAATTGGATAAAATCTTTGAAAAATAATTGAAATTTGAAACAATCTTTGAAAAATAATTGAAATTTGGTAAAATATTTGAAAAATAATTGAAATTTGATAAAATCTTTGAAAACTAATTGAGATTTGGTAAAATAATTGAAATTTAGTTAAATCCTTAAAAAAATAATTGAAATTTGCGAAAATCTCTGGGAAAGAATTAAAATTTGTTAAAATAATTAAAATTTAATTAAAGCATTAAAAAATTATTGAAATTTGAGAAAATCTTTGAAAAATAATTGAAATTAAGTAAAAACATTTAAAAGTAATTGAAATTTTATAAAATGTTTAAAAAATAATAGAAATTTGATAAAATCTTTGAAAACTAATTGAAATTTGGTAAAATATTTGAAAAATAATTGAAATTTGATAAAATCTTTAAAAACTAATTGAAATTTGGTAAAATAATTGAAATTTAGTTAAATCCTTAAAAAATTATTGAAATTTGCGAAAATCTCTGGGAAATAATTAAAATTTGTTAAAATCTTTGAAAATAGATAAAAATCTTTGGAAATTAATTTGAAATTTTATAAAATCATTTAAAAATAATTGAAATTTGATGAAATCTTTGAAAAATTATTGAAATTTGGTAAAATAATTGAAATTTAGTTAAATCCTTTAAGAAATAATTTTAATTTGATATAATGTCTAAAAAGTAATTAAGATTTGTTAAAATAATTGAAATTCAATTAAATCTTTAAGAAATAATGGAAATTTGCTAAAATGTCTAAAAAAATAATTAAAAGTTGTTAAGATAATTAAAATTTAGTTAAATCTTTGTGAAATAATTGAAATTCGTTTAAATCTCTGAATAATAATTGAAATTTAGTAACATCTTGAAAAATATTTAAAATTGGTTAGAATCTTTGAAATTTAATTGAATTTTGGTAAAATTTTTGATAAATAATTACATTTTGTAAAATCTATGAAAAATAAAAAGTCGATAATAGTCGCATTTTTTGAAATTAGTCGAAGAAATGTCGAAAAAGTCGTAATATCCGAGGCCTTCATTTCTTAGAAACGGAGTTTTTAAATAGAAATTAACTCGGGTAAATGTAAATATTTATATTTATAATAGCGAATGTTCAAAAACTTACCTCACTGGCAACGTCTACCACAAGGTCCTGGTCACTTTTTTCCCCATCACTTTCCTGAAAAGCAATAAGTGCACATTTAGAAATATTTTATGTGTTCATAATTATTTGTCAATTACAGAGCAAAACATATAGAATCTAAAAAAATCTGATAATTTCTAGTCCATATTTATCAAAAATTTGCCAAAAAATACTTTTTATCATCTAATTAATGATTAAGGGACGGGGAAATAGTTGAATGTGACTTTAAATAAAAGGCAAAGTTCCAGAGTGTGTCTGAATGATGGAACAGAAAGCAATAATTGTAATTAAAGTTTCAGGAAAAAGAAGATGACGATGACGACGACGGGTATTATGTAGTATTTTGAGCCTTTATGTAATATAAATAGATGGAGGATTCAAGGTGCTTTGCGGATCCCTCGTCAAATTCTGTTCGGTACATTTCCGACGATTCCATCGATAGAGATTAGAGATTATGTGCGAGAGACACGCAATAAATTTGTACACGGACGATGAACTTGGGTAAATAGAAACCTATAATAGTAGGTATTGATTTCTCTCACACCTATACGTATGTATAACAAGCTAACTATCCAATGACACATTTTCAAATTACAGCTTCTACAAAATAACTCCGCAATATTATTCTGATGATCAGAACTCTGCTTAATTTCATTGCAATTTTCATTTCTTCGCAGTTTAAGTAAAACCTCACAGTTTTCCTGAAAGTATATATTATATCAATTTGCAAGGAATTGCTACCAAAAATGAGGATCAAATAAAAAATTGATCCAAATTTTTGGGCATCAATTTGATTCATTTTAGTATTAGCTTGATATATCAAACTGATAATTTGACTTTATCAAATTTTTATTATTTTTCAAAGATTTTCGAAAATTTAAATAATTTTTTAAAGATTTTTAAAGATTTAAGTAAACTTTAATTGTATTTCAGTTTTTTCAAATTTTAATTATTCATCAAAGATTTTAACAAATTTTAATTATTCTTCAGAGATTTTACAAAATGTAAAATTTTTTTAAAGATTTTAATGAATATCAAATTATCAATTATTTTTTAAGATTTAACTGAATTTCAATTATTTTTTAATGATTTTATCAAATTTCAATTATTTTTTTATGCTTTATCTAAATTTCAATTATTTTACCGAATTACAATTATTTTTCAAAGATTTTATGAAATTTCAATTATTTTTCAAAGATTTAACTAAATTTTAATTGCATTTCAAAGTTTATTCAAATATGAATTATTCTTCAAAGATTTTACAAAATTTCAATTATTTTTCAATGGTTTTAACGAATATCAATTTTATTTTTGAAGATTTAACGAAATTTCAATTATTTTACCGAATTACAATTATTTTTCAAAGATTTTATGAAATTTCAATTATTTTTCAAAGATTTAACTAAATTTTAATTGTATTTCAAAGTTTATTCAAATATGAATTATTCTTCAAAGATTTTACAAAATTTCAATTATTTTTCAATGGTTTTAACGAATATCAATTTTATTTTTGAAGATTTAACGAAATTTCAATTATTTCCCAATATTTTTTCAAATTTCAATACTTTTACCAAATATCAATTATTTTTTAAAGATTTTATCAAATTTCAATTATTTTACCAAATTTCAATTACTTTTCAAAGAATTAAAAAAAAATTAAATTACTTCTCAGAGATTTTATCAAATTTCAATTATTTCCTAAATGTTTAACTAAAATTCAATTTTTTTTACCGAATTACAATTATTTTTCAAAGATTTTATCAAATTTAAATTACTTTTCAATGATTCTAACAAATTTTAATTGTTTGTTAAGATTTTACAAAATTTTAATTAATTTTCAGAGATTTAATCAAATTTAAATTATTTTTCAAAGCTCTTACTAAATTGAAACAATTTTTTGAAGATTTAATCTAATTTATTATTTATTATTTTTTATTGTTTATTTTTCAAAGATTTTTTCTTAATTTCAATTATTATTTAAAAATTTTATGAAATTTTGATTATTCATCAAAGATTTAAAAAAATTTTAATTATTCTTCAGAGATATTACAAATTTTTAGTTATTTTTCAAAGATTTTATCAAATTTCAATTATTTTTCAAAAATTTTTACAAATTTTAATTATTTTTCTGAGATTTTCCAAAATTCCAATTATTTTTCAAAAATTTTATCAAATTTCAAGTATTTTTTAAAAAGATTTTTACAAATTGTAATTATTTTTCTGAGATTTTACAAAATTTCAGTTATTTTTCAAAGATTTTATCGAATTTCAATTATTTTTGAAAGATTTTACTGAATTTCAATTTTTTTCAAAAATTTTTTAAAGATTCCAATGTTTGAGATTTTTACAATGAATTGAAATTCTTCATTTTTTTGTTGTGAGTTTGAATTTCTTTTGCAAAATAATTAAACCCTTATTTAAAGAAGAGTTTATTGTTGTTTTGGAGTAATTTTCATATCATATTTGATTTATCAAACTGATACTAAAATGAATCAAATTTTAAGAAAACTGAATTAGTATAATGGGTCTTAATTGATTTTTATTAGAGTTTTCGTAGAATTTCAGTAGAATAATAAAACTGTTGTAGGTTTTAATTGATTTTTCAGTAGTTTTCGTAGACTTTCAGTAGAATTGAAAAAGATTTTTATAGTAGACTTTCAGTAGAATTGAAGTAGATTTTTAGTAGACTTTCACTAGCCAAAAAGAAAAGACACGCGCAGTGAATGAAAGAAGAGTGCCTTTTCTCCTTTTAACTTGCTCGTTCTAGCGTTAAATATGATACAAATGTTATCATCTCTTCTATTTCATTTCTTCTCTTCTTGTACACAGGACACGAGTCACCCTCTAAAAGTCTCATCCCTTTCGCTCCCCCGAAAAAAAGCCAGTGACTATAGTCTTCTCTTTTCTTTTTTTTCTCTTTTCTCTTTCTTTTTTCTCTTTCTCTTTCTCTTTCTCTTTCTCTTTCTCCACTCACTGAACCCCAGAGTTGCGAGGATGACGGTATTAAGGGCAGCTCTATTATTCGACTACCCACCACCTTCACCACTCGACTCTCCGCCTCAAGAATCCTCTAATTTTTTCCCTTCCCTTCCATTCCCTTCCGCTTCATCTCTCAGTCTCTATATATACTGCGCTTCTCGACTTCTTTATTCCATCGCATCACATCGCCTCGTTCATTCTGTAAACAAGCTCAACCTGACCTCCTCGCACTGAGCTTCAATTCCAATTATGCGGAATTCGGCTGCGCCACGATTTCACATGATTAACAAAAAATCATTTAGAAAACAATTAGGATTTCAAAGAACAAAAAAATTATGATTGTAAAATTATTCCAAAACAGCAATGAACTCTTCTTTAAATAAATCTTATTTAATTACTCTGCGAAATAAATCACAAACTCAAATCTCTATGAAATTCGACAACTTATGATAATTTAAACATCCAAACATACTTTTAAAAATGAAGTAAATTATTTACAAGGACTTTAATAAAATTCGTTCAAAAAATTCAATTATTTTCGAACAAACAAGTAATTCATGAAACAGACTTTTATTCGTTGTTAAAATTTCAAATATTGGTATCTTTGTCATATTTTAAAAATAAAATTTGTTATACTTCATTCCTGAAAATTTTGAACAAAAACAAACAACTTTCCCTTTAGACGCTTCTCTGTAGCACAAAAAACAAAAAAGTTATGCGTAAAAAAAGAATTTTAATCATTGTACAAATTTCAAACTTTGGTATCTTTCAAAAATTTTTGAAAAAAATTGAAATTTAGTAAAATCTTTGGAAAATAATTGAAATTTGATGAAATCTGTGAATAATAATTGAAATTTAGTTAAATTTTTAAAAAATAATTAAAATTCGTTAAAAACTTTGAAAAATTGTCAAATCTCTAAATAATAATTAAAATTTGTTAAAATCTCTAAATAATAATTGAAATTTGAAAAAACTTTGTAAAATAATTGAAATTTAGTTAAATATTTAAAAAATAATTGAAATTTAATAAAATCTTTATGGAATAATGGAAATTTAGTAAAAACATTAAAAAGTAATTGAAATTTTATAAAAAGTTTAAAAAAGAATTGAAATTTCATAAAATCTTTGAATAATAATTGAAATTTTTAGTAAATTAATTGTCATTAAAAAAAATTTTGACTAATAATAAATTGAAATTTAGTTAAATCTTTAAAAAATAATTGAAATTTGTTAAAGTCATTGAAAAATTGTCAACTCTTTGAATAATAATTAAAATTTGTTCAAATCTTTGACAAATAATTTAAATTTGAAAAACTTTAAACATTAAAAAAAAACATTAAAATCTTTAAATAATAATTGAAATTTAGTAAATGAATTGTAATTAAAAAAAATGTTGGCTAATAATAAATTGAAATTTAGTTAAATTATTAAAAAATAATTTAAATTCGTTAAAATCTTTGAAAAATGGTAAAATCTCTGAATAATAATTAAAATTTGTTAAAATCTTTGACAAATAATTTAAATTTGAAAAAACTTTGAAAAATAATGAAAATTTAGTTAAATCTTTAAAAAATAATTGAAAATTGGTGAAAGGATTGAAATTTGAAAAAATTTTGTAAAATAATGGAAATTTAGTTAAATCTTTAAAAAAGAATTAAAATTTTATAAAATCTTTAAATAATAATTGAAATTTGAAAAAACTTTGGAAAATAATGGAAATTTAGTTAAATTTTTAAAAAATAATTGGAATTTTATAAAATCTTTGAATAATAATTGAAATTTAGTTAAATAATTGTCATTAAAAAAATTTTGGCTAATAATAAATTGAAATTTAGTTTAATCTTTAAAAAAAAATTGAAATTTGTTAAAGTCATTGAAAAATTGTAAAAACTTTGAATAATAATTAAAATTTGTTAAAATCTTTGACAAATAATTTAAATTTGAAAAAACTTTGGAAAATAATTGAAATTTAGTTAAATTTTAAAAAAATAATTGAATTTTGATAAAATCTTTGAAAAATAATCAAAATTTGATGAAAATTTTAGGAAATAAAATTGAAATTTAATCAAATCTACAAAAAATAATTGAAATTTGATAGAATCTTTATAAAGTAATTGAAATTTGGTAAAAGAATGGAAATTTGAAGAAATTTTGAAAAATAATTGAAATATCGTTAAATATTTAAGAAATTTTGAAAAATAATTGAAATATCGTTAAATATTTAAGAAATAATTGAAATTTGTTAAAATCTTTAAAAAATAATTAAAATTTTTTATAATCTTTGAATGATAATGAAAATTTGTTAAAATTTTTGAAGAATAATTAAAATTTAAAAAAACATTGTAAGAAAAAAAATTGGGATGATAATTTTTTGGTATTTTTAAATATTAGCTTGGCTTTATTGTAAATTGTATTGGATTCATGAAATCAATCTAATGATAAATGCCACAAAATAAATAAAAATAAATAAAATCATCAAAATTTTAACAACAAATCCATTAGACACCGACATTATGTAACGTTAATTTACACTGTGTACTTAATTTATTTAATTTTCCACGCTAGAGAAATTTTTGCCCTTTTACAACGCAACACATCTAAATATGTATATATAAATGTTTTCCGAATAAAGGTACTAAAATGTTTATAGCAAGCGCAGAAATCCTTATGCGCTAAAGTTTAGTTGCAAAACATTAATAAACATGTTATAGTTCCAGAGAGAAAACGCGAAAGGTATATATATATATATAGAGGAAGGCCGCAATGAGCCAAGCTTCCACACTTCCCCTAATTACATTTTCATACGAACCGTTTTTCCCTTTATTTTCCTCCTGCACAGCGACCGTTTTTCTCTGAGTGAAGCTCCGCAGTTCTTTTCACCCATTCCACATTTGCATCCCTTTTCAACCCTCGTACTACACTCCTTCTCCCACCATATACCATTCCACTGCTTTTCTAAAACCCTTCACGTTCTCGTCAACTTCTACCTGTGCCACCCTCCCCTTTCTATTTCATCTCCACCCCAAACCCTTCACCCTTCGCGCTCGTCCAGTCGAGTAGCTTTAATGCGCTGTCGTATTTCTGAATAACAAAAAAAGGCGAAAAAAAAATATTTATGTCACAGAAAAAGGGCCCAATTTACTTGCCTTTGGAAATAAATAACAAGAATTTCTTTCTTTACGTTTTTTGCATTTCTACTCTTTTAAGGAAGAATCCGAGAAACAATCGAAAGAAAAGATAGTCCAATGTCGTCCATAAGGTACGTTCCCAATTTTTCATACTTCTTGGTACCCCATTCGATACCATTGCGTCAAATACATTTTTTTTTTAGATTTTTGGACCCCCCTACTCACTAAATTAGTAACGTAATTTATGGACGACCCCTTATTAGGAATTATTAAGTAAACAAATAAATATTTAGTTTCTTATAAAAAAAAATTAACACTGAATTTGAAAAACATTTAAAATTTTAAAAATTTATAAACGGGTTTTTTTTGGATTCTTCATAAAACTATATTCTTAAAATAAAGATTTCGATCGTTCTAAGTACACAATTAGGACAATAAACTAAAACTAAAGTAGTAAATTGCTCTCACTCTCTTTCTCTTCTTTTTTTTCTAACAAAGTGAAAATATGAATTTTTTAAAATTGTTTCTCGAAAGCTATAAAAAGACGTAAAAAGGAATATAATGGTATTGCACTTTAGGGACAGAATAATTCAAGACCTCGTGCATAAAAGTGCATATACACATGTTTAAAATACTATTGTTATACTTTTCTTTTTCTTTCTTTTTTTTTTGACACACACGTGCATTATAATATGTTTCAGAATAAAAAGGGGAAAAGAGTAGATACATGATAGAAAAAGACACTTGAGAAAAGCAACCTTGCAATTTCACTTTTACGACATTTCATTTTACTCCGCACCTTCGCTTTTTTTCCTTATGTGGTAGAGTGAAAATCGTGTCAAATAACATTTTTTCTTTTATGTCCTACAGATGAAGTTATAATATTCGGATTTCCCGAAAAGTAGAAGAAAATGATTAATAAATTCTAATCGTAAGATTGGGAATCCTTCAAAGGATTGAAGATATCGTAGTTGTCAGCGATACTATTTGTCAAAATTCCAGCCTAACGGGATCGTCATTAACCCAATTTTGAGTTTAGCGAAAACTTCTATTACACGAATTTCTGGTTTTCTGCAGAGAATTGACTTTGCCATTAATCTTAATTAACCAAACGAACGTCTTAGGATTTGCGACTTTAGTAAAATGTGAATTAGACTTGTTAGTTTACTTTTATTTTTTTTGGGGGGTAACTTGACCGGTCATGATCAAACTTGAGTCGAATTTGAATAAAAAAATTTAATATTTCAAAAAGTTTGAGATGTTTATGTCCCAAAGAGGTTAAATTTAGTTAAATCTTTAAAAAATAATTTAAATTCGTTAAAATCTTTGAAAAATTGTAAAATCTCTGAATAATAATTAAAATTTGTTAAAATCTTTGACAAATAATTTAAATTTGTGAAAACTTTGAAAAAGAATTGAAATGTAGTTATATAATTAAAAAATAATTGAAATTTGATAAAATCTTTATGGAATAATTGAAATTAAGTAAAAACATTTGAAAATAATTGAAATTTTATAAAATCTTTGAATAATAATTTAAATTTGTAAAAACTTTGGAAAATAATTTAAATTTGTGAAAACTTTGGAAAATAATTGAAATTTAGTTAAATATTTAAAAAATAATTGAAATTTGATAAAATCTTTATGAAATAAATGAAAGTTAGTAAAAACATTGAAAAGTAATTGAAATTTTATAAAATGTTTAAAAAATAATTGAAATTTTATAAAATCTTTGAATAATAATTGAAATTTGAAAAAAAACTTTGGGAAATAATTGAAATTTAGTTAAATTTAAAAAAAATAATTGAAATTTGATAAAATTTTTGACAAATAATCAGAAGTTAATAAAAAGTTTTGGAAACAATTGAAATTTACTTAAATCTACAAAGATTAATTGAAATTTGATTTGTGAAAACTTTGGAAAATAATTGAAATTTAGTTAAATACTTAAAAAATAATTGAAATTTGATAAAATCTTTATGAAATAATTGAAAGTTAGTAAAAACATTGAAAAGTAATTGAAATTTTATAAAATGTTTAAAAAATAATTGAAATTTTATAAAATCTTTGAATAATAATTGTAATTTAAAAAAAAACTGGGAAATAATTGAAATTTAGTTAAATTTAAAAAAAATAATTGAAATTTGATAAAATTTTTGACAAATAATCAGAAGTTAATAAAAATTTTTGGAAACAATTGAAATTTAGTTAAATCTACAAAGATTAATTGAAATTTGATAGAAATAATTGAATATAAAAATAATTGAAATTTGGTAAAAGAATTGAAATTTGAAGAAATTTGGGAAAATAATTGAAATTTCGTTAAATCTTTAAGAAATAATTGAAATTCGTAACTTGCAACCGGTCCTGAAGAAATTGAGTAAAATTGGATTAAAAAAATGTATCATTTAAAAATGTTAGAGTGGTCGATGTCCCACAGGCGTTAAATGGTTTTAAAAAAGGGGAGACAGTGATAAATTATTATTAATAATAAAATATTAATTTGCTGAATAGGCTTCCTGTTGTAAAAATAGAGTCTAGAGACTATAAGGTAAGACTGAAGAAATAAGGAACAATTTATCGACTGTCGATTATTAACGGCTGATGGTAAAACAGAACTATGACATTACTGAACAAACTGGCAACTAGAGTTCTAACAAAATTTTCGATTTTCGCTTCGAATAATCAAAACTCAATCTAAAAAAGACAATAAGGACCCGGAACGAATTTCGATTCTTGAGACAAAACTATTTTCCACATGAAAAAACATAAATTCAACTGAAATTGCAATCAAAAATAATCTCGGTGTTGTATGTAGAAAGCAAAAAAAAAAAGACATCGCATTGTTTGGACAGCTATAGAGAGAAGAAATTGTATAAGGGTGAGTGTCAAAGGGGCACAAGTGCGTAGGTATTTGTTGAGGCCTTGGGAGTAAGCATAGTGTAAAAGTAGAGCGGGGGTTTGTGAGTCGCTTGACGAGCGTTGGGTGTCGGTGATGCTATGAGTGGAATGGAGAGAGAGAGAGAAAAAAAAAGCGAGAGAAAGAGAAGAGGTGAGGTGAGGCTTTGGTGGGCTGGTATGATGACAAAACATTCGCTCTGAGCTTCCGACGAGGGATGAGGTTGGGGGCAGGGGAGGTGCGTCAGAGGCAGCAGAGTTGGGTGAGTTCGAGAGTAAGGGTGAGGGTGGGAAACGTGAGCGCCAGGCGGAAAGAGAGTTGGGGGCAGTGAAAGAGAGAGAGAGAGAGAGAGAGAGAGTGAGCGCCGTGGTTCGAAAGGCGAGGAGGCGTGAGGGGTTGAGGTTTATATCCATCATTTTGTATTTCTCGCAGACATAAAAATCTATACCATTCCCGAGCTATCCTCTGCCTCCTGGGGAGGTGTGGGTGGGGTTGTAGCGTCCTTCATCCCAGTGCACCTAGGAGCTCCCAATAACCCCTTCCTACCGCACACAACACTCCGAAGCCAAAAGCACAGGGTGAAACTACGTTTCCTCGCTCTTCAGAGAGAGAGCTACTGTATACGAAACGAAAAGAGCGCAAATAGCGCATTTATTGTATGATGATCTGCATTCTCTGCTCTCATTTCGTTTCTGGACTGAACTTTCCTACAAGCATTCTGTTAGCAAGGTTCTAGCTCGACTCTAGCGTGTCTGACAAATTTGCCCCGCATTTAATTATCCGACAAGGTTACAATTTTTCTTTGCTAAAATATTATTGAACGATTCTGTAAAAATTATCTTGTAGGTCCAAAAATTAATAATTGATAATAAAAATTAAGATGTAGGTCATAAATTTTTTTTGTTACGTATGAAATTTACTTGCTTGTGGATAGTGTAAAACAAAAAAAGCCCCAGTTTCATAATTAGATGCAATGCAAATTTGTCAGACTCTGTCTGAATAACAGATGCAAAAAAGTTTCGACGTTTGTGTCGAGTTTTACTTTTAGGTCTAGGCCCATAGTCGAGACTCTTAGTCCACTATTAAGTGCATGGTATGTATTAGGGAAAACACCAATAAATGGAATTTCTTATAATCAAGATTCTTGGTCCACTATTCAGTGCATGGTATGTATTAGGAAAAACACCAATAAATGAAATTTCTCATAATCAAGATTCTTGGTCCACTATTAAGTGCATGGTATGTATTAGGAAAAACACCAATAAATGGAATTTCTTATAATCAAGATTCTTGGTCCACTTTTAAGTGCATGGTATGTATTAGGAAACACACCAATGAATGAACTTTTTGGGAATTAAACCCAACAGGAAAGTTTGTCGTACCAGTTCCAACCTGCTTGATATACCAACGACAATAACTTACATTTCCGTAAATTGATCACCTACCTAAGGAACGATTAATCGATCTTCCTTAGTTCCACGATCTTCAATAGTTTGTTGACTGTGCGGTCGAGGAAAAACATCAACGAATGAATATATTTTTCTTTTAATTCAACCTCGAATTTCTTTTTGCTGTATGCCATTTAATGAAAGGAGAAAATCACTGTCTTCTAGAAAGGAAAAAATTTCATGAGAGAAAGAGAGAGAAAAAAAGGGAACCTTAATTATTCTCAGTAGTGAGAGGTCAACTCATCTATTGTGTGCTCTTCGGTGTTAGTCTACATCGACAGAGATAGCATCTCGGAGGTGGGAGTTGAATTTTTCATCTGACCACGTCGAACCAATTAAAGCGGACCACGGTATCCTCCTCCTACACAGTGTATCCCTCTCTCTCACTCCCTTTTTATTTCCGCCCTGCCTTCTCTATCTTTTTTCTTGTCTCATCCACTTTGTTCAGTGTGCTGCTTCTTTTCTCTCACTTCCTCATGCATTCAACCCTTTCACTCTGAACTTTTTCTCTCTCTCTCTATCTCTTTCTCTCCTTCTCGTTCACTGTATTTCTCCCTTTTCTCTTCATATATCTATATATACATTATGCTCTTTCGCTCGCTCTTGCAACTCGTTGGATTTTTTCGCGTCACGAAGCGGTGTAATTTATTTGGTCGAGCTACCACCGCCGAGTAGGAGAAGTAGAACGTAGGGGGGAGGCTGCTGTCTAGGGGTAGGGTTCGGTTGAAGCATCCTGGATGAACGTTGTTGGAGGCAAAAGTGGAAGGGGGGGTTGGTTTCAGTTTATTTTGTGGGTCCTACCTACCCGCTCGTCACTGTCCAACACCGTTGGTTGGTCGCTCGGTCTCTCGACGTGTATTCTTCTTTTTTCTGCTTCCTCCTCTCTCTCTCTTTTTTTTTGTTCTCCCAATCCACCCTCACCCAGTCACCCTATCCAGGACTTGTCCAGTGTGTCTATATAATATTAAAAACTCTGGATTTCCTGATGGATATGTCCTGCATTTTTCGATTACTATACGCCGGCTTTACCACCGAGCAAAACTGACGCCTAAAGCCCCTCGTTTCTCTCATTTTTTTTTTAACCTGACTCTTTTTCTTTTTTTTCTGTCTGTCGAGTTTGGGCGCGATATCACGCATAAATCGTTGAGAAAGTGGCCGCGCCGTGAATTACAATTGGAAATAGAAAATCAGACTTCTTCACAGATTTTCCACGATTTTCAGATCGGTCTTTAATTACTATCAAGACAGTGAATTATTTTCACTGGAGCTGGAGGCATTTTAAAGCTTTTTATTTTCTCTCTTTATACTCTCGGTAATTATAGTCGGTAGGAAATGATCAAGGGAGAGCAAGAGAAAGAGAAAGAGGCGATTTGATGGTGAGAAAACTGTTTCATGAACTTGGTTGAGAAAAGTTTAGTTTGTGAATTTCGGTCCCGGATTATATATCCACACCGAGGAAAAAGTAATCTTCATTCTCGGGGATTTCTCTTATTTTAAATGAAACTTATATTACGTATAACAGAATACAATTTTATGTGCGGTGAATTTTGGCTTCTTTAAAAGCTTATTCTAGAAGAGCTAACATTGCCCAAAGCATCATTGCAATTTTAAACGAAAACCCATAAAATGATCATGAAACACGTGTTTTCAATTAGTCTAGAAGAAGTATTCGAACATGTTTCCACATGGAATGTTGAAATTGTTAAAATATGTGTCCTCGTTGAATGTAAAATGCTCCTATAATTATAACTTGTTTGAAATAACACCATTAAGAAACGATTCAATGTCGGTATAACATTAGCATCCAAAGAGGGAAACTATTTGGTAGAAGGAGGTAACCTGACCTAACTTCACTTCCGCAATACTTTGAGCGTGTTGGCTTGGCATTTCCATCTTTCGTCGTACCGGTAACGGGGTGCACCGCTGCTCCTTTGATTAATGTTTTCCTGAGGGGTTTGAGAACTACGACTAGCACAACCCCCTGAATAGAGAAGGGTTGGAGAGAGAGAGAAAGGGGACGAGGAGTAGTTCCAAGAGTAGAGCGTGGACACGCGAGAACTCATTTCCGGTAAACGTTCTCTCTCTCTCTCTTTCTCTATACCTCTTTCTCTTTCCATTCACACCTCCTGTTTTACTTTATTTCCACGTCCCTCCCCCTCATCACTCACTTACTCCCACTCATGCTATTATTTCTTTTCTTCTCGTTTCGTTCGCTATTTCAATTGTTCTACCACTGATCACTAAATTTATCAGAATTAGCTTTTCAATATATGATTTTTTTCATTCTCAAGTGAAGCTGAAAAGTTCTACCTGATAATCCGAAAACTTCAAGTGGTAACAAAAGCAAGTTGTAAATTAAAAAAAAGAATTCGGTAAACATTTTTCGTTTTTACTAGGCTCATAAGTGCATCGCACTTGGTATTTATTAGGAAAAACACCAATGAATGGAATTTTTACGAATGTTCCCCTGGCAAATGTGTATGCAATCAATTTCAAGTATACTATCCCCAAGCAATTGTTTACTATCAACAACTGCTTAGAATCCGATTTTTTGATAAATTATTGATAAAAGTAAATCCGGTTTTAAATTGATTTGAGCAAGAACTAAGATTTAATTTAATTAAAAAAATATATAATAATATATTAATTTAATAGTAACAAAAAAAATTTGCTGACTTTGGCGCCTAATCATCAAAATTTCGAGGTGAAGCTAAATCCCCAGGTGGAAAATAAAAAAAGAAATTTTTTTTCCAAAGGGTTTCTCTTATTTTCTTTTTTTTTGTCAGTTACATGGTTCGAGGTGACAAACTGTGCGGTTCACATCAACTAAAATGTATAATTAAAACCATGAAAACAGGCGGCAGCGCCCCAGGAGCCCTCGAATTAAATTAGATTATTTGTCCCGTCGCTCCTTTTCGTTTCCCTAGTATGCGCTACCACTTTTTTTTTAATTCAGGTTTTCCCTGCCTCCCGTTTAACTCTTTGCTTGCGATTTTAAATGTTTGTTTTGTTGGGTTCCCTGACCACAACAGTGTATTTAGAATTTCTCCATTTTTTTCCTTATACAAAATGTTTCAAATCTAAAAATTCTAATTATCTCAAAAAAAGTATTGTTTAAATTTCTTTTTGAAAAATAAACTGACCCATGAAATTAATATTAATTTCTATCACGATGATTTTATCATATTGAATTCATTTGCTTTATTAGAAATGTTTAGAAAAATTATGATCTTAGTGAGAAGAATTAGATGTCTACTTACGTGGGTGAGTTTCTCTTCTTTCCGCCTTTTAGGATCGCTTTCAAGGTCTGGGGTGCGGGTGCGAAATTTTTCCGGCGGTGATGAGGATCGCCTGAGTTCAGTAATGGTAATTGATTTACGGTCCTCGGGCGTCGCAGCGGCGCTTCGATGTTGCAAATCCGACGATTTAAGAAGTGCTTGCGCCTGTGCTTGAGCAGCTATTGCCGCCGGATGAGCAGGGGGTCCAAGATGTGGTGGCACCCCAGCTATTGCGGCCGCCGCCCCAGCGAATCCCAAAAATCCAACAGGCGACATTCCTCCCATTTGTTGTGCTTGGATTTGTTGCTAAAAGAAAAATCGTAAAAAAAATTTAGTATCCCTCAATCCTACCTTAAGCATTTCTATCATCATCATCATCATCATCATTTTATTCTTCAACTATAGTTTAATTTTTTTCTATTCAACTCACCAATAATTGTTGCAGACCCTGTTGTTGCATTTGCAAACCCTGCTGCTGCAGTTGCTGCTGAAAGGAAACAAAATTTCGTTTTTAATTTTCTCTCTCACAAGCGCTGTATTGTTCTTCAAGATTTCGAATACTAAAACAAACATTTTCCACACTTGGATAATTGAGTTAAAAATTAAATAAAAAAGAAAGAGCAAAAATTAAACCAGCTACAATCTATTGACTGTTTAAAAAAATTACCCCAATTATAGCATTGATTTCCGTGGGAGTGACTTCCTTGGCCCTTTCAACAGCCCGCGCCACTTGTTGTTGATGCTGCAACCCATGCTATTATTATCGCGTTGTTGTCTCTTTCGATCAGGATAAATTAAATTCATAAACGTGATAAATCTATTTACTCACCTCTTGTGCCAAAAACGGAAGTAATTGCGCAATGATGGCATTCAAACGTTTCGCGATCTCCGTCTGAAAAGTAGAACAAATTTTTCCCTTTAAAAAAATAACTTCCTTGTGCTCTTATTCTAGACAAATAATTAAATGAAATTGTGATTCTCATGAACAGTAGAAAAATAGAATAAGACTAGTGATTTTATTGTGCACTGTTTAAATAACAATTCGATACTGATCGTGACAAACCGGAGTTTAGGAAGCTCAACCTAAAAGTAAACACACGTAAAAACCGCTATTCAATACCTCTTGAATTTTACCCCAGGGGAACTTCACTCGCTCTTATAGATTATTCTGTAGAAAATTACATCATTGGATTATAGAAAATCTAAGAGGCCTTCCTTGGAGTAGATAAAGGAAAAATGATAAATTAATTGCGAAATTGTTTCCATTTTCCTGGAATGGAATCATTGGAATCATCTTTGGATATTAAATCTGGTAAGTAGGATTATTCTTAACCTTCCCATGTCTCTTGAAGTATGGGGTTTAATTCTGCTTTTAGTGGAGTTAGCCAAACCTGATGAAGAATATTCACCTGACAATTTCGACGAGGGTTATTAAAAAGATTGGTTATTAGAAAAAACACCAATGAATGAACTATTTTTTTTTACTTAGACTCGAACTAATCTTCAATTTAATTTGTGTAATTAATGACACAATTAATAAATGAAAGGACAAACTATCTTTTATGAAGCGTTACGTTCCCTAGCTGGCTCCCGTATAGTTCAAAGGTAGCAGGAATAAATGAAGCAATATTTTAAATACATCTATACTGCTCCCCTGAGATGTAGCAAAGAAATAAATTTTTGGTACGGAAATTTTTCTAATATCAAGGGGCCAAAGATTGATGAAGATATCGGCAAACTAAATCCTCATAGTATTATGTTTTGAATTTTCAGTTTGTGTATTAGGAAAAACACCAATGAATGGAATTTTTTTTTCTTAGGTGCGAACTAATCTTAAATTAAAATTCTGAATGGTGCAGCTTTGTCTGTTGGAGTAAGTGACTGTTCAATAAAACTTGAGGAATTCAATGTTCTGATGTTGACGGTGTGATCTAGATTTTTAATTTACCATTAGGTACATTGTACTGTGTTGGTTATTAGGAAAAACACAAATGAATGGAATTTTTTTTTCTGAAATTCAAACTAATGGTGATTTGAATATTTTGGGTATACATCCACTGTCTTAATATTAGGAACAGACAAAACCATTTCTTAACTTTTGTAACTGTTTTCTTGAGTGGTTAACTAAAGAGTTAAAAATTTTGAGTATTGAACCAAATTGCAATAGATGATGTCCTTTAGGTATATGTTGAAGTTTTTCGTCACTGAACCCGGAACTCGAAAGAGAAGCCTCGATTAAAAAAAAATTCGTGGACTGACCAATTGCTGCACATAACCCACCTTTCCGCCACACCTCTCTTCCTCTCTCACTCTCTCCTCTCTCATTCTTTTCGTTCCTCTTGCTGTCATGCATATATACATTGACTATATCTATCTGTCCGGGCTTGGTGGCCGGACGGTTAAGGGTATAGGTGGGAGCCTAGGGTAAGGGAAAGGGGGGACGCTTTTCCTGGTCCCCCCTCCTCTTTCCAACTCTCTCTCACTCTGTCTTTATTTCTCTCGACAGTTTTCACTCTTTTTTACCTCTCTTTCGCGAGCACACTCGTGTATATATATATACGTAGAGAGCGTGTTCTCGCGTTCTTTTATTTGGCCCTCCAGGGATGGCAGTGGAGGGTTGAGTGAGTGAGTCGAGCAGAGAGAAAGAGTGAGAGGTGGAGAAGAGAGGAGGAGGAGGATGGGGCGGGGGGACTCTGTTGGGCTGGGAGCGATGACATCGATTTTTTACCCGTTGCTAATCTCAATGTTACCCCCTTTATCCGCCCTTTCACCCATCCAACCAACCACCCTCCTACCTCCCTACCAACCTTCTTCTCCCACCAAAGCATTCACCATCCGTTCTGCGGGTAATGTGCATGTGCATCGGGCACATTCGTGAAGGAATAACCATTTTTCCGGACAATACTTGCGCGAGCACATGACTTTTTTACCACCTCGTTTTCATCTTTTTCTCTAGTTTTTCTCCACCCCTCACTCACCCCTCTTTACACTCACAATACTCCCTCAACACACACACACACATACACAGATATATTTATTGCGTAGCAAAATATGTAACACTACAAATATGAATATATGTATTTAGTCGTATGTTGTATACATATTTTTTTTTGCGCAAAGAGAAATTGAAATGACAGTCGTTACTTTTCCAGGCCACCATTTCGAGCTTAGCATGTTTACGTTTGGCCTTTGTGCTTTGGTAGAAAATAGAGAATGTACCTTTTTTTTAATAGTCACCGTGTAACGTAATGGTTTTGTATCACAAATAATTTTATTTATTTAAAAAATTAAATGAGAAGAAAGAAAAAAAGACTACAAAAGATGAAAATCCTAAATGTTGGGAAAATAAAGAGACGTTGCAGAAGAAGTAGGAGGAGAAGAAGAAGAAGAAGAGCCGAAATGAAGCGAGACGAGGGTGGCAAAAATTCCCAAGAGTAGAAGACGGAGAAATTGTTGACGGTAAAGGGGTCTCTTGCAATAGAGTAAAAAGGTACAAAAGGGCAAAGTCTAACTTCGCAAGGGAAGATTGTTTTCATTCGGGAATTAAATTGAAAAGGATTACAGAAATGCGCCACGAAAATTTGTATTTGTCTCGACAACCACTCTCTTTCAACATTTTCACATTTCGACTCCCCACCACTTTTTTTCTTTATATATATATAAAGCAAGTGCCTACTCCACAAATGTCATTAAACAATTATCTCGCGCATTAATTACACAATCTTCAACTGCCTCTTCGTATTTCTTCTTTTTGCCCTCGAAAAAAGAGAATTCTGTCCTCGTTTTTTTTAATTGTATGTCAAGCAGCAGAAAGCAATGATTTTTTGTTGGGCCTTGGACTATAAGCATAATTCGTTATTTTGTCTAGATGACAGTTTTTTGAATGATTCAATTTGATCTCAAAAAGCATAAATTTAAGGGTTTGTTGTTTATGTTGTGATTGAGATTTTTAATTTGGCACTAGGTACATTGTTGGGTATTAGGAAAAACAACAATGAATGAACTTTTTTTACTTAGGTTCAAACTGATTTTAATTTAAAATTAGTAGTCTGAATGGTACAGCTTCGTCTGTTGGAATAGTTAACTGTTTGGATGTTGACGGTTGTGATCGAGATTTTTAATTTACCATTAGGTAGATTGCACTGTGTTGGTTATTAGGAAAAACACCAATGAATGGAATTTTTTTTACTTAGGTTCGAACTATTCTTGAATTAAAATTTCATATGGCACAGCTTTATTTCTTTGAATAGTTGACTGTTCAATAAAACTTGACGAATTAAATGTTTTTTTCTTGATGATGTGATAGAGATTTTTAATGTGGCATTAGGTACATTGTTGGGTATTAGGAAAAACACCAATGAATGGAATTTTTTTACTTAAGTACGAACTAATCTTGAATTAAAATTTCGAATGGTACTACTCTGAATGGTTCATCTTCATCTGTTCTAATAGTCAACCATTCAATAAAACATTACCTAAACCCAAACAACTTCCAAATCTCCCTCTAGAAAAAGGGTCGTAGTTTTTAATTCACCCACTATTCATTTCAACTAACTTTCAGTAGAAACAACAACCGGAAAAACACCCCAAAAAAAGTTCATCGATACCGCCACTATTTAGTGTAATTTTAGGGTAATCTCTCGTCATCGCACTTTCACCCTATTGAACAACGCCCCTTGGGATATACAAGAGTGAGAAATGATCGTCCGCTAATGCTAATGAATATCGCAGCTAAGAGAGAGAGAGGGTACTTGGGGAAGGTGTTCGTTCGGGGTTTAGTTCCAGTTTTAGCCTTGCGCTTATATGGCAATAGGGTCGTAATGGAATGGAGGGTCGTAGGCTGCTTTTAAGAAGATTGCTGACGAGGGACCGTCGTTAATTAGCCAAAATTACACGATTTCCTGACCAATGCTATAACCGACACTTTGAACCCGAACCTCCTGTCACCTGATCATTAAACAGTGTAGTATTTACTTTTTAACACAACCAATTATCCCTTATCAAATATCTTCCAAATTCTATGTACACTTAGAATAAAATCAAATGAATGTAATAAACGTATAATCAAATAAACCTAATAAAATTATGTAAACAAGAAGTAGGCTAAATTGCTCACCTGTTTCGTTATTTCTATGTTGAAGCCACAGGACATCTCGTAATACTGAAAAAAAGAATGACAATCATTAATAATTTAAAAAGAGTTATGGCTATAAGGGATTATGACTAACAACTGATTCACTCCTATTCTATAAAACACAAAATACTTCTAAGCTACAATATTTGGAAATTTTATTCTTTCCTTTTGATTTTAATCTCAAGTCCTTATGGAGTATGCATTACAAAGTTTGGAATTGTTTAGGAAAAAAAAAAATTCTCATCAAATAAAAAAATTTTTTTGAACCCTCTGTGTGTGTGTATAAATTGAAAGACTGCGCGCAGGTAGTAATACTGAAATTTGTTTATTTCCATTGACAAACTATAACTTGAATTTCCTCTGGCATGAGACTCTCCAGCTACCTTTTCATCCGCATCATCGAACAAGCACTATATTTGAAATTTCGAAAAAGCCGAAGCATCATATAGAGAAACAATATTGAATAGAAAACGTATCAAGCTATGCAGACCTGGTTTGAAGATTCACTTTGGTCTATACTATCATCTCTGTATATCAGAATTTGTAAATATACCGATATGTCGAGATCTTTTTACATATATAGTTCGGCGAGTGGAATTCAATACACAAGAGTGCAGAGGGCAAAAAAAAACAGGAAGTTCGTGCGATGATTATTTCAACCCTATTTGGTAATTCAATAAAGATGGTTTTACTCTACTTTTTAATAGGCTGATGGAAGTCAATATTGTTCTTCTTGTTTTAAATTTTTCGAAGACGATAGAATTTTTGATATGCAGTCTCCTCTTCTTCAAAACATCAACTGCATTAGGTTTCTTCAAAATTTCTACATCTGCTTATAAAATTCGATGATTTTTTCATGACTCCCAGATGATAAATATGTTTAAATTTCCATGATACATTAAAAATATTGTAATTCACAGGGATTGCAAGAACTGAAACTCAAATTCAGTGTGTTTGTTGAACAGAATGATTTTCTTTAAAAAATGTGGTAGAGATTTGTTAGTTGTGTTAGATTAAGAAACAAAATAAAGTATGAAGAAAACATTAATTAAACCATAGTTTGCGCAATAAAAAAGATGGTACACTATTAAACGAAAAAAGTATGCCAGGAACAATAAGCAGATTCTAATTAAATTCATGTTAATTCTTGAAACTAGAGTCTGATCCTAAAATTAGAATATCGGAGATGTTGTACGTATGAAAGATATTATAGATAGATACTGTTTCTACAAGTATATTAGTTGCCGGTGGCTAACAAACCCTCAACATCTATTTCTCTATCCTTCTCTTAGTTGAATTCTCTATCTCTCTCTCTCTCTCTCTCTTTGCCCCCCCCCTCTTTCCACCTTCCTATTGCTACCCACTTTACGTCTGTCCCCGGGTTTGAATTCGCTCTCACTCTCTCATTCTCTCTCTTTCTCTCTCAGTCTCACTCAACGCTCTCTTCGTTTACTTTGGAGATATCGATTACCGGCTCAACTCCCAACCCCATGACCCACCCCATCCCACACCATTGCCAGCTCAAATGCCCCCTGCACTATTCTCCACCCAGCCTTGCTGCCTGGTTGCTTGCTTGGTGTCACATCAGTGTAGTAGTTTACAGGGATGTACACAAGCCGCTGGCATAAGGGTGCTTTCTTGGCTAAGGTGATGTTATATCGGGATCTTCGTTCGTTCGTTCATTCGTTGCAGTTGAGGTCTCACTCTCTTGCCTCACTAAAGGGAGAGAGGGACAAACCACTCGCTAAAGTTACGCCTTTAACCTTAAATAGAAAGTGCTCCCCGGATGGAGGAGGGAGGCGAAATGTCGATTTCAAAATAATCACATCGACAGAATTCGACTTCTGAAGTGGAATCCCTTTTTTAAAAAAAATGGGCAAGGAGTCGAAGAGAATTTCGAAAAATATCAAACCTGACGAGCATTTTTTTTTTCAGGTCGAGATATGCACCATGGTCAACATTAGTTTACAATTGTTTACAACTGTTTTCAAATGTTTACAGTTTTGTCAAGAAGTTGATACTTTTGTTAAGAACGTTTTTATACCAATACATTAAATAAATAAAAACTAGCTTTTGGGGCAAAGCAAACATTAGGCTACAAAACCACAACAACGTTGGGTCGGTTCCTTTCGGGTTCGAATGGATTCACCAAAAGAATTTGCTTGCATTCTTTTAAAATTCATTGGCAAAGTTAATTGGTATTCTTAATAATCATTACATTGGAAACAGTACTGGTTATATTTGTATGTACAACCAAGAGAAACCATCTTCGTTTTAAAAAAGAGGGTTCGAAGAAAGTTTTCAGAACGTTATTCATGTCTGCCAAATAATGTTCCAAAAATGTTTTCGAACCTTCTTTTTTAAAACAACGCTGGTTTCTTTGTCCACTAGGAAGAAGCCACTAAAGCAAGAAGAAGAATCGCACTCCAAATCTTCAATTCAAAAATAAAGAGTCCCTCGCAAAATGTGCTGTACTTTCTACCATCCGCAACCGTATACGGAATCCAAGAAACACTCCCACTGGACATAAAATAAAGTTATACATTTTTAAAAAGATGTTTTCTTAAAAATACCATTGTTCATCTCGCCAATGTACCTTCTCAAACTTCAAAATAATTTAATCAGTACAGAAATTCTTTAGAGCAACACTTTTATAGATTAATCTTCATCAAAATGGTGTCTTTTGGTATATGGTGATGGCACTTAGTAACATGATAGTACCGGATAAAATCTACTGCTCAACATTATCATCAAAATCCTACCATATCCACTCCTCTCGCAGTGTAAAAAGAGAAACTATTTTTCCGATTAGAAAAATTAGGAATCAGTAGTATATAGATGCTTGGATCGGAAATTAAATTGAGGATGGTACGACTCTACAGATCTTAATTTTTGTACAAACTCTTTCCAAATACGGCAGTGCAATAAGGGGGTATACTTGGTATATTTTCTGCGTGTATATGGTTTCAATCATAGAGCACGGATAAATAACATCCTGTCAGACAAGTTCGGCTTACGTAAGTGCTGCACAGCGACACACACACGCGTGTCTATGCATATACACACATTTAGAATACGAGGGTGTGAATTTACATTCGTATTTGCTCACGAGATATCGAAGGATATATATAAAGAGAGATAGAGAGAGAGAGAGAGAGGGGGGAGAAAGAGGATGAATCCTACGAATGCAAGAGAAGTCGTTACACTCCGATCGAATCGATTGAAATGAACTGCACCAACCAATCCAATACTTCATTGGGAGCATTCAATTTCCGGGATTAGCACTTTTCAAGCGACACCGTGAAATCGAAGCTCGAACCTCGGTAAGTCAAAGTCTGAATAATAGTTTGTAAAGTATTACTAACCCTACCCCCCCTTCCTCCCTTTTCCACCTGTACCCGAGTTTTTTTTTTAATATGGTATATATTTTTTTTCGATAAATATATCTATTGCGTTAAATATACAAAACCGAAACATACATACTTCTTGTGTGGCCTGACTTTTGGAAAATCTGCTTACAGATAGCTCGCGGATTATGTGAGGTTGGTAACAAAAAAGAAAAAGGAGCCGAATTCTACAGAACCGAAAAAACTAATGTGTAATAAATATTAAATCAAAATTTCGACTTTTTTAAAGGTTTTTTCAAGGTTTAGCAAATTTCCCTGTGCTACCATTTCCAGATTGCGTGGCAAAAAATTGATATATATATAAAAGAAAAACTTGTATTCCATATATATATAACTCTTATCAAATAATTGTCCCATAAAGTTAATTTTAAACTGTCGTTTATGTGAAATATTGTGTGCCGTGATACAATCCATAGAGTTCTTAATTTCAATTATACTTTTCTCTCCCACGCAAGTTGTTTATCGAGGTCAACAATTTTTCTCGCGCGAGAGTTCAATGAATACTTGACTCCAACATTCTCCATTTTGTATATGTATATATAAACGTTATAGTTAGTTTCAACATTTACTAATTTCGGAAGAATCAATTTGCTCTGAATTAATTACAAAGCCGCACTGCTTTTGTATTGAATACTTCTAATTAAACCTGTTGAATATTTATCACCGAAAAACGGTGTAGGATCAGATTTGTAATTTTGGAGAGACGCGCAAAAAAACTTTCGTTTCGGTTAAAATACGATGATGAGCTTTAAAAATACCTTCTTCGACATTAATAACAATATAGGGTACATTGAAAAACTTTTTGTTTCAAAATTTAATATTAGTAATTTCAATTTTTAATATTGTTCAATTTGAAACAGGGCGGAAAACAATGTTTTTAGGTTGTTGTTTTAATTTTTGAGAAAATAATGCAAAAAAATAGTATGGTCGGTACTAATCTTTAGTATGAACCATATTAATAGTTGGGACATTCATACGATTAAGTAACATAGAAACTAAAAAAAATTAATAGTTGATACATTCATACGATTAAGTAACATAAAAACATCGTTTTCCCCTATTTGAAATAATCATATATACATATTTCATGGTCTAAAATGTACATCTGTACAAACTGCGTAAATACTATTTAATAATTTAACAAAATTGTATTTAAAAATAATGCCAACAATTATTTGAAACTATAACTCTAATTTTTTGAATAAAATTCTATCAACCCTACATCTTAAGCATTTTACGTGTTTTATTAGACAACATTATGCTTCTAGTTCTAAATAACGAATTATTATATTTTTAACACATATTTTTTTTTAATTCAGAAGTTATTCTTTCAATCAAATTTAAATTCAATAGCATCGATGCTATATTGGGCCAACAGTTTTCTTTTCTCAGTGTAATAATTCATCGACTACTTTTAATAATTAAATCTTTCTAAATTCATCTACTGTCGAAAATAAATGTCTATACACAGAAAAAAACTGAACTCATTTTCGGTGCAAGTCATTGTGAGTTCGGTATCATAATGAGTAGACAACTATAAGTTCAAGTTACTCAAAATGAGTCTTACTAGTATATCAAATATCAGATAAGGTTAGTTTTTATAAAAATTGAAAATTTTAAGATTAATTTGTTAAGTATTTGATTATTATTAAAATTAGAAAGACTATGTTATTTTTATGATATTTATGATAAGAATGTTCAATTAGAACATAAACATATTTCATTAAAAAATACATATACATATGAGATATTAATATAAAATTATAATATTAAGAATCTTTTAAACGTATTTTAAAATATATTAGTTTCTAGATTTTCACTATAGCTGATATTTTTTTAAGCACTTATTATAATGTACTTTTATTTAGTTTTAATTTTCATCTTTGGTTTTAAGATTTTTGTATTTAATGTTATACATGTTTGCGGTATTGACACTTGTATAAATTCACGAGTTCTAACTTAAAAACATTTTTTTAATTCGCCAGAAGTACAATGTATCGGATTTAAGAAACAAAGTTTCCTGCAGTGCACTCTGTTTGTTTATTGATAAAACAATATTTTTAATTAAAATTTCTATGATAAAGTGATTGTTATTTGACTGTAATTGTAATTTTATTTTATAAAACACAATATAAAATGAGTCGGATCCAATTCATTTTGTAACTTTTTGCCTAAAACTCAAAATGAGGGATCTTTGTTGCTGCAACTCATAGTGAGTCACTTTTTCGACTCATTTTGAGTTCAGTTTTTTTCTGTCTATAAATGGGAATAAAAAAAACTAAATGCATGCATTAATATTAAGTATATAATGCTTATACATACTAGTGCCAATAGTCAACAGTTTACATTTATACATTCGTATATAGTAAAAATTGTCATCAATATGAGCGTTTATGATTAAAAACTGCCCGACTCCCAAATTTTTTTTTTAATTTTCAATATAATAGCGCATATTTACCAGTAATCTGTTGAAACAAATGGTACTAAAAAATGTATAATACTCACGACGTAATCTCTAACCATTGTATAATGCCGTTGCAAGTCATTCTTCTCGTTTGCGAGCTTCTCGAAATCCATTTTCAACCTGGAACGTGAAAAAAAAAGGAAAAAAGATATAAGTGACACGCGTATTATAAGGTTAGTCAATATATATATACATATATAAATGTGTACTCGTGTGTGAATTCATGTGGTAGTGTTGTTTGCCCTCTCTCGTTCCTTCGCGTTCTGCTCTGGGGATTTTCAACGTTTCGAATTATTCGAAAGCAAGAGAAGTAACCTCCCGGGAGAGCGTGAACGCTAGAAACTTGGGGGTGGTGGTGGAAAAGAAAATGGTGGCAGTGGTGGTGGAAAGCACTTTTTTTCTAGAAAGAAAAAAAAAGGAAAAAGAAGAAAAAAAGGAGAAAAAAACCTGGAAAAGGGACGGGAAAGAGAGACAGGAATAGTATATGACAAATAAAAACAAATTTATAAAAAGAGGAAGAAATTTACAAAGGAGAGACAGATAGAGAGAGAGAAAGAGAGAGGAAGACCGAGAGAATAAGAGAGAGAGAGAAAAAGAGAGACGTTTATAAAATGGAAAAAGTTGAACTGCATCAGTTTGTAGGGAAGGGTGTCAGAGGGTGTCAGAGGGTGTTGTGAACGGTGATGGAGGTAAAGGTGCTTTCGAGGCTAAAAAGAGGATGAGAAACGTTGGCGTCAATAAGCAAAGCGAAACCGGCGGTGAAGGGGGGCAAGAAAGATGAAGAGTGGGGGGGAGCTGTGAGCGCAAAGTGCGAAGAAAGAGAGACGGACCGAAGAAAGAAAAGATACAAGTTGTATATATATAAAAAAAATATATATATATATATATTGTATATCTATATACATACATATATATATATAGAGAGAGAAAGAAAACTCACGAATGGTACTGTTGCTGCATGTAATTGAATTCCTCTTTGATTCTCTCACAAGTGGCATCCACCGTGAACTTCAAACCTCCCGCAGCCCCACCGCTTCCTCCGCCACCCTGCGAAAAACAAGAGCAAAGAAAAATTCGATTAGTACACATATATAGTATGTGTGAAACAATAATATATTCCACATACAAGAATATAGCTGCGGAAAAAAACAAGATCTACACAAAATCGAAAAATGTGGAAATTTACTTCTTTTTCTACTTCCGTCACTGATGAAATGGAAAAAAAATTATTTGCGAAGGAAAAAAACAATTTTTATAAGTAATGAAAAATAATGCAAAAAATCTATGTTGTTTTTAAATATATGTTTTACAAACTATTTTTTTAACTATATATTTGTGTCATGTCACGCTCCAAAGAAAGGTACCTAAGAAGCAAAAAACGTGAGGTTATGTTTGTACTTTTTCTTTTTGAGTAAAAAACTCAAATGAAGAATTAATTATGTAATTAAAAATTATTGATCTTCAAGTCTTCGTTGAATCGGAAATATATTCAATGAAAACTAGTTTCGAATTCAAATAATTAAAAGTAAACGTTTAATCAACAAAAATCTGACACGAACATAACCTACAATTTGTTTCCATCTTGTACCTTTCTTCGGTATATAGTTTTAAATTTATGCTCAAAATGTTGTGCAAGAAATATTCAATATTACTTCCAGTATTTTGTTATACAATTTCTAAAAATCAACTTTTGAAGAATTTTAATTGCAAATTTTCAAAATAATAATTGAAGAATCAAAAATTTTAATAAAAAAAAATCTTTAAAGAAAAATTTAAAAATAAAAAGTAGACGTTAATTTTTTGAAATTGAATATATTTTCAAATGAGGCTGAAGTCCAGAACGTTTTTAAAAACAAAAAAATAATGTGGTACGGTATTTTTATTTTTGATTCTAAATCATGTTCTTTTTTAATAAAGTGACAATTAATTTCTTAAAAATTAAGGCACACGAAAATTAGTGTTGAATTTAATTTTTAAAAAATTCTTTTTCCATTTTTCGTTTTTAAAAACATTATAGTCTTCAACTTCGTTAGTTCCAATTACATATTTCCAAAACTAATAACATTTTATAATTATTTTTTTAACATTTTGAAGAAAACAATAATGTTAAAAACTTTTAAAATACATTTCACAAATACGTTAGTTGTTTTAAATTGTAAATAAAAATTCTTTCAAGAAATTTCAATAAAATAGTTTTAAAAAACAAATTATTAGACTTATTTGTATAATAACTGTTTAGTACTCTTTGGACTTCTTAAAATTTTTGAGAAATCATGATCATGTTTATCAGTTAAAAGTCCTAAAAAAATTTAATCCTTTTTATTATTTCTTTTGATGTTTTAGTTATATTTTTTAAAAGAATCTACTAAATTTTAATTGTTTGGAAATTTTTCAAAATTGAAGAACTATATTATTGTTCAAAAATTATTTTAAAATATTTTTTAAAATCTAATTTTAAGAATTGCGTTTTAGAATTTTTTCAAAAATATTTTACATTAATAACTTGAGAATAAACTATAGAGAATCGTAATTACTATATAAAAAATTGTGTAAAAAATTTATTTAAATAATTGGCAAATTTTTTAGAAGAACTTTTTGAATTATTCAAATTAATTTGATTCAGAGATAAAGTTTATAGTCGAAAATTGTAAAAAAAATAATTAAATTCCGGAAGAGTTATAGTTGAAAATTTTAGAAACTATTAAAACTCATAAATTTTAAGAAGGAATTTTATTAAATTTCTGCTCAAATATTTGATAATTAGGAAAAGATTCAAATTTTTGACTATATATATATATATATATAATTTAAGAAGAATTTCGGTATTTATTTTAAATTGTGATCATTTAATTCTAGGTGAGAATTTTTTTAAAAATTTTCCAATTAATCTAATTTCTCATATTCAATGGTATTTATTTTACTTCTTTTCAAAAGAATTGAATTTTTGTGATGAATTTTGTGATTTATCGTAAAATAATTAACTGAAGTTTGGAAAAGAATTTCATTTTAAATTTCTGAAAATAGTTAGAATAATTTTAATTACTTTTTTCATTATTTAATATAAACTTTTAACAAATTTAGGAATTTTTGGGTTTATTCATATATAATTTAGTTCTTTTGCAAAATTATTTGGAATTTTTTTTTAAATAATTGATTTTCTGCGACGAATTGAAAGTCATTTATACGAAAATAATTGAATCATTGCAACGAATTTTATCATTTTCATTCAATAATCGTGAGTGTTTCTTTAAATTCAGTTTTTTTGTCAAGTTTTAATATTTTTTTGGAATAATTCATTTTTTCGTGGAATTTATTACAATTTTAATATTTCAATTTTAATCTAAATAATTTTTATGAAAATACTCATTCAGGAAGGGTGTTGATATTATTTCCATGTACAAATAACTTTCGATTACCTAACGAATTATTCGTCAATAAAAAAAGAACCCTAAATAATTATATAATTTTCTCATATTATACATCGAAGTAATAAATAACAAACTAATTTTATTCCCATATATATACAAATAGATATTAATTTCTACCAATTCAATTTAAGGCAATTCAACAAAATTCCTGTATTTAAATTCCTAAAACATTCTATGTTTGGAAAATGACAATTTTTATTTGTCACGTGTATTCAACGAT
Organism: Leptopilina myrica (nomen nudum); assembly: GCA_032872475.1. Taxonomy (NCBI): domain Eukaryota; kingdom Metazoa; phylum Arthropoda; class Insecta; order Hymenoptera; family Figitidae; genus Leptopilina; species Leptopilina myrica (nomen nudum). The sequence continues at coordinate 2,155,812 of CM065464.1, read as the reverse complement.
TGTTCGTCGTCGTTTCATTTTGCCTGAGGAGAAACAATTGAGTCGCGGTGGTGCGGGACAAGTGCGTGAGTAAGATAAACGGTCACGACACAGTGGAAATTAATAACAGCGAGAATTTCGTGCCTCTATGCCTACAGCAATAAAAAAAGGAGCATGTACGAGGAATTTTTTTTTCTCTCTCTCTTTCTTTCTTTCTTACAACTCGCAATAGAAACAAACCGTGTGGTCACGTATTTGTGAATTAGTATAATGGACTCGATCATTAAAATCACATCACATATATAATAATTCTCAGCCATATTCACACATGTCTTTCTAATTATGTTTGTATTTTTTGTATACAAAAAGAATTGTTCAGTCAATAATATTTCATGCGAATTTTTTCACATTTTTTAAAAATTTTTTTACATTTTTTCCCATTTTGTTTATTTTCTTCTATATATCTATAAGAATTTTATACACTGAAAGAAAATGTGTATTAAATTTTGTAAAAGTATTTTACAATCTAAAAGTGCAACAAACGGAAATTTTAATATAAAAATTCTAAACATTAACAAAATTTATGTTGAATTTAGTATAATCATATCAAATATCAAGAATTTTAATTCATAAATTTGAATATAATAGTAAATTTTGCATATAATTTTTTTAATGTTTAGTATTTTTTATATCAAAATTTTGGTTTGTGGCACTTTTTTCCTGAATTTATTGTAAAATACTTTTGCAAAATATTAATTTTCTTTTAGTGTACAATGAAAATTTTGTTGTTCCTTTCGAGACGAGGAATTTATTTTTAATCGCAACGATATATTCTAAAAAGAACATGCGGTAGAAAATCATTCCGCATGTTCGTGTTGTTGAATAACTTTTCTGCCCTTTTTTAATTTTGGATACACTGAAAAACTTTTTGTTTCAAAATTTCGTACAATTAATTTCAAATTTTAATAGGGTTCATTTGAAACAAGGAAAACGAGAAGTTTTTAGGTTATTTAATCACACGAACGTATAACGTTTTTGACAAAATAATACAAAAAATTGGTATGGTCCTTAACAATTTTTAGCATGAACCATATTAATAGTTGATAGATTCATACCGTTAAGTAACATAAAAACTTTAAAAAAAAATTAATAGTTGATGCATTCATACAATTAAGTAACATAAAAATAAAAATTAATAGTTGATACATTCATACAATTAAGTAACATAAATACTAAAAAAATTAATAGTTGACACATTCATAGGGTTAAGTAACATGACAACATCGTTTTCCACTGTTTGAATAATAATCATATTAAATTTTGGAACAAAAAGTCTTTCAGTGTATAATATTCCCCATGTTCATGATGTTAAATAACTTTTCTACCATATTAATTTTGGTTATAATAATTATATCTGTCACACCTGGTTCGGTTTTTTTTTAAATTCTGGTATAACAACTTAAAAAATTATTCAGCGAAAGTCGTATACATCAAGTATGTACAAGTGAATGATTCCCCAATACCGTATTCTCATCTATACAAAAGTAAGAATCAAAAAATCATAAAATTTTTCGAAAAAACTAAGCGAGGGATAAATTTTTTGTTTTTTAATTTTTCGACAATCACGAAAGAGAATGATTTGGCCACTTGTTGAATTCAGGTGTTATGGCGGAATGGTTAGAAGAGGTGGAGTAAAACCGGGATCGCTTCACTTGTTGCAATCATCAAACGAAATAGTCATCGAACAGGTTGTTTCAACAGTTAACTCAATTGTATATTTGATACTACCCTCCACGCAGCAGTTTTAGCGTCTATAGATATATATATACATATATATTTAAAGTATATAAAGCTCGCCCCCATGAATCTAAATTTTCTTCCCTCGTTCGTGATTAATTGTATATAAATAACAAATCACGTGTATATTAAAGACCATTGGTTTTAAACTTTTGCGAAAAAAAATCTACTTTCTCGTTTCTGAATCATCTAACCAAATTATTAAATATTGAGAAGGTAATTATTAACAAAAAAAAACTGTGCTAGGATATCAAAATTGATACGGTTCGTATTTTTTTGGTTTTAATTTGATAGATAATTTTTGAAGAAGGAAACAAAGTCCGAAACCGTTCACGTATCTTGAAACCAAAATGATTATTAAAAAAAACCTATTTTTAAGATTACAAGTATATATAGATTAAGTCCAACACATTATACTTTATGTTAATTCCGAACTAATACGAAAAAATATAAAAAAGGGTTCTAAATTAGGGCTGATTTTATGGTATTAATAGAGAAACAAATTACGACTATTATAGTACCAAACGTATGGTACTAAAAATTAGTACCTTTCTTTTTACAGTGAAGTTAGGACTTAAAGTACTACTTTAAAGTTTAAAGTAAAGTTGGAACTTAAAATACTTCTTTAAAGTATAAAGTTAGAACTTAAAATACTACTTTAAAGTTTAAAGTAAAGTTTTAACTTAAAATACTTCTTTAAAGTATAAAGTTAAAACTTAAAATGCTACTTTACAGTGAAGTTTGGGCGTTAAAATTCTACTTCACAGTCAACTTAGGACCTAAAATTCTACTTTACAATAATGTTAGGACTTTAAATACTACTTTACAGTGAAATTTGGGGATTAAAATTCTATACTTAATAGTCAAGTAAGGTCATAAAATACTACTCTACAATCAAGTTAGGACTTAAAATACAACTTTCAAGGCGAAAATTCAGACAAACATGATCCAAAAGTCGCTTCAAGTCCCTTAAAAAAAATATTAGAACCCATACCTTCTCTACCATCCTTTCTTCTTACAGTATCAAAAATTAAAGAGAATATCAATCTTTCCTATATTAATTCCGAACTAATACAAAAATTTCTTTTCAATAAATAATACCAAAATTAATGTAACTAAAAAGAAAAAAAATTTCCGATACCGGGAATCGAACCCGAGCCTCCTGGGTGAGAGCCAGGTATCCTAGCCACTAGACCATATCGGACTATGGGTTTCCCATCTCTCTTTCATTTTGAAATCTTCTACGCTCTCCACAAGCCACTTAAAAAACCCCTCTAAATAGGAACTATACTAAAACTATTACCCAATCCAAGAAAGGCAAAAAAAGAAAGAAAGAAAAAAAAATTATATCTATGTTGTAGAAATAGAAGAGAACTGGAGGAGGGACAATCCATGAAGATCGTGACAGTGGTAAACGAGTGACCTTTCGTTTTATATAGGGGAGGGGGGGGCTTTGATGTTTCGCGCGTGGTAACGAAGGGATGGGAGGGAAAGAACGAGAGAGAACAAGAGAGAGAGAGAGAGAGAGAGAGAGAGAGAGAGAGAGAGTGAGTCGCAGATCCTCAGAAATACCGATTGCGCACCTCTGGCTGACAAGCAGTTCTATCGCGTGCTCAGAACCTTCCCTTTCTCTTGGAATCTTCGCCCATCACTTCTTACCACAGATAATTCATCCCCCCTCCCTTCCCTCCCCCACCAACTCTCTCACTCATACACAAATAATCTTACACTTCCTTCCTTCCTTTCTATATTGCAGTCACGGTATGCTTTTATAGCATCATTCTCCACCCCCACCCCACCCCCTCCAACCTCTCTCACTTACTCACTATATTCTTGATTTCTACTTTAATCACTTCATATATACGATAATTAAGGGATGGCTTATCAAAATATCGAGCCTCGCCAAAAAAGCATTATTTCATTATAAAATCCTTATACAAGCATTTGATTAATTGTTGCGATTATGCCAGGCCAATTTTTGTGCTCTTTAAACGAGGAGCCAAATTGCGATCACTTCTTCTTCGAGTCAATTAAAATTTTTATTTTGCTTTTCTTTTACATTTAGGTCTCAGATATTAGATGATAGTTTTGGGTTAAATTTTGTTTAACATACGTCATTTTGACATAATAATTTCGATGTAAATTTTATTTTGCTTTAAAATTCATTTGTCACAGATTTTATTTGACGTAAATTTCATTTGGCATAAATGTCAATTAATATAATTCTCGTTTGGTATAAATTTTCGTTTGACATAAAGTTCATTTAACGTATACAAGACATTTAACATCATTTTTATTTTACATAAAGTGCATTTAACATCATTTTTATTTGACATAAATGTTATATTTAACATAAATTTGTCATATTTGACATAAATTTGTCATAAATTTCATTTGACATAAAGTGCATTTAATATAATTTTTATTTAACATAAATGTTATATTTGTCATAAATATGTCACAAATTTTATTTGACATTAAGTTAATTTAACATAGAAGTCATTTAACATAACTTTTATTGGACATAAATGGTATGTTTGACATAAATTTGTCATAAATTTTATTTGACATAAAGCTCATTTAATATAGAAGACATTTAAGATAATTTTTATTTGACTTAAATGTTATATTTAACATAATTTTGACATAAATGTCACTTTTGACATAAGTGTCACATTTGACATAAATTTGTCATAAATTTTATTCGAAATAAATGTTATTCAACAAAATTCTCATTTGACATAAAATTCATTAGACACAAAATTACATTTTACATAAAAAAGCGCGAATTTTAAAAGTAATCAATTAGATTTTACAAACATTGTGTTTCGACAATTTTTGAAAATAGCGCCATTATTTAAACATCAAATAATCTTTATGTAAAATGTAATCAATGTCAAGTGAATTTTATGTCAAATAAGAATTACTTTAAATGGCATTCATACCAAATGAAATTTATGTAAAGTAAATTTTATGTCAAATGAGAATTATATTATATATGGAATTTATGCCAAATTAAATGAAATTTATATCAAGTAAATTTTATGTTAAATAAGAATTATGTTAGATTATATTTACGTCAAATGAAATTTGTGTCAGGTGAATTTTGTGTAAAATGAATGAATCACAATTAAAATTTACGTAAAATAAATGTTATAACAATTAAAATTTACGTTAAAGGAATTGTTTCTGAAAAGCAACTTACGTTAACAGAATTGTTTCTGAAAAGAAATTGACGTTAAATAGTTAATTGTTATAACAATTAAAATTGACGTTAAATGTATTTTTTGTAACAATATTTTTACGTTGAATAAATGTTACAACAATTAAAATGTACGTTAAATGAATTTTTTGTCAAAAGAAACTTATCTTAAATAATTTTTTGTGTGAAAAGAAATTTATGTTACAAGCTTTTTATGTCAACTGGGAATTATATCATTATATGAATTTTGTGTAACATATAAAGTTTGGTGTTAAATGAATTTTATGACAAATAATGTTTATGTTAAATTCTTTTTTGTATGCAATGAAATTTTTTCACAAATAATGTTTATTTTATGTGAATTTTAAGTTAAGTGGTTTTATATAAAAGAACTATTTTGTCAAAAAAATTTTTCGAAAATTAGCCTTTGACAAAAATTGTTATTTGGCCGTCAAATCATTGCCATGGCAGTTAAGAGGTTAAAGAACTTTTATATATAAAAAAAAGAAGAAATTTAATGTTTGCCCTTTATAGAACCAAATTTGCTTTCTCAACGGATTTGGATTGAAGTGAAGAAAAAAAAATTTGTATCAAGTGATGAAAAAGTAAGAGAGAAATAACATTTAATGGGTTTTTAGTGTGTGGCTATGTGTTTTTCAAAGAATATCAAACTCCTCTTTTCCTCTATAGGTTCTTGTAACTACCTCCTTTGAAACCGGCGCCATAAATCATATTAGAGAAGGAGAAGGGCGAAGATGGTGGAAAAAAAGAAAGAGACTCAAAGGGAATCAGAAGAAAGAAAGAAAGAAAGAACAAGAGAGAAGAATCATTATTTGCGACACATTGCTCGAAAGCAAGAGAACACTATATAATCGACCAGTCCTTCTTATATGTATATAAATATTTTTTCCCAGCGAGGAGAATATTTCCGTTTTAATTTCACCATTTTTTCTTTTAAAATAATTCCAGTTGTGTATTCCAACCGCCTTTAGATTGTTAAAAAATAATTGTTACCTTTTAGTTCCTTTTTGACCGAAAATATTTAAAAACAACACTTAACAACATGTTCACTGTTTTCTTGAAAGTATCAAATTGATACTAAAGTGGATCAATATGTTGCCAAAAATTTAGATCAATTTTTTACTTGATCCACATTTTGGGTACCAATTCGTTGCAATTTGATACTTTAAAGTTAATAGTGTTAATTGAAACATTTTTCTTTTAAAATAATTCCAATTGTGTATTCCAACCGCCTTTAGATTGTTAAAAAATAATTGTTACCCTTTAGTTCCTTTTTGACTAAAACCCAAGTTGGTGTTTCCAAATATTTTAGGGACACTAACTTGGTTTTCAGTCAAAAACGAACTAAAACGTAAAGATTATTTTTAAAAACCAAATTAGACAATTTGGAACTACGACAGAACAGCGAATCAAAAGAAATTTAGGCAAAAAAACAAATGAAATTTTTAATGTTTTAATTTTGATGAATTTAGAAAAAGACTTTGATTTATACAATGGATAATGATGACGACATGACGCACACAATACGTGAAGGAGAAAAGCGAAACATACAGAGGAATATACTGGCGGACATAACTCGACCTCTCTGTCGGCAAGTCGGCATATGGTGTTGTAAACTATCTCACAGAGCACTTTGATAAAGCGCAAGTGAGAGAGCATGTTCGAGTACATTTCTCTATGTATAACGCTTGACCTTACGTATTTAGCACACATGTAAAGTATATATACATCAAGTGCACCAACAATGGGCAGTTAATCTCGAGAATTCGACCTGCACCAAAACCGAACCACATCTCCTTGACCTCAAAAACACATCTCCAAAGACCTTAAAGGCAAAAGAAGAAAAAAAAACAGAAATCCCGAACAAACAATAGAAATCCATTTGGATCCAAATTTCATTACTTTGCAGTAAAAAAGAAAATAATGATTAGGTGTATATATATATATTGTTCCTTCAATAAATGTGAAATTAATGAACATATCGATTATCCGCCATGTGGAAATAATAAAAAAAAGCAAACAGCTCTTCTATATTCAGCATGAATGGCACGCGAGCATTAAAAAGAACGTGTAAACCATGAATGTTTTATCATTTTATCATTGCGTGACAAATGCACTTTCATCAGTTTATTTCTTTCATTTTGTTATATATATATATGTATATAGTCTAAAAGGAGGAAATTTTCAGTATTCCTTTCAGTGATTATTATGTGGGTGTGCATATTAACATGTGTATTGGTAAAAATGGACAAATAGCGTATAAGTATGATACTGTAGAATATGAGGGCTATTAACTCCGAAGCATTAGTAAATAATTATGAATACGTGGCAGGAATTACTGATCGTAAAATCGATCTAAAAGGCATGGTGTGTTTCCTTTTTTAGTAGAGTGTGCAGTGGTGTAAAGTGGAGAAAGAGGTATTGAATTACTATCCAATAACTAGTGGGTATTTTTCTCTAACCATGGGACGTTTATTTTTTAGGTCAGTAGACTAAATACCGCTACTGTAATTTACCATATGCTGTAGAGATATTAAGTCTAGGGGGATCATGAATTTAAGATCCGAAAAGTGTAACATTTAAGATCGTCAAAATTAATTTAACATCCGATTTAGAATCGTCCAAATACTTTCGACTCTCATCTAGACAGGTCCGAATTTTCAACTACTGGACGTTCAAAAATCGTACATACACTATGCAGAAATTAATTTACATTTACAGAAATGTTTCTAATCAAGATGAAGATGTTTATGATGATGATTATGTTTATGATCATCTTAATGATGATGATGTTAATGAAGATTATGTTAATGATGATGATGTTAATGAAGATTATGTTAGTGATGATGATGTTAATAAAGATTATGTTAATGATAATGATGTTAATGGTGATCACGTTAGTGGTGATTACGTTAATGAAGATTATGTTTATGTTAATGATGTTAATGATGATTACGTTAATGGTGATGCCTATGTTAATGCTGATCCTTCTGCTAATAAATCAAACGATTATAATGATGCACAAGCGTCCGAATCCGCTTACTTGCAAACAACAGCAGAAAAAACAATCAATTTTACTGTTTAGATGACAACATCTACATTCCGTACAGCACAATAACAAAGATAATTACTAAAACCACAATGAAACTAAACGGATAATTAATGCTTTCTTCCTCAGGTTACCTAAGGGATACCTAAAGATATCTTTCTAAAGAAATTAAGCCAAAAAAATTCTACCAAAATTTGATTTTGTACCCTAATTTTAAAAGAAAATCTCTGAGCTAGATTATAGCACCAACATCCACTTTTTTTTCGATCAGTGTCTCTTTAACATAAACTACAGTAGATTTCAACTGGAATTCGATTACTAATTCGCGAGCCAATCAGAAGCAAGTGCAGGAATTTGTGTGAGGAGGGCATTTTCGGAAACATTGTATAATACAGACAGACACACATGAGAAATTTAACACTTCCAGTTCAAAGATCCTATATAAGTTTGTCACAACCAATGAAATCCTCGACTCGATTGTCTCTCGCTCGCTCTCTCTCTCTCTCTCTTCTCTCCACCATCGTCACTAACAAGGGCCAAGGATCGGTACTTGTTTGACATGTAAATGTAAATGTTGAAGCAGACCCTCCGCACAGTCTCTCAACCTTGTCTCCTAGTATCCAATTATCTGGACATTATTTCTCTTCCCTAGTGAGACCCACCAGAGAGAATCACTGTTGCTGTGATATTCGGGGTGGAGAATTCTGTTGCGGCAAGAGTGTTGCGGATATCCCAACACAGTCTCACCAGTGGTTCTTAATCAAATAGCAGATAATTTCTAAATGAAAAGAAATAATCCAAAGGAATCAATAATATGGATGGAATCAATTAACAGTGTTGCCACGCTACCATTTTCGAATTCCCTGACTTTTCCAGGTTTTCCAGGTTAAAAAACAGAATTTTTCCAGATTTTTAAAACAATAATTATTATTATCTAGAAAATTATTGTAAAACGTCAATAGCATCATTTTTCAATAAATGTTTAATTATTATTTTAATTATTTAAAATAATAATTATTAAATAATTATTTCAATTATTTCAAAAAATAATTCCTGACAGAATTTCAATTTTGTTTAATACCATATTCCCCTAAATTTAGTCCTCGACATTTTTTTTCCACAAAGAAAGAGATAGAAATAGAAAAATGAATCGATGCAAGTTTCTCGCACTAATGTCGCCAATGTCGTCTTTCGTGGACTGTCGGACGTGTTCTAAAGAGTAAATCTTGCGAGAACCGTTCTTCCGGCCTCTCTCTCTCTCTTTCTTTCTTCTCCCTCTTATATATTTTGCGTCGAGAAAAGCAATTTCTCTTTTACGATAAAAATAAATCGCCATATAGCTTTGGGAAAGCGGTAAAAGAAGAACCGCGAATAGGAAGTGAGAGAAAAACAGACACGTGCGAAATCGGTGGCACTACCACACCACGTCCGGTATGTAAGACTTTGAGGTCATGTGGCGCGTGAAATTACGAGTATGTGTACATATATACACACAGAGAAAGAAAATAAGAAAGCATCCATACAAAGAACGAGAACAGAAAAGTATTGAACAAGAAAAATGTCTCCTACAATTTTTAAAAAGAAAAAACCAAAGTCCTGGTATAAAATTTATAACAGAAGAAAAAAAATGTTTCCAATCGTTTATAATCGTTTCCAATCGTTTAGAATCGTTTATAATCGGTTATATTGACTAAATGTTAGAAAATATTTTTTATGTCGTGGGTAAGGTAAGAAAATTGTTTGTATTGGTTAACCGCAGGGCAATTATCGTTTTACGCGCGCCCTACCTTTATACACACACACATCCTTTTGACTCTTCTTTATTTTATGCGAAGAAGAAGAAGAAAAAAAAATGGGCAAATACACTATACCTAATGTGAAAAGAACCCCCCTAGGCTTTCTATGAAAGAGGACATCGGGCCACAGTTGGGATTTTTTATTCCCTGTATATATGTATATACATAAATGACGTAAGGGGACGAGTTTCTTTTTTATATTCCCTTGTATACACTGTACGTATACATTTAATCCCTATGGCACTCATTGGCACGCGTTGGAACGTGATGAATGACGAATCGCTCCAAAAAAAAAACCCGTCATACGTTTCCTTTCGGGTCTTAAACATGAAAGAAATCCACACGCAGGGATAATATATATAGATTTCACTATTCGTGCAAATATCAAAAGTGCATCTAATTTTATAAACATAATTCATTCCGTTTGTTATTACTGTAAATATCAGGGACAGTTATGGAATCAAAACAAAATTAAAAAATACTTTTGTTTTGATTCGGATATGGGTATCAGAATCAAAATTCCACTCTAGTTCTGATTCCAATATCAAAATCAAAATTCCACAACTTTATTTCGTTTTGGTTCCAATATCAAAATCAAAATTCAACTGCGTGTTTCGTTTTGGTTCCAATATCAAAATCAAAATTCAACTCTATTTCCTTTTGGTTCTAATATCAAAATCAAAATTCTTTCTTGTTTTAATTTTGATAAATAATAATACTGCGCATGTAGAAGTGTCATTGATCCTAAATTTTGTTGCAAATGTCAAATATATCAGAAGATAATATCGTTTTTACATACGAAATCTGAAATAGAATTCGAATCGACTTCTGTTTCTATAAGAAAACCGAATTGCAGTATTACAGTATCAGAATCAAAATAGGAAGTAAATTTTGTTTCGTTACAGTATCAGAATCAAAATAGGATGTGAATTTTGTTTCGTTACAGTATCGGAATCAAAATAGAAAGTAAATTTTGTTTCGTTACAGCATCAGAATCAAAATAGGAAGTAAATTTTGTTTCGTTACAGAATCAAAATCAAAATACATTAATAATTTCGTTTTGTTTTGGAATATCGTAACGAAATGAAAACTTAATTTCCGTGACGGTCGCGGTCCCTGGTAAATATTCTTATATTTAGATCTTACTTATATTTCAAGGTCATTGCCACGCATGTTGGGAACCTGGAAAACCTGGCAAGGCAACCTGCGGGAATTTGATAAAAATTGAAAAAACCTGTATTAGTCTTGAAAATCCTAAGTTTACTTCAATAATTTTAAACTATAATTCAATTTTAAAAGAGTTGCGTTGAAGTGAATTTTGAAAAAAAGATGGAATTTTTAAAATTTTTTGAAATTAATTCAATTCCTTAAAGAATGAATAAAATAGAAATAATTGAAGTTTCAAAAATCCTAATCGTGTCCGTCATTACGCTTGGTCATATTATATATATATATGCAATTGTATACAATGCACATTCGTATAATCGGCGTGCAATGTTCAGACAATGGCAGTAATAACTTGTATACAGTAATAATCATTTTGATAAACACTATACTATAAACACGTCCGTTATTATTCATTCAGTTGATTCTAAAATTAATTCGACTATTTTACCGAATAAGAGAGAAGCGCTATTGCCGTCACGGGATATATATTATATTGAATACATAGTTTTCTATTTGAAATTTGAATTTTAAACATATATCAAATCTTTCACTCTTGACTATATTGTTGACAGCAGTATTGTTCCTGATATTATTTTTTTACCATTCCGCATCAATAAAAATTTACCATCAAGCATTACCATCGATATCAAAAATAAGATTTAAAAAAACTATTTTATGTACCATTTTTCTAACTTCTTTTTTTTTTGAAGATATCAACAAAAAAAGTCATCTAATATTTTTATTGCGTTTGATCGTTAAGATGCATGTCGAGTTAATTATAGTTAACGCATGCAATAGTAAGTAGGCGTTAACCAGACAGTTTGCAATGTGAATCATAAGATTGTGGTGTCAATGAACGTTACACTGAGAAAAAAAATTATTTGATTCAAAAAAATTTTGTTTTAATCAAACTTAAAATATCTTTGCTATACAGTCAAACATATTTAAGTTTAATTCAAGTATATTTTATGGTTCAGTTTAAGAGATTATATATTGTAATCAAACATAAATTATTGGTGATTTTAAATTATCTGTAGTTAACTTTCACATTTGATTCAAACATAAAATTTTTGAACATAATTTTTGTTTAAACCGTAACAGAAAATATGTTTGAATTAAATATAATTATTCAAATAAATAATACTTTTGAATCAATGCAGTAGATATTTTCTAAATGTTGAGATTAAACTTACAAACTAATTTCAATTAAACAAAATCGTCTAAAACATTATTTTTGTCTTTCATTTAAGTATAATGTTTTCTCAGTGTACTTTGTAATCACATATAATATTCCATATTAAATACATACTATTTTTTAAATAAATCATTATGAAAATGAAAAAAAAGAAGAAAGAGAAAAAAAAGACAAAAAGAGAGAAAAAAAGAAAGAAAAGACATAAAAGACAAAAAATTCAGATCTTATAATTCGAAATGCACCCTTGTCGTATAAGGTTTATCAGAATTCATCAATTGGAGTAAATGAATGTAAAATTGTAAAGCAAAGTTATCTTCTCTGTCTCTCTCGATAGATAAATGAAACTTTGATATGAGATGTATCGTGAATATTCAGGAATTCAAAAAGCCGGAAGCGAGGACATTTTCAATGTATATATATATATATAAACGTGTGTGAGGTTCAACTGAACCAAAAGCGTATATAACAAAACTTACAAAACTAATATAGTATCCGCAGTCGACGTCGTCGTCGTCGTCGTCGTTTCGACAATGTTCCGCGAGAATGAACGACTTTTTTTTGCGTTAAACTTTTTTTTTCCTTTTTTTTCTCTTTTTCTCTTTCCCTCTCCCTCCCCCTGAGGCGAGCTTTCCAATTTTCATCCCATTCCAATTTCCTCGGACGATTCAACGAACAATTAGCCGGTGCACAATTTGATTAGCGATTGTCATCGTGCGAATTTTTTTATTGAGCCTCCAACTCCGCACTTCCTCCAGGTTCATATTTTTCCTTCCCTGCGAAATTGTCCCTCGCATCTTTTTTCGGAAAATATCAAAAAAAATTGCTTTTTCAAAATTAAAAAAAAAATTTTGTATTAAATGAAAAAAAATATTTTTGATGAATAAGTATATTAATACTAGTTTCTTCAAGGTATATCAATTTTATGATACATTGTTCTTTCAATAGTTTTTATACTACAGTATACAATTCGATTTGCAATTTAGATAAAATTTTCATTTGATCGACATTTCGGTTTTTTTTAAATTGAATCCTTTTTACAGGGTTGCCACGCTTTTAACCTTTTCAAATTCCCTGACTTTTCCAGGTTTTCCAGGTTAAAAAACAGAATTTTTCCAGGTTTTTAAACAATAATTATTATTATCTAGAAAATTATTGTAAAACATAAATAGCATCATTTTTCAATAAATATTTAATTATTATTTTTTCATATAGAAATTAAGATTTTCAAACATTCAAATATTTTTTTTATCTTTTATTATTTATTTCTCAAAGAATTAAATTATTTTCAAAAATTCCAATGAATTTCTTATGTGACAATTCAATTAAAAAATAATAATTTTAATAAATTCTTCGAAGAAATTAAGTTAATTTCAAAAATTTCTCAAACTTCAATTATTTTCAAAGCTAACGTAATTCTTCGCAAAAAATCCAATTATATTCCAAAATTACCAAAAATTCCCGTCAAAATTGAAATTATCTTTATAAATGAAATGTATAATAAAATTTTTCTCAAAAATTCAAATATTTCTGAAAAATTTTAATAAAATTCTTGTCAGAATTTAAATTATTTTTAATATATAAAATTGTCATCAAATTTCTCGAAAAATGAAATTATTTTAAAAATATTTTGTTAAAATTTTGTAAAGAATTCAGTTATTTGAAAAATTTGTCAATAAAGTTTGATTATTTAATAAAATGTTTGTTTTTATAGTTAAATATATAAATTCTCGTAGAATTTTCTAATAACAATTTTTTAATACAATATTCAATTACTTATAATCGAAAATTGTAACTGAAATTTATTTTTAAATCAATATTTATTAGAAAATTCTACAAGAAATCAATTATTTGACTATAAAAATAAACAATTTATTAAATAATAATTGAATGTTTATAAAAATTGAATTTTTATGAACAATTTTATAAAAATTTAATTATTTTGTCTTTTTATTATTAAACATAAATATTAATATTATTATTATTATTTATTATTTATTGTCAAGAGACAAATTAAAAATAATTTAACAATAATTTCATTATTTGAAAAATTTGATGAAAATTTTGTTTTTTAAACAAAAAAATTTAAATTTTGCCAAGAATATTATTTATATTTGAGAAAATAATTGAATTTCGGAGAAAAATGTTATTATTTATAAAGGCATTAGTCTTCAGACTAATTTTATTAAAATTTTGGTTTAAATAATTGAATTGTTTCTTGAAATTTTATTCAAATAGCAAACATTGAAAATAATTGAATTTAAAAACATTTTTGAAATCAATCAAATTTCTACGAAGATAAATTTAATTAGAAGAGAATTTTATTATTAAAATTATTATGAAAGAAATTAAATTGTCAAAAAAGAATATTATTGACATTTCGTGAAAATAATTTAATTCTTTGAAGAATAAATAATAAAAGATATAAAAAATAATTGAATTTCTGAGAAGAATTTTACTTTTTCTAAAAATAATTGAATTTCTCCAATAATATGCATTTGCTTCAAAATTAACGTTTATTTTAGTGTTTTAACTAAAATTGTTCTATAAATCCGTTAGTTTTAAATAATCAATTAAATATATATTAAAAAATATATTATTATTAATAATGTTAGAAGAATTTTAGTTATTAAGGTTCTTTAAAAATGTATAGGGTTTAACATTTTTTGAATGAAATCCATTTAAAATTCAATTTTTTCAAAATTTTAAATGAAAATATATTCAAGTACATCTACTTACAAAAATCCTAAACGCAATTTTTTTAAATTAGAATTAATTTTGAAGCATTTAAGTAAAATTAGATTTCAAAAATAAATTTTCCATGATTTCGATCAAAATTCCCTGTCTTTTCCAGGTTTTTTCAATTTTTTTAAAATTCCCTGACATTTCCAGATTTTCCAGGTTTGCGTGGCAACCCTGAATTTTTAGTATAAATTTCTATACTTCTAACAAAACCGTGTAAAATATAATTTATGTTTTTTTTTAGAAATTAGTCACCACTATTAAGGTTAGAAAATCGTCAAGTGGTAGGGGGACGTTAGGCCTCGACGATGGAGTGGGGAGGCAAAGTCATCAAACGGCTCAGCGCAGAGTTAAATGCTTCATAACTTCCGTAAAAACTATTCTATCTGTCTGAAATTTGAACTACGTTTTCATTGCGTCAATATCAAACCGTACTTTTTATTAAAAACAGACCCTTACTTTCTAAAGACTTCAAATCTTTTTTTAACTTTTTAGAAACAAACCACATTTCATGTATATTTTATAAAATTTGTATTTACTCTCATAAAACATGGTTGCGTTTCGTTCTCTTCAATATGTGTCTGTATGTTGTATCACACTTGAACAAATACAAAATCGAGAGAGAGAGAGAGAGAGGAAACCGCACCAACGACAATAAGAGGGGAAAAAATTCATGAAACATGGAAAAAAAAATGTAGCAGCTTTTTACCCAATATTCAAAATGACAGGTGTCCGTAATGAAAAAGAATTTTTAAACAATTTACGATTGTTGGAAATATTTTTTTCACGTGTGAATTGGAAAATTGTATATATACCCTAAATGTTCGAGACACTTTTACACTGCACTCGAAGCATATAGAAATTTTTAGTTTATAACAGGAACTTAAATTTTCAGGATGACAAGAATTTGCGGATATTATCCCAATGTTGGTTTTTTTGAAACATTTGGTCGACCTTAATTCACAGATTTACATATAGTATAAGAAAGAAAAAAAAGGATTGTGTATGTAAATTATACACTCACATGTGAAAGTAGCGTTAAACCAAATCGAAAAGAGGATCACTATATGGCTATATAGCACCCTTCTGCCGTAATTGGTGGGTTTTAGCGGCATAATTTTTGGCCCTGGGGCATATCACGAGACTGGGCTTTAGTTCGTACTTGGGAGTTATGAGGGGTAGAATTGTGTAAAAGAGAAGGAGAGAGAGAGAGAGAGGCGAGGATGAAGGTGGGCTAGAATCGTCGACAATGTGTACAGGGGTGGGTCAGGCTTTACGGACTGTCGGGATATATAGGCTCGAGGTTTGAGGGTAAGAACGGGTATGACAAGCATTTGATGAGGGGAACACTACCACCGCCCACTGAAATCCCAACAGAGGCTTTCATTCGAATGCTTCAATTCTCTTCCGAAAATAAATGAAATATAGAAGATTAAGCCAATTTCCAGAAGACTGAAATCTCTCCAATAAAAGCCTCAATACGAGATGTATATTCCGGGATACCTTGCATTGTAGAATAGCCATTAGTTCAAGCAACCCACAGATCAAAATACTATTTTCGCCTTCTAATTTCTAGATTTACTTCCCCTCTCCCAAAAAAATATTAATTGTAGCTCTTCAATTATATTCCTTCTTTATTATTTTTTTTGTTCATAATTTGTCTTCACTCTCTTCTCTTTATTATTTTTCCTTTCTTTACCCTCAACTGATGTTAAAAAAGTATGACTTTTTTGAGAACATCAAACAAATATATATTAATACAAAGATGAAAATCCTAAATACCATTTTCCGAACAAATGTTTTCTAAAGTATTCTAAAGTATTCTAAAGTGTTCTAAAGATACCTTATTTAGATAGATTATTAATAACTCTGTATCGTATTTTGAAATTTTAAAAATTTTAAACTGTGGATTGGTTCTAAACTTTAGGACTTAATATACGCTCTCGCCACTGAGAAAACAATATATTTGAATCAAACATAATTATCTTTGTTATAGTCAACAAAAAACTGTCTTTGAATTAATTATGATTTTGATTCAATACATAATAAATTTGATTTAACCCCTTTATTTTTTGACCCAAAATGTCTATCAAAATGTTTTAAATTGTTTATATTACTCAAAAATAATGAATAATTATTTATTACTTTATCTATTATGGTTATTATATATTCATAGTGTATGAATAATATTGTATAAACAAATTTCTTTTATAATTTAAATAAATTTCCATTTTTAAATAAAAAGTACACGACCCAACGTTGGGTCGTAAACAGGCAACGGGTTAATAAAAATTATTATGTTTAATTCAATTATAAAATATGTTTAATTCAAACATATTTTTTCGGTTGAATACTTATTTTTGAATTAAACAAAGTTTTTTCTCAGTGATGGCTGAAATTTAGTCAAAAATGATCAAACGCTCTTATTTCTTAAACATGAATAACTTGATTTTTAAGTAAATATTTAATTATTATTTTTCCATATAGAAATTAAGATTTTCAAAAATTTTAAATTCAATAACATAGGTTAACATCACGAAGCATATGTAACGTAACAGTTTTGTTTTGTCCGTTACTTTAAATTAACAAGAAATTAATAAATTTGTTTGGATGCATCTTAAAATATATTTTTTTTCGCCAATATTGCTTATGAAAATAAAATTTTTAGAATTTATTGTTTAATAGTTATGAATATTTAAAAAAGACACGTTACAAAAGTTTCGTATTCCGCGATGTTGACCATATAATAATTAAAACTAACTACTTTGTTATTGTATAACTTCTTCAAAAACCGTATTTTTATTATTACGATTAATATTTTCTAGAATTTTTAACTAAAATTCTTCTTTAAAGCAATTTGAAAAATTTTCGAAAAAGTTCTTTGTCAATATTTTGAAATTGTTTTCAATTCAATTTTATTTGAAACTTCATCGATTTATTCAAAAATTCTTCAATTATTATAGCACTGTTAACTTAAAAGTATCAAATGGCGACGAATTGATACCAAAAATCTGAATTAAATAAAAAATAGATCCACATTTTTGGCATCAATTTTATCCATATTAGTTTTAATTTATGATACTTTTCAGTATTAAATTATAAATATTTTAATTTAAAATTTTAACAAAAATTCTTTTTTAAAATAAATATTTGTTAAAGGACCCTAATGGTCTTATTTAAAAAATAGCAGGGGTCCAACCCAGATTTTCGTTTACAAATAAAAATAAGCATTGGAAATAGGATCAAAAAATTAGTAAAACAATCCATTTTTGACCGTTGGGATAAAAAAAATAGGCTCCCAAGGTCAGCAAACATTAGGCCTATTATTTTTACTACGAAAAAAAGAGTTGGACCGACTTTACGAGTTCTCATTAATACAGGTTCGTCAAGTAGAAAAAGAAAAAGGTCATTCACTATGTATATTATATATATTATAAATTAGATTCAAAATCGAATTCTCTTTCACTAATCTATCAATTTCTCTATATGGTAAAATAATAAATTTGATTTAACGTCAAGATGAGAATTGCACTTTTTTTTTACGAGAGTTGGTTCATTATCGTAATTATTTTAATAATAACTTAATAATAATAATAATTTTAACAACAATAATTTTAATAATAATAATAATAATAATAATAATGAAGTGTATTAATTAATAAACCATAAATATGCCGCTGTCTGAAGAAAGAGACCTTAGAATCAAATCACTTGAAAGTTATGTTAGCTTCATTTTTTTCTTGTTTGAAACTTTCTTTATACTTATTGCAAATTAAAATCAGTTTTTTTTAATATTTTAGTTGAAGTGAAGACCTAAACACTGATAAATCTAATTAACAGTTGATCCTTCTTTGTATTTTCATTTTAAAAATTGCAAACATAACCTATAATTTTTTGCTTCTAAGTTACCTTTCTTCAGATCGCGTCACAAATAAATAGAAAAAAATTTAATAAAACTAACCTTGCCAATTAAAGAAAACTGTCACCAAATTATAAAATGTTTTTTTTTAATATAAAAAACTATAAATTTATGTAAATAAATAAATTGAATTGGAAAATCTGGTTCTTCTCACTTATTCAAATGTGGCACTGAATTATTCCCTCCATGTGACTGTCAATCACGAACTAGAATATAAAGATTAGAAACGCCATAAATTTATTTGTCCCCATAAAGGGGGATTCACGCAAAGTTAAAGTGTTTTTCTTTTCCCTCACGACTCGAGCGCCCTTTTCTTCTAGGCGGGGGGAGCGAAATAGAAAAAATTTATATCCTTTCCTTATTATTATTGTTATTATTTTTATTATTATTATTATTATTATTGTTATTATTATTATTATTATTATTATTATTTTCATTATTATTAATATTATTATATTATTTTCATTATTATTAATATTATTATTATTTTCATTATTATAAATATTATCTTAAGGAGCTTTAATATTATAAAAGTAAAAAAAAGGTACAAATGTCATCGATCTCTCTTTCTATCTGACGTAAAAGTTTTCGATCTTCTTATTGCTCATTCGCCTAATCTGCTTAAACCTATTAAAACTCGAAGGAGAATAGATTCTTAATTAGAAACGTAAATTGAAATGCAATCGTAAACGTATAAAAGAATCTATCCTTCTTTAACTCATTCTAACGATTGCAATTTCGATTAAAAATCAATTATCAATTATATCCACTGGTCTCGCGACAATTATAATATTCCCTTCACCAATAGATAATCGCTAATATTTATTCTAAAAATTCATAAATTCAAATGTGACGCCTTATTAATAGAATGGTATATACCAAGCATTATTATAATAATTTTTATCTAAATTATTGTCTAAAAGGAAAAAAAAATGTAGATTATGTATGAAAATTTACTCACGGCAGCGGCTGGAAGTCTCGCCGGCGTGGGGTACATTTTAATTGTTTCAATAAAATCACTTCATGATTAAATTTTGATAAAGAATTTCCGGATCCATCCTTCTTCAATTCTTTTTGGTTCGGAAAAAAAATCACGGTCGATTCGTGCTCCTTTGGTATTAACTTTTTTTTCCCTCTCTCTCTATTTTTGTATATATATATGTTTCAAATTCACACCAACATTTAAAACGTGACGGTACTCCACTCACACGTGAGGAGTCCACCACTCCTTTATATTTAACCTCGAGAATACTCCTCTTCGTTATTTTTTTCTTCTTCTCTTTTTCTTTTTTTTCTTCTGCCCTTTTTATTCTTTTCTTTTACTTTTTTCCCCTCTTCTCTTTTTCTCTTCTTCTTCTTCTTCTTCTTTATCGCCCCCTTTCTCTCTTCTCTGTTTCAGCCTCTTTCACAAAACTTAAACTCACTATGTGTGGTGTCCCCTACTCCCTCGTTTTCCCCAAAAAAAAAAGTTACGACGGCATTCCGACAAGTTCGTGTATCGGAGACAAAGGCATTCTAAAAACGATCGTTTTCTTGACCACCCTGATATTACATAATCGACTACATTATATCCAGTCTAATGTCGACCACAACAGGTTTCTTATATTACAACAAGAAGAAGAAAAAAAAATCTTTCGACAAAGTTTCTTACAATCACTTTTTTTTCTTTCTTTTATTATTAACAGTGAATCTTCACCCCTTTATAAAATAAAATTCTCTGCAAAAAAAGAGAAAAAAAAAGAATAACTTGGAAAAGTCGCTTTTTATCCAAACCCCTTCAAAAAAATTTTTTTCTTTTACTCATATAGTTCACCAAAGTTTTCAACTCGTAAACTTCCCCCTACCGTCGTGCCAAAGCCGTTAAATTTCTTATCTACTGTATTTACACAATTGTAGCTACTTCTATACACGATAAATTGCGAAAGAGACGTGTACGCATAGAAAATGTTTCTTTAGATGCAAAAAAATTCTTTTAACCAGCAGGTGAATTGTTTATATTTTCAAATATTTGTTTTTTATTCTTGCTTCACTTTTTTTTCGTTCCATCGCATTAACCAATTGTGACTATTAAAATAATTTTTTTTTTTCATAATTCGATTTTAAATAAATGATTCGACACTTTTTTTTGTACACGATAATTTATTCACAAGAGTCATATCACTACTATTGAGGCAATAAGTCGAAATTTGTTAAAAATTACTTCTATTATTTCTCTTTTTTCGTTTCTCCCACGAACGAAATTCCATCCCTCGACACAAAAAAAGTGCCAAACAATTCAGGGATTCACTAAAAATTCCCATTGAAAGTAAATATACGAGGCGCGCACTAAGTGCGCATAAGTGTTAAACGCATAGTCGTGTGAATGAGACTTTACGACGCGACCTATCGATTTATCCCTCGATTTACGATCTCGCATAAAGTCGTTCTTCTCTTCAGTCCGCAAAGAAAACACGATCCTAACTCAAAGAATTAGAATTAAAAGTTAAAAAAATAAAATTACTCCACTTAAAGGTAAATAAAAAGCCTTTTCAAAATGTACAGAACAAACGGAAGATCCAAAAATTCCGTATCAATAGGAAAAAACTATTTTCCAACTGGAAAAAAAAATCGACGAATTGGGACGAATTTGACCTCTCTCAGCTAATATCAATACCAGATAATAAGAGGGCTTTAAGGAAGAATAATTTAATTCGGATTACATCAGTATAATAGCACCCCTCGACGATTGATTTTCAAAACGATCCTAAAGTGCTGTTTATAATATTAATGCAACGCTGCTCCCCCTCTGTTGTTCTGACGGTCTCGTTTACTTTCCAATGAGGTAGAATCTCCACTCTTGGCGGACTCTTTAACTCATTTACCCTCGACGAGGGGTTCAGTTTCGTCATCTCCATTAACGTTTTTCTTTTTCCTTCGCCCTCTCACAATTCTCTTCTTTTCCTCAGACTGAAATTTATTTTTTTTTCTTCCTTTTCTCAAGAGATAATCATTATATCCACACAGTGAGCATACATATACATATATATATTTATATATACATATATTTATATATACTTATATTTATATATACATATATACTTATATATATATATATATATATATTTGACAAAAAAATTGCCTAACAATCAAAATTCAAAGATGAGCTGCGATAAATAGCGTGAGAATGTCTGCTACAAATTTACGACGATGAAACGTTTACAAAATCGATATCGTGCACGAGCGTCAAGACAACAACCTATATACTTTCGCAGTTCTGCGCACAAACTTATTTTACCCTTTCCTTTGTATTTCCTGCTGGGACATGAAAGATTCTTATCCAAACGCTATATCTATATATACACTTATATATATACATACATACATACATATAAATTCAGAAAAAAAAGAAAAATATTGTCTTAAAAGAACTTCTACCCCGCATGTATATACTGTATTTTGAGCGAATTGTTGTAATGCCAAAAAAATTAAAGTTTCGTCTCTTTTGTTCCGAATGAAGACTTAAAACTTTCTCTATATTTTCTCCAGTCTGTAATTAATTGAAAATTAATTTTTAAGAAAAATTTTTCAATGTGAACGAACCGCGAGGTAATTCAAAAAGTCTAGCGTAAGCGTATAACGATCGAAAAGTGGATATTTCTTATTTATTCACAGTTACGGCTTTAATGTGCTCTTCCACATAGAAGCGAGTACACATGAACAAACAATCGATAAGTGACATTGTATTAGGAATCAAAGAACAATTTTTTTTTAAATTACAGGCAAAAAAGGTCAAAATTATCAAATTTATCTCGAATTAGGTTAAAAGTGACTCAATTCAGCTCGAATTCGTAAATTACTTGATTCATCTCGAATTAAATTAAAAGTGACTTAATTCAGGTCCAATTCTTAAATTACTTAATTCATCTCGAATTAAGTTAAAAGTGACTTAATTCAGCTCGAAGTAAGTTAAAAGTGACTTAATTTAGCTCGAATTAAGTTAAAAATTACTTAATTCGACCCCAAATTAAGTGAAAAATTAAACTAATGTAACTGCAAGTAAGTTAAGAGAACAAATATTGATAGAGCACGGAAAGAAATAAAAATGACACTGTTAATAATACTATATCACCACTATTGTAAAAGTGGTAATATAGTATTAGTAACAGGAAAAAAGTCACGAATCTAGTGAAAAAAATTTTGACTAAAACTCTAATGACATCAATATCGAAGTAAATGCCACAAGATTTGTCATCTTTTTCTTAATTTATAATTACATTTTAGTTAAATATTTTATTAACTTAAATATATTTACGATTACTATTGATTTAAATTTTATCAATTCAAATATATTTATAATTACTATTTATTTAAATTTTATCCCTTTAAATATATCTATAATTACAACTTATTTGCATTTTATGCATTTCAATATATTTTTAAATACTATTTATACTTAGTTTTTTTTTCATTTAAATATATTTATGCTTACTATTTATTTAAATTTTATCCATTTAAATATATTTATAATTAAAATCTATTATCTATTTATCTATTTGAATTTTATTCCTTTAAATTTATTTATAATTATTTTATTTAAATTATTGTCCTTCTTCTCAAATATTGAATCCGAAAAAAATTAGGTTTCGATATATGAATTTTTTGTTGATTTCGATGAACTGTGTGTGTGTGTTATGATTGAAAAAGAAAGAATATTCGAAATCAACGCCTAACTAAAGACTATTATCGGAAACAAATTACTAACTCTAGATATAAGTTAGCGTCGGCGGCAAGTTATTAAGTAATAAAGTAACAAGTGTCTCTGAATAAAACACAAAATTCAACTTTTCCCCTGAACTGCAAATTTCATTGCAAATCAAATTTCTAAACAATTTCTAAACTAATTTCTCAGTGAATAATTAATAACGTTTCTAATTGTTGTTTATGGCGCTAATTTATCTTTAAAAGCGAATTCACAAAATTAACGCAGTAAAAAATGAAAAATTGAAAAATTACCGAATTTATGAATTTTTAATTAAGAGACAATAATTATGGATCAATAGTTAAGAGTCTAATCAAGAATTAATAATTAGGAATCAATTATCAATAATTTGTAAATAATAATTAAAAATTAATAATTAGGAATTAATAATTATGAATTAAGAATTAATAACTAATAATTCAGAATTAATAATCAGGAATTAAGAATTAATGACTAATAATTCAGAATTAATAATTAAGAATCCACAATTGGCAATTAAAAATTAATTGAATAATACTAAATATTCAATAAATTAAAATCAATAGTTATGAATCGATCGATTATAATTAAGATTCGATAATTTAAAAAAAAACAGGCGAATCTTTACCCTATTAAGGATCAATGATTATTAACTAACAATTAACTAACAATTGATAACTAATGACACAATTAAATGTTTTATTTGAACCCTCAGTTAATATGATTGTTTAATTTTTTTTAAATTTGGCATTTGCGTTCGTGAAATAAGATTTAAATAAAAAAAAGTATCAATTAAGAAAGAATAATTAACTAAGAATCAACAATTACTTAGTTAATAATTAAAAATCAACAATTAATTAATAATTGAAAATCGACAATTACTTAATAATTTAAAATCAATGATTGATTGATTGATAGACAATAATTTATAGATAAGAATCAACAGCTAAGAATTAGCAGCAGGTTACGAAATAATTAATAAACACTAAAAGATTAAAAACTGAAACCCGAAAAAAGAAAAATTTCCAAATTGATAAGTCATATTTTTAGTGAGCGCTAATTTTTAAAGACTCAATAATTTTTCTCCGTAATTTTCCCTTCAATTCTAAAATTTCAATTGCATTATAAATGCGAAAAGAAAATCATTAGCAAGAAACAAATAGTCCTTCTATATATATGTGTATATATAAGTATATATATATGTATATAAAAAAAATCGTATTATCACGCCCCAAGGATCGTTTGCGCTTAGTTATTTAGTTGCCGCCTACGAACTCTCACCCTCCTGTTATTTCTCTCCCTTGACTCACTCACTCACTCACTCTCTTTCTTTCTCTCTCTTTCTCTATTTTTCTCTCCTCGATCCTTTCGCAGCTTCGTAACTGAGAATTAATAAAAAAAAAAGAAAGAAGGCAAAAAAGCGGAGAATAATAATAAATCAATGAAAATAATAAAAGTGAGATTTTCTACGGTTTGTCGATGTCCATTGTCTCGATGATTTAACGAGGTGAGTATGTCGATTTGCGATTATGCTCTTAGCCTCCTCCCACATTATATTCCTTTACTGTAATTTCATATTTCACCGGTGAAAATCGTCTTATTTGATAATTAACACACTCGCGAAAGTTTTTAGTAAACCTATCAGTATAGTATGTCGCACAATAATGTTTATAAGAATTTATGGTAATTAAGATCGTGATACAAGGTAGTTACTTAATAACCCACCTAGTAGTACCAGGTATACCTATTAACACAAAATAATAAACAATATATCGTATATACTGTATAGTAATCTCTAATATACCATACAATATGTTGTCGAGTTAGGTATACTATCTATAGTATACATTATAATAACAAATATTTAGTCTAGAATATCCCTAATTACACGTACCGTACCACCTTCACTATATTTTAAAAATTGTCTAAAAAACCAAACCTTAAGGCCTTAAGTTATACCGAAAGGGAGTAAAAATGCAAAAAAAAATTATTGCTTACAATATTCGTCTCCTAACGATACATTCAACTATTGTCCTTTAGCCAAAAAATGTTAAAAGAAAACCAATGGTATTCTCACATGCTCTACCGAATAATTTACGGATCCAAGTCAAATACACTTTGTCGAAATGCCAGAAGGAAAAAGCCAACCATAATTATCATTAGAAGTAGTGTCTTGATGACAATTGACGTATTGTTCCAGCAATTAATTACCCTATCGCAATCCATTATTATTCTTCAATGATTATAACGCAATTAATAGACTTACTCCGTTAGTCTAAAAAGTTATGTGCGATAAAAAAATTAGGAACTAGATCTTAATAATTTATTCCACGTCATTTTTTATTTTCTCGCATACAAGAGTCAATTTTATGACCTATTCAATAGTCTAATGATGGTCAATGATGGTTTAAGAAAGTGCTAAACCGACATAAAAGACGAAGTGGTCTACCCTAAAGACCCCCAAACACCTTTTTCCTTCTACCTGTTATTATACAGAATAGTGATTCGTAAATTACACAATTTCTATTTATCTTTTCGAGCTATAAAAATCTTTTCCAAATGTAAATAAAATTGTCAGTTGACACTTAAATTTTGAAAACAGCTGAGAAATTGTAAATGATTCTTTTTTTTTGAAAGAAAAAAGTGGGTGCTTTTGTAATATGTTTTTTTTAAAGCTTTGGCATGACAGTTTTAACCCTCTCGTTAAATTTTAACTCACGAGGTCACACAGTAAATTTTTGACAGCAATTAGGTGCAATTTTTTTTTGACACACAATCACAAACACATAAACACCTGTCTGGAAATTTAGTGTCAATGGAAGAAAAAAGATAGAAAGGTTTAAAGATTTATTTATTATTTTTCATACGGGGTTTAATTCTCTCTTTTTTTTATTGGAATCGCGTGATAACAACCACCCCGGGCGAAGAACGACGCTCGACTGAGGACCCGGTTTCGAAGTGGATGACGGGAAACGTGTGAACGCCGCTTGCCGCCGCGGCCAATACCAATGAGAGAGCACCTATACTAACGAAACAACATCCACCGACTATACCATTGAGCGCAACGAATACACATACTCGCGGGACGCAACGGGTGTCTCGCTTCTTCTTCTTCTTCTTCATTCTCTTCACCCCACAATTGTCTCTCATACCATCTTTCTTCATCTTTCCTTCTCACTCTCTTTTTCTTCGTTTCACTTGTTTCTCATAGTGTTTTAAGTCAAGGGCGTCTGAACACAGGGACCACTAAGGTAGAATAGCCGAAAAAAATAAAGTTTCCAATATCTTTTTCAAAATTGGATTTATATAAATGAGAGAAAGAAAAGAGAGAGATAGAGTTATATAATTAATTCCCACCTTTCTACACTATCGCAAAATTAAATCATTGCTCATGTAATTCGAACTTAATAACCCTCGATTCGTGAAATCTAATTATTTACCAATTTTTGCTTCAAAAACTCCAAATGTTCTATCTTTCGACCCTTCTAATTATGGAAAACTACCCTTAAATACTCTACTTATATCAAAACTCGTAATTATATGTGACTTGATACGAACAAACCGATTCAAAAACGCTCATTTGTTATGTTAAGCTTTTAGGTATTTAGTTAAAATTTCTAGATAATTGAATAAAATCATAAAAACAATTTTGAACAAATTACAGTTTGAATAAGTTTTTAAAAATCTCAATTTTTAATTTGATATTTTCAATAGTTAGAAGTAAAAGAAAGGTTTCAATTTTCAGCAAACATTTAGTTTTAGAGTTTGATTTTAAAAATTTAAGGGACTTTCGGAAACAAAAAAGAGTAAAACAATTCGACTGTTTTAGCTAATTAAACTTTAAGGTATAATTTAACTCTACGCAAGAATTTGATGACTTAATTTTGTTCCCTAGAGACTGACTTTCGTCACTAAGGACTATTTGTTGATTAGGCGAAGGAGAAATTTGTGTTAGGATTCTCCCTTTCCTGGTAAGTATATTGTTCAGTATTATAGGCAGATTTTTTCTTTTGCGTGCCTGGTGTCATTTCATAATAGCTCAGAAATTCACCTCAAAAAAACCTTCAACAGTTTGTTGCAAAAAAAAAATTATACTCACCCATTACTTGGCAGAAAATTGTCCAGTTGTCCTAGTCCCACTCCTTTCGTCCCGCCTGCAACAAAAAAAACAATAAGTTAATTAATTTCAAAAATAAATATATGAAAATAACAAATATAAAAATAGTTAAATTGAAATCAAAAATCGAAATGTAAATTAAAATTTCCATCCATATTCTAAATTCTAAATAAAAAATCCCATTTTTAATGATTTTAATTTACGAACAATTTAACGGAAAAAAAGAGAAAGATCGCGAAATAATTAAAGAGCTCGACTTTCGTATATATACACGTATGGTAAATTATACAAACATGCGTGTATTTCTCATTTTATTTTCCGATTCAACACATTCTTTCGTATCCCTCATTTTTTTTCCTCTTGTAAATAATTGTGATTCACACTCTCATTCTTCGTGAATATAATGTCGATTCTTTCTTTTTTCTTTTTTGCACCCTTAAGTGAAGTGTATCTATATATACCACATTTGAGTTTACGTATATTTATAAAAAGTTTACATACATGTTTACGTACACTTTTACATACATCTATACATGCGTATATGTTTACTTCGATGTATATTATCCCTTTCGCTTGTTGATGCATATACAACATGAATGTAGGCACATTTCGAGACTGAAAACTATAATCACTCAAGGCGTGATGAAATTCCAGTTGAGTTGAATCTTCAAGTAAAATCCATATACTCTCTTCTCTCCACTTCTCTTTGAGTTCGGTTGAATAAAAAGGAGAAAATGATTCTACTTTTTTGTTTTCATTATACACATTTTGGAGAAGGGGTGAAGAGGAAAGTATATTTCGTTATTAATTATCGTTCTCCCTGAATCAAATAATTTCGTTCGTATTTTTTTCCTTATTGTTTCCTAAATTTTTAAGATTTTTAAGATTTTTAAAATTTTAAAGATTTAAATTTTTTTAAGATTTTAAAGATTTTTAAAATTTTTAAGATTTTTTAAATTTTCAAAATTTTCAAACACATTTGAGAATAATCGAAAGCTGTCCTTTTTTCATAATTTAGAAAATATAAGCCTTTTTCGAATTTTTTCTCAAGGGATAAAAGAATTTTGTTGTATTATATTTTTTTTCATTTACTCGTCCCACCATGTGTTAGCCAGGTATAGTGACTGGCATTTTATGTCTCATAAGGTTAAAGTCTGCGAAAAGACTTATATTATAAAAACGTCAAGTTGTATACCGAAAAATTTCCTTTTAGTCGTAAATATAAAAAAACCACAGTCAATTCTTTTTTTCTTTTAATGTCGCACTTTCCTCTCTATTTGTTTCGTGTTTCCATATGTTGGAAAATTAAAAAAAAACGAAAGGGCGGTAGAAATTTTTTTTCCAAATTTAGATAAATTAGAAATGTAATTTAGGGGTTCGTAAAGTATCATTTTTTTTGGAAATTATACCCCTATGGCACTTTTATATAGATTAGCGTAATTTTTTTCAGCTGGTCGAAGAAAATTACTTGTGACCCCCCACCACTTCTGCGATTGATTGACGACACTGCATTAAAATGATTAAAGAGGTGAAACACTGGAAAGCAAATGTAGAATATTTATACAGAAATAAATTGAAATTTATATTTTTGAATCTCTTTTGAAAAATTTTGGAAATTTTTGAAAATTTTGAAAAATTTTTCAAAATATTTCAAAAAAAACAAATCAAAGTCATATTATACGGAGTTCTTTGTTCGTTGCAGGAGAAATTCGAACGAGTTCAAGTTGAAAGCTTCGCGTATATATTCGCGAGAGTGTGTCACTTCTAACGCATTAAAGTCCCTGCGTCGGAAGTGAAGTGGCGAGCGTCTCATCCCCCTATTTTTTTTCACCCCTCTTCCATTTTACTTGATGGGCCAAAGATACATTTTCTCTGCTTTTCTTTTATATATCCCTTTGTTTCATTACACACTCATTTATTTAAAAAAAAAATTCTCCCAATTTACCATTTTTCTCAAACAACAAAAAATTTCATAAAAGAATGAATTCGAAATTTTTTGCAAAATATAAAAAAAATTTAAATTTTAAAAGGAAGACATGAAATTATTAGTTTAAATTGACCCCGGGGGGAAGTTTTTCTGGAAAATAAACAAAAATTAGAAAAACAGAACTAAGAGACTAATTACTTTTCAATTTTCAAGAAAAAGTAGTTTATTAGGAGCGCTTGGAAAAATTATAATTATTATTATTATTACGTAAAAGACAAAAGGAATAATAGTTTAAAATTTTTGAGAACAGACCTAAAAAGGAATAAAGTTTGCTATATTCCCAAGAGACGAGATTAAGATATAATCGGTTTTAATGACCGCTACCAGTTCAAGTGGGCTTGAATATTTATGCGTTGGAAAACATATTGAGCGTTTCTAATATAATGGTTCCAATAAAAACTATTTGTTGAAAAGCGACAAAATAATGTTTTTTTTCTTCAATACAACCAATTTTTCCAACTTTTTTTTTGTCATTTTAACCCAAACAATGATTTTGTGTCTGATTTTTGGGAAAACGTGAGGAACACTAAGTCTTTGCGGCTTAAGAAGTTTTTCAAGTTTATGATATACGTTTGTAAAGGGAAAAAAAGGGAATTTCCACATCGTAAATTACTTTCTCTATAATGTAGTGCAATAAAAATTTTTAACTCGAAATTAGACACATGTCTCATCAGTATTTTAAAAGGGTAAAAAAAAGTCCAATTTTTTTCAATTTTTTCAATATTGCAGAAAAAAATACGAAAAACTAAAATCTTGACTTCTACACTGAAAAAAATTTAATTGATTCAAATAACCGATTATTTGACTATTAATTAAGTATTTACTTGAATCAAATAATTTTTAATGGTGTCAATTAAATGATACTTGAATCAATAACTTCAGTATATTTAAAGCAAATACCATTTAATTGACTCTAATAAATATTATTTGATTCAATTAAATATTTAATTGATAATAGTCGAATAATCGGTTATTTGAATCAATTAACTTTTTTTCAGTGCATTTTCATTATTTTAAAAAATTATTATTATTAATATAATATAATATAATATAATATAATATAATATAATATAATATAATATAATATAATATAATATTATAATTTAATAATATTATTATTAATTATTACATTTATTAAAAAAATATATTGAAACGAAAAAATTAATAATAAAATAAAAAAAATTTAATTTATTGTATGTTAATATTACAGAAAATACAAAAAAACAATGAAAACTGATAATGAAGAATATCGTTTTTCAAAAATTGAATATTAATTTCGTAAAAACAAAAGACAGGCGAAAAATTGTGATGTTTACATTTATCACTTTTTTTCTGGTTATGAATAATTTTTCCAAACATATCGAACAGAAAACTGATTTGCGTTTAATATTTCAAAAATAGGAAATACGATCAAATGTGGTATTCAATTGAGAGTCGTAATTCTTTTCGAATTTTTTAATACCAAATAAATATGAATTTTCAAATATTGTAATACAAAATTAGATTTTTAATCTGAAAACAAATTGGTTAGAAATTAAAGGAAAATAAATTAGAAATAAAGTAAGTAAATTAAAATATATCAAATTTACCTCATTTTTTCTTATTTATTAATTTTTTTATTTTTTCATTTCTTTCGTAACAAAAATTATAATAAAAAAACCGTAAATTAAATAGTTCAATTTCAATTATATTGACACTCACTATTTCATTAATTTTTACTAGAAAAATATATTTGTATGTTTATTTCAGTAAATTTATCCAATATTATTTTATAAATATATTAATATTATTATTTATATTTATTATTATTTAATTATCGTAAAACTTGTGCAAATTACCTTAGTTGCTTTATTTCATATTCAAATCATTAAAATCAATTTCTTTTTCTCGGTTCACATATTTGACAAATCTTCGAATTGGAATTATTTTCAAACGACAATTCTAATATTTGAGGTTATATTTTTCGCAATGATTGTCACTCTTTAATAATTTCGAAGTATATTGGAATTAAAATCAATTTCTTTTTCTTGTTCACATTTTAAAAAGTTTCAAATTAAAATTATTTGAAAACAATAATTTGAGGTTATAATATTTAAAAAATATTTGAGGTTATATATCACATTTGAAAAATTTTCGAATTAGAATTTTTTAGACCGATAATTTTTTGAGATTTTTTATTTGAGGTTATATTTTTCGAAATGATTGTCATACTCATCAATAATTTCGCAATAGAATAAAAGAATTTTCATTTACAAAATCAATTGAAATCAGTTACCATTCAAACGTACATACGTTTTTCTTTTTTCCTCTAAACATCTAACATTTTTTCATTTAAAAGATTCCTTTTACAATAAAACTATTTCTGCTAACAATTAAACGGACACGATTTAAAAGGAAATTATAGTTTTCTATTTAATATATCATTTCTTTGAGTGAATTTCTCATCAAAATTTGAAAAATATAGGAATAATTTTAACTATAAGTTTCGTTTAAAATCTAAACGTTCGCATTTAATGCGAAATTCGTAAAAAATAACTGATTACTTTGAATAATTAAATAACCGCCAAGTGATGACTTAATTGTCAGCATATTTCGATGATTTAGTATTAGTCTCTGACTTTATTTTTCTCAGGATAAAAAGTAATTTAAATTCAAAATTTCACGTTACTCTGCTTTATAATGACATAATTTTCCAAACAAATAATTAACTTTCAAGTAAATAAATTTCGTTAAAAAGTCTGCTAACTTAACGGTTTTCGCAATTACGTATTGACATGACACTATAGAGAGAAAAGCACCTTTCTTACAAAGGGGAGTTGGGAGGGGGGTTAAGTGGCGCCACCATAAATTGAGTTTTGTGGGCAAACTAAGAGCAGATTAATTTTCAGAGGTAATAAAGCAGAAAAAAAGGGGTAATAAAAAGAGAAAAACACAAAACAGTTGACTAATGCCTATGCAATTCCTTGAAAAAAAGGGAGTAAAGACTAAGTGTCGCCATAGAGGAGAATATCGTTAATTGATTGTTAATTACTAATTAAAAAAATCTACTACTAAAAAATATACCCACATGGTCACATATCGTTTGATTATAGCAAGTGGTTCACTCTCGCGTGCTCTCGCATCGACTCTCCGTTGTTGTTCTACATTATCGACAACATACATATCTGTCCGGCGGGAAAAAGGGGGATTTTCATATGTGAATAACAAAAAACCGACCGAGTTATCAAAAAATTGACAGATAAAAAAAGAGAGAAAGAAAAAAGTATAGAATCAAAAAAAAAGACGATATTTTCAACCACTGATTAAGAAGGGAGGACGGCTCTGCGGGCAGAAAATTTCTCAACAACAGCACAACAACGCAGGCGCTTTTCCAAAGGAGCAAAACAAGAAGCAAAGTAGGTAAAAGACGGTGGAAAACGCCCACAACAACACAGACACAAATATACCATTGATCCAGTCCAGACTTATTTCAGTTTCCGCAAAGTTGCCGTCGAGTGAGCATTGGTGGCGTTTCGTCGAACAAACTTTTCTCTCTCTTCTCATGCAAAAATATATTATAATTTTGAGCTTCTAAAGTTTCAATCTGTCGAGGACAATTTGTATTTATTTTTTTAAAGAGAAAAAAAAGTGTTTTGTTTTGTTTTTTTTACAACAATCGACGATAAATTGGAAAATCTTTTTTATTGAGAACAAAAAACAAACAAATAAGTGACTTATCGTTGATTCATTATATTATACCTGTCGGAAAGGGAATAAGGTTAGGTGTGTGAGAGAGGAGAAAAAAAGAACAACAAAAACCAATCTCTTGGCAGCATTGCCACAAAGGAATAAATATTTGCCGCAGACAAAAGTTGCACACGAGTATATTTCTCTCATGTTGTTGGGTTGACTGACTCATATTATGAAAAGATGGATCTACCAACTATAGTTTATAACTCGGCGAGGGACGGTAGAAGAAGACGACTCGAGGTGAGTTTTTATTTTTGCACACACAAATTAGTACTTTACAGTGTTTTTTTTTTTTTTTTTTTTTGACAATGGAATTTGGGTAAATTTGAAAATTGATATTATAATTCGGTGATTATTATTACAATTTATTATAATTCTGTTATTATTGTTACAATTTATTATAACTTTATTTATTTACATACGGGTCAAGCCCTATAATTAAAAACTAAGTTACAATCTGCAACTATATTATACAAATTTGTCAATACAAAAGTTAGGCGTGCGTTATGCATACAATTGATTGGTTTTTAATTGTGAGATAAATATTAAAACATTATTTTCAGAAAAAAATTAATATTAGCAGACACATTGTTTACCTCTCTGTGTAGTCTATTAATCCAGGAATATGTTTTTTGTTATTATAACTCGGTGATTATTGTTACAATTTATTATTGTTTTGTTATTATAATTCGGTGATTATTAATATTATTTTGTTCCTACAATTCGGTGATTATTATTACGAATTATTATTCTGTTATTATAATTTGCTAATTATTGTTTCAATTTATTATTATTTTGTTATTGTAATTTGGTAATTATTGTTTCAATTTATTAATATTTTGTTACTATAATTCGGTGATTATTGTTACAATTGATTATTATTTTGTTATTATAATTTGGTTATTGTTACAATTTGATATTATTTTGTTATTATAATTCGGTGATTATTGTTACAATTTATTACCTATTATTTTGTTATAATAATTCGGTGATTATTGTTACAATTTATTATTATTTTGTTATTATAATTCGGTAATTATTATTTTATTATTATAAGTCGGTGATTATATTGTTACAATTTATTATTAAAATTCGGTGATGATTGTTACAACTTATAATTTTGTTATTATAATTCGGTCATTATTGTTACAATTTATTATTAAAATTCCGTTATTATTGATATAATTTATTAATACTAAAATTATTTTCTTAATTCGCTCTGAAATTATTGGCCTCCTTATAAAAATAGGCCAATTTTTTTTTTTTTTTTTTGAGATAAGAATGAAACTGAATTTTGTTATTAGATGTTTTCAATCTTTTGATAAAATATATTATTTTACGTTTTCTTCAAAATACGTTTTTTTAATAATATCCGTTAAATGGATAAATAAAATTATTTCGGGATTTAAAAAATATTCAAAATCGAAAATCTGAGATATTTCCCAATTTTTTTTCTTTTATTCATTTACTTATTCGAAAGCAACAATTGTCTCAGTAAAAAGAATAAATTTTCCCCATCAAATAATTATAAAACGTTTCATTCATTATAAAATACGTGAAAAATAAATTGAAGACAATTTTTCATTTGAGTCACTGATTAAAAAATTGCCGCGTGTAAAATTTATTTTGCATTTTATTTTGTGTAAACGTATGTATTAAATAAGAAAACATGATTGTTGATGTTCATATATATATATTGTTGCATATAAAGTAGTTTAACCTAAGAATAGTGACTCGACAATTTATATACCTTAATATGGTAAAAATTAATTTGCAATTTCAATGTCAGTGATAATCTTTTTGTTGTTGTTGTTATTATCATAATATAAATAATGATAATCGTAAAATTGAAAATTTTTTAAATATACTGTTAAAAAAATATTTTTCTTTTCTTTTTTTTGCAAAACAAGTAAAATTTTAATATTTTACTAATTTTTTCTATTAAAAAAAAGAGAAAGAATAACGTGTGCGCAATAACAGTGACAATTGTTTTGAACGTGTGGTAGCTTCTAGATATGCTCCTTGTGATAAAGAACTCGTAATTTACGATTCATTTATCAAACAATAAATTATTACGCACAGCTTTTAAGTTTATGTTTACAATTTTTTTTTATTATTTTTATTTTATTGGTAAATAATGCTTCTGGAGATATTTATATTAAAAAGATGAACAAATTAAAGAACTATCATTTTTTTAAATTTTTACATTTGTTAGTTTTAAATATTTTACAATTCTTAAATTCTTCTTTCTTTTTATCATTTTTTCATAGTTTTAAATATTTTACAATTTTTAAATTATTCTTTTTTTTTATCATTTTTTTCATCTTAGGTTTTCGAGTATTTTTTTATTTTTCTTATTTACCATTCTTTTTTCTCCAGCTTTGTCATAATTTTTTCCGGTTATTTTTCTCATCAACTTTAAATTTTTCTGATTTTGAACTTACAATTTAATTTAAATTGTAAATTTGAATTTACAAATTTGACAATCATTATTAAATTAAAATTTCTTTAAAAATTCTATTTGTTAAAGAATTTCAAATGAAAGTCTTCGATAAATTTAATTATTTTTAGTTGTGTTTCACGCAAAGTTTTTATTTTTTTTTTTTCATTTGTTGTAATAAATGTTTATCACTGTAAATTATAAAAGTTGCGTTACAAGGGTCGTAGGATGGTTTTATATTTAAAAACTCACAGTCATAAGTTATTGTAGAATTCTTGAGTAAGCATTGAATCGATTTATTCATGTCACTATTGTGACATCAGTTTCACTTGTATAAAAAAAAATTGTTTATTCTTTTCTATAAATATAACGAAAAAAAAATAATGAACTATAGATTTTATCAGAATTGTCATAATTTTGAACGCAAAAGTTCAATTTAATACCATGTACATGCGTATTTCTAAAAATACCCATCAAATAATAATATCTAATCGCGAGCTATTGATTTTCCTTCAAATTTTGTAAATTTGCTGATAATTTGGATATATAAATAAACATATTTCTAATATTCAATTACACATTTCTTTTTTTTATTACATTTCTATCTATATACAATTTTCTAACTATATTTTTTCTAATTATTATTTTTATTTTTATATATTTATTAAAAGAAACGTGACGCACTGCGAAGAAAGGAAAAATGATAGGTTATGTGTGTAATTTTCCAAAAAATAAAAAACCCACAAGGAAAATTAATTCTCAATCTAAACTTAGAATTCAACTTTTTATTATATCAAACATTATGAAAAACTGATTTTTATTTTTAAATTAAGCAAAGATACTTTGAACTAAGACAAAACGAATGCAAACATAACCTTAAAATAAATATTTACTTCGGAGTTCTTCAAATTTAATTATTGTTTTCTGATTTATGAATATTAATAAAAAAAAACAAAGAAATTTGGATATAGAAACATAAATATTGTTTTTCATTTAAAAGATCTTTAGGAAAAAAAAGTTTATAATTGTGTTGGATTAATATATTCGAAAAAAGTGCTTCATAATGATGATTGAATAAAAAAAAAACAACGTATTTGTGTATAAAATAATCCGTTTATCATTTTATCAAAAAATTGAATGCAAATGTATCTTGGAATTATAATACAATTAATCACGATTAAAAAAGCATCCCTACAAAAATAAAGCGCACGAACTATAGTCGCACTTTGTCATAATTATTATCGATTGAAACCTTTCTTTAACAAAGTTGAATATTTGAAATTAAAACATCAACGAAATTAAAATTTTGAAAAGAAAAAAAATATCAAATTCACTAATAGAGTTATTTGTATTAAAAAATTCATTTATTAGAGTAAATTAATTATTTAATTATCTCAATTAAGATTTATTTGAATTTAAATAAATATTTTTCAAATAATTTGAATTAATTGAATGAAATAATTTTTTTTTCCAGTGTAGTAGATAATTTTAAATGTTCCCAGAAGATAAGAATAGTATTATAATAAATTAAAATATAAACCTATTTTTCGTGCTAATAATAAGCAATGGGAAGTAAATTGCGCAAATCATTTACTGAATAGGTCAAAAATGGTTCATAAACACATAATAAACACTTGGGTAAAACCCAAAACAATTAACCCCATGTCAAATGCAATAATGTCCGGACAAATTGAATATGGGACGAGTTCAATTGTCTTCTAACAAAGACATCGAAATAAGAAACTCTTTATAATATTATTGCATCCCCAAGTTAATTATCATTTCATTAGCATTGATAATAATTATAATTAAACATTCTTTCGAAACAAATTAATTTCATTCGAATTTCTATAAATAAATAAATACCTGCATTCATTTTTAGTTGAATGGTTAATTTTAACAGAAAAATCTTTTCCATTCAAGGAAGATATTTAAAAAAAAAAGATTCTTGATTTAATCGTCGAATTTCTTTGTATAACAATAAAAAAAACATAAATAATTCTTTTCGTTATAAACTAAATGAAAGTCAATACTTCATTCTTGAAACAGAAAATCTTTTCTTCTTGATAGGGTAATAAAAAAAAAGAACCTGCGTTATCGTGTCATTGTTTCTTTGAAGTCTATAAAAAAAAGGTTGATTAAACCAAAAAGTTTCAGTAGAAATTCAACTTGTTTCTTTTTTTTATAGCCAAATGGAAAAACATACCTGCGTAGGTAAGAAAGAATGAAATTGTACCTTATGTAAAATAAAAAATAAGAATAAGAATACGCATACATAGAGGTGTGTAATTATATACCCGCATTATATTTTTTTCAACGAACATCAATCGATTATTCTTCCTCGAAGTTTAAATTTGAATTTAGCGTATGAGACCGATTAAAACATTCATTTTACGCATAGGTCAAGTTCAGTTTCCAGCTAATATAAAAATATTAATAATTATAATATATTATGTAACAATAAATTATAATAAATTTTTTAAAAAATTATCGAATTAATAGAAATTTTGTGAAATTCAACCGAAAGTAATTAAATTTGTTGAATAATTTCATTGGAAACTTTTTTACAAATAGAATTTTCAGTCATAATTATAAAGAGGCGAGATTATTTTTAAAAAATTGAAATAATTCTTTCTTTAATTCAATTATTTTCTAAATTTTCAATTAAAATTATTTTTAAAAAATGATAGAAAATCGTCACGAGAATTTATTTTTTCATGAAAACTCTATTAAAAATTGTTTGAATTAAATTTTTTTTTAATTTTTGTGTAATAATACATTCTTATGAGCAACATTTATTTCTCAAACGTTGAAATATCGTAAAAATAAGTGTGACTATATTTTTATAATGTAATCATTGTTGCAGAAAAAAGATACTTCTTTAAAATTAGAAATTTCCTTCGTAAAATTAGGTCATACTATTCTTTATATTCATTTGGCTACTGTCCAAAATTTATAAAATCAATATATTCAAGTTTTTTTTTGTTTTCTTTTTTATTCTATACGAAAAAGTGCTTTTTGTATTCGATATCAATTTTGCATAATCGGTAAATTTAATAGTTTTTATATTTTTGTACACAAAGGGCGACTTTTTTTAAATATAAATACGTATAAAATTAATATAAAAATAAAATAATTTTATAAAATTAATAAAATTAATTAATAATTAATTATGTATCAAATTAAAAAAAAACCTAATTACAAGATTAAATATACAAAAAAAAATTTTAAATAGGAATTATTTAAATTGTAATTTTATTTAGAATATTACAATTCTAGTCTTTTTTTGTAAAATATATATTTTTTTATTTATTTTCATTTGTTAATTTTATCATAATAATACAAAATAACACGTGTAGTAAATAAAAAATACTTTTTTCAAATTTCGTTTAAAATTTAAAAAAAAAATTAATTTTCGTTCTTTATAAATAAAAGTGAGTAAAAAAATATAATTTGAATAATTCCAAAGGGTAATTAATTAATAATAATGACAAAGTTGATTTAAATGCTTCTATTATTCATTATGCAATTCAAGATTGACGAACTCTCATTATTCTCAACTTTCATTGCGCAATTCTGTTATG
Organism: Leptopilina myrica (nomen nudum); assembly: GCA_032872475.1. Lineage (NCBI taxonomy): Eukaryota > Metazoa > Arthropoda > Insecta > Hymenoptera > Figitidae > Leptopilina > Leptopilina myrica (nomen nudum). The sequence goes on along the minus strand of CM065464.1, from coordinate 2,116,374 downwards.
ATATTATTCATAGCCAAAGGCTGCTTGCTTTATTATTTTTTTTATTTTTTTGCAAAAAAAACAGAGAATCAATCATTTATAAAGAAGTGAATTAAAAATTGAAAGTTTATAAATTACTCATCACGTATTTTTGAAAAAAAAAGAATTTCAAATATTTTATTATTATTTCTTCTGAAATTAATAGTTATATAGTAAAATTATAAAAAAAAGAAGTGAAGGACTTTTGAGAAAAGTATCTACGAAAAAAATTGGAGGTTGTTTTTATTTTTTTGGAGTAATAATGGGAAAAAAATAATAAATTAAAAGAAGAAAAAAATAAAATAAAAATAATAAAAATAAAATAAAAAAAGTGATAAATTACAAATTTTTCTATAAGTAGGCAAATTAAATTAACTGACAATCTGGGTTGAGTTCTTATACGCATATATATGTGTCTACGCGAGTGTCAGTGTCGTACGTTCCAATTACCAAAATAAATTCATGTCGAAAATTTTGTAGTCACTTCTGCGTTTCCCTTCAGTCTACATTGAATTTTATGTTTTTTTTTAAAAATGACTAATTGCTATAGATGTCATTTTATTATTTTTTTCAATTAATTAATATTTCCGCTTTTCTAAATTCTCCAATGGAGACTCTTTAAATTAAAATTAGTAAAGAAAAAAGTTTACTAACTTTGATTAATAACTTGCTTTCGAATTTGGAAATTTTACAAATAAATTAGTGGAAAAGAAGAAAAAAAGAAAATAACGAATAATAATAACTTCTTTCTTACTTTCTCAATTTGAATTTTATTGTAAATTTTACGAAAAAATATAGTATTTTTTTTACTAATTAGTTAAATTTTCTTATTCAGATGTAAAAAGTAAAAAATTAGTAAACTATTTTACTATTTTCTATTCTTTCGGAAAATTTATTTTATTAAAAAGTAAAAAGACGTTCTTTATTTGTGTCACGCTTCGAAGAAAGGTACCCAAGAAGCAGAAAATTTGAGGTTATGTTCTTAATTTTTTGAGTTAAAATACAGATAGAGAATTAATTATTCTTCAAAAATTATTGATCTTCGAGTCTTTATTAACTTCAAAATATTCAATGAAAATCAGTTTCAAATTCAAATAATTAAAAATAAACTTTTAATTAAGATAAATCTGACACGAACATAACCTAAAATTTGTTTGCGTCTTATAGTTATAGGTCCCTTTCTTGGGAGCGCGTCACATTTATTGTTAATGAAAAAAAATAGTTTTTTCAAATATAATTAAAATTCAAAAGTGACTTTAATTTAAAATTAAAAATTAAAAAGTTTTTTTAAAAATGTTAAGAAAAAAAATAAAAAATATGAAAAGAGAAAGAAAGAATAACAGAAATGGAAAAAATCGTGAAAAAAATTTGAAGAGCACGCTTGAGATTAGAACATTTTGTCAAATGACGCGGTTTATGATTAAATTGTTGAAGCACGTGTATACTTATACGTATATATACATATGTGCTATATGTTTATTTCAGCTTAGATAATTATTACGCGCGAGAACTTGATTTATGTAATCTAAATTACGTAATATGGCAATTCTGAGCTCATCTAGTTTTTTAATTGATAGAAGAAGATTTTTCTTTTTAAGTATACTTGAAATGAATTATCTTTTTTTTTCTTGCTGGTAATACACTTTTTTATTCTCCTTTCTATTTTCTTTTTTTTTAAAATCAATTTTCTTTTGGTTTTTTTCAAAAGTATATAATTATAATAGAAATTATATAAAACTGTAAGTCATCGATTTTTGTTGTCATGTTGCTTGAAATGAAATATTAATAGTGATATAAATGTACGTATATACATACATATATATATATATATTTGTCAATTGCTTGGGGAAAAAGTTTCTTTAACTATAACGGTATTAAAGAAATTTCGAAACGCTCCAGTGATTACTACAAGTCACTCTCATAAACTCTCGACTTGCCACTATTGCCAGAGGTCAAGTTTAAAGATGTTTTATATGTACGAAAATTTATTCAAATAGATAAAATTTTAACTGAAATTTATTTTCGAAATCCAATTATTATCAGAAAATACTACGAGAATTAATTTAAGGAGAGTGTTCAACTATATGAAGAAAGTATTTTAAATATTCAATAAAATTATTTTTATATAGTAATTTTTCCAGAATTTAATGGTTATGAAAAAAAATTGTTTAGGAAATATTTCCTCCCTTTATGAATTTTTATTTTTTCTAAAAAAATTCATAAATTTTGATATCCATTAATTTTATGGAAAAAATGTTTTTGGATCCGTAAAAAAATTGACGAATAAAAAAATTAATATTAACAAAAGTTTTGGCATTAAATTTTGGTTCTGGTTAAGAATTTTAAATAATGATTATTAAATTTTATCATACGAAAACTAATTTGTTTCTTTTTCTAACTAATTTCACAACATAAACGTTATTTTAAAAAAGAATGTTTTATCGAATTTTGTTTTTATCACTAAAACAATTTGTTTTTTAAAAACGTTTTATGTTCTGAAATTAGTTAAAAATAATAAATCAGTTTCCGTATAATAAAATTTAACAAAAATCACGTTTTTTTAATTCTTAACCAGAAAAGAATTTTATTTTTGAAAAAATGCTAAAACTTTTGTAAATATAAATTTTTTCCATTCGGTAAGGTAAGTTTTTTTTAGATACAAAAACATATTTTCTACTAAATTACTTACGGATTTGAAAATCTTAAGTTCTTAAATTCTTAAATTCATTATTTTTATTAATCAGTTAAAATATATACTAAAAAAATTTAACTAATTTCGGAAGAATTTTATTTGTTATTAAATTTTTTTTTAATATCTAGGTTTTTTTTTTAATTTATCAAATAAATTCATCTAAAATTGAAATTTTACAAAATTAAAAATGAAAATCTTTTCAAGTTCATCTATATACTTATAAAAATTTGTAAATGCAACTATTTTAAAATTGAATTAATTGTTATTAAAGTTTTTTTAAATATCCAGGTTTTTATTAATTTTTATCAATTAAATTCATGTAAAATTGACATTTTATAAAATTAAAAATGAAAATCTTTTCAAGTTCATCTATATACTTATGAAAATTGTAAATGCAACTATTTTAAAATTGAATTAAAAAAAATTTCATGGTAATTTAAAAATAAATTGCTTATTTTAATATAATATAATTTTTTTTTAAATTAATCAAAACTTGAAGGCACATAATTATTGTTAAAGAAACAACGAACTCTAAATTCAGAGATGCAACAGTAGGACGTTCGCTTCTTTGTTTTAGGGGGCCAAGTGGGTATTTTTATCGGATCGCATTCATAGCATTGCTCGCGAACAAATTGCACGCATATGATTCGTGCAAGCATTCGAAAAAAGTGTCATCACATATTAGATAAAGAAATTTTACTTTTCTTTAATCTTAAATAATTATTATTTAAAAAAACATTTAAAATAGATTACATTTAATACAAAAATAATTTTAATATCATTCTTACTATTATTTTTATCATTCTTATCATTACTGTTAATATTATTTTTATTATCATTGTAATTCCTATTTTTATTTCCTATTATTTATTATTATTTTTATTATTATTTTCATTATTTTTATTATTATTACTATTATTATCATTAATATTACTTTTCAGTATTAATATCACTTATCAGTATTCTTTCTGAAAGAATTTTTTTTTTTGAATTTTCTAAAATCTAAAATTTGAAGAGTGTCAGAATTTAAAAAAAAAATGCTACATTTGACAGACGACTGAAGAAAAATAGTTTGACATTTAACACGTTGTTAACTATAAGAAATTCAAGGAAAAACCTTGAAAAGAGTAATGAACTCGAACTTTTGTATTTATATATACATACATATACACAAAAATCGAAGAGGACAAAATGAATCTATAGCAAGATTAATGGATTTATTCCGAATGGAACAAATTTAGTTTTATTTAGTATTAAAAAAAATTTTTTCTCTGCTTATTCTTTATTTAACAAAAAAAAAATAATTTTCACCACACAAAAAAGTATAATTTTATTACAAAATTTTCCTTTTTGATGTGAAAATTAAAACAAAAAATGATTTTTTAATTAAAGAAATAAATTATTTTGAAACAATAAATTTCAAATTGAAAAAAGAAATTATTTTCAAACAAAGTAAATTTTAAATTATGGGGAAAAAAATTTTCCGCTTGGTAAATTGAAAATAACGATAAATGAACAGAAAAAATCACTTATATGCTAGAACGTTAGTGGAATGAGTTATGATTTTAAATTATTAAAACATGAGAGAGTGACGCGAAAGAATTATTGATAAGCGTTCGTAAATACTTAAAAATGAATAACCAGACGGATTTTTTTTTGCAAATTGTCTAATAATGTTTCTTCTTATAAGTGATTTTTTCTTTTTCTTTTTTTTTATATTAATTCAATCTTTAAGTGACGATTCGATTGATCGAATATAAAAGAAAAATTAGTGAACCACTTTTTCCGAAATAAAATTTAAATAAGATCAATTATTATCAGACCGAGTAGAGCAAGTGGACTAGAAGAACAGTTTCAAAACTCAATAAACACATGCAAATCGAATGATACTCGATAAATTAGGCAAGAAATGATTTTTCAATTTAATTGATTTTTTCTCTTTCGTCATATTTTTCTGTAAATAATTTAAAAATTTATTTTGTTGCTTTTTAGTTACAAGTAAAATTAAAATTTTTCTTTTCGTTTATAAAAATGCTAAACATTTAATATCCTTTTTTTTGTTTAAATTTTAATTAAATCTAAAGTCTACTTCATTTTTATCCAATTTCAAAAAAATAAAAAAAAACTCTTCATTTAGAATTTGTTTCAGTCGATTTTCTTTTATTGATATATAAAAACAATCTACTTACTATTTTTATCAAACAGTTAATTAGGATTTCTGATAATAATAAAGATTAACAATTTCTTATAAAAAGGTATAAAAAGAAGTATTTCAATCGATATTACAATTCGAATAAAATACAAAAATCTGTTTTTCTCAACGAAAAGTGATTCATCAGTATAGTGACGTTGTATTTTGTACAAAACAAGATGTTTGTCATTTCTGAAAAAGGATTTCTCTGATAGTTGAAAAATTTCTTGATATTAAAAAATTTTTTCCCCTCTAACATAGTGCGAGGAAAGGTAAAAAATATAAATTATTTATTAAAAAATTTTAATTTGACGCGTAATTGGACGCGTTTAAATATCTATGAGTCACATGTATGCGATATGTGTGACATACACGTGGGGGAATAATATCGAGATGAGAATTTTTACTATTTTAATTATAATTACGATTTGCTCATTTGCAATAGTTGAAAATATATGACAAAACTGGTGTCCTTGAAAAATGGTTGGAGAATTTGTATATACCCTTTGGCATTGCAAGATTGTCTTAATGAGATGTTAAGGTCTCACAACATTGCGTAATGCTTAAACTTCATTTTTTTTTGAACTATTATGCAGTTTCTTATATCCTTCTTTTTACCCCTTCAACCCCTTTAAGGATTTTTTTATAGTTAAAAATTTGTTTTCTATTTCTACCCCTTTGAGGCTTTTTTGAAATACCTTTTTTTCTCCTTTTTACCCTTTTTAAATATTATTTTAATATTTTTTTTTAATTTTAATAATTAGCAGATTAAAAAAAAATCATTTAACATATCGGGAAAAAATGAATTTATAGAAGAAGGTACAAATATTTGCAGAATTTCAATTTATGTATTTTCAAAAGGTTTTCAAAATACCAACTTAAAATTTCAATAATCATTAAAAATAATAAAATTTATTTTATTTTCCCTTAAAAAATTTTTTTTTGTAATTTCATACCTTTTTCCCCACTGAAGCACTTCGATAAAAAAAAATATGTTTATTGATAACTAAAAATAAACCGAAATGAGAATTAGAAAGCTATATCGATATAAGTATTGCCATTATATACGCCGCATTATATATCAATAACGTGCAATTTATTATAATAATACTTCCAATAAAAGTGACGGAAACAAAATTGAAGCAATTGTTGATATTTCTGAATTAATACACTTGAGTGCAAATTAATTAATTTGTTATTTCCTTTATGTAATAATGATTAAATTTCGATATAGTCTAAGTGTTGTTTTCATCAAAACTGTATAATAAAATTTTTTATATTTTTTTGTTTCAGGTAAGACGTTTTTTAAAAATCCTCACGACGACGACGACGACAACGATGATAAAATTTCCATTTATTATAAGTATTATGAAACAGTAGTAGCTGTTTCATCGTGTATTTACAATTAAAATGAATGTACCATTTTGCAAAAATAATCCGTTTAAGGAAAAATCTAACGTAGAAAAAGTTGAATATATTATCAGTTCAAGTGAGTTTTGCAAGAAAATTTTTCTCTTAAAAATTTTTTTTTTAAATACGCTTCTTTGGTAATTGTTTAAAAATTAATTTTTTTTATATTCCCGATAAACGTGTTGTTTTTAAATTTATTTTTCCAACTTAACAGTTAATTGCACCGAATTTTCAAACTGAAAAACGAACTATTAAATTTTTAAACAAAACTTTTCAATTACTATACAATATTATAATATTCCGTTTTTTTTTACAAAACCTGATGATTTGGATTTTATCTGGTAAAACCCAAAAATCATTTCCTGTATTTTAGAAGCAAACAAATTAGCTCACGGTTTTTTCTTAAAATTTAAATATTTTGGGGGAAAAAAAAATTCAAAAACTGCCTTTTTACTCGCTCAACAGGTGAAACCGGACTGACGCGTACGCGTAAATATCGTCAAGTCAACTTTCTCGTCGAATGCATCTTGGCAATAGAATCGCGAATCTCTTTCTCTTTTGATCAAAACCTTGAAGAGCTCTAGTAGTTCTTGTTCCTCTATTAAAAGATTTACCTGCGGACCTCTTGCCAGTTAATTTTACAAACCAAACGCCATAAGATCATAGTAAAAATCATCTAGTTTTGTGTATATTTTTTAAAAAGTAAAATCTTTTCTTTCAAAATTTCGAAATTTTTTCTTTCTAAAGAGGAAAAAGGAAAATAGAGTTTCAGACGAATGGCGTTTGTAAATTTTAATGGAAATCGAACAAGGGTGAGTAGGAAAACTATTCTTTTCATATATAAACCGCGTAAAATGCATTTTGCGTCTGCAAACACTCAGTTCAATATTCACAATGTTATAATAAATATTTAATTTTCGAAAGCATTTGCTTGTTTTCTTTTAAAATACAGAGGGAGCGAATTTAGTTCCGTTTATTTCGAATCAAAGCAGGCTCATGCCATGGGTCACAGGGAAAGTGAACAAGTTCAGAGAAATCATTAGATTTTAAATTATCACAAAAACGAATTAATTTTTATTTTTACTTTTCGAATTTTAGCTACTTTTAGAAATTTTAATATTATAATTGTTATTTTATAAAAGTATTTGTCGTAAAATGTAAAATTCGTAAAGTTATTAAAAGCCTAAATTCAACTATTAAAAACTATATTTATAAATATCAATTAAACGGCAAATTTTTATTTCAACTTGAATACTATATTTACTTTGAACTTGTAATATTTGTTCTGAAATTCGATGTCAAATTTCTCGGCAAATGAACACTTTTAAAATACCGGACGTTTGCTTGATTGCAAAATTACTTTAACCTAATACCAGAAAGTTAATGACTGCGATTTCGTATTATTTTAAGAAACGTTTGTCGCCGAAGAATCTTTATGGAGAGAAGCAGGAAAAAAAAAATTTATCTCACTCTGAAACACTAAATTTCCCTCACTTTTTTTCAAATTAACACTTAATTAAAATTAAATTAAAAATAAAATTAAAATAATTACTTTCAATTAATTTTTAAAATTTCTAAAGTTTGCCTTTCTAGAATTAATAATACTTTTTGAAAGTAAAAGAGAAATATTGCCACTGTATTGTTTCGTATACACCTCCGTATCTCACCTAATCATTTCATTTAATATAACTAACTTTTTCCCTAGAGATTCGATTATATATTTATTACCACAATTGCGTTATTATTAAACCTATCCTACTGATCGAGAACGATTATCTAAAAACTAGAAATCTTTCTCATTTTTTCGAATTTAGTGATTAATTTCTAATACTTATATAACGCTAAAGTACCTGATTGTCTTTTTTGCCTTATGATGTCTTATAATTTAGTGTTTTTCTTTCCCCCTCCGAATATTTACGAAAGTTGCTATCAAGATTAAATTCGAAAATAAATGAACTTCTGCAATTAGTATTATAACTTTTCCAAAATTACAATTTTTAAAACTAATATCCTTCTAGAAAGAAGCAATACAAAAAGCATTTTTTTAAAAAGAAAGATACTTAAGAATTGCAGTCAAACTAAGAGCTTTCAGATGTTTACAAACTAGTGTACTTGACTTGTAAAATAGACGCCAAGGATATAATTTTCAATGCAAGTTTTTCTCTCCACAAAACTAAATAGTTTCCAAAAATCACACAAAAAACATTAAAAATTCTTTTAAAAGATTCTTTAAAAAAATGTTGAAGTCACACATATGGGTGAATTTCTTTTTTTTCTCCAGTGTCACTTTTAGAAGAGTTGAAAATCACCGAATATTATAATTAGGTAAGCATGTAATTGGCAGATTGCCGTAGAATGTACAAATTCAAGCCTTTGGCACTGGTTATTATGTGGAGACAACGAATAATACCACTGTAAACTTGGTCGAGGACGGACCTGATAGCATTTTCTGTCTCACGTTAACTGTCTAATTATTATCACCTGCATAATTGACGCAACAATATAGTCGAGCGCGCGTGTCCTATCCACACTCGCGATTATTCTCGCGGAAAAAAAATATTTCATTCTTCACAAAACTCATTCTTTTCATATTAATGTGATGATAACGCAAGAGAAAATTTATTTTTAGAATTATACTAACTTTTTTTTTTATAAATCTCATACTAACCTCTCAGGTAAAATACATATAATTATGAATTCTCAACAACGAACTCACTATTATCAAATTGAGATTATATCCTTGGCATCTATTTCAGAATTATAATTGAATTCAATTTTTTCGTCACATCTACATTCATATTCTTAAAATTAGAATAATATCACAAATCTAAAATTGTCGAATTTAAAATTTAAAATTTTTAATTTTAATTTAGAATTTTTATTTAAAGAATTTGAAAACATCAAAAAATAATAATATAAATATTGACGGGGAATTTACCGTTACACTGTCTAGAATTTAATGCTTTTTTTCCTCCTATACATGAATATTAGTTTCAAGGTAGACAACACACATCCAAAGTTTCTGATTGAAAGCAATTCTTTTTTTTTGTTTCTTTTTAATAATCCCCAGGAACGTTAAATTTGAAATTTTATTATTTTTAGTGCAAAGTTTATTTTGTACCGTTAGAAGAGAAATTAGAACACTAGAAAGAAAGATACGAGTGTTTAAAGATTTCTTCGGTAAAATTCTGCATATTTATTAGGCAACGAGAGATACGCGGAAAGGAATAATTAGAATATTTTGACAAAACTAATAATGAAAAGTACAAATAGAAAATAAATTTATGTTTATTACTTTCTTTCTATTTCGAGCTTCTTGTACTCAATGGTAAGGCTACTAAAAAAATAAAAAATAGCTACTATTTCAAATTTATTATGTTGTTATCGAAAATTATTAAAATCCATTAGACGTTAATGATATTAACTAATTAAATAGAATGGAGAATAGCATCCCTTTTACGGTAATAAATAGTTGCTCTAAACATTCATTTCCCTGGGTGTGTTTTTGATATTCGAATGAAAAAGAAAAACGAAGCCATGCGTGCGGTAATTATTCTCTGTTCCGTTACAAGTTACACTTTATTACGACTCATTCATTCCCTGCATAAATAGTTATTTACGGATTAATCTTGATAATTCACTTTCGCATAATTGCAAACGATTAAATGATTACGGCTTTATTGTTCTCTAACGCTTATCTGTACCATCTAAATCTTTTGGGAATCGTTCCTTATTTAGAATAAATAAAAAAAAACTACGATAGATGCAGATGAATGAAAATAAATAAAATTATTTAACTATGACTCTGAAGCATTTAGACTTCTGATTAAAAATACCGAATTCAAGTTTGGAAGTTATTTTTCAATACTTGATTCTAAATTAAATGTAACCTTGTTTATGAATTTAGGTTTAATTTTGAAGTATAGAACCTTGCATTCTTTTAAATTTCGATCAATTTTGTTACCCTGAGTAAAAGTTATAAAAGACTATAATCTCTAACTTATGCCTTCTCTCTATAAATGCGTAACTACTGCAAGGTTATTTGTAAACAAAAATCTACTCTGTTTGCAAAATTAAAATCTCTTGTAGAGATAAAAATTTACATCCGGTCTGGAGTAGCGTTTATTCTATTAACATCGTTAACTATTATTATTCTTTAATGTCTTTCTATTAGATAAAAAAATATTTTCCCTCTATTTAATTATGCAATTAATTCTTGATCCTAACTAAAGGGCCTGATCCTACCTATAAAATTTTAACGTCCTAAAGTTTTAGCATTTGGATAGTAAGCCCACTTTTGGTGCTTGTCTCATAATCAGCATATCAGTCTGTCTTGTGTTCATAGTTCAATAGATGATGAAAAATGAATTTTTAATTCATAATAATAGCTCAGAAATTCACCTAGAAAAACTTTTTTTCGTCTTCTTCTTCTTTGTGGCAACACTTTTTTTAGCGTTGCCGCATTTAGGTGACTCGCGTCTGTCTTGTGCTCATAGTTCAATAGATGATGAAAAATGAATTTTTAATTCATGATAATAGCTCAGAAATTCACCTAGAAAAAACCTTTTTTCGTCTTCTTCTTCTTTGTGCGGCAACGCTTTTTTTCAAGTTGCACTTGGTCCACATTTTAAGGTTATGGTATTCAGTGGTCACGTGCCTCATTTACTTTAATTTAAAAAAAACTTTACACTGAATAACATGACCTTAAAAGAAAATATACTCACAGCAAAGCAACAATCGTCTCAACATTTTTTCTCGAAACCGCTGCTAACAAAAAATAAACGTTTAGGATAAATTTTTTAATTTCCAGTGAATTTTTGATTCCTTGTGCCTTTTAGCAGAATTTTCCACCAACAGGAACAGGGTACACCTCATGTTTACCTATTTACTAGTTTTTCAAATTCTTCAATGTGGTTCTTTTTTAAAAATCTTCTCCTCCAGAGAACAGGCCAAATCTGTAAAAACAAAAAATACAACAATTAGCAATAAACTCCACATTTGGCATTTTGGTAAGCACTAATAATAAAAAGAGGAAAAATTATAAACTCCAAGCGGAAAAATTTAAATGATTGTGTAATAAAAATATTAACATATGCGCATCTTTTTAGGTTAATATCTAAAGAGGGAGATAGAGAAATATTATGCAAATTCAATATTCAATTTGCACGTAAACGGAACTTGAATTCAGTTTGCGCCAATTTTACTTTATTTTCAAATGTACAATATTTCTCTAATTATCGTAATCCAGTTTCTAATCTTCTAAATTAAAGATCTGTCAAAATAAAAATATTACATTACTATTGGCAATCTTCAAGACATATTTTCTGTGAATTAATATTTTCCTATATGGGATGAAAATTAAAGAGACTAATTATGCAAAAATATTCATTAGCTTAAGGGGAGAATATTTTTATATTTCACAAACTAAAAAATTGTTTTTTTTTTAAATCTTGATCCTATTGTTTTAAAATAAATTTACTCTAAAGTTTCGTTTTCGATTAAATTGCTTTAATTGGAGAAAATAAAAAAAAAGGAAACGAAAGTAGTCGGCTATTTATAATCTCCAATTATGTAGATGAATTTTTAAAAAGTGCGAGTGATGCGATGTGCTCTCTCTAAATTCCTCGAAACTTCTCGAATCCGAAAAAATTGGCATTAAACTTAATTCAACTAAATTCAGTTGAAAAAAATTTCCTAATTCCAAAATATGTTTCTATATCGAAATTGTGTGTAGAATAAAATTAAGAGAACATGTTGTACACCATCTCTTGACCTCCTTTTTCCAAAGTGAATCCCCAAAACATATAAGGATTGGCTTTTTAAAGTGAAAAAAAATTCGGTCAGTGAAAAAAAGGCGATCAGCTGGCATGGGAGAAAGGCTCGGGATGATTAAAAATAAAGGAGATCGAATCCGACCAAAAAAAAAGAAATGTAAAACAAAAATAACCTGAGGTGAAAATGAAAAAAAAATTTAACTATATATATAGTTATGTTGGACCCTTGACAATTATTCGTTAACGGGACCTACAAAATGAAGAAGAGGGGAAAGAATAAAAAAGATGAGGAGGTGGAGGTAATGGCGAAAGAATTTCACCTGGATGAGACCGTCAAATCGAGTTTCCATCGGTCAGTCCACGACAACGCGTATCACCGGGAAGTGTCTTCCTCGAGACGAAAGTTGGTGCTCTTTATAGATTAGATCATTAATTGTTTTCAATTAGAAGGAATTTCTTTTAATTCTAAACATTGAAAACCGAAAATGTACATTTTGGAAAAAATGATCTCTCCTTTTTGCAAAAGAAATTAATAATTTTTAATAATTAAAAATTCTAAGCCTTAGTTGTTTTCAATAATTTTTTAAATAATTCATAATTATAACAATTGTAATATTGTTACAAGTAAAATTAATTGTAATAATTTGTGAAAAGAAATAGTTCTTAATAATAAATATAATAAATAAAATAAATGAAATAAATAAATAAAATCTATACAATTAAGGAAAGAATACTAAAATTATAGTTTAAAAAAAAGGATAAAAAAATAATTTATAATAAAAAAAGAACAATTAAAAAAAGATTTTTTTTATTTATAAAATAAAGAATAAAATATTAATAAAATCACAAACAATAGAAAAATAATAATGTAACAAAAAACAAGTTAAAAAATTATTTAAAAAACCTAAAATATAGAGATGAAAAATCAAATTAATAATAATTGTTATAATTAAAAAAATAAAGTTTAAAAGAAAGGTTTTCAATCCATTTAGAGTAATTGAAAGCATTTAGACTCGCAATTGTGTTGTCAAAAGTGAATAGGAATTCGTGAAAGTGAAGTGTGCAAAAATTGTTATTATTGTGTTGCAATTGGAACTCGTGTCAATTTTTTTTTTTACATTTAATCGAGCAAAAAAAATTTCTTGTAAATAATAAGTAATTATTTGAAATAATCAAAAATCTGACTTTGTGCTAATTAACATTTTTCTTCAAAACATAAATAAAAAATAATTTACTAGGCTTTGAGAAAAATATGAACATTTATTTTTGAGCAAAATAAAAATTTTCATTGCATCAAATAAAAATTTTCATTGACTCGAATAAAATTTTCATTGAATCGAATACAAATTTTCATTGACTCAAATAAAATTTTTATTGAATTAAATAAAAATGTTAATAGACTCAAAAATTTTCACTGACTCAAATAAAATTTTCATTGACTCAAATAAAATTCTCATTGACTCAAATAAAAATTTTCATTGAATCAAATAAAATTTTCATTTAAATAAAAAATAAAATGCAGTTTGCACCTAATGAAATTTTGTCAAATCAAGTAAATTATAATTGAATGAAGTAAAATTTAGTTGAATCCTGTCAAATTTACTGGAATCAAATAAAAATTTTCTTTTATTAATGTTTTCATTTGAATCAAATAAATTTTTCATTTTTCCATCAGATAAAATTCAGTTTGATTCAATTTAAAATTTGGTAAAACTTTCAGTAAAATTCACTTGAAAGGAAATCAAATTTATTTGAAATAAAGATTTTCATTGACTCGAATACAAATTTTCATTGAATCAAATAAAAATTTTCATTGACTCAAATAAAATTTTCATTGAATCAAAAATAAAATGCAGTCTGAACCTAATGAACTTTAGTGGAATCAAGTAAATTTTCATTGACTCAAGTAAAATTTAGTTGAATCCTTTAAAAATTAACAGGAATGAAATAAAAAATTTTCTTCTAATAAAGTTTTCATTTGAATTAAATAAAATTTCCATTTTTACATCAGATGAAATTCAGTTTTATTCAAGTAAAAATTTCAGTAAAATTTACTTGAAACAAAATAAAATTCAATGGAAACGAAATAAAATTCACTTGAAACGAAAAAAATCACTTGAAACTAAATAAAATTTACTTGAAACAAATAAATAATTCAGTAGACTCCGAGTTAAATATTTTTACTTTTCCGACTGGGTAGCGAACAATTTTTTTTCCCACTGATTTCTTTTTACATTTCGTCCTTTTTTTCCAAATGAAATTTGATAAGCTCTCGAGAACGCACTTATAATTAAACCGGTAAAACTAATATTCTCGATAAGATTATTACAACCATTATAAATTGATAAACGTTTGAAAAAACAAAAAATGCAAATAAATAGCATCTCATGTTTCGTAAAATTAAATAATAATTCGTATTCCAGCAAAGTGAATCTAGTTTATTGAACTTTATTGATCTCTGATAAAATTAATAATGCAAATTAATAATGCGGTATTATTAATAATGCAAATGGTTTTAATTGCAAAAAAAAATTTGAAGAGAGGGAGAGAAAATAATAATTATAAATTTAAAGTCTCTACAAATTTATATTCACGAAAATAATAAAAGACTAACTTGCAGATAAGCTTTCGAAATTCCGTATATATATATATATAAGAAAACAATAAGAGGAAGTTGAAAAATTAAAATAAAAAAAAAGTCATTTTCCAACTCTCCTTGAATTTAATGCTCATTATGTATGGTACACATAGTTTAGAATTTTTTTCCTGAACTTTAGACTTTTAACGAACACGTCTAGAAAGTGTCACACACAGGACGGATTTTTAAATATTTATTTATACACACTTTGACGAGAAATCATCATTATTGTCAGTGACGTGACGTTTATCTTATGGTCTCGAATTTTTTTTTTGTCCAACTTCAGTTTGTGTATATACAGAGGACACTTTTGTTAAATTGCACTAAAAAGTTGCAGCTAAATTAGACGACTTTTTTTCTTTACGACTTTTCGTTCAAAATTTCAAGACGGGTTCCACATTATCTAGTGTAAGTGTTGTTCTATAAAGAATCATTATTTTTATTTTCTTTATTATTTCTTCATCCAAAGAAATTGTCTTGAGATTTTTTTTTTTTTTTTTTATTAACGTTTTAAATTTTAAGAATTAGACTTGGAAAAAAATTTAGATATTTTCGAAAGAAAAAATGGGAATTATTTTTAAAATATTGGGAATTTTTTAACTAATAATGAAAACTGTTTTTTGTTTTCTAGACGTTTTTGGGCCATCAATCAAAAGATGTCGTAGGAAAATTGGTGGGAGCAACAACTCATGGAGCCACTCCGTTAGTGATGGCCTGCAGGAATGGACACTACGATGTGGTTGAATATCTCATTGAAAAATGTGGTGCCGATGTTGAACAAACAGGATCGGGTAAATATTTTTATCACAAGAATATTGGTTGGAAAATATTTTCCCCCTTTTTGAATTTTTATTTTTTCTAAAAATTTTATAGATTTTGAAACCCACGTGTAATTTTGTAGATAATATGTTTTTGTATCCATAAAAAAAATTGCTGAATGAAGAAGTTAATATTTACAAAAGTTTTAGCATTTAAAAGAAAAAATAATTTTAGCATTTAAAAAAAATAGTTTCAGCATTTAAAAAAAATAGTTTTTAAATTTAGACATTAAAAAAATATGATTATTATTAAATTTTATATTATACGAAAACTCATGTATTTTTTTAACTAATTTTGGAACATAAACATTTAAAAAAGTTTCATCAGATTTTGTTTTTATCACTAAAACATTTTTTTCGAATAGTTTATGTTCTGAAATTAGTTTTAAAAAAAACAAATGAATTTTTGTATATTAAAATTTAATGAAAATCATATTTTTCTAATTCTTAACCTGAAAACAATTTAAAAAAAAAAAAAAAATACTAAAACTTTTGTAAATATTAATTTTTTCACATGCCAATTTTTTTATGGATATAAAATTATATTTTCTACAAAATTACGTTTGGATTTTAAAATCTATGAATTTTTAGAAAAACTAAAAATTCAAAAAAGGGGGAAATATTTTCTGAACAATTTTTTTTTTATGACCATTGAATTCTTTTTGAAAAATTACTATAAAAATAGTTTTATTCAATATCGTAGAAATTCAATTATTATTAATTTCAATCGAATTCCTCAAAACATGCAAAATTATTCTCTGAAAATTTGACTAAAACTCGTCGAAAAAATTCAATTACTTAAAAATTTGTTGAGAAAACTCTTTATGTGGTTTAGATTTCGAAAAACATTTATTTATTCAATAAATCATTTATTTTTCTATTTAAATAATTGAATTTTCGTAGACTTTCCGAATAAAAAATTATTATAAATAAATTTCAGTTTAAATTTTAGATAGTAATTGAATATTGCAAGCATAGCGTAAATTTTATAAATAATTGAATTTTTTAAAAATTCTTTTCAGGAATTGTATTTTTTTCAATAAAATTTCACTTAAATTCGTAAAAAAAGTGAATAATTCAATTATTTTCACAAGTAATGAAATAATTTAGTTAAAATATTTATTTTGCATCTAATTTTAATAAAATTCAGAAATTCTTAACCGAAATTCAATTATTTCCATAAATAATTCTATTTTCAGAGAAATTCAATTATTTACAACGCAATTTTCTTATAATTTTTCAAACAAAGTCAAATATTTTTTTTTAATTATTCAAAAAAAAAAAATGTTTGTATTCTTTGCAAGAAATAGTAGAATTTTTTAATTTTTCATAAATAATAAAAATTACTATTAAATTTTAATTATTTTTAATGTGATTTTGAATAAATCAGCCGAAGAATGCAATTATTCTCAAAAAAAATTTTTATTAAAATTCTTGGAAAGAATAGAATTATTTTCAAATTTGTTGATAATTGAATTCTCGCATAAGTTTCTAGTAAAAATGAATTTCAGTTAAAATTTTAGATAATAATTTAATATTCAAAGCGTAGCGTAAATTTTCAAAAATTTTAAATATTTAAATATTAATTAATTTAATTTTAAATATTTTTGTGAAAATAATCATCGTTTTCGAAGAATTTTCTTAAAATTGTATTAAAAATAATTGAAATTCCGTCAAGAATTTTATTATTAAGAAGAATAATTAAATTCTTGTCTAGAATTTTAAAAAAAATTTTTAATAATTGTTCACCTGTGAAAAGTTTTATTATTTATGAAAATAGTTGAATTTTTGCAACGAGTTTTGATTTAATTTTTTTCGAAATAATTGAAATCTCACAAAGAATCGTATTATTTCTGAAAATAATAAATTGAATTCTCCCAAAGCATTTTATTACATTTTTTAAAAATAATATTTAACAAATTATTTTATAAAATAGTAAATTTTGAAAATATTTCAATTTCAGTGACGAATTTCAATTTTTTTTACAGAAATATAATTGAAAACTTGCAAAAAAAATAAAAAAAGTTGAAAATAATTACATTTTTCCAAGAATTTACATTTTCTCCACTATTTTTAAACATTAAATATTTTCCCTCTTAATTTTTCTCTTTTTCGTTTATTTTTGCCTTTGAATTTCTCGAAAATTATTAGTTTGCAAAAAAAAAACAAGTTACGAGGGCAATTTTCATTATTCATAGTGAAAATAAAGCGCGAAGAAAAATTGAAATTACACCAATGAATTTAGGTTTAAGATTTATATTGCAAAGTGTAAATTTCTTCATTTTAAATTCCAAAGTAAAATATATGCATTTCATCGTTTCAGATGTAGCACACATTTAATAGACTGCTTATTTAAGACGAAACGCATAAAAACGTCATCATAACATTAGAGAAACGATTGTTCTCAAATATATATTCGGAAAAATGAGGCTAAAATTATTATCAATGTCAAACGCAAGAACATTGTTTTTTGATTTCATTGCGGCATTAGGATTTTTTTTCTTTTTTCTTTTTTGCAAATTCCCCAACTTTCAAATAATTACATTCCTCAGTTTATGAACGAATCGTCACAGATAAATATACATTCAGTCATGACACTATAATTATTTTTTGTTTTATGATTATTTCACTCCGAGCCTATAAATACTATAAAGATCCTTAAGATCCTAAAGATTCTAAAGATCCTAAAGATTTTATATTTGAAAAAGTTTATTTTATTTAAATAAAAATTTTATTTTTCACAAATTATTAAAGAGGCTCCGAGTCAAATAAGTTTCCAGTAAAATTAAATCGAATTTACAAAAAGGAGAAAAATTTTCTTTGGCTGTATTTTTAAACGGAATGTAGAAAAACATTTAGTTTAAAAATCAAAAAAGAAAAAGTAAAATTAAATTTTATTTACAAAAAGGAGAAATTTTTCTTTAGCTGTATTTTTAAACGAAATGTAGAAAAAAATTTAGTTTAAAAATCAAAAAAGAAAAAATGTTTTGGAAAAATATATTTCTATGTCAATATAAAAGAAATGTTGTTAATTTAATTAACAATTTAATTTAATTATTAGCTGTTAATTAATTGAGTATAATTATATTTTTCAATTAATTTTTAATCAATTAGAAAGTAAATTTTACTCGATATTTATATTTCTATTTTTAGAGGGGATTTTTTTGCCTTTATTTTCTATTATTTAGAATGGACTTAAGTATGATAATCGTTTATTTTGAATCGGAGTTCATTGACTTCGTTTAAAGGTCCAAGCGAAGAAATTATCTCTTATTAATTTTAATATTTATAAACCGGTAAACGTCAAATTTTGAAAAATGTAAATACACAACTGAAATTGATATTTTTCATTTTTACTATTCGAGAAAGTAGAGTGTATTTAATTTTAAGAAACTAGATGCGAAAAAAATGCATCCAATTAAATAAAAAAAATATTAACATAATTGTTATAATTTTACTTTTAAGGGAAAATTTGAAAAATAATCGAATTGAACAAAGAATTTTTTCAATTTTTCAAAAATAATCTTGCCTGTGAATATAATTGAAAATTTGTTTTTTCAATATTGTTCAAATTCTATTGATAATGATAATAATTACAAAAAATTTTTTAAAAAAAGTCCAATAATTATATTTAATAAAAAAATAATATAGGTTTTAAAAGCAGAAAATTGATTTCAAACTTTAAGAGGGAGTTTATATTTTCAAAATAGAATTATATTCACTGTCACTAATTTCCCTTGATTATTTTCGAAAAATTTAAGTAAAGTAAAATTTAAATATCATAAAGTTTAAATAAAATAAAATTTCAATAAAATAAAGTTTAAATAAACTAAAATTTTAATAAAATAAATTAGTTAAAATCATTTAGATTTCGAAACGTTGGAGTAAATAAATATTTTATTCATTGTCCGAATGTTTTCGTTTAATTTGCCTCAAATAAAATAAGTTGAAATAAAATAAAATTTAAATAAAATAAAGTTTAAATAAAATAAACTTTAAATAAAAACAAATTTTAATAAAATAAAATTGAATAAAATAAAAAATAAATTTTTAAAAATGTAGAAACATTTTACTATTATTTACTATTTATATTTTTATATTTTCAAAATAAAATTATAATTACTGTCACTAACTTCCCTTGATTATTTTCGAAAAATGTAAATCAAATAAAATTTCACTAAAATAAAATCTAAATCAAAACAAATTTCAGTAAAATAAAATTGAATAAAATAAAAAAGAAAATTGTTTAAAATTTAGAAACATTTTACTATTATTTACTATATTTAACTATTTTTCGTTTCCTGAAATAGTGGTTTTCGATGGAGACACCATTGAAGGAGCTCCACCTTTGTGGTGCGCTGCAGCAGCCGGACATCTCGCTGTGGTCGAGCTTTTAGTTAAAAGAGGCGCCAAAGTTAATACCACTACAAAAACAAATTCTACACCACTCAGAGCGGCGTGCTTTGATGGATATTTCGAAATTGTTAAATTCCTAGTCAAACACGGTGCAGGTAAATAATTTAAATATCTAAACACCAAAAAAAGAAAGAAAGAAAGAAAAATTTGTTACCTATATTTACGAGCACATTTTTGCTAAAAGAAATATTTTTTCCCTCTTTACAGACATCGAAGTAGCGAATCGACATGGCCATACCTCTTTAATGATAGCATGTTTCAGAGGACATGTGAAAATCACCAAATTTCTACTTTCCTTGAAAGCAGACGCCAACCGAAAGTCAGTTAAAGGTAACACGGCACTGCATGATTGCGCCGAAAGTGGCTCATTGGAAATCATGAAGGTACTTATTGAGCATGGAGCCAGAATGGATGTTGATTCCTTTGGAATGACTCCACTTTTAACAGCTGCCATTACAGGTAAATTATTAATCAATGCCAATATGGCGTTTGAATCATTACGACGTCTCCGACTTTTTTGCAAAGCTTGTGTTTTACGACCTCATAATGGTTCAAATGCCTGAAAAGAGAAGGAAAAAAAATTAGTAATGATTCAAATGCCTAAAAAGAGAGGGAAAAAATGTATAATTGTTCAAAAGCCTGAAAAAAAGAAGGAAAAAATGTATAATTGTTCAAATTCCTGAAAAGAGACGAAAAAATTGCATAATAGTTAAAATGCCTAAAAAGAGAGAAAAAAAATTGCATAATTGTTCAAAGTCCTGAAAAGAAAGGAAACAAAAATTCATAATGAGAAATAAACTCCAAAAGTCTCCCCGTAACTTACATAATAATTTCCCCGATTATTGGAACAATGGAAATTGAAAAATTGAAAAATAATTTACATTTTCAGGTCACACGCACATTGTGGAATATCTCATTTGGTTACCGCATTTAGTTTGCAGAAAAGAAAAAATAGACGCCCTCGAACTTTTAGGTGCCACTTATGTCGATAAGAAACGAGACATGATTGGCGCTTTAGAATTCTGGAAACGAGCCATGGATGAAAGGTTCGTATAATACGAGAATTGACGACAAAAAAATTCAGGGTTACCACGCTTTTGCTCTTTTTTTCAAATTCCCTGACTTTTCCAGGTTAAAAAAATGGAATTTTTCCAAGTTTTCAAAACAACGTTTACTATTATTCACTCTAAAAACAATAAAAAAAATCGACAACTCCTAATCAAAACTAAATTTAAACTCAGATACAGAGGCGATGGACCTGTGATACCAAAGCCAGCTGTTCTACCCGGTGTGGCGGCCTACGATTTTGCCCGGGAAATCACTGATCCAGAAGCATTGGACGATCTATTCGCCGATCCCGATGAAATGAGAATGCAGGCACTTATCATTAGGGAGCGAATTCTGGGACCAGCGCATCCTGACACGAGTTATTATATTCGATTTCGCGGTGCTCTCTATGCAGACGCGGGCAAATTTAATCGTTGCATTGAACTTTGGAATTATGCCCTCGACATTCAGCAGAGTATGCTCGAGCCCCTTAATTCAATGACACAAGGTTCACTCTTCAGTTTCACGGAGCTCTTTAGCTTTCTCATTGACGACGAGGGCAAGCAAACGAGAAGAGGACAACGCGTGCCGCCCGTTCAACGCGAAGAACTAATGCGCGTCTTTAAGAAAGCGGTAAGAATCCTCATATTACTTTTTTATTAAAAAGTGTGTAAATAACAAAATTTTTGTCAGCTTAGTCAGGAAAATTGAGTCTTCGACTTATTTTCAAACATTGCGACTTTTTCACTATTATTTACAGGCCTTGAATCGACTTTAAAGAACAAAAAAAGTCGCTTTAATCGATTAAAAATAGAAAAAAAGTCAATTATTTAATTCAGTGCTGTCACAAAAGTTCTATATGAATTTTTAATCATGTTTTGCAATTTCTTCAAAAATTCAATTATTTAAATAACAAAACACAAATTTTTTATAATAATTTAAACTGTTTATTTTTCTAATTAAATATATTAATTAAGGTAGAACATTTTCAAACATTTTAATAAAGAAATTCGTAAAAATTACCTTTTTAAAAATATTTCTAAATGATTTATTGAAAATACAAAAAACTTTTACAATTAAACACAATTAAAACATTTCTAAAAAACTCAAATTTGGTCAAATCTTTTCAAAACAAATTTAAATTTAGTAAAACATTTAAAAAATAATTCAAAATTTGTCAAAATCCTTTGAAAAATAATTAAGTTTTTTAAAAATATAAAAAAATAAATCAAATCTTTCATAAAATTGTAATTAGAAAATAAATTATTTCTGAAAAAATCTTAAGTAGTAAATTTAAAAAAATTCTATTTACTTTATTCGAAGTTAATTGATTCTTAAAAAATTGTAATAAAACAATTGTAAGAATTAATTTTTTCTAAATATTGTAATGTATAATTTTTCAAAAATAATTGAAGAATTTTTGTACAATTTAAAACAAAATTGTTTTCAAGAATTTTAATTGAAAATTTGGAATATATGATTATTTTCTCCAAAATGTTGAAAATAATTTTGAACAATTTTAATTTTATTATTTTGTGTATGAATTTTAATTTTCAGAAATATTGAAAATAATTGAATTTAAAAAAATTAGAACGTAATAATTCAGAGAATTATTCTTTTCCAAAACTATTTTAATATTATTATTAAAACCTATTTTTTTGTTATTTTTAATTGTTATTGAATCTACACTTCAAGATTATTTATTATAATTTTTGATAATTTAATATTATTTGATAAATTTTCAATTAAGATTCTTTAAAAGTTAATTTTCAAAAATTGGAATAAAACACTTGAAAAGATGATTTAGTTTGAATTAAATTTTACAGAATTTGAATTATTGAAAATCTTTTTAATTGTAATATTTTGAAACATTTAATTAGAAAACTGATTGAAAAATAAAGTTCCAAAAGTTTGTCTATAATAAGTTATACTTTGCACGGTATAAAAATCGAAATAAGTTGCATTTGATATTTTTATACCAAAAATATTGTATTTTGGCGCAAAATTTGGAAGAAAAGTAGAAAAAGTCGCCATTTTTTAATAAAAGTCGATACGAGTGGCATTATTTGAATATTGTAGTCGAAAAAAGTCGAAAAAGTTATAATATCCGAGACCTGTGTTCATGAAAATAATTGAATTCTTTTGGTAAATTGTTAAAAATAGGATTGTGTTAAAAAAAAAAGTTTCTAACTTATTTTCTTTCAGGTACTGGAGGTAAAATTAGGCAAACAAATGCTGGACAAAATGCCTCCGTGCGATCGAGACTTGACGAATTTAAATCGTGTCTTGGTGATTGCACTGCATTTGGCCTGTTTATTGACACGGGAGACTCCAAAATCGGACAGTGCTGAGCACATGGAACTACATCGTGTACTTTACGAACTAGTGAAACTCAACGCAAAGGGCAAAGAGGTTGGTGATTTTTTTTTCTCTCTCGTCATTATCATTCAGAGGAATAGAAAAGTAATATTTTTAGCTAATTGGTATTTTTTTCTCTTGTCATTATCATTCAGAAAAATAATTTATTAGTAAAAAAAAATTGATAAGTAATTTATTTAGCTAATAATGAACTTTTTCTCCCCCAGGGTCGAGACGCTCTACAACTGACACACAGCAAAGACGCGGCGCTAATCGGCGGCTATGCCGCTTGCGAATTCCCATCGCCGCACTTGACGCGAGCATTACTCAAAGTCGGTGCCGATGTGACGGCAAAGGATTGCGACGGAAATACGGCACTGCATCTCGTCGCCCTCTCGCATCCTTGGAACGTTGAATTGGCGAAGACACTGCTAGACGCTGGCGCGCACATCGACGCCGTCAACAATGAGGGGAAAACCTACGAAATGCTCCTCAAGGACAAGAAACTTTTCGCTGCCGTGAATCCTCTCAAGTACACGACATTAACCTGTCTTGCAGCCCGTGTCGTTTGGCGAACACAACCAATCAGCAAAGTACCGAGGCATCTTCAACATTTCGTCCAAATACACTAGCAATGATAAAAGAAAAATTAAATTATTTTCATAAATCTCTTTTTTTTTGTTATTGTGAAAACAGCGTCAAACATAATTTATTGTATTTAGTCATCAAAACAACAATTTTAACAAAATGTTGACAAAATGTTAACAAACTACTAAAAACTGTTAACAAATTGTTATCAAAATGTTAAACTGTTAACAAATTTTCCCCCAAAAAATATTATTCATCATCGCAAAGACTGGTCTCTTGTTTGCGTTCCGTACGGGAAAGAAAAATTGTTATTCCGAGAGAAAAAAGATGATTTTCATTTTTAATTTATTCGCACCTATTAAATGTCTTTTCTCATAATTCTAATTATATACATATATAATATTATATTTAAAAGAAAAAAAAATGTCATAGAATTTTTATTTAATCTACTCAGTATGATGTGAAATTAAAAAGAAAAAAGAAGTGGTACATAATAGTTAATGAGAGAATATATGCTCGCCTATGCATGATTCTACACTTTACTGATACTTAATCAACGGTCTCGGAAGTTTAGCTCAAATATAAGGTCGTACAACCTCTACGATTTATAATTAATTTATTTTACTCTATGACTAAGCTAAAAAGAAAAGATTCCTCTTTTGACTCGTAAAATAATTTCGTCATTATTTCTTTCGTTAAATTAAATATATAATACTTTTCAATTAAATAATACCACCATAAGTAGATAATGATGACATTTCACTAATTTCATTTTTCAAACAATTATTGTCATTACATAGTTATTGAAAAATAAAAATTCATGTAATCAAAGCAATTATTCAAAAAATACCACAAAAAATTAAAAACTAATTTTAATTAATTTTTTAAATTAAAATTAAAACTAAAATTATTCGAAAAAAAAGTGATTTTCACTGCCGTGATATAAAGACAATGAAAAAACATAACTGCGAAATTAATTAGTCATTAAGAGGAGGAAAGCGTTCTTAATATTTGTGTAACACTGATACCTTGATTTCAAAATGTGATAAAAAGAGACATATAGATAGAAATATACGTATAAACATTATTACTATATATTATTCTTATTATTAATTGTATAAAAAAAATATACGCGCTGATTTTGAAAGTAAGGTGCACTTTTCCCTTTCTTTTTTCATTCTGTCAAAGTTCGAAAGCACTTAAAAAAAAAAATGATTCGAAAAAAAATGTGTAAATTTTCTGTGAAATCTCTGTCTTTCTGTGAGAGAAACAAAAAAATGTAAATTAAATATTTTTAGCAAATTATTTTTCGATCTTTACAGATAAATGGAAGTACCTTGCTTTTTTGTCCAATCAAAACACTGTTTTTTATAACGTTAATGATGGTGAAAATACAAGTGCGATAAAAATTATATTGACAATTTTTATTTAAAGAAGAACCTTTCTAATTATATATTCGGGGTGTCTACTATTTTCGTTTATCAAAATTTTACGATTATTTTCCGATTTTTACATCATTTTTCCCGCGCTTTTCCTCATCAAACTTTTAAATTTATTTGATTTTAAATATTTCTAATATAATTTAAAATTAAAAACCGAAATGAATTTAAATTATTATAATTACAATCACTAACTTCCTTTGACTATTTTCGAAAAATTTAAATAAAATTCTTTAAAAGAATTCAAATTTTTTAAAATAAAATGTAAAGAAATTTCAATTATTCAAAAAAAAATCAATTATTAAATTAAAATACTTTGAAAATTCTATTCGTTAAAAAGTTTCTAATTAAATTCTTTGACAAATTTAATTATTTTCAGTTGAATTTCACAAAATTTCTATTAAATCGTTAATTTTTGAAAACTTTATTTACATTTTATATTTGAACCAGTGACTGATTTTTTTATCGTCAAATTAATTATTTCTAATTAGTTCAAATGTAAAGAGAATGATTTAAATATCAATAAAATGAAAATAAAAAGCGATTTTTTTGAAAAGATAAAAATTTGTTTAATTTCGTGAAAAAAATTCCCGGATTGAAATAATTTATTATTATCATTAATAAAGAACCAAACAAATTAATAATTTTTACTAATTTCAAACCTATTCTTCGAATTTTTTCCCCACAAATTAATTTAACAATTTTTCTACTTAAAAATAAAAACAAAGTAGATAAATTTTAGATAAATTAAATTTATTAGTTAAAGTAAATGATTTTCTTAAAGTAAATATTCTCTATTTTTAAAAATAAATTAAATTTTTAAGTCAGAGTAAATTATTTTCTTCGAACATAAAATTCCAATTTTTGTTACATTAAAAATTAAAAACCACAAAATAAAATTAGAAGAATATCCCATTTTCCTTGAACAATATTAATTATCAAAAAATTCTTACCTCTCGTTATCTACTTACTTTTTCGTAGAGTGCACAGTCTTTTTCATTCAATGTTGCTAAATCGCCTGTAAAAGGGAAAATTTATGTAAAAACGTTTATCTCCATTTCTCCCCTTACGAGAATTAATTGCTTACCCAAATTATGTAGAAATTATTAAATTTTTTTTTATTTTATTATCATCTGAAAGGAAGAAAATAAAAATTTATTTTCTTTTTTTTTGTAACAAGAAAATTTTTGAGAAAAATTCTCCGACGAAAATTTATTATCGAGGATTAACAAATCTTCATTGACACATAGAGAGAAGAGAATATTATTTGAAAAATAAATCAACTACAGTTTCGACAAATGAAGATTTAGTGAAATAAATGAGAATGTAAACAACTGAATTTCAATTATACAACGTGTAGAAGAAAGATTGATAAAATGAATTTAAACTTACCATTTTTAATCTTCAACACTATAGACGATCTTTTCAAAGAAATCTTTTTCTCTTCGAGTTCAACAATTTCAATCTCGGAAATTGAAAATTTTCGATAATTATCTTAATTTTCATTTTAAATATTATAAATATTTTTTACAGGAAAACTAGAAAAATTGACTTCACTTAAAATTTTTAAACAAAGTAATTTCCAAACAATTTGATATTCGATTAAAAAAATTTTGTTTTTGCGTATTAATAATTATCGAAAAGACGATTGACAACCAAATTTAAAATCTCTCTCTCTCTCTCTCTCTTTCTCGAAAAAAAACATCAGTAGAATCTAATCAAGATATAAAATGACAATAATAAATGTTTAACTACTTATCAAGGAAAATACAATGCGAGAACTTTTCCGAATAAAAATTATACATTCCATTGGTTAGTAAACATCGAATTTTCAAATTCTAGACAAAAAATAGACACACGAGTATTAATTAACAAAAATGATCCACCCACATATCGCTTTTCTTTTTTACAGCCAGGAAAAAAGTAATGCCTGTGATAGAGAGAAAAATGTACACACAATAATTATTTAAATAAAACACACAACGACCAAAACAAGTTTTCATATTCAAATTGAATTTGAAATTTATTCAATCACCATCTTTGCAATAGTAATGAGTATACAAGAATGTTATACAATGCGTAGAATGTTCCATGAGATCTACGTGGCGAGAGGAAAAAAATATGCTTACCAAAAAATAAAAACAAAAAAAAATAAAAAACGAGAAAATCAAATTTTAGATGATAATTAATAGAAAAAAATAATTAAATATTAATATTTTGTCAATGAGAAATAAAATAATAATTAAATACGAATATTTATTCAATTACTATTTTATTTACTTTTCCAACGATTAAAATTTAATTATTAATAATTTTAACAGCGACATTAAAAATTGAATTTTACTTTTGGTAAACATATATGATAAAAAAAATTTTTTCTTCGTCGAATTCTTATTGGAAAATAAATTCAACCACCAAAAACCTATTTGCGAGCAAGATATTCTCATACCTTTTGTTTTTTGTTTCTTTCTTTCGAAAATTTCTTTTTTTTTCTTATAAAATTCATATATTGAAGACATTTCCACCTCTCAAACCACAATACACCTCCTTTTTTTTGTTTAATAATATACACTAAAAGACTAAAAACTAACAACGCTGAAAACTAAATTCGTAAACGTTGAATATACGGACAATTGCAAAATTCTTAATAGAGACCAGGGACTCATTTTCTTATCGCTTCAAAGCCTAATCAAAACATTATGCAGAAAAATATATAAATACGATAAATTAAAAACTAATTATTTTCGAGAAATTAAATTCTTTTTTACAAAAATTTTTATGTAACTTACATAATTTCTTTTTGGCAAAAACGAATAGAATTTCCAAAAAAATATAAAAATGGAATTTACAATGTTCTTTTTTCTCTGTTTTTTTTTGTTTACTAGTAAAACGAAATTTAAATTTCAAAACTACAAATAAATGAAAGAAAGAAAAGAATTTTTGATGAAAAAGAATCGAAAATCCTTTCGAAAATTCTAACAGAAAAAAAGCAGTAATTGAATTAAAATATTGCAAAAAAAAAATCCAGTCCCTAAAAATAATAGAACGATCTTTTTTTTTCTTTCTTTTCTTCTGTTCTACACAAAAACAAAAAAATATTTCACGCATGAAGAAATATTTCTTCCGAAGAAAACAAGGTTTCATTTTAAAGTGCAAAGCATACGACCTTTGGCTTCTACGATGAAATTCGCTCAATTTTTTTTTCCTCTTTTTTCCTCCTTTATTTTTTTTAAATTCAGCTTCATATTTCAGTTTCCGTCTGTTCCAAAATTTGTTGCCATCCAAGAACCGAAAAAATCTCACAAACAGTCAAAGAATAATCCAGAGAGAATCGGCAGAAAAATAAACACATTCTTCGACGTAGAAAAGAAATTGGTCAATCTTCTTCCGTAGTAAAAAAGTTTTTCTCTCTTTTGCATCTCTTTGCGAACGATTTGTTTTTTTCAATATCAATGGAGTTGATAATGTTCATTAAAAATTTATAAAAAAAAAAAAAAAAAAAAAAAACGAAGCGAATTCAGAATCTCCGAAATATCGAGCTCTTGTCGCCAAAATAAAATAGTGCTGTGAAATCACAATACGAAAACCTTATTTTTTTTAACTAATCAGAAAAATTTTACAATACTAAATTAAATATTCAAATGGACTTCTGAATGTGAATACTGTTGATTTTCTCTTATTTTTAAATTAAAAAAAAAATAAGATTCCTTCTCTCCCTCTTTTGTTTTCGCTGATGAAAAGAATTTGCATAAAAATTCGACAATTATTTGACTTTCAATTAGACAGTTCAAGAATTTCAATAATGAAAAATATTGACCAACAAAGACTACGATGAAAAACGATAAAAGTGGAGAAATAGGAAATTTTCGTTTGCTTATAAAGATGAATTTGTTGTGATTTAACAACCGAGACGATCCTCCTAGAAAATAATTTTTCCATTTTTGTAAACAAATTTTTTTAATTCAACATCAGATAAAATGAAGACGCTAAACACTCTTCACCTGAAAAAAATTGAAAACATGCGAATCGAAAACGAATATTCTTTGTTGGTTCTTTTATAGTAAACGTATTTTAAAAAAATAGTTTTCCTACTTCGAACAATTTTTCCTATAATATCCAAGAAAAATGTTAAAAACGTAATCAGCATTCAGCAGTCCATTTTTTTTTTTACTTTCAAAACAATAATCCGTTAACTTTTTTTTAGTTTTAAATAAAAGCAAAAAAAAGCATCAAAGAGATGTCAGAATCGTGAGGGGGCGAAAAAAAGTTTTTCTTTGTCTCCCCCCCTCGATTTGTTATCTCTATTGACAGCAATTTTTATTTTCCCGAAAATTTTCAACTTTCAAATGAACCAAATATTTATGTTCGATTATTTTCTCAAAATTACTGAAAAATATTTCTCCAAATATTTATGTTCGAAAATTACTGAAAAATATTCAATTTACAGATTAAATTAAAAATCAAATTGAAAAATATTTTATTTGAGGAATTATTTAGTTAAAAATTGATTTATTTCTAAAAAACATTTTTTAAAAATGAAATTCAGTTTCAAAGAAGCAATAAAATTGATAAATATTCCATTTCAGAATTTATTTAGATTAAAATTGATTTAATTAAAAAAAATTGGTTTGTAAAGAAAATTCAAATTAAATGTAGTAACAAAAATATTTGCGTTCATTTCAAAGTTGGAAACTAAAGGGCCTTTAATTTTTAAACAATAATAATAATTTACTTTTCTTAAAAAATACGTAAAAAATTAAATAGTTCTAAAATTATTATTTCAAGTATTATTTTTCTAAAAATGTTTCCAGTATTCGAAAATACTATTCGAGTTTATTTCCAATTTTTATTCGTGACCAATTATTTATTTCTATTTATTTACTGATTCAAAAATATTCATTATTATTATTTTTTTATTTACTTGAGACTAAATTGTGAATCGAAGGGAATTCATATTTCATACTCGAAATTTTGGTTTAAATTTTAATTAAATTAGAATTATTTAGAAAAAAATCAGGAATAAATTCAAGAATTCAAAGAAATTAATAATTTTAGAACCAAAATTAAAAATAAAGGGTATAATTACCTGACGAAATTTAGTAGAGACGGACGTCAATTGTTCTTCCATCAAATCGTGAACGATTCATCATTGCTGTTGTTCGAAAGCAAAAAACATTCATTAAGGAAAATAATTTCTTTTGATTATAAATTATATTATCTATATTTATTATATTTTCTTTTAAAACTCAAATACTCATTGGTTATAATGTGAAACATATAAAAATTAATTATTTAACAAAATTGCAATCACAATTCTTCTAAAATTCAATTATTTGTAAAATTTCTCATGAACATTAAATTTATTCAATTCCGAACATAAATAAATCTACAAATGGCTTCAAAAATTTGTATTAGAGTTTTTTTTAAGAATAATTAAATTCTTTTGACGAGTTTTTTCAATTTTTTTTAAATAATGTTTTTTTAAATAATATTAATTGAAAATTTGAAAAATAGTTAAATTATGCAAAGAATTTCTTCAATTTAATTAAAAATCTTGTTTAATATAATTTAATTTATTTTTAATTTATTTATATATATATAGAATTTGAATTTAAATTAATTATATTTAATTAATTTAAATTTATAGAAAACGGTTATATATCAATAAAAATTGAAATAGAAAGTGCTTTTTTAAAAAAGGAATTAAAATAATAAAACTTTTTTTAATTTGTTGAAAAAATTCCCTTTGACTTACAATTAGAATTTTCACCGAATTTCTCATAAAAAATGTAGTTATTTTTAAACATTTTATGAAAATTCGTCAAAAGAATAATTCAATTAGTTAAAAATTTGTCAAAATTAATTTCAAATTATTTATGAGAATTCAATTTTAAATAACATTGAATTATTCAATAAATTATTTTGGTATTCAAATGATTTTGAATTCGCGTAGAATTTTCTAATAAAATTTGCCATTAACAGGAATTTTACTAAAGATTGTAGACAATAATTGAATATTAAATTCTTAATCGTGTGAATTTTTAGAAATAATTAAATTTTGAAAATGTTTCAAAGCAAAATCTGGGAAAATCTCAATTTTTAATACTTTTGACTAACAATTCTGTAGGAATAACTTTTTCTGAAATTTGTACTTTAATTCCTTTGAAATTAGTTAAATTTTATAAAATACAACAATTTTCGAAATCATTAAATACGTATTTTATAAAATTCAACTAATTTCAAAAGAATTGAAATACAATTTTTCAAGAAAAGTTCTTTTCAAAATATTTAAAATTAAAATTATTTTTCCACGGGAATTAAAATTTTTCAAAATATTAAAATGATTTAATTATTTCAAAAATTGGTGAACTTTAATGTTTTGAAAAATTTTAAATCCCGTGGAAAAATAATAATGAAGTCAATATTCATTGATAAATGAAGTTATTGATGTTTTTTGAACAATTTTCCAATTAAAGGCGTGATTTTTGTCCTGATTTATCACAGAAACTTTTTTTGCAAACTGAATATTTTCGATTAAAGGATACAGACTGCTCTCTCGGCGTCCCAGTCATTGGCAAAACGCACCAAACCCAAATCGGAACCACGCATTTCGGCAAATTTCACTTCGCCAACCTCTTGGAATTTGTCACGTAACATTTGCCACGTTGCATTCGATGGCAGCTGAAAAAGTCAAATGAAAAATCGTCAGTATATCAAAATAATTATCATCATTATTATATATCAAAACGAGAAAAATCGATTTTTTTTGTATGAAAATTAATTCCAACTTACGTTTCCTATCAAAATAGTATCAGACAATGGTCGCGATCCATTGCTGTTTTGTCTGTTATTGCTTCCACCGCCGCCGCCGCCGCTTCCCTGATTGGTAGAAAATACTCCACTGCCACCAGAAACGCGATCTCCATCGTTTCTATTGAATCCATCAAAGTCACGACCACCACCATAATTTGAACCTCCAAATGCATTATTACCGCCAAAGGGAATGTCATTATCCATTTTCGATAAACGCGGCGCAAAACTATTGTTACCCTGCGCATTGGCCAGTGACGCCTGCAAACTCGACAGTCCACCCACACCGCCGCCGAAATTACTCAAATTCGACGCCAATTCACTGGTCAACGATTGATTCAACAGTGAGCTTGTCGCGAGATTTGCGCCCAAACCGCCAGCTAAACTCGCCTGCAAGGCATTTGCATTTGAATTGGACAAAACTGATGCCAATTGCGCTGGCACGACATTATTCAATCCACCGCCGAATGCGCCTGTCGCGAGTACTGGCGCCGAAATTGAACTCACAACTGGTGGATTATTTGGTTGAACATTGGGAATATTTCTCGCTACGTCAGTCAAACGATTGCCACCGGCGCCCAATCCCATTCCAATTCCCTTCAAGCCGTCGGGTAATTTCGGCGGCATATCCGGCTCATTGGCACGATCCAAACGCACTGTCATGCGACGATCGAAGAGTTGCTGATTGTGAAGCATCGATATTGCCTGCACCGATTCAACTGGATGATCGTATTCGACGACTCCAAAGCCACGTGACTTGCCGTCTTTGTCTTTGCCCAATTCCACGTGTAACACTTTTCCCGCGAGTTTAAATACTTCCAGTAGTTTCTTCTCGTCCACTTTGTAGTCCAACTAAAAAAAGAAGTAATAAGTAAAATTAGTAAAAAAAATAAAAAATATGTAAAAAAGAAGTAAAGTAAGTAAAAAAATAAAAAATAAGTCAAATAAGTAAAAAAATAAAAAAGTAATAAGTAAAATAAGTAAAAAAATAAATAAAATAAGTCGAAAAATAAAAAAGTAATAAGTAAAATAAATAAAAAAACTAGTAAGCAAAATAAGTAGAAAATTTTATTACCCTACGGACTAGAAATCTAGATTTACTAATTGACTAATTTCAGAAGATTTTAACTAATAGTTTTTAGACGATAAGTTCGGAAACGTAAAATTTCGCTGATATTGATGAAAAGAAGGGAGAATTTTTTTTTACTAACGTTTGCAACAAATACTCGGGTGACTAGAGGCCCGTTGATTCCGAGCGATTCCAAGAACTGTGTGCTGAGACCATAAGTGTTTCCAAATTTGCTATCATTTCCACCGCCGCCGCCGCCACCACCACCGCCTCCGCTGCTCGGCGCCGACATGTTCTGTCTACCTGAATTCTGTCTGGGAGGGTCTCTAAATCTATCTTCACGTGGTGGTCTGTCATTATTGCGAGACGACGCCAAACGACCGTACTTGTCACGTTCCACATCGTAGTCCTGAAAAAGAAAACGAAAATTACTTAGTAACTATATTTTTATTCTATTTTTAACTAAAATCAATTTTCCTAGCAGAGATTTTTAATTAGGTGAAAATTTTATTTTCTATTTTCCATGTAGTCTTAGCTGATTTTAAAATTCAGGTAATCAAAACATGTATAATTTTGCTAGGTACACGGAAAAAAAACCTTCAACTGGAACAGCGATTACATTCCCTGAAATAGCGAAAGTATTCTTTAAAATCACGAAAGTATTCTTTGCAATAACTACAAATTTCGCTAATATAGTGAATTTTATAGTTGTTCCAGGTGAAAATTTTTGTTCGTGTAAATATTTAAATACTCGTTATTTCCTTTTTTACGCAGAAACTACTTAAACATAGATTTAAACAATTTTTTGAAATACAAATGTTTTACAATTACATAAAAATCAACAATTTCCAAAAAATTGAAATTTGGTAAAATATTTTTAAAAATAATTAGAATTTGGTAAAATCTTTGAAAAATAATATTAAAATTTGGTAAAATCTTTGAAAAACAATTGAAATTTGTTAAAAACTTTGAAAAATAATTAAAATTTGTTAAAAACTTTGAAAAATAATTTAAATTTGGTAAAATCTATAAAAAATAATTAAAATTTTGTATGATCTCTGAAAAATGATTGAAATTTGTTAATAAATTTTGTAATATTTTTAAAAAAATAATTAGAATTTGGTAAAATCTTTGTAAAATAATTGAAATTTGGTTAATATAATTGAAATTTAGTTAATTCTTTACAAAATAATTGAAATTTGGTAAAATATTTAAAATTTAGTTAATTCTTTAAAAAAAATAATTGAAATTTAGATAAATTTTTGTAGAATAATTAAAATTTAGAAATTTTTTTTGAAAAATTATCGAAATTATTTGAATCTTTTAAAAATAATTGAAGTTTGGGTAATATAATTGAAATTTAGGGAATTCTTTACAAAATAATTGAAATTTGATAAAATAATTAAAATTTAGTTAATTCTTTAAAAAATAATTGAAATTTACAGAAATTTCTGAAAAATAATTGAAATTTGATGAAACCTTTGAAAAATAATCGAAATTTGGTAAATCATTAAAAAACAATTTTAATTTGATAAAAACATTGAAAAATAATTGAAATTTAGTTAATTCTTTACAAAATAATTTAAATTTAGAGAAATTTTTGTAAAATAATTGATTTTTGGTGAAATCTTTGAAAAATAATCAAAATTATTTGAATCTTTGAAAAAAATTGAAATTCGATCGAAGTTTTTAAAAAAATAGTTTAAATTTACTTAAATATTTGTGTAATAATTGACATTTGATAAAATCTTTGAAGAATAATTCAAAATTTGAGAAAATATTTCAAAATAATTGAGTTTATAAAAGATATTATAAAAAAGTCAAATTATTGAAGAATTTTAATTTAAAAATACTTTCTCAAAAATTCTTAAATAGCAAATTAAAAAAATTTTTGATTTTCTTTGTTCGAAGGTAATTGAATCTTAAAAAATTACGATAAAACAATTCCAAAAATTAGCTTTTTTAAAAATAAATTTTAAAATATCATTTTTTTAAGAATTTTAATTAAAAATGTTGTACATTTTGATGAATTTACACTATTCTAGATTTTATTTATTAAAATTTTCCATAATCAATTATTAACAAACACTATTCAAGATTAAAATTAATTAAAAGTTAATTTTCAAAATTGTAATAAAATAAATAAGATAATAATAATAATAAGATAAATTTTTAATTAAATGTTACAAAACTCCAATTATTCGAAATTGTCTTTTAATTGTGTATTTCAAATATTTAATTAGAAAAATAGTTACTTAAAAAATAAATTCCCCAACATTTGTCTATTGTTATGCATTTTATACTAAAAAAAAATAGTATTTTGTCGCAAAAATTTGGAAGAAAAGTCGGAATAGTCGCATTTTTTAAATATAAGTCGATAAAAGTTGCATTATTTAAAATTAGTCGGAAAAAGTCATAAAATTCGTAATTTATAGTAAAAAGATCGTTTTTTCATTAGAAAAAGGAAAAAACAGAAGAATATTTATAACTTCAGCTACTTTCGAAAATTATACAAAGAAAAAAAAAGAAAAGAAGACTAAAACTACACTTGCGATTCAATTTTATTCTCGATTCTTATTAATGTTAAATTTTCTCCAAAAATTACCATCAAGAGATTAAAAATTACGAAAATAAAAGTTTACTCACCTCTTTCACGACAAGTTTGCGTCCCTTAATATCAAAACGATGCATTTTCTCAACAGCAACTTTAACCGAGTCGGCGTCCTCAAATTCAACGATTCCACAGCCACGAGGTTTGTCATTCTCATCAGTAAATAATTCAACGTGAGCCACTTTGCCCACTTCAGTTCGGAATAAATCCTTCAAATCCTGCCAACGATAGTCATATGGAATATTTGAAACGTAAATACGTCTTTCGGAAATTTTCCTCCCTCGATCATTTCGATCTCGACTGCGATCACGACTCGCCGAATTCACTCGATTTCTTTCCGATCTCCTGGTGCGATCTCGTTCCCGACTGCGGTCCCTCTCGTCGTTATTCTGCATCTGAGAACCACTACAAAAAAACAAACAAAAAATTTATTCAAAATCAATTAAAAA
The DNA here is from genome assembly GCA_032872475.1 of Leptopilina myrica (nomen nudum). Taxonomy (NCBI): domain Eukaryota; kingdom Metazoa; phylum Arthropoda; class Insecta; order Hymenoptera; family Figitidae; genus Leptopilina; species Leptopilina myrica (nomen nudum). The sequence continues at coordinate 2,080,046 of CM065464.1, read as the reverse complement.
AAATTCGTAACTGCATAGAAAAAAAGAAAAATCCAAAATAGAAGCTCTCTATTCATCAATTTTCACTTTATTCAAAATTGAAAATAAATCACACGAATCGATAACTGATGACGAAACTCATTTGCGAATGCGAATCACACAGACAACAACCGACACACGCTCATTTCGCCGCAAAGAGGGAAGAAAAAAAATAGAACAGAACAAAAAGAAAAACGAAATCAGTTTGTAAGGAATTAGAAAATTAATGCAACGAATTCACTGAATTGCAAATATTTTTATGTAAAACAATATTTATGAAGGGGGGGAAAAAATTATGCCGAAAGCATTCTTTTTTTTGTGTGTGAAAACACAGGTTTTTAGGAAGTAAAACTTACTCCTCGGTTTTCATTTTTTTCTCGTTAGAAACTTTAAGCTCCGTTCTTTCTAATTTGTCGTCGAATTTTGATAGTGAAAACTTAAAACTTACAAATGAAAATGCACTAAGTCGGAAAAAAAATATTCACGGTCTCCCTATGAGAAGCGCGTCCAACAAGATGGCCGACTGACTTGATAATGATCCCCCAGAAAAGTGTAGCCGCACCGGAAGTCACAAATTTTCCCACTACGCTGGTCAGGGTTCGAAACGAAAAATTCATTCTTGGAAAAAAATTACCTTTTTCGTTATTGGCAATTATTTCCCCTTTTATTAAATCTTACATGTTACATTTAAAACAATATTTACATATCCCAACAGTGCCAACAGTAATTTATCCAAGAAGTGATAAATTTTGCTTTTGATTTTTCTTCCCAGTGTTCGTACATCCGTTTTTTAAACTATGCGCGCAAAAATATTGTTTGTTTTTAAATTACTTTTTCCAGGGTAATTAACAGTAGAGATCGTAATTTTATTTGGAAATATTTTTTTTATTTCTACTTCTTAGAAATGATAAAATGGAATTAAATGTTTTCGATTTGAATTTGGCGCCGGAAATTGTGGAGAGCTGCGCACAACGGTTTAATTCCGCGCGTCGTCCGCTATATCCGTTTTTGTAAGTAGCAGAAGATTTTCTAAAGAACCGGCCAATCAAGTGCTTTTCTGCTCTTTTCTCTCATCTTCTGTGCGTATCGGGTCTGACGTGTGTAATTTTATCTTTAAAAAAAATTAGAGAGAGAGAGAGAGTGAAAAAGAGAAAAAGTGGATTTTTTAAATAAAAAATAGTTTTTTTTCTTAAAAAATAAAAAGAATGGCAGGCCAATGGATACGCCAAATTGTAAGTAAATTTTTAATCTTTGGAAATCCCAGCTGATCACATGAGAACCCACTTCCCATCCTGGTCAATTTAAATCAAGTAAAAAAGGTTAGAAATATAAAAAACAGATTTTAAATCTACTTGTGAAAATTATGTATTATGTAAACTAAAGAAAAATAAGAGTAACGAAAAATTGATTTTTACCCTGAACGGATTTTTTGGTTTAGTCTCAATTTTATCACTCAAGATTGATTGTTTGAAAAAATTCTCAGTTTTCTTGTTTTATTTTCCAACTAATTCTCGCAGATTTCGCCGAAAATCGGAGGCGTACGGCTTTACAGTGGCAAAGTACAAAAATGCACACTTATCCCAGGCGATGGTATTGGGCCTGAAATTTCAGTGGCAGTTCAGAAGATCTTCGAAGCTGCCAAGGTAGAGGATATTTTTAAATACACCCTTTTTTTGTCTTCTTTTCGAATAAACTTTTTTTCTTTTCCTACTGTTGTTAGCTCGTTGACCTATTTTTGTTTCTCACGTAATCGAAGCACAATAAATTAGTGAAAAAAAAAATTGTTCGAAATAAATAAGAAAGAAAAAAATGTGCCACGCAAGGTGACCTAAGTCTGACATTTTTAATCTGCCTCCCGCATCGATCCAATTATACGAGCGATACACACACACAATGATTAAACATTTTTTAAATCATAAAATAACATTTTTTTTTATCACAAAATTGACATTTTTTTTTTGGTTGTATTTTGAAATTTAAAAAAAAATCATTTTTGCAACAACAGGTTCCAATTGATTGGGAAACTGTTGACGTGACACCAGTGAGAGGACCAGATGGTAAATTCGGAATACCACAGGCAGCAATTGATTCTGTGAATAGAAATAAAATTGGCCTCAAAGGGCCATTAATGACGCCAATTGGAAAAGGACACAGATCATTGAATCTCGCTTTAAGAAAGTAAGAGAATGCAAATTTGCATTTACGTCTATTAGAAGCATCATTATGCTTGATAATTCATTGATAATTCTAATTGAAACAATGACTCAGTTTTTATCGCCATGATCTTGTACTATTAACATTGAACTTATCTTTTCAATGTAAAATTAGATGTACGATAATTTTATAAATAACTTTCTGTAAAGAGGCATTGCGAGGTCAATGAATTTTCTTTTTTTATCGCTGTGTTTGTCTATTTTTTTCAGGGAATTCAATTTATATGCAAACGTACGGCCATGTCGATCATTGGAGGGTTATAAAACGCTTTACGATAATGTTGACGTTGTTACAATTAGAGAGAACACTGAAGGTGAATATTCAGGCATTGAACACGAGATTGTCGATGGAGTTGTACAGTCAATTAAGCTCATCACCGAGGAGGCTTCGAGCAGGGTCGCCGAATTTGCCTTTCAATACGCTCAGGAGAACAATCGAAAGAAGGTGACAATTTCTCAATATTCTCCGAGTATAAAAATACTTCTAAAAAAAATACTATAAAAATGCTAAAAAAAATTACCAAGTTGAAGTCCACAACGTTGATCAAGGAAAAAAAGTTATTCACTAAGTAAATTATTTAAAAACGACCCTGCAATATTGATACAAAAATATTCAGAAAGAAAGATTGATGTTTTTTTTATAATAATTATTTTACAATTGAAAAACAAATGTAAAGCTATGAAAAAATGGGGGATTAAATTAATTAATTACTTTACAATTAAATATTAAATTAAAAATAATATTTGGATGAAATGAATAAATTTTTTTCGTTGACAAACGTTGTGGACTTCAACTTCGTAAAAAATTAAATACTAAAAAGTAATTAAATAGAAGAAGAAAAATTTTTCCAAGCAAAATAAAATTATTGACCTGAAGGAAAAGATTCGAACGAAGATTCTTTAAAGTTACACCAACGTTTTATTTTCATATTTCTTTAATTGGAAAATTATTCGAAAACATCAATAACTTGACTTTTTGAATATATATATTTAATCAAAATTATTTTTCCACGGGAATTTAAATTTTTCAAAACAAATTTAAACCATTTTGGAAATAATTAAATATGTATTTTTAAAAATTCAACTAATTTCAAAAGAATTGAAATACAAATTTTAAAAGAAGTTATTTCTCCAGAATTGTTAGTCAAATGTATTAAAAATTGAGATTTTCTGACATTTTAATTTGAAACATTTTTTAAATTTAATTATTTCTAAAAATTCACACGATCAAGAATTTAATATTCAATTATTGTCTAAAATATTGAGTAAAATTCATGTTAATGGCAACTTTTATTACAAAATTCTACGTGAATTCAAAATTGTTTAAATACAAAAATTAATAATTTATTAAATATAAATTATTGTCTAATGAACATTGAAAATATAAAGTTCCTCTTAAGAAAACATTTTTTTATTAAAAAATTATAATTACTGAATTTTTTCAAATTTTTGTAATTAAAAATTTCTGAATGTTTAAATAAATGACGATTACTTATTTCTTAAGAAAATTAAATTTTAAATACTTGTGAAGTAAATAATTAATTATTACTAATTATTGTGAAAAATTTTAATTAAATTCCTCTTAAGAATTGAATTTTTATCAAAAATAATAGCAATTTTTTGGAACATTTCATTTACTTTTAAAAATATAGGAAAATTCTTTGCAGAAATTCAATTATTATCGTCAATATATAATTTTAGTAAAATTGAAAAATCAAATTTTTAATTACAATAATTTAGGTAAAGATTATTTTTGAAAAATTGAGAAAAATTCTTTGTTTAACTCAATTATTTTCCAAATTTTCAATTATAATTATTTTAAAAAAACATTATTTTCCAAAAAATTTAAAGAAACTCGTCGAACGAATTTAGTTATTAATAAAAACTCGAATAAACTTTTGAAGCCATTTGTAGATTTATTTATGTTCGAAATTAAATTTTTTCAAAACAATTTAAATCCAAATATTTTTAAAATAGTTAAATATTTATTTTTTATATTCAACTAATTTCAAAGAAATTAAAACACAAATTTCAAAATGTCATTTCTACAGAATTGTTAGTCAAAAGTATTAAAAATTGAAATTTTCCCAGATTTTAATTTGAAACATTTTCAAAATTTAATTATTTCTAAAAATTCACACGATTAAGTATTTAATATTCAATTATTGTCTAAAATTTTTAAGTGAAATTCATTTTAATGGCAAATTTTATCAGAAAATTCTACGTGAATTCAAAATCATTTGAATACAAAAATAATTTATTGAATAATTCCCTGTTTTTTTAAATTGAATTCTCACACATAATTTGAAATTAATTTTGACAATTTTTCAAGTAATTGAATAATTCTTTTGACGAATTTTTAATAAAATTTTTGGAGAATAATTACATTTTTTCGAGGAATTCGATTAAAATTGTAAACGCAAGCAACTCTTTGAAAATTGAATTAATCCTGAAATACTTAAGTAAAAGTCCATTCATTAAATAATTTCTGAGTTGGAAGTTTATTGTTATTCAAAAATTAAGTTAGTTAAAAGAAAATTAATTTCAATTGTAGGCTCGCAATATGAAAAAAAGTAATCGATATTAGCGTAAAAACAAAAAGTTTTCGAAATGGTAAAATTCTGTAAAATAGAAAGAAATTAGTAGAAAATTAATTAAGAAAATTAATAGAAAATAGAAAAAAAGTTATTAAAGTACAATTAAACAAATATATTTTAAAAATGTATCTTACTTGAGAAGAATTTGATTTTTAAGTTTATTAAGTAAAATTAAGTAAAAATCGATTGAGAAAATATTAAAAATTAATTTAGAAAATTAGTAGAAAAATGTTATTGAATTAAAAATCGAATCTATAGACTAATCTGGAGTCGCCTCTTACTTAAGTAAATTTTCGTTTCGAATTAGAATTTTCGTTTCGTTTCGTTTAGAATTTCCGCTATAAAAATTAATAGTCTTAATAATTAATAATAGGTAATTCTTATAATAATTATAATTATAATTTCTTTTAATAATTTCTCCACCGAAAAATGAATTTAGAAAAGTAAATAACTACTTTTTTCAGGTCACAGCCGTTCATAAGGCGAATATCATGAGAATGTCCGACGGTCTCTTCTTGAGGTGCTGCCGAGATGCTGCGAAGAATTTTCCAAACATTAAATTCGAGGAGAGGTATTTGGATACAGTTTGCTTGAACATGGTGCAAGACCCGAGTCAATACGACGTTCTCGTCATGCCCAATCTCTACGGAGATATTCTCTCCGACATGTGCGCTGGTCTCGTCGGTGGTCTCGGTTTAACTCCCAGTGGAAATATTGGCTTGAACGGCGCTCTATTCGAATCGGTAACACTTTTACACGACTTCTCCTCTGCTTTTTTCTCCCCCCAAAAAATGTATTTATATACCAACTGAGGGAGAATTGCACTTAAATTCGATTTTTCGAAAAAGAAGAATTTTTGAAACAGCTAAAAGTTGAAGATTAAAAATTGAAGACGAAAAATTTAAGACCTAAAATTAAAGACTAAAAATTAAAGATTAAAAAATAAGAATTAAAAATTGAAGATTAAAAATTCAAAATTAAAGATTGGAGATTAAAAATTAAAAATTAAAAATTAAAGATTAAAAATTCAAAATTGAAGATTAAAATTTAAAGACTTATAATTAAAGATTTAAAATTAAAGACTAAAAATTAAAGATTTAAAATTAAAGATTAAAAAATAAAAATTAAATATTAAAAATTGAAGATTAAAAATTCAACATTGAAGATTAAAATTTAAAGAGTAAAAATTAAAGAGTAGAAAGTAAAAACTAAAAATTGAAAGGAATATTTGACGATGAAATATATTTTTCCAGGTCCACGGAACCGCTCCGGACATTGCAGGACAGGACAAAGCAAATCCCACGGCACTTTTGCTCTCCGCGGTGATGATGTTGAAACACATGGGACTGAATGACCACGCGAGAATTATCGAGACTTCCGCCTACGAGACGATCAAGGAAGCAAAATACCTAACCGGTGATCTTGGTGGCACTGCGAAATGCAGTGAATACACAGATGAAATTTGCAAAAGAGTAACTGCGCAGACAAAGTAAAGAAGATAAAAAAAAAAGAAGAACAGCCTAATTAGCCTTATTAATTTGAGAACTGCCAAATACTCTCGTAGAAATCGCGTTCAACACTGTCTGGAGTAATTTACTCCCTCACAGTGTCACGCAAAATACGATTGCAATAAAAGAAAATTGCACCCGATCGAATTTTACCAAATTTCATCAAAATAGTCCTCTTCTTTATTTTCTCCCCCCTCTCGTAGAAGCCAAATGAATTACAATCGACAAAAAAAAACTGCTTGTACTATTGAGTAGCACAGAACTGTTTATAGACTACAAATTTATATTGTTGAGAACACGTGTTTTTTTTTAAACACTTTTCTTTCTCTCTCGTCATTTCGTACTCGTCCGTCTCATTTTTTTGGAGTGGTAGATTAAATTATTATTATTATTATTAGTAGTAGTAATTATTAATTATTCACACGCATTACCAGTGTAATATAAAGTGTAAGATGTGTATAATAATTTTAATTGAATTAACAAGCGAAAATAATTGTTCTCGATTGAAGAGAATTCAGGCATCGACGTGCTGTGCAGTATTATATAAAAATCAATAATAATAAAAACAAAAAAGGTAGAAAAATTTTTTAGAATTTCTGACAGAAATTTTTTTTAATGAATTCAACAATGTTTTTTTTGTCAATTTTACAAGCATTAAAAATTCATACGTTCGAAAGAAGTTATTATCGTAAATAGTTATTATCTCGTGCTCCAAGTTAACCTTAATTATAGATAAAACAACTGGCGACGTGAAAAACATTGGATTTTTTTTTTATTGAAGAGAATTTTTATCTAATTTCGTAAATTTTTTTTGCTGATGAATTTAATTTTACTTTAATAGGCGTAAATTTTTTTTTTGTTGATGAATTTTACTGAATATTTATGAGCGGGAAATAATTTTATTTTTCTTTCTTTTTCAGTTGGAATTGTGATCAATTGGATAAAAACTGATTTTCATTTTTTGCTTTAATTAAAAGAAGTTTTTGTGAATTTCAAAATTTACAATGTTTTGAAATTCCAATGGCGGTCGCTACTGAAATTATTAATTACAGAGTGATAACTAAATTGTCCTGTGGTCGGTTTCAGAAGGTTGAATAAAATATGATGATAAAATAATCATTTTAGCAGCGAAGGGGAATTGATTAAACCATCGAAAAGTTTATATTGGAATTTTATGACGCAGTAAATAAAAATCTGGTGATACAGATTTCTTCTCAACAACGGAAGGAAAGAAGGACACGGACGAAAAAAAGGAAAAAAAAATTTTAAAATCAAATTCTTCTCGAGTAAGATACATTTTTAAAACGTATTTAATTAATTCTACTTTAATAACATTTTTCAATTAATTTTCAAAATTAATTCTTTATTACTTTCTTTCTATTTTACAGAATTTTACCATTTTGATTACTTTTTGTTTTTACGCTAATATCGATTACTTTTTTTCATATTGCGAGCCTACAATTGAAATTAATTTTCTTTTAACTAACTTAATTTTTGAATAACAATAAAATTCCAACTCAGAAATTATTTAATGAATAGAATTTTACTTAAGTATTTCAGGATTAATTCAATTTTCAAAGAGTTGCTTGCGTTTACAATTTTAATCGAATTCCTCGAAAAAATGTAATTATTCTCCAAAAATTTTATTAAAAATTCGTCAAAAGAATTATTGAATTACTTGAAAAATTGTCAAAATTAATTTCAAATTATGTGTGAGAATTCAATTTAAAAAAACAGGGAATTATTCAATAAATTATTTTTGTATTCAAATGGTTTTGAATTCACGTAGAATTTTCTGATAAAATTTGCCATTAAAATAAATTTTACTAAAAATTTTAGACAATAATTGAATATTAAAAACTTAATCGTGTGAATTTTTAGAAATAATTAAATTTTGAAAATGTTTCAAATTAAAATCTGGTAAAATTTCAATTTTTAATACTTTCGACTAACAATTTTGTAGAAATGACATTTTTTGAAATTTGTGTTTTAATTTCTTTGAAATTAGTTGAATATAAAAAATAAATATTTAACTATTTTAAAAATATTTGGATTTAAATTGTTTTGAAAAAATTTAATTTCGAACATAAATAAATCTACAAATGGCTTCAAAAGTTTATTCGAGTTTTTATTAATAACTAAATTCTTTCGACTAGTTTCTTTAAATTTTTTGGAAAATAATGTTTTTTAATTAAATAATTTTAATTGAAAATTTGGAAAATAATTGAGTTAAACAATGAATTTTTCTCAATTTTTCAAAAATAATCTTTACCTAAATTATTGTAATTAAAAATTTGATTTTTCAATTTTACTAAAATTATATATTGACGATAATATTTTAATTTCAGCAAAGCATTTTACTATATATTTTTAAAAGTAATTGAATTGTTCCAAAAAATTGCTACTATTTTTTATAATAATTAAATTCTTACGAGGAATTTTATTAAAACTTTTCACAATAATAATCAGTAATAATTAATTATTTACTTCACAAGTATTTAAAATTTAAATTTCTCAAGAAATAAATAATCATCATTTATTTGAACATTCAGAAATTTAAAGTTATAAAAATTTGATAAAATTCAGTAATTATAATTACATATTTAATGAAAAAAATAATAATATATTTTTTAAAAGCAAAAAATTGATTTATTACTTTATGAGGGATTTTAGAATTTTACGGTCACTAACATTACCTTTATTAATTTCGAAAAATTAAATAAAATTCTTTAAAAGAATTAAATTATTTTTAATAAAATGTAAGGGAATTTCAATTATTCCAAAAAAAATTCAATTATTTGTTTATAAAACTATTTTTTTAATTATTTATCAATTGTTAATTTAAAATACTTTGAAAATTCTATGTAATTATTTTTAGTTGAATTTCACAAAAATTATATTAATTCGTTAAATTAAAAAAAAATTTATTCACATACTGTATTTTATAATCAGTGACTGATTTTATACTATAAAAGTAATTATTTTTAATTAATTCAAATTTATAGAGAACGGTTTAAATATCCATAGAAATTGAAATAAAAAGCGATTTTTTTCAATCAAATTAATTTAATAAAACTTTTTTTTATTTGGTAAAAAAAATTCCCGGTTTTGCAAAAAATAATTCTTGGCTTGTTGCCTGTCAAATTAATTTCCCTTTTATTTAGACAATAATTTAGAATAATTTATATTTAATTTTTTCTACATTTTCTACAAAGCGGGGGAAATAAATGTTTCTACTTAAACGATTTTGAATTTTAATTTCTAATAAAATTTCCCATTAAAATGAATTTTACTGAAAATTCCAGACAATCATTGAATATTAAACTCTCGTTAGTTGTTCGATTAGTTGTGAATTTTTATAGAAATAATTCAATTTTCAAAATATTTCAAATTAAAATCGTTGAAAGTCTCAATTTTTCACCGCACCTTGTAACCAATCGCTATAACATTATCGCATCCCCACGATTTTTTTTTCAATTCACAGGACAATATTTTGCAAATGAAAAAAAGGGGAAAATGTGACTGCTACTCGGGAAAAGTTTTGCGCGAAGAAAAGTTTGTGAGCTATATATTTCACGCAGTCTTGGCAAACGATCCTCTACCAAAAACCCTCATCCTCTCGCACTCAAGAAAAAGGATGGAAGCGAAAAGAAATGTGCGAGAGAGAGAGAGCGCATCTTTGTCGCTCGTTAATTCACAAAGATTTATAAGAAATTTTCTCAATGAATAATGGACACGTCCCTGGTGAAATTTAGATATTGAATTTTTCACAAGATGATTAATTCTTCCCATACTAAGACATATTTTCCTTATTTCCCTTTTTCACAAGGGTATACAGTATCAAAATTCCTTCTTGATTTATTTCCCTAACCCTCTCCTTTGTAAATCATTTAGAAAAATTTGCCATCATGGGAAGACACCAACTTTTTTTGTAATTACTCTTTTTTTCTTCTCTTTTTTTTGAGATGATGAAGGGTATTTGATTTCATAAAAGTTTCTTTTGAAGAAGAGTGTATCGTTTTTTTTTATTTGGGTGGGAATTAATTATACCTTGATAATTGTAAATTGAGTCAGGAAAGGCTGCTTTTTTTTAATGAGCGTTACCCTTTTTTTTGCATTATAGGTCAGTAAGAGAATTTCACAAAGGTTTAGTTGCTGTGGACATTGTTTGGGTTTTTCTTTTTTTTTGGGGGAGGGGGGGGTTGTATTGTAGAGAAAGCTATGGATATTTATGCATATTCATCAAAGTTTGCCTTTAGTCGCATATATAGATATTGTAGAGGAATAATAAAAATTCGGAAGAGCTGAAATTATTTAGATTTATGCTCATACTCTCTTGTTCTCGTGCGCCGTCGGTGACGAGGAGTAGAGCGATTTGATTCCCGGGAACAAATTTCATGCATAATTCAGAACTTGCCGCACTGCACCCTCGCGCATACAACCAGTGCAAATGATCCTCAAAGAAAAAACGCCGCGTTTTTAATATTTCCCGGAGATTTTTTTCTTTTTAGATATAAGTGAAAGACAGAAGAAGAAGGGGCTTGGAGAATTTAATTAGATCGCATTCTTCTGTTCGTGTTTCTAAAACGGGTGGAATATCTTTCGAATATTGAGATTCATCAATAAAGAATCTTAAGTAGACGAAGGGGATGATCAAGATTATTTTTGATAAAAATCTGTTACTAAAAAAGGACGAAATTATAGAAGAGTTCATTTGTACCATGGTTTAGAGTTTAGGAAACAAGGTCTAAGATAATTTATTATTATCTTTGGAGAGTTATCGAAGGTCTGTTTTTCTCTGGTAGCCAACCAGGATCGTCAAGCACCTAAAGTCTAAATTTTTCCCAAACATTCACCGAAAAGAAAAATTATTTTCCTCCTCGACTTTTGCATTCCCAACAAAATCGCTAACTCTACAGAACAATAAACCCATCGGTCGAATTAATATAATTTGCTATTCAAATTTTTAAACTCACTTTGCAATTTACATATCCATTTGGACACTATGAAACATAAATTCAAATAGTGATTAAAAAATTTAAATGAACATCTGCGTGCACATTCCTTTTCCTTGCAAACGAAACTTTATTAATAACTATACACGAACATCTATAATGTGTGTTTGAATAATCTTCTTATTAGGATTAAATGAGAATTTATAAACGAATATATCCTATTACCAAAATGTGCAAGTGTTTTTTTTGTTCCCCCGAGCTCTATGTATTTTGCCACAACAAATTCGAGAATCTGATGAGAATTTAGTTTCAGTGTGAAACATACGACATGAAACATCGATTCGTTTACATTTTCGTTCTTGTCCTCGTAATTAGCTCGGCTATTGGCAGAGTCTATTATGTCGACAATTCGAATGCTATTCCTGTAAATGAACCCATCAATCCCTACGGGGAAAATGTTGAACAATCGTCACGCGATTTGGACCTGAGTTTTTCGGCTGGGGACTTTGCCGATGGTTTGGTAGAAAATTCACGACCGGCTGTTAAAAAGGTATGATATGGGATTTATTAAACTAAGGACTTTTTGCACCAAAATGGCGATTGAAAGTTAATGAGCCAGTTTGAGTTGAAGCCAGTTTTTAACGGCTTGTGATTAACTAAGAACCGATCATTAACTTTTAATCGTCATTGATAAGACTGGCCCCTAAATTATTCTGGTTACTACCCATTAGAATGTTTCTTTTGAATCTGTAAACATTTATCGGGTTCGGTTTTCTTGTTTTTAGAATGAACTTAATCATTTGTTTCAATAGCTCAGAAATTCACCTTTAAAAAACCTTTGACCAGTTTCCTATTTTTGGTTCTGTTCGGTATTTGTGTCTGCAACCTATTCGTGCAAGTTCGTACAACGAATCTGCACCAGTAGATATAGTAGATCATAGTCTCCAAAGTCATCTTGCAAAAAATTATCCATGAACCTAAATTAAAAAATTATCAATTAACAATTAACAAAAAACAATAATATAATAAATTAAAAAATGTAGCACAGTAGAAAATACGAATCCCCATAAAAATGCACAGAAACGTTACTAAAGTTGATTGTAAAATAAAATAGGTTTATGCTTACGGCATTCCTGAATTAAGGCAGTTTGTTGACTACAATAAGGACATTGAAAGGCCCAGTGCTTACTATAGAATATCCGAAGTACCGCCAACAAGAAAATTGTCGGGATGGGGTGAAATGTTCCTCGTTCCTGAAAGGAATCGGAAGCTCGTCAAACTCAACAATGGCCATAAGGGAGAAGTGCTTCTGGAGCTTCGTGTTACTGCCAACAACGACGGCGTCTGATATTATATATATATATATATATATACATTCATCAACTCAAAAACAGTCTATCCTAATAGCTTCATTTTATTTCCCATCGCCCCTTCCAATATTGATATAATGTTTCAACCTTCTTTTATTTTCACCAACTTCCTTCACTATATTGTCCCGCATTGTTTCCTTAATGAGCATAAGATTCTTTCTAGCAAAAAGGAAAAATTATAAATAAAAAAGTTTTAAAGTATCGAAGGTTGTAATTCTTTCCGTAAAAAATAGGAACTTTAAATTTGATAACAAGGAGTGAAAAATTAAAACGGCGAAGTGAAAAGAATAACAGAAGGGCACGAAACGTGACATTTACACTTTGGTTTTTGATAATTGCACTGCACCGCACCGACTTTTTTGACATTTGCGGCTAAGTAGTACCTTTTCATTTTATGATTCATCGCGAAATTTTTGCCCTTGTTTGAAAATAAAAGTTAGAAAAAAAATTAGTTAGTAAAAGTCCCGAAAAATCCTGTTTTTTCAATGTTGTCCCTATTATGAAGCAGTATTACAAAAAATTAAATTGTCGATAAGAAAATAATTCTAGTGGTTTCAGTAGATTTTACACGATATAAGAATTATTATTTCTATCTAGTATTTAATTTAGAAAAGAAATGTTTAATTTTATTACATTTTAACTTTTAAATTGAGGTATAGACCTAGTTTCACATTACGTACACTTATTTGCATGTCCCGATTGGTGGAACAGACAGCAAACATCAAACATAACCTCAAATATTTTCAATAGTTCCCCATTAATTTTTTACCAAAAAAATTGGTTCTATAATAGTGTTTAAATAGAAGTTGTTCTTTGTATTCAATTATTCGTAGTTAATACCTTAATGATTTTTAAGTATCAACAATTTTTTTTATTTATAAAAAATAAAGAAATTTTATATGGAATACCAAGAATTTAGATGAGCAATGTTCACTCCAGCAGCTCCGGACAGCAAGTGACGCTACGCCGGAGTGGGGATTCTATTTAAGTGTTCTGAAAAGCGAACAGGTGGGGGAGAATCGTTCCGAACGGAAACGAATCTTCGGCGGGAAATTTTCAAACGTAGCATTGACAATATTAACAAAAATACGAGTTTAAATAATTGCTACAAGAAAAAAGGATTCTACTCGTTATTATTCTATACAATTGAACAGTAGGTGACTTTATTATCATACATTTAAATAATTTACAATCCGACCAAATAAAACATTTCGAATATACATACAATTATATATATTCTAATTATATAATTGCACTAACCCTCGCAGTATCTTCAACTGCAGCCAATATTGTCAAAATTGCTGCAAGTTCATATGCTTCCGGGTTTAATAGATTATACATTATATAATTATAATATATATCATTAGAATTATAATATACATCATACAATTATATTCGATATCCCAAATTATATTTACACTGATATACATATCACAAATAAATTTTTAGACTTGTCTCGCGCTCCCAAGAAAGGAAGAAGCAAACAAATTATAGGTTATGTCCTATACTTTAATTAGATAAAGTCGGTATAATAATTATTTTTAATTATTTTAATTAAAAAATTAATTTTCATGGAATATTTCGGATGCAATGAATACTTATGAAGATCAAGTTTTAATTAATATTATCCTTATGTATTTTTACTTTAAAAAAACAAAACCTTAAATTTTTCGCTTTGCCCTTTCTTCGGAGCTTGGCACATTTACTATACACATGTAGAATTTTTTTCTAATAGAGAGGCACTAAAAATATGAAACGAGTTATATAAAATTAAATAATATCATTAGTAAATATTTCGTAATCTGTCGTGAAAAAAAATGTCCTTCATTAAATTTCCCTCATCACTATATGTGATTCCTTTTTTCCCCGATTTGCAAGTGAAATATTTCACAAAAAATTCTTTTTTTTTTGTTGAGTAGAAAAAAATTCCACTTGTAAAAAAAAACTTGGATCAAAGGTAGTAGCGTTACAGTTGCATCGAACCGAGATGAAAAAGAGACTTTTTCAAATGCGGGGGAAAAAAAATGCACAGAGACAAAAGATGCCGACGCGATGCGACGCTTTGATAGTGCAACACGTATGTAATTTTACGGAAGATATTGATTCTAGGGTGTACCTATATATCTATATACAGATTACAAACGCTTTTGACGATTTTTGATACCGTGACAGAGTTTTTTTTTAATACTCCCATTGCTTGGAGTCATTTTATTTTTGCGCTCCACATATTATATGCTGGGAGAAATTACTCTGTTATTTGTGGAGAACATTCGGAACTACTGGATTCACCTTTTGGCTCTTTGACGTAATCGACGACAAGTTCGAGACCAATGAGGGCACGGAGATCTTTTTTTTCCTCCTCCTGATTTGAAGTGGAATTACTAGTTTCTTCTTTTTTTGATGATTCCAATTCTGGAAACCATTGGCAAGAAAAATGGTTTGATAATTACTTTTTTTGTTCTTAAGGAATGTTTTATATACTCAATATCATATATGTCTTCCTTCAGAGTTGGACAAATTTTTGAAAAGTGGTGTGTAAAATAGTTTTACACTATTTTACCAGTTTTAGTTTGTAATTTACCAGAAGCAGAAAGATATTGTGCAACCAAAAATCGTCAAGACACTTTACTTCCTTCAGCCAGACTGATTTTGCAGCACCACATTTCTTCTAACATTATTTTAGCTATTTGCATATAATGACTATTTTACCAGTTTTAGTTTGAATGTTATTACACCATTTTTTAAGAATGTTGTAAATCTATGGCGTATGATGATTGAGATACGCCATAGACTTAAAACATTCTCATCGAAGGCACACCACTTTTGAATAAGTTGTCTAAACCGGAAGGAAGGCATATATCATATTGAGTGTACATTAAGAAATAAAAACTTGGGGTTATTAAAAATCCTAAGCTCTTTAGAAGTTTAATTAAAATTTAAAGGTATCAAAGGGCTGGTGTTTCGGCTAAATGATTTTTCTTGGTTTTTGAACTAGTACTGCTGGCAAAAAATTAAAATTCTTTATCCCTAAACTGAAAGGGAACAAAATCATGAAATACAACCTTCAGACATCGGTGGTGAATCCTCCTCGATCGTCACCTCAGTGATCTCGGTCCTCGAATCCTTTTCAGCCTCCTTAATATCCTTATAGGTTTTAGTGATATGTTTCAAAATATAATGCGTCCCTTGATGATTAGCTTCGCATGATCTCGATGAAGCCTCGTCTCTCGTCAAGTTCAATGGTCGATTATTGTACTCCTTGGCTTGGGGTACACTAAATGCGGAGCTGTGCTTACTCTTGAAGGGCAAGTGCCTCTCGTTCAATTTTCTGTCCCATATGTGACCCGACACGCGGAGATCAATGAAAAAATGCAGAGGATCAATACCGGGGTATGATTGTGGCATTGGATAAGGCGGATACCATAGTGGATTGGGTAAGAATTCAGGATTTGGAACATTGCCTGTGGGTAGAGTGAAACCTTTCGCTGCCACTGTTGATTGTTCATCACCACCTCGTACCGCCGGCAATGTGGGCAAAAAATTTCTCGCATTAAAATCAAGTTTACTCTTTTGCTCCCGCTCGGTGGCGAGAAATGATAATTCACTACTACCAGTTGTCTTTGGGCAACGCTCCTCCAAATTGTCCTTCTCACTAAACGTGCAATTTCTCTCCGAGTCCTCGGGTTTTATCCCCTTCTGCGATGTTTCACTCAAGAATATCGACTCCTGTAGGTTTGGAATACGATCTGCGAAGTAATTCTTTGATGGCTTGAATTTGGAGCGGTTTTCGTCGACCGATTTCAGTAGTTCAATACCAAAGTCCTGGGATTTTTGTTCTAGAACAAGATTTTTACTTTCCATATCGTACACTTCGAGGGTTTTTTGATTTTGACTATCCAAATGAGAATCTTGAACTTGCGATTGCTGGGGAAGATGATGGTGGTGGTGTTGTTGTTGTTGTTGTGGCTCATAATGTTGGGGAGAGTGGAAATACTTTTCTCCCTGTTGCTGATGACTCAGGGGACTTTGATGATGATGATGGTGATGATGATGGCGTTCTTTGGTCGTTAATTCCAGTGGACGATCTCGGGTATCCTTCCAGGATCTTTTTCTTCGTCTGGGTGTACTTGGGACCGGTTCAATTGGTGATGTTTCGGCTTTGGCTTGAACGAAGGATCGTAGCATTTCACTGAAGAAAAAACTGTTGGGCGTCAATGGAACATTGTAGAGATAAGGTGGTGTCGCCGCTAGAAGTCGATTCACTAAATCGCCGCCGGATAGCGACGCTGGAGTTTTTAGTGTCGACGGATCGCCTGTCGTCGTCGTCATTCTGGAACAAAATTGCATCAGAATCAAAAGTTTGCATTATTGCTTTGCATCTTTAAAGAATATTTGGATTCTTGATTATCATGGACGTTCGTTTTTGGAGCAGTTGAAATCATGTTTTAGATTTTGATACCATTCATCGACAATGGAAGAAAAAACTGTGGGAGAAAGTCTGTCATCAACTATGGAAGAAAATCATTTAACAACTATGGAAGAAAATCCTTTAACAACTGTTGAAGAAAATCAGTCATCATTTATAGAAGAAAACCATTTACCAAATATGGAAGAAGATCATTCAACTGTAGAAGAAAATCAGTCATCAACTATGGAAGAAAATCCTTTAACAACTGTAGAAGAAAATCAGTCATCATTTATAGAAAGATGTTTTCCTTCTGCATACAAAGTTGATGAATGCTTTTCTTCGTATGTTGGTCTAAAATTCTTCTATATCAACAGATTTTCGAGGGAGAAAATCAAAGTGCTTTTTAAATTGCAAAAAAGGGTGAAACGAAAGACGATGGGTTAAAAATTCTTCTTCGGAAAATGATAAAGCGACACTCTGGTGAAGACGCTTTACAAGACGAAGATAACTTAGACGGAATTAAGGACTCTATTGTTTTAGGAAATTAATTGAGAAGACTCCCTCTAAAGTACGTTGAAGTCTATATATCCGGATCTACAACATATTCTGTGCCAAATTTTTCCCCTTTCTGATAAAGACGCAGTTATTACATTAATCACAAAACATTCTAACAACATTGTAACAAACATTTTAACAACAATTTAACAAACATTGTAACAAACATTGTAACAAACATTTTAACAACATTCTAACAAACATTGAAAACAACGTCTTGTCTTTTCTTTTCAACTCCAATATTCCGATGAAAAACGCAACATTTTCGAAAGGTGCAACGGATTTTTGTCCATACCTCAACAGACTGATGAAAATAAACCCATATAAGAGATGATGAGGGAAAAAATAATTTTTCCATAATTAAAAGACTATTGATGCGGGGGAAAAATTGCAATTTCTGTTTAACCCCGAAATGTGAAACTGGATATGTTTCGATATAAATATTTCTGGTTACATTGCTGTAATCGTTTTACAAAGTAATCCTCTCCTCTCTCTCTCTCTCTCCCTCCGCAATGCCGCGCAGTGATTCAACATCAATAGGATTAATTTACATCTGAAAGGCAGGCGAATTGCAACCATTGGTATATATATATGTACATTTAGATTGCTCGTTGAAATCAATTTTTCATTAAAATTTCAGAAAAAAATTCATACATATCAAAATCTTTAATTAAACAAAAAGAAGATTCTTTTAATATTCAAAAAAGTATCCCCTTTTCTAGATTTTTCGGTTATTTGACTGTAAAAAAAGGGTTCTAAATTTAGAGCTGATTTTGGTACACTCCAAAAAAATTCTTAGTAAATTTGACTACTTTTTAACTGATCTGCTTAGTTCGCAGTAAGTCCCCAAAGATATTAAAAAACTTGTCTTAACCAAAAAGTAGTTAAAATAATTAAGAATGTAGTTGGTGCAACAAGATTTTGTAGTTATTTTAAAAATTTAACTACTTTTCTTTAGTTGCTTCAATTCTAAATTTTTAACTACATAATAAGTAGTAAAATCTACTATACAAACAGTATTAGATTGAATGAAAAAGTAATTAATTTAACTACTTGTCACTCTACTACCCAATACACTGTAAAAAAAAGTTCTAAATTAGGGCTGAGTTCGGTATTAAAATAGAACCAAATTCCGATTTAGTACCAAAATTGGTTCTAAATTAGTACCTTTCTTTTTACTGTGATAGTAGTTGAGTTTCTCAAACAAATATTTTTCAGTGATTAAAATTGAAGAAAATAACGATTTAGTACCAAAATTGGTTCTAACACTGTAAAAACAAGCATCTTAAAATACATTATAATCACTTTTAAAACATCTTATTTTTCCATCTTCTATCTTAGAAATTAATGCATTTTAAGATGCTTTGGATAACTTTTTAGAAACAACTTAAAAGTGACTACCAAAGTATCTTAAAATAAGATGCCTTCTTTTTACAGTGAAACCTTCCTTTTTACAGTTCTTTTTACAAAATTTAATCATTTTGATAAGAAGTAAAGATTTTTGTTTTCTTTTTCAAAAAAAGGGGGGTAAAAAATCTAAGCAATAGGAGAATTTTTCCTACGTGACGAATATGAAACGCCTGAATGGTTTTTAGAAGAGGACTTCTTGGAGGAGGCGAACAACTATGTATATACGTATATAGATATACAACAGCATTGAAAAGAGGGTTGTATATGTTGAATGTGGCAAATACTGTATCGGTGTCAACATACACAAGAAGAGGAATGGGCATTGTTTCGGTCCATTGTTTCCCAAACAAACGATGTCCACGTTGTTTCGTCAGATATTATGTTCAGCCAGACAGGCAGGACGCACCGGAAATGGACTGCTGTCAGTTTTACTCCTGGCGATAAATATGAGCATGTTCTACCCTTGTTAATAAGAGAGGGATGGAGAGAGAGAGAGAGAGAGACGTACAATATCGATCTTCTTCTCACTTTAAATAATCAGATTGTCATTTTATTAATATTCGACTCAAGTTAAAAAAATTTCAAATTTAATTCCACTTTTTAAATTGTTCGTTCTGCTGCGGGTAAATTCACCGAGTTACGTAATTAATTGTCTCTCCATCATTAATTATCACTGGGGAATTTTAACGAATTTGCTATAGTGTACATAATTTCACTCTAATGGAAATTAATTTCTTTCTTTCTTTTCGTATTTTTAAGCACTATACTTGATGCAAAAATAGGGTACCCTAAATACATCCCAAACAGCCTGGAGAGTTCTAGGTTCTAATTCCTCTTCAAAAAAAGAAGAATTCCTAAAAAAAAACTGTATTTTTAGGTCTGGTACCCTGAAAATCTATACAGCACGAAAAAAAACCTTTAAGTGGAACAGGTACAACATTTGCTAAAATAGCGAAAGTATTCACTGCAATAACTAAAAATTGCGCTAATATAGTCAAGTTTGTAGTTGTACCAGGTGAAGATTTTATTTTCTAAGGCGTAGATCTAGATCTAAAAATCTCTTTTTTTACTGATGAACCCAGAAACCAGAATTGCCGGCGGTATATTATTCTTTATGAATCAATGAAAAGCAAACTGATGACTATAGTGATGTTGATGTATATATATAGAGATAAACGACAGGTAGCACAGAGTGACGCGGTGCAGTTTCAGTTTCAACAGTGCGGTTTACGATTCATAAGACAACTCGGGGATTGAATTAAGCGAGCGCCAGCTGCCAGTCTGTCCGCCTATTCGCATGAAAATTTGCATAATCCTGTCATGCCGACGATTCTAATTGGCGGATTGTTTCAATTTCTGTCGCCGCACGGACATTTGCATTCTCTCGCGATAGTGAAGCAAATAAAATCCACCCACACCCACACCCCTCCCACCCCCTTCTTCCCCCTTTAGCCATAGATATATAATATTAATAAAAGCAATGAGAAAAGTTGCTACAGGGTTGCCACGCTTTTGCTCTTTTCAAATTATCCCTGCGATTTTTCCCGATTTATCCAGAGGTTGAAAAATGAAAATTTTTCCAGGTTTTTTTCAAACTGCATTTCTTTTATATAGACACTTATTCAAAAACATCAATTAACTACATTTTCAAAATAATCAAAATAAATATTTAATAATTATTACCTTTTTCAAATAAAAAATAAGGACTTTAAAAAAAAAAACAAATTTTTAACCCTCAAAGAATATTAAACTATTTTCAAAAATTTTTTTCAAAATGATTTGGTAAAATTCAATTATTTTCAATGTGTACTATTTGAAAAAAAATTTTAACAAAAGAAATCAAATATTTAAATAGTAATTTTTGTAATATTCGACCCAAGAATTCAATTATTTTCAAAAGTAATATAATTCTTTATGCAAAATTCCAATTATGTAAAAAAATTTACAGAAATTCTCGACAATTTTTAATTACTTTTATAAATAATAAAATTTTTCTCCTAAATTCAAACAGTTCTGAAAAATTTTCATATAATTCTTTTCATATAATTCTTTTCAGAATATCAAGTGAACTTTTTTAAAAAAAATTAATAATAAAAAATTGTTCGTTCAAAGTATAAAAAATTCAATCTTTCAAAGATTTTAGTTGAAAACCTTTTGAAAATTTAATTATTTCTAAAAATGTAAATAATAATTAAATTCTCTCAACAAATTTCTAAAAAAATATTTAAGAATAATTTCAGCTTCCGAGAAATTCGATGAAACGAATTTTATAAAAAAATATTAAAAATAATTGAAATTTTGCCAAGAATTTTATTAAAATTTTGCAAAAAAATTGAATTTTTAAAAAAATTGTATTATTTATAAAAGTAATTTAAAATTTGACTAAAATTTTTGTAAATTTTGCAACATAATTTGATTTTTGCGAAGAATTTATTACATTTTAAAATAACTGAATTTTTGAAACCTAATTTCATTAAAATTCGTTTTAAATATTGAATTCCTTTGTGAAATTTCATTAGAATTAGATTAGAATTTTTGGAAATAATTTAATTCTTGAAGAATAAATTTAAAAAATAAAATAATTGAATTTCGGTGAATAATTTTACTACTTTTAAAAATAATTGAATCTCTTCAGTGATATCCAATTTTACTGCATAAATTTAATTTATTTTAGTGTATTTAACTAAAATTCTTCTATAAATCCATTATTTTAAAAAATCAATTTTAAATATATATTAAAAAATTTAACTAATTTCAGAACAAATTTAATTATTAAATTTTTTTTAAAAATCTAGGTTTTTTGAAATTTCCAATGAAATTCATTTATACAATTGAAATTTTACAAAATTTCAACTAACATTCATTTAAAATTTTAATTTTACAAAATTTCAACTAAAATTCATTAAAAATTTTAATTTTACAAAATTTCAACTAAAATTCATTTAAAATTGAAATTTTACAAAATTTCCAATAAAATTAATTTAAAATTAAAATTTGATAAAATTCCAAATGAAAATCTTTCGCAAGTTCATTTATTTACCAAAATCGTAAGCGCAACTTTATCAATAAATTGTTTATTTACAACTAATTCCAAATTTCTTAAGGGACCAGTTTTTCCGGAGAAAATAAAATTTCAACTTTCTGATTGAAATTTATTATTATACGGTCTGTAAACTGTGGAATATTGCGCGCGCGTTGGTGAATATATATTTTTTCTCCTCCTTTTTTTTATTTACTTTTTTCCCTTTTTTTTGTAAAATGATAGGTGTGTCAACAGTGCTGGAAAAGCGAGCGTCTTTCACATTTACAGTTTTTGTCGGAAGTTACTGCGCTTTTTACTGGCCGGAGAAACGTTTTTATGACTCTGGAGTTCTTTCATAAAAACGACCTCTTTGCATGAAAAAAAAGGAACCTGAGAGTCTTTGGGTCGCGGAATATTCGTTGCAAGACAAACCTGGTATTGCAAAAATAAAAATTTCCCGTAAATAATAAATTATTTTACATTATTTTGAGAATTTGGAGAAAAGTTTAAATATACAATCAAAAATGATAAAAAGTCGGTACCTAAAACACCTCTTCGCACACTTTGGACTTTATTATAATGAATAATGTTTTAAGTAAAAGTTTTTGGTCATGCTTTTTAAAACGCAAAGTAAACATTTTATTTTCGTTAAGATAAGAAAGTTTTCTTGAAAGTATCAAATTGATACAAAAATGGATCAAAGTGGTGCCAAAAATCTGGATCGATTTTTTTCGATCCACATGTTTGGGATCAATTCGTTGCCATTTGATACTTTTAAATTAAGGCACGGTAAGAAACCTTTAACTGGAGCAACGATTACTTTAGCTAAAATAACGAATTTTAATGAAATCAAAAAGTTTCAATAACTAAAAATTTCGCTGATATAGTAAATTTTGTAGTTCGAAAGCACTTTACGAAACACGTTATTCTCCAAAAGATCACGATTCTAAATTTTTCAAAGATCCAAAATGGCGAAACCAAAATGGCGTACGAAAAAATCTAACTCGTCTGAATTAATCAAAACTTTTGCTACTCGTGCAGTTTTTCTGAATTGACAATCAAGAATTTCAAGGATCAAGGATCTCACTGTTTACATCAAGAATTATAAATCCGCAGCAAGTGACAACAGGGGCCTAAAAGTGTCACTTGCCTCAGAAGTGAAAATCACTCGTAAAAAAATTTTTTTCCATTGTAAAAACAAAAAAGAAAACAATAGTTGACTAACCTTGTTGCTTTTTTTGATGAATGTGACAGATATTCGCCAGGAATGATTAGATAAATTCTCAGTTAAAACTAAAACACGAAAAAGAAAACAAATAGAAACTAAATTTTCAGATATAGTTAGTATACGTAAGGGCGCGTGTAGCCCGTGCCGGCAAATGAGATAATAATCGGACAACTCCAGTCACTCTCGGTGGCTGCGGCGATGCCAGTGTGGCAGGGTTGTATTCCACCCTCTCGCGACTCGCAGGGTTTGCTCTCCTGTACGTGTATACATACATACATACAGTCCTAGAAAAGGGTGCAACAGAGAGGGCAATTCATTCCATTCGCATTGGTTCAAGAGAGAAATTCCCGAGCGATGACTAAGAGACAGAGTGAGGCTGCGGGGCGTAGAGAGGGGGGTGGGTGGGTGATAGGTTGGTGGTGGTTTTTGAGATGATCCGGCCAATCTGCGCATCATTTCCCCAACCCTCGTTTTCAACCGCCGCCTCTCATCCCTGTAACCATCCCCACCACGAAATAGCACCCCCGCGCGTATACCAGAAGCCCTGTTGAATGCCACATTTCGAGGCGAGGACAGAGAGGAAAAGAGACAGATTGTGCGAATGAGAGACAGAGAGAGAGAGAACAAGGGTTGTACTAAAAGAGTGAAGGGTAGGG
This sequence comes from Leptopilina myrica (nomen nudum), assembly GCA_032872475.1. Classification (NCBI taxonomy): domain Eukaryota; kingdom Metazoa; phylum Arthropoda; class Insecta; order Hymenoptera; family Figitidae; genus Leptopilina; species Leptopilina myrica (nomen nudum). The sequence goes on along the minus strand of CM065464.1, from coordinate 2,056,106 downwards.
GGGGCTATAGAGTATCGCGGAGCTCGAAAGAGGCTCAGCGGGGGTGCACAGGGAATAAAAAAAAGAGGAGGAAAAAAAGTTAAAAACAGATATATAGGGAAAAAAGTATCACAGTGTTTGTGCCGAGTATATATGTCTACCCCAAAAAATATACGAATAAAGATATTTTCCCTGTGAATGTAAGAACCTGTGATTATGTGAGTCGGATGCATTTTCGCCAAGAGGCTTATGCATATGGACTTCTTTTTTTTTTGTTCCATTTCGAGTTTCTTTACACTGAATTTTTATTTATTTCGCAGGGACGAGATTTGAAATGTAAACGGGACATGCGTAAGTGTAAATGTGGTTTACACGGCACGTGTTGGAGTTTCTGAGGGGGATGGCGGAACGGTTGTCAATATATCGCGACAGATTATTACAGACTAGCCTTCCCAAAAGAGATATATGTCGGTTGGTTGCAATTTTTTGACGATTTGCAAAATAAATTGTCTTTTAGACAATTGACGCCTAAAAATAGGCCATTGTGTTTAAATTCGATTGTATAAATTACAAAATACTTTTTTTGTTCTTGAGACGCCTAAAGATATAGGCGATTGTGTAAATTCGATTGTATAAATTACAAAATACTTTTTTTTGTTCTTGAGACCTCTTGCTGCGAAAAGGCCGGAGCTGATTGAAGACCCAGAATCAGATGTCAGTCCAAGCTAAAAACAAAAAAAGAGATTGTTAAAATAATTCATAAAAAGCATTACTTGAAAGTTTGGAGAAATTGTAAAAACAAATTATTGCTAGGAAAGATGTTGATAAATGCCAGATAATGGTACACTAAAATGGTTGTTAATCAGAATTAGGGACAAATCTGTTAATACTAAATGACAAGTTTTGCTCTATCGTGAACTTTGATACAGATTAGGGAGCAGTGGCAATCTGTGAGCGTTGAGCGAGTGTATTAGCGACACCCTTTCCACCCTTACTCACGAGTATTCTCATCCCCTTTGATCATACCCCTCTTTTCTCGTTAACAACTTCTCCTACACGAGAAGCTTTTAAATGACCACTTTCAACAGCCAAAATGATGTTAATTGGTCGACTAAAAGGGTATATCACCATGTACTAAAATTTAAAAAACTTTGATACCTATACCCTACAATAATTAAGCACTGATTTTAAAATACAGAACAAGTCATACTTTAATTTACTCTTCAAAGATTCAAATCTTCTATGCTTAGAATATCTAAAATTCCTCTTTTAATTACCTGAATAATTGAGAAAGAAAGTTAGAAACATCCCTTAAATCTAGATTCGGTATTTAATATTCTCTTCAAATTTCCTGGTCTCACTGCTGGGGAGATTTGTACGTATATATATATAGGAATTGTCATGAGAAGGTGGAGAGAAGATAGAAGAGAAGCAACGAGAGTGGCGAGTAAAAGCAAAAAGAAGGATCAAAATGTAAAGGAAGAGTTTGTGTTGAGAGCCGACAGATTGCCGCGGGGACAAATAAGAGTGTATATATCCACCACAGTAGGTATCCAGTCCAAAGCGGTGACGCGAATTTCGAGTAAATTGTTTTCAACCCCCCCATACCATTCTCCCTATTCTGCATCTCTTTCAAACACATTCGTCTCTCGAGATTTCCACTTGGAAATCTATGAAAAAGAGATTCCTTGTTATATAAATGTATTGTGCGATATTCCTATGTAGTCAAATATAGATAAAAATTTGTCAAAAATTTATATGTGGAATTTTTAGTCGAATTCTAAAATCTATATCTATATTCAAATACCTAGCAGTGGGTTTGTAATTTACACAATCGAATAAGGTCCCTATTGTTAGGCGTCGATATATTTGTGACCGATATCCCACAAGGTACCGAAGGCCTATTTTACGGTTTATTAAGATGATATTTATTATTTTCAATTCCCAACTAGTTTCAAACCATATATTGTTCCTCATCAGGGGATGAATATTTTACAAATACATTATCCAAAATCACGACAAAACACAAACGATACAGTCAAAGAAACAAAAATTACTATTGTCCCTATGCTTCATTCGGCTAAATTGTGTCACACAGAAAGAAAATAGAAGTGATCCGATTTCAAAGAAGTTGTAAGAACTCTGAAATACTTCCGGAGATCTTTCATTTAGAAAAAAGGGTTTGTAACTTATACAGTCGATTAATTTTATGCTAGTCAGCAACCAAGCATCACTGAGAATGGAAGATCCTAAACCAATTTTAAATTTCGTCTAAAAAAAGTAATTTGTAATTTACACAATCGAATGATAGTTAATGATGTAGCTACATAAGTACCCTATACAGTTTACCATTTACTGATGGTAACTAATGAGACAGGGGGGTTTTATCGGAATTTGACAATCAAGACGGTTCGTCCGCGACTTCGTGAGTATTTTTCTTTTAAAAGAAAGTCAGCTAATTTAAAAAAAATCCAGTAGACGAGTCGAATGCAAAAAGAGACACCTGACAAGACGAAGACGAGCAAGTTTGCAAGACTCTATACACAAGGAATTGGGAAGCATTTCACAAGAACCGTTTCTGATCTCAAGCTATATACGCTTTACTCGAAGCAGAGGAGTAATATTTCCCGGGATGTAAGCTCCGGAGAATTTCGCAGCACCCTACCAATTCCTTTCTACCACCAAAGCCTCCCGTTCTCTCCTTTAGAATTTCCACCTTCCCCGCGTCAACGAAGGGATGCAAATAACGGGTGATAACAACAGACAACCAGAGAGAGAGAGTGGGAGGATGGTGTACGTGTGTTCAAAATAGGATGGGAATCTCTGTAAGCCTTCACTCTCTTTTCCCCTTATTCACTGTCAAAGCATTCACCACCACCACCACTACCACCAAGATTCGAATAGGCTCGTGGGAGATGGTTGGTGGGATGACAACGCAATGGGTGGTTGGTTAACTGGGGGACTCATGGAGAATAGTGGGGGTAGGGGGGATTTGATGCCTAGTGGGGTAAAAGATCGACTAGTGGTGGTGGTGGTGGTTTAGTAGGTAGGAGGTGGGTTTTAGCAAAAGGGCTTGAGGAGGGGAGGTGGGTGAGAACGTCACTCGCTGTCGCATCGAGCGAGAGCGATGAGTGGCGCGCGCTCTCGCTCGTCTTTTGTTTGCGATGCGACTGCCAGCCACCAGTATGACTGTGGGGGTGGTAATCTGTAGGGTATGGGGTGGAGAGAATGCTTGCTGAAATTGGGAGGGAAGGTGGGTGGGTGGGGGGGAAGGAGGTGGATGGTTTGAAAAGGGTGCTCTACAACTTTTGCACGGTTGGGGAATAGAATGGTTGGTTAGAAATAAGAGGAAGTGATGGGGTGATAATCACAGGATCCACATTACGTTTAAAGCGATTTTCGCGCACTTTTAATGAATTCCGTGTATGCTAGGACACTATTTATAAGCAGTTGATGAATGTTTTCATTACACGATCGTTGAAAAGTACTTCACCTAATGGAAATAATTAGACGACGTTATGATAATTAGATGAAGTTAATTGTGACAGAGTTCTTTATTGAAAAAAAATATAGAACGTAGTAGAGAAAAGATCAAAGAAGGAGGAATCGAATTCTCAAAGGTTGTGTAGAAAAAGTATTTTGTAATTTACCCAATCGAACCACTGTGTTACCTAACGAAACACTGTAAAGTTTGAGAAAATTACCGTGTTCGTTACACGATGGGTGGAGGAGATGCAAGATTTGGATGTACATATTTGAAAAGCGCACGCGTTATACGCTTGTGCCAACGGGGCGTGAATACTATTCACACTTAATGATGTATGGCGACAGTTCTGAGTGCCGTCATAAGCTGGGTGTTAATAAGAAGAATGACATAAATATTCACCTTTAAATTTATTGTTCAAAATTCGAACGGTTCAGGCAATTAAGCTAGTAGGCCTAAAATCTAAACGTTAATAATTCCATTTAAAAATGGGTTCAAATATTAGAAAAGTCTCTAGGAACGAGAAGTTTTGAAAAAAAATTCTTGATATTCAAATACCGAACATGTGACAAAAGCCGCAGCAGATAACTTTTGGTCTCTAGCAGGACGAAGTAAGTTTGAGATGACGGAGCAGGGTCAAAGGATAACACGGGTCTCGACCGCAGTTGCCTTTGACACTAATACGTTTATACGATCGCTTGGCCTCTCTCTCGTTTCTCAAAACTTATAATACTCCAAAAACTAGATACAAATAGAAACGAAAATTTATCCCTGACGTGTACAAAACAATTTTTCTAACCATACTAATCTTTATATCTTAATTATTATAAGAGTAAAAATTTTATTTTCCCAAAAATTATTGTGTATTTTTACCCAAAAATGTAAGGGGGCATTGTTTTAGAACAATGAATTGCCTCGGTAAGTTTTCCGTTCTCAAAGAACTTTAATTAAATATCTCTCGCAAAGACGAAACCAACGAAGATAATACTAGTTTGATTGTCTTTACTGAGTTCCTGGCAGAATTCGAAATGAATAATAGTCACGCTCGATAATTACTGCATGCTTGGAAGCCTCCATCGACTTTTGCAATTTGATGAGCTTTTAATTCCTATTCCAATTACAGACTACTATATAAGACGAAGGTACAAAAGAATAATAAGATGTTCTCTTCTATTTAATGCTGTATTCTTGGGCATTTTTTAGAATAATTATTCCATTCTGTTTTGAGGGAAACTTCTGGTGGATTCTCAAACAGACACTAAAGAACATTCATTAATGATGAAATTAATTTTAAAATTATCAGAAGTTAAAAATGACGACTTGATTTTCGCAAATTTCAAGTAATGAGAATGATGATCATGACGATGATGACAATATAGACGTGATATCGTGTGATAGGAATAGCCTAGATCAATTACATTATGACGTGTCTGAAACGGATGCTCTCAGTATCAAACGCCCCGCATATACATATACTAGATACAACCCCTTTTCGTAAAGTGACTACAGAACAAAGGATTCACTCTCTTCTCTGCGGGAACGGTATAATTATTATGCTCTTTGACGAACTCTTTGTCCGTCAAGAAGAATCGATATTCGCGAAACTATTGTAATCACATACGTCACAATCATGACGACAACTCTTCGTGTTACTAGTATCAAAAATAAAAATTTAGGGGAAAAAACCTCCATTAGTAATATCATGAAATTAATATTCTTTTCGAAAAGCAAATTTAAAGCTATGAAAACTATGAGCCTAGAAGTATATTTTTATTCTATTTCCCTTTTTTTGCTTAAACAACCCCATATTTTTTCTACACATTAGAATCAAGAAGCTGAAAAACGCCTGTTACACTTCATTTCGGAAAATAAAATACGTGAAACGAATTTAACGATGTTAGTGCGGGAAAATGTGTGAAGTCGCATATAACGAGCGACGATTCCTACGCCAGAGGCGAGTTCTTCATTTTCTCGTTTAATGTTTGAATTAATTTTCCGCGTTTATACCGCTCAACACTATTGTACTTGTTCCTCTCTCTATTTTTATTTCAAAAAATTTTAAATAAATACAAATATGATGATTTCTAAAGTCCTATCTCGTCACAGTGTATTAGCAATAAAAAAAATTATACTTTGAGAAACAAAAAATCCCTCTTGCATGGAAATTGAAGAACTATAACTTCAAACTTTCAGCTATGAAACAAATTTTTACCTTGTCTTCGAAAAAAAAAGAATTTGAAAAATTCAACATGAAATGGAGCAAAAATACTGATAGTTATTATTCAGGGATTCGTGAATGAATTCTAATTGATCGATACGATCGAAAATATTGAAAATTTGGGGGGAAAAGTACAAATTAAAGTTGAGAAAGAAAAGATGTTTCTTGAAAATATCGCTAAAAAGGGATATCGTGATATTATAATGGAACGATATGATCCTGAATGAAATCTCAGTCCACAGGAATGACAATAGACTGTCGGATAATGAATCCCTCTGTCACCCTCTTCCACCCTGTTCTAAAACCCAGTCCGCGTCCTTATGGGCAAGCGTATTCTCCCGGAAAGCTTACTTCAGATTCCCCTCCCCATCAACAATTCTTCAAGTAAGATATTTTGAAAATTGACGGATCAAAATTAAAAGTACCCTCAATTCCAGCATTAATTGATTCAATCTTTTAGGAAAATTCGTGAAATTAGACATTTTTATTCAAATTGAATTTTTTAATTAAATTCAAATTAAATTAATTAAAAACTTAAAATTTAAATAAATTTGTCTATCTTTCGGGAAAATCTTTCAGGAGTGTGTGAGGCTCATTCCCTACTAGGTGATGTACATTTACTTCAACTCAAATGAATATTTGGTTGAAATAAAATTTCTCCATGGTACATTATGATTATAAAATCATTTCTTTTTCTTCTACTGATCATAAAGTATAATTTTTGGTTTTTGTTTTTATAAAAATTCCACTTACCTCTCCGAAGTCCTATTATTTCCTCCTCTCATTCTCTCCCAAATTTTTGCTTTTAGTAACAAACACAACGATGAACGCGATGGTGAATTTTTGAAAAATTAACTTCTCCTCGTCACTTCTTATCTAATATCTAGAAAATAAATAAAAAATCAAAATTTCGTAATGCAAATTAAAATATTTAAATTTTCAAAAAAAAATATTTCTAAAGCAGTGTGAAATAGTGAAAAAAATATCTCGAAAGCAGCTTCCATTGGTTAAACGTAGTACGAAAAGAATTCATACGACTCATCTAAAAAAAAGTCTAAAAAAAGGAAGTTAAAAAATCCATAAAAAAAAGTAATCCGGATTATAATCCGGATGAGGCTTAACATCGCGTGTGTGTGTGTTGGGCACCGCGAGTATAAAATGAAAATTGTAATAAAAGATACAAAAAATAAAATTCAAAGACTGAAAGAAAAGAAAACTAGTCATTTTTAAAAAACTACATCAACCACATGTATCAATTAGAATACATTTATTACAAAATATTTGAAATTGTCACAGTATATTCAGTAACAAAACAGTTTTAAAGAGAAAATTTGCTCGTTTACTTTTGAGTCTTTTCTTTTTTTTTTTCTTTTTTTGCTTTATGTTTCACTTTATAAGTAATAATAGGCAGTAATGATCGTAAGTTACAAACTATAGTTGTACCAACAAAACTAAACTTTAAATTCACCTTCATCTCTTTCATCGATATAATATAAAAATTATTCTTAGTAACAAAATTACAAAAGAAAAAATATACTCTGTCACTGGAAATTTTTCTATACATTAGACTATATATTCTAACGAAATATGTTAACTAAATATTATAGAATATTATAGAATTATTAGAAAAATTAAGAACTTGAAGCATATAGAAATTGTAAAAAAAATGAATTAGATACCTAATTGAAACACTTAGAACTAAATAAATCACATTATTATACTTTATAGTTGGAGAAGAATGCTTAGGCATTTTCACTGGCCAGTCTTTTCTTACTCTGTAAAAAAAGTCAATTGTTGAGTTTCTCTTTAGTTTACTAATAAAAAAAAGGTAAACGATTGGCAAATTTAATATAGAAAATATTAAGCAAAAATTAATTAATTAATAGTAATGCATGGCAAAAATTTAGTCGATTTAGATCGAAAATTTTAATTTCTCTCTGGAATATTTAAAGTTGTTTGCAAGTAAGTTTCTTTAAGAAATTGAGATTTTTAAAGATATTTTAATATTGATAAAAATAAGAGCAATAAAAATGTATTCTTTAAAATATTTGAACGATAATTTGTCGGACGAAAGTCAATGACGCATGAAAATTTAAACTATAGTTTCACATGAAAAAAAGAAAGAAGTGAAAGAAAAAGTGTAATATTTACATTTTGTTTCACAGGCTTGGCTTCGGAATTGGAAGCATGATTTTTAGATCTCTCTTGTTCCAATTGTGCGTGTAGTGATGATACTTCAGAAGTTAATTCGTCCCTTATTTCCTGAAGTTTGGCTACCTCTGCTAATACTGCAGCTTTATCTTTCACTGCAAAAAGAAATAAAATTTATTTTACAATTCAAAGACAAAAAAGATTCAAAATACATTTTTCGATTTATTGGTATTCGTAATTTCTAATAAATTAATTTTATTATTATGATTTACTTATTATTATTATTATCATTATTAGGAATTACTTATTAATATTATTATTATTATTATTATTATTATTATTATTATTATTATTGACTAAATATTTCGATTTTATATCACTCACTTTCTCCTTGCGCCAATATTTGATACAATTTTTTATTTCTATTTTTCACTTGGCTAAGTTCTTCCTTCAATTTGAATACATCATCTTTTAGGTCCTTAATAATGTCATCTCTTTTTTCTAATTCAACTCTTAATTGAGCAGACGTAATTTCATTGTTGTCTATTTGATTTAATCGCGCCTTTAACAAATCTTTCTCTTTTCCCTTCATTATTTCTTGGCTCGCTTCTTTTTGAACTCTCTCGAAATACTCGGGGTCTGCTTCTAAGGGTTTTTCTACAAAAGAAAAAGTTATAAATTACTTTCAAATAAAAATAAAACATTAACACGGTTTCTACTATTTTCGATTAATAAAATTCTTCGTTATAATATAAATAAATCTACAAAAAGCTTAAATAATTGAATTTCTGCAAAGAATTTTACGAGTTTTACTATATTTAAGAATGTAATTGAATCCATTAAAAAATTGAATTTTTTTGAATTGAATTATTTATGAAAATAATTCAATTCTTACGAAGAATTTTATTAAAATTTTTCACAATAATACGCAGTAATAATTCATATTATTAATTAGTTCATAAGTAAGAAAAATTTAATTTGTTCAAGAAATAAATAAATATCACTTATTTAAACATTTAGAAATTTTTAATTATAAAAATTTTTAAAAAAGTTCAATAATTATAATAATTAAAAAATAAAATATAATTTTTAGAAGCAAAAAAGTGATTTAAAACTTTGAGAGTTTATATTTAAAAATAAAATTATAATTACAGTCACTAACTTCACTTGATTATTTTCGAAAAATTTAATTTAATTTAATCTTTTAAAACCACTTTTCAACAAGATTTAAAAAATAGTCAATTTTTTAAAGAATTAAAAAGGATTTTTAAAAAATCTTTCTTTACTTTTTAAATAAAATTTAATATACTGAGTTTTTGAAAAGAAAATTGAATTTTAATAAATTTTGATAAAATTTTACGAATTAGTTTTAATTATTTTCAATAATTGCAATGCAGTCTTTTGAAACGTATTTTTAAAAATTACAAATTAAAATTCTTCGCAAGTTCAATTCTTTTTTTAGTATTTTCAAAGAAAATTATTCAAAACAATAGGTAATATTTTAAAAAAGTAATAAATTAATAATTTTTTTTAGAAATATAAATTAATAAATTTTTTCAATAAATATTTAAATATTATTAAACTTTTATAAGAATTAAAGTTTTCAATGATTTCAAATTAAAGAAACCTTTTTGAAAATAAATTATTTTGTAAAACTTTCTACTTTAACACTTCTAATAGTTAAAAGAGAAGAAAAAATTTAATTTTCCTCAATTTTGCACTAAATTTCTTTTTTGAATCATTTTTTAGCAGAAATTTTTTAACGAGAGAATTAAATGCCATAAATAAAAAAAAATTAATTTGTTTAAAAATCGTTCGAAGAAAATAATCTTTTAGTATTTAATTATCTATCTAATAGTAGCAAAAATCGTAGAAAAAAGTAGAAAATATAATGTAAATAGACGAGTAAGAAGTCAGTAAAGAAAATAAAAATAATAAATAACAAAATTACCTTTTCCATTTGAATTTATGGATTTTTCATTAATACTTTGTGTAGGATTATTGCCCAAATTATTGAATTCCTCCAGGGACATTGTTGATTTTTTGGACTTTTTACTGTTTCCCTTTTTAGTTTGTTCCTGTTCTTTATCCGTTTTCGAACCATTCTCCATTTGCGATTCGTAAGCTATTTTCGACAGCATTATTGCTTGATGAAGATCCTGTTCGTAGGATTCTTCCACAGCCTTTAAAAATTAAATTTAAATTTAAAAATAACATTAAAATTTAAAAATAAAATTAAAATTAGAAAAAAATTAATTTATAGAGATTAAAATACAATTATTCAAAGCAACACATACCATTGAATCTTTCTGTTTCCACTGTTCCCATTGCTGATCATTAGCAACATTCTTTTTTTTCTTATTCTAAAAAATAAAACACTTTTCATTTAAATTGGAAAAAAAAATTAATTACAAAATTCAACAATTTTAATCCTTCGGTCTATTGTTTTTTCGCTTTAAAATTCATGTCAAAGAGAACTTTATGTCAAAAAGAAATCATTTCCTGAATTAATAATAATGAGAATATTTATAAATTCCCGCCGTTTAAAACAAAGGAAAAAAAGTATTACCGACAGCCACAAGAAAAAGAAATTGACACTTGATAAAAATACATTGACCTTACCTTGCTTTGTTTTTTCTTATCATCCTGCTTCTTGGGTTGTTGTTTCGTCTTGTCACTACTCTTATTTTTCTGATTTGCCTTCACTGAATTGGCTGGTTTTGCCGTTTTCTTCGGCTTAAAATCATCGTCCTCAATGGCAAGAACGGCAAATCTCGAAGGTACGGCTGTCGCCATTATTATCCTTAATAATTATTAATTTTGTGTAAATATTTTATTTAAAAACCGACAAAAAAAAATAATAACAGGCGACGAGCTAAATACGATGAGAAGAGAGATCTGTCTCTCGCAGAATCCGAACTTCCGGTGTATTTTGTCGTTCTTAAATACTTATCAATCTTTATTAATAATAACGAATATTCTCAAATTATTAATCTACTCTCGGTTTATCACACAAAAATAACAATTAAATGCTTAGATTTTTAATGATTCGTGTTAAACTAAGGGAAAATTGATTTTGACAAAAAAATAAAGAGCGTCGTCTATAGCAACTACGTAAACCGGAAACGAAGTTATGCCGACAGCGATTGCAGCGCCAATTTTCATTACTACCAACTACAACTTTAAGGGGAAGTAAATAATTCTTTCTCTAATTTGTTTAATTAATTTTTTCTTTTCTTCTCTTTTCTCCAAGTAAGGGAAATTGAAAAAAATATTATTTTGAATGTTTCGTTATCAACCGTGCGGAACGTTTTGAGGTTAGGTTACCGCGCTTTTTGAATCGCTTTTTTCCAATGTTTGAAAATCGGGGGAAAAATTCGGAATACAAGCATGTTTTTTCTTACATGCTATTTTTTATTCCTTTTTCAAGGATTTTTCAAGCGTTTTTCTTATTGTTTGTTAAAAAAGCGCTAAATAGTTATAAAATTGTGGATTGATGTTTAAAATTCGCGGGCCTAACTAGGGTTGGTAGTACTGTGATAAAAATGTGTGAGCAGAGACATCTACGTGGATTTACACAGCCATCATACATAGGCCCCGTTGCACGTCGGGAAATTAAACATGTACGTACGTCATATATTCACAAATAAAGTATTAAGTCCCCCAATGGATTCTTAGGGCTCGGTTTTAATTTCACACGAATAGATGCGCGAATGGATTTTTTATTGGTGGTGTGTTTTTTTGCTCTCAATACGAAATTGTCGTGGACCGGTGGCCGGGTAAGAGACGAAGCGCGGTGGAAGGACGTTCTCCTGGGACGCTCGCCAATTTCGACACGGGAACAGCGTCGCACTTGAGAGCCGGAATTCATTGGATAGTGCATTCCTTATTTGTGTGTTTAGAGAACGGGGAATTTTCAAAAGTTTTTATTAAAAATTCCATTGGATAAAAATGCACTTTGCGTGCATGAATTTTGTTCAACTATTGAAAGACAGTGAGGAAAAAAAAACGCTTATCCGAACAAGCAAAGACACGTTCTGGCAACCTGGTTTCCCGCGAATCTTTGCCCTCCCCCTCCAATGACCACGTCGTCGCCGTCGTCGTCGTCTTCTTCTTGTTCTTCTTCTATTCCTCGAGTCATTAAAAATCGTTTACAATAAAGTGTATTTTTTTCTCTCTAAAAAGAAATCGAGTTTTTTTTTTATTTTGGAAAAAAAACACGAAGGTGGCGATGACAGTGTCATGCGCTCGCTTTGAAATGATTTCTCCTTTCGCAATGTTATGAAGAACCTTGTGCTGCTCCTCTTATGTGTTTCACAAGGCAGTTTTTCCTTTTGTAGAAAAATGTCTATTTTCCCGTAAATCGAGTTTTCAAATTGTCAACATAGAAAATTCATTCCCAGAACATAAACATAGATTAAAAAAAAAATCTGGTGCTAATAGTGTGTTAATAATGTAGCTAAAAAAGTCACCTGATATCGATTCTGCAAAAAAAAAAAATTTCATCTCCGAAAAAGTGTAAAGATAGGTTAGGTGTATTGTGATTTTCGTGTTTAATAAATGCAGATTAGAAGAAAAAACTAGTCAACATGTGCGAGCAAACGGAAATCAATTACATGAACGACGACGTCGTCTGGGTTAAACTCGGAGGATGTTGGTGGCCAGGTCAAGTTGTTGGCTATGAAAATTTACCCGAAGATGTTCAAATTGAATACACAAAAAAGTCTCTCATTGCTGCTGTTAAATTTTTCCACGAAGATTGCTTGTAAGTTATTTCAATTGTTTTTTCTTATTCATATATTGTTCTAAAGAAGGAGAAATTTTTTTTGTTTTTTTATACAAATAGAATGAATTTCCACTTATTTCTTTTCTTTTTCAGTGAATACGTCAAGAATTATCAGCAAATTTATAAATACAATTGTACGCAAAAGGATGAATTTATTCGGAAAGGCCTAGGTATGTATTTAGATGAAAATTTTAATTCTTGTAAATATTTCAATAATGTGGAAATTAAATAAAAGAAATTTTACTTTTGCATCAAATTTTTCTATATAATTTGCAATTATAAATTTTTTTACTAATAAAAAATTAAAGGAAAAAAATGTTTCTTTAAATGGCAAAAAATACATTTTGAGGTTAGGAATCAAAAAAATGTAAATTTCACAATTAAATTCAAAATTCGATGAATCTGGAAATCTCTTATTTGTTAAATTTTGTTAATTTTCTTTATTTACTAATTTATTTTACTAAAAACTATTTTGAAATAATTTTCCGTTTTCAATTTTGAAATTAATTAATTTATTTAGAAAATAATATTGAATTCTCGAGAAGAATCTCAATATTTAGTAAAATAATTCAAATCTTGATAAGAATTTTATTGAAATTAAAAAAAAATTTGTATTGAAAAGAATTTCTTTGAATTTTTCTAGAAATAATTTTAATTGGAAATTTAGAAAGTAATTGAATTTTTTTAAAAATAATTTTAAGTGTAAATTTACAACGTAATTGAAGTTTATAAAAAATTTCTCTCAAGTATTTTAAATAATTCAGGTTTGTCAAAAAATTTTAATTAATAATTTTATTAAAATTAAATTCCTTCGAACCATTTCATTAAATAATTAAATTCTTTTGAAGAATTTTTTAAATCTTTTTTCAAAATAATCGTTTTTTGTTTGCTTTTTGGTTTTTTTTTAATAATTGAATTTTTGCAGTAAATTTTTCTATTTATGAATATAATTAAATTGTTTCGGAGGATTTACTAAATTTTTAGAAAATGTTTGAATTTTCTCGAAAAACATTTAAAATTTAATTCTTTTATGAATTTTTATTTTATTTATTAAAATTTTGTTTTAAAATATTTGAATTCTTACGCAGAATGTTATTATTTGTAAAATAATTTGATTTCTGCGAAGAATCTAAATACAAAATGTAATTTGATCAAATTTTCCATAATTTACTGTATTTTTATTTAAAAAATTCAGGCTTTACAATTCTTTTAAAAATTTACCATGTTTCCTTTCTTGAAAAAATTTTCGTTTCTTTATTTTATCGTTAGAATAATTATTATTTCTGTCTTTTGTAATTTTATCTAAAAAGAAAAGTCAAAATTAAACTTTTGTTCCGAAATAATTAGAATTTTTTGAAAAATTTCCTATAATTAAAAATAAAAAGAGCAAAATTATTTTTCATTTCCAAAAATAAAAGAATTTGTAATTAAGATAAAATAGTTTTATTTAGTTTTTGTTTTGCGCCTCTTATGAACAATTTGGAGTAATATTAATTTTCAATTTTGCAGACAAATATCGAAGTAAATTAAAGGATGGCTCAAATTACATGAGCAAATTTCCGGAGGATATTGAAACAGCGGAGAGAATAACGGGCGGCGATCCCGAAATAATATTCAGCGATAAATTTACACCAGCTGAAAAGCCCGATATATCGTCTCTATTTGGCGAAAAGAAAGTGCCGAAGAAAAAACGTGACGAGCCGCAAAGAAGAAGTGAAGGTGGTGCAACAATATCAAGAAAAGTTACACATCCAAGATTTTTACGACAAAGTGATCATGAAATAAGAATTCGTGAACAAATGGTTAATTCACCAAATGCCACAAGTTCAACGTACTTTCCATGCTATCATTGCAATTTCAGTAGTACACGCGTTAACGTATTAATTGAACATTTAAGAAGTCAACAACACGATGACAATGTCAATAATTCATCAACTAAGAAGAAAACGCCCTCGAAACTTATTTCGAAAGCGAAGAATAAGCATTACGACAGTAATGACACTCCAAAGAGGAAATATGTGAAGAAGGACAAATCGAGTGCTGGTAAAAGTAAATCAGAAACAGCTTCTGAACAAAAGAAACGAAAATTGAGTAAATCGCCAGAGAAAAGTGTTAAGAAGAAGAAATTGAATGACCAGGAGGAGAAAAAGCGGATACAGGACGAATTATTGGAGGACTGGGTTGACGATTCAGATGTTGATATGAAAGCCGATTTAAATCAGGACGAATGCTTCGATTTTAATTCAACTTCCGATACAACGTGTCCGGACGTGTTTTCCGTCACGTGTTCACCAACGAAAACATCACCAATCAAAAATGATTCGATAGTCGTCGAACGTGAATCAAGCAAAGAAGAAACCATCGAAACTAAAGACAATGAAGACAAGGAGAAAGCAGAGAAATCCGAAGACGATGCACTCGATTTACTTCAACAATCCGAGAAATTACTTCTTGAGACAAAAAAATTCCTTGACGATTCCAGTGCATCATCCAAGAGTCCAAAAAGACTGATTGACAAATTCAAGTCAAAGGAAAAATTCCCAGACACAAAAAATGAGAAGAAAACACCCGACGACAATGCCGATGATAAAAAATCACGTTTCGCTTGCTTCGAATTTGACGAAGACGACGTTCCCGAGACAACAACCGTTCAAAAGCCATCGAGGTTTTTTCTCAAGAAAGACATGATTAAAGAATACGAGAAAAGCGAAGCGATAAAAAACGAAAAGGAACGACATTCGGGAAAATTTTTTCACCGCGAATCAACAAGAACCAATGAAGCCGAACCCGAACCCGAAGTCGAGAAGAATAAATTTTTCAAAAGCAAACAAAAACCAGTGGAGAAAATCATTGAATCATCAAATCAAACTAACAATGCCATTGATACGTTTCGCGAGACGAGCGAGGAAACTTTTTTAAAATCCGACGAGCAGCTCGAGATTGTCGAAATATTCGAGGTCGAACGTGAAGAAGACGCAAAGGATATACAGGAGGAGAAAATTTCCGAAAAATTGGAAAAATTTCCCGAGGAGAAAATAATTGCCGAAGAGACAACGACGACGTTAATGAATTCAAGTCAGAAAGAAAGTGAATTGAAACCGGAAACTTTAATAACTCAGGAGGAGATAAATTTTCCATTGGACAAGAAAATCGACGAGCCAGGGGAGGAAGTGATTGACGCATCGCCCGAGGCAAAGACTGAAGAAATTCCCGAGTCAATGTCAATGAAAAAACGTCGCGGCAGAAATAAAAAATTCCCATCGACCGAAACACCGCGTCGTTCGAGTGTCGAGCAAAAAAGTCAACCGGAGGACAGTCAATCCGAAAGTAACGAACCTCTGGAACAAAAACCAAAAGGTAAACGTGGCAGGAAACCAAAAGTGCAAAATTTATCCCAGAGCGAGGAGCTAAAGTCCCAAGTACCAGAAATTCACAGTCCTGTTCACGTGCAAGAGGAGAAATTCGACGAGATCGAAATTACGAACGATTCGAAGCCAAAACGAGGAAGAAAGTCAAAAAATCACCGACCTTCCTTTCAGGAGAAACTGATGAACGAATCGCTGTCGAATCTCACCGAAGACAGTCAATCGGAATGCGAGGACAGGAGTATTCTCGAAACAACCATCGAGGCGGAGAAACCGAAATCAAAACGTGGACGAAAATCAAAAAAATCCCTCTCCACCCAGGAGAAGATTACCGATTTATTCGGACCCGAAGAAATCACCGCTCCTGAAGTTGAAAAAGAATTGCCCGAAAATCGAGAAATTCAAGAAGCTCCTTTACCAATTGCTTCCGAATCAACGAGTGAAACAATCATTCAAGTTTCATTCCCGATGCAAAAAGAATTAGAACCAGAACCGGAGGCAATTTCCCAGGAAAAGACAAACGATGTCGAAAATCGAGTTCGGGAAACACCGAGCGAAATTTCTCACATGGACCTCGAGACAACCGAACTGAACAAAAAGGAAAAGATTTTCGAAAATTTAGAAGCGAACAAGGAGAGTGAAACCGAATGTTCGGCGGAAAAAATCGAAAAACTTCAGTCGAAAACAGATAAAAACGAAATTGCTGAAACTATCACCGAACTTATCGAACCAGAAGAGTCTGAGACAATTGATCAACTCCCAGAGGAGAAGAAAGTAGAAAAGAAGACCAAGGGAAGAAGAACATCCGAACAAACCAAAGAATCAACACCCGAATTAATCGTCGAGACGAAACGGGAAAAAAGGCAACCGAAGAGTAAATCAGAACTTGAAGAAGAGGACATTTTACCCGAGAAAAAAACAGTTCGTGGTAGAAAATCAACTCCGGACACAAAAATTTCCGAAACGCCCGAACCAAAAAAAATCGAAAAACGCGGTCGTCCCCGAAAGTCAACGATTGAAATTGCGCCAATAGAAACTGATAAAGAAGAAAGGGAAAAATTACCTTTAGAAGAATCTCAAGTAACTGAAGAAGAAGCTAAGGAGGAAGAAATTCCCTCCGAGAAGAAAAAGGGGGAGAAAAAATCCAAGGGGAAAAAATCGATTCTCGACTCAGAATCAACTGAGAAACGAACATGCGAATTCCCCCCTGAAATTCCGGTTTCAATTCCCCTCGAAGATTTACAACAACCGAACGAGAAGAAGGCTGAGAAAAAAAGAGGACGAAAATCAACAATTGAACTCGAACAAGAAGCAATGGGACAATTAACCGAAACTCCCCCCCTCGAACCACTCGAGATGATGGACTCGAAAAAACCCGAAAAACGAGGAAAACGAAGAAAATCAACAATTGAAAAAATCGAAATCCCGAAAGAAGCAGAGGAAACACCAATTGACCAAGAAATTGAGTCAAAGCCCCGAAAACCCGGTCGTCCAAGGAAAAAATCAATCGAAGTCAAGGTGAAGTCGGACAACGAGATGGAAATCGAGGAAACGGAACTCGAACCCAAGGAAAGTGATAATCTCAAAAGAAACGGCCGCCGAAAGAAGTCGTCGTCAATTTCGGAAATTCCCCACGAATCGGCAGAGGTCGAAAAAATCGACAACACCGAAGGAAAGTCAGAGGAATTAGAGGCAATTTTAACCGAACCAAGTGAAATTTTACCCGAGAAGGAAATAAAGAAACGGGGTCGTAGAAAAAAGTCCGAAACCGATGGCGAGCTGGTGAAAATTGTTCCAACACCAAAAGGAAAGCCGGGAAGGAGGAAACAAATCGTCGAACCATTAGTTGACGATTTTACCATCACTGGAGGGGAAATAGAAACGACTGATAGTTCCGAGAAAGAAACGAACGAAACGAAAGAAATTCCCGAAGTCAAAGAATCCGAAATTCCTCAAGTTGAAGCAATTGACAAAATCGAAGAAATTGGCAAAGTCGAAGAAATTAGCAAAGTTGAAGAAAATCCGCCGAATGTCGAAATTGTAAATCAAATTGCAGACACGGAAATTGTGGAAACGAGCGAAATTGTCGATTCGAGGGAGAGTGAAAAAATTCCAAGCGATTTTGTTGAGGAGGCGCCGATTCACGAGGCAGAAGTCGAAACGACGGTGATTGATCAGCAGAATTTGTCGACAGGAGAATTCGTCGAGACCGAAGTTGTTGAAACTACGGAAGTAGTCGAGACGACGGAAATCGAAACAACGGATGTGGTCGCAAATGAAGAGATTGCGACGAGTGAAGTAATTTCAACGCCTGAAGTGGTCGAAACAATTTCGACAGAAATTGTCGAAACACCCAAAGAGGAAAAAGTAGAAACAAAAATCGAGAATGTCGAAACAAAAATTGTGAATAACGTCGAAACGTCGCGAATTTATTCCGAAATGCTACCACCGAAGAAGTCGCAGATAAAGAAATTCGAATTGGAATCGACTTTAGAGACGGAGATCGAGAAGAGAGAGGAGAGTGTGAAAAAATTGGACGATATCGGAAATATGGAACTGGAAATTCGCCTACAGGGCCATGTGAATGACTCGAAACCGCTGGAGGACGTTCTGACGGACGAGACGAAGGATGTCAACGTTTTCGACGCCCTCACCGATAATGTATCAGCAGCAGTCGTCGTCGAGACAATGCCCCAGGAAATGAATCAACTCTCAGGCATTTCGACCATGGATCGAAAAAGCGTCGATGACGAGACCCTCGAAAAGGAGGAGCAATACTCCATGATTGAGCGAACATTGGAACAAATGGATTCCGTTTCTCCAAAAACCGTACGCGAGGAAGTCCCCGTCAACAAATCCCCGATGCAAACTCGCTACCAGGGTAAATTTACCCCCGAAACCGGCTCCAGAAGTAAAAAGGAAAAGGACATATTCACCTTGGATAAAAATACCACTTTTCAAGACGTTTTCATAAAGACCCTTCAGATCGAGAACGAGGACGAAGAGACAGAAGTTCATTTCAAAAAGAAGATCAAAAAGAACAAGAAAAAACCGACCGAAACCGAGAAGACGAGAATTTCAAACTTGAGCGAATCAATGGGAAATTTCTCCGGTGTTGAAGTCGTCGTCGGCGAAACATTGCCCGAGGAAAAGAACGACTCAACCCAGGAGATAAAAAGTCAACCAGAGGAAATTACCCCCGACACAGCAATACCAGTCAAAAAACGCGAAAAACCACGAATTATCGAGAACGTCGCCCTCAAGGAACCAATGATCCTAAAGTCGAAATTACTCGAAAAATTACCATCCAAACTCCTCAAGCACAAACTCGACTCCGAGAAACTAGGCACCCCACGAGCAAAAATAATGAAACTAGAAGCCTCGCCGGGGAAGCTGCGAAAAACCTGTTTGAAAACCGAAGAACTCCTCACGCCCGTCATTCCCACTCAAACCGTCACTTCCCTCTCGATAACCGAGAAATGCATCCAACAGAGTTCGCAAAGTCTCGAAGACATGGACCTGGACATCAGTAACATGCCCATAGTTCTCAGCGAAGACGTCCTAACGCCCGAGAGTATCGAGAACATGCCCGTAGTTATATCCGGAATGATATCATCCGAAGAACCCACGACCGCACAAGTCAGTGTTCTACCACCGCCCGAAGCTTCGTGCTCCGATAACGATGTCACGATTCTCAAGAAAAAAATCGGAACCCCAACAATTTTGAAGACGAAAGTCAAGGGAAAACCCACCATCACGAATATTACGACAATTGTTCCGCCTCTATCAATGGGAGTCAAGAATGTCAAATTCCAAAATGCGCAGACTGGAAAAACTACTCACTATCAGAAGGACCCGCAGGAAAAATACTTTATAGTTCACAGTGGACAGCAACGTGGCTATAAGGTCCAGACGAAGGCCGGTACGTCCCAAAAACTAGTTCTACCAACGAGTAAAAGTCCGGAGAGCGTTCAGTACATTCAACAAGATCGAAAGTTGATGATAATCCCCTCCTCGACCGTAGGCCAGAAGATTCTCCCTCTGAACGTTTCGAAAGGTGGCAAAGTCCAGCGAATTATAACCACTGGTACTGGAGAGTTAGCACTTCCGTCGAATTACCAAAAGACTGTCATCACCCAACGGACTAACAGCGACGGTAACTCCCCAACTACCTCGAAAGTAGTTCCAAAAATAATAAACCCCAGGGGAATAATTTCGCCAAAAGGTACCGTGACTCCTATCGGAGCTCTTCAAAAGTCGATCAACGTTCGTCCGGTACTGAAAAATAGTTCCGGAATTGGGAAAAATATCCTCTCCCTCCCGCAGACGATCGTCAGTCCAAAGGGGACGGTTCTCACTCCCATCACTGGTCAACAGGTGAAAGCCCTAGCCGCGAAGACGCCACAAAAAGGCTGCAAGTTCTATCAAAAAGTCCCCATGTCACTAATTCAGAAGCAAAACAAGGACGACTCTTTGAAATTGTCCCCGGGCCAGCAGATTATCTATCAGAAGAAGGGCACCAAGGCTGTCACGCAACAGAATCCACCGGCTTTAGTTCCGACCGTCGAGTCAATGATTCCCACTCGGGGCAAGTTCATATCCTCCAGTTCGCTCCAGAAGGGGAAGATTCTCAAGAAGGAGAGCGAAATTGCGGAGAAGGGAAAAGTGCTGCAAAAGACGCCCAAGGCGAAGGGACGAAAGAATATTCTCACCGCCGCGTTGAGTTCGATCGCTATCGGTGGACTTCCGCCCCTAGAGCCTATTCATCCGGAGAAGAAGCAGAAAATCGGGGAGGGTATCGAAAAAACCGAAAAGGAGCCGGAGAGTAAAGGACCGAACCAGCAGAAGCAATTCCAGAGTTTGCAGAGTCTACAGAGTCTACAAAGTCAACAGGGTCAACAGAGTGAAGAGAGTCAACAAAGTCAAGCGAGTTTGCAGAACTTGCAGAATTTACAGAACCTACAGACCCTGCAGAGTCTACAAACGCAACAAAGTGAGCAGAGTCAACAGACCCAGCCGCAGATAATCGCGCTGCCCTTCGAGAACAGCGACGGCACACTGCTGATGCTGATGACGACCGACGACAACAACGCGCTGATGTCCCTGGAAGGCACGCTGGACAACATTGTCCTGCAGTACGACAATGGCACAGTGTCGAGTCTCCAGACAACGGCCGAGACGAATCAAAACTACCAGACCTCGGAAATTGTTCAGACCACGAGTCAGGATATTCTCGCCGCAGCCCTGGCGAATTCGGACTTCCAGCCGGAAATGACCACGAGCAATATTGGCAACGTTGTCAGCGTTGGAAATATTGGCAATATCGCGAACGTTGCTAACGTTAGTCACGTCGGCAACGTCAGCAACATCGACAACGTCGCTCTCACGCAAACGAGTCTCATTAACCAAACGATCCTCCAGTCGACGATCATCCCACCGACCGAGCCAATAACCTCTGCCTCGGTCCTCGAAACATCGCTCACTCTCAATCAACCGATAATGACACCGCTCGAGGTGCCGAGCAACATTTCCCTCGCCAGCGAAGTTCAGATACAAATCCCCGGGAATTCGATGCCGGACATTGGGGAAATGATGGACACGAGTGAGATGGAATACCCGAATACTCATTCGGCTGCTGCTGAGGAGGAGGAGGAGAAGGTCAACCAGGAGACGACTGTACAGATAACGCCATCAATGCCGATAATCGACGACTATGCGGAGGACGTCGTTCAGCCGGCGGAGAATTTCGCCGATGTTTCTGTTTCAGATTTACTCGTGTCGAAGACTGTGACTAGTGTCGAGAATCAACCGCCAGTGGATGTTGCCTCGGAAATCAGGCAAACTGTCGAGGAGGAGACGGTGCTCGTCCCCCAGGAGCAAGTCGTCGAGGAATCGATCGAGGAGCATCAGTTCGCCGCCACTGAGGAGGTATCGAGCGAAGTGGAGATCAACTCGCAGATCGACTTTCAAATAGCGAGTCAGACCTGTCAGGAGGAAGTTGTCACGCACGAGGAGGTTTGCGAAGAATTTCCCCCTCAACCGCAAGTTGAGACTTCTTCGCAGGAAGTCGAAACAGTCCCGGAGATTGAAACCTCCCAGGAGATCATCGAGACTTCGCAAGAGTTTTCGCAGACATCAGAAATTTCCCAGGAGGAAGTTTCGGTAACTTCGCAAGAAGTTCTAGAGTCCTCGCAAGAGATTCTGGAGACTTCACAAGAGATTCTAGAGTCCTCGCAGGAAATTTTAGAATCCTCGCAGGAAATTTCGGAAACATCGCAAATTTCGGAGACAGTGCAGGAGAAAGTCGAGGAAAACATTGTCAATGACGATGATCATCAGGTGCAAATATTCGACGAGGCGGAATCGTCATTTGCGAATGAGACTGAAATCAGTGTGGACGATAAGGCGACGACCTCGACATCGGGATCGAATCGTTTGGACGATAATATGGAGATTGAGGAGGAGGTGCAGAGGGATCATTATATTATGGAGAGTTCGAGTATATCGCAAGCTGATG
Source organism: Leptopilina myrica (nomen nudum) (assembly GCA_032872475.1). Lineage (NCBI taxonomy): Eukaryota > Metazoa > Arthropoda > Insecta > Hymenoptera > Figitidae > Leptopilina > Leptopilina myrica (nomen nudum). The sequence goes on along the minus strand of CM065464.1, from coordinate 2,033,606 downwards.
AATTGGCGTCGTCGCACGTTGAGGACGATCAGGCGATGAGGGACGACTCGAGAATTATATTCGAGGACACTGTTACCGACACTAGTCAAGAAGCGCCTTCGCAATCTTATGGACAGTTCGATAGTTCGATGATCGGCGACAATGCAGAAGTGCCTAGTCAATCAGCCAAATCGGAGAATTCGAGGGAGCCGTCGCAGTCCATCGAGTATATGGAAACGGATGAGAATGTTGTCTCCGGTGAGTATGTGAAAACAATTTTTTTTTTAAACTGATACAAATGGGGAAAATTTGATATTTATGTCTGAGAGAATTTTTTTTTGGCAAATATTTGAATTTCTTTATTTTATTTACAGGCTGGTAAATTCTACTTTTCTTATTCTATTGGCCGAAAAATAGTTCATTTTCAAAGTGAATTTAAGAAAATAGATTTTCGAATACAAGTTTTAAACTTCTGAATTTGAAAATATTTAAAACAGGAGAATAATTTACTCGAAAAGAAGAAGCTTTTCTAATGCAGGGCTCGAAGTAGGTCCGTAAATCCTGAAAAAGTCCGTAAATTTGCTTCAAGTCCGTAAAAGTCCTTTAAAAAAAAGGGTTCGTAATTTCATTCAAAAAGGAGGAAAAATTCGTAAATTGTACGATATAATTTGGAGAATTTAAGATAAATTACAAATTATTGCAGAAATTAAATTATTTTTAAAAGTAATAAAATTCTTCGCAAAAAGTCAATTATGTTCAAAAAAATTTTTTTAATTCTCGTCAAAATTTCAGTTATCTTTTGAAATATTAAAATTCTTCTCCGAAATTCGTATATTTTCAAAAAAAACGTCAACATTTCAATTATCTGTATAAACAAATAGTAAAATTCTTCAACAAAATTCAATTATTTTCAAAAATTTTATTAAAATTCATTTAAAAAATTTCAATTATTTTCATAATTAACAATATTTATCACACGAATTCAATTATTTTCTAAAATTTTAATAAAATCCATTGGAAAATTTGAATTATTTTCAAAGTAATAATATTCTTCGCAAAAATTAAATATTGTTCAATATATACTATTTTTATAAAATTTACCAAAAGAATTTAATGACTTAAAAAAAATTTAATAAAATTCTACAAAAACTTTTAATTATTTTCAAAAAAATAGTAAAAATTTCACAAGAATTTCATTAATAACAAATTTTTTAAAATAAATTTCTTCGTAATCATTCAACTATTTTCATAGTTCATAAAATTTTATCGGGATTCAATTATTTTCGTAAATAATAAAATTCTTTTTAGAAATTTAATTATTTTTAATAGAATTTTAATCGAATTCGTGGAAAAATTCTTAAAAATTTCATTTAAATTCGTCCAAAGAATTTAATTGTTTAAAAATTCGTTGATAACATTTTTAATAGGAATTGAATTCCAAGAAACATTCAATTATTCAATAAATTATTTATTTTTGTATTTAAATAATTGAATTCTGGTAGAATTTTCTCATAAACATTGATTTAAAAATAGATTTATTTATAGTGTGAATTTTAAAAAATAATTCAATTTTGTAATTAATTTTTTTGAAACAGTTTAATTGAGTTTTTTCAATACTATTTTCAGTTTCTATTTTCTAATATTCATTTAATAAAAGAATTTAACTAATAATTGAAATTTCGTAAAATAAAATATTTTAAAGAAATGAATTTGAAAATTGTCAAAGAACTTTTTCGAAAATTCTGAAAAATAATCGATATTAAAGAAGAATTTTAGATATAAAATCTGAAAAATAATAATTGAATTGATGATTTTAATTATTATTAATTATTTTTATTAATAATTAATATTAATTATTATAAAACATGAAAAATTGAATTTCTAGTTTTAAGTAAAATGTCTCTAATATTTGATTCGGCCTGATTCTATTTTTGTCAGTTGGTCCGTATTTTTTAATTTTTGGTCCTTAAAGTCCGTATTTTTAAATACTTCCACTGCTTCGAGCCCTGCTAATGCATTCTCTTGATCTTTCACAATTCAGAATTCAAAATCCCTTTTTTTCAAAATTAACACTTTATGTACTAGTTACCTTTTCCAAAAAAAAGGACAAAAGAGAATTCACTTTTGTAGTTAATCGAAGAAAAATCCCTGAATTTCAGAAAATTCACCTGTAATTTAAATTACAGGTGAGCCGCCAACTCAATCATTCGAAGATTCAACGACAAGTGAAGCGACACAATCCTATGATGTAACATTGCCGCCGGATGTTGCGCCAGACGCACCAACGCAATCGTTCAACGAAATTGTGAATCAAAGCGAACGATCAGTCAATCCCGACACAGACGATCAAAGTTTTCCCACACAAAGTTATGAGGTTGAAAAAATCGTCGACAATCTATCGGTGAATTTAGAGACCGATGCGGAATTGAGTCAAGAGGGTGATATTCCATCTCAATCGAACGATATTGGAAACGATGGCATTGGAACATCGTCAGTGTCAACGAATAATTGCAGTGTGAATGAGGACGAAACGGCGAGTTCGTCGTACGTTCCCGAAACACCGGAAACACAGGAACGTGATCAAGATCAAGAGAGCGCGATAAGTACATCGTCCTACGAGATTCCACCCTGCGAGGAATTGAATATCGCGACATCGTCGATACCCGACACTTCGGAGCACTCGTCGATTCACGATAATGGAGTTTTGGAAATTCCCACCTCTTCGTATAATTTGAATCCCGATAGTTCGTCATCGACTCACGTCGATTCGGTGCCATCGTCGAGTTACGAGGATCAAGTGATACTCGAGCAGAATGTCTCGACATCGTACGATGTGCCAATGGCGTCGTCGCAAAATTTCGTCACCGAAAGTACGGACCGTGAGCCGACGAGTTATTATCATCGAGAGGCGGCTGCCAGTTATTATGACGATCGTAACAATTCGATGCTGAATCAGGATCCAAATTCAAGATTAATTGACGATCCGCAACAGGAAGTGACTCCGAGTTATTACGGTAGGCACCAACTTCCGCAGCAGGAGCAGCAACATCATCACCATCATCAACAGCATCATCATCATCACCAGGAGGCGAGTCAGAGTTATTTCCCCCCCGAGGGACACAATCAGGTTTCATCGCCTGGATATTATGATCCACCGCCTGAAGGCGAGGCCAGTCAGAGTTACTATTCGACGCACGAGACAGAAAGACAGGAACAATCTTCGTCGTCGTCAACGCAAAATATGGAAGCGTCGCAGAGTTTCTATCAGGAGGACGAATTGAGACTGAGACAGAGAGGCGAGGCGACGCCAACCTATCCCGATCGCTATCCCATTGAATACGCCACGACCAATTCGCCCCTCGAGAGGCACGATTTGGTCGAGAGTTCAGTTCCCGCGACACGACCCACGGAAAGATAATACGATTTTTAAAAAATCCTTTTTTTCCCCCCTTTTATATAACATTTTATGGACTTCCTTCTCTGGTCGCCATTTTTTTTTTTCATCAAAACAAGAAACCTGTAAATAGTACTTTAAAACTAAAATACTAAGAATTAAGTCTATAATTTATACTATTCAATTGTCCGAATGGTTTCAAACACGGATTTAAAATCCCTTTTCCTCAAAACTCAAGCTTTGATTTTAATTTTTCCAAATATTCAATTCTACATATATATGTATGTACCGAAAAATCTCGAAAAATTAAAAAAAAACTCGTTTTTGTGAGAATTTGTTTCTTTTCTCTGATTTAAAAAAAAATTGAACTGCGGTTTTTTGTTGTGGTATACATATATATATATATATATAATGTTTTAAATCGATATTGTTTCATTGCTTTAGTGATAAGTTTTGTTACCTTCGAAAGAAACTTGAATCAATTTTTTTTAAAAAAAAACGTCGAAAGAATGGTAAAATAAAATTTATTTGCGCAAAAGAAAAAAACTTATCGGAGCAAGAGACAATATTTTTTACAAGCGTTTCTTTTTACGCCTCTGCAACTATTCTAACCGATTCGAAAAGTTTCTAGTTCCTAAAGAAGCGAATTTCCAGTGGCAATTTCCCTCCCCCCCTTAGAAATGTAAATTTTCCTAACTAAAAATACTTTTTTTCTTGGGTAAAAAGAATATTCAAAACACTATGGCTACAAAAAGTATCTTTAGTTGAAAAATTACCCTTCATTTCAAAAAATGTTTTTTTTTGTAATATTACGAAAAGGATGGACAACTTTGATCGTTAAGGTTTAATGTTTACTTTGTAGGAATTAGTATAAAATCACTACGAACATAAAAAAAGCCTATTATTTCAACTATACCACTGTAATCTGAGTGTTACGAAAAAAAATAATCGTAAGATGAAAAAAGCAAAAAAAAAAAATACAAAATCATAGGAAAAATCAAGGGGAAAATGCATTTTGCTTGACACATGCACTCAAACAGAAAAAAAAGTTTTTTGTACATAAGAAAATGTACTCGTGATAGAATATTTGTAGAATTGAAAGAGAAATGATGATGAAAAACAAAAAGTAAATTAGTAAATAGGTAACCGAACGGAAAAGAAAAGTTCGGAATGTATTTATATTATTAATTTTTTATATAATATAAACGAAGAAATGTTAAGGTGTAATTAAGAAACATAAAGATTTCATGAAACATAAAGATAAAGATAAAAATATATCCTATATTCTGATTGTAATATTATCTACATAATTTTTATTATAATTATTATTATTATTATTATTATTATTGTTATTATATTAAAAAAAATGGGGAAAATAAATATATAGATTCTTCGTCATCGGCAAAAAGTAAAAATGGCATTCTTTATTCTATTTTGTCGTGTGAGGTTTTTACATGACTCTCTCGCTCTTTCTCTCTATCGTTCGCTATTTCTCTTCTTATCGATGTCAAGCAATAAGCATTTTTTTACTAATTTTCTATGATAATAATTATATTCTTTATAGTCTCACGTTATTCAAAACACATATGTTTTTATTTCTCGTGGCAATTTTAAACGCGGTCACGTATGTATATACTACCTATGTTGATACCAGGATTAATAAAGAATTATAAATCACATTTCATTGTTGTACTTTTTTTCTTCAATTTTTATAAATGTTGAGAGAAAAGACTTTTCTATTTTTTAATTATAATTTTCCTCTAATGAAATTCAGAGTTTTGTAAAAATGAATGAAAAATGTTTATAAATTCTATTTGTGAATTATTGCAAACTAAATTTGTTATGCAAATTACAAACTTTTTTATTTTTGAAATATAAATTTTTAAAATAATTTCATAGTCTTTTAAAAAGCTCACTTATTGAGTACAAAATTATTTATTACTATTCGTATTTTAAAAAAATTTTTAAAATGTCACGAAAGAATTGAATAACTTTCTAAAAACTTAATAAATCCTTCTAAAGAATTCAATTATTTTTTTAAATAGTCTTTACAAAAAATCAATTATTTTTAAAACAATTTTAATTGAATTGAAGGGATCAATTTTTAGAAATATTTTTAATAAATCCTTCGAAATAATTAAATTATTCTTATAAATGTAGTAAAATTCTTCGCAGCAATTCAATTATTTTAAAAATAATTTTAAATTAAATTCCTCGGATGAATTCAAATATTTTCATAAACTTTATTTATTTCCTAAAGTTTTAATAAAATTTTCGAAACAATTCAATTCTTTTTATAAAAACTACAATTCTTTGGAGGAATTAAATTATTTTTACTCCAATTTAAATAAAATTACACAAAAGAATTTTAATTTTAAAAAATTTCCATAAAATTCTATTTCAACGAAGAATTTTAAATTCTTTAAAAATAATTCAATTACTGTCAAAATATTTATAAATAAAGAAAAACAAATTTCATTATTTTTAATTATTTCTCAAAATTTGAATATAAATTCTTCGGAACATTTCAATTATTTTTCTAAATAGTAAAATTCTATGCAAAAATTCATTTATGTTTATAAATATAAAAATCCTTTGCAAAAATTTAATTATTTTCAAAACAATTTTAATAGACTCGAAAGAATTGTAATCTTTAAATATTACCTAACATAAAATTCATTTATTTTCTAAAATCTTAATAAATTCTTTAGAACAATTCAATTATTTTTAATATAATTTTAATAAAATTCTTCTTTATAAAATCTAATTGCTTTCGAAATTTTCAATTAAAGTTTTTAAAGAAACTCCATTACTTTAAAAAATAATTCAAAGAAATTCTTCAAAAGATTTTAATTAGGATTTTTAAAAATTTTAATAAAATTCTTCACGAGAATTTAATAACATTTTTAGAAGGAATTCTATTAATTATCAAATTTATTGATAAATTTCTTTGAAATAATTAATATTAAAATTGAAAATATTTGAAAAGAAAAATTATATAAAAAAATTAAGAAACAAGAAAGCAAACAACTAAATTCAAACTGTAAACAGATTACCAGATCACGAACTTTATTAATCTAGATTTTAATTGAACGTGAAATTGAAAATTTTTAAATTTTCCGAAAATATGGAAAAAATTTTACTCCAAAAAATGTTCAGTTACATATTTTGAAACGCAACTCTTAAAATTGAAAAAAATTAAAATTAGTTAAAATTAATTTCGAAATTTTCATTAAATAATTTATAACAAATATTCTTTTTTACGAAACATTTTATTGAAAACAATTTTTTTTTATAAACAATAAATTACACTATTTACAATTGTTCTTTTTTTCCATGCGCTCCATTGCATTATTTTTATATAATGTTAGTATAAAAAATTCGATTCGCACGAAATTTATTAACAATAACTTTTAAAAAGAAAGGAAAAGAAAAAGAAAAAATCGCTTTTTTTGATTATTCTTTTTCTTTTGCTGTTTTTTTTTCTTTTTTTTTTATTTACGCCAGTATTGTGCAAACTTGTGAAATTGTTCAACGAGCGCTGCCATAACGGCAGTGACGGAAAATTCCAATTGATTTTGTACATAATGTACAGCTTCCTCGTCGCTAAGATCGAGTCTCAATTTGTCCTGAACTTTCTTCACGGCTTTATCGGGTTCTAAGGCAATATCCGGTACACTTGCATCGACCATTAGGGAAAATAAATTCAATATTAGATTCGCGTGTCTTCGTAAATGCAAAAATGCCGTGTAACATTGTTTTCGAAATTCACTGTAGTGATCGGAATTAACGCCGCCCATTGCCTCGACCATTTCTTTACTTAATTTCATTGGCGGGGGGAATGGTTTTGGATCTCTGCCTAAAATGTAGCCGAAGTCGATGTGGAATAGTTTACCTGGAAAAAGAATTTTTTCATCTTCAACTTAAATGAGTAAATAAAAAAGATATAAAAATATTTCTTATGTTTTCGATTATTTTCCAAAGGGGGAATTTATATTAAAGTTGCAAAATAGTTAAAATACTAAAACTCTGTAATTGGGATTTTTTAATTTACCTGAAGTTGTGAGGAGTAAATTGTCCAGGTGCCTGTCGCCGACTCCCAACACGTACGTTATTATACAGTATCCAGCTGGAAATTTGCAAATAAAATTATTTAGCAGGAAAATTTATTTTTCGTTTTTACTTTTAGTTTTAATTAAGAAAATGATTCCGAATCAACTTACCACAGCTTCTCACATATGTGTCCATTACTTCGGAGGCGACTCCATAAGGCCCAGTTTCAGACGGATGATGTTTTCGAAAGAAACTCAATATCGAACCCTCGCTTGCCAATACTTCAGCGACAGTCGTCGACTCAATGAATTGTACGAATCCGTGTCTTGTGCTCGTCGCTAAAACTCTAAAAAAATTAATTTGTAATTATTATTCTCGCTTCTCAATCTCTAATTTTATTTTCCTCGATTTTTTTCTTCAAAAAATAATAACAATTTTACAGGAATTTCATTATTTACAAATTTTTTTTTTATAAATTTCTTCGCAATATTCAATTATTTTCATAAATAATAAAATTTTTACAGGTATTTAATTTTTTTGGCAAATAATAAAATTCTTAATTAGGAATTCAATTATTTTGATGAATAATAAAGCTAATTGCAGAATTTAAATTATTTTTAATACAATTTAAATCGAATTCCTCGAAAAATGTAATTATTCTTAAAAATTTTATTAAAATTTATCAAAGAAATTTAATGATTTTAATAACCTTTGCTACAATTTATTTATTAGAATTTAAATATTATTTTTAATAAATTTTTGATTAAATTTCTTTAAAGAATAAAATTATTGCATTCAAAATTTTTAATGCAATTCTTTGCGTAAATTATCAATTATCTTTATAAATTATAAAAATACTTCTCTAAAATTGAATTATTTTAAAAAAATTTAATAAATTTCTTGGCAAAATTTCAATTATTTTCCAAAATTTTTCCTAATTTAATTCTTTTTAATATCTATTTTAATAAAATTTTGCAAAAGAATTCAAATTATTTGAAAATTGATTGATACCATTCTTTAAAAGAATTCAATTTCAAGAAACGTATGTAATTATTCAATAAATTGTTTTTTTGTATTTAAATAATGAAATTCTCGTAGAATTTTCTCATATAAATTGATTTAAAAATGGATTTCAGTTAAAATTTTAGATTATAATTGAATATTAAAAGTATTAGAGCGTAAAGTTTTAGAAATAATTAAATTTTGAAAAGGTTTTAGATTCAAATTTTTGAAAATTTGAATTTTTCATATTTTTAACTAAGTAACAATTCTGTGGAATTAATTTTTTTGAGAAATTTTAATTGCGAATTTTTTTTTATATTATTTGAAGTTTTTATTTTCTAATACATATTTAATTGAAGAAGTCACAAATAATTGAAAAATTGAATATTGTTAAAAAATGGATTTGAAAATTGTCAAAGAACTTTTTCGAAAATTATTAAAAATAATCGATTTTAAGAAGAATTTTAGTTACAAATTCTTGAAAATAATAATTGAATTGATAATGATTTTATCACTCTATCTTTAATTATTATTATTAATGTTTTTTAGTTATGAAAAAATCTAATTCATAGTTTTAAGTAAAATGTTCTCTTGTATATTTTTGTCAGTAATTGGTCCGTAATTTTTCATTTTTGGTCCGTAAAGTCCGTTTTTTTAAATACTCTCACTGGTTCGAGCCCTGCAATTTCCAAATCGTTTATTTTTTTTCCTACCTGTACGGAGTTAGTTTCAAGTCTAAATTCTCTCTTCTCAACAGTTTATCCATCAAGGCTATTGTTTGCAAAATAAGTTGGTCCTGTCGTAGATCGTCTCCGTGCTTGAAAATTGCAATATACTCGCTGTTGTCCGTCGTGAGGAAAGTCAACTTCGACGGCATTAGGGCCGATTTAAACAGACTTGCCCTTGAAAAAGAAAATTAATATAAAGTCAAAATGAAGAACACAAAAAATAGAATTAACAATTTACTCACTTTTCAGGAATAATTCCCTTAATACAAATCTCCGGATCCAGTGGAAATGGAATGGGTTCGAAATTGGAGAAATTAATTTTAAAAGCAGGATCAGGATCGGCGAGTAGTGCCTTGAGTCGATCGGTCTTACGCTTACGATTACCACTCTCGCGTGCAACATTCTTAACAAGCGACACCAATTGATCGATGAAAATTTTTTGCCGCTTCAAAAATGCCCGTCGCTTCTGCCAAATTGCATTTCCCCTTGCGAGTGCATTCGAGAACATTGTCATCACTGTTAAATACATTTCCCGAACGCGCGTATCCTGTTTCACAGTTATTGCCGGATCTGGCTGCTCCTCACACTCTATCGACAAGTACCAGTAGAAATAGTTTGCCAACATTGAATTTTGACAGGCTCGAGTTATCAGGAACGACGCCAAATCCATTGGCTGCTCCTGATTCGATGACAATTGCGATTCTGTCGACTGAAAATTCGGTGAATGATTATAAATTCAAATAATGAAAATAATTATTAAGAACTTACGGAGAGAAAAAAGAATACCCACTGTCGTGATTTGTGTCGTGTGAGACGACGTCTGATCCTTGTCGAATTTCTCATTCTTCTCCAAGTCCTTGTCCCTGACTAAATTCTCACTTGCGGCCTTGATACTCTCGAAATCCTCGTATTTCAATGCCTGCACAAGTTGCAGTAAATAGAGCATAAGATCGTCGTCGGGCGCATGATTCAATCGACCTATCGCGTATCTTCTGACAGCGGGATAAGTGAAAGCCGGTCCAAGAAGTTCCAAAGCATCCTCTGGATCTGGTGGCGCCCACAGGGAAAGCATCTCCAACGCCTGACGCTCCTCGCCAGCAACTTTCCAATTTACACATTTCACAAATTTCGTCAATGCCTTCTTTTGCGTGGACAAATAGAAACGAAATTTCCATATTAAATCTTGCTCCTCCGTTGATAGTGTCTTTGTCGGCGGATAAGATAATATTGTATTCAATGCGTCGCGCACATTTGACGTTGGTTTCAATTCCCTCGTATTCCCACCACTACGCAAACTGCGTGCCAATTTATGATGTTTTGCTTCCACCAAATTTTCCTTTAAAAAGAAACAAAACGAAAAAATTTAGATACAAAATTGTAGCTCACATTATTTTAAATAAATTTTTTATAAATTTGAAAAAAAACAATAAAACAGTCTTAAAAAAATACTTTTTTTCGAATCTTTCCGGAATTTTTTCTTTCCTTTTATTTATTTATTTTTTAATAGAAGTAAAACGAACGGAGAGGACTCGTTCCGTTTATTTTTGTAGGAAAAAAAATTACCTGACTGGAGTTATTACATCGGTAGACATAATAAAATTCGTTCACTTTTTTATCTTTTGATGAATCTTTGAAAATTGTTTTCACGAATATGACAATTCTTCGCGCAATGTTAGACAGCAGTGTTTGCATATTAGTCAACCATTTAAACATCTTACTTTTACTTAAAAGCAAGTACGGCTTCAGATTAGCTTATAGGTCGCAGTCTATTTTCTTACAAATTGCTACGTGTCTTTATCTCTCTCCGCTATATACCTTATCATTTAAACGAATGTCAGCATTTATTTTTCCTTCTTTGTCTTTCAATTCATATTTTCTTTAAATTCTATTTTTCCTTTTTTCTTTCTCGAATAGAAACAAAAATAACAAAAAAGAAAAGAACCAAACAAGAAAACAATGAATAATTTATTTTTATGTAAGACATTTTTTTAAAAAAATTTCTCTCTGGAAAGAAATATTGTAATTTTCATCGTTTTTTTGATTCAATTTAATTTGAGAAATTACTCACTTGTAATATTTCATAATCTGGCAATGTTACGACGTCTGGTTGCGATCTATGTTGAACCACTTCGTCACCGTCTTTCTCGTAGTAGACAATTGAATACTGTTGAGAAAATAAATAGTGAAAATTAATATTAAATTAATATTATTATTATTCTTAATTAATATTAAAGACGAAAATAAATATCGAAAGTTTAAAAATTTAGAAGAGAAAATAAATATCGAAAGTTAATAAAAAAATTAGAAGAGGAAATAAATATCGAAAATTAATATTGAAAATCAAATGAAAATATTAATAGAAAAAATTACTGTTTGAAATAATTATTATAGAAAATTTATTGACTGAATTATTAATTGACTGAAATTTATAATAAAAAAATGATAAGATAATAAAAGCGAAAAGAATTGAGATTTAGAAAATTAGAGAACAGAATAAAATTTTCTCCTGAAAATAATAAAGTCTCAGGAGGAAAGAGAAATTTTACCGTAACACCTTCCATGGTAACTTCGGGAAATTCCACCATAAGATATAGATATTCAGAGGCGCGCTTCTCGCGTTCATTTATCAATTCAATTTCACGGAATGTTAAACGATCGAGCCAATCGATTTTACTCATTTGTCCATTGCGATGTTTCTTGGCGAGTTTCGCTAAACGTTGCATTTGCTCTTTACCATGATCGCGAGCTTTGCCGGGCGTTGCCGTTAAATCGCAACCATTCGCCTCGATTCCGGGCCAAACTTTCAAATCCAACATGCCTTGACGAAAAACTCCATGTTTACCGAACAGAGAAATTGTCGTTCCACCAACTGGTATTTGTTGTCCTGGACCAGCGCAATCATACAATGTTATACATAATTGAGCGTCTCGCGGTAAATCCGAATATGATATTGGCAATGTCACCCACTGGTTCCAACTGGAAATTTAACAACAAATTCAATTCAGAGGAGTCTTCTATTTTCGTTTAAGAAAATTTAACGGTTTTTTCCGGTTATTTTTTTCTCATCAACTTTAAATCTACTTGGTTTCAAACTTAAAAAAATGTACAAATAGCTTTAGGAATTTTTATCAGAATTTTTGGGAATAATTAAATTCTTTTGACGCGATTCCTTAAATTTTTTTTGGAAAATACTGTATTTCTAGTAACTTTGAGTGAAAATTTGTAAAATGATTAAATTTGAAACCTTTCCAGCATTATTCAATTATTTAAATAGAAAAGTAAATAATTTATCGAATAGTTGAATATTTAAAAGATTTCAATTCTTATAAAGAATTTTGTCGTCAAAATTTCTAAATAATTGAATTATTTTAACGGATTTTAATCAATTTTTTAAGAATAATTATATTTATAGAGGAATTCGATTAAAATTGTACTAAAATAATTAAAATTCCACGATGAGCTTTATTATTAATGAAAATAATTGAATTCCTAAAATAAATTATTAATGAAAATAATTGAATTCCTAAAATAAATTATTTATAAAAATAATTGAATTCCTAAAATAAATTTTTTACAAAAATGTTTGAATTTATAAAAAAAATTTATTATTAATGAAATTAATAGAATTATTGCGAAGAAATTTATAAAAAACGGATTTTTTCAGGTTTTTAAAACTACATTTATTATTAATTAGAAAATTATTGTAACATATCACTAACTTCATTTTTTAATAAAAATTTAATCATTCTTATTTTTTCATATAGAAATTAAGATTTTAAAAATTTAATTATTCTTTTTATCTTTTATTACTTGTTCCTCAAAGAATTAAATTATTTCAAAAATTTCAATGGAATTCTTATGTGAAAATTCAATTTTTATAAAAATAATTTTAATAAAATCTTTGTAGAAATTTAGTTAATTTTAAAAATTTCTCAAACTTCAATTATTTTCAATGTCTACTATTTCAATAAAATTTCACACAACGATTCAATTATTTAAAAAGAAATTTTAATAAAATTAGATTCAAGAATTTATTTATTTTCAAAGCTAACGAAATTCTTCGCAAAAAATCCAATTATGTTCCAAAATTACCAAAACTTCCCGTCAAAATTTAAATTATCTTTATAAATGAAATGTATAATAAAATTTTTCTCCGAAATTCAAATATTTCAGAAAAATTTTAATAAAATTCTTGTCAGAATTTCAATTATTTTTAATATACAAAATTTTCATCAAATTTCTCGAAAAATGCAATTATTTATAAAAAATTCTATTAAAATTTTGTAAAGAATTCAATTATTTGAAAATTTGATGATAAAGTGTAATTATTTAATAAAATGTTTGTTTTTAGAGTTAAATATATGAATTCTCGTAGAATTTTCTAATAACAATTTTTTAATAGAATATTCAATTATAATCGAAAATTGTAACTGAAATTTATTTTTAAATCAATATTTATTATAAAATTCTACAAGAAATCAATTATTTAGCTATAAAAATAAACAATTTATTAAATAATAATTAAATGTTTCTAAAAATTAAATTTTTATAATGAATTTTATCAAAATTTAATTATTTTGTTTTTTGTTATTAAACATAATTAATATTATTATTATTATTTATTGTCAAGAGACAGATTTGAAAAAAATTTAACAATAATTTCATTTTTCAAGAAATTTGATGAAAATTTTGTTTATTAAAAATAATTGAAATTCAGACAAGAATTTTATTAAAATATCTCTAAATAATTAAATTTCGGATAGAAAATTTGTATTATTTATAAAGATAATTGAAATTTTAACTACAATTTTTGTAAAATTTTTCAACATAATTTGTTTTTTGCTAAGAATTTATTATTTTCGAAAATAATTGAATTTCGGAGAAAATTTTTTTTATTTATAAAGACAAATTAAATTTTAAACGAAAATTTCTAATTTTGACAAGAATTTTTGTAATTTTTTAAACGTAATTGAATTTTTGGCGAAGAATTATTTTATTTTTGGAAATAATTGAATTGAATATTTAAGTAATATTAGATTTCAAGAATAAATACAATTACAGAACAATTTTCCAGGATTTCCATCAAAATTCTCTGACTTTTCAATGTTTTTTCAATTTTTATAAAATTCCCTGACATTTGCAGGTTGCGTGGCAACTCTGATTTTTTATTTAAAAAAATTTGAATCTTGTTAATTTTTCTGCTTTGTTTTAGGTTTTAGAAAATTTATTCTTACTTCCATCGAGATGTAAAATGTTTATAGGCCGTGTGAACAGGCAGGGCGAGAGCTCTTCCGCCAGCCCAAACTTGTAATGAGGCTGCTAAGTCACCTTTACCACCACTTGCTCCATATAAACCTGAATATTTCAACATAGGATCTTGCAATAATTTGTCATATTCGGGTCGTTGCCTCTTTCCCTCGAGTGTTCCTCTATAAAAAGAAGATCGAAAATATGTTAATTAATTTTTCGAAACTTATCTTCTCTCTCTTTCTCTAAAAAAAACACTTGCTCTATTTAAAAAACAGATAGCAATAATATATTATTTCTCGTACAAAATAATTATTACACGTTAATTAATTATATCTACAAATAATTAAATATGTTAATTAATTATATCTCTACCAATAATTAAATACTTTAATTACATTTACAAAATAATTAAATATTTCATTTTTTCCTATTTCGAATAAGATTTTTTACATTCTCTCAATTTATCCTACTTTATATCCTATTAACTTTAATTAATATGCAAAAATTTCTTCTCTGGAAGAGAGAGAAAACATATTAGCAAATAAAAAGGGGGGAAAACAATTACGCAATGTTATAAAGAAAATTCTCGGTTCAAGAAACTAATTAAATATTACAGTCTTTGTATTTATCGTTTGTTTTTTTTCTTTTTACTAAAAAGAAACTAATTTTCAACACAACTGTATGTAAATTTCGTTCCAAAAGAGGATTATTATTGTGAATCTAAAAATATACTTACATTTTTATTTGTATTCTCGTCTCGAGAGATGAACTGTATACGTAAAAGAATTTATCGTTCACGTCTTCCATTGTTCGCCTCCTAATAAATGATTCTGGCAAATTTCAACTGCGAGCATATCTATTTTATCACCGCACAAAAAAAGAGATATAATTAAAACTCGAGTTCTTAATTATTTTGCAAAATACATTGTTTTATGTCCCAATCTTTCACACTACGTCACTGCAAATAAACAATTAATATCAACTTTCCTCCTTTATTCCATACATTTAAGATAGAATATAAATTTAATCTCTTCTATTCTCTGAGTTCTCTGGGTTCATTCAATATGTTATTTCGACTATATTTTTTTCCTAAACATGAAAATTATTATGCGTTATCTAATTTCTACTTGTAGAAATGTAGAATTATTTATGGGGAATGCACGAATCTATCAACTGTGATAAGAATTAATATAACGTACCATATTTCTGGAAAATGAACAGAAATAATGCGGGTATTTGGGAAAAAATTAAGACAGATTTAGGAGAAGTATTTTTTATATTTTTGAAGGTTAAAAAAATTGATTGTTATGATGATGATGCCCAGGATCTTAGGAAGAAATCTTTCAATCTAATTGACGAGAGTGTTTGTAATTTCGTCGCTAGATGGCGACAAGATTCGCCAGGGTTGGGTATGTAACGTTTGTCAACTGTCGATTTCGAGAATGTGAATTCGGCTTAATAGGCAAGAAGCGGGAACTTCAAAATGTCAAAATTGGACAATTCACGCGATCCAACCTTTACGCTTTAATATCGATAATGACAGTGAAATGTTGCAATAAGTGACAAAACAACAAAAAGTTTACCTCAGAATACTGCGTAGAAAAACTAAATAAATGTTGTTTTTGTAATGTCTCCCGAGCCAAAACACGATGTTGTTGATGAAAACTGGAGTGCCTCAAATATTAACACTGGAGTTACAACTGATTCTGAAAGCGATGATGAAGACCATACAGTTGAGGGTTATGTTCCATTAGCACAAGAACCCGTCGATGGGGATTTATTACTGGAAGATGAGGTTTTTGTTTTACTTATTTCGCTATATTTCTACAAGATTATATAAAGAAATTTTTATTTTTACTTAAACATTATTGCAACATTTTTGTAGACATTTTTTTTTATAACAATCGTTTTTATTTCGAAATTGGAGCACAATTATTTTACAACGTACTTTCATTTCACTTTTTTTAATGTACGTACACGTTCGAATGTTTTATTAAATTATTTTTTAAAGGACGACGAATGGATTCCATTGAATGATGAACAAGAATTGCCTGCTGAATCGACAAACCAGACACATGTGCGTTTTCAAAAATTCAAAACATAAAATAGATTTCAGTATGTAGATAAATAGTTGTAGTTTATGAAAAATGGACAAGTTTATTTATTTATTATTTTTTTTATAGATACAGTCAGAGACGGTGCAAGTTTGGTCGTCTTCTTGTAATCACTCAAATATTGATATGGATGCAGACAAAATCAATCAAGTCAAACACGTTATGGCTTCTTTTTCTTTACCCAATACGGCAATTCCAGAATGGGCCAATACTGTCTCTGAGGAGCAATGGAAAGAGCAACTTATGGATCGAATAAAAACAATTCAGCGTAATAAACTATAATTTTTTTTACAATAGTTCAAAAAAAATCGTTCTATAATACAAAAAAATTGTATTTTAATTAACTGTATAGCTTAAAGTTCTCACAACCTACGATTTAAATTTTATAAGCAAAGTCCTACTGCGTTAAATTTATGTAAGAAATTAATTAGATTTCAAACACTCTAATTACCCGATACTATTAAGAATTAGTCAAAAAATTATTTTAATAAATTGTAGATAAATTAAAATTAAAACTAAAATTATTTTAATAAATTGTAGATAAATTAAAATTAAAACTTAAAATTATTAAAAGAATTCTAGATAAATTGTAGAAAACTATTTTATTTAAAAACTATCTTTATAGATAATGAAATTTTTAATATTAAATTTTAAATCAATAACTCTGGCTATTTTATTCTCTATAAGTAGAAAAGTAACTGAAAATTCTATTCACCTAATTAATTTTCATCACTATGAGTCTCATTTTATTTCAATATTTCTCCTGGTGCATTAGATTTTGCCCTTAAAGTCGCAATGTCATCGTCGATACGTACTAATTTTCTAAATTTCTGAAATGTTGTTAATTTTTAATTTTGTTAATTGTTAATTGTTAATTGTAAAATCAGGTAAATTGTATGTACGTGTATGTGACGAATTACCTCTGAACTACTTCCAGATGTAGCGAACCAAATATAAATCATATATCCAGGAATCATTAGCATCGACGATAAACCACAGAGCCATCCCAGCATATGACTCCACCACGGATATTCGTAATTTAGATATTTCACAGGTACAAATTTGATCAAATTAAAAATAAAGACACCCTGCAATTTTTTTTCAAAACATTTAAAATTTTTGTTTCTTCTTGTATACACGGAGAGAAAAATCAAGCATAAGGCGCGCACACATTTAATGTATTAAAATTAAGTAATTTTAGTTAATTAATTAAAATTAGAAAATAATTAGAAAATTAATTAAGTAATTTTAGTTAATTAATTAAAATTAGAAAATAATTAGAAAATTAATTAAGTAATTTTAGTTAATTAATTAAAATTAGAAAATAATTAGAAAATTAATTAAGTAATTTTAGCTAATTAATTAAAATTAGAAAATCAATTAAGTAATTTTTAGTTAATTATTTTGAGTTTTAGAAAATGATTTTTTTAACTTACGATACATATAGCTGGTGTCGTGACAGTCCAACAAATTTTCCACCAGAAGCATGGATAGTAGCCAATCATGTCGCGAAGCCCATCGTAAAATCTATTGACACCAAAGGCCCAGGATACTGCAATGCATTCAGAGAACATGAGGAAGAGGAGACAAAATCCGCTGACTGCGTAAGAATCCAAAAGTTGAAACACGTACATGCCTCCCTATAAACAATAATCCAAAGGTGAGAAAATGTAAATAAATATTTTTTCATTGCAAACTACACGTAGACAATTATCTTACATCAGTTACACACAAAAGTCCAATCAAGTAAGACAGAAAGCAGACAATAGCTATGAATATTTCTTTCCTTTTCCTCAGGAGAGTCGGCCATTCATCAACTACTGCTGTTATAAAACCTTCAACAGTGCAGAACTAAAAAAAAACATTCAATAATGACTATATTATTATTGTCTCACACCTCTCATTGATAAAAACATAAAATATTTAATTCATCAACTACTTTGAGTGTTATTATCAAAAGTGTTTAATTATTACCTGACTGTCAAGACCAATTAAAAGAAACATAAAGAAAAATAAGCAGGACCAAATTGACGCTCCTGGTAATTGTAAAACAGCCGAAGGATAAACAAGAAAAGCCAATCCAGGTCCTTTTTTTTAATAATAAAAATATGCATTAGTATTTATTTACAATATTTATAAAAATTGAAAACTTTTAAATATTTTAATATAAAATATTCATTTCTTACCAGAAGTTGCTACATCAGCAACTGGCTTCTGTTGCTCATGGGCCATAAAACCAACAACCGAAAATATCACTACACCACTTAAGATACTTGTACCAGAATTCACACAGCAGACAATCAGTGCGTCTCTATTTAAAAAATAATTAAAAAATAAATTAATGATATTGGTGAATTAATTGTTTCAAACATTTAGGCCTCGGATCGACTTTAACGAACAAAAAAAGTCGCTTTAGACGATTAAAAATAGAAAAAAAGTCGATTATTTAATTCAGTGCTGTTACAAAAATTCAAATTAATCAAAAAATTGAATAATTTTGCTAAATAAATATTCAAATACTTCATACTTCTTTATTCACAGGAAATTAAATTTTTTAAATTTCAACTTTTCAAATTTCATAATTTCTAAAAATTAAAGCTGTAACCCTTTTAGAAATTTAATTACTTTTTATAATTTTTAACTAAACTTCATCTCTAAATATCCATATAAATTTTTAATAATTTTGTGGAATTTCTTCAAAAATTCAATTATGTAAATTAAAAAAAAAACAAATTTTTTATGAAAATTTAAACCGTCCATTTTTCTATTTAAAGATATTAATTAAGGTAGAACATTTTTAAAAATTTTAATAAAGAAATTGGTGAAAATTACCTTTTTAAAAATATTTCTAAATCATTTATTGAAAATACAAAAAAGTTTTACAATTAAATACAATTAAAAAATGGCTAAGAAACTGAAATTTGGTCAAATAATTTCAAAACTAATTTAAATTTAGTAAAACATTGAAAAAATAATAGAAAATTGGTCAGAATCTTACGAAAAATAATTGAGTTTTTGAAAAATATAAAAAAATTAATGAAATGTTTCAAAGAATTTTAATGATAAATAAATTATTTCTGAAAAATTATAAAGTAGTGCTGTATAAAAAAATCAATTTTTTATAATAATTTAAACCTTAAATTTTTCTATTTAAAGATATTAATTAAGATAGAACATTTTCAAAAATTTTAATAAATAAATATTTCTAAATAATTTATTGAAAATACAAAGTTTTACAATTAAATACAATTAAAAAATGTATAAAAAAACTGAAGTTTAGTCAAATCTTTTATAAAACTAATTTTAATTTATTAAAACATTAAAAAAATAATTAAATTTTTTAAAAATATAAAAAAATTAATTAAATTTTTCAAAAAATTGTAATTATAAATAAATTATTTCTCAAAACTCTAAAGTAGTAAATTTAAAAAAATTCTATTTACTTTATTCGAAGTTAATTGATTCTTAAAAAATTGTAATAAAACAATTGTAAGAATTAATTTTTTATAAATATTCTAATGTAGAATTTTTCAAAAATAAAAGAAGAATTTTTGTACAATTTAAAGCAAAATTGTTTTCAAGAATTTTAATTGAAAATTTAGAATCGATGATTATTTTCTCCAAAATGTTGAAAATAATTTTGAACAATTTTAATTTTTGATTATTTTGTGCATGAATTTTAATTTTCAGAAATGTTGAAAATAATTGAATTTAAACAAATTAGAACGTAATAATTCAGAGAATTATTCTTTTCCAAAACTATTTTAATATTTTTTTAAAAATCTATATTTCATTAATTTTCATTTTTATTGAATCTACACTTGAAGATTATTTAATATAATTTTTGATAATTTAATGTTATTTTAACAATTTTCAACTAAAATTTTATAAAAGTTAATTTTCATAAATTGGAATAAAACACTTGAAAAGATGATTTAGTTTGAATTAAATTTTACAGAATTTTAATTATTGAAAATCTTTTTCATTGTAATATTTTGAAACATTTAATTAGAAAACTGATTGAAAAATAAAGTTCCAAAAGTTTGTCTATAATAAGTTATACTTTGCATGGTATAAAAATCCAAAAAAGTTGCATTTTATACCAAAAATATTGTATTTTGGCGCAAAATTTAGAAGAAAAGTCGAAAATGTCGCAATTTTTGAATAAAAGTCGATAAAAGTTGCATTACTTGAAAATAGTCGAAAAAGTCATAATATCCGAGGCCTGAGCATTTACATACTTACTTATAGACGTTATTATTGAATTTGTTGTAACTACCCAAGGCGACAAGGGCCCCAAGTCCCAAAGCATATGAGAAAAATATTTGAGTCACAGCATCTATCCATACCTAAAGAAATCATCAATTTATTTTTTTCCCCTTAAAGGAATTTGCATAATTTTCCAAGTTTATGAAATTAAGTTAATTTTCCAAGATTTAAAAATACTATTGAGTACACAATAATTTAATGAGTACAGATTGAAATAATATTTTTCAATCTACTCTACGAATGTTTATCTATTATCTACGAATATTTGCAGATATACCTCTGGATCGCCCAGCTTTGAGAGATTAGGTGTCGCATAATATCTTAAACCTTCAAAAGCACCGGGTAATGTTAATCCTCTTATTAATAAAATTATCAAGAGTGCATATGGAAATAAGGCCGTAAAATAGACAACCTATTAAAGAAATGTACAATTTGTTAACTATTATTAATGCACATAAATAAATATCCCAATGATATAATAATAATAATAATAATAATAATAATAATAATAAAATGAAGAATAGTGTTACTAGTTTATTTACTTTTCCAGTCCACTTCACTCCTTTCCAAATACAAAAATAACACATTATCCAAACAATTGCAAGTGTTCCAGCCAGCTCCCATCGTATCCCTCCAACATCTTCTATGCCAGTTGAAATTCGCAATGTTCGTCTCCTACAAAAAAAATATCCTTTGATAAATTTCAAGTAGAATAATTTAGAGAAAACAATAATTCTCAATGAAGAATGTTTATTATCGTTAGCAGTGTAAAATATGTGACGTAGTCTATGAAAAAAGGATCTTACGAGCGAAAAAGAGTTTTCCATTAAAAAAAACAGCAGTTAAAGTTTAACTTAAAGTAAAGTTTAAATAAAAACCGTTCTAACTTTTATAAATACAGATATTTTTTTAATTCAAATTTGGCTTATTTCAGTATAGATCACAGTATAAAAATAAAAAACATACAAGTAATGAAAAAAATTAATTAACAATTTTTTTTCATAATTGACAAAATCGCCAAACATGAAAAAAAATCCAAGTTTTCCAAATAGAAAAAATAGATGATAGACGTTTGTCAGTTTCCGAGACCGCTGTGATTACAGCGATTAAATTGAAACGGAAGTGAAAAATGATTTTTTTTGACACTTAAGGTCTCCCATTATTTCATAGACCATGTCACATATAAATAAATATAAATGGACGTACTCCCAAAATTCTTTAACAGGGTCTTTCATAATTGAATGACTAAAATTTCCAAACGGAGTAGGACATATCGTATCGTTGCTCTCATCTTTCCAACACAATTTATTCAATTGATCTGCTGCACTTATACAAAGTCGTGTATTCCATGAATTATCGCAAGTTCTCCATGGCACATCTATGAAATTCATAATCCTATATATAGACAACGCACTTTGCGTGTATTGTATTTGTTTTTAAATTCATTAAAAAAATAATTTAAAAATACTTTAAAAAATAATTTTAAAATAATTAAAAAAATAATAAAAGGGCAAAAAAGGTTAAAAATCATAAGAAACATTTTAAATTCAAAGTAGACGTTCTTAAAATAATATTTTTGAATAGTTTTGGTACTTGCCAGCTCGAAGGGATACTAGAAAGTAAAAAAGAGCCCACGCCAAAATAATAATATAATATATATTGGTCCAACATGAAAGTACGCATGTTGCATATCCAATTCCTAAAGAAAATACTAAAATTAACGAACCTTATCTAAATGTAGGTAAAATAGTAAAAAATTATCTCTCACAGTGACTCATAAATAAAGTAAAGTGACAATGAGAAAAAAGTAATTGTCCAAATTTCTCTTATTGAGGGTTTATAATAATATATGCTTTTTATACACTTGAGTGTAAAATCTTGAATATCATCGCGCGTCGGAGACGCGTAAATTGATAAATTGTACTCAAGTAATTTTCTTCATTTATCAAATTATAATAGATCATGTTTCAAATAGCTCTAATTTATTCTGAGTGACAACTCTTTTTTTTCTATCAATTTATTTAATTTACAAAAAAAACATTTCTAACGAAACTAAATAATTATCATACATTATCAGTTGCGTAGTGTATTTGAAGAATTTTAAACAACTAATTCGTATAATAATAATAACTAAATAAGAATTTTCCATCCAAAAAATATGATTTAAATAAAATGTGCAATATAATCTTTTTGTGTTGCATATTTAATATGCAAATTAAATATATGTATTTAATAAAAATATGGATTAAAGAAGAAATATTTCCTTAATATTATTTTATATTTTAATATATTTCAATCAAAGGAAAACATGTGAAAATTTGAAATAAACATAAACCTTTAAAAATTGGAGCAATTTTAAAGACTCCTAAGCCTCCAGTAGTCAGCATTTGTCCTAATGAGAGTTCCATTAAAAACATTGGAACTCCTGCCAAAGCAAGTGCAATAAAGTATGGCACCATAAATGCACCTCCTCCGTTCTTGTAACAGAGATATGGAAATCTCCATAAATTACCTAATCCAATTGCAAGGCCGACAACTGATAAGATGAACTCGACCTGAGGAAGGAATTATTCTAGATATAGAATGAAACACGTTAGAATAATGATAATAATAATTTTATTGCCCAAATTAGACTTTTGTAAGGATAAAGTTTATTGTCACTCGTCGCTTATATATTCGCAACGAAAGAAAAACTAAAATTACAAAGATTAATTGTCTGGATAATTAATTAATGCTAGTTTTTACCTTGCTACCCCAAGCACCACGTTCTGGTAAAATGTCATTTTTTTTAACAACACTACTAGACTGTAGACAGTGGATTGCTTCGAAACGAAAGTCTGCATCATCCTTGATGTTAGTACTACCAGTGGATTCAGATAAATCAAGTTCTGTTGATTTACAAATGTCTATTATTGCTGGTGATTGTTTCTCCATTGTAGATTTTTCAGTAGTTATTTTAGTCGAAGACATTGTCGTTTTCGTCGTCGTCGTTAATCTATAAAAATGAAAATGAATTTAGTTTAAACGAAAAAAAATAATTTTTCAATTCTGGGTGTCTACTATTTTTGTTTAACAAAATTCACCGTTATTTTCCGGTTATGTCCTAAATTTTTCCCGGTTTTTTCTCATCAAATTAAAATTTATATTTAATTTGGAACATGAATAAATCTTTAAATTGTTTGAAAATAATGTTTTTTTTTTAAAATAATTTTAATTGATAATTTGGAAAATAAGGGAATTAAACAAAGTTTATTTTTATTATTAATTGAATAAATTTATTGAAAATAAACTTGTCTCTTTATAATTGTGATTGAAAATTTGATTTTTCCATTTTTATTCAAATTATATTGATAATTGAATTTCTGCAAAGAATTTTACTATTTATCAAAGTAATTCAATTCTTCCAAACAATTCCTGTTACTTATAAAAATAATTTAATTCTTGTGATGAATTTTATTAAAATTTTCGAAAATAATAAAACAGTAGTAATTAATTATTTATTTAATAAGTAATGAACATTTAATTTGTTCAAGAAATAAATAAAACGAATTTATGAAAACATTCAGAAATTTGAAACTATAGAAATTTAAGGGAAGTTTAATAATTATAATTATTGAATAGAATAATATAATTTTTATAAGCAAAAAATTCATTTAAAACTGTAAGAGGGACTTTAAATTTAAAAAATAAAATTATAATTACGGTCACTAACATTATTTTCGAAAAATTTCAATAAAATTCTTTAAAAGAATTCATTTTTCAAAAAATGTAAAGGAATTTCAATTACTTCAAAAATCAATTATTTTCTTTGTAAAAATTCAATTATCTTGAAACAATATATAAAAAATTACAAAAATCTTATTTTTCAGATTTAAAAAAAAATTTGCGAAAGTTCAATTTTATTAAACAATTTATTTTTAAATTAACTAATAAAAATTTGAATTATTAATCTTCGCCGTTAGAAATATGAATACATTAAAAAAAGACTTTTTATAAAATTCAATTATTAATCAGTTATTAAATTAAAATACTTTAAAAATTCTATTTAATAAAAAGTTTCTAATAAAATTCTTTAAAAAATTTAATTACATATTTTCAGTGGAATTTAAAAATATTTCTATGAGCTCCACAATTTTTTAAAAATTTATTTACATAATACGTTTGAATTGGTGACTGATTTTTTACTATCAAATTAATTATTTATAACTAATTCAAATTTAGAGAACAGTATAAATATCTAGAAAAATTGAAATAAAAAGTGATTTTTTAAAAACAAATTAAAATAAAACTTTTTTTTTATTTTTATTCCTTCATATTTAATATTTTTTTAATTTGGTGAAAAAATTCCCGGTTTGGTATAAAGTTTTCCGGCTAACTCCCGGTTTTCCCCGGTCAAATTAAATTCCCGGTTTTCAAGGATTTCCCGTTTAGTAGACACCCTGCAATTATTTTCACAATTATTTACTTGAAATTTGGATTAAGTTTTAGTACCTAGCAAAAAAAAATGAAAACCACTTGATAAATTTTCACCCCTTAATTATTGCAGTCATTTCAATTGTCGTGGAATTCACCAAAATGCTAGTATATAAATATTTCTTAATTAAAATTAAATTACCCTATTTCTTCGACTATCTTGTTTTAAGGTATTGCATTCTTTTAAACGATATACAAATCTGTCTTGTAATATTAAAATGATAATTATATCTTATTGTCACTTATTTAGTTGATCTCTATAAATTCTTTTTAACAGATAAATGATAATAAATTCACTATTCCATCATAAATTCTTTTTTAGAATCTTTACTATTTATCATTAATTTGATTAATTTGTCACTATTTGCAATTCACTAGTCGATATCATTGTTTTTAAAATAAACTCACGCACATATTCTTTGATTGATTCTTTGGAATCAAGTTAAAAAAATTTTCTCTTCCAAGATAAAAGAAGAATTATTCAAGTACCAAACCTTTTGCCGGCCACTGTCGACATTGTGCTCGCGATACTGTGCGCGCGATCTACATTGGTCCCCTAAGGCATTAACTTTAATAAATTGGTGCCAAGGTGTCACCCTACATTTAGAACCCCATGTTATAGAGAGTAATCAAAGTTAAAATGACAGATAACACACATTATTATAAGACGACATACGTTAACTGTTGAGAATAAATATATTCGATAATTCGAAACAATGAATGATGGTCGCAACTTGCTTTCCAAAATAGACTTCTTTGGATATATTTCGTTATTATTATTCAGAACCAAAGGTGTATTTGCCAAATTTAAAAACGTATTTCAATAGAAAAAGTCCCAAGTTAATTTTTTTTAATCAGAATTAATCATTTTTCATTAGAAAATATCTTTAGTTTTCGGCGAAACAATTAATGTTTGATATTTTCTGGTAATATTTTATATCTATCAATGTTTTCAAGTTACGAACGATATTTTTCGTAACAAGGTGCAAAAAAAAGTGTCCTTATTAGCACCGCGTCAGAAAGAATTTCTTAAATTTCGTACATCTTGGGAAACGTATAATTCCTCCGTCATTTTCTTCCCTTTATTTTTTTTCCATCGACTGCTAAATATTAAACCCTAAATTCTAAGGTCAAATACTAATAAATATTTACCATTTTTGCCTAATATAGAAAGTACTCGTCAGCTTTCTTTTTCTTGAAATCAGCAGCAATGTTTTGTTCTTGTTGAATAGTAAGTCTGCGAAAAGAAAAAAATTACATGAAAATTGTTCTTTTTGATACAAGAATAATATTTGTTTCAACTAAAAATCAGTTGGTAGTGCATGTTAAAAAATAAATCACTAATTCATGCGATTCGGTAAAGTTCATCATTTAGTTTCTTTTTAGTAATCAACAGAGATCCGCGTTAAATAAAAAATTACTAACCATTTTTAACATTCAATACAATTCGATCCATAATTAATGTATTTCTGCTCACATTTGTATTCTCATTGAAAGTCCACGCTTGCTTTTTGGAAATAGCGACACTTTCTAAAACAATAAATTTGTATTAGAAAATAATTCTCTTTAAAATAAAAAAATAGCAAATTTTTTTTTTTGAAAATCAGTTGGTAGTGCATGTTTAATAAATCACGACTTCATTTAACGTGGTAAAGAACACATCATTTTTTCAAACAATATAATAATTAAAGTTGTAATATATAATAAAATTACTAACCATCTTGAACTCCAACATTACTCCATCAATTTTAGTGCGCATCTGTTTGGAAATCCACGCTTGTTTTTTTTTTGGAAATAGCGACGTTTTCTAAAACAGTAAATTTGTATTACTAAAAGTTCTTTTTTAGAAATAGAAAAATATATTAATTTTTTATTGAAAATCAGTTGGTAGTGCATGTTTCGTAATAAATCACGTTTTCATTTAATTTGGTAAAGAACACATCATTTTTTCTTTAAGTAATCAACTAATTAAAGTTGAGGAAAACTACTAACCATTTAAAATTTTTAAGTATATAATTTTTGTTCACATTTCTATTCTTTTTGGAAATCCACGTTTGTTTTTTTCCGAAATGGTAAAACTCTGAAACGATAAAAATTTATTAGAAAAAGTTCTTTTCTGCAATAGAAAAATATGTTAATTTTTATTAAAAATCAGTTGGTAGTGCATGTTTCGAAATAATTCACGTTTTCATTTAATTCGGTAGAGTTTCATCATTTTTTTAAAGTAGTTAACTAATAATTAAAATAAATAAATAAATAAAGTAAAGTAAAGAAAAAAAATAAATAAGAAAAGTAAAAGAATAAATAAAGCAATTTACCTTTTTGAACTTTCTCCAGCGAGATTTTATTCTACATCTTTCGAAATCCACATTTTTTCCCCGAAATGGTAGAATTCTAAAACGATAAAAATTTATTTGAAAAAGTTCTTTTTTTTACAATAGAAAACTGTGTTAATTTTTATTAGAAATCAGTTGGTAGTGCATGTTTCGTAATAAATCACGTTTTCATTTAATTTGGTAAAGAACTCATCATTTTTTCTTTAAGTAATGAACTAATATGTGACGCGCTCCCAAGAAAGGTGCCTAAGAAGTAAAAAATTTGAGGTTATGCTTTTAATTTTTTGAGTAAAAATGCAGAAAGAGTATCAATTGTTAATTAAAAATTATTCATCTTCAAGTCTTCATTATATCTAAAGTATTCCATGACAAATGGTTTTAAATTTAAATAATTAAAAATAAACTTCAATCGAGATAAATTTAAGAGGAACCTAACCTACGATTCGTTTCCTTTCTTGGGGGCGCGTCACAATTAAATTTAAATAAAAGCACCTACTATTTCAAATCTTCCATCAGATAATTCTACTGCATGTCTGCATTATCTTCCACACTCGGTTTTTTTTTGCAGAAATGGTAAGATTCTAAAACGACAAAATTGTATTAGAAATTATCCTTTTCACTTCGAAAAAAAATGTATTAATTAGAATTTTAAATCAGTTGGTAGTGCATGTTTATAATAAATCACGACTTCATTAAAAACGGTATAATAGTTCATCATATGTTTTCTGTTTAAGTGATTAATAGATTATGATTAAATTAAAAATAAATAAATGATTCGATTATGAGAAAAAATAATGTCTACCTTTTTCTACTTTCTTCGACACCATTTTGTTGCACATCTGAATTCTCTTCGGCATATTCTCTTTATCCGTTTTAAATCTGTAAAAGGGTAAAATCGGGTTGAAATTTTTTTATTCGACATTATTAAACTTCTAATTTTTATTGTATATACAAATCAGTTGGTAGTGCATGTTTCTGAAAAATCATATAGGACTTCATAAACTTTGGTTAAGGTAGTTCATCATTGTGTTAAGTAAAAGAGAAAAAAACATGTGGATTGTAAAAAAAATCAATTTAAGCCTTAATTATCTTAATATACAGCTATTGATAGTCTGTCATTAAAATTAATATTACCAGTTTTTTTTATTTTCAATTAAAATATAATAATAATTATTTTTAAAAAAGGGGAAAATATTATAACAATTTACCTGACTAAACACGTGGCTGTGTCTCATAACCAAGAAGACCTCATAAAGGATTCTCCTGCCTTCAAATCCTCCAAATACAGAAATGCCATATAGAGCTGCCAGGTTTCAATTTTTTGCTCGAGCAGCGAATTTTCACAATCGTGGTGAAAATTTCACATCACTAAATATGGTTGGCTGTGCAAAAAGCTGCCTGAAAAACAGAGCCAATCATATTTAGTGACGTGAGTTTTCACAAACGTGAAAATCGTGAAAATTCTCTGCTCGCCGAAAAAAGTGTGCAAGCACCTTTATATACAAAAGTCTTTTAACTGGACACGTTTTAATCTACCAATCAGAGTATTTTCTGCAGCGCAAGCGCAGTTGCGTCGTTTTTTTAGTACCAACAATCACCACCAGGAGTGCTAGTGTCGAAAATTTTCTAGAGCTTTCTGTCGTTGTTACCGGTGTGAATTAGACTCTACTACTCAGCAGCAGGGTTTTTATTATAAATCGAAACTCGCTACTAAAATCATATTTGGAAATCTATTTTTTTCTAATTAAAAAATAATAAAAGCAATAGACGAATCGAGACATTATGGACAAGGTGAGAATAAATATTTCCTCACAATATTTTTATATCCCTTTCAAAAAAAAAAAAATTACAATTTTTTTGCCGAAAAATGTTTACTGCCAATCAATTTCGTCATAATAAACTATGAAAGTCTGAAAGTCATTGTGACAGCGTGGTTTCATGTAATATACTCAAAATTATTTCATTTCAGAAAGGAATTCTTTGGGAAAATTAATATTACATGAAATCATAGTAAATGATAATTCTTTTATTTGAATCCCCCTAAATTTCGGCTTCATTCCTATCTTTGAACATTCGAGAATTTTGTTTGCTAAACTGATTGTATTTATTTTATTTATTTCACTTATTCAAGAGAATTTTAATTATTCTTCGCATTTTTATTCAATTTCAAGGGGAGGAATGTAATTCAAAAGGTTATTTAAAATCCCATGGGGGAAAAAATGTTTTTTCTTCTTCAAAAAACACGATGGGAAATTATAATATATACAAAAGAGTCGGAAACTAACCTCAAAATTAGAAAGCCGCTCGGTGAATTCTCATTTCGTTAATTTTTGCCTTTTGCGATTAATTTAATTTGCAAATTTGTCTCAAATTATCAATTCTAATTACGAACGAAAAAAAATTGTCTTTCCTTTTAATTTAACTTGTATTCATTTAAAAGGAAAATAATTTAGAATTTTGCCATTATTTTCAAAATTCATTTATTTTTCAATATTTTTAAATCGATATTGATTATGGTCAAATAAATATTTCCAATCGTAATTAATTTGAAACATTGATTAATTATGTAGAGAAAATTAATTTATAATACAAAATTTGGTAAATTAATTTCAATTAATTTTTAAGTCCTGGAAAAATTTTATTTGGAAATTGATTTTTCTCAAGTATTTGATTAAAATTTTCCGAAATTTCTTCAGAGTCTATCTTGGAAGAAATTTGATTACAAAATTTTGAAAATCAATCTTTAACGAATTTTTAGTTTGCAAATTTTTGAAAGTAATTGAATTCTCAAAAAATTTAAGTATAAAATATCGAAAAAAATTTATTATTTTAATTTATACTTATTATTTATTATTATTGTTATTTATTTATTAATTTTTAAATTCAGTTCATGAAAATTTCAAATTCTTATTTATTATTTTAATTTATTTTTAATTTTTATTATTTATTTATTATTATCGTTATTTATTTATTGATTTTTAATTTAATTCATGAAAATTTTAAATTTTCTAAATACGGATTTATTTTTATTACAGAAAATGTAATAATTTTCTAAATATCTATTTTTATTTTAATCAAATGGAAATTAAATTAATTGATTCTTGAAATTATGAAAATATTAGATAATCGAGTGAAATTAATTTTTTTCAATTGATCAGCGATGAAAAAAAATGATGTTTGGTTTTAATTTAATTTGTTTTCTATTGAAAAGGAAATAAAACGAAATGAAAATAAAATACGAGAGAAGTGGAAATATTTTCGTTTAAAATTTCCGAAATAACGGAAAATTATTAAGTTTAGTGTTTATTGTTTAGCTCTCAGAAATTTTGAATTATAATTTTGTTGACAAACAAATATGTTCCGTTTTTGTAGATTACTGAATTGAAGGACAAAGGAAACAAAGCTCTGCAAGAGGGCAAATATGACGAGGCTGTTAAATATTACACCGAGGGAATAGCAATTGACGGTTCAAATCACGTTCTTTACAGTAACAGATCGGCAGCTTATGCCAAGGCCGAAAAATACAGTCAATCACTGGAAGACGCGGAGAAAACAGTAACACTCCAACCAACATGGGCAAAAGGTTATTCACGAAAAGGTAGTGCCTTGGCTTATTTGGGGAAAATTGACGAATCAATAAAAGCCTATGAAACTGCCCTTCAACTTGATCCATCGAATGCACAAATAAAAGAGAGTCTCGCCGATTTAAAAGCACAACAGGGACCATCGCTTGGCAATCCATTTAGCGCTCCCGATTTATTCATTAAATTACGCAGCGATCCAAGAACAAAAGCCTATCTCGACGATCCCGAATATTTGAAAATGATTCAAGACCTCCGTACAAATCCAAATATTCTAAAAACCTCATTAATGGACAAACGAATGATGACAACAATTGCCGTGCTCTACGGCGTCAATATGACAACAATGGACGAGCCAATGGAGGCAGATTACCCACCACCAAAAAAAGAAGAAGCAACAGCCACGAGAAAATCCAAAGATGAGCCAAATTCAAAACCCGAGGACAATTTACCCCTCGAGAAGAGGCAAGCGCTAGAGGAAAAGAATCTAGGTAACGAGGCTTACAAGAAGAAAAATTTCGACGTTGCCCTCGAGCATTACAATAAAGCCGTGAAACTCGATCCCACTGAAATCACATTCCAATTAAATATCGCCGCCGTTTATTTTGAACAAAAAGAATATGAAAAATGCATCCAACAATGCGAGCAGGCAATTGAAATTGGTCGCGAGAATCGTGCCGATTTCAAGCTCATAGCAAAAGCCTTCACACGAATAGGACATTCGTATAAAAAAATAAATCAATGGAAGCAGGCGAAAATTTATTACGAAAAGTCAATGTCCGAGCATCGTACACCGGAAATTCGTACATTATTGTCGGATATTGAGAAGCGAATTAAGGAGGAGGAGAGAAAGGCGTACATTGATCCAGTTAAGGCCGAGGAGGAAAAGGAATTGGGCAATGAGAAATTCAAAATTGGCGACTACGCGTCGGCTGTTAAACATTATACGGAGGCAATTATGAGAAATCCAGATGATCCCAAGTATTACAGTAATCGAGCTGCGTGTTACACGAAATTGGCGGCCTTCGATTTGGGTTTGAAGGATTGTGAAAAATGCGTGGAAATCGATGGAAAATTCATAAAGGGCTGGATAAGGAAGGGGAAAATTTTACAGGGAATGCAGCAGCAGGGCAAGGCACTTGCCGCTTATCAAAAGGCATTGGACTTGGATCCAAGTAATGGAGAGGCAATTGAGGGCTATCGTTCGTGTTCAGTTGCAGTTAGTTCGAATCCTGAGGAGGTGAGGAAACGCGCGATGGCCGATCCTGAAGTACAAAGTATAATGCGAGATCCAGCGATGAGATTGATTCTCGAGCAAATGCAAAATGATCCCAAAGCATTGCAATAGTGAGTTTTTTTTAGTTTAAATAATAATTCGGGGTTGCCACAGGTCAGGGAAAAGTCAGGGATGTTTACTAAAAGTACTGGAAAAAATTGAATTTTTAAAATTCATGAGAAAACTGATTTTTTTTCGTTTTGCCTCGTAAACTATGAAATTACCACAAATTTTAATACAAAACCTTCAATTTTTTCTATTTCTGACAATAATCTCTTTTTAAATAACATAAATTTTCAAAAACTATCATAAAATTAATAATTAATAATAAATAAATAATAGTAATAAATGATAATTAAATAAAATTAATAATAACTATCATAAATTATGACTAATAAATTATTTTATGAATAATTTTTACAATTTTCATAATTACTAGATTGATAAAAGAATTTTAGTTAAAAATACAAAAAAAATTAGATTTTGAAAAAGTTACAAATGATTACAGAAATTCAATTATTTTCAAAAGTTAGAAAAATTCTTCGCAGAATTTCAATTATATTGAAAAATTTAAAAACATTTCTTGTCAAAATTACAATTATTTTTATAAATAATAAAATACTTCATTAAAATTCAATTATTTTTAAAAGTTTTAATAAAAATCTTGACAAAATTCCACAAGAATTCAATTTTTAATAAATTTCTTCAAAATAATTCAATTATTTTCAAATTTTTTTCAAATATCAATTATATAAAAATATTTTTATAAATAATAAAATTCTTCACCGAAATTCAATTACTTTTATAAACATGAATAAAATTCGTTGTAAGAATTTAATTATTTATATAAACTTGAATAAAATTCATTGAAAGAATTAAATT
This sequence comes from Leptopilina myrica (nomen nudum), assembly GCA_032872475.1. NCBI lineage: Eukaryota > Metazoa > Arthropoda > Insecta > Hymenoptera > Figitidae > Leptopilina > Leptopilina myrica (nomen nudum). The sequence continues at coordinate 2,000,269 of CM065464.1, read as the reverse complement.
ATTTTTAAAATTAATAAAATTCTTCGCAAAAAATCAATTATTTTCAAAAATTAAAAAAATATTTTCACAATTTCAATTATATTTAAAAATTTTAATAAAATTCTTAACAAAATTTTGTAGGAATTCAATTTTAATAAATTCAATTATTTTCATAAGTTATAAAATTTTCACAGGAATTCAATTATTTAAAAATGAAAATTTCATAAAATTTTTCGAAAAATATAAATTATTTAAAAAATTCTTCACCGAAATTCAATTATTTTTATAAAATATAAATTATTTTCATAAGTAATAAAACTCATTGCAAAATTTTAATGATTTCTTTATACAACATATATTTTAATCAAATTCTTCGAAAAATGTTATTATTCTTAAAAATTTTATTAAAATTTGTCAAATTAAATTCATATATTAAAAAATTTATTGATAAAATTCTTTATGAGAATTAAATTTTAACAAAGAACATTCTATTATTCAATAAATTATTTATTTTTTAATTTAAATCATTGAATTTTTGCCACGAATTTTATTACTTTTTTTTTAAATAATTTAATTTTTTTAAGAAATTTTACTGCTTGTAAGAATAATTGAATTCTTGTGAATTCCTACAGAAAAGTAATAATGATTAAATATATATTTAAAAAAGAAGTTATTGATGTTTTTGAATAATTTTACAATAAATGAAATTTGTAAATAAGTGTAATAGAACAATTTTTCTTGATTATCTAATAATTTTTAGAGTGAATCTGAATATTCTTTAGGGTCAGGGAAAAAGTGAAAATTTTGTCTGGAAATCATGGAAAAATAAAATTAAATATTTGTGGCAACCCTGTTAATTATTTCCCATACATAAAAAGAAAAATTTTTATTGATTATTAATAATAATTACTTTTTTTCTTACAGCCACCTTAAAAATCCGGACATTGCGGCAAAATTGCAGAAACTTCTCGAATCCGGTCTGATTGCAATCAACTGAAAGAAAGAACATTTTTTTACCATGTACAGCTCAAGTGTAAAGTTCGTTCTCTTTCTTCAGCGTCGATCCATTAACAATTGCCGAAGTATCGCTTTCTTTTTTTTTTAATTTTACAATACTGATTTAAACATTTTTTTTAAACACATCCATCTAGTATTTTAATGAGAGAAAAGCTTTATATTCAACCAATTACACGTAGATTCGTGTTAAATCTTCTTTAATTTTATATGGTAAAACCATTTTATGTCAGAATTTCGTTTTTTTTAAATAAACAAAATTCGTAATAGTTTGATAGGCTTTTTTAATAATTACTTATTACACAATTAGATTAAAATTACGTTTTTTTTAAATTTTACTATAAATAAATACTATAAAGCATTAACATTTTGTCTCTCGCAATTTCTTTTTTTAATATTGAAAATTTTGTAAAAAAAAAAATTTATGATAGATGAAAGTTGATTTTCAATGCGACATAAATAATAATAATCAATGGTGAATTAATTTTATCATCTTGATGAGAATAAAAAAAAAAGGAAAAAAAATGTAGTAGCAATACAATTGATAAAACTGTTACGTTTGAAATAAAATTTCATATTTTATTGTTCGTCCATTTAATACACCGAGAAGGCAAATGCAAAGCGCCTTATGAATGACAGAATTAAAAAAATTTATATCTACGTGCTTTTTATTATTATCATAAAAATAAACATTAGACTGCTTTAGAAAGAAAATTAAAATTAATTATATTTAGAACCATTGTCATCGTATTTTTTTTAAGATATTGAAATCAATATTTATAATTCAGAATTATTTTTCTTCACAAAAAATCATTTTATTTTAAATACAATTTTTTCCAATGGAAAATTCTTGAATGGGGAAAAAATAATTTTAATTTATTTAATTTCTTTTGTTCGACAATTTATTTCGTAGAAATTGCAATTAAACGAAAGCATTTTTAATTAAATTCTCCTTAATTTTTTGTTTGAAAACTTTTTATTGTTTTAAATTTGGGTTCCTTTTAATTATTTTACAGTAATTTTCAAAATTTGGCGCTGAAATTCGGCGCTTTTTTCAAGTGACAATTTTCGGTACTAAATATATATGCAAAACAGCAAAAGTGACAGCTCCTGTCAAAATATTATTTTATTCTTTAAATATTGTATTTATTTCTTACAATTAATCAATTATCTGTGATCAAATTATTGAATAGCAATGCAGTATCTTAATGTCATAAGAGAAAAGTTGTGAAAATTGGCATTTGCTGACTAGAATAGACGGACGTATATATAAATATAGAGATTGATTTAAAGAAACCTAACCTCAAAAATCGAGAATTTTTTAATAAGAATAATATTTTACTGAATTAAACGAAGGAATTTATTTACCTTTTTTTTAGTTTTATATATTAATAGAAATTGATGATCTATGAATTTAGGCGTATTCAACAGAGTCAATTTAAAGGTTAGTTTACATCTTCTATTTTTTAAAAAGAGGAACTTGGGAATTCAGATTTTCTCACGGATAAATATTTTCAACAGGATGTATTTTATTCTTGTTTGTTATTATTATTATAAATACCGTTTATTTACCTGTGTTTCTTTATTCTTTGCTTTAGTATTTAATTTTATTACAATTGTTGAAAATAATAAATTTTATTCTTTCCTTCAATATTTAATTTTATCACAATTGTTGAAAATAATGAATTTTATTCTTTCCTTCAATATTTAATTTTATTATAATTGTTGAAAATGATAAGTTTTATTCTTTATTTATTCTTTCCTTTTATATTTAATTTTATCACAATTGTGGAAAATAATAAATTATTTGCTCTATAAGTGAATTTTAAAATATTTCAGACTGAAATTATTGGAAAAAATAAATTTTAATTCATATTTGAAAATGTAAAATTTTGTTGAGTTCAACAATCGCTACTTGTTGTTAATAGAAATTAAAAGTGAAGGAATTATTTGTTTATTATTTGTTTTTTCTTACGAATGTCTATTTATTAATTTTTTGGTAAGATATTGTAACAACTTTTTATTATTTATGAATGAATGTTAGATTAATAATTAATTAATTTCAAAAAATATATAATTATTATAGATATTTTTTAAATTTTATAATTTTTTTTGATTAACGAATTCTAATTTAAATTTTTTTGATTGACGATTGTTAAGTATATATTTTTGTATATTATTTTACATATTTTTTTATTTTTTGTATATTATTTTATTTTTCCAGATTAATTTATGCATTTTTTTGTATATTTATTTTATATGTTTATTTTATAAACTCCCTGAAGAGGAAATTGGAAATCATTTAGATTTCGAAACGTTGGAGCAAACTATTTGTCCGAATGTTTTCGTTTTTCTCCTCCTTCACTATAATTACCATATATTTCTCGGATGTAAAAATTAATAAAAACTTAAAAGTAATTATAATTTGAAATAATAAATAATCGATATTAATTTTCAGAACTCTGGAGGTGGAATGTATTCCGAGTGGGCATCACTGAGTTCCCTAATTCAACAAGGCTCTGAAGACAGTCAAAGTGTATTGGAAAAATTTTCACCTGGCGTTGGACGTGAAGTTGCATTATCAATTGTACGACAATTGGCCGCAAATTTGGGCATTGCCCAAGCCGCCGAGCCAAGTTCATTGAATAATGATCGTGAAATACAATGGTGCATGGAAGTTATTTGCTATGGTCTCTCATTGCCATTAAATGAACACGACACTGTTCGCGATTGTGTCAATGTTTATTGCGAATGGCTCTCGGCACTTTATTCATCGCCAAAAATCTCCGTACCAAGGCCAATAATTGAGGATTCAAATTTTTACGCGAGAAAAATAATCAGTCATTTTCACAATTTATTTGTGCCAAGGAGAGGAGAAGGTAAAAAGGAAATTAATTATTTAATTACCAAAAAAAATTATTATTACAGTATTTATTTGAAAATCAATTTATTATATTTCTCTGGAAAATTGCACTTTTATTTTAAATACACTTTTTCTCGCAGTCTGGCCATTTTTGTATCAGGATTTAGGTAATTGACTTCGTTTTTTCTATTTTTCTCTATAGTAAAAAAAAAGAAGGAGCTTTTTATTTCGAGTTTTTTATTCGCTTTTGTATTGTCGTCATATTTATATTTTCTTGAAGGAGAATTAGAGTTAAATTCGAATTTATTTTATTTATTCATTCATCTTACTTTATTTCATTCAATTTAATTAATTTAATTTTTTACTTAACTATTCTTAAGTAATTTTTTTTTAAATATTTACTTTAAATATGAATTTAATTTATTAAATTTGATTAACATGGAGGAGAGTTAAATTAGAAGGAAACTTTTTTCGGCTTTAAACGGTGAAGGGTCTTTTTTAAATGTTCTTTTTTTTCTAATAATTCGAAGAAGGATTTGATTGAAAAGAAATTAATAAATTTTGTTGTTCCTTTAGGAGCGGATACGATAAATCGACAGGCAGTCCTCTGTCATAGAGTACTTCGAACTTTGCAACAAGTGGCTCGAGGTCCAGCCACTTTGGAAAGAGAGACTTGGGAGAGTTTGCTTTTATTTTTGATTGGAATAAATGACGCGCTCTTGGCACCACCGGCAGTTAGGGAAGATGCCGGCGAACAACTTTGTGAAAGAGTTCTCGGCGTTTTACTCGAAGTAAACAATTGCAATTAAAAAGACTAAAAAATAATTCTCTTTCTTTAATTTGCATTATGTTTGTTTTCAGGTTTGGCTCGTTGCGTGTGAAAAGAATTTTCCGTCGCCTCCTTTGTGGAAAACTTTGCGCGAATCTTGCCTTCGATGGCGCCATCGACTCGCTCTCATCGAACAATGGAATCGCGTTTGTCTCGCATTAACGGCACGACTTTTGCAAATTATGTATGGACCAATGTTTCCTGAATTGAAAATCAGTAGGTCCATTTGTTTCAAATATTTTTTGATTCTCTTCTTCTTGAAAAATCAATTATTTAATAAGTTATTAATTTTTTTATCCAAATAATTGAATTTCCCTGAATTTCAGTTAAAATTTGGATAATAATTTAATTTTTAAAGCATTTTAGCTAGAATTTAAAGAAATAGTTGAATTTCGAAAAGGTTTCGAATTAAAATTTTAGTGAAGATTAAATATTTATTTAGAAAAGAAGTTGTTGTAATTAAATTTTGAAACTAGAAATTTGATTATTTAAATTTTGAAAACTTGAAATTTGATTATTTAAATTTTAAAAACGAGAAATTTCGTAATTAAAATTTGTAATTAATTGAAATGTAAATTGAAACAGGCGAGGAGGATTCGCAGCTTGTGCCGCACACGATGACAAACGAGGCAGTGTCACAAGCTTGGTACCGACTTTTGCGAACAGTTGGCGATCCAATCGATCTATGTCGTCCGGCAGTGATTTCGCAAACGCAGGCATTCTTGAGATATGCAATCGCAAGTCCAAATGTCGTTGATCCTTGTCAGCATCCCTGTCTTCAAGCGTTGCCTCAAATCTTTCTAAAGGCCATCAAAGGTATTGCCGGACAAGTCGACGCATTTCTAGGTAAATATCTCCACAAAATTATTGACACGAAAATGATACGTATTATTTTCTCCTCTATTCTTAAAAATATTTTCAAATTTCTGTTTCAAAAACACATTATTTAATAACCGAAAATTAAATTACTACAAATTGGTTCAATTTTACATGGCGGAAAAATTCGTTTTTTGCAATTTACTTGTACTAAAAAAGCTTTATTTTATTCTTTAAAAATTTTTTTTTACAAACTATATACATGTGATTTATTGTAAATAATTGTAAATACAATAGCAAAAAATTATTTCTCAGCACATTTGACAAATTGTGGATAATTTTCCGAAAAAACTTGATAATACCCTTGAGTTACTTATTAAATTAATTTTTTTTTCCAAAATAGAAACAAAGAATTAAGTATTTTGGAAAATTTTTCAACAATTTCCACTTTGCACTGTGTAGAGAGAGATTGTGAAATAAAGAGAAAATAGAAGCACGGAAATTTTTGTTTTGGATAAAAAAAAGTACTTGTCGAATTTGGTGATTGGTTTTTGCATGAAGAAAAGAGAAGAAAAGAAGGAAATGTTTTTAGGGGTCTCACAGGCTTGTTGTTGGGAGGAGTGTTGTGTGACGAACGTCACGACAGGAATAGGAAACAACTCTGGTACCGGAGGTGTTGGAAATGAGAAGGCTAATTCAAAGGATCAACCTCAGCCTTCTCCAACACCTCCGACGCAGAGGCGGCTTGCAAAAAGTTTCAGCGTTACACCTTCAGCTGTCACCAAGGGTATATTTCATACTTTTCTTATTTGCACTCACTTTTTCTGATTATTTATTTATTTATTTATTTCACCTTAGAAATATATGCATACACGTCATTTTCTTTTCTATTTTGCAATTTTTTTTCCTTTTTCTGTCACATGTGCATTTTTGCACATTTCGTAGATATTTTAATTTTTCTTTTATTTTTCTTAATTTTATTCATTTTATTGTAGAACAAATTGTTGATTAATTTGCTTTTTATACTGGAAAGTTTAATTATTTCTATAAAGAAATTAAATTTATATTCTTTAATATTTTATTACTGAGTGTATTAAACTTTTATTCTAAAGAATTTTTATTTTCTGTAAATTTAAATTTTTATTCAGTAGAATTTTTTTCTGTTTAGAATGTTATTGCCATTTTCTTGTGAGTAAAATTTTATTTCCTAGAATTTTATTCTATAGAAAAAATTTAATTGCAGAATTTATAGAAAAGAAATCTTTATTTACATTGAATTTTATTTTGTAAATATTTTTGTTCTTGTATATTAAATTATTTTCTTCTATCGAATTTTTATAACGAATTTTTTTTTATTGAATTTTCTTTTATTTATTATTACATAACTAAATATACATAATATTATTATTTGTTTGATTTATTAAAATTATTATTCTGTAGAATTTTGTTTCCTATAAAATTTATTTTATGTTTTTTTCTTCTATCTATAGAAAGTTTTTTTTCTTTATATTATTCTAAAAAATAAATAATAATAATTTTTGTTTCGAATAGATTATTTTTTCTTTCACTTAGTTTGGGAAAAGGAATGTTTGCACAATTTTCATGTTTTCAAAGCAAAAAAAATGCAATGCGATGACTGAATATGAATTGTAATTTAATTGTAACTCTTGGGAATTTTTTTTTTATTTGAAGTGAAATTAATGAATTTTTATTTAATACAGGAATTCCGAAAGCTTCGTTGATTGGCTTGACGACGAGCCGAATTTCCAGCAGCCAAATAGTGATGTCTTCTAATTCTGGACCTTCGTCTACATCATCGACAACTTGTAAAGCTTTTTTTTGAAAATTTATTTTGAATTTAATTTAATTTTTGGTTTATCTTCAATGAAATTGCAATGGAATTTTTTTCAAAACAATATTTAACTATTTTTTAAAATTTGATAAAATTCTTCATAAACATTAAATTATGTATTTTAAAAAATTTCAATTATATTCTTTATGGGAATTGAAATTAATATTTCCAATAGAATTTCTCGAAGAAATTAATTATTTTTTCAAGAATTTTAATAAAATTTCCCGCAAGGAATTTAATTACTTTCAAGAAATTTATTCAAATTCTTCGTATAAATTAAATTTTTTTCTTGGAATTTAATTATTTTGAAGAATGTTAATAAAATTCTTCGACAAAATTCGATTAGTTTGAAAAATTTTCTATAAAATTCTTCATAAAAAAAAAGTTGATAATTAAATGCACTTTAAGAAAAATTTAATTATTTTGAAAATTTGGATAAATTTATCATTACAAGAATTCAATTATTTCAGATTCGAAAATTATAGAAGAAATGTTTTCCATTTAAAAAATAATTTGGTCCAATTAAGTTGTGTTATTGTTTATTCTTCAAATTATTGAGAATTAGAATTCCATTAATTTTGAAAATTCGAAACATTAAAAAGAAAAGGCCAACTTTTGAATTTAAAATTTATATTTTTTTCGTTTTTAAAGCTGTAACTTCATTGGGTCAGGATGTGAGACCACCTTTGGCACCAAGTCGACCGAAATGTAACAGTATTCTTCATCTCTTTGGCGAGTGGCTCTTCGAAGCTGCTTTCATTGGCACTGACGGCTGGTCCCAAAATTTACCACGTAAGATTCAATTCGCTCCGAATTTTTAATTCTCAATTATTTTTATTATTATTATTATTATTATTTTAATTTTGATTTTAAATTTGAAATTTTCGCTTATTAATATTTTTATTTTATTATTGTATTTTGAATACGATTTGTTTACTTCTTCCAGAGCCAACTGGCGCTTCAAAAAGACCGTCATCAATTTTAGTCGATGGACCATCGTCACTGCAAGACACAATTGCCGATGTTCCATCGTCATTGGTCATCGATCGTTATGAATCGGGACGTGCCGAGGCAATGGGCGCATTGTGTCGTATATTTTGTGCAAAAAAAACCGGCGAAGATATACTTCCAATTTATTTGGCGCGTTTCTATCAAGCCATGTATCATGGATTGAAGACAAATGAAAATAAGGAATGCGGCGAAACTTTGGCCAGTATTTTATTGAATTCAGCCGATCTCTTTCGTCTCGATCTCGATGGAGTGCAAGTTCTCGTTCCAATTGTACTCTCCGCATTGGAGGTCGTTTTGCCCGAGAAAGATTTACGTCTAAAAACAAATTCAGTGTCGAAAATCGAATTGCGACGGGCGTCGATTAATTTATTGATATCAATGTTGGCATTGCCGCTTCATTTTCAGGTAAACTGAAATATTTCATTCATCTCGTTTTTTATCTTTTTTTTGAGACCTGCAGAATTGAAGTCCATTGAAATTATTGAAATTTAATTTTAAATTTCTTTAGTTTAAAGTGTTGAAGATCAATTATTAAAATTTAATTTTATATTTCTTTAGTTTAAAGTGTTGAAGGCCAATTATCAAAATTTAATTTTATATTTCTTTAGTTTAAAGTGTTGAAGATCAATTATTAAAATTTAATTTTGAATTTCTTTAGTTTAAAGTGTTGAAGAATTTAAAAAATAAATTACAAGCAGATAATTTCCATAATTTAAATGAAAGTACTTTAATAATTCAATTGCCTTTCTGTTTTCAGAATCTTTCAATAAGGGAACTGCCGAATGGATTTTCGGTAAATTTTGAGAGGAACCAGTTCACATTTGCCCAGTTGAAACCGAGACTTATGAATTTATTGATAAATGCCTTGCAAGTGGAAACTGATCCGCAAAATACTCACATGCTTCTGGGTGAGAATTGCAAATTTGAATCATTTTCAAAATAGTTTTAAACAAAATTTAAAAAATGTTGTATTCGATTTATTAATTTTACTTGAATTAATCATTTTCTTGTTTTTAAGGTGGTTTACTGTTGAGCGTGCAAGATTCAGCGGCTGCCGAAGAAGTGGAACAAGTAACGCAACCCGACATAATTCCAAACGATAATACAACGAATTTACTCTCTTCAGGTAAGGCAAATTTTTTTTCGAATTAGTGCATCTATTTTTAATAATTAATTTCAATATCTATTTTTGATAAATCAGGGTTGCTACAGATCAGGGAATATCTGATGTTTCAAAATTAAATTTTTTGTGGCAACTCTGAAAATATTTTTTACGTAGTTTTTACAAAGTGTTTGATATACTTTTTACTATTAAAAGCTATTTATGCTTGAAATAATTTTGAAGTAATTAAGTTTTTAAATATTTTACTAATAATTATGTTTCTTTGAATTTTTGAAATTTGAAAACAAAGCATAAGTAGTTGGTATACAATTTTTAGCAATTTTTTTTCGCTCAACACTTTTTTATCGCGCTGATTAAAAAAAAAATTGCACTTGCGAAAAAAATTTTTTGAATACTGCTTTTTCTCACTTTGCTTTTGTGTTTTGTATTTTTATTTTCTCTCCTCCCTTCAACGATATTTTATCATGGATTGTGTACCTGCTGCTGCTGCTGTTGCTGCTCGTGTCTGTCTCTCTCCTCCTCTCTCTCTCACACACACAAACATACACATTCTCTCGTCATTCTGCCCATTGATCATCGCTTTGAGTAGTCACCAGCGATTCAACCAGTCAGATAAGCATTTCCAGCGATCATCGATCCTTTGGCGATTCCTCCGATATTTCGACACTTCAAGAGGAGAGCATCGCTTTTGGTAAATAGAGTATTTTTTCATTTTTTAAAACAATATTTAAAAGAAAAAGTATTTATTTTTTCTGCCAGTATTGCAAATTTTTCAATTTTATGTGCATTCTGCGATTATTTGCTCTTTTTGACATTTTATTTTGGATTCTATTTTAATTCGAAAAGAAGGGAGAGAACACGAATTTATTTTTTCATATAAGTTGAAATATGGTAAAGAAATGGAATGATGGGGAAAAATTTGAATTGAATAGAAAAATGAATAAATTTGTGTTCTGAAAAGTATTTGGAATTTATTGGTAAATTATTTTTCTTTTTTCAGATTCGGCACACGCTCTGTTTGTAAGGGCAACGTATTTAGTTTGTCACAGACTGATTTCGTCATGGAAAACGGATCTCAATATTTCGTTGGCTGCACTTGAAATGCTTTCGGGTCTCGCGAGAACTCGAATTCGAGAAACGGGTAAAAAACGAAAAATTATATTCCTTCAGTTAATGTTCGTTCAAATCTTTATTAAATTACCTACAAATTAATTCAAATTAGAATAAATTAAAAGTTATTAATTATAACTTATTATTATGCAAATAAAAAATATTTGTTTTCAAATATTAATTTTACTTTTGGAATAATTTCACATTCGAAATTTCAAAAAATTAAATTATTAATTAATCACAATCAATTTAATAAATTAACTAAATTCCTCGAAAAAATTAAATTTCTTGAAAATTAATTCTTAGCGAAATTTCAATTATTTTCATAAATTAATCAAATTTTTCGCAAAAGTACAATCATATTAAAGAATTTTCATAAAACTTTCATTATTTTGAAAAATACTAATAAAATTCTGTGTAAGAAAAAAAAATGAATTAAATATTTTTTTTTAGTGCAATTTTAATTATTTAATTCTTAACAAGATTTCAATTGTTTTCATAATTTATAACTTTTCACAGAAATTTAATTATTCTTCAAAGAAAATAAAATTATTTTAAAAATTTTCATTAAATTCTTTATCAGAATTAATTTGTATTTTTTGTAATTTAATTTTTCGATTTATATTAATTTTAATATAAATTTTTTGAAATATCTTTATTTTTTGTAAGCAGCGAGGAAACTTACAGGTGTGAATTAAATTAATTTCAAAATTCTTTTACTTGGAAAATTTGGATAGTTATTAATTTTTTTTTCTTTTCTATTTCTTTGCAGATGCCTTGGAATGTAAACGGGCTGTAAAATGGCTTTGCGATTATATTGCTTATCAATGTTGGCGACCACCTCCTTCGCATTCAAAGGATCTTCACTCGTCGATTGTCGCCGCTTTTTCCTGCTTAACCACATGGCTCACAGCTCATCCTCAACTTTTACAGGTTTCTAGCGATTTTCTATTTTTTACTATTTTTCAAACTTCGCACTCATCTACTAAAAATAACTGCTCAAAAAATTTAATTATTCTTATAGATTTGATTACAATTTCTCGAAAAAATCAAACTATTTTGATTTCTTTTAATTTTTACTTTTCCAATAAAATCGTTCACAAGAATTAAATTATTAAAAAAAAAATTGTAGCAAAATATCACACAGACGTTCAATAATTATTATTGTGGAAAATTTTGATAGAATTCTTTCTAATATTGAATTGTTTTAAAAACTTTTCGCAGTTTAATAATTTTCAAAATTAGGTATTTAAAAACATTTTTGTAAAAATCTTTGTAAAATATTATTCTTATTCTTTGTAAATATTATTCTTTTCACATGAATAGTAAAAATTTATCTGGAATTCAATTAGTTTAAATAGAATTTGCATAAAATTGGTCGAAAGAAATAATTATTTTTAAAAATTTTATAAAATTCTTCGAAATTAATTTCCTTTTTTATAAATATTTAAATTCTTTCATTATGAATAATAAAATTCGTTGCGGGTTAATTTAACTTATGAGCAGGATAAGAGAAGTAAATATTTTGTATGAAAACTAGGGAAAAGTCTTTTTTTCTTTTAAAATTAATTGTCGAGTGCGAAGGCTATTTTAAAATAATTTTAAAACTTTTAAAAATTTCTATTTTTCTATGTTCTTTTTTTGGAAAGGATAAGGATTGCTTGGCGACGGTTTTGGAAGTTGTGGAACTCGGAGTGTCGGGGACGAAAAGCGTTGGAAAGCCAGGAGAGCCGATAAAAATGAAGGACGAAAAAGAATTGAAACCGGCGTCGATGAGAGTGAGAGATGCTGCCGATGCTCTTCTGACAATTATTCTCGAGCAGGTTCGTAACTTCAGTTCGTAACTTTAAGTTACATCTTAAATTAAATGACTTAAGTAAATTTGCATCTTAAGTGCAAATTGCTTCTAAGATGGCACAAAAAATTTAGATTCTTTTTATTTTTTTACAAAAGTAAATATTAAGATGGGAAATATTAAGTGGGGATTTATTTGAAACAATTTTTCGAAAAAATTAAATTTCTTGAAAATTTAAAATTAACTTTAATTAATAATTTGTTTAATTTAATTTAATTTAATTTTAATAATAGGTGGGATATTTTCCGAGTGCATGCGGCACACAGTCATTGTCCTCGTTATTGGATGAAGTTTCGCTGTTGAAACACTGCAACAGTTGGCCTGGTGGTCGTGTACCTCGTCAGACGGCCGTCGAACGTTTTCGCTATTTTGTCGCCGAGAATGCGACAATGTTGGCATTATTGGAGGAACCATTGGGCAATGATCAGGATCCACAACCAACTGTCACTGTTTTAATTCGCGGTCCATTTGGACGACACGCTTGGACAATGCAATTGCGACATTTACCACGGCACAGATCGAGTGTCAGGAGTATAAACACGAATCCCGGACGTCCGCTACCTTTACTCGAACCAACACCACGTATGGAGTATAAACCGAAATTCTTCCCCGACAACGTCGACAGAATTCCTCACTGTAAAGTGTATGTCATTTTCTTTTATATCTTTCAATTTTTTTGCATTTTCTTTTAAACTTTTCTCTTTCTTCTAATTTAGCGACGACTCAATACCGAGTTTGGACATTGTAATGAACGAGAATGACATTCTGAAGAACGATCATCAAACTCTATCGCATTTATTGGATCATCAAATTGATTTGGAATTGAAATTTAATGACGAAACGGAAACGACGAAGTCGACGATAAGTGATAAAATTGACGAATGCACACCACCGCATGTGTGCCATGAATTTCAAACCGCGAGACTTTTTCTCAGTCACTTTGGTTTTTTGAATTTAGAACCTAAAGAAGTGAATGAAAATTCAACAACTGGCGGCGGTTTAATGGCATTGGACTCAACGATTCCTGGCTTTTGCACCGATCTCGAGAATCTCGATCGTATCAGTCCGAGAACATGCGATACGGTTCATATTTTCTACGTGAAAGCGGGACAAAAGAATGCCGACGCAATTCTATCGAATGTAATGAACGAGACTAATGTCTCGCCGAATTTTATGGAATTTTTAAATGCCCTCGGCTGGACAGTGGCGGTGAATTCACACGCTGGTTGGACTGGTCATGTTTCAACGAGTTGGCAGATTATTAACGAAATGAATGTTCCACAGCCAACGCAAAGTGAACACGGCGGTTCGCTTTACAATGGAAGCACTCATGTTTTATATTGGGCGGATGTCAGTTCGGAAATTGCTTTTGTTGTTCCCACACAATCGTTGACTGTTAATTCTGAATCTCTCGATGATACGAGTTTTAACGAATCTTGTCAAGGTGAGATGTTCATGCAATTATTATTATTAGATGCGAAAAAAATTTTTCGAAGTTTCATTTTGTGTTGTAATTTTCTTTCAGCTTGGTTCGAAAGAAGTGCGAGCGAAAGTGCAGGTTCAAAAACATTTTCCATGTCACCAAATACATCGATTAATTCGCCAAGAACAATGTCACTTGATCTTGGAAAGCAGCCGTCGAGTATTGGTTCGAATTCGTCGAATTCAAATCCACCGAATTCGGATCCGGTGAAACCGCGACGAACGACAAAGCATTCTCTACCAGCGCAAACGGACACGAAAATAATGGTCGTCTGGTTGGAGAGTCTCGAGGATTATCCCCAATTTCCAATCGGTATTGCGTCGAGAATGTTTTTTCTCCTACTAAAATTTAGTATTTCTTTTTTACTTCTCTAGACCTTGAAACGGCGTAAACAAGTATTTATTTATTAATTTTTAATCATTTTCTTTACGATTTACTTTAATGAGATCAATATAAAGAAATAGTACTTAAATTGATTGGTATTTTTTTTGAGGAAAAAATGTGATTAAAATTTGTTTTCTAGGTGAATTACTTCCGTGCACAAATACAGGACTCAGTAGTACGAGAATTGTGACAACTTCCGATGTTCACGTTATATTTTTACAAGCCCTAGACAATGGCTTAATGAGAGTTAGACTACAAGGACCTATTTCTAGAATTAATTTGGCCACACCTTTAATTGATGGGATGGTTGTTCCCCGAAGAGCACTCGGTAGTCTAGTTAGACAAACAGCATTAAATATGGGTCGTAGACGACGACTCGACAACGATAGGTGCGTCTAATTAGAAAATTATCATTCCTTAGAGTATTTAAAAATTATATCGAAAGTTGGTAATTTTTTCTTGCAAAAAAAATATTTCTTTTCGTCAATATAAACTTTCTCTATTCTCTTAATGAAAAGAATTGTAAAATTTAATTTAATCTAATTTGTCTTATTAAATTACAATTAATCATAATTAATTGTAATTTACAATTAACTAAATTGTATTAATAAATAATAACATTAATAATGATTAATTTATTAAAATAAAATTAATTTAATTAGTTTAATTAAATAATAATAATAACATTAATAAATTTGTTTTCATTCTCTTATTTCGTTTCTAAAATAATTTTTCAGCTATCATCCGCCGCATGTACGAAGACGATTGAAAATCCAAGACATGGTACTCAAGTATAAGCAAAATTTGGAACAACCAGAATTGTTATCTCTACTTTTCAATAACACGTAAATTTCTATTTTTACAAAAGGTATGAGATTTGATATATTTATTATTCTTTAGAGAATATAGGAAAATTATATCGAGAGTTAATTTTGTTCGTTTCTTTTTAAATACAATTTATTTAAAATACGAGGCAATAAATCTCATTCATAATTCTTTCAATTGCATTTGAAAGTATAAATATTTAATACTATTTTTCGATACGAAACATTTTTTTCAACTTTTATTATTAATTCAAATTTTCAATTCGTGCGTAAAAAAAAGCAAAAATCTCTTTCTCTATTGAAAAAAAGAAAAAAAATTCTGAGAAAGAAAGGAAATTGTGTAAAAAAAGAAGAACGAATTAAAAAGTAGAAAATAGGAATCCATTTCTGAACGAATATTCCAATGCGGATAAATAATATTCAAGTTTGATTACTTTTTTTAAATTCTGAACAATCGCATTTAAATGTCGACAATATATTTTTTTTATCATTCATGGAAAATTAATTTATTTATAAACATTACTGTATTGTTTAGAATTTTACTCGTTTTACTATAAATACGTTTACATAATACTTTTACATAATAATTTTAAATAATTTTAAATAGAAATTTTTATTTAGTAATTTTTAATAATAGATGTAGATTTATTTTTAAATTGTATATTTTTCAATTGAGAAATTCTTTTTTTCAACAAAATTGTTCCTTTACTGGTAACGAATTTTTCACATTATTAAATTTCATTTTAATAACTAATGTAAATAGGTAGATATATTATATGAAATATTGTAAAGAATTGAACATTTAAATAATATAACACTGTAATTTATATTTTAATAAATAATCAATTTTTTGTACAAACAGTTGTTTTTTTATTCTAATCACAAAAATGTAAATAATTTAGGCAAATTAGGAAATTTGTTAATTACAAGAATTAATTTTAATTTGGAATATTTTTAGATTCAAATTTGCAAAAAAAATTCAATTATTTACAAATTACTTGTAATTTATTTATTGCTTTTCAAAAACTTTAATAAAATTATTCCCAGGAATTCAATTATTTTCTATACAATTGGAATTAAATTCCTGAAAAAAATTAAATTGATTTCGAAAATTTTAGTAAAATTCATCGCAGGAATTCAATTAGTTTCTATACAATAATTATAATTAAAATCCTAGAAAAAGTTCAAGTAGTTTTTTAATCAATAAAAATTGTTGTCAGGAATTTTAATTGATTTAGAGAATTTTAATAAAATTGTTCTCAAAAATGTTATTATGTTGGAAAATTTCAACAAAAATTCTTCATAAGAAAATGTAATAAAATATAATTGAAATAATTAATAATTAATTTTTAATTTTAATAGTAATTAAATTTAGGCTTAAACTATTTAATTTTTATCAAGAAATTCAATTACTTTTTTTGAAAACTAATAAATCTCTCTATAAGAATTGAATTATTTCAGATTAAAAAAAATATGATAAGAAAATAATTAGGTTATGTTTAAAAAAAAGCCATACAAATTTTTCTAATTTTAAAATAATTATTTTCATATTTTTCTAATTTTGAAATAATTATTTACAATTATTTGTAATTCAGCTTAATAATTATATTTATAGATGTGTGTGTGTGTCAAAGAGAAAGAAAAAAAATCTCAAGTGTAGATTTTCTTTTACAGGAGGATCTATTTTCAAATAAAAAAGTACATGTAGGTATATCAGACAAATAAAAGATAAGCACGAAACTGATAGCGAATGGAAGAAATATTATCAGGAAACATAAACATAGTGTTGGGTTTTAAACGAATTGTGTAGAAAAATATATTCATTTCTCATTTTTATGCACATTATATTTCCATTTCCTTTTCGCAAAAATAGCTTTTAAGGAAAAAGAAATAATTTCCGAATAATTATGTAATTTTTAATTTGTTTTATCACTTAATAGGCCTTAATAGGAAGTAAGAGAACAAAATACATAATAGTGTGAAACTCATCATATCACAGTGACTTGTAGTTATTTATTTTTTCTCTATTTTTTGTCTGCACCAATTTGTCACAATTTTATATTATTGACGTGATTTTTCAAATTAACCTCTAAAAATAGAAAAAACGGTATTTTTTTACTGCATATATAATTATTACACAATCGTAATAATTGTTGGTAATAAAAAAAATACTTTTGTAAATATTTCTTATTATCTTTAATTTTTTTTGATTTATTTCAATGAAAAAAACCGTGAAAACGAATAAAATTGTGGAAATCGTTGAAAATTTTGATCTGATGATGAAATCTGTTAAGGTTATAACACAACGTTATAAATGTTTACCCTGTTTACCGTAATGTTTCTTTTATTGTATAGCGAATTGCATAACTAATTTGTAGCACTATTTCCCAACACATAAAACTTCCATAAATGATGTGACCTCGTCTCGTGTGACTTCTGCACGAAAATTACTTATATAAATATCTTAATGACAGTTGAATAATTGACGAGAAGATTATAAACCATAGGAGTATTGGGAAAAAAAATATTTTTATTAAAAAACATCTTTTTAATAAAATTCAAAACTGGGAATAATAACCCGCGCTTATTAATTTCAATAAACAAGCGCGGGAATTTTGAATTTGGTGACAATTTAAAATTCGCGCCAGTGTGTGATTGGTCGGCCATCTTGGCGCTTGCGCACTTTCCCACTCAGGTTGAATTGAGTGGGGGGAAAAACCCAGGTGTCTAGGGGAAAATCGCAGAGAACAAAGGAAAAATATACATGCGCAGAGGAGAAAATGTCAGCAATTTCGCATGTATAAGCATACACAAACTTATAAATCACCAACACTGATTAATTTTCTGTTACACGAGGTTGGTGAGCCGAACTGACCGGAAAAACGCGATTACTCGCGAACTTGAGACCATCGCATTCACAAGCATTATGCAGCACTTATTTTTCATTATTTAAGAAAGTTCATCTATTTCTTTAAATATAAAAGTATTCTTTCAACGTTTTCATTATTTCTCTGATTTCTCAAGTGCTAATTGTGATAATTTTTTTTGCAAAAAAAGAAATGAAAGAACGGACGGTCAATTATTTGTAAAGAAAAGAAAACCCTTTCAGTCGCGACATTGATGTGATTCCAATTAAAGACCATAGTAGTAGTCAACTTGAATTAAAATAAGTGTAAAATCAGTTATTTTTTGTCAATTGTGATTGTTTATTAAACTCGCAAACGCGGGGATAAATGTGTCAGAATGGAGAATCACACTTTGGACCAATTTTGTGGCTCCAAGTTTTGGGTAAGTTTTTCTTTCGCATTTTCTAGTTTATACCATTTTTTTTATGTTGTTCGTTATTTACATCAGGACGATTATAACGTAAAAATTCGAAAATTTTCGAGTTCATTCAGAATAATTCACTTTTTGATTAGTAAAAATTGTCTCATTCATAAAATTCCTTTTTATTGTTTTCTCAAATAGTTCCACGCGTGATACTTAAAATTGCAAGATAATTTACATATATTGCAGTTATAGGTATACCGTTAGTGTGCTATATTGAATTTTCACAAGAGGCACTTGTTTTCGATAATTAATTTTTTTAAAATTTTTGTTTATTTTAATTTTTTCGTTTATTTTACCTTTCAATTGTTTTCATAAGTTACTCTATACCTTTAATATGAAAAATTAAATGAAATAAAACGTTAATTATTATCGAGTCAACATTTTTTTTTTTTTTTTGATAAAATAATTTTTTCTTGTACAGTAAAATAAGAGAATTTTTACAGTAATGCAACATTCAAGGTTGGGGAAAGAAATACATAGAAGTCTATTATTATAGAATAAAATCAAAGCTCAAGGTTGAAATATCCTTTGAACATGGAATTCACGTCAAGTAGTTTTTAATCATTACTTTTAATCGTCTTTAATTTTTAAATTGAATGCTCTCATTAATCATTGACACAATTCGTGATGATTTATTCTTTGAAAATATTTTAAACTCGATTGAGGAATAAATATAATAATGATAATAATAATAATAAAAATACAAAATAATTTATAAATGAAACAATGTTAAATTTATTAATCTCAGTTTTCTATGCCCTTGCTTCTGTCAATATTGGTGGAATTGAAACAATTATATCCAGTCGCTATCAAAATTTAAAGATTACGTCAGTTTCTAATAAGATAAGAAAATGCGGGTTAAATAGAACAAATTTAAATCGCTTCAATAATCAAATGTCAGCAAATTTTATTCTTTTGTGAAACAATCAGTTTCTGTTATACATTTTTCTTTTTTGGTGATTTTTTTCTTATTTTATAGAATTTTCACTGGAATTGAATTATTTTGAAGTTACTTTTGAAAAGATTGTTCGCAAAAGTTTTTTATTTCGTAAAATTTGATTAAAATTCTTACCTAGATTTTAGTTATTTTTATAATAATTCATATCACTTGTTGACAGAATTAAATTATTTATGAAATTCTGATTAAATTTTTTGTGAAAATTGAAAAAACTTTTTAGTATATACGATTTTAATTAAATTGATCGCAAAAAATTGATTCAAACTCTTCGCATTAATGAAATTATTTTTTTTAATCTTCTAAGCGTTAAATAAGAATTTAATTAATATTTTAATAAAATTCTACGCAAACATTTAATTATTTTCAATTATCTAATTAATTTGATTTAATTAATTTTTTTTTGTATTTAAATAATTGAATTGTCTTTTCTGATGTAATAAAGAAAATTATACTTTCTAAATTTCAACCCTTAAGGTTTTTAATTAAAAATTGTAGTCATTTTTAATTCTTGAATAATAAAAATGCAAAAAATGTTTTTTGTTTTAGGATGCAAACCTAACATGGAACACGGACGATCCCGATGTGACGGAATGTTTTCAAAAAACAGTTCTCGTATGGATACCGAGTATTTTCCTTTGGACTTTTTCAATAATAGAAGTATTTTACCTTTTGAATAGCAGGAAAAGGAATATTCCTTACACATGGCTATTTATATCGAAAACGATACTTACCATAGGACTTATTATTCTTGCCATAGTCGATTTAGCGATGGCTATTCATTTTAGTACTTATAAAGTAGTTTATAATGTGGATTTCTACACACCCTGTATAAACGTATTTAGTTACGTAAGTAATAATCAATTTTCCTAAAACAACACCATAAAACTTCTTCTTTTTTTCCGTTACGTAACATTTAAAAAAAACGTGTCTTTCTTTTTGCAGGAAGGAAAATTTATGTTTAGAAAAACGAATATTTAGAAAAAAATTAGGAAAGAATTTGAGAAAAAAATTAGATAAACTAGCAAGAGAATTAAAGAGTTATTTAACAAAATAATTTCACAATAATTCAATTACTTTCACTAATTTTAACATTTTTAATGGAAAACTAATTGAAAAATATTAATTATTATCACAAAAGAAGGTTTCCACAAGAATCCAATTATTTAAAATGAAATTGCGCATAATATTTATTATATTTCGAAAAAAATAATTATTTAATACAATTTTTTATTAAACTCTAAAGAAGAATTTAATTATTTAGAGAAATATTATAATTTTTTACTCAGAATTTCAAATATTTTAATAAAAATTGTTCGAAGAAAATCAATTATTTGAAATATAGAATTTAAATTAAATTTTGTTGAAATAATTCAATAATTCTTTTAACTTTTAATAAAATCCTTTCCGCAAGAATTCAATCATTTACATAAATAGTTTTTTTCTCAAGAATTCAATTATTTACATAAATAATTCTTTGAAAGAATCCAATTATTTGGAAGCATTTTAATAAAATTTAGAAATTTAATTATTTTCAAGAAAAATGTAATAAAATACCACACTTCAATTATTGTCAGAAAAATTTCATAGCATTATTTGCAAAATTTAATCATTTTCAAAAACTTTTCGAAATTCGATAATTTTAATTATTATAATAATTGAAAAATTAAATTATGAATAAGTCAGGGAAATAAAATACAAAATATAATTTTTGTCCGTTTTGTAAAGTATTTAAAAGGAGTTTTTTTTTGGTTCTCAAGTTTAATTTGTTAATAGCTACCTTTTTAGTACTTTTTTTTATTTTAAAACCAACTTTTTGAAAATTAATTATCAACTGCGAAGTCTGGAAAATAAAAGAAAAATATGAAATTTAAATAAAATGGAAATTAAATATCGCGTTTAGTCTTAAAAAAACTACATTTAAATTAAATTTTGTTGAAATAATTTTAGTTTTATAGTTTTACTGAAATTTTCGATAAATTTTAGTAAAATTTGAAAAAGTAATAAATTAATTGTATATCATTTCAGATTTTGGCAGCTGTACTTGTTGTTTATAACAAAAAGTTTGGCATGCGTACTTCAGGATTAATTTTTCTCTTTTGGTTTCTACACGCACTTTTTGGATGCGTACGCTATAGAAGTTTATTAAGATCATCGACGTTGAAGGTAAACATAAAAAAAATAACTGCCACTCTAAATGGGAATGTAAATCACTTTTTAATGACTATGTAATTTATATCTCGAAGTTTGCAGATTTTCGCAAATATGCGTTATCTTTATTGTAAATTGAATTTTATTGTGCTGATGAATTGTCAACAAAAACTGTATTTATTTTTTGTTTATTCCAGGAGGAAGTTACATATGAATTTGTATCATACATGATTTATTATCCACTTGTTGTGATATTGTTTGTGCTCAACTTTTTCGTCGACGCCGAACCCAAAGTTACCGATTATGCTCGGGTGAGTATTTCCTCCTCCTCCTCCTCTTCTTCTTCTTCTTCTTCTTTGTATGTTTTTTTTCTTTTCCTAATTGTTTATAGAGTGGAAATAATTGCGTCAATCTGTAAATTTATAATTTATTACTAGAATAATTATTATCGTAAATACCTATAGTAATTATTATTTTTAATCTTTAAAATATTTACTATTTATTATTTCTGACAAATTGAAAAAGTAATTCTGAAAATTGGAAGAAAGAAAATGAGCCTCAATTTTTGGAGTTTCTTTGCTTTTGAATGAAAATTTCTATTTTTTGTTTCAAATATCATTTTGTAATTTTCTTTATTTTCGTTTGTATATTGATGTATTTATTTATTTGTTTGTATTGTATTTTTTTCGTGAAGATTGAAAAGCCATGTCCAGAGCAGAGTGCTTCGTTTCCATCTCGACTTTTCTTTAATTGGTTCAATTCCCTGGCATGGAAGGGTTTCAAAAAACCCCTCGAAACTGGTGACCTTTGGTCCATGAATCCTGAAGACATGGCTCACGAAATTGTTCCACGCTTCGACAAATACTGGAATGCAAAACTCAACAAAACAGAGCAGTAAGTTTTTTCCGTCCTTCTTTCTGGGTTCAGATTGAAAATAAGTACATTGAAGAACTATAGAAAAATAAAAAAAAAACTATGTGTAGAATATTTCAATAACGGTTTTTTATTATTAAGGTCTTTCATCCAAAGGAGTAGATATTAAAAAAGAATTTATTTACTCATTAAATATAGAGAGGCAAAAAATATTCTGCTTTTTGAAAATTAATATTTTCTATCTTCTAGTATTTTTCAGAAAAAAACAAATTTTTCGCCTTTGATATTTCCTCTTTCTTAAAAAAAAATTGAAAATACAATTGAATTAAAAGTAAATAATTAGCTATTAATTATTGAAATTTTAATTATTTTTCTAATGTTAGTTTTTCAATATTAAATATTATCTTTTGGATGAAGCTCCTTAAAAAAATGACGAATTTAAAAAAAAAAAGAAGAAAAAGACAAAAAAATCCTAGTTGTACGTAAACATCGTTTATACTTGACTTTTTTTTGTTTGTCTTGTTTCTTTTTTGCGAACAAAAATAGAGATGAACCATGGAGTGATGAATTAAGGTAAGATTAAAAATTAAGAGTGCCAATGATTATTTACGTACTATTAGGATCTGATTATATTGCATTTTAAAAGAGAAGCCAATTGTTGCAGTTCACAAGGTATTAAGGCGTCATTTCGAAAGGGATCAGGACAAATTAATCTCAATTCGATGAATAAAAAGAAAACCGCATCAATTCTATCGCCATTGTGCAAGGCATTTGGTCCAACATTTTTGTTTGGCGCATCACTTAAACTCATTCAGGATATTATGACCTTCGTCAGCCCAAAAATTCTAGAGTAAGTCCTCTTCATTTTTTCTTCTACCTGAAAGTTTCGACTACCTGCTAATTTCACATTTTCAAGGATGAAATTCTTTGTAATTTGAAACATTCCAATTTTTTTCGTTTTTTCTTTTTTTTCGTTTCTTTAAACGATAAAATAAATTTGAAAATTTGTCTGACAAATTTAAATTAAAAAGGTTTAAAAATATTTGATTTTCTCAGAAAATTTTATTCAATTAAATTATGAAACTCCTTTGAGAAATGTAATTAAAATTGTACTAAAATTAATTAATTGAATTTATTTATTTTATTCAAATTTTTGAAAAACTGAATTTATTTCGTAGAATTTTATAATTTTTTCGAAGAATTTAATAAGTGTTTGAAAATTAATAAATAGCTATGTAGGTAAAGTAAAACATTTTATTTTTTGAATCTAAAATGAATTCATTGTATTTGCTGTTTGAAAATATAATAAATTAACAAAAATTTAATTTTCTTGCAGAAAATTGATAAAATTCGTACAAAATCCAAATCAAGATGAACACATGTGGAAGGGTTATTTTTACGCAGTAATACTCTTAATAACGGCAGTATTTCAGACATTAATATTGTCACAATACTTTCATCGAATGTTTTTGGTTGGTCTACGTATTCGTACGGCGTTAATAGCGGCAATTTATAGAAAAGCATTGCGCGTATCAAATTCAGCGCGCAAAGAGTCGACAGTTGGTGAAATTGTCAATTTAATGTCGGTTGATGCGCAAAGATTTATGGACGTGACTGCATATATCAATATGATATGGTCAGCGCCATTGCAAATTGCAGTTGCACTCTATTTTTTGTGGGAATGCTTAGGACCATCGGTGCTATCCGGTTTGGCTGTGATGATTATATTAATTCCCGTTAATGCCTTGATCGCTGGGAAAGTGAGAAATTTACAGATAAAACAGATGAAAAATAAAGACGAACGCGTTAAATTAATGAACGAAGTTCTCAGTGGGATTAAAGTATTGAAACTTTATGCCTGGGAACCGTCGTTTGAGGAGCAAATTCTCAAAATTCGTAATAAGGAAATTAAAGTACTTAAAGAGGCTGCTTATCTTAATGCGGGCACAAGTTTCATTTGGTCTTGCGCTCCGTTTTTGGTGAGATTTTTTTGCAGTTTGAAAATAAAAAAAAAGTAAATGTAAATTAAATACTAAAATTTTATAATTGGCAATTTTGTTTTTAATTCAGGTTTCTTTGGTGTCGTTCGCCACTTTTGTACTCGTTGATGAAAATAATATTTTGGACAGTAGCACGGCATTCGTTTCACTTACTTATTTTAATATTTTGAGGTTTCCTCTCTCCATGTTACCAATGATGATCAGCAATGTCGTTCAGGTACGTGAACTGAAGACTTATTTCTCTTTTATTTTTTAGAAACTTTGCAGAATATTAAATTCACTGAAAGTTGGTATAAATAAATTTTTCTGATTATTTTTAATTGCAAATTGAAGTAAAAAATTTTTTTCCAGGCTTCCGTTTCGGTAAAACGTATAAATAAATTTATGAACTCGGAAGAATTGGATCCTGACAATGTTCATCATGATTCGAACGAACGTTAGTATTTTGTATAAATATAGAAATTAATTTATTTCTGGATTTTTTTTTTCTTTAAGAAAAGAAATACATTTTTGATTTTTTTTCAGCTTATCCGTTAGTAATTGAAAAAGGCACATTTTCCTGGGACTCGGAGCAAACGGACACTCCTATTTTGCGAAACATTAATCTTAGAATCGAGGAAAATCAATTGGTCGCTGTTGTTGGTACTGTTGGTTCAGGAAAGAGTTCATTGATCTCAGCATTCTTGGGCGAAATGTACAAACTAAATGGCAGAGTTAACACAAAGGTATTTAAATAAATATCCGTAAATTAATTTTTCAGGGATGGATCTCAGTCCTCTTTTTCCTTTTTACTTCAATTAAATTATAAAATTTACTCTGGAAATAATGGTTTTTAATGGGAAAAGTTTTTATTTTCAGGGTTCAATCGCGTATGTCTCGCAACAGGCATGGATACAAAATGCAACATTACAGGACAATATTCTTTTTGGTAAAACTTTAGATAAAACAATTTACAATAGAGTCGTTGAGGCGTGTGCATTGGGACCGGATTTAAAAATGTTGCCGGCCGGCGATCAAACGGAAATTGGCGAGAAGGGAATCAATTTATCCGGCGGACAAAAGCAAAGAGTATCATTGGCAAGGGCAATTTATAATAATGCCGATATTTACTTTTTCGACGATCCATTGAGCGCTGTCGATTCACACGTTGGAAAACATATTTTCGAACATTTATTGGGTCCCCATGGACTTATAGGGAAAAAAACGCGCGTCCTCGTCACTCATGGCATCACTTATTTGCCAAAGGTCGATAATATCGTTGTTTTAAAAGACGGAGAAATTTCTGAAATTGGCACTTTTAAGGAACTTCTCGCTAAACGTGGTGCTTTCGCTGAATTTCTTGTACAACACCTTCAGGAAGGTGAGTTTCACTATTTTTTTCTCCTTTTCGCTTTCAATAATCTTTATAGCATTTTTTTCAAATTAAAAAAAATTATAAGTTGATTTTTAGGACTTCGTCTCTCTTTTTCAGAACTTAAAATATTTCTGTTTTTAAATGTCGAAAAAATGAAATTATAGTTATGATTAATTGAAAAGAAGGACAAGTTGTCTTCAATTTTTATCTAATAAAATATTAATAGTATGCAATTATTATAACAGTGAAACCGGACGACGTTGCGGATGGCGATTTGGATGAAATAAAACAAAGTTTACAAACAACGATTGGAAAAGATGAATTACAGCAAAAATTGTCGCACGTCAAGACTCAAATATCGGGAAATTATTCAGAATCAATTACAACATCGGATAAAAAATCATTAAATGGTTCACTTCAAAGGTATATTATTTCTTTCCATTAATTTTTAAGTTTTACTTTATTTTTTTGTTGTTGCAATGTTTAATTAAGAATGTATAATTTTTTAAAATGAAAAAGAGCGCAATCTACGGAAAGTCAACATTCAGGAAGTCTCAATCGAACAAATAGTATCAAAGATAGCGAAGCGGCAAAAATTGTAACTGGAGAGAAATTAATTGAAGTCGAAAAAACGGAAACTGGAAGTGTGAGTATTCTTTTTGGATTCTTTGTTTTTTTATTTAGGAAAAGAATTGAATTTTTAAAAATATTTAATTAATTTTTCTTTGTTTGTGAAGAATTTTATTAAAATTCTTTATGATGATAAAATTTCTAAGCAAAATTTCATTTAATCTGAAATCAATAAACAATTGAAGTTGATGTTGGAAGTAAAAAATGTGCCCAAGAATAATAAACACTTTCGATTCTGAATTTAATAAAATATTAAACACTTTTGGTTCTGAATTTAATAAAATTTGGTTTCTTCAGGTAAAATGGAAAGTGTACTCGCACTATTTGAGATCAATTGGATGGTTTTTGTCGATTTCAACGATAGTGATGAACGCAATTTTCCAATCGTTCAGTATTGGCTCTAACGTTTGGCTGGCAAAATGGTCGGGAAGATATGAAAATGTTAGCTCGACGAATGAGACAGTCAATAATGAAATGTATCTCGGAGTTTACAGTGCATTAGGTTTGGGACAGGGTAAGTGAATTTTGTTTATTCATTTCTTTCTTTTGCTTTAATAGAATAATTTAATGTTACTATATAATAATATTCAATCAATCAATTCTAGAGTTCTACAGAGTTCTATAGAATTGTTTATTTTCACATTCATTTATGATGGTATTTACATTATTCGATTGTTCCATTGCTTTTCTTTTGTTTTTTGTTTTTTTTTAATAGTTAAAAAAAACATTCTCATCTTCTCAGAAAATTTTTCATTCATTTTGTTTATTTGTTCAGAAAAAACTTTCAAATTTGATAAATTATAAAAGAAATTCATTTCTCTAGAGTAAAATAGAATCTTTGCTTTAAATTTTTAATTGTTAACTGAAAAATTATCTCTTTCAATAACTTCTATTGATTATCACTTTTATACAAAAAATTTAAAAGTACCATTTTTTAAAATTTTCGTTTTTGAATCAATTTATTATTATTACAAAATTATTTTAATAGAACAACGAAATTGTTTTTATCTAAGTTATTATTTTTTTGGGGGGAGAAAAAGAAGAAATATTTTTCATAAAAAAGGTTCTTAATTTTTAATAAAAATTATTCAATTTTCTAATTTCCAAAAATTTGAAATTGAAATTTTTATATCGGAAGAAGAATTTTTTTTTCTTGGAAAATATTCTAAAATTATAAACGAGGAGAACTATTAAGTAAGAGGCTCATAATTAAATCATAAAAGTCATGTTTTAAAAATCTAATCATCTCGTGATTCGTAAATGTGTTTTTTATTTTTTGTTTTTTTTTTTTTTGAGAAAAATTAGGGAATGTGCGAAAAATTTTGTTTTTGTGATTTTTCATAATTATTGAATCGCTGAATGGATTGACTTGTTCGTTAATCCTGTAAAAAAAGAAGAAAAAAAAATAAACGGGGAAATTAATTAAAAATTCGAGAACTATTATTATTGTAATGAAAAATATAAATTCGAAAAAAAGGAAAAGAATAAGTACTTTTCTATATTTCTAAGAATTTTGTTTACCTTTCGAATTATTTTTTCATCCAGTGGTTCAATATTATTCAGATTCAATTGTTCATGAAGAAAAAAATGATCATGTCATTATTTTATTTTTTTCTGAACATTTCACGTTTATAAGAGACAAACTTTCATTCAGTTTTCATTGATCAATCGTGTTTGCTTTTGTAATTCAGACGATATTTATTTACTCACAGGTTTTTTAATATTTTCATTCTTTGAATTTGTTTTTTTAATTTTCTTTTTTCACTTTTTAAAGTAAATTTTCCGTTTTCTTAAAAAATTAAAAGTTAATAAAATTAGAAACCATTTTTCTTTTTTTTAAATTTTCTTTTGAAAATGAAAAATGTTTCTTTTTTTACTGTTTTTTAATTTTCTTTGTATTTGAATTTTGAATTTTTATTTAAATTTCCATACTTGAAAATACAATTATTGTCTGAATTAAAAGAAAAAATAATAATTTGCATGTTGACCAGCACTTAAATGTAAACTATTCAGTAGTAATTAGAAGCCTCTAAAGTAGTGTTTCGAAAACTAATTTCAAATATTTCATCCCCCCACCCCTCGATATTTTCAATAAAATTTAGTTTTAATTAATGTTTCAACGACAAATTCAGATTTTTGGCATGAAATTATTATTAAATTCTTCTTTTTTTGGTTCTCGTTTGTAATCATTTTTCAATTCGTCTCCCAATATTTCACAGTTAAGTGTTCTCTGTTCATTCGCAAAAAAATTGATCCTTTCGAACCAAGTTACCAAATTTCAAAATTTCTAAATATCTAAATATTAAAATTTTCTAATTTTCCAAAAAATTAGAATTATTATTGAACCAAAACTTTATTTGACGGTGAAATTTTTTATTGATATAACAATGATTAATTAAATAAAAGAAAATATTTCTGAAAGTAGAAGTAATTAAATATTTTATTAATGAGATTGTTATTCAATAAAAATTTGTCTAAATAGTTTTTTTGGTTTGATGAACATTCCTTTTTGGTCCCCTGAGAAAAAATTCGAGAAGTTAAATTTTCTAGTCGAAAAAAACTCGCGACAAAGCAAAATTTTTGTTTCCTTTTAGTTGAAGACTAATTTTCCCTTCTTTGCGATATTTTCTTGCAATTATTTCAAATCAATGACTTCTGAGAGAATTTAAAAATTGCCTCTATACAAAACTATTTCTAATTTTTTAAAAAAGATGAAAATTTAGTTATTTTTTTATATCACAATATGAAAAAATATTTTCAAATTACATACAAAAATTTCAATGATCAATTTCATAAAGAAAATTGTTATCAACTTTTATTGTGGTAAAAGAATATTTTGATTTGGATTACAAAAAGAAAAAAATATATTTGGAAAAGAGAAAAATTTTCAAAAAGTGATTCAAGGGACTCGTAAATAAATTGAAAAAAAAGAAGAAAAAAGAAAAATGATGATGGGTGTAATTGAAATGTATTTCAGCCTCTTTTGTGTGTTTTGCACAAATAATAATGGCCATTGGCTGCCTACGAAGCAGCAAACTGCTCCATTCTGAATTATTATTTGGCATTCTGCGATTGCCTGTTGGATTTTTTGACACGACACCAATAGGCAGAGTCATTAATCGTTTTGGAAAGGACATTGACGTCATTGATAACGTTTTACCGCCAACAATTAAAGCTTGGTTATTTTGCCTTGCATCGGTATGCAAAAATCAATCTCAAGAATGATACTTGAATTTATTATTCTCTATTTTTTTTAAATAGGCAGTAAGAAATTCTTGATATAACAATGACTCGCACTAAAAACATTTTCAAAAAAAAAAAAAAAAACACCCCAAAAACCACCACATGGTCCACCAATGGGTACAATTATTGTTTTTAACTAATGCAAACTTTTCGGATTTAACCCTTTTTCACAATTTGAAAATAATATTTATTTGCAAATAATCACACTGTGCAAAGAAATGGGTGTCGATTTTGCTGAGACATTTTTATCTTTTCCTTTTTTTCTCAATTGTGCATTTCAAATTTTTTTTGTTACTCTTAAGCTTTCTGAGAAACAGGTCGTTGAGTTTTTTTTGGGAAAAATTAAATTTTTTGTGCTCTTTTTCTGAATAAATTGCGGTTTTTTTTGTTGCTGGAAAAAAAAGAATTTTTTTATTGAATAATTTACATGGTGTAATTAATTTTTTTTAATTAATTAATTTATTTATATGAATAATTAAGATAAATACCTACTTTTATTTTTTATTAATTTGTAATTAATTGTAATAGCAACTAAATCGGTCAATAAATTTTTTTTTAATTAATTTTTATACGAGATATGTACTACATTTTTCTATTTATAAATTTTATTATTGTTAGAAATTTTTCTAAATGTTTCTAAAAATTTTCCGTACAAGAAATTCTTACAAGAAAAGAAATAATAATAATAATTATTAGTTACTGAAGAAAAAGAAGTAAAAGAAAGAATATTTTTTGTCAAAAAAAAATCAACGCCTAGGAGTAGAATAATTTAAAAAAGAATTAACGAGCACCTGTAGATATTTAACACTTTTAAATTAATATGCGAATGCAGCACTAACAAAAAACATCGAAATTCATTTTATTTTCACAGAATTTTGTGTAGTGATTGAAAATTTTTTCAAATCATTTTTTCTCCCCTTTTTCCTTATAAAAACACGAGGTTTATTTTTTATAGACAATGATTTTTATCCTGAATTCTTTTTTTTCTAAATTTTTAAAATTAATTATTGAAAATGAAATGAAATTAATTTTTTATCAATTAATTTATTTATTTTCTTATAAATTAGAAAATGCAATTTTCTAAATTTAAGGAATTAATTTAATCAATTATTGAAAATGAAATTAAATGAATTAATTAATTTTCCCATAAATTAGAAATTGCAATTTTTCAAATTTAAGAAATTTAATTTAATTAATTGGAAATAAAATAAAATTAATTCATTTGCATCGAATTAAAATTTAATTTTGAATTTATAGAATTAAATTTGTTTAAACTAAAACAAAGAAAATCCAATAAAATCAAAAAGAAGGATTAAAAAATAATTCGTTTGTTGTCTATCGAAAAAAATAAATCTCGTGCCTCACGTTTTCTTTTTTCTTTTTGTTAAAATTTGAATGTTACATTGTAAATTAAAAAGAAATGAATTAACGCTTATTGAACGTTTTTTTATATATAATAATAATTTAATGCCCACAGCACAAATTTATGAAATTTTTTCTTTTTTTGCGCACTTGCATAATATTTTAATTTTATAGGCTTGGCGGCACCCACAATGTTTCTCACAATTTTATTAGGAGCAATAATTGCGTCCGAAAATATTTTCAAACGCGCTCTTGATTGCGTTATTCGGGCTCCGATATCATTTTTCGATCAAACACCAATTGGTCGAACTCTCAGTCGTCTGGGGAGAGACGTTGATGTTGTCGATAATACTTTACCCTTTTTAATTTCTTCTCTAATTGAAGAATTCTTTGAGGTATTTTGAAAGAAAAAAATAAAACTACCAAATAGTAGATTAATACTAATAATAAATATTCGTCATTGTTCATTGACAAAAAAAAATGCTTTAGAGGAAAATTAATTTTTATTAAAATTATATCAGGCTCTCAATGAATAAAAATGCTTAAACTGCTTTTGGTAAAAATTTTTTTTTTATAAATAAACAATAACTTTATTTATAAATAAAAATAATTCAAAATAATACTTACTGTGATTTATTAAAAAGCTTGCTTTAAAATCACAACTTTTTGTCCTCATCATTTTAATGTGCTTCTTTTTGTTCGTTAAAAAATGAAATGTCCAAATTTAATTTTCATACAAAAAAAAATAATTATTAACACAATTTCAGAAGTTTCATCATTATAAAAATTTAATTACTTTCAGTAACTTTCTTGAGACTTTGGTTCATGACTTTTTTTGCAATTTTGTTTTGTTCAAAAAAAGGAAAAAGAAAAAAAACTAATAATGAAAGAAACAAAAAAATACAAAAGAGAAAATAAGAAAATTAATCAGAAAAATAAACAAATTAAACAAAAAAAATTTTTAAATTAATCAAAAAAATTAAAAAATTGAACAAAAAATAAAAAAAAAAAAGGAAAGGAAGAATGAAAATAAAAAAAAACTTTATAACTGTAAAAAGACGGAAGATAAAAGATGAAAACAAAAAAGCAGAAAAAGAAGTAAATAAAAAAGAAAGAGAAATAGAAATAAAATTCTTTAAAAAATATTTTTGAATTATTTCAAAATTATGTTTCAGAATTTGGATTTGTAATTAATAATTGTAATCATAGAGAGAGAGGGAGAGAGAAAGTTTATGGAGAAAATAATATAGATTATATTATTCTTTGAATTTTGAATTTTAGGCGTGATGATTTGTATGAAATCAGTGACAGTTGCACTTGGAGCAATTTATGCATCGCAAGAAATTTTTCTTGGCGTTTTAAAAATTATAATGAAGGCTTTGATGTCTTTTTTCGATCAAACTCCACTGGGACGAATATTAAATGTTCTTGGCAAAGATGTCGATACTGTTGATAATGTAATTCCAATGATTCTCCAAAGTTGGATCGACTGTTTTTTCCGGGTAAAGTCAAACAAAAAACAAACAAAAAAAGTAGAGAAACAAACAAAAAGAAAAAATTCTGGTATAAATATCGAGGATTTTTTTTTTAATTTAAGGTTTTCGGGGAAAAATTATTGTGGTCTTTTTTTTTATTGTCCTAAAAACGTAAAAATGGGCTTTTTTAATTTTGTATTTTCTAGAATGCTGCAGTAAATGTTTATATAGTGGAAAATTTTATTGCTTTTAAAAGTACATATTATATAGTGGTGCAGAAAATTTGTCTCTAAAAGAGGAATAATTATGTGTTTTTAATTCGAATTCGAAAAAGTATTCGATTGGGGAAAATTGAAAAAATTTCAAAATTGATAAAAATATTTTTTTTTGTAATTTTTTCGAAATGTATTTTTTTGGGTGAATTTTTGACATTGGAAAAAGAAAAATTGTAAATCTTTCAATATTTCAAAGGTGATGTGAATATTTTTCGTATTTTTTTTTTTTTTTGTTCATTTTGAGTTATTTCGAAATATTTCGATTTTTGTTTTTTTTTAGTTGCGGGAGAAGGAAAATTCGGATTTTCCACGTTAAAAATAGTTGAAATTTTTCGAATGCTTCGAAAATTGGTTAAATTCGTCATATTTCGATTTTTGTTATTTTTTTTCGCGCGAGAAAAAGGAAAATTTGGATTTTCCTCGTGAGAAATAATTGAAATTTTTGGAATGCTTTCAAAATTGATGAAATTCGTCATATTTCGATTTTTTAATTATATTCAATTAATTTCGAAACTTTTTCAATTTCTTTGAAAAATAATTGAAATTTTTCGAATGTTTCGAAAATTCATGAAATTCGTCATATTTAGATTTTTGTTATTTTTTTTCCAAAATTGATGAAATTATTTTGATTTTTTAATTATATTCAATTAATTTCGAAACTTTTTCAATTTCTTTGAAAAATAATTGAAATTTTTCGAATGTTTCGAAAATTGATGAAATTATTTCGATTTTTCAATTATATTCAATTAATTTCGAAACTTTTTCAATTTCTTTGGTTTTTAAAAATTTTTGAAAGAAAAATCTGGAAATTTTTTCGCTAAAAAATAATTAAAACATGTTTTGAGTACTTATTTTAAAATTGATGAAAATATTTTATCTTTTTTTATTTATTTTCAATTATTTTCAATTATTTTCGAAATATTGTTTATTTATTGATTTTTTGAAAAATTGGCCAAAGGAAAATTGTAATTTTAATTGTAATTGTAATTTCAAAAAATTCATCAAAAAAAAGGAAAAAATTTTAATTTTTCTCAAAAAAAAAATTTGTTTTGCAAAAATTTGTTTATAATAATTGATATAAAAAAAAATTTAGGCGTGGTGATGTCTTTGAAGACGATAGCAGTTTCACTTGGAGCTGTTTATGCGTCACGTGGAATTTTTCTCGATGTTATTCAAGCTATAATGAAGACTTCAATGTCTTTTTTCGATCAAACTCCACGCGGACGTATTCTCAATGTTCTTGGCAAAGATATTGATACCGTCGATAATGCTATTCCAACGGTTCTCCAAAATTGGAGTGGCTGTTTTTCTCGGGTAATTCACAAATAAGAAATAAAATTGAAAGCAAAAAAAAAAAAAAGAAAAATTAAATTGCAATTTTTTTCCACTGGGTGATGATAATCGGGGGAAAATGTATAATTTTTAATCCTGTCTTTAAAATCACATGGCTTTTAAAAAGCACTTTAAACAAAATTTATTTTTTTAGAAACTTGCACACTTTTGCATAAGGCGATAAATTTACTAACGATTAACTAAATTTTTTTTTTAACAAATTAAGAAGAGGAGGAGGAAATTGGCGATTTTTTTCTCGTATTCATAATTTTTTAAGTATTTTTTTTTTATTCATTGCTGTACAATGAATAATGGGGTATTTTGAATAGTGTGTGTGAAGCAGAAAATGAATAATTCTGTGAGAATTATAAAAAAAATGTTTTTATATTTTATTTTTAAGAAAAAATTAATTGAAAAATATATTGAAGAAAGAGTTGTGTGTTACAGTCATATGTGTCTATTGTGCCTCGCTGTCAATTCATCTTGGTGTCATACAATCGGCAATCATATTACTCGTAGGAACATTGAAAACTGTAATGCGTGCTCCTATGTGTTTCTTCGATACAGTGCCTAATGGTCGTATTCTCAGTCGTTTTAGTAGCGACATTGATGTTATAGATACAAAGCTTCCATTGACATTTTCTCAATGGGTGGCTTGTTTTTTTAGGGTAAGCGCTCATTAATTCTACACAAGAAATGTTTTTCCAAATTTTCCCTTCTTCCATATGATTTCACTTTTTTTTTCTTTTATTTTTCTTTTATTATTTTATTATTTATTATTTATTGTTTATTATTCATTATTTATTATTTATTATCTATTATTTATTATTCATTATTTATTATTTATTATTCATTATTTATTATTTTTATTTTCATTTCAATTTCTTGGAGTTTATTTTACAATTTTTTTTCCTATTTTTATTCTATACAATTAAAAATTAACAGGTCTGTCAAATTTTGTACGAAAATAATTTTTTTTCAATATCAAACATTTTTTTCAAGTGGATCGTGAAATTGCTCTTTTTTCTTGGTTTCCGAATTTATTTACACTCATTAAAAAATATGTTTATATTTTTTAATTTTTTCTTTTTCGAAAAATTGATTTTCATTTATTTGTTATTTAATTTCTATTTTTTTTTATTTCTATTTATTTTTCTTCATTTTTATTTATTTTTATTTATTTTTCTTCATTTTCATTTATTTCTATCTGTTTTTATTCATTTTCATTTATTTCTATTTATTTTTATTCATTTTTATCCATTTTTATTCATTTTCATTTATTTCTATTTATTTCCATACATTTTAGAATTTAAAAAAAATCTGCATCCCAAGAGTATTCTCTAAATAATAATAATAATAATAATTTTTTTTGGAGATTGTCGAATGCATCGCAGGATTTTTCTTTAGGTTGTTGGTTAAATGAAAACTTTTTTTGAAATGAGGTTTTATTTAAAGTGGAATGATTTAAGATCGTGAAACTAAATATAATATTTCTATAATTATTTAAGGTCAGTAGAATTCGTCAGGACAATAATTATGATATTTATATAGAATTAATCATGGACACAATTATACTAATTGAACTTTATACCATTATTTATCTAGTTTTTTTTTATTTGTAGTTTTGCCTGCGCTTTGGAAATGCTATCTTCTATCTCTTTTACACATCCTTTCTTTTAGATATTAATAGAAATAATAATAATAATAATAATTGTTAGAATGAAATTAATTGGTTTCCTCACGTAAAAACTTTTTTCATTCTCCTTTCGGAATCATTTTTAGTCTTCTAAAATAGCTATAATTAATCTTCTTTTTTCCCTCTCATGATGATTAGCATGATCATTCCCTTCTTTTTCTAATTTTATTATTAAAAAAAAAAACAGACAAAAATTGGAAAAATATCCTTTTTTTGATTTTAGAAAAATATTTCCTTTTGCCTTGATGAGAATATTAGTTTCGAAAAATAGAAATTGAGAGAAAATCTCTTTAAGGAATTATTAAATTATTTTACTATTATTTAATTTTTTCTATTATCTAATTTTTCCTATTATTTAATTTTTTATTTTATTTATATATATAAATGAATAAATAGGTAAAGAAATAATTTTACTAGGGAAAAGAAAATATTTTTCTAAATGTTTATTTGACTTTAATATTCTTTTTTATGAGTAGGTCTAACGGGGGATTTATTTTCCTTTTTTTGCACGGCAAGATGATGATGATGACTATGATGAAAAAAAAAGAAAAAAAAACTTTTGCTATGAGAAAGTGTTTCTTTTTTTTTTTGACAAAAAAAGAGAGTTGAGAGAAAGAAAAAAAATGATTGATAATATCGGGCGATGTTTGTAGCAATTGCGAGCTTTTGCTGTGATTTGGCACCACAGCTGGGTTGCTGGCTAGCTGCTCGTCAGATGCACCTTGTGATGCTGCATGGAGTGATGCGAGTTCCTTTGACGTTCTTTGATACGACTCCCGCAGGTCGTATTATCTCCAGATTTGCAAAGGACGTCGATGTACTGGACACCTCGCTTCCCCAACAAATTTCCGATACCATCTATTGTTTCTTCGAGGTAACATTCCCCCTCTCCAAGGCTCATGATGATGATGATGATGATGATAAAAAATGACGCGGATCTTGTACAAAAAAAAATGCACCTCAGAGGAGATTGTGAAAAGAAAAAAAAATCTACTTTGCTTGCTCTCACTGACGTTTCTGTCAAATTGCCACAGAGTCATTTTTATTCGAGATTTCATTCCTAAAGTTTCGAATCACTCTGATTTTTCCGATTTCTACTTTATGGAAATTTTCATTTTGAAATCATTTTTATTTTGACGAATTTACAATTCGAGTCGATTTTTATTCTTTCAAATTTTCCATTTTACTCGATCTTTGGGTTTTTAATTATTTACTATTTTCCACATTTTTGAATCTTTTTTGTTTGAACTACGATTTTACTGATTTTCTATTTAGCCAAATTTTTATTTCCTGAAATGGTAATTTTTTTAAATTTCTATTCGACTGGTTTTTTTATTCGTAAAAATTTCAATTCTGTAGAATTTGTATTTTACGAATTTTTTTTCTCAATTTTCTTCTTATGCATAAAGTAAATGAAGTAAAGAAAAGAAATAAATAAAATTAAAAGTAATTTAATTTATATTAAATAATAAAGTAAACGAAAAAAAATACCAGAAAGAAAGTATAAATCTAAATAAAAAGAAGAAAAAAATTCTTTGAATAACAATAAATACATCGTATATAATTATTAAATCGAATGAAAAATACGATTTGCATAAAAATTTACCAACTTTTTTTTCCATCATAAAATAACAATTATTTCCTGGGTTTTTTTTCGGTGACAATTGTGGCAATTTGACTTCGTCATTTCCTTCTAAAAATTTTCCCTCAATTTTCATAAATGTATATCTATATTCTTTTCTATTTTTCTATTATCTGTTACTATATATATTTTACTTAAGTATTTTTCTATAAATATTGCTACCCCGTATATACAAAGTAGTGTTAGAAATTAAAAATTTTCTTTTTTTCTTTTCTAAACTTTCAAAGTGCGTCAGGGAAAGTAGATTAAAAAAAATGAATACTTTGGTTTGTGATTCTAATAACAAAAACTAATTAAAAATGACTTCTTATTATAGTATTGTTTAGAAGCGTCCGATCAGTAGTCAGATGTGGAAAGAACGTAAAAAAAATCTATTCTTCTCCAAAACATCTATATTGTCACTTGATAAAAAAAAAACAGAATTTTCGTGTAGAAAATATGGTTGACTGTATAATTGTGTCCTGATTTTAATTCTCAATTTAATCAACAGAAGGCAAATAATTTTTTTCCTATACGTATATATGTACTATATACTATATGTTTTCTTATTGTTACAAATTTATTGGTATACAAAATAATAATGATAATAATACATTTTTAACGTACATGTTGGTGGGCCAATAGAAAAAAGAAAAAAAAAAGCTTTGGAAGTTTTTTGTAATTTCCGCTTTCGAGAAAGAGAAAAAAAAATCCTCAAAAAATGCTTAGCATGATTGTTATTTGTTATTTTTTGCTTGTTTTCATGTTTTTAGTTTAGGATTTTTATTTAGTTGTGTTATTAATTTTTTTTTGTGTTGCAGTTTTGGAGAAAAAGTTTCAAAATTTTGTTAAAAGAAAAAAAATTGGATTTATTTTGTAAATATTTGTATATATATGGAACTTTTTCCTAAAAAACTTGTTTGTTAATAATGTGAACAAGTTTGAAATTAAACTTGTGGTTATGGGAATTATAATTGCTTTGCTTTATGTTATTTTTGTTTATTTATTGTATTGTTAATAAGTCTCTTTGCCATTTTTATACTTTTGTATATATAAAATGTAAAAAATGTGTTTAATTTTATTGCAAAAGTTAAACTCTTTCAGGTCTTATTTTTATTACTTTTTAAACTGTTTCTTTAAGAGAAAAAGTGAAAAATAATTATTTTTCTTGTTTTAATTTTGCAAATTAATTATTATATTCTAATTTCGTAAATTATTGATAAAATTATCAGATTAATAATTACTTTAATTCTTGTAAATTAAGAATTATTAATTTACAAAAATAAAGTGGATAATTTTTTGAAATTAACTTTTGCAATGTTCGCGCTTCGGCTTGAATAAAAAAAATAATAATTGAATTCTTTTTGTGCCTCGATTAATATTTGATTTGATTGTTATTTTAGGTTGTTGCCACTTTGGTGGTGATCAGCTTCAGTACACCTGAATTTGTTAGTGTTATTTTTCCCATGGGATTAATTTATTACTTCGTTCAACGTTTTTACGTTTCCACGTCACGACAATTAAAACGTTTAGAATCTGTTTCCAGATCTCCGATTTATTCTCATTTTGGTGAATCTGTTACTGGTAAGTAGGCAACTGACAATAATTAAAATAACAGAAAATCATTATTAATTAATTACATATATTAATGTAATTTCAAAACATGACCGACAATAATTAATTATTTTTTTTCTTCTTCGTCTTTACTTTTAGGTGCGCAAACAATTAGAGCTTATGGTGTACAGGAAAGATTTATCAAGGAGTCGGAAATGAGAGTTGATTTTAATCAAGTGTGCTATTTTCCCAGTATTATTGCCAATAGGTAAGGAACATTTTTTTAATCTCCAATTAAAATTTTTCGTATTACAAAATAAAAAGTTCAAGGAAAATTTTATTTTATACTTTCAAAAATAAAACATACAATTTTTGAACGATTTTATAGTCGATCTTTAAAATGAATTCAATTTTTTACTAATTTACTAATTAATTATATAATGGTTTATTATTTTCAAAATTTTTTTTATAAAATTCTTGCCAAGAATTGAATTATTCTCCAAAATAGTAAAATTCTTGCCAAGAATTGAATTCTTCTCCAAAATAATAAAATTCTTGCCAAGAATTGAATTCTTCTCCAAAATAATAAAATTCTTCGGGAAAAGTTCAATTATTTTTATAAATATAGTAAAATTCATGACAGGAATTCAATTAATTTCCATCCAATTTTAATAAAGTTCTTCGAAATGATTTCAATTATTTTAAAAATTTACAATTCAATTATTTTCGAATATTTTGATAAAAATTATTTGAAACAATTCAATTATTTTTAAAAAAAATTGTAAAACTCGACGCAAAAATTAAAATTATTTTTCTAAACAATAAAATTCTTTGAGAGAATTTAATATTATTTGGAATGTAAATTTATCTAATGACATT
Organism: Leptopilina myrica (nomen nudum); assembly: GCA_032872475.1. Taxonomy (NCBI): domain Eukaryota; kingdom Metazoa; phylum Arthropoda; class Insecta; order Hymenoptera; family Figitidae; genus Leptopilina; species Leptopilina myrica (nomen nudum). The sequence continues at coordinate 1,960,396 of CM065464.1, read as the reverse complement.
TTTCCAAATATTCTAAATAATTAAATTATTCTTGAAAATGTTGACAAAATTCTTTGTCAATTTCAATAAAATTTAAAATATTGAAATCTTGGAAGAATTTAATTATTCAGAAAATTTGTATTCAACTTTGTATAAGAATTAAATTATACTTTGTATGTTTAAATGCAATATTCTAATAAAATTTTTAGAAACAATTCAATATTAATATTTATATTTTCAATATTGAATTATTTTCGATTTTTTTTTGTTGATAAATTGATGATTTTTAATAAGTAACTACCTACATTAATTTTAAAATTCAAAACAATTAAAGAGAAAAATTATTGAAAGAAGTTTTTTTGTTTCCTTTTCAGGTGGTTAGCGATAAGATTAGAAATGGTCGGCAACCTGATTATATTTTTCGCTGCACTTTTTTGCGTCTTAGGAAGAGAAAAGCATTTAGAAGCTGGAATTGCAGGATTATCTCTCAGTTATGCCTTACAAGTAAGATTTATTAATTTGTTTCTTATTACCAAATAAAATATCGGCCAAATCCTTTGAAAATAAAATTTCTTCGTATTAAAAATAAGAATTTTACTAAAAATTTCTACCAAAAAAAAAATTGTAAAATAAAGAAAATAAAAAAATAGAGAAAAGTAGTAGTATAAAAATAATAAAATGGTAAAAAAAATTGGTGAAGTAAAGAATAAATGATAAAAAAAACTAAAACATCATGCGTTGAATTTTTTTTTTTTAAATAAACAAAGAAAGTGATTGTCATGAAAAGTGTGAGAAATTTGGGCACGTGATGTTTTGGTTTTTAGTTGGGAAGTGAACGTATCGTCACAGTTAGAGAATTTCAACGACTTTATCAAAGCTGCGACAAGGTACACTTGTGTTTTGCTTGAAAGTTGCATTTTTTTCGCAGAAATAACATTTTCTTTGTTCCTTTGATAAAACTACCGCATGATTTTCAAATCAGAAATAACTCCTTTTTAAGAGGCTATACAATTTGATAACTGAAAAAAAAAAAATGTTCCTAATTTGATTGAAAAAGGAAAAAAATTTGGTAAAGTTTATACGATATCATTTGGGGAACTTCTAGAGAAATAAATTGTAAATGATTGCAGAAATTCAATTATTTTAGAAAAATAATAATATTTTTACAGGGATTTAATTATTTAATTAATTTAATTGATTTTATTAATTTAATTATTCAACTATTTTCGTATATACATAATAAAATTCTTCTTAAGAATTCAATTATTTTCATAAATCAAAAAACAATTCGTCGCAGAATTTCAATTATTTTTAAAACAAATTTTAATCGAATTTCTCTGAAAATTGTTTATTCATGAGAATAATTGAATTTTAAGAAATATTGAATTATTTAAGGAAACTATTTTTTTGCACATTATAAACAAATGAATTTGAAAATTGTCTGAGAACCTTTTTCGAAAAATAATTGATTGAAAGAAGAACTATAGTTGGGAATTTTTGAAAATAATAATTGAATTGAAATGATGAAAATAATTTTGAAGGAGTTACAGTAATGATTTTATCAATTTGCCATCTCTGCCTAATTATTAAAAGAAGAAGAAGAAATCGATCACTTCATATTGATCGACTTCTTCTTCTTCTTTTTAATAGTTATGAACAAATTTATTTTACAGTTTGAAGTATGTACATGAAATGTTTTCTTTTTATTTGAGTCGGACTGTTCCGTAAAGACGATATTTTTTAAATGCTTTCACTGGTTCGAGCCCTGGACTTGAAATGATAATTTTTTTTTAATTAATGAGACTTTTTGTTTGTTTGAATTGTAGATTACGCAGACATTGAATTGGTTGGTGCGTATGACGTCGGACGTTGAGACGAATATTGTTGCTGTCGAGAGAATAAAGGAATATGGCGAGACACCGCAGGAGGCTGCTTGGGAAATTGCTGAACGTGAGCCGCCAAAAGAATGGCCGTTAAATGGTGGCGTTGAATTTCGCGATTTTAAAGTACGCTATAGGAAAGGACTCGATTTGGTGCTGCAGGGAATTAGTTTCTCAGTGAATGGCGGCGAGAAAGTTGGCATTGTCGGTCGAACTGGTGCTGGAAAATCATCACTCACTCTCGCATTATTCCGAATAATTGAGGCGGCAGATGGGAAAATTTTTATCGACAATGTTGACATTGCATCGCTCGGTCTGCATACACTCAGATCGAGACTGACCATTATTCCTCAGGATCCAGTATTATTTTCTGGCAATTTAAGAATGAATCTTGATCCATTTGGTGTTTATGCGGATGAGCAAGTGTGGAAAGCACTTGAGCATGCTCATCTTAAAAGTTTTATTAAAGGTTCTTTTCAATATACTATAATTATACAAAAAAAAAATTATCACTTATTCTTTTTGAATTTAACAGAAAATTATCATATGACAATAATAATAATAATGAAATAAATATAATAATACATTTTTGTAAGATCGATAAAATTTTCGGTTGAGTTGAAAAAGAATAATGAAATGTGCAATTTTGAATAAATCTTGAACAACTTTTAATTTCTGTTTTTTTCAGGTCTACCGAGTGGTTTGATGCACGAAGTTGCCGAGGGTGGCGACAATCTTAGCGTGGGACAACGACAATTAATTTGCTTAGCGCGAGCCTTATTGCGAAAAACTAAAGTACTTATTTTAGATGAAGCCACAGCTGCCGTTGATTTAGAAACAGATGACCTCATTCAAAGGACAATCAGAGAGGAATTTAAAGAATGTACCGTTCTTACAATCGCTCACAGGCTTAATACAATTCTTGATTCAGACAGGTGAGAATTGGCAGAATTCAATTCAATATTATATCAAAAAATCAAAACCATTCCATTGTTCTATTCTTTCAATTTGTTTTTCTCTATTTTATTTTATTTCCGTTTGAATTTTTTTCTTAATTATTTTCATTTTCAATTGTCTTAAAAAAATATGGAAATTATTCATCAATGTCATTTAAAATAAATGAAAAATTTCAAATATTGAAAATATTCATCTTTATCATTTAAAGAGAATGGAAAATTTCGAGAAATAAAATATCGACGATGGAATGAGTTTTTTTTTTAAATGAATTGAGAAGAAAGAAATTTGTTACTAAGAGGAGAAATATTCTTTTTCATTTTCACAGGGTGATAGTTTTAGATAAGGGTACAATTGTGGAATTTGATTCACCTTCTAATTTACTACAAAAACGAGATAGTTTATTCTACAGTATGGCGAAAGATGCAGGTTTGACAATGTCAAATTAATAGAAAAAAGTGAAAACAGTGTGTGGCTGTTTAGCATTATTTTTTTCATTACTTATACTTAATTTAATATAAATATACCTAACTGTATATATGTATAATATACTTTAGGAAAAACCATGAGAATATCAATTTTTGAAATAAAAACGACTGTTCATTGAAAAGAAAATAGAGTTTCAATTTTTTCGATTAGCATTTTCACTTAATTCTCTATTTTTATTTAGAAATTAAAATGAATAAAGTGAATAAAAAGAAATTAAAATATAAATACATGTATTTACAAGTAAATTATTCATTTATTTCAAAAACTAATGGGCGATGCCCTTTTTGTACAGACAATTAGTATATTTATAAAGTTTAGAAGAGAAAAAACAATTAAATTCCTAACGAAAAGGAAAAATTAATTCAGGCCTCCGATCGACTTTAACGAACAAAAGAAGTCGCTTTAGTCGATTATTTAATTCAGTGTTGTCACAAAAATTGAAAATTAATCAAAACTTATACAATTTTGCTAAATAAATATTCAAATACTTCTTACTTCTTTATTCAAAAGAAATCAAATTTTTAAAACAATTAAAAATGTCTAAAAAACTGAAATTTGGTCAAATCTTTTCAAAACTCATTTAAATATAATGTATGTAAAATCCAAATAAGTTGCATTTGATATTTTTATACCAAAAATATTGTATTTTGGCGCAAAATTTGGAAGAAAAGTCGAAAAAGTCGCAATTTTTTAAATAAAAGTCGATAAAACTTGTATTATTTGAAAATATTCGAAAAAATAATAATATCCGAGGCCTGCAATTAGACAAAAGTATACAGTTCATGATTAAAAATCGTATTCACTGAAAATGTAATTTATTGATGAAAAATTAGAAGATTAATATTATGAATATTATTAATAATATTAATACGTGAACAAAAGTTTTATAAGTGAAATAAATAAAAGTAAAAACTCATTGAATTGTGACAACATCGCAGTTTTGTTGACTTTTTATATATAATCAAGAAAAAGAGAATTATTTTACAATCACAATAATGTTTTTACACGTTTCTTGACAATTTTTTTTTCCAATGTTGAAATTTAATTTTTATTAACATATAACTATAACTTAACTTATATTGTTATATTATTCTTAAATATGGAATTTCATTAATTTATTTCATTACACAACAAAGTTTTAAGTTCATTCTCTAAGGTCTCCTTGAAAATTTTCTTCAACTTCCATAGAATGAAGAAAAAGAAAAATTCTCCCTGGAGATTAGAAAATAAAACGATCGTCTTTCATTTAAACAAAACTATGTATATAATTACTTTCAAATCTCATTTTTTGTATTCTTGAATTTATTCATTTTTCTTAATTTCATTGCATTGAATTTCATTTTTCTCAAATGAGGAAAAATAAAAAAATTACTAAACATTAACTATAATCGAAAAAATTAAGAGCAGATAGTGCAAAATAAATCTGGTCGTCAAATAATTTTGTATGTTTCAGAAAAAAATTCTATATTTGCTTTTTATGCGATTTAAAATAAATTTAAATATCGATTTAATTTACTTGATTCATTTTCTTTGCCTACTTTGATAATATTTATATTTATAATTATATTATATATGCTTTTCTTCTTTTTTTTTATTTTCATATGTTCAACTTATTTGATAAATTTAAGTCTTTCTGTTTAGTTTGTCTGTTTTTTTATTTTATTTTAATTTTTTTTTTGGTAAAAAGAGTAAAATTTATGGACAATATAAAAAGCAACGTAAAATTTATAAAACACGATAGGGAAATAATGGCATTTGTTTGGAATGTTGACAAAAAAACCTATGATAAAAATTGCTTAGGAAATTATTGTGCATTATTTAAAGTGGAAAAATAAAGCAAAGAAAAAAAGTTTCAAATTTGCAAAGAATAAATAGCAAAAATTAAGGTCGTAAATGAGGTATTTTAATATATTCCGAAAGTCGTAAATATTCTGGTTCGAATCCTTTTTTTTAAAGAGAATTTTGTACCTGTTTTTATTTTTATTGAAAATATTTTTTTGTTTAATTTAAGAAAATAGAAGCAAGCAAAAATAAACATTTGCTTAGGTATTTCTTTTGACTTTCAATTTTCATTCAGTTTGTTTATTTTATTTTTGTATTTTTTTCTTCTTTATTTTATTTCTTTATTCAGAATCGGATTATTTTCAATTTGAAAGAATTTTTACCGAATTGAATAGAAACGTTTCACTGTCATTTTAATGATATTAAACTCTTTGTGAGATTCGTCACATCAGGAAATTGACGATTTTCAGAAAATATTCACATCATACGGGCGTATTTAGAGACTTGTTTCTTTCACACCAATATTATCACTTGAATCGCTTCAATTATCGTCGTACTTTCACTTAATTACGCATTGTGCGAACATATATTTTTTTTTCTTTCAATTCAGAATATTATTCACACGCAAACGCACACGCACACGCCTTGCATTCGTGTTTTATATTTCAGAGTTCTCACACACGTTTACTTTGGTACTCTTTATGTACTTTTGAAAACATTTTGTAAATTCTCCTTTAAAAATAACAGAATCTGTTTTTTGAAACAAAATGCTTCATTGAGAAAATAAAACTAAATAAATGGTTATTAATCCGTCTTCTTTGCCTTTTCATTCTTCTTCCCCGTCTCTTCAGTTTTCGGCGGTTCAATCGCCTTTTTATCCTTTTTATTTTCATTAGCCATTTCGCCAGAGAATCCAAATTCATTGACACGACTGAGATCCGTTTTATAGATCCAACGTTGATAGAGATATATACAAAAGACAATGTCGTCGCGGAAGCAGCCTAACCTATAGAGCGTTGGCATTTTAATGACAAATGCAAAAACATCGTCGATGAATGTGTTTAAAAATTTGTACGACAACATTCGCCATGGAAGATGTGCGACACTCTTTAATTTATAATTGATAAATAATTGCGGTGTCATCATGATGAAGCCGAAAGTTAATAAAAATCCATAGAGCATACTCAATACCCAAGAGTACCAGCTCTTGTGTTCGAGATACATTAACGAGTAGATGGCATAGCCACCCAACAGTGGATAGAGTGCCCACGATAAATATCTAAAGGCAAGTCTGTCGTATTCTTTCGTTGACGATTCAACGTACGAGCCCTTGTCCTGATAGCTTATTCTCGGGAAGATGCCAAATATTTTCGATTCACGATTCACTTTAATGTCCACGGTCTTATTGATTTTCCAAATTTCAATGCAAAGACCAATTGCACAACTTATGCGGACCACTGTGTTTGTCTCGTTATCGAGAACGTAGAGCAGAACAATCACCGATTGGAATACATTGAAGAATACACTGCGCACCGAAAGTCCCTCCAGTGATTTGCGATTATTCCAAAATTCAATGTCTGTGCAAAAGGAAAAAAAGAGATTAACCAAAAATTCAATGTTGGCAAAATAAATAAAGTAAAAGCTCTTACCATTTTTGAATGCGAGAAATTCGAAAATACTGTGAAGAATCGAAACGGCAAAGGTCAAAGCCAAAAGGTAGGGATTTGTTTCGAGAAGAGCTTCCTTCAACGTATCCTGATCACTGTCTTCTTCATCGGTATTTCCTGAAAGTTAAATTATTATTATTATTATTATTATTATTATTATTATTATTATTATTATTATTATCAATCGAGAGAATTATTCCCTGAAAACTAAAAATAGTAAATTATTATTATTATCAATCGAGAGAATTATTCCCTGAAAACTAGAAATAGTAAATAAATGGCTATTTTTCCCTCACCTAAAATCGAAGACGTCCATTTATTTCTCATATTCTGAGCGGTGTAGAGTTGCCATTTGAATAATGAGAGAGGCTGATAGGTGAGACGTAATTCGAGTTCTTTTATCGAATCATTTAAAGGATGATAGTCCCTCTGCATATTCCAAAAATCATTGAAATAAACAACTGGCTTGTAATTTACTCCTCCCATTGTGAATTCGATATCTGCCGGGAAAAAAGACGCATTTTTTTCGCTTATTATTAATTTTACAAAAAATAATTTAAAAAATTAATGAATATTAACAAAAATTTTAAGTGGTGCAAAAGAAAATAAAACAGGATTGCCATAAAAATTTAATTTTCTTAATCCCTAATTTCCAGAGAAAAAAAATATTCGAGATTCACTTGAAAAATTATTAGATAGTCAAAAAAATGTTCTATTACCATTTATTTACGAATTTCCTTAAATTGGAAAATTATTCGAAAATATTAATAACTCCGTTTTTAAATAAATTCATTCAATTAAAGTTTATTGATTACTAAATTTTTTCATAGGAATTAAAATTTTCAAAAATATCAAATTTCAAACCTTCTTCAAATTAAACAGCTTGTAAATTTATCATTATTTTCTATTAAAAATATTGTTCTTGTAACTTTTTCAAAATTACCTCAATCATTTTTCTTTAAATGAACTATTTTTAATAACTTTTGAAACAGTTCTTTGAGAATTTTTAAATCCGTTTGTTTGGAATTCAATTTTACGCAAAATTTCGATTAATCGGAAATTCTTCAATTAAAAATATATTAGAAAATAAAAACTTGAAATAATTTCATATAAAATTGAATTAAATTAAAAAAAAACTTAATTCTACAGAAACTATAAACATTCAGGCTTCAATGCTTTTAATATTCAATTATCTGAAATCAATTTGTATCAGAAAATTCAACTATTTAAATACAAAAATTAATTAACTAATTTCAATTTTTTTAAAGATTCATTTTAATGAATAATAATTGAATTTTCTTAAAGAATTTTATCAACAAATTTTTAAGAATGAATAATAATAATTTATTTTTGAGGAATTCTATTAAAATTGTGTTAAAAATGATTGAAATTTAATGATAATTTTTATTATTCGTGAAATTAATTAAATATAAATATTAGAAAATTTAACTAAATTGAAAAGAATTTTAATTATAAAATGAGGGTGTCTACTATTTTTGTTCAACAAAATTCCCGGTTTTTTCCGGTTATGCTCTAAATTTTTCCCGTTTTTTTTCTCATCAAATTTAAATTTATATTTGATTTCGAACATGAATAAATCTTTAAATTTTTTGAAAATAATGTTTTTTTTAATAATTTTAATGGATAATTTGGAAAATAATTGAATTAATCAAAGTATTTTCTCAATTCGTTGAAAATAAACTACTTTTAAATTTTTTTTAAAATAAATTTCTTTTTAATTATAATTGAAAATTTGATTTTTCAATTTTATTAAAATTATATTGATAATTGAATTTCTGCAAAGAATTTTACTATTTATAAAAGTAATTCAATTCGTTTAATCAATTCCTGTTATTTATTAAAATAATATAATTCTTGTGATGAATTTTGCGGTCACTAACATTATTTTCGATAAATTTAAATAAAATTCTTTAGAAAAATTTAATTACTTTTCAAAGAATGGAAAGAAATTTCAATTACTTGAAAAATTTTCAATTATTTCCTTATAAAAATTCAATTATCTTGAAACGATATATTTGAAAAATTACAACAAACTTATTTTTTAGATTTAAAAAAAATATGCGAATGTTCAATTTTATGTATATTTTTTAAAATTAAGTAATAAAAATTTGAATTATTAATCAGTGATTAAATTAAAATACTTAAAAAATTCTATTTGTTAAAAAGTTTCTAATGAAATTCTTTAACAAATTTAATTACATATTTTCAGTGTAATTTAAAAATATTTCTATTAACTCCATAATTTTTTAAAATTTATTTACAAAACACGGTTATTTCCTGGTTTTTTAAAGGATTTTCCGGTTAGTAAACACCCTGTAAATGTTTTCGGAAATAAAACTTCTTTAAAATTTCTAATTAAATTTTTTGAAATTTTCTTTTGAATTCTAAACATTTACTTTCTTTTACTCGTATTTTTTAATAAAATTCGCTGACCAATTTCTGGTCTGTGGCAAATTATTACTATTATTATTAATATTATTTTGAGAAGTAATTTTTTCTATTTTTCCCAACTTACATTCGTTTAAAGGCGGAGGAACTTGTCCAGGTACCCAATTTGTTTGATCGACAACAAAATTAACCGTCGTATTCGGATGCCAATGAGAAAGAATTTCTTGATTCATCAGTTCGGCTTTCTGTAATGAAACAAAATTTCCATTATTTCCCCAAAGAACAATTTAAATCAAAAGAATGTATAATAAATTTCAAAGAAAAATGACCTTAATTTCATCCTCAGTCGCTGCAGTTTCTCCCGTGAGTAAATTATGTGTCTTCTGATATTTAACACGTTTAAATTTATTCAACATTTTCGTCGCATGCGATATCATATCCTTACCGGCGTATTTTCCCTTTCCCGCATTGGGATCAGGCGATTTACCACTTTTCGTGACAAAAACATGAAGATAAATTGAACCATTATTCAATAATTGCTTGGAAGGTGTGAATTTGTGAATGTGAACTCTTGTACCATCATTATCGGGACCACTCGACCAATCGCCATAAATTAAACGCTTCTCCCTCCAAATGTGTGCATCCAAATTTGAAAAATCATTGAAATATGCCAATTCCGATAAATAGACATTCATATCGAATAGTGTTCCATTTTCGAAGAGATTTGATGAACTTAGCTTTGGCATTGCACCGGAACTTGAACCTTGTTGTTGTGTTTGTACATCAGTCTGCGGTCGACGGAAGAATGAACTTATGAAATAAATAATAAGCGCACGAATAATCAGCGATTTTGTGATGGCAAAAAATGACTCCGACCATGTCGTTTGTTTTCGACGTTGTTGCTCTTCATTCTCGACGGCAACCTGGAATTTATTTTTATTATTAGAAATTAGAATTCAATTTTCGGAAAATAGTTTTTGTTATTATATAATATCTATTACTTGTAAATTTTACTTTTTTTATTCTAGAGAATTTGGAGTCAAAGTCAAAAAGTTACGAAATTAGTGAAAAAATGAATCAAGCGATTTATTTAAATACGAGTGATTGATTTAAGTTGAGAAATTAATTTACCAAAAAAAAAAATTGAAAATAAATTATTTTTAATTTCGTTAAAAAGAGGAAACGCCTTTTTATGTAATGTAAAATAATGTCAATTTTCTCTATTAAAAAATTTTTTTTTATAGACAAGAGTTAAATTTTATAAAGCTAGATTTATTACATTTTTTTTGTAAAAAAAATATAAAGATTGGTAAAAGGGATCAAAATCGATTTTGGAGATAAAAAGAATACATTACATTTCTTTCAGCTTCGTTATTTTCGGCAGGGACAATTTCATTATTAGTCGATTGATTCTCTTCTTGTTGGGTTAAATTTTCATCGGTATTTTCACAATTTTCTTTTTCATTCGATGACATTTTGGAATTATTATTTTCCTCTTCTTTATGAGGAGTTTATACGTGAACGAGTGACACCAAAATCAGGTGAGTTTTCGGATATGACGACAGTAAGAGAGTACCAGGAATGGGTAGGTGAAGACTAGAAACCTCTTTTATTTCAAGTCGGCATTGTGAACGTACCTTTTTCTTTGACATGTGAAAGCGACTTTAGGATTAATTTTATCTTGTATCTCTATATAAACACTGTATAGTTCATGGCGGCTTAGGCATAAACACTCTGCCGCCATTATGTTGTAACGCCATAGATTCTATTCAACACTTATTCTAAAAGAGAGAAAGAGAGAGAGAGAGACAATAAACAATTCCTCGCTTGTGGTTGAAAATAGATGAAAATAAAAATTGAAAATTATTTTCAAGGATAAATTAATTGTTCGATTTGTGGTGAGTAATTTTTTCTCTCTAGTGAAACTAAAGTTGTAATTACTGTTTGGGGTAAATCATTGCAATGCAAGTTCAACAGGGACGTAAGGTCAAGAGGCAAGAGGAGGGACGAAGCTTTCTTGCACTAAATTACTTTTAATTCCCCTTTTTTTTCATTATCTTGAATAACCTTTTTTTTATACAGGAAAAAGACATTTTTTCAAAATATAATTGTTTCACAAAAAGAAATTTATTCGGAGTTTTTTTTCACTCTGGAAATTCGTTTATCGTCAAATCCACTGTCAACATCATTATACACACAAGTGTCCAATTTTTTTTTTTACAAAATGCTATTGCTATTTGCTATATTGGAATTATTGCAATAAATTGCCCTATTTTGTATTTTGGTCAGTTTTTTTAAATCGAAAGGATTTTTTTCCCTATAATTTTCGGTTGTTAATTGTAAAAGTTTATTTTGTTACAGAATCTGTTTCGTCCGATTTTCACTGCCTAAAGAGAAGACAAAATGTATTTTAAATATTAAGACAAATGTGATGATGATTTCTTAAAAAAAATTGGTGTCGAGTTTTTATAAGTAAGTATCGAAATTGTTAATTCTTTGCTAGATGGTGGAATTTTAAATTAAATAAAAATTAATATTTAGAATGTAATGTATTTATATTTATTAATCAATCTTTTACGTCCGAAAAATAGTATAATTATAGTGACGGAGAATAAAACGAAAACGTTCGGACAAATAGTTTTTAAACATTAGTTTACTCCAATGTTTCGAAATCTAATGATTTCCTCTTCTGGGAGAATTTAAAAATGTAAAATAATATACAAACAAAAATAAATTAATATACAAAAATATATATTTAACATTCGTCAATCAAAAAAATTGTAAAATTTAAAAAATATCTAAATTTCGAAAAAAATATAAAATTAATCTAACATTCATTCATAAATAATAAAAAGTTATAATAATATCTTACAAAAAAAAAATAATAAATAAACATTCAAATAATTGAAATTTCTTTCCATTCTTTGAAAAGTAATTAAATTTTTCTAAAGAATTTTATTTAAATTTTTCAAAAATAATGTTAGTGACCGCAAAATTCATCACAAGAATTATATTATTTTAATAAATAACAGGAATTGATTGACGAAGTGAATTACTTTTACAAATAGTAAAATTTTTTTGCAGAAATTCAATTATCAATATAATGTTAATAAAATTGAAAAATCAAATTTTCAATTATAAATATAAATAAATTTATTTTTAAAAATATTTTAAAAGAAGTTTATTTTCAATAAATTGAGAAAATACTTTGTTTAATTCAATTATTTTCCAAATTATCAATTAAAATTATTTAAAAAAAACATTATTTTCAAAATATTTAAAGATTTATTCATGTTCGAAATCAAATATAAATTTAAATTTGATGAGAAAAAAACCGGGAAAAATTTAGAGCATAACCGGAAAAAACCAGGAATTTTGTTGAACAAAAATAGTAGACACTCTGATTTAATAATTAAAATTCTTTTTAGTTTAGTTAAATTTTCTAATATTTATATTTAATTAATTTCATAAATAATAAAAATTATCATTAAATTTTAATCATTTTTAACACAATTTTAATAGAAATCATCGAAAAAATAAATTATTATTATTCATTCTCAAAAATTTGTTGATAAAATTCTTTATGAAAATTCAATTATTATTCATTAAAATATTTATTTTTGTATTTAAATAGTTGAATTTTCTGATAAAAATTGATTTCAGATAATTGAATATTAAAAGCATTGAAGCCTGAATTTCTAATGATTCTGTAGAATTTAGTTTTTTTAAAATTGAATTAATTTTTATTTGAAATTATTTCAAGTTTTTATTTTCTAATATATTTTTAATTGATGAATTTCCGATTAAACGGAATTTTTTGTAAAATTGAATTGCAAACAAATGGATTCGAAAATTCTCAAAGAACTGTTTTAAAAGTTATTAAAAATAATTGATTGAAAGAGGGATAAAGAAAATTAAATTTTTATGGCAATCCTGTTTTATTTTATTTTCTTTTTGTTAATATTCATTAATTTAAAATTGTTTTTTGTAAAATTAATATTAACCAAAAAAATGCGTCTTTTTTCGGCAGATATTGAATTCACAATGGAAAATAATTAATTATTACTGTTTTATTGTTTTCAAAAATTTAAATAAAAATTTATCACAAGAATTAAATTATTTTAATAAATATCAGGAATTGTTTGGAAAAATCGAATTACTTTTATAAATAGTAAAATTCTTTGCAGAAATTCAATTATCAATGTAATTTTAATAAAATTAAAAAATCAAATTTTCAATTTTAATTATAAAGAGACAAGTTTATTTTCAACGAATTGAGAAAATACTTTCTTTAATTCAATTACTTTTCAAATTGTCAATTAAAATTATTAAAAAAAACATTTTCAAAAAATTGAAAGATTTATTTATGTTCGACATTAAATATAAATTGAAAGATGAGTAAAAAACAGGAAAGAATTTAGGACATAACCGGAAAAAATCGGGAAATAACCGGGAACTTTGTTGAACAAAAATAGTAAAACTGAAAAAATAATTGAATTTCATTTTAGTAATAAATTGTAATGAATTTAAATTACTATCTTGATTTTTTGTTCATGTTTCAGTGTAGTTTTCCGAAAAGGAAATAATCAAGAAGTGCTGCCGCTTAATTTTTTGGGATAAAATTAGGAATATAGGATTATAGGAAAATAGAGGAAAATAGGAAAAAATGGACGACGAGGAAGGCTCATCGAGTTCCGGACCAATGTCCTCATTGAATAGTTTATTTTCATTTACAAGTCCAGCGGTGAAGAAGTTACTGGGTTGGAAGCAGGGCGACGAGGAGGAGAAATGGGCCGAGAAGGCCGTCGATTCCCTCGTGAAGAAATTGAAAAAACGAAAAGGCGCAATCGAGGAGCTTGAGCGCGCATTGAGTTGTCCCGGCACACCGAGTAAGTGTGTGACAATACCGCGTAGCCTGGACGGACGCCTACAAGTATCACATCGCAAGGGTTTGCCCCACGTGATCTATTGTCGCGTATGGCGATGGCCCGACCTGCAGTCGCATCACGAGCTAAAACCCCTGGAACTCTGTCAATATCCATTCTCAGCGAAACAAAAGGAAGTTTGCATCAATCCCTATCACTACAAGCGTGTCGAGAGTCCAGTATTGCCGCCCGTTTTAGTGCCAAGACACTCGGAATTCGCCCCTGGCCATTCACTTCTACCATTTCAACAACTTCCCGAGCCGACAATGCCGCACAATGTGACATATTCAACGAGCGGCTTCAACGCCGGCAACACGAACGTGAATAATCCAACGTCGCCAATTTCCTCGGTGAGTTCAGTGCCGAGTCCGGCGAGTTCCGGCAATCCCCAGAGTCCCTACGGGACGAACGGCCTGCCGGAGACGCCGCCGCCTGCTTACTCGCCACCCGAGGACGGCTCACAGCATGGACAGTCGCCGCCACCCGACCCAGCGGCAATGGACACCGGAAGTTCGCCCGCAGTCGCTCCCGTTTGCTATCAGGAGCAACCTTACTGGGCCTCAATCGCTTATTACGAATTAAATTGTCGCGTGGGCGAAATATTTCATTGCCAGAGTCATTCGGTGATTGTCGATGGTTTCACTAATCCCAGCAATAATTCGGATCGATTTTGCCTCGGGCAATTGTCAAATGTGAATAGAAATTCGACAATTGAAAACACGAGGAGACACATTGGCAAGGGGGTGCATTTATATTACGTTGGCGGTGAAGTTTACGCCGAGTGCCTGTCTGATTCGGCTATTTTCGTACAGTCGAGAAATTGCAATCATTTCCATGGATTTCATCCTAGTACTGTGTGCAAAATTCCCCCTGGATGCTCACTCAAGATATTCAATAATCAGGAATTTGCCTCACTCTTGTCCCAGAGTGTTAATCATGGATTTGAAGCTGTTTACGAATTGACGAAAATGTGTACAATTAGGTAACTGGAATGAATTTTTCCTACATTTAAACAAAAAGGAAAATCAATTTCAATATTAATTAATTTTAAATTAGCAAATTTGAAAAAAAAATGTTAAGAGTACTTTTTGAATCTAAAACAATTATATTCTTTCATTCTTTTTTAAGGATGTAAAATAATTATTTTAATTTAATTTTAATGAAAAGTAATTTAAAATTCTCTCTAAATGATTTTTCAATAATTTGCAGAATGTCATTTGTGAAAGGCTGGGGTGCGGAATATCATCGACAAGACGTGACATCGACTCCTTGTTGGATTGAGGCCCACTTGCACGGACCACTGCAATGGTTGGATAAAGTTCTCACCCAAATGGGATCACCTCACAATGCCATAAGTTCCATGTCGTAAGGACATCATTTTCAGAGGATAATAGAAACGTGAGAGAAAATAAAAATTAATTTTCACTACAAATTCTTTTTTCTAAAAACAAGAAAATCGAGATTTGCTCTTTTCTTTTCAAAAAAAAGAATGACAAAAAGAAAAGAATTAATAATACAACTTTAGGAAAATGAAAAAGTAAATCTCGATTACTAAAGAAAGTAATAAATAAAACCAAAATCATTAAGAACGATTATTTTGCCTCAAAATACGAAAACAAAAAATGTATAGGTATAGATTTATTCTATACGTTCCATAAAAAAATGTGTATTGACGAAAAATTTTTTTAACAAAAAATTAATTATAATTCTTCTCAAAAAGAAAATGTACAACATGACATAGTACATTTACATTTAAAAATTTATAGTGATGTTTTTAAATGTCTCATTAGCTAAATAAATAAAAAAACAAAACTTCGATGAAAGACATAGAAGTTATATAAATATATATAAATATATATAAATATTTATAAATACATATAAATATATATTTATATATATATATAATTAAACTAGCTTAGAAGTAGATAGGAATAGAAAGAAAATTGGCCACAATTTAAAAAAATATATTTTTTCTTTATTAAAAACAAATAGTTCATTACTTCGATAGAAAACGAGTTTTTGCTCATACAAATGCATATTTCGATATAAAAAAAAACAATCGATCGAAGCTAACAGAAAAAAAAGTACAATGTGTTTCTTATTTTGCCTATTATACAAATGTTTGCATTTTTCATTAAAATGTACCAAAAAAAAAAAAATATTCTCTGGAAAAAACTTTGCTTTCCTTCACGTTGGCCAAAAGATATAGACAAAAAAAAATAGCCTTTTTTTCATGGAAAAAAGCCTTAATTTTAGAGGCTTTGAGAATTGCCTATATTAAATAATTTGTAAATGTTTTACAAAAAAACAAAAGTTTTTAGCTATTTATCGTGAAAATATTTTATGAAGATGAAACTATTTTATTCTATTGTACTATATAAATAAATATACATAAATTGTATATTACTATTATTATTATTATTGAAGATTAATCTCTGACAAAAAAAAAGTGTAAACGCCAACTTTTCAAAGTTGATCTCATGATTATGTAATAGTGCCTATTATGTAAGACTAAAATATTCTAAAAAAAAGGAAATAATTCAAGAAAAAAAAATTATGATAATTCCATCGTTTTGATTTTTGAAAATAATTTGAGAGGAAGGAAAATTTTTTATTTTGCGATTTAAGCAGAGAAACATTGTCAAGGGAAGTTTTACATTATTTCTTACACATATAGGAAGAATTTTAATTGAGGCTGACAAAACGACGAAACTGTGATGGAAAGTTTTATATATATATATATATAAATGCACAATTTTTTTTATTTCTGTTTAATATTGCAAATAAGGACTTCCTTTTTTTTGTCCATATTTTATTTTGAGGGACTTGCAGGTTTTTTTTTCTTTTTTTCAATGAAATAAAAATTTTCTAAACAATTTCAAGTAAATTTAATAGATTCGAATGAAACTTGACAGAATGTCAGTTGAAATATTTCAAAAAATCAAATTCGGTTCAAATTCAAAAAATAAATTTCCATTCAAGGTCAATTTAAATTGAATTTAACTAGTTTAAAGTTTAAATTCAATTTACATTCCATTTTAATGTATGTAATTTTCCAAATTTAATTTCAATTTGAGTTGAAGATATAAAAAATTAAATTAAATTCGAAATGTTTAAATTCAATTCACGTTCAATTGAAAAGTGTGTTAGATTTAATTTCTATTTCGAAAATTTACGTTCAAGTTAACAAATTTAAATTCAATTTAAATAAACAAAATTTTTTAACTTTGAAATTATATTAAAATTTTTAAATTGAAATTTAATTTATTTTGAGAAATTTAATTCCAACTTGAAAAATTTAGTTTTAATTTAAAAGATTTTAGTTTATGAAAATTTTTTTTAAAATTAAATTCAACCAATTTAGTAATTGTTAAGAAATTGTATTTTTTTTTGTTTTTTAATAATCAAAAGCACTACTTTTTATTGCACTATTTTTTGGAGAGGCCTTTTTGCGACAATACAAATATATTGACTCATGTATGAAAATAAAGCCGATTTTCGGCCAGGAATAAAAATAAAACGCTAGCAATTTTTTTTTATGAAAAGGGAACAAAATGCAACAGGTGATAATATATAGTAATTTTTTGAATAGAGTTTTTTTCTTAATTGACTTGAATTTATTTCTTATATACGATTTAGAGAATGAAAGATAAACGAAACTTTCCACATTTTTCATTAAAAGAAATAAAAAAATGTTTCCTTTTGGATTTATATAGATCTGTTTATTTTATTTTAATAAGCACTTTAATAAGATTTTCGAGAATAGAAAAAAATGTCCATTTTTCTTTTCTTCACACTAAGAGAAATAATCACTGCCTTTTGTCAATTATTTTTTTTTCATTTAATAATAAAGACAGAAATAATAAAAATGAGCAAATTAAAGACTCATTATTACAAAATTAAATTTACTTTTTATTTCTCATCTTGTAGAAAATTGTTTTTAAATTTCCAATGTTGGAAAATTAGTAACAAATTTCACTATTTGAATTTCACTAAATATACGATTGAAAGTCAATGTTTAAAGTGCTTATTATTATTGCAATTTTCGTAGATAATCACTCGATTAGAGAAAAAAATAATTCTTTAACGATAATTAACTAGAGAGATTAGCAAAGAAAAAAAATAATAATATTAATAATATTAAGAGAAAAAAAAGTAATTTTAATGTGTGTACAGTAGTTAATAAGAAAAAAAAATTAGGGTTACCGCAGAAACGTGCTATTTTGTGAAAGTAATAACGCTTTCTTTATGGCGTAAAATTATAAATGTGAGAGAAAAAGAGAGAGAGAGAGAGAAAAAGGAACATAATTTCGACGCTTTTTTCGTGAATTTTCCACAATAATTATTACAATACACAATTCATGTGAGAGACACAATATAATTACACTAATTGTATTTGCTTTTTTGTTATATACTTGTCGTATTGCGCAACTGGACAATTATCTAAATATTAATTTTTAAGTAACAAAAAAAATAAATAAATGAACGAAACTAAACCTTTTTTTTGAAAATAAGGTTTAGAAATGCACACGCCATAGTAATATTGTAAAAAATCGTCAAATTGCGAAGTTTTATGGTTTAATCAATTAATGAATTCAATTTTAATTTAGTTTATTAATTTAAATTATTCAATATATTGAATTAATTAATTCGACATTATTTAATTAATTCGATATTAATTAATTAATTTTACATTATTTAATTAAATTAAATAGACAGACAAATAATTAACCACTTCAATATTATTCTATTAATTACTTAAAGGAATTAATTTAATTAAACAAATAATTAAAAATAATATATTGAAAGAATTAGTTAACAGAGTAATATTGAACTAATTAATTACTTAATGAATGAAATTAATTAATTATTCAATCAATTTGTTAAGTTAACATTTATATCGACATTTCAAAAGATTTTTATCAATTTTTGTTTAAATTTAGTTGGAGGAAAAAAAAGCTTCGAAAATTATTATTATTATTCTTCTTTTTTCAAATTTAAATTAATTGTTTGGAGTTTTTGTTCAGATTCAAGTTTAAAAAGAGAAAAATTAATAAGTCAAATTTACACAGAATGTTTTTGTTTCTGTAAATTTTTTTTGTTTCCAAAGCAAAGAGATTCGAACGAATGACGTATACTTGAAAAAAAGTTTGGATTTCTTACTTTTTAATTAGTAATTAAATGAAAAAAAAATTGTCGAATTAGAAACGATAATACTTATAAATATTTGAGAATTTAATTAAATAGTGAAATTAATTTTATTTAAGTGTCAGATTAATTTGATTAATTTAATTAATTTGAATTAGAATCATATAATTAAGTTAAAACGAAAAAGAACATTTAATTTTGCAATTTTTTCAGAAAGTGACGATTGGAAAGATTTTGTGAAAAAAATTTTTAATAGAGAGCCAAAAACGTGAAAGTGATAAATGATCGAATATTAAAATACCGAATGTTGTAAAAACAAATTTAAGAAAAAAATTAATTTAGCAAATTATTGCTATTTAATTCCTTTTTTCAATTTTTTTTTCAATTCTCTTTTTACTTTTTATTCCTGCGTATCGTGTGCTTCCAAATTTTATTTTTCGCATTATTAAAAAAGTTATTGTTTCAAAAAGTAAAAAAAAAATTTTTATTAAATTTACACTGTTTTAAAAATTAATTTTCATTCATATAATTATTTTTCTCATTCTGAAAAATAAAAAAAAATGAATTCTTAAGACAATTAATAATTAAGAGATTAAAATAATAGTGTTATTTTAGAAAATATTTTTTTTAATGATTTCGTTTTAAATGTGTATATATATTATATTTTTGTAGTTAAAATTTTGTTATATAAATACTTTTTGGATAAACATTTTTTATTTATTTTTTTTTTAATAAATTTTTTTTATGAAATTATTTTAAATTTTAAACGTTTTTTTTTTTTGAAAAGTATTTTTGAATAATTTTTCAATCATTTTTGAATAATTTTTTAATCATTTTAGAAAACTTTTGGTAAACTTTTGGTAAACTTTTGGAAAACGTTTGGTAAACGTTTGGAAAACTTTTTTGAAAAGTTTCTTTAGGGAAAAAAAATTTTTATTGAAAGTAACAATCGGTATGAAATAATTAGAAATACAAGAAATTAATATTTTTAAATGGCTGCAATTGTTTTTTTGAAAATAATACATAGTATCGTGATTGTCCTCTTTTTCTATATAAAATATCAGAGAATGTAAAGTTAAATAATTTTTAAATATCCAATAGTGTATAGTGATAAACTGTAAAATAAAATCACTATTGTTGTTAATTCAACATAAATAGAATTACCGTCGGTAGCTTTAGCTCGTTAAAAAAAAAGAAGAAAAAAAATTATCCGCTTTACTTAAATTTTTCTGGTATCCATTATATTGTTACACAAATACCAAGTATGAATATGGTGAATATTACCTCTGTATGTACGTGCAATGCATAAACTGTAGTTTTTATTTGTCGTCACACATATTATTCCCATCCTTTTAATTTTTATAATCCTCAATCTTTATTATTATTATTGCTATTTATTTATTTATTTAGAAATATTAATATCAATAACAAGTCTCGGACTCACGGGACTTTTGATTTTTTTTTAATTTATACTTTTAGCTAATGGCACTAATAAATTAATTAAATTTAATTTAATTAATTAATTAGTAATTTTTTACTAATGGCACTTCTACTTTTAGCTACTATTTTTATTTTAAATAAATTACTAGTGGCACTTATTTCTTATTTTCCTAATTATTTATTTTATTTAAGTCAAAAATTATTTTTTTAAACGAAGCTCTTGAATGGCAAATTTTATTCAATAAGCAAATAAATTCTAGGGCTAAAAAAATTCGAGGCTATAAAATTATTACCAATAATTAACTATTTTGTTGACATTTTTGTATTAATATTTTGGTTTTTTCGTTTATAGTATGTGAAGTTGTTGAAGAACAGGAAAAATGAATTTTATATTCTGAAAAAGAAGAAAATGTTTCCAATTCGAAATTTTTTTTCCTCGAATCAATGGCCGGCAAATGTACAAGAATAGATTTTTGAAAAAAAAAATTCTTCCGCAACATGAATGTAAGTATGCGCAATTAATGTTAATTTAATTAACTTCCCCTTTTCCCCGATAAATAAATAATTTTTTTCCCAACAAATTTTTTACTAAGAAAAAAAAGACACTTGACTTTATAATAATTCATAAATAATGCAATTTAAATATTTCACTGAATTACTATAAACAAAATTATTTCGAATAATAATTTAAATAATTAATTACTTAATTTAATAATTAATAATTAATAATTAATAATTAATAATTATTATTACTTAAAAACTCTATTGTAAAAAAATATTTTTTTATACCTAATATTTATTCTCTAATTTAAAATAAATTATTATAATAACAATTAGTCAAAAAAAAAAATTTTTTACAATTAGTCTATAATAAATAAACAATTTCAAATTTTTTAAATAAGTGAATTAATAATATTAATTCAAATGAAATATTAATTAATTATAATTATAATTATAATTTTTGCATTATTATAGAGAAATAAATTTTGTTTTTCTATTTGTATATATTGAAAAAAAACAAGTAAATAGTTGAATATTAATTTGTGGAAAATTCTCCGCTTATTTTTGTTTATGTTTATAGCCTCTTGAAGTGATTGTTAGGAAATAACATCATTCGGTTCCCGTCTCACAATACAATCACAGTTCCTTCTGGAAATTATTATAATCCGTTAATAATGACGGATTCAAATCGTGTTCAACTGATGAGGAAGAATTTCTCATGATTTATTAATACAATTTTAAAAGTTTTTTCTTTAATTTTTACTTAATTGAAGAATTTAAAAAAGTATATTTTAATTACCACAAATATCGAATAGAATGATATTATAATCCTGCAGTAAAAGTTTAAAAAAAAAAAAAACTGTGAGAAAAAAGTGCAAGATATGGAATTTTTCAATGTCAATAAATCACGTTTTGTGGTGAGTATTGTGAATTAATTGTAATTATTATTATTTATTTATTTACTTTATTTATTATATAATTAATTAATATTATTTATTTACTGTATTTATTATACAATTAATTAATTATATATTTATAAAAAAGTATTTTTCATTAATTTGATATTTATGGAAAAAGAAAGTATAGTTGATGTAATTTTGTTTTTTGTTTTCTTTAGTTAATTTTAATTTAAAATAATTTTTTTCGTCGTAAGAAAGAAACCCTTTTAAAATTGTGTGTATATGTATTATAGAAAATGACGAAGGGAGAGTAAATGACATTTCCGGGTTTACACTGGTGAATTGAGTTTCCAGTCCATGGGAAATTGCTTTTTCTTTTTTTTCCTCTTTCTTAACGTCTGGGTTTGTTATATATCTACACACAATTTGATGTCTCTGATCAAGAGGCATTTGAAAGTTGTTGACCTTTTAATTACTGCTCTCTTCTTATTTTGTCTTCATTCGAGAAATATCAATATTTTTAAATATTAAAAATAATTAAAAATAATTTCTTTTACAATTTAAAAAGATTTTCAATAATTCAAATTCTGTAAAATTTAATTGAAACTAAATCATCTTTTCAAATGTTTTATTCCAATTTTTGAAAATTAACTTTTCAAGAATTTTATTGAATTTTTTTGAAATAATATTAAATTATCAAAAATTATAATAAATAATCTTCAAGTGTAGATTCAATAAAAATGAAATTTAATGAAAAATAGCTTTTAAAAATAATATTAAAATAGTTTTGGAAAAGAATAATTCTCTGAATTATTAAGTTCTAATTTTTTAAAATTCAATTATTTTCAATATTTCGGAAAATTCAAATTCATACACAAAATAATCAAAAATAAAAATTGTTCAAAATTATTTTCAACATTTTGGAGAAAATAATCATTTGATTCCAAATTTTTAATTAAATTTCTTGAAAACAATTTTGTTTTAAATTATAAAAAAAATTTGAATTATTTTTTTAGAAATTATACATTACAAGATTTATAAAAAATTAATTCTTACAATTGTTTTATTACAATTTTTTAAGATTCAATTACCTTCGAATAAAGTAAATAAAATTTTTTATTTAAATTTACTACTTTAGCATTTTTCAGAAATAATTTATTTATAATTACAATTTTTTTGAAACTTTGATTTATTTTTTTATATTTTTAAAAAAGTTGATGTTTTGTCAAAATCTTTTTTGAAAAATAATTATTTTTGAAAAGATTTTGACAAATTTTGAATTATTTTTTCAATGTTTTACTAAACAGTTATTAATCCAAATAACCGATTATTATCAAATAAATAAAGTACGTGAATGAAATAGTTATTATTTAATGAATTGAAAATTTAAATAAAAAAAAAAAAAAAATCGGACGCCCGGCATCGGCGGGTCCACGACGCCGACGCCGGAATCGACAACTCCGCCCCCGCATTGGCCGGCGAAACAAAACTCGGATCAATACACCGCTCCCATTTACTGCGCGAAAGGCTTCCCTCAATAGTCAATTTCGCGTTTTCACATTATTATATTCGTCCCGAAACGAATGTGTCCAGTGTGTGTGTTTTTGCGCTTTTTCCTCCCTCAATGAATAAATTATAACGAAAACACACCGCAGCGTATTTTTAGTCAAAAATTTGAATTTTCCCAAAAAAATCAGTGAATTACTTGTTTTTTTTTCAACATCCTTCAATTTACAGAATGTTACATTACGAAGAAAATCAAAACAACTCGACAATTTTATGGATGATTGTCAACTGCCAGTAGAACCCACCCAATCAGAAATGGCTAAGGTGAGACTTATTTTTTTTTTTTTTAATAATTTTCTCCTTTTGTTTATAGAAAAATGAGGAAAACTATTTTTCCCAGTTTTTTTGAATTTTTAATTAATATATTTTTATTTTAATTTTTAATTGATTATTTTGCTAAATTTTCTTCGTCACGTTCGGAAAATTTCATTTTTTGCAGAAGAAAGCAATTTTTTTTTGTTTGCAAATAAGTTTAAATATTGAAAAAAAGTGCGAACGTCAAGGTAAAAAAATTTTTTTTTATATAAAGTCATTGATAATCGTGTATATGTCGCTTGAGGTTCGAGGTCGTTTTATGTTTATTTAATTTTTAATTGAATTTTTTATATCCACTACAATGTGGATACAATGTGAAGAAAATAAGGAGAGTTGATGGAAAATTATACGATTTTCGTTTTTCTTTTATAAGCGAATACTCAATTTTAATTTAGTTTAAAAATTCCGTTTTTTGAGAGAATTAAATTATTTTTTTAGAATTTTAATAAAATCCTTTTGAAAGAATTAAATTATTTTTCTAGAATTTTAATAAAATCCTTTTGAAAGAATTAAATTATTTTTCTAGAATTTTAATAAAATTCTTTTCAAGAATTCTATTATTTTTCATGAATAATAAAATTTTCGTAATAAATTGTACAATAAATTATTTTTGATAGTTCAATTAAAATTCTTTGTAAAGTTTCTAAACATGGAATTAAAATTTTTTTTTTGAAACAAGAAGAATAATCATTTTTCTATTTTAATTAAATGAAAAGAAATATTTGGATTTATCTAATTTTCTGTACTTTAAAAATTTCAATATAAATTATCGAATTTTTGAATAATCAAATTTTTTTTAATTTCGTGACGACAATTTTTAATCTTCAAAAATTTTTTTTTGTTATTTAATTGAAAAATGAAATATTGCTTTTTTTATAGAAATGTTGATCTCTTTTTTTTGAACATATTATATTATATTTATACATTATTTGAAATTTTAAATGTAAATTTACAATTTTAATATTTGAGTGTACATTAGAAAATTAGAAAACGACTGAAAAGAAAAGAAAGTCATCAAGAAATGAATATTTAGTAGAATTGAACTTCTTCAGAAAGTTTTTTTTTCCTTTTTTTCTTTTAAATGTACAGTATTTTACTTCTTTAATGATTTCCTACTCGCACGTTTTGTGCGCACAAATTAATTAATACCGTTGTTT
This sequence comes from Leptopilina myrica (nomen nudum), assembly GCA_032872475.1. Taxonomy (NCBI): domain Eukaryota; kingdom Metazoa; phylum Arthropoda; class Insecta; order Hymenoptera; family Figitidae; genus Leptopilina; species Leptopilina myrica (nomen nudum). The sequence continues at coordinate 1,935,285 of CM065464.1, read as the reverse complement.
CGTTTCATAAAAGATGATATTCACACTAACTTGTTTGTCTTTAAAATATTTTCTTTAATACTCTCTAGATTTGAATTAGTAAAAATTTTTACTAATTGGAATTAGTGACTGACTTTTTGCTTTTGAATTAGTAAATTTTACTAATAAATAGTTATTTCTACTGATTTCTTTAGTAACGTTTACTAATTCAAAAGCAAATTGTCAGTCACTAATTCAAATTCGTAGGATTTTTACTAATTCAAATTAGTAAGATTTTTACTATTTCAAATTAGTAGCATTTTTACTAATTCAAGTTTAGAGAGTATTATTTTAATTATTAAATTTTTAATAATAATAATTATAATAATAATAATATAAATTTTTGCTTTGAATTAATAAATTTTATTAATAAATAGTAATCTCAATTTCATTAGTTACATTTACTAATTGAAAAGCAAAAAGTCATATTGTTATTATTAATTGTAATTGAGTGAAAAAAGAAATGCAATTTTAAAAAGTGAGGAATATTTAAATTATCTTTTCAACATATATAAGTATTAGCCAACTGGAAATTTTGAGATTTGCCCAGAGGCCTTGAAAAATATATTTATGAATGTTCAGATTAGAAAAACAATAAAATTGCATTTAAAAAAATGCTAAAATTATACTAAAAATTTATTTTCTGAAATATTAAACATGAAAGAAGCTTTCAATTTTAATTTTAAAAGTTAATTTAATTTAATTATAATATTTAATTTTAATTTTAATTTTTAATTTTTATTTTTAATTTTTATTTATTATTTTAGTGATAAATAGTTATAAATATTTTGAAATATAAAAAATAGAAGAAGAATATTTTTTTCAGTCTAAAATAAAAAATAAGTGCATTCAAAAAACGGAAAAAAAAGAAAAATTGCAAAAGTAGAACCTATATAAATATTGTGCAAGTGTAAATGTAGGACTTTTATTTTAAAATTCCATTTCCTATGATTTTCTCTCTTGTGGGAGCGGTGTTTGTGTGATGTCTAGGACAGTGGGACACACCTGCTCGAGACTCAGAGTAAGAGAGAGAAAAAAAAGAAAATAAAAGAAAGAAAGAAAGAAAGAGAGATAAAATAAAATCGAAAAATAAACCATTACCTACTGCATTTTCACCTGTTTGTTTATACAAATAAAAACATAAATATTTGGCATGAAGATCAAAATCTTTTTTTCTTTCTTTTTGTACTACATTTTTCATTTTTTTATCGTATTAAAATTTACATTTTTCAAAAAGAACTGTATTTATAAATTTCCTTCTTCGCCTTAGTGGATCCGTTTTTTCCGCCATATTGGATCCGCCATTTTGAATTTTAGGAAACTCTAAGCATAATATGTCGTATGGCGTTTAATTCACTTGATTTGAAAATTATTTCAATGCTCTCTAAATTTGAATTAGTAAAAATATTTATTAATTTGAATTATTGACTAATTTTTTGCTTTTAAATTAGTAAATTCTACTAATAAATAGCCATTTTTACTAATATTTATTATTAAAATTTACTAATTCAAAATGAAAAATTCTGAAAAATTTTAGTGAACAATACAGTAAATAATGTTAAATGTAAAAAATACTCTCTAAATTTGAATTAGTAAAAATTGTTACTAATTTGAATTAGTGACTGACTTTTTGCTTTTGAATTAGTGTATTTTACAAAAGAAATTAGTATAGAAATAACTATTTATTACACTGAAAAAAAATTTATTTGATTCAAATAACCGATTATTTGACTATTATCATATAAATATTTACTTGAATCAAATAATTTTTATTTGAATCAGTTAAATAATATTTGCTTCAAATACTTAAATATTTGATTCAAATACAATTTATATTTATAAATTATATAAGTAAATATTTATTTGATAATAGTCAAATAATCGGTTATTTGAATCAAATAAATTTTTTTCCAGCGATAGTAAAATTTATTATTAATTAGTAAATTTTACTAATGAAACTAGGAGAAATAGCTATTTATTAATAAAATTGATTATTAATTAGTAAATTTTATTAAAGGAACTAGTAGAAATAACTATTTATTAGTAAAATTTACTAATTCAAAAGCAAAAAGTCAGTCACTAATTCGAATTAGTAACAATTTTTACTAATTCAAATTTAGAGAGTATTTTTTACATTTAACAGTATTTACTGTATTGTTCACTAATATTTTTTAGTATTTTTCATTTTGAATTAGTAAATTTTAATAATAAATATTAGTAAAAATGACTATTTATTAGTAAATTTTACTAATAAATTAGTAAAAAATACTATTTATCAGTAAATTTTACTAATTCAAAAGCAAAAAGTCAGTAATATTTTTTAGTACTTTTCATTTTGAATTAGTATATTTTAATAATAAATTAGTAAAAATGACTATTTATTAAAAAATTAAAATTAAAAATGACTATTTATTAGTAGAATTTACTAATTCAAAAGCAAAAAGTCAGTCACTGTTTCAAATTAGTAATGATTTTTACTAATTCAAATTTAGAGAGTGACTTTTAAAATTTTCAATAACATTCTTCTGAAAAAGTATTGAGTTTGCTTGAAAAAGTTTTGAATTATTTAAAAATATTTATTTTTATTAGTTATGTAAAAATTGAATTGAATTAAAATAGAATGAAATGGAGAAACGATGCGTATAAAGAGAGTGGGGGTAGTAAGTAGACGTAATATATAGAAGAAGAAGAAGAAGCTTATTATGTATATCGAGTGGTTGAACCTGAGAATCCGGTCCTGGACGGAGATAAGAAGGCAGGTGGCAATATGAACTCAGCACGTGACTTCACTGCACTTGCATATCTGTTCGACCGCACTACCTACGCCTTTTTCTCCGCAGTCCGCAGTCCGCACGCATTATAGGGTCGTACTCGCTAGATTATTATTGCGGTGGCAGTGAACCAGGAGCGTCGACTGTCGAGCCAGCCACACGGATTCACGGACTGCTGAATGCAAAAACTATAAAGGGCACATTTATTATATTGCTCTACTCTGAATTCAATTCACAAAAAATTATTCTTTAACTCAGTCTCTTTATACATAGTTCAGCTGAAACTGCGTAAATAATCTTCACAGATGGCGAGAGAGCGTTCTTCACTCACAATTCGTTTGCCAATTGAATTAATAACTATTTTACTAATTTTTAGTAGTTTTTTTTATTAATTATTATAGTCTTTATTTTTACTAATTATTAGTTGTTTTTTTACTACTCTCTAAATCTGAATTAGTGCGGATTCGTTTACCAATTTGCATTAGTAAGATTTTTTACTAATTTTTAGTACTCTTTTACTAATTGCTAGTAGAAAATTACTAATTCAATTATAGTAGAACGAATTTTTTACTATTTCAAATTAGTAAATTTTCTACTAATACTGTGTAAAAAAATTACTAAAAATTAGTAAAAGCAGTTACTAATTCAATTGGTAAACGAATCCGCACTATTTCATTAGTAGTAAACTACTAATTCAGATTTAGAGAGTACACGAAAAAAAAACCTTTCACTGGAACAGCGATAAATTTCGCTAAAATAGCGAAAGTATTCGCTGCAATAACTAAAAATTTCGCTAATATAGTGAAATTTGTAGTTGTTCCAGGTGAACATTTTTTTTCGTGTAATTACTAGTAGTTTTTTTTACTAATTTGAAATAGTAAAAAATACGTTCTACTAATTGAATTAGTTATTTTCTACTAGCAATTAGTAAAAATACTACTAAAAATTAGTAAAAAATGTTACTAATTCAAATTGGTAAACAAATCCGCACTAATTCATAGATTTTGAGAGTACGCTTGCGCGGTTTTAATTAAATTAATTTATTAATTGTTGACAAACATTTAGTTTAAATATTTTTTTTTGCAAGAAATTAATAAATCATGCGCGGCTTTGCAGCTTTATAAAGTAAATATAAAAAATAAAAAAAAAGTGTATAAGTATATGGAAAAAGTTCGCTTTGAACAGAGACAGAACTTTTCAGGAACTCTTGTTTATATTTATAGATTCAATGATAAAAGAAAGTTTCAGTTTGTTTTCACAAGTTTTCGAAGGTCTTTTGTCAATTTTTTTTTGTATTAGTAGTAGAAGACGGTGGTAGTCAGACTTTTAAACTTGAGAATTGAACCTCTAAAGTTCACAATTCATTGAGCGAATGGTGTTTAATTGCTGCATTCTTTGTACTTTTTTATAGTCGCAGAATTTCTTTCTAAATCAGTAGTGAAAGTTTGTTTTTGGCCAGACAATTATTTTATAAACATAAAATCTATATTTTAATAAAGTTCGTGATCCGGTAATCTGTTCGCAGTTTGAAGTTAGTTGTTGTTTGCTTTTTTGATAATAATAATTGAAAATAATGAAATTCTGCTGATTGGCGGCTGTGGTTACTTTTTATAAAAAATGAATTAAATTAATTTTGACGACCCGGATATTAATTAGAATTGTTCTAGTAATTGCTTAGTGACCAACAATCAATTTTTGAAGTTTGTAGAAAAAAATAATTGTGAATTTTTGTAAAGATTTTACTACTTAATGATAGAACGTCCAAACGCCCGTCCTGCCGGAAGGATGTTTCGAAAATAAGGCTTTTAAAAAAAGGCAATTCAATTTTTCTTTTCCTGAACTCCTTGGGATTAAAGTAGACGAAAAGACAAAAAAATACATATATTTGACTTTTTAAAATAATAATATTAAACCATTTTTCAAAGCCCTCAAACTTGCTGTTTCTAAAAAGTAAAAAAAAACATTTTTTTGTAAATTTAATGTAAAATCCACAAAAATCAATATATTTTGTCCGGTCTTGTCTTTTTTTCTTCAGAAACGTTCAAAGAATAAAACCTATTTGTTTAATTTTAAAAAATTTCATTTTTAATGTTAATCAGCAAAATTGCAGCCAATTGAATAAAAACTCTCTTCAAATTTTCTTTATAAAATTAATATGGAAGCAGATAAATACAAAAACAAATATATCGTTGGAAAGGTAATGAAACAAGCTTTCCAATAATGTAAATATCAAGTTTCTAAATTTATATGCCTAGGCTTGGTAGCCTTTTAAATAAAGCGAAAAGCGTCCTGCCGGCAGGACCGGGTTCCATCATTTTGTGACTAAAAATTATATGAATTTTTTGAAAATTCAATTTCTTTAAGCAACCCTGCTCATCGGTTTGAACTTACAAGCTCGACATTTATATGCGCTGAAAGCTTGTTTCATCACCTTTCCAACGATATATATTACTTTTTGTTTATGTCAATCCATGTTAGTTTTATTTAGCGATTTCGGACGGACTCACCTGAGTCTTTTTGGTCCTGCCGGAAGGACGTTGGACGTTCTATCATTAAAAAAAATAATTGAATTATTTTTGAAGAATTCAAAAATTCTTGTTGATATAAAATTTTACATGGAAATTTTTGAAAATATTTAAATTCTTTCGTGTAATTTTAATTAAATTAAAAAGTAATTTAATTCCTTCAAAGAATCGCAGTATTTATAAAAATAATTGAAATGTTTCAAAGAATTTATTAAAATTTTCGAGAAATAATTAAATTGCTGTGAAGAATATTATAGAAATAATTGAAAAATAATGAAATGTTTATTTTCTTTTTTTATTTTGACGATAATTGAATTATTTTTAAAGATAATTTAAAATTCTTGTTGAAATTGAATTTTATGGAAATTTTTGAAAATAATTAAATTCTTTCATGTAATTTTATTTCAATAAGATTAAAAATAATTTAATTCGAATTGTAGTATTTAAAAAAATAATTGAATCGTCTGAAGAATTTATTAAAATTTTGGGAAATTAATAAAATTTATGAAAATATTTAAAAATATTTTAATTCATCCGAGGAATTAAATTAAGAATTATTGTTTTGAAAATAATTGAATTCCTGACGAGAATTTTACTATTTGTTAAAATTAATTGAATTCTTGCAAAGTATTTTACTTTCTTTATGAGAATATAATTTAATTATTTCGAAGGATTTAAAATTTTAGAAAAAAAATTGAATTTTTTCGAAGTGCGTATTAAAAATATTTCTAAAAATTGATCCCTTCAATTCAATTAAAATTGTTTTAAAAATAATTGAATTGTTTAGAAGGATTTATTAAAATTTAAAAAATTTTTTGAATTCTTCGGTGAAATTTTGTTAACATTTTGAAAATATTAACAAGTAATATTTAATTTTGTATACTTAAGTGAATTTTTTAAATTATGACTAGGGAAGTATTTAAAAAATTTATATTTCAAAATAAAAACATTCGTTTTGATAGTTTCATTATAATTTTATTGTTTTTTCCTGTTAATAATGAATTTCTTGTTGCTTTTAGTAGAAAAGGCCAGATTTTGTCAGACATGATTTTCTCGTATAACTTTTGGTATTCTCTAAATTTGAATTAGTAAAAATGTTTGCTAATTTGAATTAGTGACTGACTTTTTACTAATTTATTAGTAAAATTTACTAATAAATAGTCATTTTTACTAATTTATTAGTAAAATATACTAATTCAAAATGAAAAATACTAAAAAATGTTAGTGAACAATAATAAACAATAGTAAATAATGTTAAATGTAAAAAATACTCTCTAAATTTGAATTAGTGACTGACTTTTTGCTTTTGAATTAGTAAAATTTACTAATAAATAGTCATTTTTACTAATTTATTAGTAAAATATACTAATAAAAAATGAAAAAAAACTGAAAAATATTAGTAAAAAATACAGTAAATAATGTTAAACGTAAAAAATACTCTCTAAATTTGAATTATTAAAAATGTTTACCAATTTGAATTAGTGACTGACTTTTGGCTTTTGAATTAGTAAAATTTACTAATAAGTAGCCATTTTTACTAGTTTATTAGTAAAATTTACTAATTCAAAATGAAAAATACTGAAAAATATTAGTGAACAATAATAAACAATAGTAAATAATGTTAAATGTATAAAATACTCTCTAGATTTGAATTAGTAAAAACTTTTACTAATTGAAATTAGTGACTGACTTTTTGCTTTTGAATTAGTGAATTTTACTAATAAATAGTTATTTCTACTAATTTCTTTAGTAACGTTTACTAATTCAAAAGCAAAAAGTCAGTCACTAATTCAAAATTAGTAACAATTTATTACTAATTCAAATTTAGAGAGCATTATTAAAAAAAAAATTTTTTTTTTATTATTAAGAAATTTAGAAATACGAAGAGTGCATAACATTAAAAGCAATATAAAATGAAACTTCCTGAGGTGCGTGTGTCTATATACATTCATACATAGAATCTCGCTGCTGGTCACCAGAGACCTCTCTAGCAAGCAATGTAGTTTCATTCGCGGTGAGTCTAGACTCGAAGTACACTGGCCACTGAAACCAGGATAGTAGATAGTTGAATCGGTGACCTCCGAGAACGCGGGAGTAGAACGTGTACACTCTTCACTGTGCCAGCTTGCAATGTGCGACGATTCAATTTTTTTTTCTTTTTTTTTTTGTCAATCTTTTTTTCGTTTCTGGTGTCTTCCTCTCTCGTAAATAAACACAAATAAACACACGCGTTTCGTTAATTTGCTAGGGAATAAAAGAGGACAACTCATCAAATATTGGATAATTAATTTGAATATACAAGGTAATTTTTGGAGAAAAAAAAAATAAAATTTTAATACACACATATACACACAATTAGCGGGTCAAATGTAGGCGGCTTTGGATTGTGCAAGACTAAATTAGAACACTAGTTTCTTCTCCTCATTACTATTCTTCGCTATTATTCTTCTTTTTTGCTTTGCTCTTTTTTCTCTCCTGTTTGACGCAATTTTGTCTGTTTTTTTTCATCTTCGTTCTCTCGCATGTTCTCGATAATAAATGTGCGGAAAAATTATCAGCTATTAGGCAAGTTTTTCTTATTCAAAAAAATTTTTTAATTTTGACATGATATACAATTTTATTTTAATTTTGAATTTAAAAACATTTTCAAAAAATTGAAATTTAAAATTCAATTAAATTAATTCATTTAAATTTTCTACTATCGAACTAAATTTTCAAATTTCCGCCCAATTGATTGAGTTTAAGAATTTGATTTTTTACAAATTTCAATTTAAAAAACATTTTTAAAAAAATTTAATTTCTAAAGTTCAATATAAAAACATTTAAAAAAAGGTTAAATTAAAATTTGAAATTAAATTAATTATTTTAAATTTTCTACTTCCGAACTAAATTTTCACATTTTCCCCTAAATAATTGAGTTTAAGAATTTATTTTTTTTTTAAATTTCAATTTAAATACATTTCAAAAAAAAATTTAATTTCAATTTAAAATGAAATAAGATTAATTATTTTAAATTTTCTACTTTCGAACTAAATTTTCAAATTTCCGCCCAAATAATGAGTTTAAGAATTTATTTTTTTTTAAATTTCAACTTAAAAAGATTTATAAAAAAATTTAAATTTAAATTTAAAATAAAATAAAATTAATTATTTTAAATTTCCTACTTTCGAACTAAATTTCCAAATTTCCCCCCAAATAATTGAGTTTAAGAATTTAATTTTTATTTAACTTTCAACTTAAAAACATTTTGAAAAATATTTAAATTTAAATTTTAAATTAAATTAATTATTTTAAGTTTTCTATTTTCGAACTAAATTTTCAAATTTCCGCCCAAATGATTGAGTTTAAGAATTTAATTTGTTAGTTTCCATTTTTATTTTCATAAATTAAAAATAGTAAAAAAGAGAAAAATAATAAAAGTAGATAAAAATAGAATTGAAGAAGAATTTATTTCTGCATTCTCGTTTCTTATTTCTTACTTTATGCATGATTAAATATTTTATTGCGATTTGAAATATTATTTTCCTGGTATTTTCGCGACTCTTTAGTATAGTTTTCATGTAAAGAATGGGAGGAATTTTGTTTGCAATTTTATTGCGAATTGTTTCCTTCACTATTCTATATTTTGTTGTATAAAACAACTGGTTTTATGTTCTGGTCTTATCAAAAAATTACAATTTAAGCTGATAATCAGCGCGTTAAAGTAAATTTTCTTGCGCTTTGCCACGCTAATTTATATATATTAAGTTTGAAAGAAGGCCGCTGCTATACACAGAAATTCTTCTGTATATTGAATTCTTTTTATTCGAATATCATCTCGATTAAATTCTTGCAATTCATTTATTTCTGCGATTTTTCTACTATTTTTATTTTTTAGTGAAGTATTTATTTTTACATTCTTATTTTAATATTAAAAATTATATAAATACACTAAAGACATAAATTATTTCATATTTTTTACTTTCATGAATATATTGTATTATTTTCATTGTAATTTTATAGATAATTTTATAAATAATGGAAAAAAATTAAATACTTAATATTACAAAGAAGAAATTAAATATCTGCCTCTCTAAATTTGAATTAGTAAAAAATTTTACTAATTTGAATTGGTGACTGACTTTTTGCTTTTGAATTACTAAACATTTCTAATGAATTAATATAGAAATGACTATTTATTAGTAAAATAATTTACTAATAATTAACTTAATAATTTAATAATTTAATTATTTAAAATAATTTTATTAGTAAAATAATAATTTGAATTAGTGACTGACTTTTTCATTTTTAATTAGTAAACTTTACTAATAAATTAGTAGAAATTACTATTTATTAGTAAAATAATTTACTAATTATTAACTTAATTATTTAATTATTTAAAATAATTTTATTAGTAAACTAATAATTTGAATTAGTGACTATGACCTTTTGCTTTTGAATTAGTAAACGTTTCTAATAAATTAGTAGAAACGACAATTTATTAGTAATTTTTACTAATTCAAATTTAATAGAGAGTGGCAACCAATTATAGAGAAAGATATTTCGTAAAATAATAAATAATTAAAAAAACATGTTCCATTCTTCAATTTTTAACAGTATTTTCATTTTCTATTTTTTGAGGAAAAAAAGAAAGTTTTATAGAGAGAAAGATAAATATGAGAAAAACTCGTAGAAGAAATTAGAGTGTTCATATTAAACGATAGAGGTGACTTCTATATTTCAAAATGAAGAAATCAATCTTTCATTTTTTCTATCACGTGATAAATTCTCATTTTTCATCTGAAAAAAAAATTAAATTCGATTTTTATTAAAATCCAAAAAAGCCTTTGAAAAAAATTTTGTATATAATATAAATTTATTAATACATTTATTATTATTATATATTTAATATTTTCTCTCCCTAATTAATAAAATAATTTCTTCACTGACAAAGTCAGAATTCTCTAAAGGCCCCCCTCCAAGGGGCCGTTACATTGTATACATTATGTTACGTCAAAAATTGGGCTAATTTTCACCTATTTTTGATAGAACTTTAGGTCACAATAATCGATTTAGAAAAAATATAATAAAATATATAAAAAAATTATTATAGTAATTAATTAGTAATTAAAATAATTATAATAATAATTATATTATTATAATTTTTGAACTTTAGGTCAGAATAATAGATTAAGAAAAAATATAATAAAATATATAAAAAAATTATAATAATAATTAATTAGTATTTAAAATAATTATAATTAAATAATTATTAATTATTAATTTGAATAATAATTATATAATTATAATTTTTGAACTTCAGGTCAGAATAATAGATTAAGAAAAATTAAGACAAAAAATATAATAAAATATATGGAAAAAAATTATAATAGTAAAAAATTGGACTATAATAAAAAATATGACAATAAAAAAATTTTATGGTAAAGAATGCACGTCTTGTATATTATATATTTTCTATGAAGAGAAGAAAATTATTCGCGCGAATAGTTTGATTAATGTTCACACTTATAATGGATAAATATTGTATTTTTTTATTGATAGGTTTTTAATCGATTCATTGATTATTATTATTATTGTTATTATTATTGATTGAGCTTGGCCTGTATACGTAACATTCTGGTTATTCAACCTTGATTTTACGCGAGTACATTTTATCATCGTCCGAGCGTAGCGCATTATATATATATATATAAAAGTGAATTTACAATAACGATTTGCAGAATGCAAATTTATTACTAATTTTACGTTCACGAAATTTATCCAAATTAGAAATTTTTTTTTTAAATAGTATTTTTTGTTAAAAAAAGAAATGAAAAATAAATATTAACAAATTATTTATTTATTTATAGATGGGACAAATTTAATAATTATTGTTAACATTATTATTACTAGGTTTTATTATTATTAAAATTTGTTTATTTTATTTACTAATTATTTACTAAATAAATATTATTTATTTATTTACTAATATTAATATTAATTTAATATTATTATTTATTTACTAATTATTTACTAAATAAATATTATTTATTTATTTACTAACATAAATTTAATATTATTATTTATAAAATTTGAAGAGTTTAAACTTTGTGGTATGTGAAAAAGATTAATAGGGAAAATATTAAAATTTTGTAATAGGAAATTTTTCTATTTTTTTTATATACATGCACAATTATGGAACGATGTGAAAATGAATAAATTACTGTCAACGTGGTAACGATGTCACAGGTCAAAATTGAAATTTTCAGTATCATATATTATACTGTTAGCCGAATAAAAAGGCTATCAATTTTGATTGGGCGCATATTAGGAAAAAAAAATAGTCATTGAAAGATAATTTTTTCCATCTGTTGACGCGTAAAAATATTCAAAGATAATAATGTATAAAAAGAACTATTCTTAAAAATTTTTAATAAAATTCTTCGAAAGAATTTTATTATATTTTAGAATATTTTAATGAAATTCTTTATAAGAATAATTTAATTTTTAATAATTTTTTTTGAAATTTAATTTTAATTAAATTTTAATAAAAATTCTATTTGGCTTTGGGTCAATTTTTTTCATAGATGGAAAAATGAAAAAGACTGGAAAATATTAGTGAACAATAATAAACAATACAGTAAATAATTTTAAATGTCAAAATACTCTCTAAATTTGAATTACTAAAAATTGTTACTAATTTGAATTAGTGAGTGACTTTTTGCTTTTGAATTAGTAAACTTTTCTAATAAATTAGTAAAAAATAAATATTTATTAGTAAATTTGACTAAAAAAACTATTTATTAGTAAATTTTACTAAAAAAAACTATTTATTAGTAAATTTTACTAAAAAATAACTATTTATTACTAAATTTTATTAAAAAATAACTATTTATTACTAAATTTTACAAAAAAATAACTATTTATTAGTAAATTTTACTAATTCAAAAGCAAAAAGTCAGTTATTAATTCAAATTAGTAACAATTTTTGCTAATTCAAATTTAGAGAGTATTTTTTACATTTAACATTATTTACTGTATTTTTTACTAATATTTTTCAGTATTTTTCATTTTGAATTAGTAAATTTTACTAATAAATTAATAAAAATGACTATTCATTAGTAAATTTTACTAATTCAAAAGCAAAAAGTCAGTTACTAATTCGAATTCGTAAACATTTTTACTAATTCAAATTTAGAGAGTTTTTTTTATAGTTAACATTATTTACTGTATTGTCCACTAATATTTTTAGTATTTTCTATTTTATAAATAGTTTTTTTTACTAATTTATTAGCAAAATTTATTAATTTAAAAACAAAAACTAAGTCACTAATTCAAATCAGTAAACATTTTGTACAAATTCAAATTTAGAGAGTAAGAAATGTTTCTTATTGTAAAAATGAAAAAAGAAAAATGAAAACTACTGAAAAATACTGAAAAATACTGAAAAATACTGAAAATTACTGAAAAATATTAATAAACAATAATATTTGCTAAATAATATAAAAAGTAAGAAATAATAAATGTAATTCAAATGGAGAAAAATAATTGTTTTTTAAAAAAACTGATTTTATCGTGGATTTGTTTTTTTTTCTTTCTAAAAATGGTTATTCATTTTTTTTTCTCGAATTTTTGATGCACCTTCTTAATGCACCTGTCAAGATGTTTAGAGCAAGAGCACTCGGGATTATGATCGAGATATTAAATGAAAGTTGAGGAAAGAAAATAACAGCGAGAAATCCAAATAGAAAAGTAGTCGACTCGATCATTTTTGATCCTACTTTTCTCGAAAGATAATAATCTTTCATATAGGTATATATATATATATATATCTATAATGTATATAGTGTTGACGACTATATTTTATACATTTTGATAAAGTGAAAGAATTTCTACACACGTGTCCGCATGACAGTATTATTAAAATCTTTATACGGGAATTTTCTTTTTCTAACAAGTCTGGAATTTTTTTCATTTATTTCTTTTAATAACTTTTATTTTTTTATTTAAAAAAAATTAAACATTTTATTATTTATTAATTTATTTTATTTATTTTTATTACAAAATTTATGATAAAATTATTTTATTAAAGTGTTTCATAACAGTTTCTTTAAAAAAAAAGAAATAATTACAGTTTTCAAAGGCAAAATAGAGTATATTTTCAACACAACACATTTTATTAGATCTTTTTTTGCACAATCATAAATTATAATGAGACTGACAATTTTATTCACGAAGGAATCTTTTTCTTTTAGACTTTTAATTTTTTTTAATAGATATATAAATACACTGGGTAATAATAATATTGTGAAATATTATTATTGTTATTAATTACTATCATTATTATTTTTATTAATATTATTATTATTATTAATATATTTATTATTAAATACAATTATTATAATAAATAAGTCATATAATTATTATATAAATATAAATATTATTATTGTTATTATTATTATTATTATTATTATGATTAATATTTTTCGAAAATTATAATGAGACTGACAATTTTATTCACGAAGGAATCTTTTTTTTTAAATTTTAATTTTTTAATAATAAATAATATTTAATAATGTTTTTATTATTAATTTTTTATTAATATTTTTATTATTAAACACTAGTACTATAATGGAATAAGTCATATAATCACTATTACAATTATAAATGCGAAAATAGTACTAAAAAAATTTAATAAAACACTTAAAAATAATAGAATTTGAAATTTAATTTCGAAACAAACATATTTGATACAAAAAGAATATTTTTCATGTAAGAAAAAAATGCTATCACTATTTTATCGTCTTTAATACATTTTATTGTTATCAAAGTTTTAGTTATGCCTATTAAGAATCCTAGTGTATAATGATAAAGCGAGTGCAAACAGAAGGTAGACTTTAATATACACTACTACTGAATTTCATAATTTATTCTATTCTGGTCTCGAAAAACATAAATTCTTTTTCATTTTTTTTTTTTTTTTACTGAATTACGTATTAAGGTTAATTTTTTCGGTCGGAATAAATTTAAATGTTTGATTAATACAAGCATTTATCAATCTCTATTAATATAGACGATGTGGAAAATTTATGTATATTAAACTGAATTCATATTTTTATATATCATAGTTTGAATTTTCAAAAATAGTTGATTGAATTTTTTTGTTGTCTATTTTTGCTTGGAAAATAAATTATTAATTTTATTATTTACTTTACTTTTAATTTCTTTTATTATAATTAAGTAATAAATAAATAAATAAATAAATAAATAGATAGATAGATAGATAAATAAAAATTAATAAATCGTAGTTAGATTTCGTAGTCTAGTGGTTAGCTTCTTGACTCGTTGTTTTTTGAGTTGGAGTTCGATTCCCAGCAAAGTTAGATTTTTCCGCGATAAAAGCGTTACAGTAGTTTAATTACTTAATATGAATTTAATTATTATATTTATTAATAAGTAAATATTAATAATAATATATTATTATTATTATTATTATTATTAATGTTATATTTTTAAATGTTTTCATTTTCAATAATAATGTAATAATAAAGTATAATTAAATAAATAATGTGAATAAAAAATAAATATATTAATACAATATATTTAATATATTTAATAATTTTAATAGATAATAATATTTAATAATTAGTTGAAAAATGTTCCGTTTCGAAAAATAATTTACCTTATATAAATTTTGTCCAAAGAAAACAAAACGTAAAATTCAAATCTGAATAATCAAAATAAAAAAGAAGCGGCGATATTTTCATAAGAGAGAGAAAAAAATGTGTTAAAAGCATAAGTCAATAGACCGCTCCTAAATATTTTTGAGTCGTCGTCTCCTAAAGTATATATTTCTTTCTTTCTTTTTTTATTTTCATTCGTAAGTTTTTTTATTTATCTTAAACAATTGAATGCTGAGTTCTTAAATTTTATTTGCACGTAGAGTGACTACACACTTTAAAACAAAAAAATTTTTTATTAAGAACTCTAAAATATTTTATAACTAGCTGAAATTAAAGATAAAAAAATATTCGTCGATTTATTAAAAAATTTCCATTCAACTTGTTAAATTTCTCTAATAAATTATTTGCGCCTAAAAAAAATAACTAATCTCGTTTACGAGTCAAAGTAACTCCTTGGCCCCCTGTCGGCAGTTTTTCTGGCGCGAAATTCAAATTGTTCTGCGAAGAATAATAAAAAAAAGCATAAAAAAAGTTTTTTTTTGTTTTCGAGTAATTAATAATAATTATTATTAGTAAATAATAATAATAATTATTATTAATTTTCACTAATAATGGTAATAATAATATAATAATTAATCATTTTCACTAATAAAATTAAGAATTCTTTTAAAAGTGTATACGAGAAGTTAATTTTAATGTCCAATTTCTACAAAACATTTATTTTCCTTTAGACTAAAGACAGAGACAAAATTTCTAATTTCTGATTTAATTTGTTGACATTTCTGATAAGTATATAATTAGTTGAATTTTGTCTATTGTGAGTGAGTGACGTGCGGGGTATCAGATTAAAGGCCTTTAATAAATAAAATGTCTGATGATGTGAGTTCAATTTTAAAGTATAGTTTTTTTTGTTTTTAATTTTCTGTTTTGAATTTTAGAACCAAAATGTACTGCGAAAATCATTGAATTTTTGTGAAAATTAATATTTCATGAAAATAATGAAATGCTTTCGTAGAAATTTATTAAATTTTTTGAAAATTATTTATAATTTTATTGAATAATTATTTTATTCAGAATTTTATTATTTCTCATTTTAAATTAAAAATTTTAATTTTAATTTAAATTTCTAATTTTAATTTAAATTTCTAATTATAAATTAAAAATTTAAATTTTAATGAGAATTTTTTTTTTAATTTTTGCAAGTAATGTTATTACATTTAAAAATAATTTAACATCTGCAATAATTTGTAATTTTCTCTAAAGTTATAACTTAATATTTACGAACTTTTCCTTTTTTAATTAAATTACTGACTGTTACGGAGCTTTTTTGGAAAAAACCGGACTTTTACGGACTTTAAGCAAACTTACTATGAGTTTGTTAAACGTTACGATTATGGTACTAAATTCCATACTTTTTAACAAAATTGAGTAAAATATAAGGAGTAAATTTATTCCGTGTAGGAAAATACACTGAAGAAATAAATTGTAGTCAAAGGAAAAATTCACGTGAGAATATTTAACCGCAATATAATCCATAAACAATGCAATACACTATAATAGATTTTTATTCTTTTCTCGAAAAAAAAAGAAAATGGCCAGATGGCTTGTGGAGAATGCATCCGTTATGCGTGTAATATAAGTGAATAAATCCTTGGTGGAATGAGATTGTCTTTAATGACAGTATAGATGTACCGCGCATCAGTATGCAGTTGAGCAGCAAAAGAGAGAGAGAGAGAGAACAAGTCGCGGAGCTAGAAAGATGAACCCGGTCATTATACTCAAAGTTCTTTCTTAAACCGAGTGGGTGGCTTGAATTAGTGAGAATTACGCTTTAATAGAATATTAAATTAATGCACTGAGCTTATCTTATATATACGACATAGTATCATCCGGCTCTGCAAGAGACTTACGCGTTTCTATATACAATGTAATGACTTTTTTTCCTCATCTCTTTTTTTTCGGTGCCATTTCTCTCTGCATTGTCAAGATTGTCATTTATAACAAAACTTTGTTGGTATTTCGTACTGCAATCGTCCTAATCTTTACTTGGCAATTTTTCTCCCATAAAGGAAGTTATTCATTTTCTTTTCCATCACTCTAAAGGCAAATTGACAAACATAGTCTCTTTGTACGACATGACCCTATTTACATTCCCGCTTTCTTTATTTTTTTCCCCCCTATAAAGTTTCTTTATAGTCGTGAAATTTTTTGTTTTACGCTGAGAAACGTAATTTTCAAAAATTAGACTCATTTATACGTCAAAAATAATCATTGTTTTTATTCACTTTTACTTTTTGTCTACTTCCTTTTCTCGATAGAACAAAATAGGTTTTTAAATACACAAAAAAGGGGAAAAAAGTTTAAACATTTTTGAATTTCGCGCCTAAAAGTTCTTTTGATTGCCGTCCAGATGGCATGAAAATTCGCTCACAAGCGAAATAGTTAACACAGTAAAACGTGAGGTGTTTAAATAACACCAGAATAATTTTTATATATAATAAAATTCTTCTCTGATATTCAATTATTTTACAAAATTTTAATCAAATTCTTGTCAAAATTTCAATTATTTTCAAAAGTTTCCAAAAATTCTATAATATTCAATAGCTACTACCTATTTCAATAAAATTATCCAAAAGAATTCCATTATTAAAAAAAAATTTCAATACAATTCTACGCAAATATTCAATTATTTTCGTAAATAATAAAATTTTTTACAGAAATTCAATTATTTACAAATTTTTTAATAAATTTCTTCGCAATAATTCAATTATTTTCATAAATTATAACATTTCTATTGGGATTCAATTATTTTTATAAATAATAAAATTCTTTTAGGAATTCAATTATTTTCATAAATAATAAAACTCATTGCAGAATTTCAATTATTTTTAATGCAATTTTAATGAGATTCCTCAAAAAATATTATTTTTGAAAATTTTATTAAAACTCTTCGAAAGAATTTAATGATTTAAAAAATTTGTTGATAACTTTTTTTATGAGAATTTAATTTCAAGAAACAAGAAATTAATAAATTATTTACTATTGTATTTAAATACTTGAATTCTGGTAGAATTTACTAATAAAAATGGTTTTAAAAATGAATTTCAGTTAAAATTTTAGAATTTAAAAGAAATTTTAATCAAATTCTACGCAAACATTAATTTAATTAATAAAATAAATGACATTTTTTAAAAATTCTTAATAAGAATTTGGTTATTTTTAACGAAATTTAACCTAATTTTTTATAATTAAAATTCATCACAGAATTTAAATTATTTTTAATGCAATTTTAATCAAATTCTTGGAAAAATGTAATTGTTATTAAAAATATTATTAAAATTCTTATTAAAATCCGCCCATAGAATTTAATGATTTAAAAAATTTGTTAAGAATATTTTTTATGAGAATTTAATTTCAATAAACATAAAATTAATAAATTATTTATTTTTGTATTTAAATAAATTAATTCTCGTAGAATTTACTAATAAAAATGATTTTAAAAATAAATTTCAGTTAAAATTTTAGATTATAATTGAATGTTTATATCATTATAACTTTGATTTTTAGAAATAATTAAATTTTGAAAAAGTTTCAAACTAAAATCATTGAAATTCTTAATTTTTCATATTTTTGACAAAAATTCTGTAGAATTAATTCCTTTTTAAAAGTTTAATAGGATTTTTATTGAAATTATTTCAAGTTTTTATTTTTCAGTATATATTTAATTGCAGAATTTCCGAATAATTGAAATTTTGTAAAATTGAATTGTAAACGAAAAAATTTGAAAATTATAAAACTCATCGCAACGTTTCAATTATTTTCCATACAATTATAATTGAATTTTTTGAAAAAAGTAATTATTTTCATGCAAGTTTTAATAAAATTCGACAAAAGAATTGAATTATAAAAAAAATTTGTTACAAAAATTCTTTATGAGAATTGAATTTTGAGAAACATTCAATTATTCAATAAATTATTTACTTTTGCATTTAAATAATTAAATTCTTGTAGAATTTAGTAATAAAAATTAATTTTCATTTCATAAAAATGAATTTCAGTTAAAATTTGAGATTATAATTGAATATTAAAAGAAATGTAGACATGGTTGCCACACAACCTGGAAAACCTGGAAAACCTGGAATTAGCATGAAATTTTAAAAAGAGTATGGAAAACCTGGAAATAGCATGGAATTTGAAAAAACTTCTGGAATTTTTTTCGTTCATTAAAAAAAATTTTTTTCATTTTCTTGAAGGTCGAAGAAAAAAAAATTTTTTTCATTTTCTTGAAGGTCGAAGAAAAAAAAAATTTATCATTTTCTGCTGATTTTCGGCTGTGGTTATTTTTTAGAAAAAATGAATTAAATTAATTTTGACGACCCGGATATTAATTAAAATTGTTCTAGTAGTTGCTTAGTGACCAACAAACTATTCTTGAAGTTCACAGAAAAAAATAATTTTTCATTTTCTGCTGATTTTCGGCTGTGGTTATTTTTTAGAAAAAATGAATTAAATTAATTTTGACGACCCGGATATTAATTAAAATTGTTCTAGTAGTTGCTTAGTGACCAACAATCAATTCTTGAAGTCCGCAGAAGAAAATAATTTTTCATTTTCTGCTGACAGTTGATGCCCAGTCAGCAGAAAATGAAAAATAATTTTTTTTGCGATCTTTATTATGTTATCATTAACAAGTGTTAATGATAATTATTTCTTGGTCTCTTAACTACTACTATAGCGATGTTAATTAATATCCTAATAAACAAAAAAATAATATAACTTTTTAATAATAAATACTGTTAACATTGTTTTGTAAAATACTTGTTTTTTCATCACAAATAATTCATAAACTGTCAAACTAATTTTCCATTTTAACCTGGAATTTTTTATATTTTTGACCTGGAAAAAGCCTGGAATTTTGAAATCTAGATTTTGTGGCAACCATGATAGAGTGAACTTTTTGGAAATAATTGAATTTTCAATATTAATATTTTTAAAAAGGTTTAATTGAATTTTTTGAATATTATTTGATGATTCTTTTTTTCTAATATGCATTTAATTAAAGAATTTAGGAATAATTGAAATTTCGTAAAATTTATTAATGAATTATTATTAAAAATAATAGATATAAAGTAAAATTATTGTAGTTAAAATTTTTAGAAAATAATAATTGAATTGATATAATGAAAATAATTTTGAAGAAGTATAATAATCTTATAATTTCATTAATTGTAAAAAATGACACCAAAATTGATTATTTTAATCTTTTTTCGTCCTAATTTAAACTAAAAAGGTTTAGATAAAAATCGATTCAATTAAAAATAAGTTTTACAAATATTTGTAGAAACACTGTTTTGAATTCGAATTTTCGTTAATTTTATATACACCTTTTTTTGAAATTGGAATTTTTTAATTGTATACTTAATGATCTGTACCTTTTTTGATTTAATTAATTATTGTAATCGCCCCGATGCGATGCAATGACAACATTGGAGAAATAAATCAACTCGAGCATTCTTTACAATATTATCTGACCCACAAATAATTAGTGGCGTTCAAACATCCTCCTTTCAATAATGAGTCTTTGATTAAACTTTTACTAAATCATTAAATTAATTACCAACCCGGACAAATAGTTGTAAAACTACTTTCTCCATTGTCGCTGCTTAACGTAGCTTATAAATTTATATTGATGATAAAAATTCTGTTTTAAAATAGCTCCTTTTTTATCAAAAACATTTTTTTTCTGAAATAGTACTAGTATTAATATTTTACTTAAATATGTTTTTGTTAATATAATATTTTTCTTTATTTCACGTCAGAGGAGTGTCTTTTTGGAACTTGAATTAAGAATGCAGCGCGCGCAGTCTGGGGCAAGAAGTGGGGGAATGACGTTGACCAATAGCGGTGCGCTTCGCCCCTCTCCTTTAATTGCGCGCGCATTACTTCTTAGCATTGTTTAATAGTGTTTTATTTTGAAATATGTAGATTTATTTTTATTTTGTTTCAGTGACGAAAATTTTCGTCTTCGCCCTATAAAAGTGACTTTATAATTTACTATAGTGAATTTTGAAGACGATATATTTAAAGAAAATTTATTACTTCCGGTAGACAAATATAATTTAAAGTCATTAGATGAATGACTATTATTTTCTCTGCTCCTGTAATTAAGTTTATGATACTCAATGCACATGGCAAGTGCTTCCGATTAAACGCAAGACTGATAACAAATTCAATGCCTAGTTTTATTCGTGTTCACGTGAGCATAACGTTAAATCAGGCCAAATCCCGCATCAAACATATCATGTACACATTTATATTTATTTATGTTCAAACGTGTTTTATATATAAGCTTATAAAGAAATAAGTATTTCCCTAAATTATGAAAATATTTTTTTCTTTTCTTAAATTATTATTATTATCATTTCTCCAATGTTGCCATATTGGAGGGCAACTTTTAAGCGCGAAATAAATATTTACTATGTTATTATTTTTTAAATATTTTTAAAAGTCGATTTTAGAAATATTTCAAGAATTGAGAAAATGTAGTGATTTTGCAAAAGGTGAAAGGTATATTTTCTAGATAAACAATTTAATTCATATTTATTATTTCTTTTATCAATTTTTTAAGTTCTAAAGCTTCAAGTATACCTATATGTTATCAATTATTCTTTTTTCTTTGATTGAAATTGATTCAATTTCCATGTGGAATTAGGTCATGATGATGATGATTATTATTTACGAGTATATAAAACCCAGAGAAAGGAGATAAGAAATATAATGCTTCTTAAACTTTGCTTTCATTTGAAGCACCTTCGTTCTAAAATTTATAAGAACAATATTTGTTCATATGTTGTAACATTTTATGTGTATATATCTATACACTTAACCCGAACACCCAAGTAGAATTTTGTTTTTTTAAATTCTCAATTCTTTTTTCAAAAAAGGAAAATTATTTCCAATAATTCTCTTTATTTTTCTTTCAGTATATATATATAAATTTATGTGGAAAAAAATAGAACAAAGTTTGAAAAATTATCGAGAATACACTGTGAGAAAATAGGATAAAATCATAGGTTATAGAATTTTACACGTATGTCAAGTCATGTTCTGAAAGAAAGAATGAGAGAAAAAAAATAATAAATAAAATATACATAACGAGATTCCAGAAAAACAATCGATTGCATAAGCGTTCTTGGCATTATTTTCATTCATTTTATTGTTTCTTTATTAATGTGAATTTCTTTTAATCGCGTTTTTCTTTTTTTTTGTATTTATTCTATATACTTATAATTATATAGAAACGAAAATAACTCTTGGCCAATTTAGTTTTTACATTTTTTATGATAGAAATATTTAACAAAACATTAGAAAAGTTACTTTTTTAATAAATACTATTTTTATGAAATAAATAAATTGTTTTTTATATTTTTCTATATTACTAATAACAAATATTGTATATTTATAAATTTTTATCTAATAATAGTTTATTATTTACTTTCTTTTATATAATATTCACTAGTTTTAGAATTTCGTGGTCAAGGGTGTTCGTAGTGGCTAACGGTCCCCTTAGGGGGGAGCGTTACGTTACGGTAATGGTCACCATAGCAACCGCTGCTACGATTTCGAATTCTTTTTATTATTTATTATTTTTTTGTACAATTATAGAAAAAAAGCAGAATATTTGTAGTCGAAGTAAAAAAACCGAAATACCTGGATATTTAAAAAAAATAAAAACATTATTTAGTGAGGAAAATAAATAAAATGTCTTGTAAAATAAAATAAGGCGTATAATTTACATAAATGTATAAATATTTATATATATATATATATATATTATATTATAAACATATATAACCGTAAGGAATCAACAATTACTATCACTCACTTTAAAAAGAGATGGCAGTTTGAAAACACCTACCTACTTAAGAATTCTTACATTGTTGCACCTACTTAAGACGAAATGGTCACGCGATCATCTAACCGGTATCAATGTCAGCTTTACAAATGTTGCTGTCAGGGTTGCGGTCGACAAACCATTATTATTATTTACAAAATTAATTTCATTCTCTAAAACATTTGTACCGTTAAATTCAAGGGTCAAACGATTTTTCGTGTTTTCAAAAACAAACGATTTATTTTCAACAAAAATATACAAGATGATTGGAAATTTTACTTCTTTTTCCGTAAATAAGGATTTTTTACGTTGTTTTTAACAATTATTTCTAATAGTTTAGTTTAATTGTTTAATTTATTAACTGAATGTTATATTTTTAAATTCGGTTTTTGAGGTGCAATTTGCATTAAGACTTGATTTTATTGATTAATAACGAAATGTTTAGAATACAAAGAATAATTTGTAGAAGAGTTTTACATTGAGTTTTAAGTGTTTGAGAGCATAGGGATTATTATTCTTTTTTCACTTTTTTTAACGCTGGGTTCGTATTAATGTATATAGAATGTAGTTGTCCTTGCATTGTAAGTTGAGAACAATTAACTTTCATATATAGTTATTGAAGTAGCATCACATTTTACTGTATCATGACGCGATGTGTACAATTATGCAAGCGCACATTATATCGAAAGCTTATCATCTAATTAATTAATGGCAATTCTTCGCCTTTGGAGAATTTATGTTTATGCAATTATTGTCCACTTTCTAATAATTTTTTTTCATTATAATCATCATTGTAGCTATATAAAACTTTTCTGAACATTGAAATTATATCTAATCTTAATTTTTATGATGCCTCTTAGGGAAAAAATTAATTTAAATGTTCAGAAAAGTTTGATGCTATACATCTTAACACAACTTTCACTAAGGTTTGCAAGAAAATGGTTAAATAAATTTTTACAAAAGTTTTTTTTATTGTTGATGATATTTGAAGCTTGCGCATCAATTTGGGTAAAATAGAATCAGTATGATACAAATAACATAATATAATCATGCCTTTGGGGTCGAAAACAAAATTCTTCAATGAATGCATTTTTTTGGTTATAATATCCGCTTGGCTCTTTATTTCCAACAGCGTGTAAATGCGTTGAAAATTGTTGTTCGAAGGCAGTAAACGATTTCCGCTGAAAGAGTCAGTGTAGCAGAACGTATAGTGTCGAGTTGGTAAATGAAATGAGCAATATCTGTTACAAAATCTATTTTGATTGAGAAATGAGAATATAAATAATGAAGTAGCTAAAAGTACTGCTCCATCTGCACCTAAAAATCGACATCAAGCTTTCATTTCTCTTTGACTACTTTTTTGCTCCTAATAGTTTTGACGATTACTAACATAAATTATTAATTTTCTCATTGCAGAACACAGCAGAGAGTCGAATTCCAATTCCGCGGGCTGTAAGGCCTTCGTTTCTGCCAAAACTAAGAGCGAATAAATTAGCCTCCGGTCATAGACGTTCAGCAATTATTTCCGGTTATCCGCACGTTAATATTTACGAGAACGACAATACTACACCAAAAGTGAAAACAATCAAGAGAGCTGCTTCTACACCTGCTGCTGAAGGTAAAAATCCACTCCCAACTTCCTCTTCCACAAAAATACCATCAGGAACCTTTTTTTCGAGATTTGATTCTTATTCTGATTCTAAGTTTTGTTAAAGTTCTTCCTTTTCATTTGCAGGGAAATCAGATGGAACGTATAAGACTTGTTGCACCTGGAGTGGGGGCAATAATGATGATGAACGTTTGGAGCGTCTCAGCAATGAAAAGCTGGACTTTCTCGGGTTTGTCCCTTTTCTCTAATAGAACAAAAATTATCTAATGCATCTAAATGCATGACTTGCATTGTAATAATTTTCTAAAATCATGTTTAATTTTTGCATAGCCTGGTCGAGGATCCCCAGTTGAAGAGACTCGACGACGTCGAGGACAATAATTGCCATCAGGATTTGAACAATCTTGGAGCTTATGGAGATGCGGGTACAGCGTCAGCGCCACATTATTTAATGCTCCACAAGCAAAATTCCTTCGAGCACGACGAAAGTTTAGGTATTCTGACACCGGATCAAATGCCTGACTTCACAGTGGCTCTCGAGGGTTCAAGAACGCCATCCTGCGAGAATCTCACTGGATCCGGTGGTAAATTAATGCGACATTCATCAGCAGTGCGTCCATCGGAGGTGCCACTTTCATTAGATGTTGAGCCAATAATTGCCGGCTCTATCGAGAGATCGCCATCACCCGAGGAATTGCCGCTTGATCCAAAACCAGCAGAACCAGTGCGATCGGTACTTCCCGTTAGCTTTATAACATCAATAACATCAATAACAAGTCTTGAGGCTGGCTATCAAGGCGATGGGGAGAATTCACGACCCGCGAGTCGTGGACCCGAAGTCCCTCTAGTTGTTGCGCCATCAAATCTCATTGTTGCACCCTGTCGACAAGATCCAATGACTGATTCCGATTTCTTCACTGAAAGTGACGCGGACGCTCATGAGGAAATAATCAGAGGTGATAGACGAGCGCAAGTGATTGATGGAACCTTATTTTGTGCGCCCGGTGGTAGAATATGTCCTAGTTTTATGGGTGAGGAAATGGACTCGAGTGGTATTTATTCGGATCTCGATAAACGACAGGACGATCGTCCTAATTGTGAGGAAGTGTTCAGCGAGGATCGCACTCCCGACACTGCGGACACTGAACTCTCGCAAAAGAGTCAACTCTCGCCTAACGTTAAGCCTGAACCTGCTCAAATTATTCTAAACTACTTGCAGGTAAATGCTCATCTTTCTTCTAATTCTAATTTTTGATTCTAAATCCTAATTTTGATTCTAAATTTCAGGACACAAGCAAGAATGTACTGCTGGAAGTCAGTAACGATTCGATGGAAACGAGCATGCCGATGGAGGTGACAACCATCGAAGTGGACAGAAATCGTAATCGTCCAACTGAAATCGACGAGCAGCAGGCAAAGTCAAATAACAAAAATGAAACGCCGCCGCACGTGAAGAAATACAAAATGCCAAAGCGTAATGTCATTTCGAAAATTAAGGAAATGATTGAGTCTGGACCGAAGGATGAGGGGAAGGAGAGTCGAAGACCCCAGAGGGCACCGAGAAAAAATGGAAGATGGGACGCGGTTATGAATAAAATAGAGGCTGGTAAAAATGAAGCCAGGGCTAGAGTAATGCGAAAGGATGTCAAGTCCAGAGTCTTGCAGAATCTCACTAATGCCACAACGTCTTCGCCAGGAAGAAGAAATTGTGGGGACGCCAACAATAATGCTGGGTCCAATAAGGATAAACGGTATGGGGTTATATTTTTAAAACAAAGATTCTTTATCCTTTTGAAAATCCTAAGTGGATGTAACTTTGGATGACCTCACAAAGGTTACATCCACTTAGGACGACCTCACAAAGGTTCTTTTTTAAGGGAACAAAAGAGTTGATTTTTCCAAAAGTCCACATCGCAGGAGGAATTTCTTACGATTGTTGCAAATTTTATTCGAAATGAAATTATTTCCCTGTATTGCATTGTCGAAGATATTATCGTTCGGATTCACTTGGGTAATACATGGAAATAAGAATACTGATTGCTGTTAAAGTACAAGAAACTGCCCACGCAAGTTTGAAGATTCTGTTCTTAGATAAAGTCTCTGAAAAAAGAATTCCAGTTTCTTTGATATCGTACGGATGTTGCAATATTTATACATACAAAGTAAAGTCGTATTCTTGTTTTTCGAGTCTGGGTGCAACTTTTTTTATTCCAAAGTATACTTCTATTTCTCATATTAATTCTCATCCATATTTTACTTTTGCAATATTTTTCCGCAGTAGAGGAATCTCAAGCATTTCTATTTATTTGCTTTTAATTTTGAACGCGATTTTCCATTTCTTTATTAGGTTTAATTTTGAACTTGTAACTTTAACTAATCAGTGTTGGTTTTTATTTCGAAGGCGAGGAAGAGGTCGTCAGGAGACCAAATCCCCGAATCAGGAGACTGCCCGCAGTTCTGTACGAAGTTCCATGAGTGATTTGAGCAGCGCTCCAGGCAAAGACGTTCCAAGTGAGTGTTATTTTCACCAGATGCTTTATAACAAAAGATGACTTTTGATAAAATTGTCAGTTGTAGTCGCACGAAATTTCTAGTCCAAGCAGGTGAATGGGGTGAGACAATGCCGTTGAAAGGTCAAGACGTTGTTAAATCAATTGAATAGATCACTAGGTCTAGGATTTTGGAACATTAAAAATTAAGAAAGGTCATTCGACTAGGCCTATAAATTCAAAACCTGAAATTCCAAACTGAGGAATGTAGCCGAATTTTAAAATTAGATTCCTTTGGGAATGAAATAACGAATAACAACAATCAAATAAGTTATTTATAATCAGTTTTATCAATAAGTTTTCAGGAGCGACCCTAAAGTATCCCAAAGGTTAAGGATTTAAAAAAAACCCATTTAGTTTGTAAAGATGATGCCATATTTCTATTTAATTAAAAAAAATGCAATTAAATTGCAGCTACAGATGAACTTTGTTAAAGTTATAATAACATATGCCTACATGATATGCGAAATTCTAGAGATAATGCAAGCAATAAAGATAGATAATAATAGTTTCGAAAATAGTGGATCATATATTATATTTGTAAATGTATTATCGTTCTAAATATACTTTAGTAGGTGTTCTTGGTAATATACAAAAGCATTTTCTAGCCTATTAGATAGTTAGTTCCTGGCGATATTAAAACACATATATGAGAAAACTTGCTCCAAGGTTTATACCACCCACAGGATGTTAGGAATTTAAAGGTAAAGGGGAATATCGCACCTCAACATAATTTTAAACATCTCATTGGCGTAACTTGAGAACATACTTTTAAACTATATATTCACGTTCAAAAGATTAGATTGTATATTTATATTCAAAACTCATTTTACCTTCCTCCATTTCATTTTATGAACTCATTTCAAAGAAATATTGTATTTCAGTGCTAAATTGCAATTTATATCCCACCAGTTCTTTAAATGCAATGACAGTTTTTCCTCTTGGAGATATGCTAAATTTCAGAGAGAGAAACTTTTTAAAAATCAAAAAAATTTTGAAAGAGAAGGTTTGTTTGTTTGTTCTTTTTGGTTTCTTTATTATAGTCATCGCTTCCGGCAATTCAAATAGAGTCGAAATGGCTGCACAAAAATCCCTTTGTTCGTGTGAAAAAAAAAGGTTTTTATCCAACGTTCCATAATCCTAGGCCGGCAAAACCTGACATGATTATAAATTACCTAACGGCAAATATAAGAGAGAAAACTGCGGTAGCTTATATTTGAAATGATTAATTTTTTTCTTTCTCTCACCGTCACACAAAACTAGATATTAGAAATTTAATGATTGATAATATGTTTGTTAAGCGAAGCGTCTCGCAAAATGATATGCCTTTTTTGTTAATTGCTCATTAAGTATTTATGGATTCCAGTCTCCTCTTCCGTGATACTTTTATATTTATATATGTATATGTATATATACCTGCCTTTTGTTATAAAACGACGAAAGAGCAACACGCGAGGGAAGAAACAGGTTGTTCTATGTACACTATATTGATATCACAAAATGAGAACGCACGGAAGAGAAAATTAGTTGGTAAAAAATATTTCGGTATTAAGAAACAGAAGAGAATTGACTTATAATATTTGTTTACATTATTTATTTTTGATTATGTTTTGTTAATAACGTGACTAAAAAAGCAATGTTATGTTAATGTTCCTAATGAGCCAGATCCTAAGAATGGAATATTTGAAGATCTTAAAAACTTGTTGCAAGATTACCAACTGTCTAGAAAGCTTAGAACACTTCTAGATCTGTAAAATATTTATAAAAAACAAATACAAATATTGATAAGCTGTATTAGGAAAGCTCATAAGAAAAGAAGCAAATTTCGGCGCAGTACGGGATTGTCCATATTACCAGGAAGGTCATAAGCTGACCCTGAAGAGCATGAAGGCCGACAGGATCATTTTTACTTTAAGACTACTCTCTTGATAAAGCAGATTGACTCTCGAACAATTTCCTCCAAGAATGGTGTGACTAAAACTAGAAATGAACGAACGGAAGGATTTTTAAAAATTTACCCAAAATTCAGTGGGGAGGATACAAAAAAAACTACAAAAAAGGGTATTAATAGTATAATATTTTGTGTATAGAAAAAATTTTTGCTCTCAAACGGCTCGATAAAATATCGATGAAAAAGTTTCTACATGCGAACTCCTTCCGGTCGCCCTTGTTCGCGACTCGTTCGATATACATATATGTATATCCCAGTAACAGTTACGACTTACGACACTATAAGGACGACCCCTTTCGAATTCCAATCAGTCCGTGACCCTCCCTAACTTCAAGGTTCAGTACAAGGCATCTGGAGAGTAAAGAGAGTCACTCAACCATAGGAGAGCAGTATTTTAACGTGTTTACCATAACTCATCGCTTAAAAGATTCAGTATATGGCGTTTTTACTTCTTAAAATAGATAACTAAGATTTCTATAAATTTCTTCAATACAAAATCAATTGTGATTATGGACTCAGTAAAACGGGAGGTGTTAAAATAACATCAGAATGGGTTACAAAAAAATTGCAACTGTTTAATTCATCTAGGATTAAATTAACAGCAAAAAGGATTCAAATAGTCTATTTTGCTGTTATTTTTAAGTATGAATGAAATTTTATTTTAAATAAAACAACAAAGTCGACGATTTGGAAAAATTTAACGAATTTAGCTTCAAAAGGGAGAATAGTAAGTTAGTTACTAACTAACTTAGTAACATAGTTACTAAATTCAATTGTGTTCCAAAATTTTTTTAAATTCTTCTTAAAATTTCAATTCTCTTTATAAATAATAAAATTCTTCTCAGATATTCAAAAATTTTAGAAAATTTTAATCAAATTTTGGTCAAAATTTCAATTATTTTCAAAAGTTTTCTAAAATTACATGATTTTCAATATCTACTATTTCGGTGAAAATTTTCCAAAAGAATTCCATTATTAAAAAAAATTTCAATACAATTCTACGCAAACATTCAATTATTTTCATAAATAATAAAGATTTTTACAATTTTTTTAAATAAATTTCTTCGTAATAATTCAATTATTTTCATAAATAATAACATTTCTACAGGGATTCAATTATTTTTAAAAATAATAAAATTCTTTTAGGAATTCAATTATTTTCATAAATAATAAAACTCATTGCAGAAATTAAATTATTTTAAATGCAATTTTAATGAAATTCCTCAAAAAATGTTATTATTCTTGAAAATTTTATTAAAACTCTTCGAAAGAATTTAATGATTTAAAAAATTTGTTAGTAAAATGATTTATGAGAATTTAAGTTCAATAAACATGAAATTATTAAATTATTTATTTTTGTATTTAAATAATTGAATTCTCGTATAGAATTTACTAATAAAAATGGTTTTAAAAAATGAAATTCAGTTAAAATTTTAGAATTTAAAAGAAAATTTAATCAAATTCTACGCAAACATTAAATTAATTAATAAAATAAATGGCAGTTTTTTAAAATTCTTTATAACAATTCGATTATTTTTGTAAATAAAATTCATCACAGAATTTCAATTATTTTTAATGCAATTTTAATGAAATTCCTCGAAAAATGTAATTATTCTTAAAAATCTTATTAAAATTCGTACAAAGAATTTAATGATTTAAAAAATTTGTTGATAACATTTTTTATGAGAATTTAATTTCAACGGATATGAAATTAATAAATCATTTATTTTTCTATGTAAATAATTGAAACCTCATATAGAATTTACTAATAAAATGAATGAAATGACATGAAATTAATAAATTATTTATTTTTCTATTTAAATAATTGAAACCTCATATAGAATTTACTAATAAAAATGGTTTTAAAAATGAATTTCAGTTAAAGTTTTAAATTCTACTTCAGTATTAAAAGTATCACAACGTGGATTTTTAGAAATAATTAAATTTTGAAAAAGTTTTAAACTAAAATAATTGAAATTCTTAATTTTTCACATTTTTAACAAAAACTTCTTTAGAATTAATTCTTTTTAAAAGTTTAATAGAATTTTTATTGAAATTATTTCAAGTTTTTATTTTTCAATGAAAATTTAATTGCTGAATTTTCGAATAATTGAAATTTTGTAAAATTTAATTGTAAACGAAAAAATTTGAAAATTATAAAACTCATCGCAACGTTTCAATTATTTTCCATACAATTATAATTGAATTCCTTGAAAAAAGTAATTATGTTCATGCAAGTTTTAATAAAATTCGAGAATAGAATGTCATTATTCACAAAATTTGTTACTAAAATTCTTTACGAGAATTGAATTTTGAGAAACATTCAATTATTCAATAAATTATTTACTTTTGCATTTAAATAATTAAATTCTTATAGAATTTTCAAATAAAAATTAATTTTCATTTAATAAAAATGAATTTCAGTTAAAATTTTAGATTTTAATTGAATATTAAAAGAAATATAGAGTGAACTTTTTGGAAATAATTGAATTTTCAATATTAATATTTTTAAAAAGGTTTAATTGAATTTTTTGAATATTATTTGATGTTTCTTTTTTTCTAATATGCATTTAATTAAAGAATTTAGGAATAATTAAAATTTCATGAAATTGATTAATGAATTATTATTAAAAATTATAGATATAAAGTAAAATTGCAGTTAAAAATTGTTGAAAATAATAATTGAATTGAAATAATGAAAATAATTTTAAAGAAGTATTCTTATAATAAAAGATAATTATTTTATTACTTGGTCATCTTTAATTATTATAAAATATGAAGAAATCGATCAGTTATCGATATCTTCATGTTTTATAGTTAAAAAAAATGTAATGAACTAAAATTTCGTTCATTTTAAAAAATAACACGAAAATTGATTATTTTAATCTTTTCTGATATTAATTTAATCTGCAACACTTTTTAATACCTCTCGATTTACTGTGGAATAATTAATGTTTAAGTCTACATTACAATTAAAATATTTTATAACTGATTTTAATTTGCAATAAGTAAAAAGAATCTTTCAAGCAGCAAAAAATTAACGCTAACACAACCTTAAAGTTAATGACATTAACATTAATTAACTTCTTTGCTTCTTAGGTCCCTTTCTTCAGATCGCGTCACAATTAGTCTACTGGTAGAATAATGCTTAGTTCAACTTGCTGCTAAAAATAAATTTTATTTTACGATATTAGTAAATGTGTTATGTATTAGTTATGTGTGAAGTGCAAATCCACTTATAATAGAGAAAAGATGTCTATTTTTACTCTTGTGTAGGGCAGAAAAATAAGAAAAACATCTTTTTTCCATTACGTGTGACGAAAGCAAAGGAAAATTTAAAAAAGCCTTAAAAATCAGTTGAATAAAATACATCTTCTTTTGTGGTCTCCAAGGCCCACGTCTGCCCCTCTTCTTGTCGCCATTGGGCCTCTTTCTCTCTCTCTCTCTGTCTCTGCACGTGAAAGGACAGAACACAATCCGGAGTATAACAAACTCATGGACATATATTCTCTCTCCTCATTCCTTCGATTCCGTTTGGTGTGTAAAGAATCCATCCATCCGTGCACCGGGTTTATAACAAGAGAAAATACACCTCGGTTGTTCTCGTCGTAGCTCGTGAATACTTCGGTTTATACTCATTCTGCGCGCGCCTATTCATCCTGGTCTTTCTTTTTTTCCTTCATCATCATCATCATCATCTTCTTCTTCTTCTTTTTATTTTGCGTATATACTTTATATATTTCCCTCTTGTGTTGCTCGTTCGCAGAGTTTGTTCTCATCCGGCCGAAGGTCGTTTACCGTCGTGGCGGTTTAATTTTTGCAGAATTGATAAATTTTTTGGAGGATTTAAATTGCGGAGATAATAGAAGGATTTATGGGAAGGGGAATAAGGAGGAGGTGGAGGAGGATAAGGAAGAAGAAGAAGAAGAAGAAGAGGAAGAGGTAAAACATGTCCTGATGTTGGGACCCTCGAGAGAGAGATCAAGCAGGGTCAACGGCACTGAACTACGGCATGGGGTTATTTCCGGCATCACTCTTCCTCCTGGGTATATCGACTCGTTCGCTCGAGATAGTTCCCGGTTTCTTGAAGCAGTCGTTTGAGGTCCTCCAGTGCGCGCACTGGGTTTACTGTTGTCCCAACCGAGGCCATATCGAACAGGTGTATTCGTGACACGACCACGTGCTCTTCAACACTATAGTGCTTGGTTTACTCATCTTTATCTTCATTGTACGTGTTGTGCTTGTGATTTGTGCTTTCAATTTTTCTTCTCCAAGTTTTTTTCTTTTTGGGTTAAAAAGTTCGGTTCCTAATTGGTCTGCTCATAAAAGTTCGGATACTAATTTGTTTGCTGGTGTAAGTTCGGATCCTAATTTGTCTGCTGATGAAAGTTCGGATCCCAATTTGTCTGCTGATGAAAGTTCGGATTCCAATTTGTTTGCTGATAAAAGTTCGGATCCCAATTTGTCTGCTGATAAAAGTTCGGATCCTAATTGTTCTACTAGTGGAAGTTTTGTTCCTGAAGAAAAGGACCGTTGCCAAAAAGCCTTTGGGTCGATGCGGAACCTGTTGAACCATCGAACCTAATGTCTTAATTGCACGCTAAACGGAAGTTTCACTTGTTGAATGTTGACATCTTTGGATCCCTTTTACTTTGGTCGATTCGCCTGAATTTGAAAAGTGCTATTTTTGACACCCGGTTTTTACTGATATTTTGGAAGCAAATTAGGCAAAGAAGTGACGAGTTTTAGGCGATTTTTGATCCAAATGTCGTTCCTAATTCGGAAGAAGAATCTATGAAAGAGCCGGAATCAAAAATTTTAAGCAGTTCTTGAATGAAGTAACCAAAAGCCGTCGATCCAAAGACTGTTGTCCAATTCAAGAAGTTTGATTAGTGATACAATAGAATCAAAAATCGTTCATGAAACGAAACCAAAAGTAGCAAATTTTAGACTAACTAAGGTTTGAATGGAATTCTGTCGAAATTGCACATTTGTGTATAGTTTTTAAATTTACTTAGTAGTGGTACTAAATTTCACAATTCGAACAATTATCTTCCAAATAGACATCGTGTTACCTCGATCTAATTCTTTTAAAGTGAGACCGCAGCAAAATTGATGTCAGCTACTTTTCAGTGTGACGACTTTCTGTAAACACATTGTATTTTCTTACTTAACACAAACAGTTTCCACTTTTGAAAACTGGTTCCCCTTCATCGCTGTCTCTACTGCTACGAAAATTATTATCGTCTTTGGATTTTTTCCCTTCAGCTTGTAATTACGGGAACCAAACCTCGTGTTCGGAAATTGGATTGCATTCGCATCTCTCTCTCTCTGTCGGTTTTTTTTTTAATTTTTGGTTAATTTTGATATTAATGGCTAGACTTTAATATTTAGAGTTATTGTTAGAATTTTGATAGTTGTGAGTGAATTTTGATACTTGTGAGTGAATTTCGATACTTGTGGTTAAATTTTGACAGTTATGGGTATAATTTTTACTCCCACAGTCTTTATAGACTAAAATATTGTAAAATGTTACCAATATACGTAATCGAGTAATTAGAAATCGTCCAAGTCGTCTAGGGTAATGCTTCAATAAAGAGTAAAAGTAACAGCTTTAAAACACGTTCTTGTAAAAATAAAAGTAAATTTAAATCAAGTTCTCATTTCTGGAAAATGTTTCATCTTATAAGATATATATATATACGTGTAGAAGTATTGCTCCACTTGGTGTGTGCTATTCAACTAGCAATAAAGTCCGTAATAAGAAGTGCCACATGGTTTCTTAAGATGTCTTTATCATTTTATATTTTCTCTCTCATTGATAAAGTATGTATATGCGTGTATACTTTTATCGCCACTCATAGAGAAAGGCTTTTTTCTTTATCACCTTCTCTAATAGTATTCCTCTCCGAATACTTTACACTACAAATAGAATATTAAAAATAGTGTTTGAATACCGTAAAAATATGTTTTATATACATATTTCTATTTTCTGGTTTTTTGGTCGAATTTTCAAAGTGTTCGGATCTTTCTCAGTGCAATGAAATGGCATTTAGTTTCGTTTTGAAACTAAATGACATTTTGAATTTTGAAACTAATTTTGACACTATAAATTAAGATCGTAAATTTAATAATCTTGCTGTTGGGTTCGTTTAGGAAGAACTTCTTTAATAACACCAAATACTTAAAGTCGTCTTGAAAATATTTTCTGCTCTTTCAATAAAAGTCCTCGTATTTTATGATTTATGATTTAAAATTTTATTTTTGATAAGAACAAAATTCCATATACATCAAAATAATTTTGAAAAAATAAGATTGTCTATACTTAAAAAAAAAATGTTCAATTCTGAAACGGGTTTTTCCATTTCTTTCTTTTTTGCAAAAGTAATGGAATAAAATAGCACTTGCAAATTCAAAACGTGTATAGCAATTTCTTTGCACAGATCAGATAGTAAAATGATATGCAAATCATGCCTGGAACTTGGAACCAAGGAAGTACGTAACATGATGTTAAAGAACTCTTCATCGAGATGAGAATGAACCGTACGAGAGGTGCAAACTTTGTGTTTAGAGAGAGGAGAAGAAGAAGAAAAATTCTAATTTCCCCTGTACTGGACATTGAAAAAAATTGTCACGATAATGGCTATATTAGTGAATATTAGTGATTAGTGAAAAATAAATTCGTTTAGAGAAATATATATTTATTTTTGGAAAAGAAAATTTATTCGAAATGGGTCAACAAGGATCTAAGGGAAGGACCACGAGTCTTCGGACTGACTTTGTCAGGGATTCGAAAATGCGTCTTGGGAGCTTTAAACGAGGTATGATATCGATTTAATTGTCGTAGGAGATGGAAATAAAAAGATAGAGTAAATGAATAATTTAAAATAATAATCAATTTTGAAAAAAAAATGAAATAAAGTTACTTTTACATTTTTTATAAAGTTCTAAGCAAAAATTCAAACATTTTTTAGAAAATAATCATATAGTACAAATTTTAAATTAAAATTCTTGAAAACAATTTTATTTTAAATTATACAAAAATTCTTGAATTATTTTTGAAAAATTATACATTACAATATATTTATAAAAAATTAATTCTTACAATTTTTTAAGATTCAATTTACCTTCGAATAAAGTAAATAAAATTTTTTTAAATTTACTACTCAAGAATATTTCAGAAATAATTTATTTATAATAACAATTTTTGGAATAATTTGAATTTAGTTTTTTATATTTTTAAAAAACACAATTATTTTTCGTAAGATTTTGACAAATTTTGAATTATTTTAAAAATGTTTTAGTAAATTTAAATTAGTTTTGAAAAGTTTTAACCAAATTTTGAGTTTTTTAAATACATTTTTTAATTGTGTGTAATTGTAAAACTTTTTTGCTTTTTGAATAAAATATTTAGAAATATTTCTTTATTAAAATTTTTGAAAATATTCTACCTTAATTAATATCTTTAAATAGAAAAATGTAAGGTTTAAATTATAAAAATTTGAATTTTTCATACACCACTACTTTATAATTTTTCAGAAATAATTTTTTTATAATTAAAATTCTTTGAAAAATTTCATTAATTTTTTTTATATTTTTAAGAAACTTAATTATTTTTCGTAGGATTTTGACAAATATTTAATTTTTTAAAATTTTTTACTAAATTTAAATAAGCTTTGAAAAGATTTTACCAAATTTCATTTTTTTAGACATTTTTTAATTGTATTTAATTCTAAAACTTTTTTTATTTTCAGTAAATTATTTAGAAATATTTTTAAAAAGTTAATTTTTACGAATTTCTTTATTAAAAGTTTTGAAAATGTTCTACCTTAATTAATATCTTTAAATGGAAAAATGGACGGTTTAAGTTATTGTAAAAAATTTGATTTCTTTTATTTAAATAATTGATTTTTTGAAGAAATTGCAAAAAATGATTAAAAATTCAAAGAGATAATTGATTTAGAGACACGAAGTTTAGTTAAAAATTGTAGAAAGTAATGAAATTTTTAAAAGGATTATAGTTTTAATTATATTTGGGAAAATAATTGAATTTTTGCTTCGAATTTTATAAAAAATGTAAAGTAATTTTATTTAATTTTTTTTATTTGTAAAATAATTCAATTCTTAGAATTGTACAAAAATCTTGTTAAATAATTGATTTTATTTCAAATTCTTTTTCAAAATTCAGTTCTAAATTAATTGAATTGAATGTGAAAATTTTATTATATTTATGGAAATAATTGAATTATTTTGCGAAATTTTATGAAAATAGTAGAGATATTTAAAATACTTTCTTCCACTCCACAAAGAAAAAGAAAAAAAGTGTAAAATAGAAAAATGAAAAAAGAAAAAATAAAATTGAAAAGTGAACTGTAAAATAGGAGAATAAATATAATAATGAGGGAAAAATGGACACATTTAGCGAGTGTATAATCTGTATGGAATTTATCAAAAGACTGGGCAGAATTAGCGATATAGAAATAATGTGAAATTGAGACTACCCCTCGCACAACACAGCACGTGTGAGGAACTTAATATAGAGTCCAACGATCCTCTCGGTCCGAACACGTGGAAGGACTGGTCGAAAGCAGTTGACCCAGATTTTGTTCCTTCTTCAGAATCGACTCTCAACGTGTATTATGTAGCATAAATATATAGTATACACATATATATATATATATATCTATAGGTATTGCAAAATATGTTCTCTCCAATTTTTTTTATTGCCCGGCTTCTTCAGAAGGACCCAAAATTGACACTTGATGACTGGGAAGTTTATTTTTTTTTATTTTTTTACATTACTTTCCAATTTTGGAATTTGGAAATTTTTTATTTTCTTACTTTAATAATCTCCTATAATGTTATTCTTTTTTTTTAAAGATAAAAAATATTTTTCTTTTCCTCATGACATTGCGTGGCTTCATTCAATATAAAGGTTTATATATATCGATAAAAATAGAAATGCTGGAACGCAAATAACTTTAGAATTAGAACGTTAAAAGGAGAAATGAGACGCGAAGACTTAAAATTGTCGTCTACGACAGTTGAGTGGAGGCAATTTTCAAGGTTCATTTTCAAAGAATGGGATATAATAATTGAAATTAGGTGGTAAATTTTTGACTTTTGAACATTGATTTTATGTCGAATAATTTTTTGTCTACTAATTATTTTAGTAGACTATTTGGATTTATTATTATTATTATGCTATTTTAATTTTTGTTGTAAAAATGTCTATTTACTTTTTCTGTTGTAATAATTTAAAATTAGGAGTGTGATGAAGAGAGAAAATTTAGATCAGAGAAAAAAAGGTGGAACAAAAGTTAATTTAGAATATACACATTATGGAGTAAAATTAAAAAAAACTAATTTCTTATCGAGATTTGTAGGAGGATATAAATTAATAATACAATTTTATAATTATTCTCTACAGAGAGACAGAGACTCTTGTCTTTGAATGTTTATACACAGCACCTACGAAGGTGTGTTCACCAAAATTTACACAGTCATTGATTTCAATTTAGTTGTCCTTAATAGGTTATTGTTCTTTTTCAACTCTCTGACTTTGAAAATTGAATTTAATTAAGGTTGACAATAAAAATTTTACACATCAGTGATCTTTAAATTTTTCATCACTCAAAAATGTTATTTAAAGAAGTCATTTTTACAGATGTCTTATTTTTTTAATTACTTTTTACAGATATTTTATTTTTTAGTCACTTTTTACAACTATTTTATTTTTTTAGTTACTTTTTACAGTTATTTATTGACTTACATTTTCTAATTTTATTTTATGAATATTTTTGTTATTTATTTTTTTTCTCAATTAATTAAAAAAAAATTATGAAATAGGAATTTTTGTGCATTATATTCGATAGTGTATTCATTTAAAAGAAGTTGATGTAACTCTTAATTGAATTTTCTTTTTGTTTTTATTAAATGATGAATGTATTTATTGAAGCGTTAATAATGAAGAAAAGGAGGAATTTCTAAATATAGGAATTGCAAATAGAAAAGGGTCATCGATCCTTCCACCTATCTTGAAAATGGAACTAAAAGGGTGGGGCTTTAGTGATTTAAATATTTGTAACGGGGACAAATTTTTACCTTCTCTGTATGCTTTAGAAAAATTTGGCATAATTATATATGCAGAATCGTGACTTCAGTCAAATTTTAATGATAAATTGTTAATTCCTTTTGAAATGACATTCATTCAGCTAATAATTATTCAATTGAAACTAGTTATTGAAACCATTTTTTTTAACTGCGGAAATAAAATTTTCTCGTTTATTTAAATAAAAAATTAATTTCAAAATTATTGTTACTAATTGTTGTTGTCACTATTACTATTATTATTATTAATAAACAATGGAATTTGTTAATTTTAATTTTTTTTTTAATTAAAAAATGTAACTGAAAAATAGTAGTAAATAAAAATATTTTTTTATTCTTCAGAGAGATCACCGCCAACGAATAATCAAACGAGGAGACAAGTCAATGGAAGAAGTAATCAGGTTTCACGTACAAATAGTTATGAAGCGAAGAAAACGTGTCTCGATCCTCCAACTATTAATTTGGGTAAGTTTTACTTTTCCAAAAATACATATTTAAATATTAATATAAAATAATATATATTTTATATATAATAAAATATGTTTTTAATATCTTTTTAATATATTAAAAAAATAATTTTTAACATTTTTTTAATATATTAAAAGTATAATTAGTAAAAGTAAGTTAATAAATAACTGTAAAAAGTAACTAAAAAAATAAAATAGTTGTAAAAAGTAACTAAAAAATAAAATAGTTGTAAAAAGTAACTAAAAAATAAAATATCTGTAAAAATCACTTCTTTAAATTACATTTTTGAGTGATGAAAAATTTAAAGTTCACTGATGTGTAAAATATTTTTTTCATGAAAACGTAATTATTTGAAAAATATATAATATATATATTAAATATATAATATAATTAATACAGTATAGATATTAATATAAAAAGTAAAATTTTTATAAATTTTTTTTTCAACAAAATTTGAATTAATTTATTTTGAAAAAATTGATTTTTTGGGGTGGAGGGAGCTTATAAATATAAAATATTCGGTTATTTGGGGAAAATATTTCATATTCGTTGCAGACAGAATGTATTTATTCGCATAAAGCTGGTCAGTTGTAACGGGTAACTAACCGGAAGTATATGGTCTCCAGCCGTCTAACGTCCCCTCTTT
Source organism: Leptopilina myrica (nomen nudum) (assembly GCA_032872475.1). NCBI lineage: Eukaryota > Metazoa > Arthropoda > Insecta > Hymenoptera > Figitidae > Leptopilina > Leptopilina myrica (nomen nudum). Next base: position 1,895,082 of record CM065464.1, on the reverse strand, counting down.
TCGTCCAAGCCATTAAGCATATAAACAATTACACTTGTCTGTTTAATTATTTTCAACATCAAGTTCGATTTATTTTTTCAAACAAGTTTCTCGCTTTTTTTCCTTTTTCGTTTTTTCTTCTTTCTTTTGTGCCTTCTTCTCTTCTTTAACAGAATTTTAAATTTTTAAAGAATTTTTATTTTAAAAGAATCTTAAATTTTAAAAGAATTTTTATTTTAAAATAATTTTAAATTTAAAAAAGAATTTAAATTCTAAAAGAATTTTTATTCTAAAATAGTATAATAAGTATAATCAATCGATTTTTAGAATATATTTTTCAAAGATTTATTAATTATTTTTTCTACCACAGAAATTTTTCTGTCAAACTCCTAATGATTTTTTTTAAACCAGAAGAATTAGGAAAAAAGAAAATATTCTTAATGTTAGAGTTCCTAATTCTTCTGGTTAAAAAAAAATCATTAGGAGTTTGAGAGAAAAATTTCTGTGGTAGAAAGAATAATTTTTGAAAAAATAAATCTTTTGTCCCATTCTGCGCATTTTTTTCTTTTTAGAAAAGATAGAGAATTATTTATAGAATTTTCTTGTATATATATATATAGTTTGTATCGCATTAGGCATACGTCTATATGTATACATATAAAAAGCTTAATTTAATAACCTTTCTAAATTTAAAGTTTAAACGCTTTTATTTTCTTAAAAGTCGTGAAATTTATATGATTCTTAATTTAAAAGCTGACTAATTTTAGTTTTCTCGTATATAGCAATAAATATGGGAAACTTTATTTTATCGCCTTTTATTTCGTGGAATCATTTAATCAATTTTTTTCCCTTAATAAAAAAATTATGATTATTTTTATTATAATTATTATTAATTGTTAACTGAATTTTTTATTACTATTACTAATTATTTAAAATAAATGTTGTATTATTAATTATTATTATTATTATTACTATTTTTATTTTTTTTATTATTTTTATTATAATTATTATTAGTTGTTAACTGAATTTTTTATTACTTTTATTACTATTATTAATTATTTGAAGTAAATGTTGTATTATTAATTATTATTATTAGTATTGTTTTTATTATAATTATTATTATTATTAGTAGTATTGTTTTTATTATAATTATTATTAATTAACTGAATTTTTTACTGCTATTTTTAATTATTTATAGTGAATGTTATATTAATAATTATTAGCAGCATTGATTTTTTACAGTATTTTCTACCTTATATTTTTGAAATTAAAAAACAGAAAAATCAAATCTCCCCCTCCAAGGGGAATCGAACCCTGGGTTCGATTGATGCAAATCTTGCACTTAGGCCACACAGCTACTCCACATTCATAGAGTATTTATGTAACATTTCATAAATAGTATAATACGAAGATAGTATAACAATGTAAATAGTATAACAGAATTAATAATAGTTATTATTAACAGATTTTATTTATTTATAAAAATGTTAGCAATAAAAATCGATAATAATAAATAATAAAAATGATACTAGTAGTAGTAGTAGTAGTAGTATGAAAAGGAGAAAAAATTTCGACCGGCTGGTCTTATGAACACCTTGGAAAAATGGTGAAAAATTTATTACGGATTTTATTAAAATCTCCATTGAAAAGTAAATAAAATGACTACCTGGCAGGGAAGGAGAAGCACATTGTCATTTCCACAACACCTGGTGTTAGGTATTGAAAAATGTCGCTCGTATCCTTTCTTCTCCTTTTTATTGTCCACACAGTCGCCAAAAGGAAAATCCCACTTTTATCAATTGTCATGTCTACCAGTGATTTTATCCAATTTTTTTCTTTTTCTATTTTGATTATCAAATTTTCAATTTCAATGTTAATTGTTTTATCAGATTCAATCAATTATATATTATAAATATATTATATTCTTATTATTATTACTATATTATTATTATTATTATTATTATTATTATTATTATTATTACTATTATTATTTATATTATTATTATCATATCATTATTATTATTACAATTACATTATTATTTATACTATTATATTAACATTAATATTAAATTAATACAATTAAATTTTTTAATATAATTTTTTCCAAATATTAAAGAGTATAAAAAATAAAATATTCGTGACAATGCATTTAGCATTTCCGTGAAGGTGAAATCTTTATTGTTCTCTTTAAAATAGTGTTGAGTTTACACTCTTTTTTTTCTCCTCCGTACTGTGTAACGGAAAGGAAATTTTCAATTTTCAATAATAGTTATTAACCATTAAATTACCGCGGTTTAAATTAAATTTTCAAGAGAAATGAGAGAAATCATTGTAAATTTTATGTCAGCAAAAAAGCGTTTACGAGAAAATTTAGAAACTTTAATTATTTTTCAGGGTGGAATTTTAATACAATATTTTTTCAATAAATGTCTCTATTTATTTTTTTTTCTTTTATTATTTTTATGTAATAGAAATAAACTTAGTAATTAAAGGACAGAATTTCGTTTTCAATTTTGTTTTCTAAACTATTTTTCTTTATTAAATGATAAAATATGTATTTTATTGAAATAGAATAAATTAACATAAATAATTTTAAAGAAGTAAAAATTGTAATTTATTTTTTTTATGTAATAGAAATAAACTTAGTAATTAAAGGACAAAATTTCGTTTTCAATTTTGTTTTCTAAACTATTTTTCTTTATTAAATGATAAAATATGTATTTTATTAAAATAGAATAAATTACATTAAATAATTTTAAAAAGTGAAAATTGTAATTTTTTTTTAAATAACTTTTCTATTTTTCTTTCTCTTTAAAAAAAAAAAGATTCGAAATATTTTACTGCTCGACGACGACCGTAAGTACAGTAAATACCCAAAAGGCAAATTTTTGAGGAGTTTGTTGACTTTAAATTGGTCGGGGTCTCCACTTCCCTTGGTTAAATAGCCTCTTTTTTGGGGGGGTTTTTACTGAGATTGTTGCAAATGTTTGTCAGTCTGTTTCCATCTGTGGGATTTCTCGCACTAACAGTAGGGAAAATTTCATTCCTTCGTCATTTGAGAAATTTTTATTCTTCAACCGACAACTGGCGCGGCGTGTGAAAATTTTACACTTCATTCTTCTTATATTTTTTCTTTAATTAATGCGTGTGTGAATTCATTGCGGATTTTGTGTTTATTAATAATGCAAATTTAACATCCAAGGTATAATTTGATTAATTAGTGAATAGCAATTAAATATAAAAGGGAAAAAAATTCCAAATTTTCGATTGTGTATTTTTTTATAAGTTTTCTTATTCAAAAAATAAATATAACAATTTCAGTATTTTAAGCGCAAATGCGAATTAATTGACTCGAATAATAATTAAATAAAAATAATATATTATTTTAAATATAATATAATTAATAATAATAATAATAATAATAATAATAATAATAAATAAACTTAGTAATTAAAACACAAATTTTCGTTTTCAATTTTGTTTTTATTGATAAAGAAAAATAAAATAATTTATAAAAGTAATTATTATAATTCAATATATTTAATATTTTTGTTATTTATTATTATTATTATTTTTTAATTATTTAACTTATTAATAGAAGTTAATAGAAACAAACACGTGAATACTATTTTTTTAAATACATTTAAATTAAATAAAAAAATTTTGATCTAATTACTTTTTCTTTTTTGCAGAAAAAAGTCCATCGGCAACAAGAAAGGTTCCAATTGTTCGAAGAGCAGCGACAATCATCCCAAATAAACAAAAAAGTTCTTCTTCTATTAAAGGTATTTTATTTATAAATTTTTTTTTAGTTTTTAAGATTTACGTTAGGATTACATTAATAGAATACTATTAAATTGATTAATTAAATAATTGATTAAATAATTAGTAGTTATTTTTTACTTTTGCCATTGAAAGGCAAGAATATTTTATTTTATCTTAAATTTTTAAATAATGAACTTTTACGAAAGATAAAGATAGATATTTAAAATTATACAGTATATATGGTAATAATAATAATTGTTAATAATTAATATGGTAATTATATTATCAAGTAATTTTTAAATATAATATAAATATTAAAATTACTATAATCATCGTTTGCTTACGGAAAACAAAGGGAAATTGCAATAATGATAAAAAGTAAATATTTTAGTACCGAAAGTACTTTTCGAAAATTATACTACTTATAGTTATAAAAAAAAGTAGTCTCTATACGAAAAAAAGTTAATAATTTAGAATTAAAGTTTAGCATGCTTTTAGAATTTATAACTAATAGATCTCAGCTTTCCATTTTAAAGCTTGTAAATTAAAATAGTTCATTTTAGATTTAGTGAAATACACTTCTATTTGAGTTCATTTAACACATTCAATACAGAATATATTTTAACGAGGTTTTAAATTTTAAAGGGACATTACATTTTTTCCTTCGGACGATTAAAAAAAACCGTTTATCATACATTTCCTTCAATTTTTGTTCTATGGTTTAAAATATTTTAATTCCCTGTAGGCAAAATAAATAGGCGATTAAATATTTGTTTTAATAAAATTCTTCAATTTTCGAATGTATAATTAAAAAAATTACAAAAAATTGAGTCGTCAAGTTGAATTTTTCGATAGCTATTTTTTTACTACTTTTTTTATAGTTTAAAAACTACATTTTTGCTTCTTTTTTTCGAAAGTAATTATATTGAGTAAGAAGCCTGGAATTTTCATCTCGAAATTTTCATTATCAGGTCAGTTTTTCTATAAAGTAAAATATTTCCGCCTTCAAAGAGAAAAGAATATTTTAAAAAGTTGTAAATTAAAGGAAAAATCTAGAATCTTCGAAAATTTATTTTTTTGTTTTTTTTGAAAAAAAAACTTTTCCTTTTTAAGCATGAAATATACGAATTCATTAGGTGATAAACGATCGTACTGTGGCGCGATGGGTATTGTACAATCGGTCGAGACACGTAGTATTTTCCCTCCTCAAATGCGGGAAATGCCTTTTGGGGATATAATTAGGAATTCCCTAATTTTTCTTCTCTCTAAAACTTAAGTGACCGTTGAAGATCGACTGTGATGATAGGGAATAGATTCCAATGTACCTATATTATTTCACTACGGTCGTAAATGCGTGCGTGTTTCGCCTAAAGCAGTAAGAAAGCCTGTTCAACTTTCACTATATATATATATTTTCTGAATTGAGTTTTCATTTGATTTAATGTCATAGTTTTCTCTCGTTTCGAATAAAAAGCAAGGAAAAATAAAATAAATAAAACAAGTTTATAGAAATTTTATTCCAAATCTGTCTAGGAGAGTATAACAAAAAGACGCACGCATTTATACAGGAAGTGTGTATAATATATTTCCGAGTTAATAAAGAGAAAGAAGAAATTAGGAAATAAGTTTTTTTAAGAAGCTTTAGTTTAATTAATGCGCTTAATTTGTGTCAAAAAGAAAAAAAAAGGTTGTCGAGTTGACTTTTATCAAGTGTAAATATTTACTTGAATAAAATAATAATTTGTAACTTCAGTCAATTAAAGAGCTACTTCATTTTGCTAAATAAATATTTAAATACTTCTTACTTCTTTATTCAGAGGAAATAAAATTTTTTAAATTTCGATTTTTCAAATTTAATAATTTTTAAAAATTAAAACTATAATCCTTTTGAGAAATTTAATTACTGTCTACAATTTTTGACTGAACTTCAACTTTAAATCAATTATCAACATGAATTTTTAATCGTTTTTTGCAATTTCTTCAAAAAATCAATTATTTAAATAAAAAAAATCAAATTTTCTATAATTTAAACCGTCCATTTTTCTATTTCAAGATATTTAAGGTAGAACATTTTAAAAAAATTTTAATAAAGAAATTCGTAAAAATTAGCTTTTTAAAAATATTTCCAAATTATTTATTGAAAATACAAAAAAGTTTTACAATTAAATACAATTAAAAAATATCTAAAAAACTGAAATTTGGTCAAATCTTTTCCAAACTGATTTTAATTTAGTAAAACATTGAAAAAATAATTCGAAATTTGTCAAAATCTTACGAAAAATAATTGAGTTTTTTAAAAATATGAAAAAATTAATGAAATTTTTCAAAAAATTTTAGTTATAAATAAATTATACTTAAGAAATATTTCTAAATAATTTATTGAAAATACAAAAAAGTTTTACAATTATAAACACAATTTAAAAATGTCTAAAAATCTGAAATTTGGTCAAATCTTTTCAAAACTAATTTAAATTTACTAAAACATTTAAAAAATAATTCAAAATTTGTCAAAGTATTTTGAAAGATAATTCAGTTTTTTAAAAATATAAAAAAAATAAATCAAATTTGTCAAAAAATTGAAATTATAAATTTAAATTTACTAAAACATTTAAAAAATAATTCAAAATTTGTCAAAGTATTTTAAAAGATAATTCAGTTTTTTAAAAATATAAAAAAAATAAATCAAATTTGTCAAAAAATTGAAATTATAAATTTAAATTTACTAAAACATTTAAAAAATAATTCAAAATTTGTCAAAGTATTTTGAAAGATAATTCAGTTTTTTTAAAATATAAAAAAAATAAATCAAATTTGTCAAAAAATTGAAATTATAAATAAATTATTTCTGAGAAATTCTTGAGTAGTAAATGTAAAACAAACTTTATTTACTTTATTCGAAGGTAATTGAATCTTAAAAAATTGTAATAAAACAATTGGAAGAATTAATTTTTTATAAATATTGTAATGTACAATTTTTCAAAAATAATTCAAGAATGTTAATTGAAAATTTGGAATATATGATTATTTTCTCCAAACTGTTAAAAATAGTTTTGATCAATTTTAATTTTATTATTTTGTGTATGAATTTTAATTTTCGGAAATATTGAAAATAATTGAATTTAAAAAAATTATATCGTAATAATTCAGAGAATTATTCTTTTCCAAAACTATTTTAATATTATTTTTAAAAGCTATTTTTAATTAATTTTCATTTTTATTGAATCTACACTTGAAGATTATTTATTATAGTTTTTGATAATTTAATATTATTTGACAAATTTTCAGTTAAAATTCTTTAAAAGTTAATTTTGAAAAATTGGAATAAAACACTTGAAAAGAAGATTTAGTTTGAATTAAATTTTACAGAATTTGAATTATTGAAAATCTTTTTAAATTGTAATATTTTGAAACATTTAATTTAGAGAGTAGAAATGTTTTTTTTAGATTTATTATTAGTTCAAGTAAAATTTACTTGATTCAACTAAAAAGTATTTACTTGATAATAGTCATGTGAGACCAATATTTTAAATCAAATAGTTTTTTCAGTCGAATAATTTTTTCCCTATGAATTTCAGTATAAATAAATAAATAATTTAATTAATTACTTAAGAAAATATAAATAAAGCTAAGTTAAATAAAAAATAACAAATTTTTTATTCACAAATAAAATTTCTAATAAAATAAAAATGTAAATATACATAAATAAAAATTAGAAAATAAATTTCCAACTTTAAAGAAAAAAGATCCTTTTTTTCCAGTGGATAAGAAAAATTTATGGGTAATTTGGCCTGTGTAATTAGCCACTGTTGGGTAGTTAGCGAAAAAAAGAGGGAAGGGGGGTATGTCAAAGAAGAAAAGAGGGATAAGAATCGCGAAGGAAAAGCGTGGCTCGGTGCTAGGTGCTAATTCAGTTTCAGTTCGGTACGCATACATATAGTTGTTCGTCCGATGTTGTTGTAAAACGCCATTACCTTCAGCTATATCGATTCAATTGGAATATTATTTTTAAAAATTAATTATGTGAAGTTGATAATAAAAATTTAGAAGAAAAAAAATTTATTCCTCAATCAACTACTAAAATTTGTTGTATCAATGTGATATTTTTTAGTGTTTCTTATTAGAAAATAATCAAAGAGAGCAAATAATAATTCAATGAAAAATTCTATAATAATTTTTGCCTCTGCTATTGAAATGTCATCGAAATAGTTAATTTTTTAAACGTGAAACAATATAAGGATTACTAATATTAAAGTGAAAAAATTTATGAAACATCCGAATCAATCTCAATTAAATATAAGGATTGAATTGAAAAAATGTGAGTTGATGTGTGGATTTATGGTCGTAGTGACAAAACCCAACATTTTTTTTCTAATTTTAAACTGCAAGACAAACAAAATAAAAAAATTATTCCTAATTTTAAACTGTAAAATACAAACGAAGTAAAAAATTGTTCCTAATTTTAAACAGCAAAATAAACGATCTAAAAATTATTCCTAAATTTTAAACTGTAAAAGAAACGAAATAAAAAAAATATTCCTAATTATAAACTATAAAACAAAAATAAATAAAAATGCAAATGAAATTCATTTAAATATGAATTCTATATATTTAAAGTGCTTCAGTGACCTTTAAAAAGTTAAAAATATTTTTATTTCAAAGATGAAAAAATTGATGTGCGAAACTTAAATCTTTCATAACTAGTTTTTTTATTAACAAACGGAATTAAGGACAATGAATAAATTAATTAATTTAATAAATAGATGCAAATAAATTATACAATAGAGATGAATAAATTCAATGTTTGAAATAAATTTAAAGATCTAAGTAAATATGAATTGATAATAATAATAATAATAATAATAATAAAAAGAGAAAAATTCGTGACACTAATTCACTCAGTGTTAAAAATGGAAAATGTGTCGATTTAGTCAGAAGTTATGGGAGATTTTCGACAAAAATTTGAAGAAGTGAATTTTATTTACTATTGCTGATGGGTCCCGTGCCATTAATTACAGATCGTGGACCAAAAGAAACTGCGTCACCAGAAACTAGAGAAAAAACTGCCCAGACTGATGCTGTGATTAACGAGAATTCTAGTATCAAGAGAGCTGAAAGTACAATTCAAGCTCTCTCAATTACCGTCAATTATCTTGCTAATGAGGTGAGTTTTTTTTGTAAATTATATTTAAATTTTTTATAATTATAACAATTTTTATTAATTTTTTAAATTAATTTTATAAAAACTTTATTAACTTTTCTAAAAACTTTATTAACTTCAAAATTTTCTTATTAAAAAGTTACATCAATTAAAAATTTTTATAATTAGAAAATTGCAACAATATAAAATTAAGAAAATGATAAAAAAAGCAAAAAGTTTTATTACTTAAATTTACATTCGATTAAAAAAAAACCTAATTTCAAGGTTTAAATTAATGAAAAATTCCGGAAATAAAAATGTAATTAGTAAAAATTAATTGTAATTAGTATTTATAGTAGAATAGTAAAAATCAATAGTAATTAGTAAAAATTATAATATGGTAAAAATTAATAGTGATTAGTATTACAAGTATTAATTAGTGTTAATTACCATTAATTAGTGCAGTTATTTCTAATTGTTTCAAATATCTTAAAGCAATATCTGCTAAAATAATTTATTATACAAACAGTTTTTATTTCTATAACACGTTTGTTTCTATTTTTAGTTGACTTTTATTTTTCAGTTTATTTCTAAGTTTTTCTAATTTTTTTCTTATTTTTCTGTTGGATAAAAAAAATTTGAATAAGTAAAAAAAATTGTCTCTCTTTGCTTTTATTTTTCCACTATTTTAAATTAAATATTAATAAAATATTATTTACTATTCTTTTAATTGAATTTTATAGAAATATAAAAGGAATAGATAAAATAATAATAATAATATTAATAATTTAAATCAAACAAATTTTATTTAAATTCTAATTGATAATTATTGAAATACAGAATATTTATTTTTATTTTATTTTTTTGAATATATAATTGCTCCACTTTCAATTGGAATTAGATTGATAGAAGTTGTCTTTGGAATTCAGGGAGATTTCATGTGGTAGTCATTCCATAAAGTTAATTTAAAAGGAAAAACTTTTGCAACAAGAATCACCAGAAATGGTGCTTTCAAGTTTTTCTCATTGCGCATGAAGTACATATTCCATCTTAAGCGGAAAGGAAAAAAAATATTTATTTTTCTCAATTTGAAGAGTGAGAAAAAAGAATTATTGTCATATACATTTAAAAAGTTTATTTACAAAAAGGTTTAAAAATAATTTTAGGGAGGAAGATACAGAGAGGGGATAAATTTATTAAAACTTTTCAATCTTCACAAATGGGGAATAAATTAAAAAATAAATAAATATATATAGTTGTTTGTATATAGAAAGGTGGTATTTTCTCGAAAGAACGGGATTATTTTCACTTTCTACTTCCTCGTATATGCCAAAGCCAATTAAATCAAAAGCATAATTGTATTTACAGCTACTTTAATCCCTTGTTCTTCCTTAATTAAAGCACTTTGTGCGTATTATTCTTTAGTTGCGAGAAAAAAAAAAGAATACAGCAAACACTATAATTTGTTTGTTTAAGAAACCGAGAATAATTATTGGTTTTGAACACTGAAAAAATATTAAACACGAAAAAAAAAAGAAAATATTTCTTTTCGAGTAAATTAATTTTATTTATTTGATTTTAATTCAATTGCAGTTTATATTTTATTGTCTAATAATTTTTTTTATTATTTCTTATAATGAATTAATAATTTAAAAATTGTACGTGAGAAGCAAATAAAAAAAATAAAATATAATAAAAGAAGCAAATATGTTTAGGTTTGTTTTCGGTTATTTTTGGAATGAAAATACTTTGAATATAAAACTATAGTCTAACCTAGTCTTAGAATAATTATAATAAAAAGTTTAATTTAATTTAATTTCTAATTTTTTTTTATAGAGAGAATAATTAATTTTTCCGTATTGACAGTATCGAAACGATATACATTAATAATCATAACATGACTCAATGAATACATTGCCTTTATAATATGTAAACATTTTCCATAATGATAAACATTGTGAATTTATTATTAATTTATAAGTTATAAAACTGAAATTAATTCAAGTTCAATGCATTAAAAATTCTTCAAAACATTTCTCATTGTTTTGAACTTTTTTCCATTTTCCTTTTATGCAAATAATGTAAAAAAAATTTAAGATTTGAAATTACTTTTTAAGGAAATTAAATATGCCTAAGAAGCCAAAAAATTTAGGTTTTGTTTGTAATTTTTTTTAAATAGAAACCTCTTATAATAAAACTATGGTTAAGTTTTTATTACATCTCTAAAAAATTTATTTCCTGAGTACTTTTCATCACATATTTAATATTTAATTTCCTTAAAAAAGTTAATTTTTGACACGTTTATTTTTTACTACCACGCGATATTATTCAAAAAAAATTTCAAAATTTAGTAAGCGTGTAAAATTTCAAAATATAGTTTCTTAATTTTTATGATCAATTTTTTAAAAAAAGTATCTACTTTTTCAATATTTCGAAAAGTTTAGGGGGTCATTAAATCATTTGGGAATAGTAATTTATTATTCATTTACTTTCTATCCATTTTTCCTTATCTACTCTTTAACTACATATATGGCAAAATTTCTTATCTCCTCTTTTCTCCAATAAACGTGAAGCAATTTAAAAAAAATTACACGTTCAAAAAATTCTATTCAAAAACAATTGGGTTTAAAATCATTTCAAAAATGATACAAATTTTCCTTAAAAATGTAATTAAAAATTTCGTTAATAAAATACGGTTTAAAATCATTTTAAAATGATTGCGTTGCAAACTTTTTCCTTAAAAATTAAATTAAAAACCGTCGTTAAAAAATGTTTATAGAAAATTTTGTTGAAAAAAAAATTTTATTAGAAATTCTATTTAAAAAAAAAGAAATAAATTATTCGACGATGTTAATATTTCGCAGATATACCTATTTAAGTATTGAGAGAAGAAAAATAAAATAAATGAATTTTTTTCTAGCTTGACGGATTCTCTTCGCTGAGGTGGAGAAGAAATTACGAAATGATGAAGACGAAGTGGATATCTGCAAATGAAAATGTCGAAAGTTTAAGGAGCAGACACATGGCTATTGAACAATCAATAGAAGAAAATAAAGAAGAACACCGACGAGCCTTGGAGAGACTGCAAGCAAATTGTAAGTATAGAATTTTTTATCTAAAATTTTTTTAAGTAGAAAAAAAGATCCCTCTTTCTTCACTTTTGAATTCAGTTCTTGAACATTTAACCAAATCGTCACTTTTAAAGACAAAAACAAACTATTCTTTTTACATTGTTAGTTACAGCGACAAAATCTTGAAAATCGGTTTTTTAAAACACCAATAAAATTATTTTCGATGAAGAAATATTAATTAAATTAATTAAATTCATTAAATTAATTAAATTAACTAAATTAACTAAATTTATTAAATTTACGTTCGAATTCATTAAAATTTTTCTCTATATTCGTAATTTTCTCTTTTAATTCCTAATAAATAAATAACCAATATTTAAACAATAATTTAAACCGTCCATTTTTTTATTTAAAGATATTAATTATGGTAGAACGTTTTCAAAAATTTTAATAAAGAAATTCGTAAAGATTAACTTTTTAAAAATATTTCTAAATGATTTATTAAAAGTGCAAAAAAGTTTTACAATGAAATATAATTAAAAAATGTCTAAAAATTGAAATTTGGTCAAATATTTTCAAAGCTGATTTAAATTTAGTAAAAAATTTTATAAATAATTGAAAATTTGTCAAAATCTTACGAAATTGAGTTTTTTAAAAATATAAAAAAAATTAATGAAATGTTTTAAAAAATTTTAATTATAAATAAATTATTTCTGAAAAATTATAAAGTAGTGCTGTATAAAAATCCAATTTTTTATAATAATTTAAACCTTACATTTTTCTATTTAAAGATATTAATTAAGCTAGAACAGTTTCAAAAATTTTAATAAAGAAATATTTCTAAATAATTTATTGAAAATACAAAAAAGTTTTACAATTAAAAACAATTAAAAAATGTCTAAAAAAACTCAAAATTTGGTCAAATCTTTTCAAAACAAATTTAAATTTAGTAAAACATTTAAAAAATAATTCAAAATTTGTCAAAATCTTACTAAAAATAATTAAGTTTTTTAAAATTATAAAAAAGTAAATAAAATTATTCAAAAAATTGTAATTATAAATAAATTATTTCCGAAAAACTCTAAAGTAGTAAATTTAATAAAAATTTTATTTACTTTATTCGAAGGTAATTGAATCTTAAAAAATTGTAATAAAACAATTGTAAGAATTAATTTTTTATAAATATTGTAATGTATAATTTTTCAAAAATAATTGGAGAATTTTTGTATAATTTAAAAGAAAATTGTTTTCAAGAATGTTAATTGAAAATTTGTAACATATGATTATTTTTTCCAAAATGTTGAAAATAATTTTGAACAATTTTAATTTTTGATTATTTTGTGTATGAATTTTAATTTTTCGGAAGTATTGAAAATAATTGAATTTAAAAAAATTAGATAAAAAATCGAAATTGCATTTTATACCAAAAATATTGTATTTTAGCTCAAAATTTGGAAGAAAAGTCGAAAAAGTCGGAATTTTTAAATAAAAGTCGATAAAAATGGTATTATTTGAAAATAGTCGAAAAAAGTCATAATATCCGAGGTCTGTCTTTATAGTTTTTAATATATAATGATAATATGTTTTATTTTTATTATTTTTAATAATTTTTACTTTCACTATTTTTAATAATTTTTATTTTCATTATTTACAATAATTATAACATTTGAAAGACCAGATTGTGTTGCTTAATTAACATAATATGAACGAGAGAAGCGATTGTTGCGAACGAAACGATTATTTTCAAGCCAAGAGACACTGAAACCTTGAAGAGATTTTTTTTTTATTAAAAATAGAAACGTTTATGTTCCCAAACTAAATTTGGCAGTACGATTAAAATCCACGACTCGTAAACTTGTAGGCTAAAATATCACCTGTTTGAGTCAATGTTTGCAAACTCTACGCCACTGATACTTTAACGACAGGTGCAGTTCTTTCGATCGCGCATCTGCTCCCTATATAGTTTTTTTTAAAAGAAATCTCCTACTTTTTTCAAGTTTTTTTTTTAAATTACACGGTAAATATATAATTAACGTGAAATTGCAAAATTTACAAAAGATACGAAAGAAACTATTTTCATTATTTTAGTTTTTAGAGAAAATAATTTTAGTTCGATATTTAATAACTGAAAATACGTATTACATTAACAGTGCGTAAACTGAGTACTTTAGGCAAAAAGGAGAGATTTCACATTTGTTTTGGAAGTGTTCCAACGATTTGTTTAATTCGATTCGCGTATAGTAGAGCGTTCGACCTAAATAGAAGGATGTTTAGTGAAAGGACTTTTTTTGCAGAGCGATAAATATTTCCTAGAACTCATTAGCGAATTTTGATATTTTGAATTTTCGTCTTTTGGAAAAGCGGAATATTTAATGTTTTCTAATTTTATAGGGGGGGTTTTTTTTCCCCGAGACTAACTGGAATCAGTTGAAAAAAAGGGAAAAATTTCTTTCCCGGTATGAATGTTGATTGGAATATTTTTGTTTTTTGTTTCAGTGGATATCCAACACGCGGAACACATCAAAGGTTTGGAGCAAGCGATGCGTGAAGAGCGAGCTTTGTTTGAAAGTCGACTCCAGGAGACGGTCAGGGAAAATCGTGCGACTATCGCCAGGTTACAGGCCGAGCATGAAATAGAGCTTACCCGTATCAAAGAGGATGAGACTGATAGTAGACGAATATTCGTTCATGATCAAGGAGCCGTTCTACAGGCCGAGGCCGATTCACTGCGAACTGTTCTCGAACTGAAGAGCAAGGAAATCACTGGACTCAGATCGGAGAACGATTTTCTAAGGTATCTTTCATTTATTTCTCATCGAGGATTAAAAAACATATTTTAAAGCAAAAATCCATTTTATTTTTGAAATTCAGCTCTAAATGATTCCGTAGTGATTAAAAATGTGTTTTTTTTCCTGCAGGCGAGAATTGGAAGGCAAACAAATGCTCGAGCAACGAGTCGAGTCGCTAGAGGCAAAATGCGAGGACCTAAAAGCACAATTACAAAGTAAGGAGATTTATGAGAGGCAAATTTCTCACGAGAATGAAGTATTACTTGATTCCTATCACGAGGCATCGAAGCACAATAAGCGTTTAACTCAACGCAACGAGGAACTCCTCTGGAGGTTGCGACAGCGAAACGAAGTGGTGAATGTTTTGGCAAATCAACTAGCAACACCGCCGCAGAGATTGTCGCGTTCCCTTGGTCCCGAGCACATTGATCACACAATAACCGGGAGCAAAAGTCCCCAGTCATCGTCAATGGTGAAATACATTGTCGAGAAGGGTGATTCAATTTCGTGGACCGTGACAATGGACGAGTCAGCTGAACGTGCAGCACCACGACGCAATAGCGTTTCAAGACAAAGTTCATTGAGACTCTCAATGCCACGTGGACAAACAACGACATCATCATCGATGCGGACACGATCGAAAAGTGTCTCGGTGAGTGAGTCGAATGAAAATAATGCATGGACGCCGGCTTTTAATTCAACGCCCTTGAGAAGAAGGCCGGGTAGTGTTTCGCCCTCAGCGAATTCCGAATCTGTTGAGGAGACGAGTTCTGGCCCAAGGCCACAGGAAGCCGGTGGTGAGGCCATGATATCCGAGGAGACATCGGCGTCGAGCAGCGAAGACGAATCCTTCGCGAATGGCGATATTTCTCGACTGAGTATGGACTTTTGGGAAAAGTCGGCCGAGTAAATCGTGCTTCTTACATTAAAAGTATTAGCATCCTTCCTCTTTTCTTTTTTTATTCTACAATTATTACAAAGACCATTTTTTGAAAATCAGTTGTACATAATCGTTTATAAGTATTTTGGTTCTTTTTTTTTGTTGTTGAAACGATGCGCGCAATAATAGATATTGCTTTGTAAAATTCAATTTTCCTCATTGTGTATAATGTAATCGGGGACTATTGAATAAATTCTCTTTCTCCCTCTTCCTCTCTTTTTAAAAAACTAAATAGAATTGTCTCTTTCGACAAGTCACAATTTTTCTATGTATAAAGTTATTTTATTCGCTATAGACTTCTTAATTATAAAAGTCACTTTAATCTGTAAGGTAAAGTAAAAGTAGTTATTAAAAAAAAACAATGCAAATTATTCTTTCTTGACATTTTATTTACTAAACCTCTCAAAACTTCTTGAATTTCTAAGTTTCTCTTGCAATAACTTATGAAAAATATTGTCCTTAATATATACAGTTCGTTGAAACGAAAATCAGCTTTTTTTCGGCGGAAATTTTTCCGATACTTTTAACTTTTTAATTTTAAAAATTACCATATTTTAAAAAATTTATTCTTCATGAGTGAAACAAAAATTTGTTTAAACCAAAATATAAAATTTTCCGAAGGAATCCGATTTACGGAAAAATTTAATAACAAATTAATGAAACAAAAAGTTACTGTCAACTAAGATAATTTAGCTAGATTACCAGGCAAGTGGACTAACAAAAAAAAATTCTATTAGTGAGGAAAGAATAGACTTTTTGGTTTGTCAACTTGACATCAGAACCGAATTTAGCGTCAATTATTCTCAGCTATTAAATATACAGAATGAAAAACAAATTTTCGGAATTAAATTCTTAATTTTACGAAGCACTAGAGTAAAAAAATATAATTTATATATATATATCTATCAATATATGAAATCACAAAAAAGACAATCATAAACATTTTGTTTCTTCTTTTAACATGGTGGAAAAATATTTAAATATATTTCTAAAGAAGAAAGTTGAATTTCATTGACCGTTACAAAGTGTAATGTTTTGTCTTTGGCGTATAACAAATTTTATTTATTTATTTATTTATTTTCTCTTTTGAGATTTTTGAAAAGTTGGATATCGAGTTTGCCTCGTTACCGCTGAAAGAAAAGAATTCATTTATCGAATTTTTTATTCTTAAAACCAGTTTGAATGTTTTTTTTATTATTATTTACTAAATTAGATTATTTTTTACACTCAAATGCATACCTGACTTTTCCGGGTTTTCCTGGTTGAAAAACGGAATTTTTCCAGGTTTTTAAAACTACGTTTATTATTAATGAGAAAATTTTTGGAAAACTCAAGAATTCGATTATTTTCAAATTGTAACATAATTCTGGAATAAAAATTTAATTATGTTTCAAAATTGGCAAAAATTCCTCGTCAAAATTTAAATAATCTTTATAAATATAATAAAATTTTTCTTCGAAATTCAATTATTTTCAAAAATTTTAATAAAATTTGTATCAGAATTTCAACAGTTTTTAATTTACAAAATTTTTTTATCAAATTTCTCGAAAAATGCAATTGCTTAAAAAAATTGTATTAAATTGTTTTAGAAGAATTCAATTATTATTTAAAAATTTCTTGATTCTTTATGAAAATTCTATTTTAGAAAAAAGTTCAATTATTTAATAAAATGTTTATTTTTAGATTGAATTAAATAAATTCTCGTAGAATTTTCAAATAGATAAATATATTTGAATATGATATTTAATTGCAATTGAAAATTTTTACAGAAATTTCTTTTTAATTAATATTTATTAGAAAGTTCTACAAGAAATCAATTATTTAACTATAAAAATAAACAATTTTTTAAATAATAATTGAATGTTTCTAAAAATTGAATTTTTATAATGAATTTCATCAGAATTTATTTATTATGTTTATTATTATTCTTTGTCAAGAGACAAATTTAAAAAAAATTTAGCAATAATTTCATTTGTCGAGAAATTCGACGAAAATTTTGTATATTAAAAATAATTGAAATTCTACTAAGAATATTATTAATATTTGAGAAAATAATTGAATTTCGGAGAAAAATGTTATTATTTATAAAGACAATTTAGAGATTGGCGAGAATTTTTGTTAATTTTCAAACATAATTGGATTTTTGCGAAGAATTACGTTACCTTTGAAAATAATTGAATTCTTCAGACTTATTTTATTAAAATTTCGGTTTAAATAAATTGAATTGTTTTGTGAAATTTTTTTCATCTACTTATAAAAATTTTAATTGTAACTCTTTTAAATTTAAAAAAATTTTAAATTAAATTAATAAATATTTAAGTAAAATTATATTAGAAATGTCAGGGAATTTTGATCGAAATCCTAAAAATTTTTTGTTTTTTAATTGTATTTATTCTTGGAATCTAATTCTACTTCAATATTCAATTCAATTATTTTCAAAAAATATTAAAATTCTTTCCAAAAATCCAATTATGTTTGAAAATTTACAAAAATTCTTGACAAAATTAAAAATTTGTATTTAAAATTTAAATTGTCTTTACAAATAATAAATTTTTTCACAGAAATTCAATTATTTTTAATATATACAAAATATTCATCAAATTTCTCTAAAAATGAATTTATGGTTAAATTTTTTTAAATTTATATATAGACAATAAAAAAAAAAAAAATAATAATAATAATAATAATAATAATAATAACAACAATAATAATAATAATAATAATAGTTATGTTTAATCATAAAAAACAAAATTATTAAATTTTGATAAAATTCACTATAAAAATTCAATTTTTAGAAACATTCAATTATTATTTAATAAATTGTTTATTTTTATAGTTAAATAATTGATTTCTTGTAGAATTTTCTAATAAATATTGATTTAAAAATAAATTTCAGTTACAATTTTCGATTATAATTGAATATTCTATTAAAAATTTGTTATTAGAAAATTCTACGAGAATTCATATATTTAACTTTAAAAACAAACATTTTATTAAATAATTAAACTTTATCGACAAATTTTCAAATAATTGAATTCTTTACAGAATTTTTATAAATTCTTTTTTAAATAATTGCATTTTTCGAGAAACTTGACGAAAATTTTGTATATTGAAAATAATTGAAATACTGACAAGAATTTTATTAAAATAAATTTTTTTATTAAAAAAAATTTTTCAGAAAAATTTGAATTTTAGAGAAAAAATTTATTATACATTTCATTTATAAAGAGAATTTAAATTTTGACGGGAATTTTTGGTAATTTTGGAACATAATTGGATTTTTTGCGAAGAATTACGTTTGCTTTGAAAATAATTGAATTCTTGAAACTAATTTTATTAAAATTTCGTTTTAAATAATTGAATTGTTGTGTGAAATTTTATTGAAATAGTAGACATTGAAAATAATTGAAGTTTGAGAATGTTTTGAAATTAATTAAACTTCTACGAAGAATTTATTAAAAATATTAAGAAATAAAATTGAATTGTCACATAAGAATTTCATTGCAATTTGAGGGCATTTGAGTGTAAAATCATCATCAAAGTTTGTTTATCAGTGAATTAAAAAAATATTTAAAAACAATTTACCTATTCTTTCATTGACGAATTTCATACGTCGATTCCTGCTGTCCGGCGGAAGATTCTCGGTCATTTTGTCGATAAAATTATCAATAACCAATGACCTTGTCATGTTAATAATCGTTCTTCGACACACGGGACAGAGATAGCCCTTACTTTTCGTCAACCACATCATAATACAGTGATGACAAAATGTATGCATACAATTCGTCGTCATAGCCTTGACAAATAGTTCCGAGCAAATGCTGCAAGTTAGCTGTTCGTCCATTATGTTTTCAACTTTATTGAAAATCTCCTTATTCGCCTGTTCCACAAACGACGTTCGCGGAGCGTCCAACGTCAAATCAATTGTATCGAGGATATTTAAATTACTCGGCGTTCCACTGTGCGAGCCGTGAGGTAATTGAAGGACAAACATGTTCTCCATAAGATCGACTGGAGCTTCGATAACTGAAAAAAATAATAGATTAAAAATAGAGAAATACTAGTTTTTCGATTTTTATGAAAATGATAATAATTACTATTTTGTGGCGAAATGGCGACCGCCATTTCTTTTTCCTTCAGCGTCTTCTCCATTTCTTTAAGTCTTTGCTCCAAGAGATTCTTTTCAGTTAACAATTTATCCTGCGCATTCTTCTCTTCGGAAACGACGGAATTCAATTTTGTCTTCCATTCCTCGTCCTGCTTCACTTTCCACTCTTCCATTTGCTCCCGTAAATTAACCTCGAGTATTTCTTTCTCCTGCTTACTTGCATTGAGCGCGTCCTCCCATTTTCGCTTCTCGTCCGCCAATTTTTCCTCAAATATTTTCTTCTCCTCCTCAAGTCGATCGAGAAGATTTCGATATTTGCCATGTAAATCTTTTTCCACCTCATTGCCGCTCTCAATTTTTTGCTCCAATATTTCAATTTGTTTATTAAGTTCCTGCGTCACTTCCTTCTCCTTTCTCAATCTCTCGAGTTCTTCTTTAAGTGAATTTTGCTCGCGTTGCTTTATTTGCAATTGATCCTCGAGTTCCTTTCGCTTCGCCTCTTGTTCAGTCATAAATGTTTTTTGCTCATTAATAACGTCGTCCAATAATTTCTCCTCTAAACGCGGCCTCTTTGTTATTGGACCTGATTTTATATTTAGAGCGAAAACATATTTAAAATCCTCGTCGGGATTCAAGTGAACAATGTCACCAACTTGTAGATTATGAATTTCATCCTTATTCAAGGGTTTATTATTTATGTAAATTGGATTAACTGCACTGCAATTTGTTATTGACCATTGTTCATCGTCTGTGAATTTTACGATGCAGTGTTGACGCGATATATTTATGTTTTTAAATATAAAATCACATTGAAGACTTCGACCAATTGTAAACTAAAAAAGGGAGAAAAGAGGGAAATTTTTAGAAACTTTAAACAAAAAAAAATAAAAATAGGTTAAATAAATTTATTCTTTTCATTTAACCTAAAACAAATAAAACTTTTTAAAATAATTTTTAATTAAATATAATCTTTAACGTCCGAGATATTTCATAAATCAGTCAATAGATAAAAAACGAAAACATTCGGACAAAGTGACAAATTTTATTTACTCCAACGTTTCAAAATCAAATTGATTTCCTCTTCAGGGGGTCAAAAAATAATAATTAAATAAACGAAGACTTAAAATTCAAACCCTGACGATGGAGTAGAATCATAAATAAATAAATAATCCGTCTTAGAAAACACATAAATAATAAGAAATAAATTAAATCAACTTGAAATTCGAGCGTATTTTTGAAATTTATTTTAAAAATTAACGGTTTTTTGTATCTAAATAAAAATATACCGGTACGTTGATATTTATTATCGTAAGATACATTTTTCATTGTCAATGCGGAAATTAGGTCAAATTTTCAAGATTTTTATTATTAAATGTACCGAATTTGGTGTTTTCAAATCATTAATTACTATTATTGTGTATTTATGAATAGTTCCATGAAAAGAAGGTTATGTTACACACTTACCTCGTTCTTTGTTATGTGAATATCTTGTGTCGATTGAGAATCCTTATTTACACGCACTAAAACAGCTTCAAGATCTTGTGAAATTTCCCTTTTTTCAGCTTTAGCCTCCATTTTTTCTTCAAAATTGCATTTAGAGAGTCTTTTTTTAAAAAAAAAGGAAAAAATAAATCAATGTTTTCAAACAAAAACATTGACAATTCTTCAAACAGCAATGAACACGAATAAAGGAAAAGAGAGTGGACTCGAACCTCGAAGTCGAATATTGTAAACTCTAAAAGTGGGGGGTGATTTGCGCTTGAAAGCAATTACAGTTCCACTAGTTAACAAGTGGAGCGTTGGAGTCGATATTTTTTTTAAAAAAATACAGTTGACGCTTTTTTCTGTGATTACTGTCAAAATTGAGCTGCTAATGATTTTTAATGAATTATTGACGTGTAAGTATAACTTTGCGTTCTGAAATTGAATTCAATCTTGAAGAAGAAATTGAATTCAATCTCGATCATAAGATCATAAGAATCATGAAACTTTTGTGATGCTTATTGTGATCTTTACAACACGCTTCTAAGCTTGTCGGGTTGCCGCCTTACAGGTGCAGTGTTTTTTTTACAAATGTATAATAAGCATTTTTATTCGTTTGATTTATTGTTCAGTGTATTCTCACTATTCGGTCACTTTGTTTAAACAGGTTTAGCTTTCACTTTTAAAAGAATGATGTATTATTCTAAAGAATTCTAAATAACGAGGAGTTGGTTGTTTAATAAAGTAATTGGCGCGGCGATATTTCATAATTTCCGCAAAAACTACATCAATGAAGAAACTTTTATTCTATACATTTTTCTAGGACGTCTAAGAATAATTTTTCAATTGTATATGAATTTTTATCGTTTTTCTTCTTTTTTTAAACTAACTGTATTTCTTACATATACAACTAACTGTAACTTTTTTTAATTCTTACTATTTTATTTTTATACCGCACTGGACGTGAGGGAAAAAATTATAGGTTATGTCTAAAAAAGTTTTCCCTTCATTTAGGATTCTTTTTCATCGAATTCGGTATTAAAAACAATTTTTATTAACTGTACACTGTAAATAGTTAATAAAAATTGTTTCTGACTGAATTAAAAATGAATCTTTAATTTAAAATTCAAAACAGTTCTAGAAAATAACCTATAAATTTTTGCCGCCTAAGCTAAAAAAGCATAGTTGCAATCATTTTAATTAGAATGATAATAATTTTTAAATAAAATGGATTTTCGAATAGATGACATAACCTATCAAAAAATCAATAACAATTATTACATAAAAGTATATAAATTAAACTTCCGTCAAAACGTCAAAAAATATCTTCTTGAATATTTCATATACACTTATCAGTATCAAAACGATTATCGCCAAGTGTGAATACTAATTCAGTAATTTACACATCTAATCAAGCAACAAAAGAAGATTGATATTTTGCAATTATAAAAGAAGTTTATCTCATTATCCTCAATAATTTAAAACAAAAGAAAATATATTATGAAATTTCTCGGAATCAAAAAAAAAAAATTCGAAGAATTAATTATTTTATTCATATAAACATTGTAAATGTTAATAATTGTTTATATATATATATATATATATATTTCAAAAACGTGCGAAAAATAGTTTATAAAAAAATGATGTTGAAAAATTAAAATTAAATTTCTAACAAAATTTCCTAATTACTTTTGTTTCAATGCAAATGCAAATAATTGATAGATCTTGTAAACCTGTCATTAATGTGCATAAGGCAATAAATTGTTCATGGTCATTAATGATTCAGCTGATTACACGATTACAATAATTTTTTAGTATATAACTGGAGAGACTCGAGAGTAAAAACCATCAGTCTCTCTTGTTAAGTCTACAAGGAATAAATAAATTCACAAACATGAACTTCAAAGTCTTCCTGCTTTTTGGTCTTGTACTTTTTATCTGCGCCGGTAGGTTCCTTAAAAAATTGTAAAAAAAATTTTTTAAATTATTTTTGAAGCAAATTTGCTTTTTAGTAATTTTTTCTTTATTGATTAAAAATTTTTTTACTTTATTTTATTATTTTTTATTTTATTTTATTATTTTTTATTTTATTTTATTATTTTTTATTTTATTTTATTATTTTTTTATATTATGTAATTTTGGTCTTTTGAGCTGTTTTTTTAAATACTTTGTTTAAACTAATTTGGAATTTTTTTTAAACTTTAAAAGTTGAACAATTTTCTTTATTTTTAATTGAATTATAT
The DNA here is from genome assembly GCA_032872475.1 of Leptopilina myrica (nomen nudum). Taxonomy (NCBI): domain Eukaryota; kingdom Metazoa; phylum Arthropoda; class Insecta; order Hymenoptera; family Figitidae; genus Leptopilina; species Leptopilina myrica (nomen nudum). The sequence continues at coordinate 1,871,568 of CM065464.1, read as the reverse complement.
TTTTTAAATTGTTAAAATAATTTATTTAGATCCGGTGAGTGTCCTGGTGGCAAGTAGGCAACTAAAAACTTCCACTAGTTGGGAAAGGACAAAAAATTTTCCATCTTTTTCTTACTGATGGAATTTTTTATTTCGGTTACTTGCCTTGTCAGATTTAGATGAATTATATTATTATATTATTTTTATTATATTATTATAGTAATTTATTATATTATTATATTATTATTATTATTATTATTATATTATTTTTATAATATTATTATCTTATATTCTAGATAATTGTAAGTTACTAACAATTTAATTTTTTGGCAGAAAACGTTAAATCACTACCTGTCCCTGACGAGAAGGAGGAAGCGAAACCAGCAGGTTTGTCGTTTTTGTAACAATATTTCCTAAATTATTAGAGAGACGTTCTTTGTTTGATGCTTATTTATTAAATATACCTTTTTTGTTTACAATTTTTAATACGAACTAACTTCTTAAAAGAAGAAAGCAACAATTTGTGTAAAATAAATTATCTTGGGTCCCTGAGAAATTTTTGATATTTTACTTACCCAACACTGCATTTCCCCGAAAGGAATTAGGTTGAGTCCACAATACAAAATTAGGCCACTTTCTAGAAAAAGACAGAAGATACGTCTATCATTTTCTCTCTGCTGTAAATTTTACGATTTATCAACTATCATAAAGATAGTAATAATAATTATTATTACAACTAATGTTGCAAATCGATGATTAGTTTTATAATTTTATCCATTTTATCTATACAAATTGATCGAAAAAAAATTTTCTGATGAATATTTTTCTATTTCAAGAAGCTGAAGTTGCAGCGGAACCAAAGAAAGACGACGAGGAAGATGAAACTGACGAAGACATTTCTCTAACTGATCTCGAAGAAATTAGTACGTGCATATTGAATTTTTATAATAATTATTTTAATAATTAAAATATTATTATAATTATTTTACCATACAAACAGAACGTAATCGAAAAATATTTGTTTTAACAGAGGAATTTTTTGATGAACTACAAAAGGGATTTGATGAGATTTTCAAGGCTCTGAAAGAAGCTCAAGAGGAGACATTGTCAAAGGAGAAAGAGGCACCAACGCCACCAAAGTCTGAGAGAAAGTGAAATTATTAACTTTTTGTTAAATCAAAATTTTTATCACACTTGAGAATTTGTTACAATTGTTTTCTGTGAAATGTTTAAATTTACGAATAATAAATATTAACTAAAAGTGAATGGAGAAAATTTATTTTCTTTCTTCAGTGTCGGGCCATATTGTCATCCTCCGGTTCTTCTTCAGAATCGACATCTTTTTTTTCATTTTGAAAATCATCGCTGACTGTTGTACTTTCATCACAGTTCTTCCCTTCGACTTGATTTTCTTTCCCTTCTACCGGAGAATTTTCTTTATTTTCCTCTTCTGTTTCTATTTCACCTTTTTCTTGATCCTCCTTAGACTCTTTTGAAGGAATATCGTCATCGGAGCTCTTTTTCAGTGTTTTTAATTCGTCGCCATTTTTATCAACACTAACGGTCAGAGTTGTTTCATTGGGTTTCGTTGCTTCCCCCTCAGTTTGTGATGTTGAATTTTTATCTTCGGTGTCTTTGGTTTCTTGATAGGTCGTCTCGGGACTTCCGACGTGAGGTTTCAAATTAAGTCGCTTGGGATTGCGTACTTGAATTATGAACGGATCGGGAGACTCGTATGTTTGCGTTGGAGAAGTTTCGTAAGTACCATACCTTTGGGAGGCGCTTAATGTCGAATTATTGTAATAACAACAAGGATTTGAAAACTCACACTGCAACCGATTGACGATTGACGTTCTTGGAATCGAGTTGCTGCGTCTTCTATGCATCTCGTCTTCCACCTGTTTTGATAAATAATTAACATGGCGAGTATTGTAATTCTTCTGGAAGCTCCTGATGGCTACTAATTAAAAATTGCATTAGTTGAAGAAGGATGGACAGTTCTCGGTCCTTTTCCAACTGGTGGAATTTTTTTTAGTTATTTTATTTGCCATTAGGAGTCTCGTTTAGACTGCACTGTGAGGAAATCCCTCTCTGTGTGTTATAATCTATGGAATTCTTATTTAATAGTTATTAATTGTGTATTTAATTTGCTTTTGCATCTGAATTTTTGGATAATAATAATATAATTGTAGGTTAAAAAGTTGTTCGTATGTTTGGAAATTATGTCAAATGGAATTTCGGACAAATAGATTTTATGTTAAATGGTTATTCGAGTAAATGAAAATTATGCCAAATGAAATTTCTTAAATACGACATTTCGAAGATTTGAAGGTTATGTCACATGAGAATTCGAGTAAATGAACATTATGACAATTAAATTTTCGATAAATGAAATTTATGTAACATAATATTTCGAAGGTTTGAAAATTATGTCAAATGGAAATTCGGAGGATTAATAATTATATGAAAAAGAGTCATTCGGAAAAACAAAATGTATATCAAAGAGTTTTTCGACATTTATTAAAAATTATATTAAAAAACAATTCGACTATTTTAATATTAGGATGAAGAATAATTCGATTAAATTAAAAATTATATTAAAAAACAATTCGACTATTTTAATATTAGGATGAAGAATAATTCGATAAATTAAAAATTATATTGAATGAAATTTCGAAATCGGAAAATTAAAATTTTTCCAACTAACCTGAGATATTTTTCTCTGGATATTGTTCAGATAATTCTCTGCCAACACTCGTTGAGCATGATACGGAGCGAAATTAAAATTCACCTGTTAGAAATTAATTTCGCATTACATACTATTAATTAAAATTAATTATTTAATTCTCATTAAACTAAGAGAGAAAAAGTGAAATTTTTCCAAAGACTTATACCCTCTCTTGACATTCTTTCTCTCTAAGAGCAGCCAAAAATTCCCTAAGTTCAGAATCTGTTTTCAATGCAAGAACAGTGGGATCAAGATTACCAGTTGCTTCGGTTCCAATTCCTTGATTCTCGATTAATTTTCTATTTATTAAATGCTCGACGTGCGCCTTGAGTAAATTGACTTTCAACTGAATCATTGTCAAAATGGGAATAATATTCGATGGGGAATTCGCATTCATGTGAATATTAATGAGAGCATTAATTTGCTGTGCATTCTTCGATTCGCTCAAAAGTTTATCTTTATTCAATTGATTTATCGCTAGAACGGCATTGTTTATTGTTTCATCGACACTTGTAGTTACATTCGATCCGGGGACTTTTCGTAAAATTAATCTTGTTGCGGCACACGAGATGATTCCTGCAATGGCCAGAAATTGTGAGGCCAACGCTTGTAGGTTCAATGAAGCTGGACAATGTTTCTTGGCACAAATTGTATCGTCTTTAGGGTCCTTACATCTGTGCTCGTTGAATTCGTGAAAAATATTCGGATTTTTAAATGTTTCGCGCACAATTTCCGTTTTTGGGCAACATTCACATTTATTGCGATCTTGATTATTGGATGGATTGTTGTAAATTGGAATTGGAAGTGCGTAAGGCATATAGACAGGAGAAGTGTAGGGTAGAGCTGAAAACAATTTTTTTTATTTATTGTCAAGAGAATTACAAAAAATGCCTTTTTTTACGACGAAAACTGTGAAAAGTTTTAAGAGACTTTTTGAATATAAATTAGGTACATATAAAATTTTTGTCCCACGAGAATTACAAGTTTTTCGCACCCTCAAAGTGTGGCTTGAATGAATTTAATCCACGCACATCTTTTGAATTTATAATATAACCATTTAAAGTGAAAATCAATTTGGAGGTTGTAAATGTTTAACTGGATTTTTAAATTTATTCTTTTGAATTTTTATTAGATTACTGTAGGTGGAGTGAGATTTTGATAAGTTATTTTGATGACGTATAAAAATAATTTTTCCTCCCTTCTTTTTAGTTTCTTTTTACAAGAAAATATTCTTTATAAAAGAATATGAAGAGAGAGGGATTTTATGTTTAGAGGACATCGTAACTTTTCATTATATACTTTTTTTTATATTTTGTTTTTAGTTTTACGTTGATACTTTCTGACCACTAATTTTTTCGTCTTTTTTCAAGAATGAGCTATTCCTTTTCATTGACTTATATTTTTTCATAGTTGACGGAAATATTTAAAGGTCAGTTATAACTTTTAAACTTTAAATCACAATTTTCGTTTTATGCTTTGAAATATAAAAAAGTTACAATCGCAAAATAAATGAGTTGTAATATTTTTATATTCAATTTTTGAGAATAGTTTTTTTACAGTCAACAATTTTTTATGATTGGATTATTTAAATTGTTTAATAGTGTAGGAAAAATTCTAATTCTTATACCTATTGATGGATAATTCATCGGATATCCAAAGTTTTGGCCTAAAATTGAATTCGGCAATTGAGGCGTTGCTGGGGCAGGATTTGGACAAGCATTCGGTAAAATAAAAATTGGCGCTGCACTATTCATGCAGGATCGAAATTGATCCAGAAGTCCTTGAGACAATGATCCAAAATAATTCTGATTTTGCATTCCCTGGGCATTGGAACTTGAATTCGGATTTTGTTGATATGGATTTGATATTAAATTTTGACTCGGAACTTGTTGACTGCCGAAGCATTCTTGTTGATATTGTTGAAAGGGATTATTCTGATAGCTCGATCCTTTAAGGAAATATAATAATTAGAAATGAAAAAAATTATGACGGAAAATATTGGTAATTATTTCTTAGAGAAGATTTTATCTCATTCAATTTGTATTTAATGTTTACTACCTGCTTGATTTACGTTAAATGGATTCATATTAGAAATTAGCTGCGAAGGAATAGTTTGCTGTTGTTGTTTTTGTAGATTTTGCAGATTTTGTAGATTTTGTTGATTTTGTTGAGTTTGTTGATTTTGTTGATTTTGTTGAGTTTGTAGAGTTTGTAAATTATTTTGATTCGTCTGTGCAAATTCGTTGTTATAAAAGTTTGGAATCTGTGCCATTTTGATTAAATCATAAACATAGTTAAATGGTTAATTTGTTTTTCTTATATAAACGAAAATTTTCTTTATAAATTATAAAACGATTCTCACATTTTTTCTTTGCTGCATATTTAATTTTGAACGGTTAGCGAATTTTTGAAAAATTAATAAGATTTGGGAAAAAGAAATTAAATGACTTAAAATTTTGGTTCCAAAGGGAGATTTGTGGAAATTTGAGGTTACTTGATGGTTGAGTTTCAATTTTTTTTAATTGTAAACAAAATTTTTTGCTATAATTTAAATAATTGCAATAATTAAATATTCAGGGTATTAAATATTAAATAATTAAAAAAAATATTTATAAAATTGTTTAATAAAATTGAACTTTCGCAAATTTTTTTTCAAATCTGAAAAATAAGATTCTTGTAATTTTTTTAATATCTTTCAAGATATTTGAATGTTTATAAGGAAATAATTGAAAATTTTTCAAGTAATTGAAATTTCTTTACATTTTTTGAAAAATGAATTCTTTTAAAGAATTTTATTTAAATTTTTCGAAAATAATGTTAATGACCGTAATTATAATTTATTTTTGAAATTTAAAGTCCCTCTTAAAGTTTTAAATGAATTTTTTGCTTATAAAAAATATATTATTCTATTCAATACATAACTATAATTATTGAAGTTCCCTTAAATTTTTATAATTTCAAATTTCTGAATGTTTATATAAATTATATTTATTTATTTCATGAACAAATTAAATGTTTATTACTTATTAAATAAATAATTAATTATCACTGTTTTATTATTTTCAAAATTTTTAATGAAATTCATCACAAGAATTAAATTATTTTAATAAATAACAGGAATTGTTTGGAAGAATTGAATTACTTTTATAAATAGTAAAATTCAATTATCAATGTAATTTTAATAAAATTAAAAAATTAAATTTTCAATTATAATTATAGAGACAAGTTTATTTTCAAAAAATTGAGAAAATGCTTTGTTAAATTCAACTATTTTCCAAATTATCAATTAAAATTATTAAAAAAAAACATTAATTAAAAAATTTAAAGATTTATTAATGTTCGAAATCAAATATAAATTTAAATTTTTTTTGACCTTCTATATAGTTTTGTTTGTCTATGCTTGACTCGTTTTCCTTTCGAGTCAAATATTTTCGAATTAAATTATATTGAATTAAATATTTATTAATTGTCACAAACTAAAAATTAAAATTGCAAAAAAATAAATGAAACGTACAGGAATATTATTTTCAGTGAATTTGAATATAGAAGAAGGATTGAATATAAAAAGGCATATAGCAAGGTTTACACTTACAGACGAAATTTTGAAAATAAAAAATCCGGGCAAATCAGTTTTTGTAGCATTTAAAAAGATTTTTAAAAATACAAACTCCAAAGAATTTAAAAATACACCGATATACGAAATTCAATAATTTCAATTTATTCATGTCAGCAAAATTACTATCAAAAATTAAAAAAAGCTTTTTCTATGTTTAAAAAAAAATTATCTGGGCGAATTCGGTTGAAGAGGAAATGGTTTTTTTTTATCTGGATGTAATAGCATCAAAGAGTCAGGACAAACTTTTAATGGTCAATAAAGGGCAAACTCGATAATAATGATGTCATGTCTCACTAGATCTTTTATAATCTTTATGGAGGGGAATATACAACATAGTTATTTCCTTTCACAATTCTCAAGCAGCGTGTCAGTATTATCATTCTACTCGAATCGTATATATTTATAACACACAATTAACTCTAATTTCTTTTTTCTCGTCAATTTTAAAAAACAAAGCCAAAAAATCATCATTTAAAGCATAATTGTGTATACAAAAAATGAATTCGACAGAAGACGATATAAGTTTTATGAAAAATCACCTCCTACCAGAATTGGTGCACGAAAGATGTTTCTGTGATGTGGGTTCAAGGGAATTCGTCGAATACGATTCGGCTTCAGTGAAAATTCCAAAGACAAAACCAACAAATAATGATGAATCCCATTATTTAGTTGATGTTGTGGTGAAATTTTCCGGTGAGGCAAAAAATTTTCCCCTCTTCATCAAATTACTTTCAAATGCAGTGAGTGATGTGACTTACAATTGGTTTTTAAATGAGGAAACATTTTACAATAGTCACTTGGTGCGTAAAAGTGTGGATAGTTTGAAGATTGTTCCAAAATGTTACGCTGTCAGTATGGGTAAATACGGTCGACCTGCTCTTGTCCTAGAAGATTTATCAACTCGGAATTTTGTGAAAATTGAAAAATTGAATCTTCAAGAATTACATTTATGCGCTGGTGCAATTGGCCTTTTTCATGAAGGCATTTTAAAGTACGTGAGAGAGAAGAATGGGTCGTTAAATAATTTCTCGACATTACAAATTATGGAAACGAAGCAAGATTTTCAGAAAGGATTCTCCAGGTTTGGATATAAATATTAAATTATACGATATTCTTTCAAATAATTCTATTTTGATGATTATTTTATTATTTTCAGAATAAAAAGTCTGGTGGATGGAAAAATTTTGAGCAAGATTGAGAATCTATTGGGTGAGGATGATGCTTTCGATAGTTTGAAATCATCAATTATTAGGGAACAAAAAATTCTCTGCCACGGTAATTTTAGTGGGAGAAATGTACTATTCAGATATGAAAATGGAATTGCAGTCGATGTGAAGGCTATTCGTTGGCATACGATAAAATACAGTTCCATTGGCATGGATTTAGCTTGTATTATTCTTGAAAATTTGTCTAAAGAAATGGGAGACATTGACGATATTTTCACTCGATATCGGGATGCTGTGAAAAGTGGATATCTTGAAAACGAAAGAAATTCTCCTTCACTGACACAAGTTCGAAGTGCTTTTGTCTCTAATCTTCTTTACGCCTATTTTACCTTATCGTTGGATGAAGGCTGTTCAGATGAGAAAATTGTGGCATTATCAGAGCAATTGGAGCGTTTTGGCGCATTCAATATGGAATTCAGTGACGTAAATATTGTATAGAAAAGAAATCCATAGCACAGAATGAGAAAATTATTAATGAAATCTATTTTTTCCATAATTCTGTAATCCATTATTATTCTTTGAAAATTAAAAAAAAAAGAATTTTAAAAGCCATGCAAGGGATATAATTGTAAACGGGTTGCAATTTCCAGGAAAGTAAATAAAAACTAATTAAGTGCGTGAATTTAAATCAATGTTGAAATTTGATGTTATTTTGGCATCTCAAGCGGATAAAGCAACCAAAATTGTGTTTACGAAGACATTTGCATTTATGTATAGGTGGGGACGTAGACGCGATTCAGATTATAAGGGTCGCATCATGAAGCATCCGTGCTGTGTAGCTTACAGCTTGCGCGAGAGTTCGAGTTTCGTAATGGTAATGAGAATAATCTTACGGCAGCTCCTCGAGGTGGTATTTGTTTCAATTATCATTTCCAAAAGCAAAATTAATTTATATGAGGAAATATTGCGTGTGAGCTCTCATTTAAATGTAATGTATATATACACTTATACCGAAAATTATATCACTTACATTTTATCTCCCATAATAACAATTATAATCAAATGCATAATATTGTAAACTCTATCAGTAACCAAATTTTACTCATTTTTACAATATTCATATTTTTTTAAGAAATTTTCTTCAAGTTTGAAATTTTTGTTACCGACCACAAGATTTGCCTTGTGCATTGATTTCAATTTGATGCTCAGTTTCTTCGAGCTTAAAAAAGATGGCACTGCATCCTAAAAACTAAGATAAATAATAATATTTAATAATAATATTAATAATATTTAATTTTTTCTTATTACTTCTGGTCAGTTTTATCAAAAAATAAGTGGTAGAATTTTTATTTACATTTTAGAAATTTTGTTAATAAAGATTCTTCATCCATATTATACTTTATGGACTAAATAACACGTACATCTGTTATTTATTATTTAAAATTTTTCCCCTTCGCTGTATCTCATGATACATCATAATTTCAATGGATTTATACATCAGTATTTGCAACGCGAAGAGATTTTCATTCCCAACCTCTTCAACTTTGAGTCTATTCAAATGGGAAAAATATTCTATATGCTTGAAAAAGCATTCACGGTTTCGAAAAGTGTATCAAATTTGCAACGTAGTCTTAGTTGGTTTCTTTTTTCGTACTTTAGTATTTTTAGAAATATTTTTTATTAGCTATTTTATGGTAAGGTTTTAATGTTAGCTGTGACAAAAATTCAAATTAATCAAAAAATTGGATAATTTTGCTAAATAAATATTCAAATACTTCTTCTTTATTGACACTGAATCAAATTTTTTAAATTTCAACTTTTCAAATTTAATAATTTCTAAAAATTAAAGCTGTAAAATAAAAAATTAAATTAAAGTAATTAAATTAAATTAAAGCTGTAGAAATTTAATTACTTTTTATAATTTTTAACTAAACTTCATCTCTATGAATTTTTAATCATTTTTTGCAATTTCTTCAAAACTTCAATTATTTAAATAAAAAAAAAATCAAATTTTTTATAATTTAAACTGTTTTTTTTTCAAAAAATTGTAATTATAAATAAAGTATTTCTGAAAAATTGTAAAGTAGTGAATCTAAAAAAAATGTTATTTACTTTATTCGAAGACAATTGAATCTTAAAAAAATGTAATAAAAGAATTGTAAAAATTAATTTTTTATAAATGTTGTAATGTATAATTTCTAAAAAGTCATTGAAAATTTTTTTATAGTATAAAGCAAAATTGTTTTCAAGAATTTTAATTGAAAATTTGTAACATATGATTATTTTCTCCAAAATGTTGAAAATAATTTTGAACAATTTTAATTTTATTATTTTGTGTATGAATTTTAATTTTCGGAAATATTGAAAATAATTGAATTTAAAAAAATTAGAACTTAATAATTCAGAGAATTATTTTTTTCCAAAAATATTTTAATATTATTTTTAAAACCTATTTATCATTAATATTCATTTTTATTGATTGTACACTTGAAGATTATTTATTATAATTTTTGATAATTTAATATTATTTCAAAAAATTTCAATAAAATTCTTGAAAAGTTAATTTTCAAAAATTGGAATAAAACACTTGAAAAGATGATTTAGTTTGAATTAAATTTTACAGAATTTGAATTATTTAAAATCTTTTGAATTGTAATATTTTGAAACATTTATTTAGAAAACTGATTGAAAATAAAATTCCAAAAGTTTGTCTATAATAAGTTATACTTTGATCGGTATAAAAATCGAAATAAGTTGCATTTTATATTTTATACCAAAAATATTGTATTTTGGCGCAAAATTTGGAAGAAAAGTCGAAAAAGTCCCAATTTTGTAATAAAAGTCGATAAAAGTCATTCCTAGATGAATGAATGAAGCGAAATTAGTTAAAAATTCATCACTAAAAATATTAAAAAATAATTCTCGATGCTGAGTATCGAACTTCAGGAACCTAGAAAATTACTCCGCGAGTTATAAAAAAATTTTTTTGCCTATATTTTATGTATGAAAGGAAATCATCTATATTAAATGTTATTTTAGATGGCAGGTCAGACCACCAAAGGAGGTTTATTTTGAAATTTTCCACCATTAACGAAAACAGCTCCTCTATATATATACATATATTAAGAAGCTCTTAATGCTTGGTGTGACACTGATGTCTTGCACTTGTACCTCTTAATAGCCGATCTAAAGACTGTAATGAAAAAAAATTGTTTTCTCATTTCCAGTAAAATATAATAAAAGCCAAATATCGAAATATCCCCTTCCAATAAATAGGATTGAAATTAATTATATAAATGAATATATTAATTGCACATATTGTGCTTTTATAAAAGCACTTGAATTAATAAGTAGCCTTTTTGAATAGAAAACATTTTACAAATTCCAAGTACCCATAGTCTTCCTTTTTCCGGTAAATTAATAATTCAGGAAATATTATCACGATTCATTTGGATATTCAAACACATGTGACAAACCAAATAGAATTGCTACTCTGTGACATGCTTTTCAGACGTATATATTCCTTTCTCTTTCAGTATAGAGATAGCGTGTTCTCAAATTTACCTTTCTCAAATGGAGATCGCACGTGTGGTGTGGCGTCTAATTTGAATACGTTTACTGCATTTTCTCATGGTATTCAACATTCACTTCTGGAAAGTGTGTTTTACAGGACCACTTCATTGACCTAATGAAAAGCCGACCGAACACCCGAATTTTCATAAATCCATCTATTTGAAAGTTTAATTTATTAATTTTTGAGATTATCTATATGATTATAATTATTCATATAGGCACTGAAGGGAAAATATTAAAGTAACTTGGTTGTGGAATTTAAACACTAGTTCCGAAAAAGGTACCTAGTATTTAGTTTAGATTAGAAACTGGTCGAAATGATGACCTTTAGCTTATTGGACAAAATGCACGAAATTACTGATTTGTATTTAAATTTATTTTTGCAGAATTTGCGGTTGAGGCGCAATGTACTTGACATATTCTATAATTATTTACACGCGTCAATACAGTGTTTTTCGATTAATATTTTATGTTTATTTATATGTTTGTAAAGCGCGAGGCATAGAAGTTTGCGATATATATGTATATATAATCACACACGCGTGTACGAGGATTTCCCACCAGAATACCGAAAGTAATAAATATTCGTTCTTGCTCGTAGCTCCCTTTATAAAATAGTATTATCTGATGATGTACGTTTACGACTAATATAGAAGAAGCACGCCAAGAAATCGAAAAAATTTCTTCCTTCTGAAAGCTTGAGGGATTATTTTTATCAATGATAAATTTTCCTTAGTCCCTTTGTTCTATATATATATATATTTCAAAGATAGACAGACATTATTAATTTCGAAAAAAGACCACGAACAATTCTCATCATAGCATAAAATTTTGTTTCTAAAATCATGTTTCTATGATTAGAATAATGGTATTTATAATGGTCAGAGTAGAATTTCGAAATTGTCAGTAAGCAACATTATAAATATTTTAAACATTATAAAAATTATAAAAATTATAAACATTATAAAAATTATAAAGATTATAAACATTATAAGCATTAAAACATTACAAAGATTATAAAGATTATGAAGATTATGAAGATTATGAAGATTATAAACATTATAAACATTAAAAAGATTATAAATGTTTAAACGCTTAAAAATTTTTTAAAATTAATTTCAGTGTTGTTGAGGGTGGGGTGCAGTATGATTATATCATATTGGTTGTCAAACAAAAGGTCTGTGTTGAATAAGAAATATCAGCACGTATACAGCTCAGTATGTCGCGTGAATAATCGCTGAAACGAGGCATATTAAAAGTTGAACGCTTCCCTCGCTTTGGCTCGGAGCTTGCAGCAGGATGCAAGATAGCAACACACTGCACAGAAAGAAGCAAACGATAAAAAGAAAAAATAAACTCAAAGGGAGATATTATTAACACTATACATCATGCACTTAGCGTGCACACGAGTTTATATTTGACTAAAGATATATATCGTAAAGCAGCATATTGAAAAATTGATTAAAACAACATGAAGCACACTCAATTATGTTATTATTAACACAATTTTCAAGAACGCATGTATTGCAAAATTATGAAGAACGCCCTATGAAATAAAGTCTACATTTATATTTTCTTTCGAAATAGTTTTTCTTTAGAACACTCAGAGAAAAGTTAAATTTCCTTTAAAAATAGCTACGGCAATGCAGGAGTGGATTTTAAAAATCTATAAACGTAGGAATATTATACTTTAAAAATGAAATCTATGTATATGATGACAGACCCTTCTTGTTCTTCTTCCACTATCTCTCTATCATTTGCTGAAACTTTTTTGCGCCACCCCTTGAGATTTATATAGACCGAGTCCGAACCACCGCGCCACAAGTTTAACCGCAGAGCAGTCACCATCTCCGCGACGCAAACATTCCGCCTGGAATCTGAGACCACACATTACTGTCGAATAGCTCGTTCACCATGGAGCTTCCTCACTTTAATGAAGTTCCAGGCAAAGATGGTGCGGAGATTTTATTTAAGAATCTCCTGCATTTAAATTAAATTTTCAATGAAATTTTCAATGAAATTTTCAATGAAATTGAAAATTAATTAAATGCGTTATTTAATAATTGTCAATTCACAAAAGTATGCCTGTTAGGATTTCATATGAAGGCCTCGGATCGACTTTAACGAACAAAAAAAGTCGTCTTAGTCGATTAAAAATAGAAAAAAAGTCGATTATTTAATTCAGTGCTGTCACAAAAATTCAAATTAATCAAAAAATTGTATAATTTTGCTAAATAAATATTCAAATACTTCTTACTTCTTTATTCACAGGAAATCAAATTTTTTAAATTTCAACTTTTCAAATTTAATAATTTCTAAAAATTAAAACTACAACCCTTTTTAGAAATTTAATTACTTTCTACAATTTTTAACTAAACTTCATCTCTAAATCAATTATCTATATGAATTTTTAATCATTTTTTGCAATTTCTTCAAAAAATCAATTATTTAAATAAAATCAAATTTTTTATAACAATTCAAACCGTCTATTTTTCTATTTAAAGATATTAATTAAGGTAGAACATTTTCAAAAATTTTAATAAAGAAATTCGTAAAAATTAACTTTTTAAAAATATTTCTAAAAGATTTATTGAAAATACAAAAAAGTTTTACAATGAAATACAATTAAAACAAGTTGTGAATTAAGATGTTCATTACATGAACATTTTGCTTCCTCTTTACGATAAGCAAAAAATTTGCTGTAAAGTGAATTTTTTCATTTTATTTAATTCTATTAATGCTAATAAAATATATTCTTTTTATACATCAATCGATTCGTCTTGATGCAAAGAAGAAGATTTTATTGTATATTGACTTTAATATTCAATTAAAAAAAAATTTTTTGAAAAAAGTAAAAAAAAATTTTTTTTTAATAGATTTTTTAATGTCCATCAATCCATTTCGAGATATTTTTATGATAAATATTCCTAACTAGAACAAAAACAAACAAGTTCACCTCTGGACACATTTTTGTAGGACAAAAATTAAAAAAGTTACAAAGGTTTTTCTAAAATAACAGACATTTTTTCATTTTGAAAATTCATTTTTTGGTAACTTTTTCCAATTTCATTTTAAAAGTGTTTTTCTTCTTTTTCCTGATAACTGGAACAAAAACAAACAACTTCACCTCTGGACACATTTTTGTAGGACAAAAATTAAAAAAGTTACAAAGGTTTTTCTAAAATAACAGACATTTTTTTCATTTTGAAATTTCAGTTTTCGGTAACTTTTTCCAATTTCATTTTAAAAGTGTTTTTCTTCTTTTTCCTGATAACTGGAACAATAACAAACAAGTTCACCTCTGGACACATTTTTGTAGGACAAAAATTAAAAAAGTTACAAAGGTTTTTCTAAAATAACAGACATTTTTTCATTTTGAAATTTCATTTTTTGGTAACTTTTTCCAATTTTATTTTGAATGTGTTTTTCTTCTTTTTCCTGATAACTGGAACAAAAACAAACAACTTCACCTCTGGACACATTTTTGTAGGACAAAAATTAAAAAAGTTACAAAGGTTTTTCTAAAATAACAGACATTTTTTCATTTTGAAAATTCATTTTTTGGTAACTTTTTCCAATTTCATTTTAAAAGTGTTTTTCTTCTTTTTCCTGATAACTGGAACAATAACAAACAACTTCACCTCTGGACACATTTTTGTAGGACAAAAATTAAAAAAGTTACAAAGGTTTTTCTAAAATAACAGACATTTTTTCATTTTGAAAATTCATTTTTTGGTAACTTTTTCCAATTTCATTTTAAAAGTGTTTTTCTTTTTTTTCCTGATAACTGGAACAATAACAAACAAGTTCACCTCTGGACACATTTTTGTAGGACAAAAATTAAAAAAGTTGTGAATTAAGATAATTGAGTTTTTTAAAAATATGAAAAAATTAATGAAATTTTTTAAAGATTTTTAATTATAAATGAATTATTTCTGAAAAATTCTAAAGTACTGCTGTATAAGAAATCCAATTTTTTATAATAATTTAAACGTTACATTTTTCTATTTAAAGTTATTAATTACGGTAGAACATTTTTAAAAATTTTAATAAAGAAATATTTCTAAATAATTTATTGAAAATACAAAAAAGTTTTACAATTAAATACAATTAAAAAATGTCTAAAAACTGAAATTTGGTCAAATCTTTTCAAAACTAATTTGAATTTAGTAAAACATTTAAAAAATAATTCAAAATTTGTCAAAATCTTTTGAAAATATTGACTTTTTTGAAAATACAAAAAAATAAATAAAATTTTTCAAAAAATTGTAATTATAAATAAATTATTTCTGAAATATTGAGTAGTATATTTAAAAAAAATTTTATTTAGTTTAATCGAAGGTAATTGAATCTTAACAAATTGTAGTAAAACAATTGTAAGAATTAATTTTTTCTAAATATTGTAATGTATAATTTTTCAAAAATAATTGAAGAATTTTTATATAATTAAAAACAAAATTGTTTTCAAGAATTTTAATTGAAAATTTGGATTGTATGATTATTTTCTCCAAAAAATGTTGAAAATAATTTGAAACAATTTTAATTCTATTATTTTGTGAATGAATTTTAATTTTCAGAAATATTGAAAATAATTGAATTTAAAAAAATTAGAACGTAATAATTCAGAGAATTATTCTTTTCCAAAACTCTTTTAATATTATTTTTAAAACCTATTATTCGTTAATTTTCATTTTTATTGAATCTACACTTGAAGATTATTTACTATAATTTTTGATAATTTAATATTATTTCAAAAATTTTAATTTAAAATTCTTTAAAAGTTAATTTTGAGAAATTGGAATAAAACACTTGAAAAGATGATTTAGTTTGAATTAAATTTTACAGAATTTGAATTATTGAAAATCTTTTGAATTGTAATATTTTGAAACATTTAATTAGAAAACTGATTGAAAAATAAAGTTCTAAAAGTTTGTCTATAATAAGTTAAACTTTGCACGGTATAAAAATCGAAATAAGTTGCATTTTATATTTTTATACCAAAAATATTGTATTTTGGCGCAAAATTTGGAAGAAAAGTCGAAAAAGTCGCATTATTCGAAAATAGTTGAAAAAATCGAAAAAGTATTATCCGAGGCCTGCATATGCGACGGAGGCTTTTTTGTGACCTAAGACTTGAATAATAAAGGATTTGCTATTAAATGTGGTTGAAATACTGTTGACAATTTAAATATGTATATCTTTGATATGTATATATATTCTTGAAGTATGTTTAACAAAAACTCGTGTGCCAATCTTGTGTTAAATTTTTATAATTGCAGTATACAAGGATGACAGTTTTTACTCCTCTCTCGTAAATGAAAAATAGAGAATGCATTCGCGTTGTTGTTGCCGACAGACGTTCTCTTCAAAGCTCATTTTCTACTCGTGAACGTGCCGTGGACAAAATCTGATACCCTTTAATTGGACGAACCAACTCTCTGGAAAAAGCTATGGCATAGTTTGTGAAGCTGCATACACATAAAAAAAATCAAGAGAAATGCAAGTTCCCTTTATATTTTGCTTCTTCGCATTTTATAATATAGAAAATGATTCGAAAACCACATCAGAAGATAGCGGTGAAATAGTTAAAAGGATATTCTATCGTCTTTAAAAAAATTTGAACAAAAACTCGTGTTATAAACCATTTCAAGTGTTTGGGAATTAATTGACTTACAAAGAGGGACTTTTATTAAAAATTAATCTGAAAATATTCTCTTTCAATTACTTTTTGAGATTTGAAAATCGTTTTTGTACAAAGCGTTTTGGTGCAAAGGATACAGAGTCTACACGAGTGCAAGGTTTATCAGGTGGATACTATCATTGGCATAGCCTAATTTTGAGTAAAATGCTTTTAGTTTGGAAACTAAGGCAGTTTGCCTTTGATGCGAGTTGGACGGGAAGCAGTGTCAGGTGACTTGGAATTCAAGTTCTTCGAACTTGATTCGCTTAGCTAATTCGTCTCCAGTCGCATATCCTTGAATTCGTTGGCTTCCTTTGGACTTCAAAAGCACTCTGCGTCCAAAATTCTCGAGTTTCGCGGCTGGGGATGAACGTCGATTACCAAGTGAGTATGGGGTCTCGGTAACGGATAACTTTGGTCAGTTCTGAACTTTACAATGCGAATGTACATTCCTGATTTTCAGAGAGGCAATCGGAGGGTGACGGAAATTGTCACTCAAGCAAGAATCATTCCCGACAGATAGAGTGTGAGATCGTAAGGATAAATCTGGTCAAGTGACTTTGCAATTTGGTATGTATTCTCTAAAATGTAACCAACTTTTCTTCTTCTTCATAAACAATTAATTCTATTATGTATTTACAGGAAGGAATGATTTCCAGTTTAGAGTGTTCGAACAGTTCAACGGAGTCACACCTTAACTGACGATGGCAAAGATTTGAGGACCAATATCTTTGCAATCGGCAAGGAGTTAATGAAGAGACTCTCAACATAAAAAGTATTTTGTAATTTACACAATCGAATTAATGAAAGACTTGGCAAACATCAGACATATGGTTCGTAGTTACCATATCGTCGTACTTCCTTCCATAAAAAGGAATTCGTTCCAATATGGCAATTTTTACGTGTCCTAATTCCCCCAGTCTGTACACTTCTTGAGGGTTTGTGACAACCAAAGCACTTGTTGCACGTTTCCAGCTTTTTTTAAATCAAAACACTCTTTATGATCCACAAAGATCAAGAAACCCCACAATGTTTATCAAAAAGTGTTCAAAAATTCTCCTACAATATAATTTCGTTTCTAACAACACAATTGTTTAGAACTGAACTATAGTGGAGAAGTGGAATGAATAAAGTTGGCTAAAATTAACCACCGAACAAGACACACAATATTTTGGTTGTATTACTTGAAAATGTTTGAAACGTCCTCTGTATTTCAAGCAGAGTGTGAATGTACCTCTTCAGCCGTGATATGACTTTCCTCAGTATGGTTATACTGTCTCAAGTTAGCTAATTTCGCATCTACGTTTGTGTTACAAACACGTGAATATGCATTTGTTGAAAGTGTCTAGAATCCACTATCCAGAGATAGTTTCCAGTTATTTCTCTAGTGATGTTCCGGGTGTCCTTATCAGAACTTGTCGGGCTAGATTGGCATAGTAAATGTCTCCCTTCCGCGAACCCACGTAATCGCTCGTTAATTCGCTCGAGGATCGCCATTTCCTTCATCCACTTCTTCTTTCCTATCTCCTTAAGGACTTTATTTCTTTTTGTCATTCTTCCTTCCTGTTGGATCTTTTTTTTTGTGCAGTAATTTTTTTTTACCCTCTCAACTCCTAAAGATTGACAAACAAATCGAAGCAGCAAATCTTCAAGACGGATTTAACTTGAATGCGAGGATTCTATACAGATAAATGGCGATCGGTACTTTTGGTCCCCATACTTTCTCTTACACCTAAAGCAACTTCCAATTTCGTTACCGTAGTATTTAACATCGTTATCCAATGGCATTTCTTGCAGTTAAACTTTAATTACGATTCCTGCAGTTTCTAAGCTTAATCCTCAAGTTTGCGAAGCAAAGTAGGACTGTCGTTTTATTCGGGCAAATAAGAGCTTATTCGTTTTTGAAAGAAAATGCTGACATTGAAAGTCATAGTGGAAAATTGTCAATTATACAAAATAATTGTAAAGCATACGGATAAATTCATGTACGCTTCTTAGAAAACAAGTTCAATAAATTTCCCACTGTTCAATAAATATACAATATTTTTTTTAATATTCGATATATGATTACTGAGGTCAACTTAAAAAAAAAACGCTTCGTTTATCACATTTTCATACAAAAGAATATTCTTCTTTAGAATTGCTTCTTTTCAAAAGGAAAGAACAATTTTCGCAAAACGGATTATATACGTTTCGAAGCATTTTTCATTGTCAATATTTGACATTTTCTGAATGTGGAAAAGAAGAATTTATTTCACGATCAGAATATACTTTGTGAATTAACATTTGGATGACTGACAATTAATGCAGACTAATCGACTTTTTCGAGATTTTTTTTAGTAAAATGCGACTGACATTTTAAAAATTTTCAGACAATTAAAGTTGAAGGAAAAAGTTTTAGTCAAAAAAATGTTCTGTTAAGTTTTGAGAATAATTGAATTTCTAGGATGATTTTTTTTATTTATAAAGATATTTACAATTTTTACAATAATTTTATTAAATTTCTTTGTAAATAATTGAATTTCAGAGAAGAATTTTATTATTTATGAGAATAATTGAAATTTTGAACAGATTTAAAAAAAAATGTTTAAAAGTAATTGAATTTTGAAGAGGAATTTCGATATTTTTAAAAATAGTTGAAATTGTGGGGAGAATTAAAAAAAATTTCAAAATAATTGAATTTTCATTATGAATTTTATTATTTATGAAAAGAATGATAATTTTGAGGAGAAATTAAAAAAATTTTTTGAAAATAATTGAAATTCTGCGAAGAATTTTATTAATTTTGAAAATAAATTAATTTCCTGGTTGAATTTTATTATTTATTATTTATTTTATTATTTATGTACAGAAACAAATAAATAATTGAATTTCAGAGAAGAATTTTATTATTTATAAGGATAATTGAATTTTTGAACAGATTTTTTTTTAAATGTTTAAAAGTAATTGGATTTTGAAGAAGAATTTTAATATTTATAAAAATAATTGAATTTTTGAAGGTTTTTTTTTAAATGTTTAAAAGTAATTGGATTTTGAAGAAAAATTTTAATATTTATAAAGATAATTTAATTTTTGAAGATTTTTTTTTAAATGTTTAAAAGTAATTGGATTTTGAAGATGAATTTTAATATTTATAAAGATAATTGAATTTTTGAAGATTTTTTTTTTAAATGTTTAAAAGTAATTGGATTTTGAAGAAGAATTTTGATATTTATAAAAATAATTGAAATTTTGAGAATTTAAAAAGAAAAATTTGAAAATAATTGAATTTCTGCCAAGAATTTTTTCACTTTTGAAGATAATTGAATTTTGCAAAGAATTTTATCAGAACTTTTGAAAAAAATTAAGTTTCCATGATTAATTTTTTTATTCATAAAGATAATTTGAGGAGAAATTAAAAAAAAATTTGAAAATAGTTGAAATCCTGCCGAGAATTTTATTACTTTTAAAAATAATTGAATTTTCATCATGAATTTTATTATTTATAAAATTTTGAAGAGAAATTAAAAAAAAAATTTATGAATATAATTGAATTTTTGCGAAGAATTTCATTATTTTTTAAAATAAATGAATTTTAGAGAAGAATTTTATTTTTTTAAAAAGATAATTGAATTTTTGAACAGATTTTTTTTTATATATTAAAAAGTAATTGAATTTTGAAGAAGAATTTTGATATTTATAAAGATAATTGAATTTTTGAACAGATTTTTTTTTTAAATGTGTAAAAGTAATTGAATTTTGAAGAAGAATTTTGATATTTTTAAAAATAGTTGAAATTGTGGGGAGAATTTTAAAAAATTTGAAAATAATTGAATTTCTGCGATGAATTTTCTTATTTTTTAAGAGAATTGAATTTTGCAAAGAATTTTATTAGGACATTTGAAAATAATTGAATTTCCATGATGAATTTTATTATTTATGAAGATAATGATAATTTTGACGAGAAATTAAAAAAATTTTTTGAAAATAATTGAATTTCTGCGAAGAATTTTATTAATTTTGAAAATAAATGAATTTCTAGGATGAATTTTATTATTTATAAGGATAATTACAAATCTACGGAAATAAATAAATAAATAATTGAAATTCAGACAAGAATTTTATTAAAATTCTTTGAAAATAATTAAAATACAGAGAAGAATTTTATTATTTATAAAAATAATTGAAATTTTGATGAGTTTTTTTTTTTAATGTTAAAAATACCTAATTAAAATTTTGCCATGCATTTTATTAAATTTTATTTAATATTATTCCAGATTGTTTGACGTTAAAGTATTTGTTGACGAGAAATGTGATTCTTTTTTCAATTTTGACAATTTCGTGTTTCCTTTTCGGCGTTTTTTTCCTAAAATTTCATTCGACTGCTTTTCGACTTTTTTCGGAAATTTTATGCGACTTTTCGTGACTTTTGTTGTGAATTTATGCGACTAAAGCGACTTTTTTGAGTCTTAAAGACGATCCGAGCCCTGTTAATGGATAGATGAAAATTGCTATATGTGATTTAAAAATATGAAATTGATTAAATTATGAATTTGATGTTGTAATGTGGTTATAATTATGACGCTTATAAATATGAATATATATATATGAGTAGCGTCTATATTTGTGAGCGAATGTTTTATATATATTGATCGCGCTTGCCATGCGTTTGACCTCAATGTTTATAGACCAACGTTAAAATATATGAAAGACCATATATATATATATATAGCAACTGGTAAATCTGGAGAATGTTTCGTAATATGCATATATATGTACAGCTAGGAGGTGGGTTTCTCACACCCAATGGGCGTCAGGGGAAACATGTTATCAAATATTCTTGGGTTTTCTCTTGAGGCCTTTTACTCTTCGGAAGCGACTTTGGATTCATTTCGAGACTTGCTTTTTTTCCCCGGCTAAAACCTTTTTTTTCCAAAAAGGAAGTTGTCAGCAACCGTAATAATTTGATAGTGGGAATTTAAAATATTGACGAACTTTTTCTTTCACCCAAATATAGTGTTTTTAGAAAAAAGTTTCTGAGAACAAAAAATGGGCCGAGAATGAAAAGAACTTAAAATTGTTTTGCATACAGTTCGATGAAAAAAGGATGGGACAATTTGTAAATGAATTGGTTTTAATCATGTAATTAAAGAACACACTGACTCAGTTTGGAATAGACTCGACTGTTGAGTGAAGTGTGTGTGTGTGTAGGGGGGGTCGTCACAAATGCGGAAATCGAGATTGGTGACCAAAGGTTTAGCTTTGGGCGCTGTGTGTTTAGTGATTGCGGGGACGCTATTGCGGTCATCTGTCAATGACAACAGATCGAATGTAACCGCAAAGACAAACCAGCTTCCATCCTGCCTTGTCTGTGGTATTCACGACTGTCAAACTCGCAGAATAATTCGGACAGATTGCTCCGCTCTTCACCATTCAAGTAATGTCGCAAATTACTTCGCATCTCGCATAATCAATAACATTATCAAACATGTACAAATTCTATAGTAAATCATGGCGAGACATCATTTTCCATCTATTGTTCAAAATATGATATTCGAAATCATCATTTTAAAGCTAAAATCCAGAATATTTAATTATTCTCGCACAAAAATGCGTTGAAATCTATTTAAAATTCTGTTAATTTAAATTCTTCATGAAAAATACTTTACATATTATATATTTTTTGTATTATAAAATCGATATGCGAAATAATGAGAAATATTGCAGAGGGTGAAGTATTATAAATATGCAGCGAAGCTTCGGATAAAAATTTTTTTTTATAATGATTTCTCTCATATTACAAACTCCTGGGATCCAGTTTCTGATATGGTATTGCATTCAGCAGATCTAGAGTAATCATAGAGAGTTGATGAGAATATACTTACGTGTGTCAACTTGAAGTTTATACATACTGACTACATTTTATTTAGCATTCATCATATGTGTGCTCAAAAATATAAACACGAGACGTCTAGAAGCATAAACAACTTTCGCGAAATCCGCCAAAACATTAAGACAAAAAAAATTAAGGTTCTCATTCCTCATTTTTAAGATGAGGTGAAACAATTTTCAATTTCTGTGCTGTAAAATTTAATCAAAAATACAAACAGTTTAATTAATAAAAAAAAAGTTTATTATAATACTGAATATTGGCAATAGATTGGCAATATTCATTGTTTATCAGTTTTCATTATCTCCCATGGAAGATTTACTGTTTTTGTATTTCAAGAAAAGGGAAAAGGAAATTTTCGCTTTTTCGATGTCAACAGAATTTTAGGAAATCGATTGTGTGAGATCTTTGAAAGTTGGAGTATAATACAGTGTAAGTATAATACGAAACAACTAGACGACGAGTCTTTGGTGTGGTTTGAAAGGATCACCGGTTAGTGCTTCTAAGTCTCTACTATATGAGAAACCATCTCTTCACTCGGGTGAAGAAGCATCTCATGCTTTTAGTTAACACACTTCTTGAGAGTTTTAAATTATTGTATATTAAAGGTAGAGATATAAAGTTCTTCAAATTAACAGTAAAATTAATAGTAGAAATTAATAGTAATTAAAAATTTTTCAGTTCATGTTGATTGCACACAGTAAAAGGTGAGGTGTTAAAATAACACCCAGAATGGATTAAAATAATCTGCAACAGTTTAATTCCTCTAGGATTGAACCAAAACGGACTAAAATAATCTATTTTCATGTTATTTTTAACTATGAATGAAATTTTAGGTTCAATAAAACACCAAAGTCGACGATTTAGAAAAATTCAACGAATTTAGCTTCAAAAGGGAGAATAGTAAATTAGTTACTAACTAGTTTAGTAACATAATTACTGAATTCAATTGTGTTCAAAAATTTTCAAAAATTCTCGTCAAAATTTTAATTTTCTTTATAAATAATAAAATTCTTCTCAGATATTCAAAAATTTTAGAAAATTTTAATCAGATTCTTGTCAAAACTTCAATTATTTTCAAAAATTTTCTAAAATTCCATAATTTTCAATATCTACTATTTCAATAAAATTTTCCAAAAGAATTCCATTATTAAAAAAATTTGAAAACAATTCTCCGCAACCATTCAATTATTGTCATTAATAATAAAAATTTTTACAGAAATTCAATTATTTACAATTTTATTTTACAAATTTCTTCGCAATAATTCAATTATTTTCGCATAAATAATATCAATTTTTACAGGAATTCAATTATTTAAACATTTTTTTATAAATTTCTTCGGAATAATTCAATTATTTTCATAAATAATAACATTTCTACAGGGATTCAATTACTTTTACAAATAATAAAATTGAGGGGCTGGATGCTATAATGTGTTACGCGCCATTCACTTAACATAGCGCGTAACACATTATAGCATCCAGCCCCTCAATTATTTTCGGAATTCAATTATTTTCATAAATAATAAAACTTATTGCAGAATTTTAATTATTTTTAATGCAATTTTAATGAAATTCCTCGAAAAATGTAATTTTTCTTAAAAATCTTATTAAATTTTTTATTAAAATTCGTCCAAAGAATATAATGATTTAAAAAATTTTGTTAATAACATTTTTCATGAGAATTCAATTTCAAGAAACATTAAATTAATAAATTATTGATTTTTGTACTTAAATAATTCAATTCTCGTTGAATTCACTAATAAAAATGGTTTTAGAAATGAATTTCATTTAAGAGTTTAGATTATACTTAAGTATTAAAAGCATTATAACATGGATTTTTAGAAATAATTAAATTTTGAAAAAGTTTCAAACAAAAACCTTTGAAATTCTTAATATTTCATATTTTTGAAACAAAAAATTATGTGGAATTAAATCTTTTTAAAAGTTTAATAGGATTTTTATTGAAATTATTTCAACTTTTTATGTTTCAATATATATTTCATTGCAGAATTTCCGAATAATTGAAATTTTGTGAAATTGAATTGGGAACGAATAAATTTGAAAATTCTCATAAAACTTATCTATAGCGTTTTAATTATTTTTCATACAATTACAATTCAATTCGTTGAAAAAAGTAATTGTGTTCATGCAAGTTTTAATAAAATTCGACAAAAGAATTGAATTATTAAAAGATTTGTTACTAAAATTCTTAATGAGAATTGAATTTTGAGAAACATTCAATTATTCAATAAATTATTTACTTTTGCATTTAAATAATTAAATTCTTGTAGAATTTAGTAATAAAAATTGATTTTCATTTCATAAAAATGAATTTCAGTTAAAATTTGAGATTATAATTGAATATTAAAAGAAATATAGAGTGAACTTTTTGGAAATAATTGAATTTTCAAAATTAATATTTTTGTAAAAGTTGAATTGAATTTTTTGAATATTATTTGATGTTTTTATTTTCTAATATGCATTTTATTAAAAAATTAAGGAATAATTGAACTTTCGTGAAATTGACGAATTAATTATTATTAAAAATAAGAGATACAAAGTAAAATTGTAGTTAAAAATGTTGGAAAATAATAATTGAATTGAAATAATGAAAATAATTTTGAAGAAGTATTCTTATAATATAAAATAATGATTTTATTACTCGGTCATCTTTAATTATTATTATTATAACAAGTTGTGAATTAAGATGTTCATTACATGAACATTTTGCTTCCTCTTTACGATAAGCAAAAAATTTGCTTTAAAGTGAATTTTTTCATTTTATTTAATTCTATTAATGCTAATAAAATATATTCTTTTTATACATCAATCGATTCGTCTTGATGAAATGAAGATTTTTAGTTTGTTTTTAAGTCTAGATTAACATTTTATTATAAAGCAACATAATTTTTAAGAAGGAAATAAATTTCTATAAAAGTGCGAATTTTTGGTTTTAATTATGTTTAATTCTATAAATTCAAATAAAAAATATACTTTATATATACCAATCGATCCGTTTTAATGCAACGGATAAGATAATTGAAAAAAATGAGTAAAATCTTATTGTACCGGAATATAATTTTGATGAAAGAACTAAATTTTTGATAAAAAAAGGTAATTTTTTTGCTTTAATTGTCATTACCTCTATAAACTCTCATACAATTTATACTTTAAATATACCAATCGATTCGTCTTGATGCAAAGAAGAAGATTTTATTGTATATTAACTTCAATATTCAATTTAAAAAAATTTTTTTGAAAAAAAATTTTTTTTTTATTAGATTTTTTAATGTCCATCAATCCATTTCGAGATATTTTTATGATAAATATTCCTAGCAATTTTCAGTTGAATTCGTTGAAACCTCTTCGAGTTATCGTGTTCACAAAAAACGGGATCCACACACACACACATACATACATCCGGACAATTGTTCAGGGTCTTATATAACATAGTCCCATATAGAAGAAAATTTGTCAAAAGGATTTTTAAAAATTTTGTAAATTAAACGACTACAAAGCTTCCTCACGAGGAAGCAAAATATATAGAAATCGATCAGTTATCGATATCTTCACGTTTTATAGTTATAAAAAAATGTAATAAACAAAAATTTCATTAATTATAAAAAATAACACCAAAAATGATTATTTTAATCTTTTTTGGTGTTAATTTAATCTGCAACACTTTTTAATACTTCACGATTTACTGTGTATTTTTTAATACATTAATTAAAACATTTTTAAACTCTCATCACAAACAAGATAGATAATTTGTATTGCATAATCCGAATGCAGCTTGCAAGCCCACCTTTTATCAGGCAAATAATATATTGAACATATTTCTTGTTATTTTTCCAATAGGCAATTAGTTTAATTAACGCCTTTGAATAGAATCATCCGTCAAATAACGAAATGTCGAACAAATTTCGGAGAATATTCTTTGAAATTCCGTAAATACTTCTAGTTACGCTAAAAATTGATGATATCCCACTTTTAAGGCAAAAATATTTATCTGCACTATTTTCTGTTGCGATTTTTCTGTTTTAATTTCCGACCTGCAACAATTTCTGCAAACTTGATCCGTGATATTTACTTAATTCAAGGATAAGTCCTATTTTCGATTATATAAATTCAAGTATTTTTCTCACGATTCCGAGTGCTTTATTTTTAAGAGCGAAAAGGATTAAGTATATACGTATACACACAGTGCTCGCTTTGTCCTTTAATCCAGGTTTCCAGCGTTTCTCAGTGCCAGACTTTTTTTTTGTGTTTTTTGTTCTTTTTCACCATTTTCTTGCCCCCCCCGTTTTATTTTCTTTTTTGATCGCATGTACATATCGGAGGAGAAATTAGAGTTGTGGGCATATCCTGGTGAGGAGAATATTGTGTAGTGGTCAGTTGCGTGCATTGGACTTGGCATATCGGGGAGAGACCGTGAATATTTCAAGCGAAACACCAACCCAGCAGCAGCCTTATAACGGAATAGGTCAGGGTTCAAGTTTGGAGCAAAACATTCATGCAAAACAGGTGCCTGGCATATGAAATATGTAAGGGGATGGCACACATATATTTTTTAGAGTCAAACTTTATTGAAATCGAGGGGGAAAAAAAAGAGAATCACAAAAATAAACTCATAAATCATTAAAAATTCTGACCAGGGAGAGAAATTTATTTATTTATTTTTTTTTTAAATAATCCAAACTCGTACACAAGTTTTATTGAACTTGCCTTCCATTTGCTATTTTTCAAGTTGCAAAGAAAAACGTTTATATCCGGTTATATGGATGTGCAACTCTGAACATCGGCTGAATTAAGCACTCTAAATATTTTAAGACTCTGCTTTTATACACAGAGCATTTGAATACACAATTTCTGTATTTTTCCCCGGTTTTTTTGTTAAGAATTTTTCAAAATGTTCCTTGAGGAATAATTGAAAGGAAAATACAAAGGATTAATATCTCACTTTGTTTATTCTTTTTCCTATTTTGCATCACTTTCTCCAAACTGAATTCAAGTTGGAGTGTGATATGGTAAATTCTCACCAGGTTTAGACTACTACATATAACAACGATCAAGAAATTTAAGTGTTAAATCCATATTAGAATTTAATATCCGGACTGTAAAATTTTCATGTTTGTATATTACGTTCAATATCAATATTGATTTGTTTATGAATGGATATTAAATTCTAATGTCGAATATGGTTCCACCGAAATAACTGTAGATCGCATTTCAGAGTTGTATATATCAAGATCTATAATATGAAATATAAAATTTATATTTCTTGCAATACTGTTTATTATGCGTTGTATTCTTGATATGAAAATGTATATTTTCCCCAAAAAAAAGAAAAAGAAAAAAATATATGGTAAACAAACTATATAATTCTATGTATATTCAATGAACTGATAGAAGAACCTAGAGGGTCGTAAAATCACAGGCTGCTATTACCTGAGGGGATGTGTGATCGAAGAATGGAACTGAAAGCAAACAGAGATGAATACGTCGTATGTGCGCTTGTGTAAAACATCCAAGTTTCAATGTTTTTAAATATTCCTTCGCATTCTTTCAATAAACGAATTATTCCCTATATAATGGATTCATTAGTTTTCACAATGTTCCGCAATTCAGAATCTTCTTTTAAAGATTATATTCAGAAAGCTCTTATACCCTTTAATTTTCAAATCAAGATTCACGATTATAAAATCGAGTAAATCTTAACTGATTTGGTTTAGTTTTTTTTTGTATTTGATTTGGTTCATTCTTCTTTTGTCCGATAAAAGAACAAAGAAAGAAAGAATTCTGTTAAGTTTATTCAACATTTTTCATACTTTTGTAGAATTTAAGCTAGAAAACCCAAAAAAAATAACTTTTTGAATTTCATCTCTCATTAGACTTGTCAATATTCCGAGGCGTCTATTCGCAAAGAAAATATCGTTCAATAATAATTTATCTCGAGATATTTTGTAATATGTAGAAAATTTTTCTTTTCAGAAAACATCATAGATTTGCTACCAAAACATATAAAAGTAGTTCTCATATACTCACGCAAAAGTAAGTGCCTCACCGTGGTGAATTTTTAAACTACTGGCAAGAAATGGAAAAAAGTAAAAAAAAAAAGCAAAAGACATGCTACTGACATAGATTTCAAGTACATACATACACAAATATTTGAGAAATTCAGAAAATAAATAATATTTTTCCACCTGTTTCATGAAATATGACAACGATTTATATCGCAGTGTGTAGAGTTTATTAAAATTTATATTATATATTGAAGTACCTAAATATTTAACGCTTGTTAGATGAAGCAAACGTCTTCATGAACATTCAACTACGAACATTGAACATAATAAATCTCTTTTTATACAGAAATTCGTAATTAATATTGAGTCTCTAAAGGATTCAAAATTCAATTAAATGTAATGAAATCAATAATTATTACATTAATAATAAATAAGGTAACATAAAAAGATATAAATTACTCGAGGGTGTTCAATAATGTTTGGACTCTAATTAATTTCAAACTATTACCCAACTGTTTACACAATTTATTTAAATAATTCCACTGATTTATTAACCAGTTAAAAATTTTCCCAAAAACCGTGTTGATATATTTAACGTAAAGTAAACTTTATTTTCAAAATGTTATTAATTCAGTTTATGATAAATTTATTTACCAGCGTAAACGAGTATAATCATTTTGATTGCAATCTCTCTCTCTCTCTCCCTCTCTCTTAGTGCAATGTTAAATTCATTCGAGCATTTTCTTACTAATGAATTTGCTCGTTACAAGAGGAATAATTACGATTTGACGTATAAAATGTTAGTGAAATTAAAACATTAATTTTTTTCGATAATACAATTAGAAAAATTTGAACAATTTTATTTTTCTTCCTTCAAGCACCTCCGAGAAGTCAATTCGATTTAAATTATTATTGTTGGTCTATTTCCCGTGAATTTTAAAAGTAGTGTAAATATTTGAGGAGGCTTGGTTTGCCTACGACGACGACAACGACGACAACGTCGACGAACAATCTTCAGAAGAAGGAGAATTTTAAAAGTTAAAAACCCAGAATTCGAAGATAAAACAATTCGCATTAAGAATTGCGAATGCTCGGAAAAAATTACTCTCCCCTGGGGAATGTAAGAAATAAATTAAAAATTTTAAATATATTTGAAAGAATAATGTATATAGTAAAATCAGATTGATTTTTTAATAAAATAATTAAAATAAATAATTTTGGTGTTATTTTTTACAATGCATGAAATTTTAGTTTATTACATTTTTTTATTACTATAAAACGTGAAGATATCGATAACTCGATAACTGATCGATTTCTACATATTTTAAAATAATTAAAGATGACCAAGTAATAAAATAATTATTTTATATTATAAGTATACTTCTTCAAAATTATTTTCATTATTTCAATTCAATTATTATTTTCAACAATTTGTAACTGCAATTTTACTTTATATCTGTTATTTTTAATAATTAATTAATCAATTTCAGGAAATTTCAATTATTCATAAATTCTTTAATTAAATGCAGATTAGAAAATAAAAACATCAAATAATATTTAAAAAATTCTATTCAACTATTACAAAAATATTAATTTAGAAAATTCAATTATTTCCCAAAAGTTCACTCCATATTTCTTTTAATATTCAATTATAATGTAAAATTTCATCTGAAATTCATTACTATGAAATGAAAATCAATTTTTATTAGAAAATTCTACAAGAATTTAATTATTTAAATGTAAAAGTTAATAATTTATTGAATAATTGAATGTTTCTCGAAATTCAATTCTCATAAAGAATTTTGGTAACAAATTTTTTAATAATGCGATTCTTTTGTCGAATTTTATGAAAACTCGCATGAACATAAATACTTTTTTCAAGGAATTCAATTATAATTGTATGAAAAATAATTGAAATGCTGCGATGAATTTTATGAGAATTTTTAAATTTATTCGTTCACAATTAAATTTTACAAAATTTCAATTATTCGAAAATTCAGCAATTAAATATATATTGAAAAATAAAAACTTGAAATAATTTTAATAAAAATCCTATTAAACTTTTAAAAAGATTTAATTCCACATAATTTTTTGTTTGAAAAATATGAAAAATTAAGAATTTCAAAGGTTTTTGTTTGAAACTTTTTCAAAATTTAATTATTTCTAAAAATCCATGTTATAATGCTTTTAATACTTAAGTATAATCTAAACTCTTAAATGAAATTCATTTTTAAAACCATTTTTATTAGTGAATTCAACGAGAATTGAATTGTTTAAGTACAAAAATCAATAATTTATTAATTTAATGTTTCTTGAAATTGAATTCTCATGAAAAATGTTATTAACAAAATTTTTTAAATCATTAAATTCTTTGGACGAATTATAATAAGATTTTAAAGAATAATTACATTTTACGAGGAATTTCATTAAAATTGCATTAAAAATAATTGAAATTCTCTGATGAATTTTATTTACAAAAATAATTGAATTATTATTAAGAATTTTAAAAAACGCAATTTATTTTATTAATGAATTTAATGTTTGCGTAGAATTTGATTAACTTTTCTTTTAAATTCGAAAATTTTTACTGAAATTCATTTTCAAACCCATTTTTATTAGTAAATTCTATACGACAATTCAATTATTTAAATACAAAAATAAATAATTTATTAATTTCATGTTTCTTGAAACCTTTAATTCTCATGAAAAATGTTATTAACAAAATTTTTTAATTCATTAAATTCTTTGGAATTTTTAATAAGAATTTTAATAAGATTTTTAAGAATAATCACATTTTTCGAGGAATTTGATTAAAATTGCATTTAAAAAAATTGAAATTCTGCAATGAGTTTCATTATTTATGAAAATAATTGAAATTTTCCAATGAGTTTTATTATTTATGAAAATAATTGAATTCCTATAGAAAAGTTATTATTTATGAAAATAACTGAATTATTGCAAAGAAATTTATAAAATAATTTGTAAATAATTGAATTCCTGTAAAAAATTCTAGTATTTATGAAAAGAATTGAATGTTTGCCTAGAACTCTATTCAAATTGTTTTTAATAATTGAATTCTTTTGGCAAATTTTTATTGAAATAGTAAATATTGAAAATTATGGAATTTTAGAAAACTTTTGAAACTAATTGAAATTTTGACAAGAATTTGATTAAAATTTTCTATAAAATAATTGAACATCAAGAGAAGAATTTTATTATTTATAAAAGAGAATTGATATTTTGACGTTTTATACTGTAAATCTTTATTGATTGAAAATATTGATTGAAAATTGACTATAAATGGTAAACTCTTAATTTACAAAAATCTACTACACTAAGATCTTGTTTTTTTTATTTTTAAAAAGAAACCATTTTGTTGTCACATCGCGCCAAAAAAGGTAAAATTTACATAATTTTACATAACATGTAAATTGAATTATTTTCCCTCGTATCACGTAGAAAATCTACAACGTTGGACCAGTTTTATGACATTTCGTATATATATATATATGTAGAAAATTCAGCAACGTTTTAATGCTTTAGATTTACAGTATGATGCAATGGAAACAATTAGATTTACGTGTCAAGTTTAAAAAATTAGTTTTTTCGTATCAAAATATGTTTTTCTCCTCTTGCTTTACAATTTTGATTGAGGAATTATAATTCAGAGGATGGGGGGAGATTTGGATTATATATGAGAAAATTTGACCTAATGTAAAATTTAATTTTTTTATTAGGAGAATATTTTTTCATTTTATTTTTGTTAGTATAGAATATTATTTTATTAATTTATTTTTTTTTATTAGGAGAATATTATTTTATTAATTTATTTGTTTTTATTAGGAGAATACTATTTTATTTATTTTTTTTATTAGGAGAATATTTTTTTATTTTATTTTTATTAGAAGAATATTTTTTTATTTTTTTTTATTAGGAGAATATTTTTTTATTTTATTTTTGTTAGGAGAATATTTTTTTATTTTATTTTTGTTAGTATAGAATATTATTTTATTAATTTATTTTATTTCTATTAGGAGAATATTTTTTTATTTTATTTTTGTTAGGAGAATATTTTTTTATTTTATTTTTGTTAGGAGAATATTTTTTTATTTTATTTTTGTTAGAAGAATATTTTTTTATTTTTTTTTATTAGGAGAATACTATTTTATTTATTTATTTTTTTTTATTAGGAGAATATTTTTTCATTTTATTTTTGTTAGTATAGAATATTATTTTATTAATTTATTTTTTTTTATTAGGAGAATATTTTTTTATTTTATTTTTGTTAGGAGAATATTTATTTATTTTATTTTTGTTAGAAGAATATTTTTTTATTTTATTTTTGTTAGGAGAATATTTTTTCATTTTATTTTTGTTAGTATAGAATATTATTTTATTAATTTATTTTATTTCTATTAGGAGAATATTTTTTTATTTTATTTCTATTAGGAGAATATTTTTTTATTTTATTTTTATTAGGAGAATATTTTTTCATTTTATTTTTATTAGTATAGAATATTATGTTACTAATTTATTTTATTTTTATTAGGAGAATAGGATGGGAGGAGGAGGAGGAGAAAAACAGGTGCAGGTTAATCGGAACGAACCCTGGATAAACTGAATGAGGCAGAGGTTGGAGAGTGATCGTCGCTGAGTCTGCGGGTGGATGGCAGGAGCTGACGACGATGCCGTAGAGAAAGGGTAAAGAGGGATATATGACCCTGGTTGCGCACCTGGTAATCAATACCACAGAAAGCGCGCGTTGCGCCAGACTCACCTCTTAACCACTGCCTATGCCAATAGCCGAAAGGAGGATGCAGGTGCTGAATATGAATTTCTTGCATCCCTCTCGGTCCATTCGACATTTTTCCCAATCGCCCGCACCTCAAAAAAAGGAAAACAATATTTCTTCCCATAAATAAATAAATAATAATTAACTCCCATTTCATAACACACTTATTCTCAAATTATATACATTATTTGTCCGAAAATATTTAGTAAATATTTGAAACGATTTAGTTAAAGTCACTTTATAAAGTTTATTTTTATATCGATGCGGTGGAAATGTGTGAAGCCATTGAAACACATAATACAAAGTTGGCTATAGATAAGTGTGATATGGTCACATTGGGAGTTGATCCTTCAGAATTACAGTCCCTTTAATGAAGATACGGGGACGTGTGAATGAGTCCGTTGTTGATAGTTTGTGATTGACATTTATGGGAATAACGTGGACCGGCAAACACGACGGCATATTGTAAATCAGTGATAAAAAGATAGGATAGCGTTAGGGTTGTAAAAATAGATTTTATGGGATCTATCGACTATTCGCTACCTTTTCGCTCTCTATTGATATATAAATATACGTATACACAATGTGTGCTTTACTACCATGAAAACGCAGATGGTTAACCAATTACGAATTTAAACTATACACTTATAGACCCCATATATACAAGTATTTTCTAAATTTAAATCATTGAAATTCGTGCGCAAAGTGGGTCACAAATTCAAATGAAAATTTAATTGATTACCAATGACGTTTCATTTAATTTAGTTGACAATTCACGAAAATTGTCATCATCCAGCACTGTTGCAATTTTAAATTGTAAATTTCAGTCGAAATTCACTGTTTGATGGAATTCAATTTTGTTAAGGACACTTCACCTTCTTAACGAATTCATCTATGATTATGAAAAGACAGTAGTATTTTATTTATAATTTATAATTCTAATAAAATATAATTATTATTCTTTCACCATCTAATATTCAACTCTTGAGTAAATATTTATTCTATTACATTTTCCAACATTTTTTTAGTTGTTCATTTATAAAACATAATTCCGTGGTTACCCAAAAAAATTTTTTTTCATAAAACTTGTTCAAACTATATATAAAAATAATAATACGCAAAAAATGAGAAAGTTCATAAACGATAAATCCATAGAAAAGTTTTTTTTTTCAAAAATTTCTAAATGATGTTGTGAAATTTATATTTTTCGAAAAGTTTAGTTTCATGCAACAAAAAAAAAGATCTAGTAAAGTTTTAAACTTCCGTTTGTTGGTACTTGTAAAACTTTATACAATAAAAAAAGATCTGTTTTTGCATTGTCAATAAATAATTTGTTCTTCTTCTTGCATGCAATCGCAATCAAAGTTTAGAGAAGAATAAATGATGAGGGGGATAAGATTAAAAAAAAAGGCAATGATTTTCCTCATTCAATTATTTTTTTTTTTTTTTTATTTGAGTTTCGCATCAGGATAGCGTAGCGACATTTGAAGCAATGTCCCACTTTTTCACTCTCGACAATTTATTTTTATGATTATAGTTACAATATACATCGTACACTAGATGAAACACTTAATATTATATTTTATCCTATCTAAAAGGTACGCGAATGATTTAAAGAAAAAGAAAAAAATTGAAAAGTGTGAAATTAAATTGAATTTCGAATCTGAAAAAAAAATGGAAATGCGAAAAATGTTGATCGCAGAAAATATTTTTTTTTTAAATTAAGAATGATTTATACTTTTTTAACAGCATTGTTTTTTTTTCTCTTCGTAATAACATTATTAATTTAATAACTTTATTATTACAATCTCGATTCTTAGCTCTAAATTTTTTTTATACACTTAATTAGGTACTCTCTCGCAGAATTCAGGATCGATTAAAATTATATTTACAATTTTTTTTTCTTGCATTTTGGCATCCACATTGGTAGCTAGTGTTTGGAAAATATTTTTTTTTTTATTGGAAACATTGGAAAGAACATTTTAAATTGTTTGAAATCCCATTTTTTGGAGATTTTACGAATTTTCATATGCACAGGCCTCGGATCGACTTTTACGAACAAAAAAAGTCGCTTTAGTCGATCAAAAAAAAAAAAAGTCGAAAAAGTCGATTATTTAATTCAGCGATGTCAGAAAAATTCAATTTAATCAAAACTTGTATAATATTGCTAAATAAATATTTAAATACTTCTTACTTCCTTATTCACAGGAAATAAAGTTTTTTAAATTTCAATTTTTCAAATTTAATAATTTCTAATTAGGATTTCTAATTTTGAAATTTAATTACTCTCTACAATTTTTAACTAAACTTCATCAATAAAGTCAATTATCTATATAAATTTTTTATCATTTTTTGCAATTTCTTCAAAAATTCAATTATTTAAATAAAATTAAATTTTTTAGAACAATTTAAACCGTCTATTTTTTTATTTAAAGATATTAATTAAGGTTAAACATTTTCAAAAATTTTAATAAAGAAATATTTCTAAATGATTTAATAAAAGTACAAAAAAGTTTTACAGTTAAACATAATTAAAAAATGTCTAAAAAATTGAAGTTTTGTCAAATCTTTTCAAAACTGATTTAAATTTAGTAAAACATTTCAAAAATAATTCAAAATTTGTCAAAATCTTACGAAAAATAATTGAGTGTTTTTAAAATTTTTTAAAAATTAATGAAATTTTTCAAAGAATTGTAATTATAAATAAATTATTTCTGAAAAATTATAAACTAGTTCTGTATAAAAAATACAATTTTTTATAATTATTTAAACTGTACATTTTTCTATTTAAAGATATTAAATAAGGTAAAATATTTTCAAAAATTTTAATAAAGAAATATTTCTAAATAATTTATTAAAAGTACAAAAAAGTTTTACAATGAAACATAATTAAAAAATGTCTAAAAAATTGAAGTTTTGTCAAATCTTTTCAAAGCTGATTTAAATTTAGTAAAACAATTAAAAGAATTCAAAATTTAAATTAAATAAAAAAACATTTAAATTTTTCGAAAAATAATTAAGTTTTTTAAAAATATAAAAAAAATTAATCAAAATTATATTTAAAAAATTGTAATTATAAATAAATTATTTCTGAAAAATTTTTAACCAGTGAATTTAAAAATATTTTATTTACTTTCTTCGAAGGTAATTGAATCTTAAAAAATTGTAATAAAACAATTGTAAGAATTAATTTTTTATAAATATTGTAATGTATAATTTTTCAGAAATAATTGAAGGATTTTTTGTATAATTTAAAACAAAATTGTTTTCGAGGATTTTAATTGAAAATTTGGAATATTTATGATTATTTTCTCCAAAATAGTGGGGAAAAATCGAAAAAGTCATAATATCCGAGGCCTGCTTACACGAATATAAAATATGGAAGAAATGAAATTTTAATTTTGAACCAAAAGTTTAGGGAAAGTTTACTCTTGGCAAGTTATTTGAGAAACTTGAGATGAGTAATAATTTATTGGAACATATTTAATTGGTATTTTAATTGGAAACATTTTCCCCCTACTTTTCAAGTGGGAGAAAATCGAAAAAAGACGGAAAAAATTTATTTTTTAAAAGACAGTAAAATTTTTTTTTTTTTTTAAAGATTTTCAATGTCTCAATTTAAAAGTTTTCAAGAGCTGTTTAAAAAGCTTAGGATCTTACAGTTTTTTAGTCATCAAAAAAACTTTATAATATTTTTCTAAACTTTATAAAAATTTTAAGGGGGAAAAATAATTCTTTTGAATGAAAAATAAATAAATATGAATCTTTAAATATAGAATTGCTTTTTAAGTAAAAAGAAAGTTTGTACAATTTTTTATTTACTGCAGAGAGAAATATTTCCCCGCTATACAAAAAGAAGTTATATAGTTTATATTTTTTGCAATTGTCATTAAAGGAGAAATGGCTTTTCAAAAAGAAAAGCGATGGGTAAAAAGGAGGAAAAAGAAGTGGAAGAAGAAGGAAGTAAATTAAAAATTTACGTAAATCTAAATGTCAGCTTAAAGAAGTCCATTTCGAAAATGTCTTTCCCATGTAGGTTTCCGTCTGGTTTCTTTGGGTAATTTTTCGCTGGAAGCTTTTGCTCGATATTTTCAGAGATCAGTATATTTTAAAGCTTCGCTTCAACAGGTCGGTCCATGGCTAGCTGCCAGATCGAGTCGATGCCCAGCTGCAATGTATCCTAATCGTCTAATCCGACTGCCTTAAGACTTTTTTCCCGTGGTTATATTTTATGTTCAAGGTAAACAAACTTGATAGAAATCCAAAGGGTATATGACGGCCCTCAAATCAATCCACTTGAAAAATTTTCGGGCAGTCGGTACGATACAGAGGATTAAATACATATATATATATATATTTTTTTTTTTCGTTTTCTTTAAATTTATTTTCCTTCCTCCTTTTTCTTTTAATACATTTTTTTCCAATTTATTTTTTTTCCTTCGTTTTTTAAAATTTATTTTTCTTCGAAAAATTTTCTAACAAAATTGAGAAACAAAATTGTTTTTATAAGTTGGAAATGATTTTTTTTCACATATTGCTTCCTAAGGGAAAATTCAATTTTCCGACGTATATCATGTGAAGAATTTTGATCTCAAGATCTTTGGTCAGGGAATTTTTTTCTTAGATCTTCCCGTCTCAAAAGGTTGGAATTTAAAATGATTATTTTTTTATAGCGATCAAAATGAATGTAAGTTGATTTTTTCCTTATTTGGAAATTTTTTTTAAAAAATCATTGCAGAACATTTTTATTTTACTAATAGGAGATGTAAAATAATTATTCCCCTGAATTGTGGAACTTTAGCTAATTTTTCTATTCCGATTAACTTTTTTCGGATTTGAAATTAAAAACGATTTTTTTGCAGTAAAAAATAATTTTTTAGAAATAATTTTCGTTTGCCTTGTCAAAAATACCGAATTTTCCAATTATATCACTTTATTGACGATTTGAAATTAAATTTTCTCTTTTTCAGTTTCATTTCTATTTTTAATAGAAATAATAATAATAATTTGTTAATTATTACTTTTTTTAATAATAATAATTTTTTTTTAAATATTTGAAGAGATTTAGTATTCTAGAATTTTTCAGAAAAAAAGTTTCATCTACGTATGGAAGCAAACTGTTCATAAAACTATCACAAAAAGTTGTAGGCGTCAAAATAAATACAACTTGATAGTGTTTTTTTATTTTTTCAATGTTACACTTTTTCTCGTTATTTGTTTCAATAAAATTTTTAATTAAAAACTACAGAATTCTTTTTTAACTCAATTTTTTTTACATTTTTTTAAAACAATTTTTAATTTGATTAAATAATTTTATTTAAAAACTATAAATTATTTAATTAAATGTTTAAGAACTGCTTAATAAAAATTTTCCCCTAAAAACAACTTTTTAAAACAATTTTCTTTAAAAACTATAAATTATTTAATGGAACGATTAAAAAATTCTTAATAAAAATTTTTTCTTAAAAACAACTTTTATACAATTTTCTTTAAAAACAACTTTTATACAATTTTCATTAAAAACAATTTTTTTTCAGGAAAACAGTTTTCTTTGCAAACAATTCTTTCTTGAAAAATAATTTTCCTTCTAACTATTTTTTTCTTAAAAACAATTTTTTCTAGAAAACATTTTTTTATTCGCGATAATTTAATTTAAATGTTTTATTACATCAACTCCATTGAAAAATAATAAAACACTTGATAAAATCGTACAAATTGCGTTAAACGACAAATTTTCGTAAAACAATAAAAAAGTGAATTTTATTGGAAACGCTTTGGCAAAGAATTGGAAGGAAAATGTCAATATATCACTAATATATTGAGTGTTGGACACTCACTTTTCTTTCAATTTGTATATATATATATATATATATATATATATTTTTTTATTCTGTAAAACTGACAAAGTCAATTTTACTTTGAATGTATTTTGAAATCGCACTGTTTAAGAATTTTTCTTTTTCACTTAGCACACAAGATGAGCAAAAATTTTGGTAATAAAAAATTGGCTATTTTTCTGTTATTCTTTTTTTTTCTCATTCATTATTAGACACAGATTTTTAGTTTTTTTTTTATTTTCTAATTGAATAATTGTATTTCTCGGACGAAAAACACATTCCTGCTAATCGATTCGCAAACCTATTTACTTTCATTCTTTTTCATTTTCAATTAAGCACTCTATTCATAAAAAAAAAGAAAAATGCTTTCCAACTTGCTGGCACGTTTCCAGAGAAGGATGGAGAGTGTGTGAAATTTTGTGAAAATTGAATTCAGTAGTTCAATCAGGGAATAATCAACTTTACAAAATGAACGATATGTTCAGGAAAATGAAAATAATGTACGGTCGTTGAAATGAAGTTTGATTTCTCTCTCTTTCATTCTCTTTTTTTTTTTAATTAATGAGTTTCAGAAAATATTGTGGTAACTAATTAGAATGCATTTGTTTTTTTAACATTTACTTTTTTGTAATTAAAAATGTAATTTTTTTTGGGGATTGAAAATTTAGTTTTTCTTTTTATTTGAAAATTAAAATTTCTTATTATTTAAAAATTTCAATTTTTACAAAT
Organism: Leptopilina myrica (nomen nudum); assembly: GCA_032872475.1. Taxonomy (NCBI): domain Eukaryota; kingdom Metazoa; phylum Arthropoda; class Insecta; order Hymenoptera; family Figitidae; genus Leptopilina; species Leptopilina myrica (nomen nudum). The sequence continues at coordinate 1,831,573 of CM065464.1, read as the reverse complement.
CCGTTTTCAATTTTTTGAATTTGAAAATTGATTTTACGTTTTTTTACATTTCACTATTCGAATTTGATTTTGTTTTGCAATTGCCGTATCAGTTTTCTTATTTTAAAATTTATTTTTGTGTTGTAATTGAATTTTTATTTCAGATTTCAAGTTCTTTTATTTGAAAATTCAATGGAAACTTCAATTTATTCGATTTGAAAACTTAATTTTCGTTCCTACTAGAAAAATTCAATTCATACCCTTTATTAAAAAAAGAAATTGAATTTTGCCTACTAGCAAAAAAAATAAGCCGAAAATAATTTTCCCTGATTTAACGAGGAAGGAGTAAAAAAATGGAAGAAAGCAATGATTTAGAAGCTCGATTTTTTTTCGTTTTGTTTTTGGAAATGTAGATTGGAGATTAATATTTTTTAAAATTAGTATAATTTTTCATTACAGTGCGTGTTTCATTCTTGCAACAAAAATATTATTTGTTGCCAGACATTCACATACATATATATATAATATCCTCGGAGAATAGTCTCCCTCTAGTGTCTCGTTATTTACATACATATTCACATTATACGATACTACACTAGCCAGTCGTCAATTAGAGTGGATCGCTTTGTTTGTCATTCTCACTTTTTGTTTCTTTTTTTTTTATTCTTTAATAATTTATTTACAGGAAAAATTTTATATTTTAAATTCATAATTTTTTTCTTAAATTTTCGTCAGGCTTGTCTCGTTGACGCCACAATGGAATAAGACGATCTTATATTTATCAATATAGAATTTTTCATAAGTTTATAAAAAAAAGTTCTCTCTCTCTCTCTTCCCACTTGTGCAACGGGGTAAACAATTGAAGCATTGCAAATTTTTATTCTTGTTCATTCATACATTTTTTTCTTTAAAAAATTCAGATTTCTTTGTATTTTTTACTATTTATTGGATCAAATTTGCCGAACGTCGAGTTGAGAACAATGCGCGCGCAGAATGTGAAGTGGGACACGGAGCGTTGTGATTGGCGCTGCTCCCCCCTCTCCCCAAACTCGCCGAGGGTTCTCAAACGGAAATTTTCTTTTTATTTTGTATTCGAATGAATTTATTATCAAAAGTGACAGAAAATTTGGTTGAAAAGAGGAAAAAAAAATTACTCACCGAAGGATTTCAATTACGAAACAGTATTCATTCTTTTGTTTCTCCGTATATTGATTCTTTTTTTTTGTTTTTAAACTAGAACCAAACTTCTTTCATGGAAAATTCCTCTATTTTTCCACGAAAGTGACTTTTGTTTGTAGTACCAGGTTCTTTTGTTAAAATACAGAATAGAATGAAAATTGTATTCGAGTTACTCAGTTTAAAAAGAGAAATAGAAAAATGTTTCAGATATATTTTGTACATTCTAGGCTCCTAAAGAAACGTTTATTTATTTTTCTTTATTTTTATTTTTAAAAAAATGCTATTCACACTTAAACGTACAATCGACAAAAAATTAATTCTTAATTCTTTTTCGTTCTTTTCATTTACACCAAAGCCATATTACGCAAACATTCAATTTATTTGAGATGCTTTTAAAATGCAATGATCGCGGAGGTTTCACATTGACTATATTTTATGTAACAATGAGAGTAAATCGTATTATTACAATTACACGTTTTATCATCGTATGTATATGAATATCGATTAGTGGTACATTAATCATACATCATCTCGTTTTTGGCTACCGTTGTGTTTTTTTTTCATTTTTTTTTTTGGTTTCTTTATACATAATGCTGATGCATTGCGCGCGATTACCATTTAATTATACATTACAAAGTATTTTTTTTCCCCCATCACTAATTCCATATTTAGAATTGATTCGTCGAATGAATCTCAGCATGCACCCTCATCAGTTATTATTGGTCAAAATATAGAATATATCATATAAAAAGAACCACAGTATAACAGTGATGTAATTCAATTATATTTTTTTATACTCTCTCTCTCTCTCTTTCTCTCATTTTCTTCATATTTTTTTTTGTAATCCTGGCAATTGTTCATGTTTTATATATCATCTCATTAAATATTGTCCATAGATGAACTAAATAACTAAACACTTTTTTTTTAAATACATATTTACACTCACCAATTTAAAATTTCTTATACTCAACTCTTCTTGTATTCAAAGTCCCTCGAGAATAATAATTATTATTGACAGAGAAAATTTTAAAAGGAAAAAAATTTTCTGTCTGTTGATTTTTGTTCTACTCAATCAAAAAGAAACTTTTTCATAAAAATAATAGAAAAATAACATAAAAATTCATAAATATGAATTATATTTATTACGAATACAACTAAAATTAAAATTTTGATAAATATTCTCCTAAATACTTGCATTAAAAAATTCTCCAAGTTTTTTCTTTTGATTTTCAGGTTTACAATATTTAAAATAATAAAATCAGAACGAAACAAAGCCAATAGAATTATTTGGGAAAATTTATTATTATTTTCCAACTTTTTAATTTTGGGTAAAATTTGAGAATTATTCGTTCTGTTTAATTCCCTCTAAGCCCAATATATATTTTATATGTTTATTTCGCACACACAATTCGCTTCTCGCATTCACTGGAAAATGAGAATAAATTTATTGATGTGATTTCATTGAAAAACTGATAATTTGCATATTGAAATGCGTATGTGTGTGTGTATGTAAAAAAATATTCATTACATTTTTTTTAAGAAGTAAAAGAAAACTTTTTTTTCTTATTTTTTAACCGATTTTTTCCATTTTTTTCGATAAAAAAGATTATTAATAGATTATTTTAGAAAAAAGATATGGTAAAAATTTTCTTTTTAATTGTAACTGTTAATTTAGTTACTAATTTGCCTTTTCAGTCGATTATTTAGTAAATTAAAAAATTTTTTTTTTACATAAATTTATGTTTTTTTCTCATCGTTTTACTTTTAGGTAAGGAAAATGTTTAATAATTTAAACATGAGCTTTGTTTTTTTTGGACGCAAACTACTGACTTAATAGTTGTGCTTTTTTTGGTATTTAATAACATATTTGATGTGATCGTCTGTTTTCGAAGTTTTTATCCCGAGAAAACTTTTTTTCTTCAACAAAAATCTCAAATTGAAAAGAGAACTTTTTACAAATTAGGAAAATTCGAAAATATTTTACATTCGCATATTTATCAGAATTAGAAAATAAAATATCGAGAAAAAACAAAAGACGTGAATATTTATTGGAAAAAAAGTCTTTTTTCTGATATTATCTCTGCCATCTGGTAAATTTATTGATACACTCGACAAAATCGTTAAGTAGAAAAAAATCTTGATTTTGCAGAAATGACATTTCAGTGAAAGTATATACTATATATATATTTCTGATATGTTGTGCCAGGAAATGTCGTTCGAAAAGGGAACATTGAGTTTGTTAAACTAAAGATACTTCTTCATGATGAAATCGATTTCTAGAATATGCTTTATTTCACACAAAATGACTACTTCATCAATACCATTGTTAGGAGAACGTAAAATAATGTAAAGATCTTCAGATCTATTTTATTCACTTATTTTCCCCTGTCAATTGAATTTCATGCCTTTATAATTCCGCAATTTTTTTCCCAAAGTAAAAAAGAAGGGAGAGGAAAAAATCCTTGTTTGTCATAATAGGTAATTTTTAAAAAAATATTAATAAGGGATTAAGAGAGAAAAAAATGTTTTTCCACGATTGATTTTGGTAATTATTGTTTTTCTTCATCGAGTTGATAAAAAAAGGGAAAATGTTTTCCAATATGAATCGTATGGGAAATAAGAAGCTTATATAGAAGTTTATAATTCGTTGATAATCCTTTAAGCGAGCTAATTACTTTTTTTAAATCGACAATCTATTTTCTCTCCGCCTCTTTTTTTTCATGAAGAAAGATTTTTCATCTCGCTTTAAACAGCGAGAAAGCGAGTGAGAAGCGACCCCCCACCAGACGGGAGCTTCCCCTTCCCTACCTCTTCGCGCTCCGTATTGGTAAACGCGTTCGCGTGGTGGGGAACCGCTTCTCCCACCACGCGTCCTCTGCCTTTAAATACGGTACCCCAGCGAAGTGAGGCACCAGTCTTATTCAATCCGTGAAGGCCCGAAGAAAAATATCATTTCACACTAACGACGCAATTTTCTAATAATTTTGAATCAAAAAGATTAAAAATATCCGAATTGATTTTTTTCTCTCAAATAAGATTGAACTAAATACAAATAGTGAGCGAAACAAATTCAAACATAATACATAGAAATTAATAGAAATCTAGTAAAATAGTAAATAAAATGATAAATAGAAATAATTAAAAATCTAGTAAAATAGTAAATAAAATGATAAATAGAAATATAAGGAATAAAATTAGAATTGAGGATAATAAGCGATTCGATTCCTCTTCTTTTTTTTTTACTAAATAGCAATGGACGTTAATAGTTAGGGCAAGGGGGATTTACCGGAAGCAATATCTGCATTTGAAATCGAAACGATGTGCATTTTATATTACAAATTGTCCGCGGGTATATTTTGTCTGCATGAGATTTCCAACATTGTAGAATCGTTCACTCGAGCTATTTCAACTTGGTTTTTATTAAACCATCAATGAACGCGTATTGAACACTGAGAAGTAAGGTAACATGCAATTTTCCCCAGACATAACAATTTCCAACATATTATTTTTTTTCTAATCACATTCATTCCGAATAGCATCAAAAAATTTTTTTCCAAATTCGTGAAATATTATTTTCAACTAAAATAAAAAATTATTTTTTTCTGAAACAAAAATTAATTTCTAAATTAAATCGTGAATTTACTTGAAAAGTAGGGCGTTTTCAAAAATTATTCCTCAATGACTGGGCAATATTTACCGCTTTCAATTTTGGCAATTTAAATTTCACTCTAAATTGAAACTAAAATTGGAAATTCAAATTTCTGCTGGATAATGAACGTGAAATGAGACAAGTTTAAAGTTATAATGAAAATTAAACGTAGGTGAATATTTTTTAAATCGTTTCACATAGGGAAAATTAGTTATGAATTTAGTAGACATTAATTTTGGAAGAACTAGTTTTTTTTCGGAAAGAACTTTTTCAATTTGGATTCAATTTATTGAAAAGTATTTAAGTAAATTTATTTATTTAAATGTATTTAAATAAATTTAAATTTATTTAAAATTTGTAAAAAAAAGAATGTGTCTTTACGTTGGATCACTTGAATACACAGATGATCACATCAAAGGGGGAACTCAACTCGATTCACACTGACATTGCCGAATGACAAAGGCGTTGGCATCTAAGTGTAAATCATTGGTTTGGAATTTGGAATTTCCCGAGGAATTTCTCATGGCCATGGTAACACTGACAATAGCCATTGTGAATCGAATATGACAAGAGTCCACCATTCCTATATAGCTCACGGCTGCTCATGACAGTGACTTAACGGCAGTTTATAAGATTCGAGCTTACAATTGTGTTTCAATGCAAGAAATAAATCGTCGCTAAAGGGCTTCTTCTTCTTCTTCTTCTTGCACCTTTTTTCTTCAATGTTACATTTTTATTTTTTCCCCATCCTCCCCGTATGTTTCTTTCTTTTTTTTTTGTTGAAGAAAAAAAATGGCGCGCGAAAAGTAAATTACTAAAGAGATGATTGACGTGAAAAGTTGAAGTATAAAAAACGTGGCGTACAGAAGGCTCTCTTCTCGTTATTTTGTTTTTTTGTTTTTGAGGATGACTCGTGATTACTCGATAGATTGATATGATCGAGGTTCGATTAGTAAAGAAGTAGACACAGACAGAGGAGGAGTGAGTAGAGCCTCGGTTGTTTGGCTTGACCACCGTGTTGCATTGCCGCAGGATACTCTCCTGAAACAAGGGATGACACTTAAGTTTTCCGCAGAAGGGAGCTTTTGGTTTTTTAAATCCTAAATATTTTCAGACCTCGGATCGACTCTAACGAACAAAAAAAGTCGCTTTAGTCGATTAAAAATAGAAAAAAAGTCGATTATTTAATTCAGTGCTGTCACAAAAAATTCAAATTAATCGGAAAATTGTATAATTTTGCTAAATAAATATTCAAATACTTCTTACTTCTTTATTCACAGGAAATCCAATTTTTTAAATTTCAACTTTTTAAATTTAATAATTTCTAAAAATTTAAACTATAACGCTTTTAGAAATTTAATTACTTTCTACAATTTTTAACTAAACTTCATCTCTAAATCAATTATCTATAAGAATTTTTAATCATTAATTAACTTTTTAAAAATATTTCTAAATGATTTATTGAAAATAAAAAAAGTTTTACAATTAAATATAATTAAAAAATGTCTAAAAATTTGAAATTTGGTCAAATCTTTTCAATGCTGATTTAAATTTCGTAACAAATTCTAGACATAATTCAAAATTTGTCAAAATTTGACGAAATTGAGTTTTTTTTAAATATAAAAAATTAATGAAATGTTTCAAAGAATTTTAATTATAAACAAATTATTTCTGAAAAATTATAAAGTAGTGCTGTGTAAAAAATCCAATTTTTTATAATAATTAAAACCATACATTTTTCTATTTAAAGACATTAATTAAGAAAAAACATTTTCAAAAATTTTAATAAAGAAATTCGTAAAAATTAACTTTTTAAAAATATTTCTAAATAATTTATTGAAAATACAAAAAAGTTTTACAATTAAATACAATTAAAAAATGTCTAAAAAACTGAAATTTGGTCAAATCTTTTCAAAACTAATTTAAATTTAGTAAAACTTACGAAAAATAATTCAAAATTTGTCAAAATCTTTTGAAAAATAATTCAGTTTTTTAAAAATATGAAAAAAATCAAATTTTTCAAAACATTGTAATTATTAATAAATTATTTTTGAATAATTCTTAAGTAGTAAATTTTTTTTAAATTTCATTTACTTTATTCGAAGGTAATTGAATCTTAACAAATTGTAGTAAAACAATTGTAAGAATTAATTTTCTATAAATTTTGTAATGTAGAATTTTTCAAAAATAATTCAAGAATTTTTGTATAATTTAAAACAAAATTGTTTTCAAGAATTTTAATTGAAAATTTGGATTTTATGATTATTTTCTCCAAAAAATGTTGAAAATAATTTGAAACAATTTTAATTCTATTATTTTGTGAATGAATTTTAATTTTCAGAAATATTGAAAATAATTGAATTTAAAAACATTAGAACGTTATAATTCAGAGGATTGTTCTTTTCCAAAACTATTTTAATATTATTTTTAAAACCTATTTTTCATTAATTTTCATTTTTATTGAATCTACACTTGAAGATTATTTATTATAATTTTTGATAATTTAATATTATTTCAAAAATTTTCAATTAAAATTCTTGAAAAGTTAATTTTCAAAAATTGGAATAAAACACTTGAAAAGATGATTTAGTTTGAATTAAATTTTACAGAGTTTGAATTATTAAAAATCTTTTGATTTGTAATATTTTGAAACATTTAATAAGAAAACTGATTGAAAAATAATGTTCCAAAAGTTTGTCTTTAATAATTTATACTTTGCACGGTATAAAAATCGAAATTGCATTTTATACCAAAAATATTGTACTTTGGCGCAAAATTTGGAAGAAAAATCGGAAAAGTCGGAATTCTTTAATAAAAGTCGATAAAAGTGGCATTATTTGAAAATAGTCGAAAAAAGTCAAAAAGGTCATATAATATCCGAGGCCTGTAAATATTTTTTCTTTTCGGCAGTTTAACAACTGACATTATATTAAATTTCATACGAATTGTTGCCGATAATAATTTATAATTTAAATAATTATTATTTTAATAATTTTTTTTTAATTTTTAGGCTGATGATAATTTTTAGGGGCCCTAGTTGCCATTCAGCAGAAGACGAAAGCACATTTCGAGTTAACTGCCTCCTTAGGAGGAAATAAACTTTTCTTATTTTTAATAGTTAAAGTGCTAGTGACAGTAAAACTGTTCTCGAATGTAGAAACTTTGTTAAAGACTATTGCAGAAAAGTTTGACATCCATAAAATATTAATTAGAATAAAATCCCTTCATGGTTCTTCAGCATTTGATAAAACAATAATAAAGTTCAACAGGTGTTGGAAGATGGGCTTGTAAAACAGAAAGCAGTTCTGGAACGAGGGATGAATTTAGCAGTTGTAGTCCCGACCAAGAAGAGACGGATGGGCTAGAAAAGTTAGCTTATTCTAATTGTAAGAAGGTCTTATGTTAAAACCAAAAATTAGAAACAGTTTGACTTAGAGTTCGACACTGACCCAGACTTACGGATGATTCAATCATCAATCATCAATCGCTCCTAGGAGATGACATGATGATTAATTCATTAGAGCGTCTGGGTCAGAACTCCGAACTACTTCTTCATTTTATAAGGCATCTACGATAATTTACCTAGATGCAGTAGGTTTGGTAGGTTACCTTCTTGCATTTTAGCCCAACTTCATCTCCAAAACAAGGAATTCTGCATTTCAAACCTAATGGTTTATTAAAACCTAAAGGAGCACTTGCTCGCCTTTCACAGAAAGTCTATAGACTCAACGATTCGAGTCTTTTACGATTCATTCTTTTAAGTAGAATTTATTAAAAAAAGAAGTTCCTCACCATTGAGTACGTGAACGGTGATCGACTTCGGTTGAGCATTACTTGGATTACATGTATATCGACCTGAGTCTGACGGTTTGGCTCTTTGCACCAATAGGAAGCTCGTGGTGCTGTCACCTTTCTCCGTCACTACGGAAACGCCACCCCTCGTCGAATCATAGCTGATTATCTGTAAAAAAAATCAGAAACATTCTTTCTTTAGATTCAAAAATATAAAAATCAATAAACTGTTTACATTCAAGAATAATTGGAATCAACTGAAAAATATTTTTTCAAAAGCCTAACACTGAGTGGTATGATGAAGACTCTACAATTGTATCTATATCCAGAGTTGCATGCTGCATACAAGGTTCCTTTAAGTGCTGCATGCTTACGTGCGCCAAGACTTGGCGAGAACTCTGTTTTAATCTTCAATTAATTTGATGAGAAAACTTAAAGTTCAGTCCCGCAATGGTTTGATAAGCAAATCTACACCAATTACACAATTGAGTTTTACGTTTGTTTTTCATTTAAAGTTTATTATTTCCTTACCTCTAATTACTCGACATAGAAGAAAAGTTTTAAAATACAATCAATAGATAAAATACCCACTAATTAGGTTTAATTTTCTTTTTTTCATTATAACGAAAACAAATAATTAGTAAATATTTCAATTAAGGTGCAAATGTTCAAGTAGTAAATTCATCTGAATTATATACAACTTTTATATACGACTTTTTTTCAAAAGTAATCTTATGCTAATATTTAAAAATAAAAGAACAAACTCTTTAAATAAGTTTCTTCCTTGTTTTTCAATTCATTTCCTCCATTCTCATCCCTATTTTCTTTGTAGATTTTTTCCAACGCAAGGGGCCCTCATTTGGCTTGCTAAATTCATTTCTAAACCTGAAAAGCTTTTCCGAACTTTTCGTCCGAACGTTCTTTTTCTTCTCTCATGAAGTGACTCGTGGTTTCCGTAAATTACAGATTTCACTTAAAGCTCTAAGTTTACGTGTAACACTACAACGGGAGAAATATATTTTTACAAAAACCTCTCAGCAAACTTTTATTATGATAATATTCAAGTTTCAACACATTGTAAAATCAAGTTTACTTTAACTTTAACCAAAAGTAAAATCGTAATGTTGAACTGTTTTTTTATAGAAAAAAATACAAACTTTAGACTTTCCCGAATTTCTCCCAGAACTATAAAAGTCGAAAAGTTTTTTTTTTACTATAATTTATAAAGTTTAAAATCTGAATTAGAAGGTAATGAAAAAAAAACTTCTCCACCCTATCTTGCATGATTTTTCGTCTAAAAATTTCTGCAATTGTATAATTTTAGCAAAGGCGAAATCGTGTCACGAAAAGAAAAACTTTTATTCTACTTAATTTGCAAACTCTGCAATTACATTTAATCACTTTGGCTTGCTTCCGAGTTAACAAAGAATCGTAAGCTACTTTAAAAAGCAATTACGGATTTCAAACCTCTTCAGTAACAACATGAGTGTCGGATTATACGCATGAAATGAATTCACTGGAAAATCTATGCGAAAATATGTAACTTTAATTTTAATAGTAGAAAAAATATATTTATTATAATATATTAATCAAATCCATGAGTAATGATAAAAAAAAATTACTCTATTTTTTTTAATGACAATTTTTCCAATTTAAATTAAATCTATTTTTAGTGAAAATCCCTTTATAATAATGGGTAAGATGGCGAACTTTTTATAATAATGCGACTTTTTTTTCTACCTCGAAGTTGAAATTACAAATAAAATGAAAGAATAAAATATCTAATCTGTTAAAAAAGAAATATGCTTTGCATCATAACTGAGATATTTTAAGAGAGTGGAAAACTAGAGCGAAGTTACTTTCAGAGTATTCTAATGAAAAATTGCTCTCATTGTTAAAATTAATAAGTTTCATCCTGCTGAGATTGTTCGAAGTAAATTAGTTTTTCTGACTTTCCGAGTAACTTAATTCAAATCATGTTTTAATTTTAATGCTATATAATTAAGATTTCTTGAGGGGAAAGATTTCCCTTCATATTGGATTTTGTGTCAGTATTTATGTTTTTTTTAAGTTTAGTTAACATTTGGAGTTATTCTAAAATAATTATCTGATTACAGACTTCGCACTCGATTACTGATTTTAAAAAAGTAGCAAAAAGTAGCTTTCAGGCATAAAAAAAGTAGTAAAAATGTAGCTATAGAAAAATTAAACTTGACGATAAAAAAACTAGTTTTAGAAACTACAAAACAGACAAAAATTCTATTCTGTATTTTATTTTCCTCGACTTTTTCCTGATTTTTATAAAAAATATTAACTTCTTTCTTATCCTAATCGCTAATAAATTAAATTCCAGCAACGAATTTTATTATTTAGGAAAGAATTTAAATATTTAGAAAAATCATCTAACTCTTAGAATTTTATAAAAATTTTAAATAATTCATTTGCTTCGATTAATTTTATGAAAATTCTAATTTCAATAATTAATTTACCGAGGAACTTTTATTATTCATTTATGAAAAAAATTGAATTCTTACGAAGATTTTTACAACAAAATTTCTAAATAATTGAATTCTGTTTGCAATTTTTTTTCAATATTAAAAATCATTGAATTTAGAAAAGTTTTTAAAAATAATTAAATTTCACAAAGAGTTCTATTAAAATATTTCACAATAATTCAATATCTGTGTGGTATTTTATAAAAATTTAATAAGAAAAATTCAATTCCTAAAAAGCTTTTTATTATTTACAAAAATAATTGAATTCTTGCTATGAATATTGTTATGCATGAAAATAATTGAATTTTGCAAAAAATTTTACTAAAATGACTCAAAATAATTGAACTTCCGGAAATAATTTTATTATTTATGTTTAATAATTAAATTGTTTCGAAGAATTATTTATTCATAAATAATTGAATTCCTGGAAAGAATTTTATTAAAATCTCAAAGAATAATTGAATTATTTCATAAAAATTTAATTAAAATTGTGTTTAAAATAAGTGTTTTCTTTTGAACAATTTTATTAAAATATATTTGAAAATAATGGAATTTTGAAAATAATTAAATTTTGTCAAAGAATTTGGCATTCATGAAGATAATTGAAATGTTTACAATTCTTTTTAGATTTTTTTTTGAAAATAATTGAATTTCTACGAAGAATTCTAACTATGATTTTATTTACAAAAGTAATTAAATCCTAGGAAATAATTTTAATATTTATAAAAATAACCGAATTACTGGTCAGGATTTAATGCCAAATTTAATCAAACATTTAATATTTTCCAAAAAATTTCTGCAAATTCTATTTTAAATAATTCAATTCTTGCTTAAAATTTGTATTCTTTTCAGGCAAATTATTCAATGTTCCTGTAGAATATTATCAATTTTTTTTTAATAATTGAATTCTTTTAAAAATTTTAATTAAGTAGAATATTGAAAATTATTGAATTAAGAATAAGTTTTTAATAGAATTGAAATTTTAATGTTTTAGAATTGAATTTTTAATGATATTGTTTAAATTAATTAAATTCCTAAGAAGAATTTTTTTATTTATGAAAGTATTTGCACTTTTCATAAGAATTTTATAAACATTGTTTTAAACAATTAATTTCCGGATATAATAAATATTATAAAAATTTTATTTTAAATAATTGTTTTTTTTCGAAATTCGTTTGAAAATATTCATCTTAATTAATTAAATTCTATTGTGAAATCTTTATTATTTATAAAAATAATTGAATTTTGGATGAATATTTAAAATATTAAGTGAATCGTTTCAAAGAATTTGATTATAATTTTTGAGAATAGTTTTGATTTCAACTATTAACGAATTTAAAGTAGTAGAAATTGATTAACAAAATTTTTCAATTAATTCTGAATCAATTAATTGAGAATCGATGAAACTTGCAGTTAACGCAAATTTTTACACTCAATACCCAAAGGATCAACATTTCAAAATTTATATCTAACGGTTTTTTTCCTTAAGAAGAATATTATTAACATAAATGAAATTTAATGTTCAGTGCGCATCTTAAGGAGGATATTAAAAAAAAAAATCCACAAATTCTGGATAATCTGTTTGAAGAGTCACATAATCGGAAGTGAAAAAAATAGCAAAGACGATATCAAAGTAGAATTTCGTTTGCATGCACGTTAAGAAAGATTAAAATTACTCTTGTTTCGAAAGCTGTTTACAAAAAGATTGCAGATAGTATTCGTGAGAGTAAAATAAAGTAAGTACACGATGTTCATAAATCTTCTAAATTGAATGCGTTTTCAACTCTCAAGGGATTTTGTCTGTTGGAAAAATTCATGGGTTGCTTCATTCATGGTGAAAGCAATTTGTCTGATCTGTAAAATTATAAACCTTAACGCTTCGGCCTTTTTTTTTTATTTCAAACAAATAATTATCCAGTGTTTCTTGTTTTATATATGCGAGAATTCTATTTACCGAAAGGTCTCTATTTTTTTTTTTATAAATATAAAGGGAATCGTGGTTCGTGTTGAGGAATATATCGATAACCACAGAAATATACATATGCAAGGGTTGCATTAAAGCCCAGAAGCGTGCTAAGGGAGGATAACGATTAAGGAAGTGGAGCGAACAAATGCCATTTTGCGATAAGATCGCTCCTTTAAAATAGTAATTGCCTTGCTCGCCGTTAATGCGAATCGAAGCTTTAAACGAAGAAAAGGCCAACGAAAAATCAAAAACCACTTCGATTTAAGAATCGTCGAAAAAAAAATTCCTGAATGAGCACTTTTCTGGCTCGAATGCCTTTTTCAACCAAGTTATGCTTCCGATATAAATTAATCACCCTTTTACAAGTTTGAAATCTCTTTTGCCCGGAGAATTGAAATAAATTATTTCCAATTAATCTCCTTTCTTAAGAACTTATATATATCTTTCGCACCCATTATGAAATTTCGCATAAACTTTTTTTTAAACATTTTTTCCCTTCTCATTAAAATTTTTATTTGCTAATAATTTTTTAATATGTATAAATATAATAATGATAAAAATTAGTGTTGACATTATGGTGTGCTCCACTTTTTCCTTATACTTTCCTGTAACGGGAAGATTGTATCTAAATTTCCCAGGCGTATGCAAACTTATATAATTGATAAGAAGGCCTTGTTTCGGAAAAATCTTGAATGGTTTATTAAAAATATTTATTTAAATTAATTTATATTTTTAATTGTTTCTTCCTTGTAGTATTTACTAATAGCTATGGATAGTTGAAACTAAGAGACTAATTTTCAAATTTAATTAAAGTGACACTATTTTCAACTGACGCGAAGCGGTAAGCTTCATTATCAGTAAAGAATGACTTTCACAAATCAAAGAAATATGCGCACTATATTTTCGAATACAATCAGAATCGTCCAATTTGGCAAAGTTGGAGAGTAACCTCTTTTGGCCGTCATCCAAAATTATCACATTAATGACGAACGATTTTTATTTTCTCATAATATTACTAATTATCCACAATTGTTGTAATAATTTAATGTTCAAAATCATTATCAAGAGCTAGAATTTCACTATAATTTTCCTTGCCTATATTTAAATTCTGATACTAAGAATATATTTTATTATTGTTCGAAGACACTTCATGTACTGTCTCCAAAAATTAACATACTAAACGAAATGTTGCCAAATTTTTCTAACCAAACATAAACCTTTTTTTAAAAGGTTCCTTCTTCCAAATAAAAAAAGGAATAATTAAATTTCGATTTTGATAATTAAAATTCTAGAAGCACTACAATTTTCCAGAAACTAAATACACTCCACTTCAAACAAAAATTCTCCTTCTTCCAAATAAAAAACGAATAATTAAATTTTGATAATTTTTCCCCAGAAGATAAGATGAATGTAAAGTCAAATAATGATGGAGAAGAATCCATTGCAATGAAAGCTCAAGAAAGTAAAAATGGTTCTATTATCCCACAATGTTATAGGAGATAAGATTGAAATAAATCTCAAAAGCGCTGCAATTTCGTATTCGCGAAACCATTTAAATGTAAATTCCAAAAGTAACTCTGTTCTTGGGAACTAGTGCATTATTTTTTATGATACCTAGGCAAGTCTTAAAATTGTGCCATACACTTTCACCGGAAGTGCATGGCGGCGGCGGCGGCAGTATAAAGTAAGGCAAGAAACTTTACTAAAACGATAGCTATCGCTTGAGGCGTTCGAAACTTCACTAGAAGAAAGTGTTTTCCCTTCTGATCGATAAACTTTATATCTCAAGGGAATTGCAATTTCGCGGTATTCCCCTATTTAACAGACTCTCCACTAAACACACAAGTCGTCCACTTTTCCAATTTCTTCTTAGTTTTTGGAAAATTCTTATTCAATTTATATAGGTAAAAGGGAAGATATGTCTTACTTTTGGGGAATATTTTCGAAATAATGCATTTTATTTTGAAGGGCAAAAATTTGGAGATCCTCAAAAGTCGATTGTAGAAAGTAAAAGCAGCAAATTGTAAAGGTTTTGATTCCTGATCGGTTTTCATAGTTTCTGACCAGAGTCGTTAATCTTTGGAATTTATTGCAAGCTTACTAGCATATTCATATTGGAATTTTAGATTCGTTGGTGTGTTAGTCCCGCATACCAAGTGCGTCTCAAGGACTAAAGTGCAGCTAAGAGCTCGCTCTACTTGAGAATATACTTGCCAGGATCTCAAATTATTGATTTTATTTAATATGTAAATGTGATGTTAAACTTTGGCATATTCAACACGACAATTGTAAATATAAGCTCCCAGTGAAAAGTTATCTTACAAATTACACCCTAATACTAATTTAGTTGTTGCGGTGCACAATCATAAATATAATACCAATAAAATAAGTAATAAACTCTAGTACATAAAATTTAATATATATTTCGAATATTTTTTAGAATAAGTTAATCGTTACAAAGAATTTGATTATAATTTTTAGAATAGTTTTTATTTCAACTATTAGCGGATTTAAAGTAGTAGAAATATTGAAAGAAAAAAACAGAAATAGTAGCTGTTAGTGACCGAAATCTAAAAATAGTAGCGTAAGCTCAAAAAAGTAATTAATAGTAGGTTTTAGTAGATAAGTGCGAAGCCTGCAATCGAGAATACGCTCCGACATGCAAGAAATCTTCTTCGTAGCTTCGCCCTAGGTGAGAGAAGTTGTCGAACTAATTGAAAAGACTGAGCGCGCGGGTTATAAAGGCTCGCGCTGAAGAAGTGGGGGAGCGTAAGTGGAGGGGGAAAGGCAAACGGCGCGAGCCTCGTGCGCAGTCGACAGTCTCTCTCTCCTTGCCTGCGAGACCTGCGCGACTACAGTGTCCGTACTGTATCCTTATGTATCTTAAAAATAAAAATTTCTTCACCGTGTCCCTGATGTCTACTAACCTTCCATTACATCATTACTTCAATTCAAACTACAGAAAAAAAATTGACCCCTATTAGTTAAATTCGTCATTCCACAATCTAAAAAAGAAAAATTGAATACTATGAATATTTTTAAAGGTCCACTCTGTATATATATTTATGCGAAAGGCCACATAATGTAGCACATTTATGGTGTGCATCGTTGGAGGTTCCTAAAGCTCTTGGTCACGCTTAATGTGTTTAATGGAGCCAAGGGAGTATTATTACCAATTTCAACACTTCTTGACTATAGTATAAAGGCTACATTATTAAAATATATTAACTGGATAATACCAGCAATGTTTAATTTCAAAACCTTCTCTCAAGATAAATAATAATTTCTACTCTTCCTTGCTAAAAATATGAAAATAATTGCAATCTAATATTAAGATTGACAAGATCCTGAAAGCAAAGGGGAAGTTAAAAAAAAATTCCACAAATACAGTTTTCGTAAGAAATCTATTTTAAAAATAAAGAAATTAAAAACTAATATTTTTATTGAAGCTATAAATGGAAATTTTCATCTTCGTAAAAATATACATGTACATCTCTTAATATAACTTAATAAAGATAAGCATCGGCGACTAATTCTTGTTTTCGGGAGAAAATTTTTTTTTCTTTATTTCTATTTTAAGTGAATTAGTATTTAATCAGCTTTACTTAAGGAAGG
The DNA here is from genome assembly GCA_032872475.1 of Leptopilina myrica (nomen nudum). Lineage (NCBI taxonomy): Eukaryota > Metazoa > Arthropoda > Insecta > Hymenoptera > Figitidae > Leptopilina > Leptopilina myrica (nomen nudum). The sequence continues at coordinate 1,814,898 of CM065464.1, read as the reverse complement.
CTACATCTGGAAGCGGTATAAAATCAATATCAAATGATGAAACGCTTATTATAGCTAATGTCAAAGTTATTTTTCTATTTGTCTAAAGTATTGACGTTTTAAAAATAAATATTAATTCAGAATTTTACACAGAAGGAATAATTTATTATTCCAAGATAGTTTGATGAATATTTAACCAAATTATACTATACGATTTTTAAACTTATTGTTAGTTTTTATGTAAATGAACTTTTAATGAAGAATTCAGAACCACGATGAAATTGATTAGTTACATTATTTAAATAGTTGAATATTTAATTAATGGTGCTTTTAAAAATTATTAAGTTCACTTTCCTCATCCACAATATTGAAATGAAAATATTTTTAATTTAATAAAATTTAATCTCTCAGCGGAAAATTAATTCTCGGCCCAGATTTTCAAAGTGTAAACATTAAACGTTAATTCTAGAGTGGAAACATTTGGAACTGCATGACATTCTTGTATGGCAGTTGGTAGTTACACTAGACGTGCTTATCAGTAAACCTTATCAGATTTGTTTGACTTCCATGCTTTCCATAAGGGCGGTAAGATCTTTCTGAAGCCACAAACATTCAATGGTTTTCTATCACGCACTGTTACAATCCCAACAACCCTCTCTCCTTTTTGCTCGAAGGAATATTTCATATTTGCTTATGATCTACGATCTGAAATGTGTGCTCCGATTCTGGAAATTCTAACTAAGAAGACTTGAATCTTTCAACTCTGCAGTGAAGAAGAATGTAAAGTATGATATAAGATTCGCATAAATTTTCTCACTCAACTTTTGTCTCCTCGATAATAAACGAGCTGAAGCTAAAAAAAGGAAAATGACAAAGAATTTTCAATATAGATTTTTCATGGTAATTTCATCGTGACATTTTCAAAATACAACCCCTAGTGTAAGAAACAAATTATATTGTTATTAAAGTAAGAAAATTAAAGGTAAATGTTACGCAAATTTACTTGTAATCTGTAAAAGTTGGTAGTGGATCCCCTCCTTCCTGCTTATTGTTCAAGTAGTGAGTTTATTGTAATTTAAATAAAACACGTATTTGTGTTTTGTTAATATTTTATTATAAACATTATGTTTGTATTTAATAATCAAGAAGTGATATTCAGTATCGAAGTCGATCGTAACACCTAGATGTATTACAATTGATAATTAATTTTTGAATCATTTGATTCATCATCAACCACACTTGAAATTTTGCATTTCGAAAAATATTTTCAAACTCTATTTCATATATGGAGGAAAATTAATGGAAAACTCACCGCATTATTGTGATTCCAAAAGATGTATGCTGGTGGCTCTGGACTTTGAAGAACGATGCAAGTAAGATTGATCGTACTACCACGATCAATATACAGATCAGGTCCCCCAAGGATTTCAGTCGTCGGTTCTAGAAACAGAAAATCGAGATTTAAATTAGATGTTACATACCGAACAAGTTTGTTACTCACTAGTTTATTAACATGGGCCAAAGAAATTATTTTCAATAAATCTAGTAATCTTAGAAATCACTGAAAAATTGTCACGAACCAGCAGAATACAAAAAATTTAATAACTTATTGTTCCAGATGTAACCTAACAACTGATGACTGGTCGTTAAAAGCAGGAAAAACGGTACCAATCGATCTTGGCAGGAAATTTATTCCATTCGATGCCAGATGTTTTTTTTTGTCTTTGATCTTTGGAAATGTGGATTGTTGAGAAATTGAAGGATACATGTAAAAGCTCTCTTGAAGAGAATAAAGTGAAAGTAGGAGAAGGAGGAGGTGGTGGTTTTTTTTGTGCAGAAAAGAGGCGACTGGCCTCTTCCGTCATCACGGCCAGTGCACCTCACGGTTATTTCGGTCAAATCCTAAAAAGCGAGGAGGCAACCCGGAAAATATTCCCATCGATCTCCAAAGCTGACCTCTCGCCAGAAAGCAGATGCGATACCGGATAGTGTCTATACGAGAGAGCCCTCTTCAAAGTACTCTTTCGAGCCCCCCACAAAAGAATCAGCCGCGGTCTGTCGGTCATAAATAGCCCCTTCATGTCGTCGTTGCCCTTCTTCTTTTTTTTTTTTTTTGACATTGCAAATAAATTTCTCAAAAAGTCCATTTCTCATTGTACAGAAAATCCTCTTCTGTTATTATATACCTAGAGAGACCATCGATCACATGAGGCTGCTACCATAATCCTCTTTAAAGATAAAGATTCTTGCAAAGTGATTTGTTCATTTTTTTTACAAGCCACGAAGGACCCAGGTATTAGTCTTCAATCTCCTTTAAACTGCGTTCGAGATAAACTAAGAATGGAAAAATTCTGCAAGTGCAATAGAGTATATGCAGTAATGTAAAATGTCACTGGAGATTAAGATTGTAGCAAAGCAGAAAAAAGTTAACCTTCGCAAGGAGTGATAAATGATCTGAAAAAAGGTGTAACAATAATTAATACAAAGGGGAATTAGTGTCAAATCTTTTATTTTTTAATCTCACCTACTATACTAGGCAGGGGGGAAGATTAATGTTAGAAGGAAATTTATGTTTCTTGGAAGAAATAAGAGAGGTTAGTAGTAACATTTGTCTACGTCTAAATTAACCGGACGAATGTTGAGCTAGACTTTTCTTTTATGAGACGATTGTTTTGACAAAAAAATGATTTACAGGAACTGGAAGCTACATCAACACTCATAAACATTAGGAGTTAGTTTGTAGGCAAGGTCCGTATGGGTTGGGAGTAGCAGACGAACTGCAGATAAGCGAAGAGTCGCTGCCCTTATAACCGGAGTGGAGTAGTGGGGACCTAGAGAAGAGGGGGAAACGCCTTAGGGTGGGGAGAGTAAATAAGCCGCTGCTTCTCTCTCCCCTTGTCATTCACTCTCATTTCGTCTCGATGGATCGAAGAACTGTAAGCGGTTAACAATGTTACAAAACAGCAATATTCTCAATCGTAAGTAACTAATCATTTTTTATTTAAAAATTACCTGGCGCATATGGTAACAAAGAAAAAAATCAACTACCATTTACATTGAAACGAATTACTATTACCAACAATTCCAAATCGCTGATCCACTTTTAAAATAAAAGTAATTATAAATCGCGACCGATTCACAATGATTTTTTTTTGTTTTTATAGAATTTCGAGAGATTTAATTTTCCTCCTTTTGAATTTGGCCTACTTTTTTCCCCCTATCTTTTGTTTGAATTTCATCATCCGCTACGAGTTGCCTTTTATGTCCATATGGTAGCGTAGTGGTTTACCACTGCTTCGCGATATCGTAAAATCGTATCGTCTGCTACGTATAATTTACCGACATGGTTGAAGTTGAGTAAGTTGTGGTAGTGACATATGGGTTGGTTACGTTGATTTTGAATAGCGATTTATTTCCTGATGTACATAACTAGTGAATGTTTCAAATGCAAATTGCAACATATCACAATTCCTCTCTCATGTGTGTGAGTTCGCAATTTTTGCGTCTGACTAAAATGAAATAAACAAAGTTAAAATAAATTCTTTTTACGTTCAATAATGTGCAAATTATGTAGAATTATAATTTTACTTTCCTTAGTAAAAAAAAATAAAAACGAAGAGAAAAGAACTTTGGAATAACCTACATTTTTAATATTTCATCAGCTAAAATCGTTTAAATGTCAGAAATTAAAAGGAGAGGATATTAATTTTTTGATTTAATTCCATTTCTAAGGGGAATTTGTATTAAAATAAAAATTAGAATACGTTAAAAGTTATTTTCTAAATGTACTGCAGAGTAAAAAATGCTTAAAAAAAGAGGTACTAACTTTTTTTTCAAAGAATTTTTCTAATGATTGTCAAAGGACTATAATTTTTAAAAAAAACTTTTCCAAGTGTGAGTAAAATTCGACAGTCAAGGGAAACCGATACACGATCAGGTGCTGATAAATGGCTAACTCCTGCCTGCACCGAGCATCCCTGATATATTATAGAAGCGAATATAGTAAACGATGGTTCGATGCCGTTGAATTTCAAGCTCCATCGGACTGCTGACCGGAGAGAAAAATTTCGTCAGAATTTTCAAAACACTTTCACAAATTACTTTATCGATCTTATTGCAAAATTTATTGCCACTTTTTAATGACTGTATTATTTTAAAAAATTACTGCAAAAAAAGAATATTTTTAAGTCTAAAAGAAGTTCAATTTCAGTTATTCTAGTCGAAGGAAAATTAAAAAAATTGTCTTTTTTTTGCTATTCAGAAAAAAAACAATTTAACATTGGCTATCAGTTTTTTAAATTCGTATATTTGCGGCTTCTAGAGAGAACTTCAATTTGAGTATGAAATACGAGAAAGTACATTGGATTGCCATTGAGATCGTCCATTTGTAGTATAAAGAATGGAAGGAAGTAAAGGAGGATGAGAAAGGCGGAAAGAATTCATCTGATACATTGAATCATATACACTACATACACGTATATCTCCACGTTTTATATCCTATATTGATCAGAATTCTGTTAGTTTTTAACTATATGAGAGGATAAACCGAGCGCATTGTTGAATTCAATTACAAAGAAAATTCTATTTGCTAAAGTAAAACTATAAAATAGAGAAATTTCGAGTTTTTAATTAATAAATGAAATCAATATTCAGAATCAAAATACAGGACAATTTTTCATCTTAAAATTGTTGTTGCACAATTGGAATAACAGGAAGGTGAAAAAAGTGATCAAATAAAAGAAAACTGTTTATAGAGTGCAAACTAATTTCAATTTACTTTAAAATAGAAAATGTAATCTTTTGTTGCAAGTGTTTTAAATAAAAAAAATGAATTAAAGAAATCAATGTATCTCCAAAGACCATGAAATAACGACTAGGAGGTAAAAAAATCTATTGATTTTAACTTTACTCCAATTTCTTTTTCATTTTAAGTTCCACAAATGATTAGAGAAAAAAATCAGAGTTTCTCCTTCTTTCTAAGGGACAATTTATTTTTTCTTCGTTGAAATTCCGCCATTAAAATTCAATTATTTAACAAAAATATGATAAAATTCATCCATAATTGAATTATTTGTATAAATAATAAAGATTTCACAAGGATTTAATTAATTAAGAAGAATATTTTCAAACGAATATCGAAAAAATCAATTATTTAAAACATAAATTTAATAATATTTATTATATCCGGAAATTAATTGTTTAAAACAATGTTTATAAAATTCGTATGATAAATGCAATTACTTTCATGAATAAGAAAATTCTTCTTAGGAATTCAATTATTTTAAATAATATCATTAAAAATTCAATTGTAAACAATAATATTACAATTCTGTTAAAAAATTATTATTAATTCAATAATTTTTAATATTTTACTATGTTAATTAAAATTTTCAAAAGAATTAAATTATTAAAAAGAATTTTAATAATATTCTACACGAAAATTCAATTGTTTTCCCGTAAAAAATAAATATTTTAGGTAGGAATTGAAATATTTAAAGTAGAATTTGCAGATATTTTTTTGGAAAAAATCAAATGTTTTATTAAATTTGGAATTAAATCCACTTAGCTGTAATTCGATCATTTTTACAAATTTTAAAATTCTTTCCAAGGATTTAATTATTTTTGTTAATAAAATCATTGTTGGAATTCTTAGTAGAATTTCAATTATTTTCAACAAAAAAAATCTAAAAAGAATTGTAAACATTTCAATTATCTTTATGAATGTAATAAATATAATAAAATCATTGTTAGAATTCTTCGTAGAATTTCAATTATTTTCTACAAAAAAAAAATCTAAAAAGAATTGTAAACATTTCTATTATCTTTACGAATGTAAAAATTCTTCGACAAAATTTAATTATTTTCAGAATTCAATTATTTTCAAATATATTTTAATAGAACTCTTTGTGAAAATTAATTATTTTAAAAAACTTTTCTAATTTTAATGATTTTCGATATTTAACAATAATTGCAAACAGAATTCAATTATTTAGAAATTTTGTTGTAAAAATCTTCGTAAGAATTAAAATTCAATTTTAATTAAATTTTTATGAAATAATTCAATTATTCTTTTAGATTTAAATAAAATACTTCCCAGGAATTCAATTATTTATAAATAAATAATTCTTCCAAACTATTTAATTGTTAAACCTAAATAATAAAATTATTCTCGAAAATTCAATTATTTTGAGTCATTTTAGTAAAATTTTTGGCAAAATTCAATTATTTTCATCAATAACAATATTCATGAGAAGAATTCAATTATTTTTGTAATTAAAAAAAACTTTTTAGGAATTTAATTTTTCTTATTCAATTTTAATAAAATACCAAACAAATATTAAATTATTGTGAAACATTTTAATAGAACTCTTTGTGAAATTTAATCCTTTTAAAAAATTGTTCTAAATTCAATGATTTTCCATATTTTTAAAGAAATTGCAAACAGGATTCAATTATTTAAAAATTTTGTTGTAAAAATCTTTGTTAAGGATTCAAATTTTTTCATAAATGAATAATAAAAGTTTCTCGGGAAATTAATTATTTAAATTAGAATTTTCATAAAATTAGTCGAAGGAAATGAATTATTTAAAATTTTTCATAAAATTCTGCTGAAGAGTTAAATGATTTTTCTAAATATTTAAATTCTTTAATAAATAATAAAATTCGTTGCTGGAATTCTATTTTTATCATTAGAATAAAAAGGAAGTAAATATTTTCTATAAAAATTAGGAAAAAAGTCAGGAAAATAAAATACAGGATTTAATTTTTGGCTGTTTTGCAAAGTTTCTAAAACGATTTTTTTTTTGGTCGTTAAGTTTAAGTTTGTTTATTTTTTTTAAGTTTATTTTTTCTATAGCTACTTTTTTCAAGTCTGAAAGCTACTTTATGCTACTTTTTTAAAATTAGTTATCGAATGCGAAGCAGAAAGATTGATTAATCATCAAAGGCAACAAAAGTGATTAAAGAATTATTGCATCTAATAAATGTTTCAACTTATCCGTAAAATTTAATATTAATGTTTGAATATATTTCAAATGCGATACTAGATATATAACTTTCCAAAAGGAAGCATGAGGAATAAACTTACAGCCCGGAGGTTGAATTCAGTTGTTAAAGGCAATGTAAATAGTTACAATTTAGATGGAAATTGTGTTTAAAACATTTCACCTTTAGTTTAAACCATAATTTTATCCTGCGTGGAAATTTCAGTTTACGCAATCATAAACATTACTATTTCCGTCGAGGACGTAATTAAAACTCGGATGAGTAAAAAATTCTTTTTTTTTTATTTTCAAGGGTGATAAACATTTTTTAACTTCTCGGGAACATAAATAAATACATACATACATACATACATACATACAAATACATAAATAAACATAAATACTTTAAAAAATATATAATTTTGGACGCAATTTATACAATTTGTAATTTATGATTCTTGAACATATCGTGTAATAGAAATATTTCAACACAGCAATGACTTTGGGAAATTCTATGAGAATAAATGGTGTTCAACGATAAGGGAACAAAGTTTGGTAATCAAATTGTTTATCAGAGTCAATAATTCCTCAATTTATCCCCTCTGACATCCTTTAGTGAGAAAGTTTGTGTTGGTAATTTTACTGAATTGAGTTTATGATATGACTATGTATAATAAGTCGAATGTAGGTCTGTAGGTTCTTGGTTGTAAATAGCGTTGTTAGGTTATATAAGACCACAATGGCGCTCATAATGTCGACTGTGAGGTTAACGTGTGCCATTCTATGTTAAAAGCTTAATTCTCCTGGGCAGTGGCAACCCATCGTCCTCTTTTATAAAAGGTCACCTGAACTTTACCATCAAACTGTTGAGTCTTTTCTTAATGGTTCTTTCGAGAACAACAGTATTATGGGGGGGGGACAGGTCATTATATACAGAAAGTATAGGTATTATATAATTTCAAAAACGAGATCAATTTAAAGTTTCAAATCATAAATGAAAAGTTTATGCCATTTCTTTTCTTATAGACTTTTATGCATTGACACTGTGCCACGTTCCTGATGGACTATTAAGAAAATGAATAAATTACGGGAGAAATAATTACTCACTGAACTTTTCATTTAGGCAAGTTAGACGATTAAAATTTTTACGTCTGTTGGGAGAACTTTCTTTTTATTTCAAGTTCTTAACTAGAGTGATTGTGACTATAATTTTGTGTTGTTTTAAATTTCTAATTACCATTCTCCACATTCATCATAATTTTTAATGCGGTGCATTCTGGAAAATTAAGGATCATCCTAAAAAAGCAAACACTGTTATTACAAACAGAGTTTGCTTTTTTCTTTTTAAAAATTAAAATAGTGTGAGAGGGGGAAATAAATTTTCTACTTCTGACTTTGGCACAAATGTCTGGCGATAATGCAATTATTCACTGATTTTCCAATCTATAATTATCTTCTTAAACTGAGTAATAACTCGTCTTTGTAAAAAGCCTTCTTGTAATTAAAGTCCAATAACGATATTTACTTCTCTTGGATCTGATAAACAGGTAAGTTTCCAAAATGAACTAACGAAAGTTACGTAATATTTGGAATTTAAAAAGGACCTAATTTTTTTAAAGTAAATAAAAATGTTTATATTTTGTACTTTTAATTTCATTTAATAACTTTAAAGTTTATAAGAAAATAGTTTCTTCTTTATTGCGGGAACAAGTTTTTTTGTTCACGCGAAAATTTACAACAGTCATTAATGTCATTCTACTTTTGTTTAAATTGGTTCGCGTTGTTGTTGTTGGTATCGAATCAAAAGTTTCAAGGTGGAGACTTTATGATCGTATTTTATACGTACTGATTTTCATAGCTTTATGAACGTAGGAAATGTCGCGAATGCCCTTCCGGCGCGAGAAGAAACCGTAACAAGAAGCGGTGGCTACATTCTAACGACTAAACTTATAGCTCAGCAATTTTAGTCTTGACTAATACTAATAAACTTGTCGTTTATCATCATAATATTCCAAAAGAGCAAAGCGGTCGAAACCCAACGGAAAATTTAATACAATTACAATGCTTGGCTTTTGTATATGTAGTAAATATATAAGATTCAGCTAGACAAATGAGATTTAGTAGCCACTAATTTGTTAAAGTTGCATAGGTAATATTTGTGTATTTTCAGAACACAAAACTTTCCAGGTACTCCTTTTTTCGCGCTCCAAGTTATTATTGTAGAATGAAAATTAATGTCGAGCTGGAAAGCGTACCAATGTTTATGGCGCTTTGAAAAGGAAATTTAGATTATAAGTTGCAAAATAAAAAGTGATATATAATCAAAATTTAAAAATTCTTTTATTACATTAAAAACTGATTGTACTATTCTTTCAAGTTACAGATGATTCAGTGATGACCTATTTGGAAAAAAAATATTGTGAGCCTGCTGCAGACTCTTGAATCAGTGATAATGCTTTTATCAACGAAAGTTTCAAAAAAAGATTATTTAAAAAACACCTGGCACTTTAGTTGTTGCTAAAAATAAAGAAAAATGCCTAGAAATAAAGTCACAGTAAATCGTGAGGTATTAAAAATTATTGCAGATAAAATCAACACCAAAAAAGATTAAAATAAACAATTTTCGTGTTATTTTTTACAATTAATAAAATTTTAGTTTATTCAATTTTTTTGCAACTCTAAAACATGAAGAAATCGATAACTGATCGATTTCTTCATATTATATAATAATTAAAGATGACCAAGTAATAAAATCAATATTTTTTATTATAAGAATACTTCTTGAAAATTATTCTCATTATTTCAATTCAATTATTATTTTCAACAATTTTTAACTAGATTTTACTTTATATCTATTATTTTTAAAAGTAATTACTTAATCAATTTCACGAAATTTCAATTATTGCTAAATTTTATAATTAAATGCATATTAGAAAATAAAAACATCAAATAATATTCAAAAAATTCAATTTAACTTTTACTAAAATATTAATTTTGAAAATTCAATTATTTCCAAAAAGTTCACTCTATATTTCTTTTAATATTCAATTATAATCTCAAATTTTAACTGAAATTCATTTTTATGAAATGAAAATCAATTTTTATTAGAAAATTCTATAAAAATTTAATTATTTAAATGCAAAAGTAAATAATTTATTGAATAATTGAATGTTTCTTAAAATTCAATTCTCATAAAGAATTTTAGTAACAAATTTTTTAATAATTCAATTCTTTTGTCGAATTTTATTAAAACTTGCATGAACATAATTACTTTTTTGAAAGAATTCAATTGTAATTGTATGAAAAATAATTGAAACGTTGCCATAAGTTTTATGAGAATTTTCAAATTTATTCCTCTACAATTCAATTTTACAAAATTTCAATTATTCGGAAATACTGCAATTAAATATATATTGAAAAATAAAAACTTGAAATAATTTCAATAAAAATCCTATTAAACTTTTAAAAAGAATTAATTCTACAGAATTTTTTGTTAAAAATATAAAAAATTAAGAATTTCAATGATTTTAGTTAGAAACTATTTTAAAATTTAATTATTTCTAAAAATTCACGTTGTGATATTTTAAATACTTAAGTAGAATCTAAAATTTTTAATGCAATTCATTTTTAAAACCATTTTTATTAGTAAATTCTACGAGAATTCAATAAAAATTCATAAAAAATGTGAATAATAAATTTTTTGAATCATTAAATTTTTGGGACGAATTTTAATAAGATTTTTAAGAATAATTACATTTTTCGAGGAATTTGATTAAATTTGCATTTAAAATATTGGAAATTCCGTGATGAATTTTATTTACAAAAATAATCAAATTATTATGAAGAATTTTTAAAAAATGTAATTTATTTTATAATTAAATTTAATGTTACGTAGAATTTGATTAAATTTTCTTTAAAATTCTAAAATTTTAACTGAAATTCGTTTTTTAACACATTTTTATTAATAAATTCTACCTTTAGTAGAATTTGATTATTTAAATAATTTTATTTATTAAATTTAATTTAATTTAGTTATTTAAATACAAAAATAAATAATTTATTAATTTCATGTTTTGTTGAAATTAAATTCTTATAAAAAATGTTATCGACAAATTTTTTAAATCATTAAATTCTTTGGACTTTTAATAAGAATTTGAATAAGATTTTTAGTAATAATTACATTTTTCGAGAAAATTTGTTTAAAATTGCATTAAAAGTAATTGAAATTTAGCTATGAGTTTTATTATTTTTGAAAATAATTGAATTCCTAAAAGAATTTTATTATTTATAAAAATAATTGAATTCCTGTAGAAATGTTATTATTTATGAAAATAATTGAATTATTACGAAGAAATTTGTAAAAAAAATTTGTAAATAATTGAATTCCTGTAAAAAATTTTATTATATGAAAATAATTGAATTTTTGCGTAGAATTTGAATTTTGCAATTTTTTTTAATAATGGAATTCTTTTGGAAAATTGTATTGAAGTAGTGGATATTGAAAATTATGGAATTTTAGAAAACTTTTTAAAATAATTGTAATTTTGACGATAAATTAAAAAAATTTTTGAACACAATTGAATTTAGTAACTATTTTACTACTATTCTCCCTAGAGAAGTTAAATTCGTTGAATTTTTCCAAATCGTTGACTTTGGTGTTTTTTTTTAAATAAAATTTCATTGATAGTTAAAAATAACAGTATTTTATTGAAATAAAAAATGGTATTTGAAAGAAAGTAGTTTTCATGTGAAAATTTTCCCAAAAGTGAGGAACATTCTTTTATAATAGAAAATTTTTATCAAGATTCCAGTCATTGATTTTCTTTTCTCAGTATCCTTGAAAGAACTAACTTTTTGTGATTTGCCAAGAATACGATACACATATATATATAAATATTCCGGTAAAAATGGGTCTTGGTACCTGAAAAAGAAACTTTAAACAGAAAAGTTGGTCGACTTTGAAAAACACACACCTTCCTTAAAGTATAGATCGTAAATCGTCCAGTAGTGTCTTTATTCCCTCGTTTCAAAGATTACGCCATAAAAATCTCTCTTAAGTTTAAAAAAATGATTACATTTTACATAATTTAAATTTAATTTTCTAAATTACGGGAATATTTCTCTTAGACAAGATATTGCGTTTCTTTTTTGAAATGATCTTATTTAAATGAAAATTGAATCCTATTTTTAAATTAGTATTTAAATCAATAAGGTTTGTGGTTAATCAGGCCTTTTTTGAACTTAAAAAAGAACAGCACCAGAAGGAAATATTGTAATAACAACCAATGTTCCTTATCTTTCGCCTGAAATGAAATACTACTTCCTTTTTACCAAAGTACTTCTCTGATGAACGCATTAGAAAAGTTATGAGATTCTTGGAGGGAAAATTGCAGGACCAACGGAAAAAAAAGGAAAGTAGTTTTGTCAACTGTGAAGAATACGTAACGTCTGCAAGATGAATCGAGTGACTGATAAGAAGACGCCTTTTAAAGTCAGTGACCAGAGAAGAAAGGAATGAAGGAATGAAAAGGGGATGCTTAACGGACCTCGTTGTTTTTATCAGTCATTTATGATTTCCACTTATTCTAAAAAAAAAAAGAGAGAAGTGTGTCATTCTCTAGAGTAAAATCTCTCACGCATTTTCGTCTTACCAGATTTTTTCGCAGTCCTTTATTTCTTCCCTTCATTTCCTTTTCATTGTCTTTCGAATAGAGAACTATTCTAACATCTTACCGCGTTACCTTCATTCCGACGATATTAGCTGGCTTTAGACGTTACCACTTTCAGTTTTGATGAGGCAGGAGTTTCAAGAATCTTCATTTTCACCTCGTATTCTAGAAGCTTCCAAAATCCGTAAGCTCATCACAAGAAATTTATCCCTAGAGAGGATTACTTTTATCATTCTCGGTTAGGAAGGGTACAGTGAGGGGGACTTTTTTTGTGTGTGTGTAGAAATTACGACGAAACGATATTTAATCTTAAATAACAATCTCAAAGCAATTAGAATTTGCATTTTTCAACTGAATTTACACTTAATTTTGATAAAGTGTCTAATCCACGATAGGTGTTAATTAAAAATTTATTTAAAAATAATCTGGCGCTTTTCAAAATCGAAATTGTTTTATAATGGATGCTTCTAAATAACTTAATCTCTGAAAAAGATTGCTAAAAACGGAAAGAAATGAAATTAAAGGAAATCGGGTGAGAAAGATTTTTCCACATTTTCGCATGAGATTTTTCAGCTGCATCAATTTTTCACGATACGGCTTTCTTGGCTTGAAGCGAAGTAGACGTTAACGTCACGAAAGATAATCGTTAAGAAAGCAATAGCTCGTCACTTCGATTCTCGTTTGCACTGCTACCTTAAACTGAGCACACAATAATCAATCGAGCAGCGGAAAATTACTCGCACACGTACAAAGCAGTTATAAAATTATTTCATTGATTATTCTGAGTTGTGAGGGTCGAGTTAAATTTTTTTTTTTTTTTTTTTTAGAAAAGTAGAGAAGAATATTTGAGGAATATGATGAGAGGAGGAGCGATGGGTTGTATGAAGTTTAGAAGACGAACCCATAGCATGTAATTTACGAGTCGCTGAAGATTCGAAGCGCGACTTGTACGAGCATCGAGCAAATTGACAGTTAATCTCAAGGAGAGGTTAATGGAGTCGGTAGAGGAGGGGTAAAGCCACGTTGCGATATCCAAGGAAATATTGGAAGACAGCATCCTCAACGACCAATATGCTTGTTCGATGCATCGTCTCGCATCAAGGCTCGCTCCAAAAAGCAATATCTTGGGATAACTACCAAATAGGCTTTTTATACATTATCCCTTTTCACACCTTCGTCCACAATTTCGCCGCAAAATTTACACTTTATAATCGGATCAAGATTATTTCTTAAAAATCCAATGGAAAGGAAACTGAAAAAACATAATAATTTTCCGGATTTACATAATCAAAAATACAAAACAAATTTTTATTAACAGGTTTATATATAACTTTCTACAAGTCTTATTTTACAATCTTTCGTTATACTGTCTTCCAGTGAACACAATTAAACGTTGTCGAAAAAAGACCTTTACATTCCATAATTTTCCAAATTTTAATCCACTACCACATTTTCATCTCTAATCTGAAGAAAGTCTCGTTCTCTATCTGCAAGTTTCTTGACATTATTCGCCATATCCGCTAACCATTTGGATTTATCAAAATACACACTTCTCCAATTTAACACAAGTATATTCATTCCATTAATTTGTTCATATCTCCAAGAATCAAGATTTAAGTGAACGTTCGGTAGAAGCACGACCTGTTGATGACTCATTGGTAAATACCTATCCATAAACACAGCTAGACAATGGTTCTCAAGTTTGACTTTATGTAAAATTTTTATCAACGACCTATCATCAACACCATCGAAGTATTTAAAAACCTCATCCATTTTAGTATCCAAAAATAAGAATTCACCCAAATAGAATGTCTTCGGCTCGAATGGCAACACAAGATTGGTGTGATGTCTAATTTCCACAGTGTAGAAAACATCGCCAATCATTTGCAACAATGACTCATCGTCATACTGTCTCAATGCTGTTTTATAAAAAGCACCTCTCATCCGCCAGGCTTCTAAATCATCCAAATGTATTCTCTGATATCCAGAGTTCACAAAATTCGCAAGTGCATACTGATCATCAAAGGAAATTGTATCGTGCAACTGTCGAGCAATGTAGAAATCGAAGATTTCCTTTATGTCAACTTTAATAACACTCATGGAATAATGCAGTCCATACGACTGCGTAATACGATTAAAAGCAACATTCCGACTAAGCTTAGAAGTTTCCAAAAAAGAACTAAATCTGAATTTTCTATAAACAGCACGATCTAATAATTTATACTGAAAAGACCACTGTGGTAGTCCATTTTTGTCTTGCCAAAAGTCGACAAATCTTCGATAACTAAAACCCACATTTTCCAAAACATAATCGTTCAATGTCTCCAAAATCAACCATTTCTTATTTCTGTCCTGTACTTTGTTGGTGGCGTCTATCATTCTATTTTCATAATTAACGAGAGCTTTTTTTCGCAATTTTGCTTTGATACCAATTCCTCCTTTACCACCAAGACCCTCGACTTGAATATTTTTTAAATGAACCCTTAGGGGTTTTTCAGCATTCACCAAAATCGAATCCTTCTCCTCCCATACAGTTTTACCAAGTTTTCCCGTTTCTAAATCGATTATTTGGTATTTTCTACTATTCCGCTCGTTATTAATCAACACAACGGGCATTTCCTTGGCATAGCCACGAATTCTTCGTAACTCCACAGTCTTATCTTGATAGTCGATTGTTTTAACTCCAAATCCATCATTACCGTTCATGCTCTGCACATACACATCATGACCATTGTAAGTTCCGACTTTTATTCTAGACACCCTCTTCAGGTGTTCTAGGGATTTAACAGAAAATTGCCCCCTAAGCAATTTCCAACTTTTCCCAAGCACTCCCACACTTGCTTTTGTGAACATGAAGGATAACTCTATTCCCGGATCAACAGAACGAAGTACCGTGACACCTAGCTTCTTGATGAATTCCTTGGTGATTACTTGGTCAAAGGAATTAATAACATCCGTCGCGAGAATACGGAAACCAACTTTCATTGCAGCTTTAAAGGCCTCTCTCAAAGTAAAATCTCCCATAAATTCGCCTAATTTGAATAATGCCGATCGCATTGATGCCATGGTAATTTTTCCAGTAGCTGACGTCGCTAAACCAAAAACTGGAACAACAATAATTGATTCCATAATGCAAGCCATAGTAGCAACGTTTTTGGTAGTATCAGCGTCAGTTATCGCTTCGTGACAGGAATAAAAGGGAATTAAGTGTTTGAAAAAGTTTTTCAATACTTCCATTGTTGTTGAATCGTAGCCCGTAGTTTTCAGATAGGCTAGAAACTTCTTTTGCCTCGACCTGGCAATGTTTGTGACAAAACTATTAAAGTCCTCACCCTTCATGTCCTCTGCAGCAAATGGAACGTCTAGCTTCGCACGTTCGTTAAGTCCAATGTCCACCAGGAAAGAATTCATGTTCCGAGCCGTAAGCAATTTCATACCATTTTGATTTCGAATCAAAGCATAGATTGTTTTCGCCATTCCTGCCTCGTAAGTTTGGAATAAATCAATCCCCTCACTGAGTGTTGGGCGATTACTCAAAATAGCACATCTAAAACAATTGTTCTTCCAAAAGTCCTTAATGGGCTTGATTGTGACGTTCTTCTGATCGATAAATTTCTTGAGACCATCGTCAAAAACCTGGGGAATTAGATGCATTTCATAGTCATAATATTTTTCCCCAATGATTCTGTTTTGTGTGTCAAAAATTTCGTTGATATCCGGCAGAAGCTGCTTGCCACAATAATATTCCTCGGGATTATTTTTGTAGTCCTTAATTTTGCTTTCAATGTCCGTTATATTTAGACAGTTCTTCTCCAGTTCCTTCTTCGCAATTTCTGTCCGATTCATAAATTTAGACAATTCTAGTTGAAAACGAAAGGAGGGATTTTCTTTTTGGAGAATTTTCATTTTCTTAACAGTTATATTTAGGTCAGTAAATAGTCGATTGTAGACTCGATGCCAAAATTCTGTACTCACCATTATGCTCTTTAGGTTCCTTCTCTTGATTCCGTGTTTCTTTTGATGGGTATAGTACAACAGAGCTGGTAGTTGAAAAATTTGCAAAATACTCGAATCTATTTGACCCAGCAACACTTCTTGTTCTACCTTCATTGCCAGTGCGATTAATTTCGAAAAACTTGTTTCCTGTGAATTTCTCAAGAGGAACCATCCTGCCTGAGCGTAAATGTACTTGAAATTAACTATCTCCATATCGGTTTTTGGTTCCGGAAAAAGGGGAAATATAATCTTTTGGGTTATTCTTGCAATTGTAATATTGGAGAGAGCAAAAATCGTTCCATCATCCGTTACATACGTCTGATTAACAAGGTCACTTATTATTTGCCTTTTGATTGATGATAACTTTAGATCATTCGTTGAATTCACTATTGATGATAAGTAACCGAAAGTGTTGCCATATTTTGAAAAAACAATGTTTGTTATAATGTTGTTTAGCATCGTGTTGATAAATTTTGAATCGAGACTCTCGTTCCTTTGGGATCCATAATAATCCGTTCCTTGTAGTAATTTATGTCCTAGGTCTAGTATTTTCTTCTCTTCAGTATTTTTTTCCAAAAAATCACTAAGATCGTTAACAATCTGAATGGGTTTGACTTTGGAATGAAATCCTTGAAATTCGGTGTAGTTGTTGTACAATATATCTCCTAGGAGAAGAATAAAATTTGTGTACGAGTAGAGTTGGATACTCTCCATAGGTTGGGTGAAAACGTTAGTGATATTCATTGTGACCAGAGGAAGTAAAAAATGAGAATTGACACCAATCTGAAAGAGGAACGATTCTTTTATCTTGTCGTCCTGATTACTGTACTGCACAATGAAGTTTAAAATGTAAAATGAAATACATACTTTAAATACTCTTTAAATTTTTAATTGTTCTTCATTTTCGAAAATCCGTACAGAAACACTGTTTTCTTTTCAAATACTAAAAAATGCGTCCGCTTTTTTAAATATACTGCAAAGAGATCTCTAATACAGTTTTAGGAAGAGCCTTGAAAATATGTAACAACTGCATAAATAATGTTCCTCCACTTGTGTAAATAGAAAATTTGTTTCTTCATTCTCCTTTTGTTGAACATATAGTTTTCCAATCATATCATATTTTTAACTAAACATTATTTTTCTTTATGTACACAAATTATTTCGACACTTTTGAAAGATAAAAAAGAATTCTAATTTTCTATGTCTATTGTTTCGAAATTGAGTAAATCTTGTTCACGATCGTTGAGAATTTTAATTTTATTAGACGTATCTGCAAGCCATTTTGATTTATTTAACATGACATTTTTCCATTCCATTACAAGTAGGTAGTGTCCGTCAATTAACTGATATTCCCATTTTGCAAGATACAATTGAATTCCAGGAAGTAGTACAGCCTGTTCAGTTTTAAAAGGCAAGTATTTTTTCAATCTTAACGTTAGACAATGATGATCGAGTTTAAATTTGTGCATAACTTTTATGAGATCTTTATGAGCGTGTTTCAAATGAGGAAGCAGATTGGTATATTCATTACTGAGAATGGTGAATTCTTTTATGTCGATTACTTTAGCTTCTTCTATTGGAAATACTTCGTTTGTAGGTTTGACATCAGTTGAATATAGATATTCATTGAAATTGTTTTGATATAACATGGGACCACTGTCGTATTTTCTCAGAGCCGTTGTATAGAGAGCACGTCTCATGTTCAATGCTTCTAAATCGTCTAGGTGTATTCTAGTGAATCCAGAATTGATATAATTACCAAGTGCGTACTGATTGCGAAAACTTATGCTATCATGTAGTTCATTTGCCAAATAAAATTCGTACAAGAATTCTGGATCGATATTTATTACATCTCTCGTGTACTGCTGTCCATAAATATTAAAAATACTATTAATCGCATCTGCCCTACTTAAAGAAATGTCTTCCATTAGGGGATGAAATCGTATTCTGTTAAAAAGTTCAGCGTCTGTTAATCTACAGCATTTAGACCATGAGGGTGCTCGCTTGAACTTCAACCAAAAATCAACAAAGTCCCCACAGTAGTTGTCGTAATTTTCAAGAACGTATTTATTCATGATCAATTTCAAGTTCTCTCGTTCAGATGGTGTTGGTACTTTTTCCAGTGCAGTGATTTGTCGTTCTTCGAGAATTTCACGTACTTTCGTTCTCTTAAGTCCGGGAGCGATACCTCCTCTTCCGCTAAGTCCCTCTGTTTTTATTATATGCAAACGAACTGTTAGTGACTTATCGGCAACACACAAAATTCCGGCCTTCTCTTCCCATTCTGCAGCACCAAGTCTCCCGGTGTCGAGATCTATTATTTTGTAAATTTTCCTTTTTCCCTGGTTCACAACGACCACTGGCATATCTTCCACATAGCCTCGGACTTTTCTCAACTCGACAATTTGATCCTGGGTGACAATCTTCTTTACACCGAAAGCATCCTTACCTAGGCTCTCCACTTGTACGTCAAAACCCTTGTAGGATCCTATTTTAACACCACTTGCACCTCTTACATTGGATAGGAAATTAGTCTTACCTTTCAGGAACCTCCATCCTTTCATTATCGTTTGCCATCCGCCTTTTGTTAACATGTACGTGAATTCGATTCCAGGATCAAGTGATCGAAAAATAGCGAAAGCAAAAGACTTCATGTACTCTCTGGTGACTATTTTGGAGAAACTTTTAATCGTATCGAGAGCAATAACACGGATGCCGATTTTCATCACTGATTTAATCACCTCAGTAAGGGTGAACTTTTGCATTTGGAACGCGATGTTCAGTACTGAAGATTTGATCGTCCCTAGGGTGATTTTCACACTAGCTGATGAGATTAATCCAAAAAATGGAAATAGGGTGATGAAATCGAAAATACAGGTGGTTGCTGTTTGACTCATATTCACGGGGTCCTCAACAGCCTCGGCACAAGCGTAAAATGGAATTAGGTGTTTAAAGAAGTTTCCTACCTTCTCAGTTGTCGTTGCTTCATAACCGCTAAGTTTTAATGATTGTAGGAATTTCTTTTGCCTCCAGCTAGCAATGTAGTTGACGAATGTATTAAAATTCTCGTCAGTAGAAGGGGATTTCATGTTCTCGGCTGCAAACGGAACATCTAGCTTTGCACGTTCGTTTAGTCCAATTTCGATCAAAAAGGAACTTAAATCTCCTGCTGCTAGTAGTTTCATACCATTCCTACTGCGAATTAGGGCGTAAATTCCCTTTGCCTTTCCTGCCTCGTAAGTTTGGAATAAATCAATCCCTTCACTGAGTTTTGGTCGATTACTCAAAATAGCACATCTAAAACAATTGTTCTTCCAAAAGTCCTTAATGGGCTTGATTGTGACGTTCTTCTGATCGATAAATTTCTTGAGACCATCGTCAAAAATCTGATGCATTAGACGCTTTTCGAAATAATAATATTTTCTAGCAATTAATCTATTTTGTTCGAAGAACATTTCATTAACATTCGGTTGAAGTTGCAAGTTACAGTAAAATTCCTCAGGATTATTTTTGTAGGAAATTAATTTTGATTCATGATCACTTTCGTTGGGGCAATTTTTTAGAAGTGTTTCATTTGCCATTTGTGTTCGGGTCTTGAATTTCGATAGGGCCATTTGAAAACTGTAGACAGGATTTTTCTTTTGTAACAAGATAATTTTTTCTGACGTTGCTTGGAGATTGGTGAAAAAAGAGTTGTAGACGCGATGCCAAAATGTTGTACTAACCATAAAGGACTTTAGGTTCTTTCTTTTGATGCCATCTTTGTGGGTGTGATACAGTAGAGCTGGTAGTTGGAAGATTTTCAGTCCACTCTGATCTATTTTGCCGTCAAGTACACTTTGTTCGACTCTTTGGGCCAGGGAAACTAATGCAGAAAATTTCACCTCGTCAGTATTTTCTTGTGCACTACGCAAAAGGGTTAGTCCAGCTTGAGCGTATGCGTATTTAATGTGAATTATTTTCATGTCCTTGTTTGTTTCAGGAAATAGGGGAAAAATTATCTTCTTCGTTATTCTTGTAATTGTCATGTTTGAGAGAGTGCTAACGTTACCATAATCGTTCTGAAACTTTTGCCTATGAAGATTGTCCACTATTCTCCTCTTTACTGAAGACAATTTTAAATCATTTGTCGAATTGACTATTAATGCCAAATAACCAAATGTATTGCCATACTTCGAAAAGACTGTATTTGCGATAATGTTGTTTAGCATAGCATTCACGAAACTTAAACTTAGTGTTTCATTTTCTCTCGCTCCGTACAAATCGGTACTTTGAATTAATCTCCTTCCAAGTAATAACACATCCTTTTCGTCATTATTTTCTTCCAAAAATTTACAAAGGTCGTTGATAATTTGTATAGACTCGTTTTTTCTATTAGGTACTATTTGTTTTTCACCGTACAATATTTCACCTAATATGATTATGGAACTTATGGCAGAGAAAAATTGGGTATTTTCTAAAGGACTAATGAACATTGAGGCGTTGTTCATTATGATGATGATATGACATGGAAATTAAGAGAAAGAGTCGATGATTAAAAGAATGACTTTAAAATTAGAATGCAAACTTGTTGGACACGAATTACAAATAAGTTCCAGACCACGTGTAACGAATAATTTTTATTAAAACGATGTCTAATCGCTTATGCTTAAATACATTTGAATATAAGTTTTTTTTAAATAAGACCAATAAATTAATGTATGTATCAATAATAAAATACAACTATAATTTATTTATATAAATATATGTTTTTCTTGGTTTTTCAGTTGGAGATCTGCATTTTAAATTACTCTTAACTGCTACTTAGTGGTAACTAAAAAGTAAATAGTTTATTGAAAAATATGACGAATAGATGAATTTTATTCAGATTTTAAAATACATTTTAATTGTATGATTTAATTTCTAATGAATGTTTAATAGCATCGAAAAAATTTGTATAAAGTGAACCATCAGGAGAAAATTTATGTTTTTTAAATTAAACATTTGAAGAAATACCTGTGGAATTATTTTAAGTGTCTAAACATTTTATCCTTATCCTTATTCATAAAGATGAACTTTGTTAAGTTAAGTAAATTTACCTTCTTTGTTATTTCGCAAATATTTCTTCTTCTACATGCGTCAAAATTTAATTTTTATTATTTAAATGAATACAGAAGTGTAAATTGTTGAAAGTCAAATTTTTTATTTAAATAAATATTTAATTTAGAACAAGTCGAGAACAGGAGAATAAATTAAACAAAAAGATATTTAACAAACACTTTATTTTTGTTGAATTAGAAAATTTTTCAAAAAGTTTATACATTTAAAGAAGTTCATTACAAAAACAAAAGTGAGAGATAAATAAAATTGTTAAGATAAAGGAATAAATATAACAGAAAACATTTATATTAATTATAATTATTATCTTAATAGAGTTGTATCAAAGTTTGAAATAACAGTTTGTTCAAGTTGAATAGCAGCTTGTTCACGATTCATTAATGATTGAATTTTATTTGAGGTATCAGCTAGCCATTTTGCTGTATCCGTCACGGTATTCTTCCAGGTTATAATGACAACATTCTGTCCGTTAAAATCCAAATTTCTCCATCTATCTAAAACTAATTCAATTCCAGGAAGAAGAACTACACTATTCGTACTAAATGGCAAATATTTATGAAAATATACCGTTTGATAGTGATTGTTAACTTTTATCTCATGCAACACCCTTACCAAATTCATATTGACCCCATATTCGAAACGCGATAACATAACTTCTTTCTCACGGGACAATACTGTAAATTTATTGATATTAAGAGTTTTCCCATCGTCTAAAGGAAAGACATTATTCAATTCTTTCATTTCCATTGTGTACATATATTCATCAGTGTAATACTGCATTGGACTCATATCATATTGTCTGAGGGCAGTTGTGTAAAGTGCACGTTTCATACTCAAAGCCTCCACATCGTCCAAGTCAATTCTATTAAAACCTGAAACTGCAAAATTAGCAATTGCAAAGTGATCCGAAAATGAAATAGTACTATGCAGCAGTTCCTCACAGTAGAAATAAAATAATGACTCTGGATCAACGTTTATCACGTCCCTAACATACTGATGACCGTAATGATTCATAATACGAGCGACTGCATCCGCGTTTGTCAATTTAATATCTTCGAGAATTGGACTAAACCTTAATTTCTCATAAAGATCCTTGTCCACTAATTTATATGAAGAACTCCACTCGGGAAAACTATGGTACATTATCCAATGCTGAACGAAATGTATAGCAGTTCTCTCGTAATAGGAGAAAACGTGTTGTTTTAAAACATCCCTAATCATTATCCTCCAATCTAGTTCACTAATTAAATTTAATGCTGCTTCACTAGTTGTTTCAATAGAATCGAGAGCATTTCGTCTGTAACTTGCAGCTCCTCTTCCACTCAGTCCTTCAGTTTGGACGATTTTTAACTGAACTCTCCAAGGTTTAGCAGCTTTAACCAAAATTCGATCACCCTCTTCCCATTCAGTTGCAGCAATCTTTCCTGTTTCTAAATCTATTATTCTGTACTTTCGATGTCTTTTAGCGTTATTAACAACCACAACCGGCATTTCGTTGGAATAACCTTGAATTTTTCGTAACTCCACAATTTGATCTTGGTAATTAATTTTTTTAATGCCAAAACCACTACTGCCGGTGGTGGTATCCACAAGTACATCGTAGCCTTTGTAGGTTCCAATCTTGATGCTGGAGACAAAGTTCAAGCGCTGTAAGGGTTTAATAGAAAATTTACTTTTCAGTAACTTCCAAACGTTCATAAGTCCTTTTACTCCAGTCTTTGTTAACATGTAGGCAAATTCAATTCCCGGATCTAGTGAACGAAGAACTGCTATACCGAAACTTTGAATAAATTTCACATTAATTATTTGGTAGAATGACTCGACAATCTCAACTGCAAGGACACGGAAACCGACCTTTATTACCGCTTTAAAGATTTCTTTTAGAGTAAAAGATTGTAGATCAGTGGCCAATGCCAGAAAAGTCGATCTAATTGATGCTGTGGTGATTTTCGCAGTAGTGGATGTCAGGATACCAGCAAATGGAATCAAAACAACTGCGTCTACAATACAGGACATAGCAGCCATGTTTTTCGTGCTATCAGCATCATTTAGCGTCTCAGCACAAGAATAAAATGGTATTAAGTGTTTAAAAAAGTTCTTCACGTCTTCCATTGTTGTCGACTCGTACCCAACACTTTTTAGATAGGCTAGAAACTTCTTTTGCCTCGACCTGGCAATGTTTGTGACAAAACTATTAAAGTCCTCACCCTTCATGTCCTCTGCAGCAAATGGAACGTCTAGCTTCGCACGTTCGTTAAGTCCAATGTCCACCAGGAAAGAATTCATGTTCCTAGCCGTAAGCAATTTCATACCGTTTTGATTTCGAATCAAAGCATAGATTGTCTTTGCCATTCCTGCCTCGTAAGTTTGGAATAAATCAATCCCCTCACTGAGTGTTGGGCGATTACTCAAAATAGCACATCTAAAACAATTGTTCTTCCAAAAGTCCTTAATGGGCTTGATTGTGACGTTCTTCTGATCGATAAATTTCTTGAGACCATCGTCAAAAACCTGGGGAATTAGATGCATTTCATAGTCATAATATTTTTCCCCAATGATTCTATTTTGTGTGTCAAAAATTTCGTTGATATCCGGCAGAAGCTGCTTGCCACAATAATATTCCTCGTGATTATTTTTGTAGTCATTGATTTTGTTTTCAATGTCAGTTATATTTGGACAATTCCTAACTAATTCTTCCTTAGCAAGTACAGTTCTAGTTTTAAATTCCGAAAATGCGATTTGAAATCGATAAGCAGGGCTTCGCTTTTGTAGGATGTTTATTTTTTCCACCGTCACATTTACGTCCGTAAATAATTGGTTGTACACTCGATGCCAAAATTCTGTACTCACCATTATGCTCTTTAGGTTCCTTCTCTTGATACCGTGTTTCTTGTGATGAGTATAAAACAACAAGGCTGGAAGTTGAAAAATTTGTAAAGCACTCGAACCTATTTCCCCTTTCAGCACTCCTTGTTCCACATTTAATGCCAATGTGACTAATTTCGAAAAACTTGTATTGCGATTAGTTTCTTGTGAATTTCTCAAGAGTAACCATCCTGCTTGAGCGTAAATGTACTTAAAAGAAATTATTTCCATATCGAATTTTGGCTCCGGAAAAAGGGGAAATATTATCTTTTGGGTTATTCTTGCAATGGTAATATTGGAGAGAGCAAAAATTGTTCCATTGTCACTAGTAAAAGTTTGATTAGAAATGTTATTTGCTATTTGTTCCTTAACAGCTGACAGCATTAGACTATTTGTTGTATTTACGATTGACGATAAATATCCAAAAGTGTTGCCATATTTGGAAAATACAATGTTCGTAATGATATTATTTATCATAGCGTCAATAAACTTTAGATCAACAGTTTCGTTCTTCTGAGATCCATAATAATCCGTTCCTTCTAATAATTTATGACCTACTGCTAATACTTTACCATCATCAAGATTATTTTCGTCTAGATATGCACAGAGATCATTAACAATTTTAATAGGATGTGCTCTACCCTCAAGTGCATGATATTTTGAACTGTTATACAATAAATCTCCAAGAACAATAATAATATTTGTGATGGATAGGAATTGTGAATTCTCCAATTGGTTAATAAAAATACTATTGTTATTCATTTTAACAAATTTTACTTTAATTTATTTGCCATAAATCTTTTTTGTAATTGTCAAAATTGATTGATTAACCACTGTATATGTCGACAACCTAAAGAAATACATACATCAGCCTTTAATTTGAACAATTGTTACTTTTTGAATAATTTAACAAATAAATTGTTGGATTATTTTCTTTCAGTATAATAGTGCTAAATTATTTCGTACGTACTTGGAGCGGTTTATCATTCCTTTCTTTGAAATACTTTGGATCCTTTGATTAAAGAATTTTTTTAGACGAATCAATATTTTATGGAAAGGAAAAATTGTTCTATTATAGCTTGATATTAAAAAAACTGTGTACAATGTTTTAAAATAAATTCTTAATACTTCTAGAATTTAATACTTTTGAATGAATATACTTTGGAGAATTTCAAAGTATGTAACAACTGCATAAATATTGAATATCCACCTGAATAAATATGTATCTTGTTTTATTTATTTTTTATAGTAACATTAAGTAGACAATGCTGGGATTATTCAATTTGATGACCTTTTCTGATAAAAAATAACAATATAACGACCGAAGTTTAGATCGTGTTTAGGCCTTAAAGTTTCCTGACACGAGTGTAAATTGAATTAATTGTACAATCATTCTGAGGTTATTGAATTTTTATGCTCTCGAATTTATTATTTACAACCTTTTATTAAGATTAGGTATAAAAGTATAGATTACAATGTAATGAAATATTTATTAACCATTTGTTTCTGAAGAATGTTTCTAATTATGTCTGAATTGAAGGGAGAGAAGAAGATGGAAATTCACCAACTATTTAGTATTATGATCCTTGTCTACTCATCGTTGAACACAAAATATAATTGGTTCAAAAGTTTCCTGTAAACTACTTGAAACAGTTAACACCGTAAGGTAAACTGCTAACAAAGTTGTATATGATGAAAATCATGATAAAATGTTTAAGAAAAATTCTAATTCTCTAACAATTTTGTATCGAAGTTGTTAATAAAATAAGTAGTCAGATCAATGAAATACTGTTCTCTTTCTTTGAAATACTTAATCAGATTTGTTGTCCCCGCTAGCCACATAGATCTATCAAATGGAGCACTCCTCCACTCTAGTTTAACTATCTTCTGGCCATTCACCACATCATTTGTCCAATTGTCAAGAATTAACTTCACTCCAGGAAGTAATACAGCTTGATCAGTTTTAAAAGGCAAGTATTTTTCCAAATATACGGCTTGACAACGATAATTAAACTTAAAGCGATGTATGGCCTTTATAGTGGTTTCACCCTCCTCTAATTTTATTAATTGACTCACATCATCCGTTTGACGATTTAATATAACAAAATTGTTTATATCAACTGTCACACCCCTCGCTGGTTGAGATAAATTAATGTCCATGTTAATATCCGTGGAGAACAAGTATTCAGTTAGATACTTATCAACCATAACATCATCAAATTGCCTTAGTGCGGCTCTATAAAGAGCGCCTTTCATAATCCAAGTTTCTAAATCGTCCAAATGTATTCGACTAAATCCAGAAGTGACAAAATTTGCAATTGCAAACTGATCACTAAATGATATAGTATCATGAAGTTGGTTCTTATTATAAAAATTGAATAACACAACTGGATCGACGTTTATTACTTCTCTCACGTACTGATTACCGTAGTAATTATTTACACGTTCAAGTGCCTCGACTTCTGTTAATTTAACATCTTCGAGAAAAGAACTAAATCTTATGTTCTTGAATAGATCTGGATCGGTTAGGTAATATTTTTCAAAACCTGCTGGAATTGATTGATGCTTTAACCAGTACTGTACAAAATTAATAGGACGTGAATCTGAATTTTCCAAAACATAATTTTTCAATACCTCTGAAACAAACTGTTGCTCTTTAGAATCTCTTGCAAAATTTACAGCAAAATCTCTCGCTCCTACTACGCCTTCGTAGACTTTTCTTCTCACAAAAGCGCCTCTTATTGCTCCCCTTCCACTCAGTCCTTCAGTTTGGACAATTTTTAACTGAACTCTCCAAGGTTTAGCAGCTTTAACCAAAATTCGATCACCCTCTTCCCATTCAGTTGCAGCAATCTTTCCTGTTTCTAAATCTATTATTCTGTACTTTCGATGTCTTTTAGCGTTATTAATAACTACAACAGGCATTTCGTTGGCATAACCCTGAATTTTTCGTAACTCCACAATTTGATCTTGGTAACGAATTTTTTTAATACCAAAACCACTACTGCCGGTGGTGGTATCCACAAGTACATCGTAGCCTTTGTAGGTTCCAAACTTGATGCTGGAGACAAAGTTCAAGCGCTGTAAGGGTTTAATAGAAAATTTAGTTTTCAGCAATTTCCAACCTTTTATAAGTCCCTTTACTCCTGTTTTTGTTAACATAAAGGCAAATTCAATACCTGGATCCAGAGCACGAAGAATTGCAATACCAAAATTCTGGATAAATTGTTTCGTGATTATTTGGGAAAATGACTCGACAATCTCAACAGCAAGGACACGGAAACCGATCTTTATTACCGCTTTAAAGATTTCCTTTAGAGTAAAAGACTTTAGATTTGTGGCCAATGCCAGAAAAGTCGATCTAATTGATGCTGTGGTGATTTTTGCAGTAGTGGATGTCAGGATACCAGCAAATGGAATCAAAACAACTGCGTCTAAAATGCAAGACATAGCAGCCGTGTTTTTCGTGCTATCAGCATCATTTAGCGTCTCGGCACAAGAATAAAATGGTATTAAGTGTTTAAAAAAGTTCTTCACGTCTTCCATTGTTGTCGACTCGTACCCAACACTTTTTAGATAGGCTAGAAACTTCTTTTGCCTCGACCTGGCAATGTTTGTGACAAAACTATTAAAGTCCTCACCCTTCATGTCCTCTGCAGCAAATGGAACGTCTAGCTTCGCACGTTCGTTAAGTCCAATGTCCACAAGGAAAGAATTCATGTTCAGAGCCGTTAGCAATTTCATACCATTTTGATTGCGAATCAAGGCATAAATTGTTTTAGCCTTTCCTGCCTCGTAAGTTTGGAATAAATCAATCCCCTCACTGAGTGTTGGGCGATTACTCAAAATAGCACATCTAAAACAATTGTTCTTCCAAAAGTCCTTAATGGGCTTGATTGTGACGTTCTTCTGATCGATAAATTTCTTGAGATCATCGTCAAAAACCTGGGGAATTAGATGCATTTCATAGTCATAATATTTTTCCCCAATGATTCTATTTTGATTGTCAAAAATTTTGTTAATATCCATCAAAAGCTGCTTGCCACAATAGTATTCCTCGTGATTATTTTTGTAGTCATTGATTTTGTTTTCAATGTCAGTTATATTTGGACAATTCCTAACTAATTCTTCCTTAGCAAGTACTGTTCTAGTTTTAAACTTTGAAAAAACGATTTGAAATCGATAAACGGGACTCTGTTTATGTAGTATGGTAATTTTTTCAACCGTCACATTTGCGTTGGTAAAAAATCGATTGTAGACTCGATGCCAAAATTGTGTGCTTACCATAATGCTCTTTAGGTTCTTTCTCTTGATGCCGTCTTCCTTCTGATGAGTATAATGCAGTAGAGCTGGTAGTTGAAAAATTTGCAAAGCACTTGAATCTATTTCTCCTCTTAGTACAGCTTGTTCTACATTGAATGCTAGTGCGAATAATTTCGAAAATCTAGTTTTAGGATTATGCTCTTTTGATTTGCGTAAAATTAGCCATCCTGCCTGGGCATAAAGGTACTTGATGGTAATTATTTCGACATCTTTTTTTCCTTCGGGAAATAGTGGAAAAATGATGTCATTCGTTATTCTGCTGATTGTCATGTTGCTGAGTTTGGAATATGTTGTGTCATCATTCAGAAACGTTAGTCCACGAAGATTGTCTATAATTCTTTTCTTGATGGATGATAATTTGTAATCATTCGTTGAGTTTACTACGATTGCTATGTAACCGTAAGTGTTGCCATATTTGGAAAATACAGTATTAGCGATAATTTGATTTAATAGCGAATTAACGAATGCTAGATCAATAGTTTCGTTCCACTTGGCACCGTAATAATCAGTGTACTCCAATATTTTGTGGCCTAATGCTAAAACTTCCTTGTCCAGTTTATTTCTTTTCTCCAAAAATTCACAAAGATCGTTAATAATTTCAATTGGTCGAAGTTTGTCTTGTACTGTAAATTCTTTATCACTGTACAAAATTTTACTCACTATGATTATAGAATTTATGGCTGATAAAAATTGTGCATGTTCCATTGGTCTGATGAGAAAGTTGGTGCCGTTCATTGTAAAATATTTTTCTCTATCAATTTTTTAACATCGTTCTTCTGGAGTTGTTAAATTGTTTTTATCTACAATTTGTTTATCTACAACAGTATTCTATTATAATCTGAAAAACGATAAATATGTAATTTATGTGAATTTACTTTTTTTTATCACAAATAAAATTATAATATAATTTTAATAGTTATAATAAATGTTTAATTGTATTTTGAACCTACTATAAAATTGTATTTTATGTTTTAAATTAAATGTCAATCCACCTTTCAAATTCTTTTTAAAACTTTCCTCTTACACTGGAAAATAAAAACTACAATCCGATATAAAAGTTTCATTAAAAAAGTGTTTGCCTTTTTAGCCGTATTCTAATGAAATATTTCAATAAACCTTGAAAATAATTATACGCATTACAACTGAATAAATAAATTCCTCGAGTGCTTGTTTAATTACTTTTGTTTACATGTCTTAATTTCAGGAATTTCTGTTTTTTTAAATTTATTTGATAAATAAAGAAATAAAATTAATCATAAGTTGTGGAAGAAATATTTTTCTATACTTGAGTAAAAAAAAAGATTACAAAAAAAGATGTTTTCAATAAAAATTACAATACATTTATAATCAAGAGGGAAAATAGATGCTTTTTTAAAAAGTGAAAGAAAAATTTAATCTGTCTAAAATCTTTTTTCATTTGGCATTTTAAATCTTTACTTCTCTTTTCAGAAATATGGAAATTAAAATGAAAGATATATTGATAAATTTTTAATGAAATGAGTTTTGATGTCTTGGGAAAATGCAAGCTTTTTTTAAAAACTATTTTCCGGTTTAAGAGGAAAAAGCAGCAGGTGGCATATCTCATGGGACAATTTCCCCAATGGGAGGTTCTGAATTACATTTTGTGTCACAAACACACTGTCAACGTTGTATTTATATTTTTTTTTCGAAAGAAAAGTGAAGACAAAAATTGTTTACAAATAAATTCAGTAGTAGTGGTGAACGAGAATTTTGCAACAGAAGAAATTTAATTATGTTAATGAGACAAGTACAAAAGTTACATGTTTAATTGAAGCACTTTTTTTTTGTTCTAAATATACAATAATTATAAGAAATACAATGGGTTTTTTTGTTTTGAATTGCAGTGGCGCTTCGGGTTTGGTAGCCGAGTGATAACTACGGATGGAAAAAAAATTATCTAGAACAACGATAAGTTTTGCTAAAATAGCGAAAGTCTTAACTAAAACAACTAAAGATTTGACTAATCTAGCGAAATTTGTAGCTGTTCCAGGTGAATATTTTTTTCCGTGGTATGATTTAAGTAATTAATAAACAAGTGATAACAAAAAAATTTGCACGTATATTTTGAATTTTCTTGATGAAAAACAAAAAAAGAAATTTTAAATCCCACTGCTTTTAATGTTCTCCAGAGGGAAGAATTAAATCTCTGGAAAATTAAAGGAAAATAAACAATTTTAATAATCCGCTGAAATACCTTGTTTGGAATATAAAAAAAAAAGTGTGTTGTATTTCGTAAGACGAGAAACTCAAAGAACAACATATATTCAGTTTACGTATATTTTAAAAGTATGCATAAATCCTCCTTTCCAATTTTCTGAGATAAAAGAAAGTTTTTTTTCAAAGAAACTTTGCAATTTTCGTATCGTATCAAATAAAAATCTAATCTCTCGTAAAAGAAATATATTTTGTTTCCATATGTATGTATATGACATTATATAAAAATGTACTAGGTCACGCAGTATTGTGCTACTTATCCGCAGTACAATAGAAAACTCGAAAAATATGTATGTATGTGAAAAAACTATTCTCTTCATCCGTAGAAAGTAATTTTTTTTTCTCCTCTTTTGTTATAACTATATAAAATGCTTACAATAATAAAAAAAATTTTCCTCCTTTTTTTTTTTAAACAAATCTTGCCTCTTCTTCTTCACTAAAGAAGTGGTTTCTTTTTCTCGAAAAAATTGTCAAAAGAAGAAAGAATCCCTTGTATTCTCTTGTAAAGTATTTCATGTGTCTAAGATTTTATCCTTCAACAAAATGCAGACAAGTGGTTTCTAAATAGACTTTCAAAATTCGCTGGAAAAATTTTTTATCCGTTTGTCTATTGTATAAAAATGAGAAGTCACTTTTTGCTTTTTGCGCCGGAATTTTTTTTTAAATTTTGACTGTTGGGGAAAATAATTGATTAAAAATTAACGGATTCATCGTGCGTTGCTTGACAGTAAGAAATGGGAATTTTCCACCCATGACTGATTCAAACAAAAATTGTTTTGAAAAAAAGAGGAAGAATCTCAATTTTCGAAATCAGGGAATTCCCCCCGGTGACTAAATTTAAATACCTCGATAAAAAGTACGTTCAGTTTTTTTTCCGGCGACTGTAAAAAATTTGTAAATTGCCTCACTGGGGACGTAAAATGAGGCGAACTTTGAATACAGACTGGATTTTTTTAAAATCTAAAACTAAAATTAAATAATCGTTGCTTTATTCTAATTAGAAAAATTTTTAATACAATTTTTAGCTTTACTGCGGAAAAATGGGGGAAAAAAGAAGAAGAAGAAAACTGATTATAATGATAATATTCACGTTGCTTTGGAACTCAAATAACAATCTATAAACACTTGACAAACTTTCTCTCTCCATTCTGTGAATATTAAAGATTTACTCAACGCTGCGATTTTGCGGTGTACTTTAGTTGGAAACTTTAATGAAAAGTAAACTGAAAAGCAGCGGCGCCAGTGGCTTGGTCAGCTCGCACGGATGAAGAAGTTTATTTTTTTTCCAAAGATGGGAAAACAAATGACAATATCGATCCGTCAAATAGTAGTCGTTTCACGCATTCTTTTTTTTCTTTTATCATTTCTGGAAACTGATTGAGTGGCGCATATGCGAGTTGGAGGACTAATTAAAGCTTAAAAACCTCCTCGAATAGTGTAAGATTGGTGGTTGCGTGTTTCTGACCGCAACTTAAAAGCAAACTCTCTTAAAATCGTTACTGAGCACGAACAAGATATTTCGAGTTTTCAGACATTTTGAGAGAGAAAATTGTTATAGGTGAAACACCCTTCGATGAAATCGGAAATGGTTTCTCCAGAAATTCTCCACTAGTTATATCTCCATATATACACTGGAAATGATGTGAAATTATCGGTTACGTACGTACTAAAAACAGTGCCATTATATCTTGTAGACTTAGGGAGACATTAAAACTACTATGTACTATCGTATTAGAGGAATTTTCCCTGTAATACAATATTCATCGATATGTGTGTGTGTGTGTTTTAAAGAAAACATTAAAAGCTCACATCGTGTGGTATTAAAAATATTAATTAATTTTGTAGGAAAGGACAACTAATACCATATTTAGTTTTTCAAAATCAAAAAGTTGCGGTTGGAAATTCATTTTTATCATTTGTAGTTTATAAGTGACTTAGTCCTAAGGCTAAGGCGCTTTATCATGATTGTATTTCACAGACACTCTGCACTGTCTTGTAAAAGTAATATACTAGTAATATACAAGGATCAAGAGAGAAAGACTTTAACTTTTATCTTACTGGATTTAATAAGACTCCTGGCATTGTATATAGGGCATCATGCATTCTCCTCTCACTATTTTCTTTCTTCATATTAAAAAATTAAGCTTTTCGAAAAGAATTTTCTCTCATCGAGATTAAAGTATTTGAAGGAAAATAATTTCTCTTCTTATGATATATTCAGGCATCGGATCGACTTAAATAAACAAAAAAGTTGATTTAGTCGATTAGAAATAGAAAAAAAGTCGATTATTTAATTCAGTGATGTCACAAAAATTCAAATTAATCAAAAAATTGTATGATTTTGGCTAAATAAATATTCAAATACTTCTTACTTCTTTATTGAAACTAAATCAAATTCTAAAAATTTCAACTTTTCAAATTTAATAATTTCTAAAAAATAAAACTATAACCCTTTTAGAAATTTAATTACTTTCTACAATTTTTAACTAAACTTCATCTCTAAATCAATTATCTATATGAATTATTAATCATTTTTGGAAATTTTTTCAATAATTTAAATAAAAAAATCTAATTTTTTAGAATAATTTAAACCGTCCATTTTTCTATTTAAAATATTAAGTTAGAACATTTTCAAAAATGTTAATAAAGAAATTCGTAAAAATTAACGTTTTAAAAATATTTCTAAATGATTTATTGAAAGTACAAAAAGTTTTACAATTAAATATAATTAAAAAAGTCTAAAAAATTGAAATTTGGTCAAATCTTTTCAAAACAAATTTAAATTCAGTAAAACATTTAAAAAATAATAGAAAATTGGTCAAAATTTTACGAAAAATAATTGAGTTTTTGATAAATATAAAAAAATTAATGAAATTTGTCAATGAATTTTAAATATAAATAAATTATTTCTGAAAAATGATTAAATAAATATTTCTAAATAATTTATTGAAAATACACAAAGTTTTACAATTAAATATAATTAAAAACGTCTAAAAAATTGAAATTTAGTCAAATCATTTCAAAGCTAATTTAAATTTAGTAAAACATTTAAAGAATAATTCAAAATGTGTCAAAATCTCACGAAAAATAATTCAGTTTTTAAAAATATAAATAAATTAATTGAAATTTTTCAATGAATTTTAATTATAAATAAATTATTTCTAAAAAATTATAAAGTAGTGCTGTATAAAAAATTAAATTCTTTATAATAATTTAAACCTTACATTTTTCTATTTAAAAATATCACTTAATGTAGAAAATTTTTAAAAATTTTAATAAAGAAATATTTTTAAATAAGTTATTCAAAATACAAAAAAGTTGTACAATTAAACACAATTAAAATTTGTATAAAAAACTCCAAATTTGGTCAAATCTTTTCAAAACTACTTTAAATTTAGTAAAACATTTTAAAAATAATACAAACTTGTAAAAATCTTTTGAAAAATAATTAAGTTTTTTAAAAATATAAATAAATTAATCCAAATTATTAAAAAAATTGTAATTATAAATAAATTATTTATGAAAAACTCCAAAGTAGTAAATTAAAAAAAAAATTGTTTACTTTATTCGAAGGTAATTGTATCATTAAAAATTGTAATATAACAATTGTAAGAATTAATTTTTTCTTAAGATTGTAATGTATAATTTTCCACAAATAATTGAAGAATTTTTGTATAATTTAAAACAAAATTGTTTTCAAGAATTTTAATTGAAAATTTGCAATATATGATTATTTTCTCCTAAATGTTGAAAATAATTTTGAACAATTTTAATTTTTGATTATTTTGTGTATGAATTTTAATTTTCGAAAATATTGAAAATAATTGAATTTAAAAAAAAATAGAACGTAATAATGCAGAGAATTATTCTTTTCCAAAACTATTTTAATATTATTTTTAAAACCTATTTTTCCTTAAATTTCATTTTTATTGAATCTACACTTGAAGATTATTTACTATAATTTTTGATAATTTAATATTATTTCAAAAAATTTAATTTAAAATTCTTTAAAAGTTAATTTTGAAAAATTGAAATAAAACACTTGAAAAGATGATTTAGTTTGAATTAAATTTTACAGAATTCGAATTATTTAAAATATTTCGAATTGTAATATCTTGAAACATTTAATTAGAAAACTAGAAAATAAAGTTCCAAAAGTTTGTCTATAAGTTATATTTTGCACGGTATAAAAATCGAAATTGCATTTTATACCAAAAATATTGTATTTTGGCGCAAAATTTGGAAGAAAAGTCGAAAAAGTCGTATTATTTGAAAATAGTCGAAAAAAGTCGAAAAAGTCATAATATCAGAGGCCTGTATATTTATTCACTTACAAGTTAACTTTTTCAGTTTATTAATACAATTAATAATTCAATGAAAATTTAGTACAAATGCTAAAATAATTTATACTCAAATAACATTCGAGTGAAAGTAAATGTTGAGATAAGTTACTGAAAAGCGATGATTCTTTAGCGTATAACGGAAAACTCCCATTACACAAGTTCTCATAATAATTTGTAACTTTATGAATACTCTCGTTGAAACGAGGAAATTCTTCGTTTTACTTGTACTTGTCGTGTAAAACGCACCTTCTTGGCACTTGTTGAAAGTTATATGAGTTTGATGCAAGCTTCTGCACTAGTAGAAATAAAGGTTTTCTCCTTCATTACCGCGCCTTAGTCACAAAGGAACAGGTCGAGAGCAGATGTCGCATATTTACACTTGCCAAGCAATTGTGCCTTTTGTTGAGAGAGAAAAAAAAGAAGTTACTTTATTTACTTTCATTTCTTTCGTAAATATCGATTTACAACCAACTTCTATTGCTCTAAATAAATTGAAAGAAAGTAAACAAATGGAATAATGGAAGTTTCCTTTTATTTCTATTCTATTTGAAAAATTTCTTTTATCTTTTTTTATTTCTCTCTCTAAACAAAACAAGTATTTTATTGTCAACTTTTTGATTAAATTGAGGTCGATTTGTAGATAAAAGTTTCAAATTTTTAAGTCAATGTGATTCTCGAATAAAACCCTCTGGGATTGTAAACTAGAGTCTAAAGCGATTGTGGCAATGCACATTCTGTTTTACCGACTGTGGATAATTATCGACCGCGGATAACTGAAATTTGTTCCAATAAAAGAAGAATATGAACATTAATTAATATTCACGTTATCACGATGTTTAATTACTTTATTCTTAAATACATTTTTCGAATCAACTGTTTCAATTTACTCTCAATAAACGTGGAAGTTGGAGAAGGAACAATTTTTCAAAAGCTAATTTGAGCGTGAAGCACAAACACTTGTGTCAACAGTCAAGCCCACGTTTGTTGATGTCGTTAATTAAGTCTCACGCGTCGCAGTTTAAAGTTAATTGGAGAAAATAAATCTCTCGAGGGTGAAAAAAAAAGTTGGTAGCTTGTACTTTTTCCATAATTAATAGAACGATTAACTTACTTTGCAGCATCCAAAGCGCCGACTATGAATGATTTGCCACAATCGCATCTTTTCCTACGTGTGCAACTTGTTTAATGCAAAATATTTTATAGCAACGCTGCTTGCAATTTATGAGCTATTATGTACATATGTGCTCTGTTTATGATCACGGTTTACGTGTGTATTACCATCATAAAAATAAGCAGAGGCGCTACCCGAAAACTATCTACGCAATAATTTTTTTTATTAACTTATTCCTGTATAAGGGAAAACTTTTAAAACATCAAATATCTTGAAATAAAATTTTATTTATCTAAAAATGCGCATTTTGTATTTACAGAAGAAAAAAATATATATATATATATATCAAGCAATTGGAAGTAAATTGTGTCAACACATTATAATTATATGAAGCGCGACCGTGATTGAAATTCTATTTCCCTTTAAGTTGTCTAAAGTATGAAAATAAACTAATTAAAACTTTATGATGAAATTTCCTCATTTAACAACTTGAATTATTCGCAATGAATTCGAGTAATTGAAATAAGTTTAAAGTCATTTAATTCTTATTTCAAAAAGCAAATTCTAAAATATAATTAAAATTAATAAAAAAAAGTTTTTAAAAAAATTTATTTCTTTTTAGTCAGCTACTGAAATAAGTATTAAAAAATAATTGTGAAACAATAGAATAATACTAGTATAGAAAAAGTTTGTCGAGGATTTTAAATGATAAAGAAAACAACTGGAAATGGCAACTTCATTTAGAGATATATACTAGAAAATTATTTAACAAAGCTTTGTGTCGTCACACCCTAAGGGGAAATTCGATAAAAGCTTTTGGTTCATAAAAAATTACTCTCCACGAATATAATAGTAAACTGAAGGTTTTTAATATAAACAAAATGTTCAACTAAAAATCAAATTGCATCAATATTTTCTCTGCATAAAGTTTGGTTCTTGTATCTATTCATATGTAACTTTTTTCCTAAATAAATGTTTCGTTAACTAATTAAATTAACTAAGAATGTATAAGGAACAAATAAAAAACCACTATTAGTGTTAGAACTAAGAGGTAACTCACATAATTGAGTCCCAAGAAAATAAAGAAGAGAAATAACAATTCTAATTTTTTGCAAAAAGAATGCAAAATGTTCCAAGTTTTGAATTCAAACAATTAATGACATTTGTTTCTATATTAAAATTATTCCACTGCAGACAGTTTAAAATCGCTTCAACTCTGTTTCGTTATCACTGAAAATAACTACAGTAAAACTTCTCACAATGTACGCTGGGTAGAAAAAGTGCGGTTAATTAGTAGGAAAAAAAAAGAAGTTGCTGATGTCAGACCCACGTAGGTGTATGCATAACCTAATTTGTCATTTGAAAGAGGAAAAAAGGTAGAGTATCAGTAGAGAAAAAAAAAGAAGAAAGAAAGAAAGAAAGAGAAGGTGAAGCAAAAAGAAATGAAAAATAAAAGCGCCCCAAGCAACACACTGCAATACTCAGCTTGCAATGCTCTTAACTTTATCCATAAATTTATTTGCTCTCTGTGATACCGCTAAAGTTTCCTTAAGGATTCTAAGATACCCTTCTTCCATCCTCTTTTTTCTATATTGCTTTCCTCTCTATCTGCTTTCGTCCAGTCGCATCTCCTTTAGCTTCCCATGGAACATTTTATCTGCATCCTGTCTTATTTTTGAATTCCTTCTGCATTATCGAATTTTAACTTTTAAATACTAGAGAATTTCAGTTCACATTGAACAAATTCGAGACTCATTAAAAAGTGGTGACAAAATCGAAGTTCCATCTTCCTTTTTCGAAATATTGAAGAACTTCCTCTTATAATTCTGTTTTTTAAATTTGTAAGGATCCCAATTCTCTTAGTTCTATCGCGACAACTTTCTAAAAATGATGGAAGCAAACTTGTACATCTAAAAATTAAATTAACACCAAAAAAGATTAAAATAATCAATTTTGGTGTTATTTTTTACAATTACTGAAATTTTAGTTTATTATATTTTTTTATAACTAGAAAACATGAAGACATTGATAACTCCGAGTCTTCGATTCGGAGTGATCGTTTTCTTCATGTTTTATTATTATTAAAGATGACCAAGTAATAAAATCATTATTTTATATTATAAGAATACTTCTTTAAAATTAATTTTATTATTTCAATTCAATTATTATTTTCAACAATTTTTAACTACAATTTTACTTTATACTTATTATTTTTAATAATAATTAATTAATCAATTTCACGAAATTTCAATTATTCCTAAATTCTTTAATGAAATGCAAATTAGAAAATAAAAACATCAAATCATATTCAAAAAATTCAATTCAACTTTTACAAAAATATTAATTTTGAAAATTCAATTATTTCCAAAAAGTTCACTCTATATTTCTTTTAATATTCAATTATAATCTAAAATTTTAACTGAAATTCATTTTTATGAAATGAAAATCAATTTTTATTAAAAAATTCTACAAGAATTTAATTATTTGAATGCCAAAGTAAATAATTTATTGAATAATTGAATGTTTCTCAAAATTCAATTCTCATAAAGAATTTTAGTAACAAATTTTTTAATAATTCAATTCTTTTGTCGAATTTTATTAAAACTTGCAGGAACATAATTACTTTTTTCAAGGAATTCAATTATAAATGTATGAAAAATAATTGAAAAATAAAAGCTTAAATAATTTCAATAAAAATCCTGTTAAACTTTTAAAACAAATTAATTCTACAGAATTTTTTGTCAAAAATATGAAAAATTAAGAATTTCAATGATTTTAGTTTGAACTTTGAAACTGTTTTAAAATTTAATTATTTCTAAAAATCACGTTGTGATGCTTTAAATACTTAAGTAGAATCTAAAATTTTACCTGAAATTCATTTTCAAAACCATTTTTATTAGTAAATTCTACGAGAATTCAATAAAAATCCATAAAAATTGTTATTAACAAATTTTTTAAATCATTAAATTTTTTGGACGAATTTTAATAAGATTTTTAAGAATAATTACATTTTTCGAGGAATTTCATTAAAATTGCATTTAAAATATTGGGAATTCCGCGCTGAAGTTTATTTACAAAAATAATTGAATTATTATGAAGAATTATAAAAAATGCAATTTATTTTATTAATTAATTTAATAATTTGATTAAATTTTCTTTAAAATTTTAAATTTTTAATTGTAATTCATTTTTAAAATCATTTTTGTAAGAAAATTCTACGAGAATTCAATTATTTAAGTACAAAAATAAATAATTTATTAATTTCATGTTTGTTGAAATTAAATTCTCATAAATAATTTTACTAACAAATTTTTAAAAAATTAAATTCTTTTGAAGAGTTTTAATAAAATTTTCAAGGTTAATTGCATTCTTTTAGGAATTCATTTGAAATTTTATTGAAAATAATTGAATTTCTTATATAAATTGTTATTATTTATGAAAATAATTGAATTCTTAAAATAATTTTATTATTTGTAAAAATAATTGAATACCTGTAGAAATGTTATTATTTATGAAAATAATTGAATTATTGCGAAGAAATTTATGAAAAAACTTGTAAATAATTGAATTTCTGTAAAAAATTTTATTATTTATGAAAATAATTGAATGTTTCCGTAGAATTGTATTCAAATTTTTTATAATAATGGAATTCTTTTGGAAAATTTTCACCGAAATAGTAGATATTGAAAATTATGGAATTTTAGAAAACTTTTGAAAATAATTGAAATTTCGACAAGAATTTGATTAAAATTTTGTAAAATAATTGAATATCAGAGAAGAATTTTATTATTTATAAAGAGAATTGAAATTTTGTCGAGAATTTTTAAAAATTTTGAACACAATTGAATTTAATAACTATATGTTACTAAGTTAGTAACTAACTTACTATTCTCCCTTTTGAAGCTAAATTCGTTGAATTTTTCCAAATCGTTGACCTTGGTGTTTTATTTAACCTAAAATTTCATTCATAGTTAAAAATAACACCAAAATAGATTATTTGAATCCTCTTTGGTGTTAATTTAATCCTAGAGAAATTAAACAGTTTCAGATTATTTTAATCCATTCTGCTGTTATTTTAACACCTCACCTTTTACTGTGCTACTATTTTCGACCTATCATAGATTATTTTAATTTAGTATTAAAAACACAAGAAGTTTGACAATCGCTTA
The DNA here is from genome assembly GCA_032872475.1 of Leptopilina myrica (nomen nudum). Taxonomy (NCBI): domain Eukaryota; kingdom Metazoa; phylum Arthropoda; class Insecta; order Hymenoptera; family Figitidae; genus Leptopilina; species Leptopilina myrica (nomen nudum). The sequence goes on along the minus strand of CM065464.1, from coordinate 1,774,128 downwards.
TTATTCTATCCACTTTCCTTTCAAACGATGAGAAGTGCAGACTCTAGAGTATAGTATTCCATTTCCGTCAAAGTTCGGATTTCAAAATGAAATTTTAATTTCCACGAAATTTGAAACATCTACTTTTTCACATTTTAGCTTCATAGAAAGGCGGAACACCTCCCGCAACTTCGATATCGCTTTGCGCGATATGAAAACGCGAGTGGTGCTCAGGAGTGGTTATATTAAAATCCGTCGTGCTAGTTTCATAAATAATACGCGATTTTTCATGAATAATATATATATATATATATATATATATATTGTAGGGAAGGGAGAAATTGCCGTATCGGGACATTTGAGAAATAACGAAATTGCATTACCGCACTGCGATTTCTTCTGGCTGAGCATCAACTTCCCCTGCTTCCAAGTCCTTTTTCCAATCTTATACTTTTCTATTTTTTTGTCAAGAGAAAGAGACAGGGGGACTACTTTTGGTCGACAGAGGGATTTATCTCCCAAACTGGCGCACATTACCTAAAAAATTAAAATTACCTTATTTCTGTTTTGTTACGAAGTGATATGTAGCTAGTGGTTTTTTTTAACCAGACGGTTCCTATAACGTGATTATTTAAAACAAAAATAAACCTTACAAACTTTACCTCTAAGTATACTTACAGCTATGGATTTGTTTCTCCATCCATGTATTATTGAATATAAATAAAATAATACGATTGGATAATTTTTCCATTGCCTAGGTATGCATTTCAAACATTGAGGAAATGGTGTAGATGATATAAAAATACGGAAATTCTTTTTTACATTTTCAGGAAAATGTAACGTCTCCCATTTACAGTTTCAGTCAACTTATTTTTACTGTTTCTTTTTTTCCGTCATTGGTTTCTTCCATTTTCATGACTCAGTCCTCTGCATACAAAAAAAAGGATTGTCGTGAAGTGCCTCTGTGTTTTCTTCTCATTCCATTCGATAGATTTACGAGACTTGGATTTTTTTTCCATTCTTGTCTTTTTTTTTTTGTACCGACAAGAAGACATCACCAGCACAACTCAAATTCACAATGCAATTTAATACCCACGCGTTGTAAACTCCCGCAATTGTAATAAAACACTTATTCGACTTTTATTACCACTTTCTCGACCAAACTCTCCATAAACATTTGCTGAAATACTTTCTGCTCCCTTATTTGCTAAGCCTTCCTCTTATCAGTCTTCATTAAAATAATTATGTCCAAGAAATTTCATTATTTTTCACAATAGCTGTATCTCTATTTTCCCGGTAGACATTTGAGATAAAAATAAGATGGAACAGAAATAAAAAATAAAATAAAAATTAAAACCGAAATTGATAATTTGAAAATGATAAATTAAAAAATATTGATAATAATTGTAAGGGGAATAAAATTTTGTAAAAGAAGAAATGATAATTCAAGTCATAAAGTTTTTTTTTCTTTTCTGAAATGAGAAACGATCAAGTTTCATCATAAACTTCTTGAAATGTAGCAGATTTTTTTTATTCTTCTTTCAGTTTCTAGAAATTCAGAGAACTGTTCTTTACGAGTGACGCATAACTCCAAAGAGGTAATTACGAATTTATCTACATCGCCTTTTTTTTAAACCTTGTAATGTATACGATAGCTTGAGAACAATTCAAAATCGATAAATCATTTTCATAGAGACATAATTTTTGAATTCAATTTTTGAAATTAATTTTCAAGTTAACATAAATAAAACTATGTAGAAAATAGTTGACGAAACAGACAGTCTTTGCAAAGCTATTAATTTTTTATCGAATTCCGTAAAAAATAAAATTTGTAAAACAAGTTTATGCTTCGTCGTAATTTCTTGTACGCTCTCTAGTCCGAAGGTGCATTGAAGATTCTTTACAAGACTTTTCACTTAACCTAAAACCTCTAAGTTTAAAAGTCACTCTTCTCAGATGATGCTTTGTTTATTTTTTAAAAGCCAGCAACACATATTCAATGCAGCAAAACTTTAGGTACACATTAAATAATGGAGGAGAAAAAATTTTTGCATCCAGTTAAAAAGAAACTTTCTCTCTACTCTATATAAATAAAGAAATGTGGTTTTATAATAAAGACTAAATCCTGCCATGTGGTGAAATCTAAATACAATCGAAATTCTTGTTGTATTTCGAAAAGAATAACACTGATTAATTTTTGATTTTGAGAAAGCGTGAAAGCAGTTAAATATAAATGTTGCAAAAATTTGACGGTAAGCTTGTCACGTTCCGCCTGCGGCGTTCAAGATATTCATTTGACCACGTGTCATTCCCCAGAGAAACTACGAGACTAACATGAAAAAAAAAAATTCCCTCAGCTTTCTGATTTTAGTTCCTGTTTCAACGTTCAAATAAAAAGAAAACAATTCAATATAGTTGTATTAAAAAAAACCCCCCAAGTGAGTAATCAAGAGACAAAAGGAATTAAAAATGTTATGAGGCATAAAGTTAATTGGAAGGAATTATTTTCATCATCAGTGTTAGGGGATCATTAACGAAATATGAAAATTAAACAACAACAACAATACTAAAATACTGCAATGGGATTTTAGAGAGAATAACATAAAAAATTAAAAAAACTCTCCAGGCAACATTTAATCTTTAGAAAAATGGGAAAATATTAATGCTCAGCATAAAGTTACAAGCAAGTTATTAGAGCACACTGGCTGACTCTTATTGAGCTGATATTGCCGGCAGCAACGAGCGGGCGTTTGTTACTCTTCCGTTGGAAGAGTATAATGGATTTTTAAAAGTTCATATTGTGCAGAAGAAACGATATACAAGTACACTGTGTGGAAATAAAGCGAGCTTGACTCATTAACCTTTTCAAGAGACACTGACGTGCATTTCGCTTCATCGATTTTGCTAATAACTGAATTCACACAATGCACAATGGAAACCAAACGACGAGAAGAGAGAATATAACGTCATTTCTTTTACTCATAAAAGTCCAGTGACACATTTTTTCAGTAGATTACTTTTCCCAAGGATTTTTTTTTTTATACAAAATATCTGAATATATTCTTTTTCAGATAGATGTGAAAAGCATTTTGATAATTCGCTCTGAAGCATGTGAATGATGATAAAACATTTGTGTTCTAATCCGGATTTTCCCAAGCGACAATCTCGGACAAATGGTCTCTTAGGAATGCAAAAATTTCATGCGGTGTAAGTGCAGTAAAGGAAAAGAAAAATAAAAAAGACAACGAGCAAGACTTCAGTTTTGCCGTGATTAGTTTCGAGGCTTGACCTAGGGGATTTTATGCTTTCAGAGTGAATCTATTCTTGCCAGATAGCCAGGCTACGTGACTGAAAATTTTAATGGAACTCTTGCGGCGAATACAAATTTTTGATTTAATGGTTGATTGTCTTTTCAATGGACATAAAAAGAAAGCTCTAACTTCTATTGTATCATGTTTGCAGTTTTCTCCTATCAATTTTTTCGTCAAGTAAAATCGAGGAGTATTTTTCTTTCCTTGACTTCGCTGAGAGAAGAAGGGTGGAGAAAAAAAAATATGTGAATGTATTGTATGGCTGTATAATTTAATTAAATCACGCAAAACCAAGAAAAGAGCATCAAGGGAACTGGAAAACGAGTTGAAGAAAGTGGTTTTCACTTAGCAGATTGAACTAACTCCCTCAAAGTTCTGGGCTTCCTGTTACCAGAATGTGATTTCATCGCAAGATAGGTGCTTCTTCGTGTGTCTAGTGCGAACTAATATATTTTCTAAACGATTACAAATTTTACAGAAATTATTTCAAAGGGGTCTGACAATTACAGAAGAATTTTTAATTTACGTAATCGAATAATTAGATGTTAAATTTTATTGTTCTCCTCAGGCCTCGGATATTATGACTTTTTCGACTATTTTCAAATAATACGACTTTTATCGACTTTTACTAAAAAATTTGCGACTTTTTCGACTTTTCTTCCAAATTTTGCGCCAAGATACAATATTTTTGGTATAAAATGCAATTTCGATTTTTATACCGTGCAAAATATAACTTATAGACAAACTTTTGGAACTTTATTTTTCAATCAGTTTTCTAATTAAATGTTTCAAAATATTACAATTCAAAAGATTTTCAATAATTCAAATTCTGTAAAATTTAATTCAAACTAAATCATCTTTTCAAGTGTTTTATTCCAATTTTTCAAAATTAACTTTTAAAGAATTTTAAATTAAATTTTTTGAAATAATATTAAATTATCAAAAATTATAGTAAATAATCTTCAAGTGTAGATTCAATAAAAATGAAATTTAAGGAAAAATAGGTTTTAAAAATAATATTAAAATAGTTTTGGAAAAAAATAATTCTCTGAATTATTACGTTCTAATTTTTGTACATTCAATTATTTTCAATATTTCCGAAAATTAAAATTCATACACAAAATAATCAAAAATAAAAATTGTTCAAAATTATTTTCAACATTTTGGAGAAAATAATCATATATTCCAAATTTTCAATTAAAATTCTTAAAAACAATTTTCTTTTAAATTATACAAAGCTCTTCAATTATTTTTGAAAAATTATACATTACAATATTTATAAAAAATTAATTCTTACAATTATTTTATTACAATTTTTTTATGATTCAATTACCTTCGAATAAAGTAAACCATTTTTTTTTAAATTTACTACTTTAGAGTTTTTAGGAAATATTTTATTTATAATTAGAATATTTTGAAAAATTTCCATAATTTTTTTTATATTTTTTAAAAACTTAATTATTTTTCAAAAGATTTTGACAAATTTTCGAATTATTTTTTAAATGTTTTACTAAATTTAAATTAGCTTTGAAAAGATTTGACCAAATTTCAGTTTTTTAGAAAAAAAATCATATATTCCCAATTTTTGAATTAAAATTCTTGAAAAAAAATTAAAAAACAATTTTGGTTTAAATTATACAAAAATTCTTCAATTATTTTTGAAAAATTATACATTATAATATTTATAAAAAATTAATTCTTACAATTATTTTATTACAATTTTTAAAGATTCAATTACTTTCGAATAAAGTAAATAAAATTTTTTTTAAATTTACTACTTTAGAGTTTTTCAGAAATAATTTATTTATAATTACAATTTTATGAAAAATTTGATTTAGTTTTTATATTTTTAAAAAACTTAATTATTTTTCAAAAGATTTTGACAAATTTTGAATTATTTTTTAAATGTTTTACTAAATTTAAATCAGCTTTGAAAAGATTTTACTAAATTTCAGTTTTTTTGACATTCTTTAATTGTATTGAATTGTAAAACTTTTTTGTATTTTGAATAAACTATTTAGAAATATTTCTTTATTAAAATTTTTGAAAATGTTCTATTTGAATTATAATATGTTTAAATAGAAAAATGTAAGGTTTAAATTATTATAAAAAATTGGATTTTTGATACAGCACTACTTTATAATTTTTCAGAAATAATTTACTTATAATTAAAATTCTTCGCAAAATTTCATTAATTTTTTTCATATTTTTAAAAAACTGAATTATTTTTCGTAAGATTTTGACAAATTTTGAATTATTTTGCTTCCTCGTGAGGAAGCTTTGTAGTCGTTTAATTTACAAAATTTTTAAAAATCCTTTTGACAAATTTTCTTCTATATGGGACTATGTTATATAAGACCCTGAACAATTGTCCGGATGTATGTATGTGTGTGTGTGTGGATCCCGTTTTTTGTGAACACGATAACTCGAAGAGGTTTCAACGACATTCGGCTGAAAATTGCAAAAAGTTACCGAAAACTGAAATTTCAAAATGAAAAAATGTCTGTTAATTTAGAAAAACCTTTGTAACTTTTTTCAAAAAAAAAATTTTTTTCAAAAAATTTTTTTTAATTGAATATTAAAGTCAATATACAATAAAATCTTCTTCTTTGCATCAAGACGAATCGATTGGTATATATAAAAAGAATAAATTGTATAAGAGTTTATAGAGGTAATGAGAATTGAAGGAAAAAAATTACCGTTTTTTATCAAAAATTTAGTTCTTTCATCAAAATTATATTCCAGTACAATAAGATTTTACTCATTTTTTTCAATAATCTTATCCGTTGCATTAAAACGGATCGATTGGTATATATAAAGTATATATTTTATTTGAATGAATTTATCCAATAATGAAATTGGAAAAAGTTACCGAAAACTGAAATTTCAAAATGAAAGAATGTCTGTTATTTTAGTTAAAAATTGTTTAGTTACCTTTGTAACTTTTTTAATTTTTGTCCTACAAAAATGTGTCCAGAGGTGAACTTGTTTGTTTTTGTTCCAGTTATCAGGAAAAAAAGAAAAACACTTTCAAAATGAAATTGCAAAAAGTTACCGAAAACTGAAATTTCAAAATGAAAAAATGTCTGTTATTTTAGAAAAACCTTTGGAACTTTTTTAATTTTTGTCCTACAAAAATGTGTCCAGAGGTGAAGTTGTTTGTTTTTGTTCCAGTTATCAGGAAAAAGAAGAAAAACACTTTTAAAATGAAATTGGAAAAAGTTACCAAAAAATGAATTTTCAAAATGAAAAAATGTCTGTTATTTTAGAAAAACCTTTGTAACTTTTTTAATTTTTGTCCTACAAAAATGTGTCCAGAGGTGAAGTTGTTTGTTTTTGTTCCAGTTATCAGGAAAAAGAAGAAAAACACTTTTAAAATGAAATTGGAAAAAGTTACCAAAAAATGAATTTTCAAAATGAAAAAATGTCTGTTATTTTAGAAAAACCTTTGTAACTTTTTTAATTTTTGTCCTACAAAAATGTGTCCAGAGGTGAAGTTGTTTGTTTTTGTTCCAGTTATCAGGAAAAAGAAGAAAAACACATTCAAAATAAAATTGGAAAAAGTTACCGAAAACTGAAATTTCAAAATGAAAAAAATGTCTGTTATTTTAGAAAAACCTTTGTAACTTTTTTAATTTTTGTCCTACAAAAATGTGTCCAGAGGTGAACTTGCTTGTTTTTGTTCCAGTTGTCAGGAAAAAAAAGAAAAACACTTTCAAAATGAAATTGGAAAAAGTTACCGAAAACTGAAATTTCAAAATGAAAAAAATGTCTGTTATTTTAGAAAAACCTTTGTAACTTTTTTAATTTTTGTCCTACAAAAATGTGTCCAGAGGTGAACTTGCTTGTTTTTGTTCCAGTTGTCAGGAAAAAAAAGAAAAACACTTTCAAAATGAAATTGGAAAAAGTTACCGAAAACTCAAATTTCAAAATTTAAAAATGTCGGTTTTTTTGGAATAAGCCCTGTAACTTTTTTAATTTTTGTCCTACAAAAATGTGTCCAGAGGTGAAGTTGTTTGTTTTTGTTCCAGTTGTCAGGAAAAAAAAGAAAAACACTTTCAAAATGAAATTGGAAAAAGTTACCAAAAAATGAAATTTCAAAATGAAAAAATGTCTGTTATTTTAGAAAAACCTTTGTAACTTTTTTAATTTTTGTCCTACAAAAATGTGTCCAGAGGTGAAGTTGTTGCTTCCTCGTGAGGAAGCTTTGTAGTCGTTTAATTTACAAAATTTTTAAAAATCCTTTTGACAAATTTTCTTCTATATGGGACTATGTTATATAAGACCCTGAACAATTGTCCGGATGTATGTATGTGTGTGTGTATGTGTGTGTGTGTGGATCCCGTTTTTTGTGAACACGATAACTCGAAGAGGTTTCAACGAATTCGGCTGAAAATTGCTAGGAATATTTATCATAAAAATATCTCGAAATGGATTGATGGACATTAAAAAATCTTTAAAAAAAAAATTTTTTTTTACTTTTTTCAAAAAAAAAAATTTTTTCAAAAAAATTTTTTTTAATTGAATATTAAAGTCAATATACAATAAAATCTTCTTCTTTGCATCAAGACGAATCGATTGGTATATATAAAAAGAATAAATTGTATAAGAGTTTATAGAGGTAATGACAATTAAAGCAAAAAAATTACCGTTTTTTATCAAAAATTTAGTTCTTTCATCAAAATTATATTCCAGTACAATAAGATTTTACTCATTTTTTTCAATAATCTTATCCGTTGCATTAAAACGGATCGATTGGTATATATAAAGTATATATTTTATTTGAATTTATAGAATTAAACATAATTAAAACCAAAAATTCGCACTTTTATTAGAAATTTATTTCCTTCTTAAAAATTATGTTGCTTTATAATAAAATGTTAATCTAGACTTAAAAACAAACTAAAAATCTTCATTTCATCAAGACGAATCGATTGATGTTTAAAAAGAATATATTTTATTAGCATTAATAGAATTAAATAAAATGAAAAAATTCACTTTAAAGCAAATTTTTTGCTTATCGTAAAGAGGAAGCAAAATGTTCATGTAATGAACATCTTAATTCACAACTTGTTTTTAAATGTTTTACTAAATTTAAAACAGCTTTGAAAAGATTTGACCAAATTTCAGTTTTTTAGACATTTTTTAATTACATTTAATTGTAAAACTTTTTTGTATTTTCAATAAATCATTTGGAAATATTTTTAAAAAGTTAATTTTGACGAATTTCTTTATTCAAATTTTTGAAAACTTTCTACCTTAATTAATAGCTTTAAATAAAGAAATGGACGGTTTAAATTATATAAAATTTGATTTTTTTTATTTAAATTATTGATTTTTTGAAAAAATTGCATAAAATGATAAAAAATTCCTATAGATAATTGATTTAGAGATGAAGTTTATTAAAAAATTGTAGAAAGTAATTAAATTTCTAAAAGGGTTATAGTTTAAATTTTTAGAAATTATTAAACTTGAAAAGTTGAAATTTAAAAAATTTGATTTCCTGTGAATAAAGAAGTAAGAAGTATTTGAATATTTATTTAGCCAAAATGATACAATTTTTTGATTAATTTGAATTTTTGTGACAGCACTGAATTAAATAATCGACTTTTTTTCTATTTTTAATCGACTAAAGCGACTTTTTTGTCCGTTAAAGTCGATCCGAGGCCTGTGATTTATTTGGAATTTGAATAAAATAAATTAACAATTTAATCTTAATTTTCTGAGCGAGTTGAAAATGATTTTTTTTTCTTTTTGAAATAAGAAAAAACTCTCCTGGCTAATAATAAAAAGCTGCGTCATTGTTAGGCTAAATTTCCAACAGTCGAATATCCACTGAAAATAATTTACAATTGAAAATATGAGAAATAAAGCAAATTAAATTAACGATATCCATTCGCAACAAGTAAAGACAATGTTCCGCTAATTATTCCGCTCTAGCTGCGTAAAATTCTGTTCAAATCACCAAATGCGATGCTGACTCTTTATATAGCCATTTTGAATGAAATTGCGAAATAAGAGAAATTTGTTACCAAAGAAATAAGCTGAATCCGAAGAAAGATAATGCTGGCTACAATTTATAACATTGAATATTCCAATGGAAATAAATTATATTTTTCCTTATTTCAAGTTTCTTCTTTATAAATGCAAATATTTTTTAATATCAGAGAAAAGACAGCAAAGGCAAACGAAGAGACAATAATTGACGGAAAGACTAATAAAAGAAGGATAATTAAATAATCGCCGTAAAATGAAATCCCCTAAATGAAATAGTCTTTTTTTTCTCGACACACTATATTATTCCATGAAATGTACATAAAAGTGTTAATTTAAAAAAGTGTTAATTTTAAAAAAGTGAGTTTATTCCACACAAAGTTTGCAGTATTCACTGTAAACATTTACCTAGTTAAGAAGAAACTTAATGCCAAAAATATAATTAGCAAAACTTGGTTTCAGCTTTCCAGTGAAATAACGTAAGATATTTGAGATGTGTTTTTATGAAAAGAAAAAAAAAAGTGGAAAAATAATGCCAACTAGAGAGAAACAAACGTTCTTTTGTGTTGGAATTCATCTCGAAAAGGACATTCTCTACGTCCAAAAGGCTTTGAAGTTGACCCATCAGATCTTGTTCTGAAACACTCGTGAATTACATTCACTGTCAAAGCGCTTATTTCATTTCGCGTACAAGCATGGAATTGTAATTTTCTCGCTGGTTTCCGCTCAACTGGACTTAAAACTAATCTCCGCATTCCTTCTAGCTTGATAAAATAAAGCTACAATTTTATCTGGTCTACTGCTAAAATAATACAATAATTTACAACTGAAAACAGAGACAAGACATGAATTAAATTAAAAATAATTACAACACATTGATAAATAATTATTTACGTAATTACATTTATCAATTTGCCTTTACCATTAAATTTATTCGAAATCTTGTTTTAAAAAACATTTTCTACAACTTTTTGTTTTTAGAAGCAAAAAAAAAAAAAAAAATTCCATACACAAAAGCCGCTGTTCGGATAATAAAATTTAGCTCTGATTGTACTATTTTTTAAAAAGGAATTTTTTGCTCGGTTAGTGGGGAAAAAGGAGCAACGTCGGATTTAGTTTGAAACACAGGGCAATGTCGATGGAAAATAAATGTTACATAACGTGTTTTTAAAAACAAAGTGTTTTTCGATTATTATGGAATAATTTTCTAATTGTAAAATTTTGTAGAAAATAAAAAAAAACTAGCTTTCTTTTAGAAAAAAAAACTAATAGTAGAAGAGGTGTAATTTTCAAGGCGTGAAGAACCATCTTGAAATGAAAGTGAAATGAAGGTTTTCTCGCTGACTATTACGAAATGAAAAAAGTACCTTTAAAATATCATTTTTCCCTCTTACTTTTATATACACAATTTTACTTCTCTTTTTCTTTTCCTACTTGCGTTAATAACCACCAATAGCCGTTTTAGGCTGTTCCGGCAACTACTTTCATAAATGGTAGGAAATTATGTAGCAAGTACTCTCGCCCAAGAATTGGACCAGGGATTTCCGCTTTTTACAAGCTTTCCTTATGACCGTGCAAACTTTTCCGCTTTTTACAGAAGGAAAAAAAAACTCACGATAATACTAAAAAATTATATTTTCCTTCTCAATTGCAAATTCTTTTGTAGATTATATACAAATATTTTGAAAAAAAATTTAATTAAACAAATTTACTAATCTGACTTGAGAAGTTAAATTCTCAAAGAAAAGAAAATAAAGGGAAAAATAATGTAAAAAAAAATAATTTTTATTTAAAAATTGTGTATTCGTCGAAAGGATATTAAGAGATTTGAAAAGACTGACTTTCACCACTGGTGCACACACACACAGTAGTAAAAGCGTTAATAGTCAGTCAGTAGTAAAGCACTTGCTTTGATCAGACACTAACTGCATACGCCACCTTCTTTATTTCATTACTAGCAAATGTTACGCGCGCGGAATGTGTAATTCAATTTGTTGTTGTTATGCAAATTACAAAATTTTTTACTTTTAAATATAAAATTTTTAAAATAATTTCATAGTCTTTTAAAAAATTCACTTATTAAGTACAAAATTATTTATTACTGTTTATATTTTAAAAAGTTCACTTATAAAGTACAAAATTATTTATTACTGTTTATATTTTTAAAAATTCACTTATAAAGTACAAAATTATTTATTACTGTTTATATTTTTAAAAAGTTCACTTATAAAGTACAAAATTATTTATTACTGTTTATATTTTAAAAATTTCAATAAAATTTCACGAAAGAATTCAATAATTTTCGAAAAATTTAATAAATCCTTTTAAACAATTCAATTATTTTTTTAAGTATAGTAAAATTTTTACAAAAATTCAATTATTTTTAAAACAATTTTAATTGAATTGAAGGGATCAGTTTTTAGAAATATTTTTAATACACTTTGGAAAAATTCAATTTTTTTTTTAAATTTTAATAAATCCTTCGAAATAATTCAATTATTCTAAATAAAGTAAAATTCTTCGCAAGAATTCAACTAATTTTAATAAATAGTAACATTCTCAACAGGAATTCAATTACTTTCAAAAATTTCCACAAAATTCTATTTCAACAAGAATTTTAAATTCTTTAAAAATAATTCAATTAATGTCCAAAAATTTATAAAAAAAAAATTTTCATTTTTTTCAATTGTTTATATAAAATTCTTCATAACAATTCATTTATTTTCTAAAATTAAAATAAATTCTTCCTAACATTTCAATTATTTTTATAAATAGTAACATTCTTTGCAGCAATTTAATTATTTTCTAAATAATTGAATTGTTCGGAAGAATTTATTTAAATTTAAGAAAATAAATGAATTTTATGTTAATATATTTGAAAATTAAAATTCTTTCAAGGAATTCTATTAAAATTGTTTAGATAATAATTAAATTTCTGCAAAGGATTTTATTATTTACAAATATAAATGAATTATTGCAAAGAATTTTACAATTTATACAAAAATAATTGAAATGTTTCAAATTTCCGAGAAATAATTAAATTGTTATGATGAATTTTATAGAAATAATTGAAAATAATGAAAATTTTGTTCCTTTTTATAAATATTTTGACAATAATTGAGTTATTTTTAAAGAATTCAAAAAAGTCTTGTTGAAATAGAATTTTATGGAAATTTTTGAAAATAATTAAATTCTTTCGTGTAATTTTATTTAAAGTGGAAAAAAAATAATTTAATTGCTTCAAACAGTTGTAGTATTTATGAAAATAATTGAATTGTTTCAAAGTATTTATTAAAATTTTAGAAAATTAATAAACTTTATGAAAATATTTAAAATAATATTTGAATCCAACCGAGGAATTTAATTTGAAATTGTTTTGGAAATAATGAAACTTTGAAACATTACAATTATTTTCCTAAATAGTAAAATTCTTTGCAATAATTCATTTATGTTTATAAATAGTAAAATTCTTTGCAAAAATTTAATTATTTTTAAAACAATTTTAATGAAATTTGTCGAAAGAATTTTAATTTGTAAATATTAACATAAAATTCATTTATTTTCTAAAATTTTAATAAATTCTTCCGAACAATTCAATTATTTTTAATACAATTTTAATAAAATTCTTCTTCATAAAATCTAATGGATTTCTAATTTTTCAATTAAAATTTTTAAAGAAGCTCCATAAGTTTAAAAGAAATTCAAAGAAATTCTTCAAAAGTATTTCATTAGGATTTATAAAATTTTTAATAATATTCTTATTCACGAGAATTTAATAACATTTTAAGAAGGAATTCTATTAATTATCAAATTTTTTGATAAATTTAGATAATTTCGATTTTACACGTTCAAAAATCGAATAAAACCGACTTTATTTATTTTTAAATATTCTTTTACACAAAAAAAATAGTTAATTGTATTGAAAAACTTGTTCCTAAAGTTTCGAAAGTTCAAATGAAGGACAAAATTTTTCGTACTTGTTCTAATTTGTATTTCTTTACAAACATTTTTTTAAATGAAACCAAATGCAAAGTCAAAACTAAATATTATTCAATTTGACTTATTTTTACTTTTTGGATAGCAATTTTCGAAAATACTTGAGGTGAAAATAAAAAAAATTTCGTTCATTTGAAAGTTCGAAACTTTAGTCACATTTTAAAACCTGCCATATAAATAATTTACAAAAAGGTCCCATTTTACCAGAACTTCATTATACACGAGAAAGAGAAAATATTTCCACATTTTTTTCTTTTCTTTTTTGCGGTTATATGTCTTTTAATTTGCACACAAAACAGGTTAACAAACGTGAGGTCTTTTTTTTCTATTAAGGAGGTGGAAATTTGATTAATTATGAATCCTACCTGTTTAGAATTGGGGACAAAGTCATTTATAATGCTAGTGCTTAACCCTTGTCAACGTTTACTATAGAAACACAGATGGGGTTCACGCAACCGGAGGTTATTCTCAGCCTAGTGAGATACGAGATTTCAAAGGGAATATTTCATAAGGTAACTTAACCGAGAGTGTATTAACATACGGATGTCGTATGTGTTAAAACTTCTCAATTTATACTCTACTATAGTCATCATTATCCCTTTATATTTTTAATTTCATTTTTCTAACTTTTTAACTTATTTTTTACCCTCTCGGATGTTCTAATAATGTAACATTAATAAGGCCGAGTCATATTTGGAATATAGAATTTGCAGGGCTCGAATTGTCTTTAACACTAAAAAAAGTCGCTTTAGTCGCATAAATTCACAACAAAAGTCACGAAAAGTCGAATGAAATTTCCCAAAAAAGTCGAAAAGCAGTCGAATGAAATATTAGGGGAAAAAATGCCGAAAAGAAAACACGAAATTGTCAAAATTGTAAAAAAAATCACATTTCTCGCCAACAAATACTTTAACATCAAACAATCTGGAATAATATTTAATAAAATCTAATAAAATGCATGACAAAATTTTAATTAGGTATTTTTAACATTTTTTAAAAAAATCTGTTCAAAAATTCAATTATTTTTATAAATAATAAAATTCTTTTCCAAACTTCAATTATTTAAAAAACATTTAATAAAATGCTTGTCATAATTTCAATTGTCTATATAAATAATAAAATTCTTCTCTAAAATTAATTTATTTTCAAAAATAATGAAATTCTTCACAAAAATTCAATTACATTCAAAAACTTTTTTAAATTTCTCGTCAAAATTTTATAAATAATAAAATTCATCATGGAAATTTAATTATTTTCAAAAGTTCAAATAAAATTCTTTGCAAAATTTAATTATCTTCAAAAGTAAGAAAATTCTTCTAAAAAATTCAATTATCTTAATAAATTTCAAAATTCAATTACTTTTAAACATTTAAAACATAATCTGTTCGAAAATTCAATTATCTTAATAAATATCAAAATTCTTCTTCAAAATTCAATTACTTTTAAACATTTTTTTAAAAAATCTGTTAAAAAATTCAATTATCTTTAAAAATAATAAAATTCTTCTCTGTATTTCAATTATTTTCAAAAAAATTGAAGCAAATTCTTGTCAGAATTTCAATTATTTATTTATTTATTTCTGTACATTTATAATTATCTTTATAAATAATAAAATTCATCCTAGAAATTCATTTATTTTCAAAAATATTAAAATTATCCTCAGAATTTCAATTATTTTCAAAATTTTTTCTTAATTTCTTGTCAAATTATCATTATCTTCATGAATAAAAAAAATTAATCATGGAAATTTAATTATTTTCAAAAGTTCAAATAAAATTCTTTGCAAAATTTAATTATCTTCAAAAGTAAGAAAATTCTTCTAAAAAATTCAATTATCTTTAAAAATAAGAAAATTCTTCTCTGTATTTCAATTGTTTTCAAAAAATTTGAAGAAAATTCTTGTCAGAATTTCAATTATTTAATTATTTCTTTCTGTACATTTATAATTATCTTTATAAATAATAAAATTCATCCTAGAAATTCATTTATTTTCAAAATTAATAAAATTCATCATGGAAATTTAATTATTTTCAAAAGTTCTGATAAAATTATTAACAAAATTCAATTATTTTCAAATTTTTTTAAATTCTGCACACAATTTCAACTATTTTTAAAAATATCAAATTTTTTTTTCAAAATTCAATTACTTTTAATCGTTTTTAAAAAAAATCTGTTCGAAATTTTAATTATTCTCATAAATAATAAAATTCTTCTCTGAAATTTAATTATTTTTATAAATAAAAAAATCATCCTAGAAATTCAGTTATTTTCAAATTTTTTTTAATTAAATCTTATATCAAATAATAATGATTTTATCACTCGGCCATCTTTAATTATTATAAAACACGAAGACATCGATTGCTCCGAAAAAATCGTTTGAATTTGAATCTTTTGAAGAATTTTAATTCTTATGGAAAAATAATAATTAAATATTTATTTAAAAAAGAAGTTATTAATGTTTTTTTTTAATTTGAAAGATATCTGTAAATTAACTTAACAGAACATTTTTTTGACTAAAACTATTTCCTTCAACTTTAATTTTCTGAAAATTTAAAAAATGTCAGTCGCATTTTACTAAAAAAAGTCTCGAAAAAGTCGATTAGTCGCATCTTTTCTCAAAAAAAAAGTCGAAAAAAGTTACATTTCCTTAGAAAAGTCGAAAAAAGTCGCACAATCAAGCCCTGAATTTGTAATTTACCCAATCGAATAATTAGGAGTTTTAACTCCTAATTTATTCCATAAAGAAATTTCTAGAGAGACGATTATTTTGATTTTTTGAACAGACTAGATTTTAATTGGATCCCTATGAAATTGTTGAAACAAAGGAATAAAAAAAAAAAAAAGAAGTAAGATACAAAATTATGAAGTGACGATAATGGGAAAGGAGATGGATGGTTGTGGTCGAGGTAGCTGTTGCGTTTACGTCCGGTGACATGTGTGAGTTTGATAGCTGGCGTCACCATTGGACAGAAGATTAACGGGAATTCCACTTTTCGACCCACATTAACAGCTCGTATCAGAGATTTTGGCGAATCCACAAAGTGCAGCCAATTTTCACGTCGACACGTCTGCATAACAACCACGTTAATACGCTCAACAACCTCTTCATTGTTTTACATTATATTTTGGAGGGGGAAAAAAAACTCGAATTACCAACACACTTTTCTACAGAATATGCACTCTACATGGTCTCTATTGTGATTCACTACCGATATTATAAACAATAAACTGCATTCGACAATGTAATTCTACACTTGTTTTATACAGCTAACATTATGGCAAACCACACGCCTTTCTGTCCAATGAAAAGCTTATTGTTGCTCCATTTGCAGTCATTTTTAATCAAAGAAAAAATAAATACATTAAATAATCTATTGTTACACCGGTTCATGAAACCAGAAATCCGTTAAAATTGCGTATCCCAAATTTTAAGAACTTCCAATAGAATAAAAAAGGCGACATGAAGTCTCAAATTAAAAACTCTACTTACAGTTTAACGGAGAAACGGTTAGGCTACACTTACCTGAAACATAAAGAATAATAATAATTCAAAAAATGTTCGTTAGGTAAAATTTGCATTTTTGGTTTTAAGGAAAGCTGAATTTTTATTTATGCTTGAGTCCCTTTAGAAAAATAATTATTACTGACGAGGTTTCTCTCTCCAAGCATTATTCACGGGAATAAAAACCCTCAATGAAAGGTAACATTTCACGTGTCTGTCATTGCCACACAAAACTGTTGCTACTTTTTTCATTTTTATGGTTGCTTGATGACTCCAGCTAGCAGCACTTTGCAATATCGGCACATTTCCTGTCTCGCATAAATGTTTTCGACAACAAGTAAACACGTGAAGACATGTCGAATGCCAGTATTGGATTTTAATAGTCTAAAATAGTATTTCAATCAGCAAAATCAAACTCTTGGAAAAGAAACGTAAAATATGGGATTAACGGCGAAAATTTAATATATGTAAATAAATAATCAAAGTGAAACATTTTGTAATTTAACTAGGCGTGAAAAAATTTAATCAACTACAAAATTATTCCCGAATTCTCAACACCCAAAGATCAAAAGTATTTCAACCGCAAATAATGTTACGTTAATTAAGTGAAATTCCACTTTTCAGTTTATCGCAGAGTATCAATCGATTTTGTGGATTCTAATACAGAATGATATACATTTGTGTGCGATGTGACAGAACTTGGAATTTATGTAAATGTTGAGGTTAACCAGCGTGTAACGTAAATGTAATAAAGATCGAACGACTCTATTGAACGAATCAAAACAAAAAGAGATAGGCCTAGGATAATTATAAGTTCTGACAAACAAAGATGAGTAAAATAAAATGGAAAAAAGTTTGTGTGCAATAAGAATAATAAGGATAAACGGCAATCAAACTAATTCCCTTTGAAGTATTTCCCTTTTATAATTCTACAAGTCATTTTTCACACAATCTTTTGGCTTGTGGAAAAGTGGTCGCTATTCCGGATTTCCGGCAACACAATGCCCTATTATAATCCACATTCCTGTAACATAAAACGCAAAACTTATTTTTGAAGGAACTGGGCCAAAAAATTTCCACCATCTTCTTAAGTTTCATTGATCACAATTGAGAGGGGGGGGCTAAACTTTACGAGATTATTGTGGTGGATAGTCGGAAATCTAAGTACAAAGTTTAGGAACTCAATCTTTGATAAAGTTTGAAAGATACCTATTTCAAGTTCTACCTTGAATGCTTAACAATGGTTTTGTCTTAGTTTGCCAAAGAACTTGTATTGTATTATTCTCGCCGGGACGTCCTGGTGAAATTCTTTAATGAAAAATGTTCAAAAACTCCGCTCCACCAGTCATGGCATGAATTAAGATTCTTTGAAGAGGGGTTTTTTTTTCTTATTTCAAAAAGAAAAAAAATCATTTTCAACTCGCTGAGAAAATTAAGATTACATTGTGAATTTATTTCATTCAAATATTCAAATTCAAATATTCAAATTCAAATATTCAAATTCAAATATTCAAATTCAAATATTCAAATTCAAATATTCAAATTCAAATATTCAAATTCAAATATTCAAATTCAAATATTCAAATTCAAATATTCAAATTCAAATATTCAAATTCAAAAATATAAAAAAATCGATTATTTAATTCAGTGCTGTCACAAAAATTCAAATTAATCAAAACTTGTATAATTTTGCTAAATAAATATTCAAATACTTCTTCCTTCTTTAAACACAGGAAATCAAATTTAAAAAATTCCAACTTTCCAAATTTAATAATTTCTAAAAATCAAAACTTCAACCTTTTTAGAAATTTAATTACTTCTTACAATTTTTAACTAAACTTCATCTCTAAATCAATAATCTATATGGATTTTTAATCATTTTTTGCAATTTCTTCAAAAAATTAATTATTTAAATAAAAAAAATCAAATTTTATATAATTTAAACTATCTATTTTTCTATTTCAAGATATTAATTAAGGTAGAACATTTTCAAAAATGTTAATAAAGAAATTCGAAAAAATTAACTTTTTAAAAATATTTCTAAACAATTTATTGAAAATACAAAAAAGTTTTAGAATTAAATATAATTAAAAAATGTCTAAAAAATTGAAATTTGGTCAAATCTTTTCAAAGCTGATTTTAAATTTAGTAAAACATTTAAAAAATAATTCAAAATTTGTCAAATTCTTACGAAAAATAATTGAAATTTTTTAAAAATATAAAAAAATTAATTAAATTTTTCAATGAATTTTAATTATAAATAAATTATTTCTGTAAAATAATAAAAAAGTGCTGCATAAAAACCCAATTTTTTAGAATAATTAAAACCTTAAATTTTTCTATTTAAAGATATTAATTAAGGTAAAACATTTTCAAAGTTTTAAAAAAGAAATATTTCAAAATAATGTATTCAAAATACAAAAAAGTTTTACAATTAAATACAATTAAAAAATGTATAACAAACTGAAATTTGCTCAAATCTTTTCAAAACTAATTTAAATTTAGTAAAACATTAAAAAAATCATTCAAACCTTGTCAAAATCTTTTAAAAAATAATTCAATTTTTTAAGAATATGAACAAACAAATCAAATTTTTCAAAAAATGGTAATTATAAATAAATTATTTCTGAATAATTCTTAAGTAGCAAAATTAAAAAAAATTTTATTGACTTTATTCGAAAGTAATTGAATCTTTAAAAATTGTAATAAAACAATTGTAAGAATTATTTTAATATAGATATTGTAATGTATAATTTTTTAAAAGTAATTGAAGAATTTTTGTATAATTTAAAACAAAATTGTTTTCAAGAATTTTAATTGAAAATTTGGAATCGATGATTATTTTCTCCAAAATGTTGAAAATAATTTTGAACAATTTTAATTTTATTATTTTGTGTATGAATTTTAATTTTCCGAAATATTGAAAATAATTGAATTTAAAAAAAATTAGAACTTAATAATTCAGAGAATTATTCTTTTCCAAAACTATTTTAATATTATTTTTAAAACCTATCTTTCATTAATTTTCATTTTTATTGAATCTAAACTTGAAGATTATTTATTATAATTTTTGATAATTTAATATTATTTGACAAATTTTCATTTATAATTCTTTAAAACTTAATTTTCAAAAATTGGAATAAAAAACACTTGAAAAGATGATTTAGTTTGAATTAAATTTTACAGATTTTTAATTATTGAAAATCTTTTTATTTGTAATATTTTGAAACATTTAATTAGAAAACTGATTGAAAAAAAAGTTCCAAAAGTTTGTCTATAATAAGTTACACTTTACACGGTATAAAAATCGAAATAAGTTGCATTTTATACCAAAAATATTGTATTTTGGCGCAAAATTTGTAAAAGTCGAAAAAGTCGCAATTTTTAAATAGAATTCGCATTATTTGAAAATAGTCGAAAAAAGTCGAAAAAGTCATAATATCCGAGGCCTGTAAATGCTAAAAAAAATGTTTTGCAAAAAATTCCATTGTATTGATTGTTAATGTTTTTATATTTGGATGGAATTTTTTTTTGTCCAAACAGTTTACTAAAATGGAGCTTTATATTTTCAGGGAAAAACGTGTGTTCGAATGAATAATAATGATTTTTATTATCGTTTTACTGGTAGCCATAAACGATGAAAATATTGGGAGACATGACGATGTGAGAAAATGAATACATTTTACACACATGTCATGCTTGATTGAAAACTGAATAGACAGTTGGTAAATATAGAAACAACGTATTTTCTACTTCAAAATTGCGTCCAAAAATTTCTCTTTGAATTCATTGGATACAACTTTTAGTTTTGACATTTTATTCCGTGTGTTATATTCAAAGTTTTATGTATTTTATTTTCCTTTTACAATTCAGTGAGAGATGTAAATTATTTATGAATATAGTTTACAATAATTTTTCTTAATTCGGAGTTAATCTTTTGGTATACTTAAAATTAAGAACCAAACGTTTCTTGGCAGACGAACTGAACGAAACGCAATAAATTTTCGAATGTGTACGAGTAGAAAAAAGAATTATTTATTAATATCGGAGAGACTGTGAAAAAAAATCGTGTCGCGTTGTTTAAAAAGAAATAAATATAGCCCCGCAAATCTTTTCGCATAGGAAAGAACACATACAATGTTCCCTTGATACTTCCTTTTTCGTCACACTTCACAGGTTTCTTCCGCCGAGCCTACGGTGCCTTTATTCTCTTTCCCTCTGCATATCTACAGCAGCCTTTTGTAATCCGCTCGGTGGAAACTGAGAAACGAACGAGAGAAGCCAAGCATGCGACGGGTTGACGATAAGAAGAGAGAACCGAAGAACCGCAAAGACGTGCAAAGGTTTGGATTAAATCTAAAACCCGTTCCTCTTCTTCTTCTTCTTCTTCTTCGCTATTTTTTGATATAAAAAATATATAAAAAAAAGGAATTGAATTTTTTTCACGTGCGGATGCTCTTACGAGTTATTCTGTCGAAAAAAACACAACCAAGTGTGAATAGTGTGGTGAAAAACGTAAAGGTTATGCATCGACTTGCTTTCAAATAAACTGGCCTCGCACTTCATCGAGTATCGAGAAAGGATGCCTTTTTCTGGCTTTTTGTTCTCAACTGTCATTGGCTCTACTGCAAACGAGATTTATAGAGTTTACGCCGAATTGGAATTCGAATTTTCGCTTCTTTTTCGCCAAGTAGAAATTTCACATAAATCAACAAGTATCATATAAATCAAAAACTGTAGGGGAAAGGCTGTTATTTACTTTATATTATATAAACAAATGGTTTCGTTTTTTTTTTGATTTGCCAACATTTTTTTTGATGAACTTGCTGATTTAGTCGATCCTCCTGAAGATGACGATTGACTAAACTGGAAAAATTCATTCTGATGAAGAAACGAATTATGTATAAGAAGAATCTGTCGAGTACTAGATGTCTCTTCTTTAAATAAAGTAAATAATAAATATTAAGTTAATATAAGAAGACGGTGTATAAATCATTTTTACAAAAAGCTGCGAAAAATTCACTTATGCAGCAAAACTCGAATTTAAACGTCGGAGGTCATGCGTTATACCAGACACGATTTTATTCTCAGCATTCATCACTTATATGGTTCTAACGCACCCGCTAACTGAGCTAGGTCGACTGCATGAATTATGGTTAGAGTCTTGAAATGAAAAACTACCATAGGCCAAGTGAGAAGCAGAGTTTGAATTTTTAAAGGAGCAAAAAATCGGCCTTGCCCTCGAGTCCGACTTGAATTATCAAAATTCTTCCAACAATTTATTGAATTAAAACTATTGATTTTAACACAGAGTAAATCGGTAATAGACGAAATTCCATCAAGTAGTTAAGAATAGTGAAATATGTAGCAGAGAGTGAAAGTTGAACCATCCAAAAGTATAACTATGAGCTGTATCGTTGACCTGAGTTTAAAAAATGAATACATATTTTTGCTGCATTGCTTGTGAATATTGCGTGGCAACAGCGCTGTACGATACTGCATATTTCCTACGATTTTTTTTTATTACATTTTTTTATGTATGAAATTTTATTTCAGTTAAAAAAATATTTCATTTTCAATAACGTTTCGAAAGAATTGCGGTTCAAAATTTTTAATTGAATCGAGCTATGTTTTAAGCTGTAAAACATAAACAATTTATATTTTTAAAAAAAGGAGTAACGAAAAAAATGTATTTTTTGAACAACCAAAAGTATTTGTATCCTGCTTTAGGTGAAGAATTTTCAAAAAGTCGTCAAAATTGAAAAAACCTCTAAATTTTAAGGCTACAAAGAAGAAAACTAGAAATGAAATTAGTAATGAAATATTTTAGTACTTCACAGTGAATCATTAGGGGAGTAAAAACAATTATTTTAATTTTTCCACACAAAGAGAATGAGAGTCAGACCTGTCACGAGGTTTAATGCAGCTTCCAAAGCGAACTCTCTCTCTCTCTCCTTTTGAGTCAGGAATTTATAATTTAAATTTAAAAATTATAACAAATCGGCGGTCAGTAATTCATCTTCAGCTGTCTGTCAATTACTGTTATACTCGTTCAATTTCCCAATAGCTATGAAATTAGCACATTCTCTCTTTATTCATCTGACCGGCATTTAATGTTTCGACAGGTGGAAAACAAAGAATTTCGTTTAATTTCGCTTTTTCATATTCGAGAAACATTAAATATATTTAGAAATGTATTTATTGGAATAAGAATGCAGAAAAATGTTTATTTCCAGTGGAGTAGAGGGAAATATAATAAGTGAGGACGTGATTTTCGAAATTAAACGTTAAACACGGTAATTATTATTTTAAGCCGAGAATCGACAGATGATGCGCATATCTGAAATCGAACATTGCCTCCATCAGAATACGTTGAAATAAATGGAAAACGGTCGGTCCAATAAAAGGAGGAAAAGATTCAATGCTACTGCGTCCGTTGGGTTCTATCCTCGTTATTTCCGTTTCAATCAGGTCGTCGTTTTTCAATCCTGTCACTTACATACCATGTTTTGCTTTGTTGCCCAGTTATAATCTATTTGTATTTCACACATTGCGTTTACTGTAGAAATTTTCTAGAAAAACGATTCATTCAAAATAAACAACTGTTATTTAATTTCGATAGATTCAATTTAGGTGAAGAAAGGGTGAATAAAAAACCAAAAGTTAGCTGAAATTAGATCAGGGCCCTAAGGAAGTTGTTCACAAACTTAACAGTGAATTTTCGTAAGAAAGAACAAGAAACATATCAAGTTTGTGAATTTAAAAATGTTATTGAAATTCGATATCGAAATAATGCTATTTTCTTTGGTTAAGACTATTATTTTTGTATTTTACAGAAACCTATATACAAACTAATCGCTTAAGGCCAACTGACTTTAGAATTGTTAAATCTACATTTTCCTCGAGGCTATTTAAAAGTATGTTGACTAAAGGTTCTAACGCACGAGAACAAACGGTCTTTCAGGTTCAAGTTTCATACTCCAAATTACTAACTTGCAGCAGCTATACGGTATATGCACATAGTCTTTTTGTATCTTTTAAAATCTTTAATCTTTCAAAACATATACTATTCCAGAAGTAGGGAATGAAGATTCTATTTTTAGAATTCTGTAGCTTTCGGCAACAACAAAAACACAATAATTATCTTAAATCTTGTAATTAATGTTAATAACAGAAGAATTCTTTTATTAACCATGACGAGTAGAAGAATTTGTAACACAAGTAAAAATCCCTTATTGCTGAAGGAAGAAATGGTTCTGTTTTTAAATTTCAAGCACCCTGTAAAATTGAGTAACACTGTTTAGCGAAATATCTTATAATTTATGGAAAGCAGAAAATATAAAAATTCTTCCTGACACTTTACAGAAAATACGTAAAACTTTACTTTAATGTTTCATCCTCGCTTTTTTAACACTTAATGTATTACTTTTTTAACGAAAAAATTCCTTTTATGACTCTTTTCTTCTTTAGAGTCTAAAGCATTGTCATAAAAATACCCTTTTCCTAAGGTGATTTCGCCATTTGCTTGTAATAAAAGAAGAGAATTTATAAATATTTGATTGTAAATAACAAATACTGTTTGGTTTCCAAATAGTGAGGATCTTATTTGTTACTAGCAAATTTTTCTGGCAGTTTGGAATGAATTTAGAATATATCGTAATTAAATACAATAGTTGAGACATTCAAGTGGAAATTTCATGAAGAAAAGTGATTGTTTTCCAAATAAGTACCTTGTTTGCTTGGTGGTGAAATTGCATGGAAAATTTATGCCTTCTGTGTATTGGGAATTTTTTAAGTCAGTGATTATCTTGAATGCCTAGCGGTTGTCGGTGCACAGATATAAATCAGTATAATAAACGGAGTCTTAAGTGAGGTTTTCTGAATGAAATTGAGGTAAAAAGAAAAAGAATGAACGTCATAGTGAAAAGCGGACTGCATAATAAGGGTCTCAAGTTTGACCCTCTTTTTCTATTTAGCATTATGATTGGAGAACCCCCACATATAATGCGAAAATGGATTGCTGCCAAGGAACGGCACTCTGATTTTAAAACCCACCCTTAGAATTGCTCAACAACACGCAATCTTTATGGCCAACACTTTCTTTGTGGATCTGCGCACCAGCTAATGCCAAACAACGGCCAATATTTAATGTTCCTTCACCTGCATAATATCCACATAACCATAGTTTTGCCAGTTGATCATAAAGTATCCATTTAATTTTTTTTTTTCAATGACAAACTCTTGATCGAAGATAATAAAGGTTACACCTATGAAGATAAATCTTCAACAAAGAGCTTTTTGACTATAACTACGTTAAAGTATTGTTTCTCTCTGGATCATTGCTGCTTTATTTAATTTCTTTGACATTGATTATATTTTTATTTGCAGATTTAAAAAATGGAAAAGTCAATTTTAATACAGCATGTAATAGGAAAGAATTGAAAGGGTAGTTCATTGTTTTAAATATCATGAAAAATTAAAAAGCATTTTCAAATAATGTTTGTTAATAATTTTTGAACAAAAAGGAAATTTAAAAAGAGGGTAAACTGTTGTTATGGGAAAAAATCCCTTTCTATAGTAATAAAGCTATTATGCAGACTAACATGTTTTCATAACAAACATTCGCATTTACCTTTCAATTTTCCAGATACATGCAACATATTTATATTTTCGCCTGTTCGGATTTTTATTTAAATTTTTATATTAAAAAAATATTACTGAAACACATTTTTCTCCATTCTTTACCTATCGGCTTGTATTTTAAGTTTCCTTTATGTTGAGTTTTTTTTAAAAATTGTGTTCAACATAATGAACAAGGGAATGTTTCATGACAAAGTTTAACCTACTAAATAAAGCAATTCTTCATATTTCAGTAGTAAAGTTGCCGCTGTATATGTTCCTTTGAAGAGAGAATTATTCTCATTAGAATAACTCACGGATTTCAAAAGAGGTTTTTCATAAAAGCGTTTACGAAAAAAAAAATATAGAAAAAACCTAGTGCAATTTATTTTTCATTTCTAAATCTCGAGTAATTTTATTCATGTGTAATGTAAAAGATGAAAGGTGGAAAAAAAAATATAAGATTGTTATTCGGACGGTAGACTCATTTTTAAATACTCTGCATAAGAAGGCGCGCGCGCGCGCGCTTTGGTTTTCGTAACGGGACAAAAGTTTTTGAGAATATAATTTCGTCATGTCAAAGTAGTTGCTTGCTGAAAAGTTTTCCAAGACTTGCTTCTTGCTATATACATATATAGACTTTCGATGAAGTCTTCACGTTTTACACCCTTCGCCTAGTCTCCAGAGACCATCGCGAAGGTTTTGCGTCAATTCAAAAACAACTCTGCCGCCTAGCCTTTATTGCTTTTAGAGAAAAACAATCTAATACTGCTAAGTGCTTGAAACACATAAACCGTCTCAACTCTATTTCCCGTAAATGAGTTTGACTAATATTGTCGACCAATAAAAAGTCCGAAAACTCGAAATAGTTTTCTTTTATTCCACTTGTTTTAACGTGGTGATAAAATTTTTATTCACTGCACTTATCTTTGTTTTGGTTCAAGCTCATTTATTCTAACGCGATGAATCACTTTTAATTCAAGTATACAAGCAAACGTCATATCGATTGTTTAATATAAAATTAAAAATGATCCAAAGATGAATTAATTTTTCTTGTTCGTCACAAATTAAAGATTCTTTCGGGTTTTCTATATAGTCAAATGTTTAATCAATAAACAACCTCTGAACTTAATAAGACAGTAATAGATTTTTTATCAATTTGGTCAAGTTCATCTCGAATTGAATATAGAGCGATAAGGAAACTTAATTAGAATTCCTCCTAGTGTTACATCGCTTA
This sequence comes from Leptopilina myrica (nomen nudum), assembly GCA_032872475.1. Taxonomy (NCBI): domain Eukaryota; kingdom Metazoa; phylum Arthropoda; class Insecta; order Hymenoptera; family Figitidae; genus Leptopilina; species Leptopilina myrica (nomen nudum). Next base: position 1,747,490 of record CM065464.1, on the reverse strand, counting down.
GTTTATTCAATTATTGGCGAAAAAGCTATTTCTGTCAATGAAAACGCGCGTTCTTATATTTGAAGCGCATCGTTCTGTGAAAAAGAAATAGTCGCTAGAAAATGAATCACGGAATGAGTAGAATGCCTCTTGAAATTAAAATTCAATTCGCAAAGAGAGAGAGAGAGAGAGAGAGAGACGCCATTAGATTAAGTGGAATTGGAAACTTCGGGTAGGAAATTACAGTCGATTCACCTTAAAACGTACCTTGTTATCTTCTTCGTCGAACAAGATGGCAAACACACCCCCATCGTCTGGGTTTTCACCTCAGTCTCATAAAACTCATTTTCTAGTAAAAGAATTCCATAATATGCATAATGGTCAAAATTAAATTTAAGCGAGATTCAAAACTAGTTTCCGTGACAGCGATCAATTTGCCTCACAAATTTCTTCCCGCGATAATTATTTTAAAAACCAATGAAATTAAAGAAAATATTCAATAAACGAGACACTTGTGAATAAAAAAATGGAAATGCCTAGGTATATAAATATTACTTGAATTTACAATTTGAAAAATATTTCTATACTTTATTCTCTTTCAGAGGAACTTAAAATTAATGTCGTCAATTTATCGGGATTAATTAGAACAGAAAAGCAATTTTATGTGATCGTAAATGCTACGAGTTGATAGACAATATCGTGCCTGACATTGGAGAGGAGACTAGGTGGCTGGCTCTTTTTTTTTCTTTATTCTTTAAAAATGAAAATAGTGTGAGGTTGCAAAATGGAAAAGGCAAAGAAAAGATAGGAAAGAATGGGCATATGGATCGGTAAAGGGGAAAAGCTTGACGAATTTTACGAGTATCCCACGTGAAATACGAGTTAACTCGATGCCTTGAACAACGTCTTTCCCACCAATCACATTTTACGCGTTAATAAAGGTCAAAGTCAGTTCATTCAAGCCATTATATCCTAGTTATATTACTTGCCTACTATGTGGTTTGATTATATTCCGAGTCGTTTGCTTCGTAATAAACACCTAACCCTCATTATGCGCCTCGCTAAATCGAATCGATAATTGTACTCTAAAGTAATTCTCATCGCTACTGAAATTTTATAACAAAAAATTACATTAACTCACAAATTTTTCCCTTAGGGCTAAATTTAGTCCTTCTTTAACAAGTTTTAAACTACATCTTTCCTTTTTTTCGGTTTTAAATCAGTTTCAAAAAATTACCAACTTTATTACTAACAAAACTGTAATCTTTCAAACAATAGATCCCACATGAATTTTTTTTTCAATTCTACGCTTCATAATTGGAATTTCTCGATTTAATTTGGAACATTGGCACATTTAAAATTGTGGGGGAAAAAATGGAAGTAAATTCGACCACATTCTGAGTTAAGAACCAACCCCAAAGTCTCCCTCGGTAATTGAAGAACTCTTCTGAAAAGTGGCTTCTTCTGTCCAGAAACTAGGTTCAAACATGAGTTTTGCAAATAATTCATGACTGTAAATGGAGAATTCTGTTGGTACTTAAATATTAAAACTCGTCGGAATGGACTTTTTCAATTTCACCTCTTCTCTTTCAACTCTTCATTTCTACTTTTATGAATGCACCAACAAAAATTCCAATTTTCTTACTCTCGAGTTTATAATTAAGAGGCAGTTAAGGCAGTCATTAAAACAAAATACAAAACACGGTGTCGCCAACTAGTCATTATTTAACAGTTTAGCGACTTTTTTTCTGCCAACGTTGCAGAATAGAAAATTTTTGGAAAATTCTGCTAGCATGAGCTAGTGAACTTTGATGATGTGAATAAAATAATTTTTCTAAACAAATGCAGGCCTTGGATCGAATTTAACGAACAAAAAAAGTCGCTTTAGTCAATTAAAAATAGAAAAAAAGTCGAAAAAGTCGATTATTTAATTCAGTGCTGTCACAAAAAATCAAATTAATCAAAACTTGTACAATTTTGCTAAATAAATATTCAAATTTTGTAAATTTCAACTTTTCAAATTTAATAATATATAAAAATTAAAACTATAACCCTTTTAGAAATTTTATTACTTTCTACAATTTTTAACTAAACTTCGTCTCTAAATCAATTATCTATATGAATTTTTAATCATGTTTTGCAATTTCTTCAAAAATTCAATTATTTAAATAAAAAAATTTAATTTCTTATAATAATTTAAACCTTATATTTTTCTATTTAAAGATATTAATTAAGGTAGAACATTTTTAAAAATTTTGCAGAAAGAATTCGTAAAAATTAACTTGTTAAAAATATTTCTAAATAATTTACTGATAATACAAAAAGTTTTACAATTAAATACAATGAAAAAATATCTAAAAAATTGAAATTTGGTCAAATATTGTCAAAGCTGATTTAAATTTAGTAAAATATTTAGAAATAATTGAAAATTTGTCAAAATATTACGAAAAATAATTGAGTTTTTTAAAAATAAAAAAAAATTAATGAAATTTTTCAAAGAATTTTAATTACAAATAAATTATTTCTAAAAAATTATAAAGTAATGCTGCGTAAAAAATTTAATTTTTTATAATAATTTGAACATTACAATTTTCTATTTAAAGATATTACTTAAGGTAGAAGATTTTCAAAAATTTTAATAAAGAAATCCGTATAAATTAACTTCATAAAAATATTTCTAAATAATTTATTGAAAATACAAAAAAAGTTTTACAATTAAATACAATTAAAAAATGTCTAAAAACTGAAATTTTGGCAAATGTTTTCAAAACTAATTTAAAGTTAGTAAAACATTTAAAAAATAATTTAAAATTTGTCAAAATCTTACTAAAAATAATTAAGTTTTTTAAAAATATGAAACGTTGAAAATAATTTTGAACAATTTTAATTTTATTATTTTGTGTATGAATTTTAATTTTCGGAAATATTGAAAATAATTGACTTTAAAAAAATTATTTACTTATAATTCGAAAGTAATTAATTTTTTTCCAAAACTATTTTAATATAATTATTTTTAAAAAACCTATTGTTCATTAATTTTCATTTTTATTGAATCTACACTTGAATATATGATTTTTTTCTAAAAAACTGATAATTTAATATTATTTCAAAACATTGCAATTAAAATTCTCTAAAAGTTAATTTTCAAAAATTGGAATAAAAAACACTTGACAAGATAATTTAGTTTGAATTAAATTTTACAGAATTTGAATTATTGAAAATCTTTTGAATTGTAATATTTTGAAACATTTAATTAGAAAACTGATTGAAAAATAAAGTTCCAAAAGTTTGTCTATAATTTATACTTTGCACGGTATAAAAATCGAAATAATTTGCATTTTATTCCCAAAAATATTGTATTTTGACGCAAAATTTGTAAAAGTCGAAAAAGTCGCAAATTTTTTAATATAAGTCGATAAAAGTCGTATTATTTGAAAATAGTCGAAAAAGTCGAAAAAGTCAAAATATCCGAGGCCTGCAAATGCCATTTCTAAAACACAATATTTTTTCAACCTCAGTATAGCCAAAGTTGGGGATTTAAAAAAAAAAACTTTTTCAAAACTGTTTCTGTTTCGTAAGTAGTCTCAAGTGTCACGTTATGTTGCTTCGCCCTGTCGACGTTATGAATATGACAAGTAAAATATCAAAACTTACCGACGACGTTCAGGTGCACAAAATGGCTCATGTGTGGAGTTGTTGAGACCTGACATTCGTAAAGTCCGCTGTCTCGATGTTGGGGATATTTTATTTGAAGCGTCCAATCGTCCGAACGCAAATTGTGAATTGCACGAAATCGTTGGTCATTCGTGTAGGTATATTGTCCGATGGTGAGTAGATGAATATCCCTATACCTCACCCACGAAACTTGTAAGCTCATCTGAAACAAAACAATTTGCAATTGTTTAATCTTCATTTAAAAAAAAAAAATTCAAAACTATTTGAATATGAAACGCTTTCACAAGATTATACAATTCTTCATTAAATTAACAATAGACGGGATATACATTTCAAGTTTATATATGCATAAAATAAATCCGTTTTTTGCTCTTTTGTGAAAATTATTCTTGCGAATTAATAAGCTTCCCTTTTTCGCAAAACCAAAACCGCGTATGTGTTTCATAGAAACGGAGATGTGCCCTTGGCGTAATAATTAGACATTTCAACGTCCGGCAAACATTTGCTATCTTGCTATTTTCAAGAAAGAACGCAAATATGAAAATTTAAATACAAAAGATAAAACTTGCTTCTATTCTAAATTGGAATTAATTTGTTAAAAAGAGAATATGAAGAGAAAAAAACAGTAGTTTTCACCACTAGAGGTATGCTACTTTAAATTCTCGCGATTATTTCTTGATTCGATAAAAAGGAAAAACAATTTGAAATAATATATTAGAATAGGTAAAAATCATTTCCCAATTTCCAACTATAGAAGAGTGGGAACAGAGCTATTGAAGCAATTATTGAAAGCGATTTATCTGATTCTCGTTGGTTTCATCGTGAATTTGTTCTTGACATTTGAGCATTGATTTCCGTTCAGTGGAATTTACGGACTATTTAGATATTCGCTGTATCCCGTGAGCATCATTTTTATTTTGATGCTGACCGACGATTTCCGCAAGATAAAATAAACAATAGCTAATCGGAGACAACTATGGATTGCACGAATATCCTATCAGCAATGCTACAAGACCTAAAAGGTCCAAAAAAACCCGTTGAACTGCATCGTTAGTTACATGCCATTCAGGTTACCATCGAGATAAACGAGTTACCCAAGTTTTGTCTGTGTATATATCGCCCTCGCTTGAAAGCGACAAACAGAATTTATTAGCGATTTTAAAAACGCCGGAGGGCGATGTTTGAAAAAAAAACGAGGAAGCAATTTTTACGAATTGCTATTTTTTTTTGCTTTGTTAGCACAAGAATAATCCGAAAAGAAATATTCTTTACGACGATGTCTTAGTGTGTATTTCTGCAAACATAAGAATTAAGGAGAAATATGTTTATTTAACGCAGTGGGCAACACACATAAATCGTATGCGTATGACAAGCACATATTGGTATGCAAAGAGTATAAACACACATACATACATACATGCAGTGCGACACTGCAGAAGCTAGAATTGTGTCGTTGTGACGGCAAGCGGTTGCAGCTGCCGGGAACGGGTGAAACCTTCGCCCTGCAACTATGGCAGTTTACATTGCATGCATATCATAAATTAGGGAAACAACCGACTCGAGATATAATACATTGTATATAAAGCTAGTTGTAGCACAACGAAGTTTACAGGCACCCCTGGAAGGCAATGAGTCGCTGATGCTTTGCTACTTGCTGTCACGTTAGCCACAGTTCCCGTTTATCTACGGAGATATCTCTAAACGTCGCTTTAGAATGACTAACCCGACTAACGTCTTCAGCAAGCTTCAAAACAACCACATCTAAAGTAATTTTGGTTCATAACTTTCTACACCAATTCCATCCAACACTGCTAAGTTAATTTTAATATTTCCCCCCGTCAAACGTGAAATAAATTTGCTGTTAATGGGCTTGAAAAAAATCAGATCATTACAATTTTATTGATAATTAATCATTACTTCCTAACCAGTTTCTTCAAAATCAGCTTTCGGTTATTAGGGACTGAAATAATTTTTGTTTTATTTGGTGCAATTAAACTTTTCATATTCATTGCAATTTCAACAAGAGCGACTGTGCAACACTTCACATAATAGTTGTTGAAAATCCAATAGCATATTTCTAACGGTGTAGTGTACCCTTGGAGAGAAGAGAATTTCATGGGTTCAAGTTTGGTTACATCGTCAAGTTTGATGTATAGTTTCACCTTCCTACACCTTAATTAAATCTAAAATTTATACCACAATAAACTAATCGTCTCAAAACGTCTTTGTATGTTGCTCACGTTATTATTCATATACAACGCAATTATAAACATTTCAATACAATGATGATGATAATAATAATAATTTAAACATTTAAAGGAGAATATTTATACGTAATTCATTTCCACAGGAATAATGTTTGATATTTCGTGTTTTACATAATAATGAGTAGAGAGACACAGATTCAAATACACTTTACACAATGCTGAATTCGTAGAATTCGTCTACTCAAGAGGGGAATCTATTTATCAAAGTGGAGCCTAGAGTAGAGTACTTTGCTTGTGTGGCAGTTCTACTTGCTTTGTGCACCGGCATGCACATCTTCGGAAACACCCGAACGCCTGTGTACTGCAGATAGCAAAGGTCTTTGATGTTTCGCACAGGCTATCGATGCCCAAGCTCATTGTCCAAGTAACAAATGCATTTGGCAACAAACAAATCAGTTACCTTCCATTCTGTTTCCTCAAAAGAATCCATTTCCAATCAGGGGGAAACTATTTCCCGAGTATCGATTAATTAAAAAGGCAATGATTAAGTTACGGGGAATGTAAAATGCGTTGGGAATATTTATTTTAATTTTCATCATCATTATAATTAGTCGGCACTTGGTTTGTCTTCTAGCGACAGTAACCACTTCCTAATTAGACATAGGTGATACAATCTAAATTCTACTGATAGCCCAGTATTTAACCACAAATTTATTTTTCTTCCGTAATATCAACATTAGCTCAGTGATCGTCACTGTTATCTCAAATCAAATTATTATATCAGACATATAAGTTAAAGGTGATACAATCTTATTTCTACTGATAGCCCAGTATTTAACCACAAATTTATTTTTCTTCCATAATATTAACATTAGCTTAGTGATCGTCACTATTATCTGAAGACTTCTATCACCTTAGTCTGTTTCAGGGTTGTCACAAGTATTTAATTTTATTTTCCCTGATTTCCAGACAAAATTCTCACTTTTTCCCTGACCATGAAAAATATTCTGATTTACTCTAAAAATTGTTAGATATTAAAAAAAAATTCTATTAAATATATTTACAAATTTCATTAATTGTAAAATTATTCAAAAACATCAATAACTAAATATTTAAATAAGTATTTAATTATTACTTTTCCACGGGAATTAAAATTCTTCAGAACATTCAAATACAAACCTTTTTGAAACTCAACAATTTATAAGAATATTATATTACAAAACATAAAGAAGGCGATCACATTCTTCATGTTTTGTTATAATTTAAATAACCATGAAATTTTTCAACAAAAATTCAATTATTTACAAAAATCCCAAAAAAAAATCCTGGCAAGAATTTAATTATTTTTAAAAGTAAATTTTCTCATAAAAATTCAATTATTTGAAAAAATTGTGATAAAATTCGTTGCAAAAATTTTATTATTTTCATAAACAGTAAATCGATTATTCGGTAATTTCATTTTTTAATTAATTTTTATTAGAAAATTCTAGAAAAATTCAATTATTTAAATTGAAGAATAAATAATTTATTGAATAATTGTATGTTTGTTAAAATTGAACTCTCATAAAGAATTTTATCAACAAATTTTTAAATAATTGAATTCTTTTGACAAATTTTAATGAAATTTTGAAGAATAATTACATTTCTCGAGGAATTTCATTAAAATATTGTATCCAAAATTAATTAAAATCCTGCGATGAGTTTTATTATTCATGAAAATAATTTTTAAAAAATTTCCAAAAAATGTTATTAAAATTTTTCTAAAATAATTGAATTTCGGTGAAGAATTTTATTATTTATAAAAATAATTCAATTATTGTAAAGAACTTTGTTAAATTCTTTTTAAATAATTGATTCATGCGACGAATTTTATAAAAATCTTTTTAAATAATTGATATTTTTCGAAAAATTTTCAAAAATTTTTTATATTAAATAATTGAACTCACGTGAAAATTTTATTATTTATGAAAATTATTTAATTATTTCAAAGAAATTTATTAAAAATTCCATAAATTATTGAATTTCTGTGAAATTTTATTCAAGTTTTTAAATATATTAGAATTTTGAAGAAGAATTGTATTGTTTATAACAATAATTAAAATATTGACGCTAATTTAAAAATTTTTTTTAAATAATTGAATATTGATGAACTTTATTATTTATAAAGATAATTGAAATTTTGACGAGAATTTAAAAAAAAATTTTGAACATAATTGAATTTTGGAGAAGAATTTTTTTATTTTTAAAGATATAATTGAAATGACCAGGAATTGTTTTTAATTTTTGAATATAATTGAATTTCTGTAATTATTTGTAACTTTTACAAAACTAAATTTTTTTTAGTATTTTTAATTAAAATTCTTTTATCAATCTAGTATTTATGAAAATTGTAAAAATTATTCATCACATAATTTATAAGTCATAATTTTATGATAGTTTTTTAAAAATTAAGTTATTTAAAAATAAATTATTGTTTGAAATAGAATAAATTCACGGTTCTGTATTAAAATTCGTGGTTATTTTTATAGTTTATAAGGCAAACAAAAAAAGATCAAAATTTGGAGTTTTTTCATGAATTTTTGAAATTTGATTTTTTTCCAGTCCTTTCACTAAAAATCCCTGACCAATTTTACTTTCCCTGACTTTCCTGACCTGTGGCAACCCTGATATAAGTTAAAGATGATACAATCTAATTTCTACTGATAGCCCAGTATTTAACCACAATTTTATTTTTGTTCCATAATATTAACATTAGCTTAGTGATCGTCACTATTATCTCAAGTCTTCTATCACCTTAGTCTGTTTAAATTTCACAACACTCTCCAACGTTCTTAACCTTCCTCATTGATTTCAGAAATGATTTCCTCATCCTCCGCGATCTGAAAAATAAATTTCCTTGGATTACGTCCTCCTTAAATATCTTTAAAAGAGATAAATTTCAAATACAGAAGCAGTAATCAATTACGATGCGGTTTTATGAAATAAAAAAGGGAATAAAATTAACAAAATTAATTGGTAAAGAAAATTTTTTAAAGGAAAGACTTTTGTGCTTGTGAAGCGATTGGAAAAAAGTTATTCTTTTTTTTCCCCTCCTTTCTTAAAAATAAAAAGATACGCCCCTTTGGCATTCAGCTTTCCAATTACTCCACTCCATGACTAGTTAGACTAAAGCGAGACCGCAATATGCCGAGGAATAATTTATCGGGCGAGACAGGTCGCTCTCTCGCTGGAAAAGCCTTACGGCGTTGGAGGAATGTACGCTCTTCTCCTTCATCCCCAGGATTTACTTTTTCTTCTCTTCTCGTCATTTCGTTAAACCACACAAACGTAAAGGAGGGAGAGCAAAAAAAAGAATGTTACACCGCGAAAATTTGAATCTACATTCTCAATTTTATGTCTCTCTCCTAATACACTTTTCCATTATTTTCTTCTTTTTTTTCCTGCTATAACGAAAGGTGTTACATATCCCAAGGTAAAAAAGAATTTTTACGTTTTGAATATATATTTTTTTAAAAAATGCACACTTTAATTGAAACTTGCATTTAAGATTCGAAATTAAAGCAATTTTCATCAGAAAAATTTTTCTGAATTTAAAACGAGATACTATTTTAACATCATACAAAACTAACAAAAAATTAACGCTCCACGTCCGCTTATTACTCGTATTTCTTATTTAAATAAGGTAACTTTTAAATTGTAATTTCCACTTTAAATTAAAATTTTATTAAAATTGTCGTAAATTGCAATGAGAGACAAATGACAAACCGTGATATTATTTTAAAATTCTATTTTCTTAACAAAAAAGTTTCATTTACATTACTAGCTTCGTAATTAATAATGATAATAATATTTGACATTTTTTTCGGCTAATTCGAAATGTCCCTTAAATATTGTGGTTTGACAATTAGGTCACAACGAAATGAACACGAGTCAATAAAGTAGATATCGAATTCACATGGCTGCTCTAATGGATGTTATAAGCAACATATCTCAAATGATAACATGTTCGGTACAAGTCGTAACTGGTTTCATGTTTTCGGCAGATAAATCCCATTCAAGTTCTCCTCAACATCAATGACGTCATTTTAACCATGACGCATAAGTGCTTACTCTAGTTAACTATTACCAATTACAATGCACATCCTGATAATGGGCTTCCAATATCTCTCCGAGTTCCTCCCCAAAATGCGTGAAACCTCGTTCTCACAAATTAATTCATACTCTCTTTGTTTCCTTTTTATATACAGAATTGCTGAAATAATTAAAATTCTCTTCTCTTTTTTTAACAATTTTTTCGAAAAACAAAAAATAGAGAGGAAATTATTAACAATTATTTATGAAACGATAACTAAGCCAATTGATTAATTTTCAAATATCCACCAATAAATAATAGAGAACCGAATAAGTTATTAATAAATAATTCATAATTAACGGTCTATTCAATTGGGAACAAGTATATCGATCTTGTTATTCAGGACAATTAAAGTTTTATACATTACTAAAAGTATAATAAAAATTTTCAACTTTCAAAAAACATGTAACAAATTACTCGATGAGGTATATTATGTTTTTTTTTTCTAAAAATAAATAGATGAAAGAAAATATTTTTAAAAGAATAATTTTCCTAGACAAAGAGAAACAGAAAATTTGTTCAAAAGTAATTGTAGCGTTAAATTAAAGTGTAAAGACCACATTGAAAAAGTAACCCAGTTCTCAAGAAAATGGAAGAAAACTTAGCTCCTGCGGATTTAGTCGACGTTAGATTTTACTTTCGTGAAATTGAAGGAAAATTAGTTTTGTCGAGTTTGTAAAAATGCAATTTTTTGCTTCTTAACTTATTAACATACCAAAACTAATTAGACGCAACTTGTTTCTAATTTCAATTTATCGATAAGAGATATTTGAATTGCACTAATTAATAATTATTGAGAGGAGTTTTCTAAAAAGACTTTTCTATATATGTTAACATAAGGAGTGAGGAATTATTATTATTCGAATAAATAAGGTAAATTGAACGATTGAATTACCGAAGAGCAGAGCAACCGTTTATCCAACGTATGTGGTCAATGTGATTGCATCCATTCCCATCGAACGCGGAATTACGTAAATTTGTCCGCGACAGAACCGTAATGAATGAGTCTCTAATGACGTGTCACTGTTTGTACGTGTAATTCATGAATTTTAATAAAATGTCCAAACGAAATTGGGACCGCACTGGACGCATGTTCGAACACAACTGACAATGCATCCAGTGTTTTGTTTCCGTTAAATTAACACTACCTTACCATTCGCAGAAATTAAACGCCTCCGTTGCAATTTTACTCGACATTTTCATTTCCCTTTTGGTCTTCCTGCATTATATTCTGATGAATTACTCAGTTCTATCAATTCTAGTTTTTTTTACTCGTCAAATATTCACGACTTTCATGTAAATGAACACAAAAGCCGGACAATCGTTTTTTATGCGGACAAAAAAAAATTATAACACAGTAAAACGCGAGGTGTTAAAATAACATCAGAATGGATTCAAATAATCTGCGACAGTTTAATATCTTTAGGAATAAATTAACACCAAAAAGGATTCAAATAATCTATTTTGGTAGTGTTATTTTTAACTATGAATTAAATTTTATTTTAAATAAAACACCAAAGTCAACGATTTGGAAAAATTCGACGAATTTAGCTACAAAAGGGAGAATAGTAAGTTACTAACTAACTTAGTAACATAGTTACTAAATTCAATTGTGTTCCAAAATTTTTAAAAATCAAGTCAAAATTTCAATTCTCTTTATAAATAATAAAATTCTTCACTAATATTCCCTGTAGAAATAAATAAATAATAATAAATTAAATAATTAATTAATTAATAATGTAATAAATTTATATAAATAATTAAATAATAAAAATCTTTTAGGAATTCAATTATTTCATAAATAATAAAAGAATTGAATTTCAATTTTTTTTAGTGCAATTTTAGTCGAATTCCTCGAAAATTTTAATTATTTTACAAAATTTTAATCAAATTCTTGTCAAAATTTCAAATATTTTCAAACGTTTTCTATAAAATTCCATAATTTTCAATATCTACTATTTCAATAAATTTTTCCAAAATAATTCCATTATTAACAAAAATTTCAATACAATTCTACGCAAACATTCAATTATTTTCATAAATAAAAAAATTTTTTTACGAAAAGTCAATTATTTACAAATTTTTTTATAAATTTCTTCGCAATAATTTAATTTTTTCATAAATAGTAACATTTCTACAGGGATTCAATTATTTTTATAAATAATAAAATTCTTTTAAGGATTCAATTATTTTCATAAATAATAAAACTTATTGCTCACTTTCAATTATTTTTAATGATACTTCTTACTTCTTTATTCACAGGAAATCAAATTTTTTAAATTTCAACTTTTCAAATTTCATAATTTATAAAAATTAAAACTATAACCCTTTTATGAATTTAATTACTTTCTACAATTTTTAACTAAACTTCATCTCTAAATCAATTATCAAAATTAATTTTTAATCATTTCTTGCAATTTCTTCAAAAATTCAATTATTTAAATAAAAAAATTTAATTTTTTACAATAACTTAAACCGTCTATTTTTCTATTTAAAGATATTAATTAAAGTAGAACATTTTAAAAAATTTTAATAAAGAAATTCGTAAAAATTAACTTTTTAAAAATATTTCTAAATCATTTATTGAAAATACAAAAAAGTTTTACAATTAAATACAATTAAAAAATGGCTAAGAAACTGAAATTTGGTCAAATAATTTCAAAACTAATTTAAATTTAGTAAAACATTGAAAAAATAATAGAAAATTGGTCAGAATCTTACGAAAAATAATTGAGTTTTTGAAAAATATAAACAAATTAATGAAATGTTTCAAAGAATTTTAATTATAAATAAATTATTTCTGAAAAATTATAAAGTAGTACTCCAATTTTTTATAATAATTTAAACTTTACATTTTTCTATTTAAAGATAGAAATATAGAAATATTTAAAGATAGATTAATTATAAATTAATTATTTCTATAAAATTATAAAGTAGTACTCCAATTTTTTATAATAATTTAAACCTTATATTTTTCTATTTAAAAATATTAATTAAAGTAGAAAATTTTCAAAAATTTTAATAAAAAATATTTCTAAATAATTTATTGAAAATACAAAAAAGTTTTACAATTAAATACAAATAAAAAATGTCTAAAAAACTAAAATTTGGTCAAATTTTTTCAAAGCTAATTTAAATTTAGTAAAACATTAAAAAAATAATTCAAAATTTGTCAAAATCTTTTAAAAAATAATTAAGTTTTTTAAAAATATTTAAAAAATCAAATTTTTCAAAAAATTGTAATTATAAATGAATTATTTCTGAAAAACTCTAAAGTAGTAAATTTAAAAAAAAATATTTATTTACTTTATTCGAAGGTATTTGAATCTTAAAAAATTGTAATAAAACAATTGTAAGAATTAATTTTTTATAAATATTGTAATGTATAATTTTTCAAAAATAATTGAAGAATTTTTTTATAATTTAAAACAACATTGTTTTGAAAAATTTTAATTGAAAATTTGGAATATATGTTTATTTTCTCAAAAATGTTGAAAATAATTTTGAACAATTTTAATTTTTGATTATTTTGTGTATGAATTTTAATTTTCGGAAATATTGAAAATAATTGAATTTAAAAAAATTAGAATGTAATAATTCAGAGAATTATTCTTTTCCAAAACTATTTTAATATTATTTTTAAAACCTATTTTTCATTAATTTTCATTTTTATTGAATCTATCTAAACTTGAAGATTATTTATTATAATTTTTGATAATTTAATATTATTTGACAAATTTTCATTTATAATTCTTTAAAAGTTAATTTTCGAAAATTGGAATAAAACACTTGAAAAGATGATTTAGTTTGAATTAAATTTTACAGAATTTTAATTATTGAAAATCTTTTTAATTGTAATATTTTGAAACATTTAATTTGAAAAGTGATTAAAAAATAATGTTTCAAAAGTTTGTCTTTAATAATTCATACTTTGCACGGTATAAAAATCGAAATTGCATTTTATACCAAAAATATTGTATTTTAGCTCCAAATTTGGAAGAAAAGTCGAAAAAGTCGCATTATTTGAAAATACTCGAAAAAATTCGAAAAAGTCATAATATCCGAGGCCTGGATTTTGTCTTTTACTTGTTGAAGAGAAAATATTCTAGTAAGAAATATATTTTTGTTTATCTGCACTTTCTTACATATTACGACGATTATTTGTTTCGTTTTTTTAATTCCTGCTGTGGTATATTATTTAAATGGCATATATAAACTATGATAGTGTGTATTTACTCGGTAGTGTCCACTTTTGTGCCACTGAGACTGTACAGGTAAAAACGGTAAATGGCAAGAACGCGACTTATTCCGCACGCTTTTATGAGAGCCTCGTTAAAAGCTTAGGAAATGCTCTAAAGAGGCTACCCGTTCTGGGTCGGACGGTTGAAGGTGCCGCTTAAAGAGCTTTAAAAAAACGTAAAGTACGGTGTAGCTATGTGTACTTCTTAATGGCTGCGGTGTCAGGGCAATGTACCACACACATTAAAGGGACATATATTTATATATATAGGCAACATACGCCAGTTGAAAAAACTCAAAGAGCGTGAGTGTAGAAAAAAAAAATTCATCAACATTAATATCATTTTTTAGCATTAGCATCAAACTATGTCAGAAAGATTATAAATTTATTTTTAATAAAAATATATATATAAAAAAAACTACCAATATATAATGGATGGGAAGAAAGTTTTTCGATTCTTCAATAGTTGACAGTCTTATCATTGATATGTTTTTCTTTGGTGGCAATTTTTTTTTATTTTCTCCTCCATCATCTTTTTATCGCCCTATGTCGCGTGAAATAGTCGCAAATGTTTTTAATGAGAACATGATAATCAAAAATATCATCAATTCTTCAATTCAATCACTTCTTACATCAACTTTGATGGATAAATTTCTATTGCTAAATTAATAATTTACGAAATACCAATTTTTCTCTTTGCTGCAATAAAATTACATACTTATTCTCATAAATTTTTCCAAATCGAAATTTAAACTGCAAAATTAATTAACTTTTCCAAAAGCTAATGAAAAGTTGACGCCAAACTTTATAATTTAATTAGCAATATCTCTTTTTCTATCACTTACTATACACATTCATCTCTGACCTAGTAAAACTAAAAATTAATATTATCGCAGAAGAATATTCGAATAATTTTATGAAAACCTATATTTTATCATAAAAGTTTTCACTAGACTGTAGTAAAATAGATCTGTAAAAATCCCCATTAAAATTCTCAAACAGGAGAATAATTTATAATACATATTTCTTCATTCTAATTTCTAAAACATAAATTATAAAAGTTATATTATCGATTCTAGAAAATTGGTTAGACATCGAGTAAAAATAATAATTAAATTTCAACTTTTCGAAACTGCGAGACCGAGAGTAGAGTTAAAATAAAGAATTTTTGTTTTAACATTTAGGAGAAAATAAACGAAGGTATATTTCGCTAAAGTTTAAATCCCATTCATACATAACGAAAACGTGCTTTGATTAATAACTGCAGCATAAAATGGACACGAAGCTAAACTTACATTTAGGACAGTTTTGTTAATTACAAAACTAAAATTACAAAATTAAGAGTTAAAAAAACCTCCATTTCGGATTATGAAAATTTTCTCATCTGACGAAGAAATTTAATTATTTTGCAATATTTTCCCCGGAGTGTAAGTCATTGGCATTTTGTGGAATAGAACAGAAAAGAAATTAAAAAAAAAGTCCAAATGTGTACGTGAATTCGGAAACCTGGTGCAATTTACGAGGTAGCACACTTGGCTGGCGGGGAAACGCAGGACATATATGACAAGTTTTGTTCGAAAAGGTAACTCGTCGGAAAAGTTTCCATAAGTTCTTTCTCGTGCTGAGCGTCAAAATTGAAACATAAAAATCTTTGCAAAAGTCCTTTTCGTGCGACTTTTCTTCGAAAATGTCGAAACGTGAAAAAGTCCTGTTACAAAAGGACAGTGAGAAGAATCTTTCACTACACGGTTGGATTACGTGAAACTCGAAGCACGATTTGTACTCAAATGTATCAATAAGTGCGAAAGGCTTATTTTGGTTTTTTCAACTTTTCAAACTCAAATCTAACAATTGGGGAAAAAATTCAAATAAATTTCTCTACGAAAAACCATTAAATTAACTAGCTTGAAAAGTATGTAATTGTACAAATGGGTGTAGAACGAAGAAGGAAAAGGCACGAAATTAATTAAACTTTGGTTCAAATTTTGCAGAAATATTTTTTACTGATTCAAAAAGGGAGTCCGGAATTGTTGTGAATTTGAGATTAATTTCGACTAATGGATTCAATTAGACAAAGTTTGCCAAACATGTGCATTGTGAAATTGCAACATTTCTGGACAAATTAAGACAACAAGGAGAATTAAACATTTAATTACTTGTTTGTATAAAATAGAAATTCTTTTTTAATTGTAAATATTTTTGAAAATTAGTTCAGTCCGTCTTGGACATTGCATAAAAATAAAAAAATTAAATAAATACTGTTTAGACTAATTAGGATTAAAAATACGTAAAATCCCGTTTGCTGCATTTCAACAAAATAATTAAAGTGCAAAACAGATGTTAAATTTTATCACCACCAAATTTCATAAAAAATCTTTAAATATTTCCAAATACCTCCATTACGTTTTGATTGCAAATGAAGCAAAGTTTTGAGTTTACTGAAACTACTAAGTTGCTTAATGGTTATTCAAAATTTTAATCGATATTGTAGTCTTGTCGAAAATTTACATGAAAACTAATTAATCAAATTATTACCTCTATCATTATATAGTAAAGTTATAAAAGCATTTGAGTATTGTTTGAATTTCAATAATAGTTAATATACATAAGGGTCGTCGTGTTTAATAATAATTACTCGCTGCTCAATGTTCATTAATCTTTTTAAAGACTGCACTAATAAATTTCAAATTATCTTGAATATTTCAATTTTCGAGCTTTTAAGACTTCAATAATTAGTGGATTGAAATTATTCAAACTTTATCTCCTACTCAGGAAATCATAATACGTTGGCTGAATAAGTTATAAAATCTTTAAAAGTTAGGTGAAGAATTTTTCTTAATTAATTATCAGTCTCAATCTTATTGAATAATGCATAAAAATGTCTCCGTGTTTAATTGGTTTAATCGATGAAGAGAAAAAAAAATATGCCAAAACTTGCACTCTGACATAATCTGTAATTTTTAATTATTTCGAAAAAGAGTAATCAAACCGGAATAGTTGAAATTTTATTGAAGAATATCTTTCGATTGTAAAAGATTCGTTTCACTAATGTTCTTAAAAGTACACTTTTATATACTTTATTTAAAATAAAATTAAATGTTTTTGTTTGGGGTTGCTTTAATAAGATAATTAAAAATGAACTTTAATGTTGGATTGATTGAAGTTAATATTCCAAAGAACACAAATTTGCATAGAGATCGCAAGTGTGCAAGTCAAAGTTAAGTCTGCCTAATTAGTTCCTAATTCGACGTTAAATCAAGAATATCTTAGAGTTGAAGTTACATAAACCGCTTTCTGAATTTGAGTTTTGGGTTCTTAAACGGTACGTATAATTTTCTAACTGCATTTCCTAACTTTGAAATTTAATTTCAAAACGAAAAGGTTGTAAATATTTACACAAAAAACTGAACTGCATCAAAAAAAAAGAAACATTTGTATTAAAAAGAATCATCTAAAGTTATACAAATTCAATTGTTAAAATTATTCCCATTAGAATTGATTTTGCCATTAAGGCAACACTTCCTGTATTTCCAAATCCAGAGTTAAGTATGATAATAATAATAATAATAACAGCACGACAACTCAGCATTTAGGAAAGGGTCACAGGTGAGCAACCTTTACTTCAGTCTAATTAGGAATCAGACTAGCAAAATTAATACATCTTACCATAAAGAATAAACAAATATTTCTTTCAAAAAGAATATTGAGAAATTTATCACATTATTTGATCAAAGAAAATCGTTCAAATTTTCTGCTTATTTATATTTTATCCCCGGTTGTGATTTAAATAAACCTCTTCGCATGCATGAGGAAAATATAAGAATGTTGATTTTACCCGAAGGAGGACATTTTTAAAAATTTGCGTTTACATTGAAATCTCTCGAAACTTTCCGAGAGCAATATTGCGTGACGTGTCATTCCAAATAAACGAGCACTTTAGCTGAAATCCTTTCGGATATATGTCAACAATTTACTGACATATACTTTCCGTCTGTGAAATTAAACTCGTTCCATATAACATATGTACAAGCATGTTAAAAAAAAAAATTTCAAGGAAGGCGAAAAATTCTTTACCATTAAATACTTAAATTAACCACGAAAAGTACTATATAAAAAAAGAAGAAAGGAGTTTTCGACTTTCGACAATGAAAAATTATTCAGTTTAAAGGGCGATACTGTGGGTGGAATAACCTTAAGTCAAGTGAACCGAAGAAACAGAGAAACAGCAACTTGAATACAAAATAAGTGTGCAGATAACATTTGCGATTGTAACGCATTGATCCACTTCATATTTTATTGGATTCTCTGTCAGGTTCTGAACTAAATTATCAAAGCGAAATGTTCTCCCATTGATTCTATTTTGGTATTTGTATTTCCAATATTCGAAGAAAAATTCTGGTGAGCGAAATTAAAATTTTATTTTAACCACGAAGGTGCAGTAGGAAACAATGATTATCAGTTCCCGAGGTAACTTGAATTATTCCTAATAGTCCTAATTCCTAATTCCTAATTGTAAATAATAATTTTTTTCAAAAAAATTTTTTATTTAAAATAAATATAAATAAATATAAATTTTAATTTGTGGTTAAATACTGGGCTAACTTTGAATAAATTACAAAATTATTTGACGTACTACAATATTGTTTTGTCAGGGCTCGGATCTCTTTAAGACTCAAAAAAAAGTCGCATAAATTCACAACAAGGGTCACGAAAAGTGGCATAAAATTTCCAAAAAAGTCCAATGAAATTTTAGAAAAAAAACGCCGAAAAGGAAACACGAAATTGTCAAGATTGTAAAAAAGAATCACATTAGGTATTTTTAACATTTTTTTTTAAATCTGTTCAAAATTTCAATTATTTTTATAAATAATAAAATTCTTTTCCAAAATTCAATTATTTAAAAAAAATTTAATAAAATGCCTGTCATAATTTTAATGATCTTTATAAATTATAAAATTCTTTTCTAAACTTCATTTATTTCGAAAAATAATGAAATTCTTCGGAAAAATTCAATTACATTCAAAATTTTTTTTTCTCGTCAAAATTTTATAAATAATAAAATTCTTTGCAGAAATTCAATTATTTACGAAATTTTTTTTTAATTTCTCGTCAAAATTATCACTATCTTTACAAATAATAAAATTCATCATAGAAATTTAATTATTTTCAAAAGTTCTGATAAAATTCTTTGCAAATTTCAATTATCTTAGAAAATAAGAATATACATCGCAGAAACTCAATTATTTTCAAAAATTTTTTTTTAAATTCTCAACATTTCAACTATTTTTAAAAATATAAAAATTCTTCTTCAAATTTCAATTACTTTTAAACATTTCAATTATTTATTTATTTCTGTACATTTGTACAGATTATTATAATAAAATTCTTTGCAGAAATTATTATTATTTCTGTACATAAATAATAAAATATATAATAATAAATAATAAAATTCATCCAAGAAATTAATTTATTTTCAAAATTAATAAAATTCTTCGCAGAAATTCAATTATTTTCAAAATTTTTTTTAAATTTCTCCTCAAAGTTATCATTATTTTCATAAATAATAAAATTCATCATAGAAATTTAATTATTTTCAAAAGTTCTGATAAAATACTTTGCAAAATTCAATTATCTCGAAAAATAAGAAAATTCATAGCAGAAATTAAATTATTTTTAAATTTTTCTAAATTCTCCCCACAATTTCAACTATTTTTAAAAATATAAAAATTCTTCTTCAAAATTCAATTACTTTTAATCGTTCTTAAAAAAACATCTGTTCAAAATTTCAATTATCCTTATAAATAATAAAACTCTTCTCTGAAATTCAATTATTTGCAAAGAATTTTAATAAAATTATTGTCAAAATTTTAATTATCTTTATAAATAAAAAAATTTATCCTAGAAATTCAATTATTTTCAAATTCTTTTTTTTTATAAAATCTTATAACATAAAATAATGATTTTATCACTCGGTCATGTTTTATAACAATTTTTTATAAGTAGTTTAATTTCCAAAAGATTTGAATTTGAATCTTTTGAAGAATTTTTATTCTTATGGAAAAATTATAATTAAATGTTTACTTAAAAAAGAAGTTATTGATGTTTTTTTGAAAAATTTAAAAGAAATCTGTAAATAAACTTAACAGAACATTTTTTTAACTAAAACTTTTTCCTTTAACTTTAATTTTCTGAAAATTTCAAAAATTTCAGTCGCATTTTACTAAAAAAAGTCTCGAAAAAGTCGATTAGTCGCATCTTTTCACAAAAAAGTTGAAAAAGTCGCACAATCCGAGTCTTGTTTTTTAGTTTTTTTAGTTTCAAGTAAATCAGTCTTTATATTGTTTTTGCTATTTCTCGTACATTTGAGAGAAGTTCACATTGAACCGAAAGGCAGGCTAAAAATTAGAATTTATAAAAACAATCCATATTTATATATCGCGTGTCAATTAAATTCACAAGGATATTTATAAAACTGGATAAAAATTACACTGAATCGGCTTTCATTTAAATCTATCTCTGAATTAATTCTATTATCATTTTGTCCAATTATTTTTGCGTTTAATTAACTCGATATTAAACGTAAATCTTTTAAGAGCTGTCGATACCAATTTCGAGTAAAATTTAATTAATTTCTTTTTAAAACATTATTAAATATTATTATACATTTTTCTCCTATCTATAGTATTATTATTAATTTAAAACGTTAGTTCTACATTTTATTCCATTAAAAATTTTTTCAACGCACTTTTTATGAATTTTAAAATTCTATTTTCACTGTTTCGTTTTTGTAGAGCAATTTTTTTCCCCCATTTTAATTGTATTATTCGTTTTCAGAAAAAAACAGAAAAAACGTTGAATGAATTTTGTGGTGGAAAGTCCAGTAAAACATTAGAATGCTAACGAGCTAAAGTTGTTTCATAAAATTGATTTTAAACATTTTGAAAGGGATTTTGGGTAGTGAAACAAGCTGGCACTGGGATCAGTCTAAATTTATCGTTTCGATAAGGGTTCTTCCGTGCGAATTTCAGAGAATATCACCCTTAACGACCGTACAACACTTCGCGGTTTGGCTCTAGTGCAAGGTGGTACTTGTTGTGGTGCGATCCCTAAAATAAACAGGTGCTATATTACCGATCGCAAATGGAAATCTTCTATCTAGTTTTTTTAGAAAAAATTCTCCTCTCTTTAAAATTACAGTGGAAATTTTTAACAAAAAAAGGATGTAAACATTAAAAATTTTCTGAGTAAGTCATCTAAACGTGAAAAAATTGGAAAATGGTGTAGACAACTTTAGAAATCTTCGAAATCTTTTTCAGAAAGTTCATTGAGCGTGTAAAATTCATATTCGTTTGCACATGAAAAGATTTAACGGACATGTAAATCAAGAAGTAAAATATGGATGGGGATTTAGTTTGTTGAATATTTTTTTAGAAACAATTTCTTAAAAAAGGATAATAACAAAGTTTACAGTCTCGATATGCATGGAAACAAAAAAAAATGGTAAAATCTAGTGGATGAAGGTGTTTAAGTTATGTTCTGTTTTCAATACTTTTCATTAGCATAGAACGTGATAAAAAATTGCTGCCTTTTTTCGTCAAGAATAAATAGAGTTCGACCAGAAAAAAAGAGGAACTAGAAGTGCAGTAAAAGATGAGGATAGAGTGCTACATGAAGACGAATGGTTAACCGATAGCCTAGGGTAGACAAACTAGACGGTAACATGCAACCACCAACTTACTCTCAGGTTACAGTTTTGTAAAACCAAGAAATATCCTCTCCAACTATACACATATATATACACATATATTCCCTGCCATGAAATATAAATCTGTCTTTCGACTGAACTAGAAAATGAATACACATATTTCTTTCAAATATTACCATAGCACTCAAAACCGAATTTCGTCGTTTCATCGTTTTTGAATTTTGAACGCAAACAAAATATATGCATTATGGCAAATTACTTCGAAATTCTCTTTTTTATTACAATTCCTGATTTTTTTTTATTTTTAGCCCAGTATTTAACCACGACTTTATTTGTAGTGTCACGAAGGTAGCTGAGGATCATTTTAGCAGGAGCAGTTCGTTAAAGGGTCGAAAATAAGTACAAGCTCCTGGAGGTCCACTTTTCGAAAAGTAATAGAGGTTTTAGAGAGCCTTATCTTATGAACGAAACCGTCGAAGATACGAGAAAACGTTATACGCGAAAGGAAATGTTCTTCGAAGATCGACCCAAGTGATAATCTCTAATTAAACTCGAGTATTAGAGTTGGGAGACAAGATAGATATATCATGAGCCATGAACTATATAAAGGTGTCTGATGTACTTTAGCTGTGAATTTCCCAAGTCATTATAAGTTAAGCCTTTCATGTGTAAATCCTTAATTACATCACTTAAAGATAAAGACGAAATTATCATGAAATTTGTCATACATCGAAAGGATTTAACTTAATATAATTCAATTTCACTTCTGCCGCAAGAAAAAAAAAGTTACACACCTCATTAACAAATAGTTTGTTAGCAAAATAATAGTTGAAATGTTGGTTATAATTCTGGGTGTTTTAAAAACAATCATTACATTTGCTTGAATTAAAAATAAGGATTCAGATTTTAAATTGACCAAATATAATTTTAAAACAAACATCACGTTTTGGAAGATCATTCTTGATAAACAATAATAAAGTCAATTTGCAAATTAATATCGGATCGAAGAGTGTGGGTCGAGTGTCAGAACACAAGTCCGAAGTTTGCTGAAGTCAAACATGTTAGCTTTAGCTTTTGTTGACTGAAACCGACACAACAACAACAACTTATTAGTAGACACAATACTGGACTTACGAAGGAGACAGGTCTTTAAATAGGTTGACTTTCTTACAAGTGAGGGACTTTAGGTTCAATAGGTCTCGACTAAGGTGCCAATTCTCCTTAAGGAAACTCAAGATCGTGTTCGGAATTTGATATTGGATTAGAACACCTTGCAATTCTAGAGGTTTGGATTCATTAGAAAGAGAAGATAAATATTATCCAGTAATGGAGTACTTGAAACTGAAAACAAGATCGTTAATAAAAATGAAAACCTTGTGGCACAAGTTTGAAATCTTCGAAAATGTCGAAGAAGAAATTGTAAAACATTCACAAGCAAAGGTTGTTTGTTGCTGAAAAAACGACAAACTTCATAATGAAATTAGAATGTTTTGGAAGATATTTACATTATGTTCAAATATTTCCTGCCATGGACACAATATTAGAACCTTCTCTCACGATTTCTTCTTGCTTCTTAAATATTTACCTAGCTCTTCATCTATTTCTCCAAATATACTTCTGAAAGTCTTTAAAATTGTCATGTGGGATAAGAGAATTTATCTACATTTTCCATGGCGACTTTGTATTTCCAGAAATAGAAATAAGTTTATTTGAATATTTCTCCACAATTATTGTTGCAACTGGAAAGCCCTTTTGTAGCAACGCAGCATGAATGAGAAACAACTTTTATTAGTATGACCTGTTTTCGCAGTAACGTAATCTTGCTTTCGTTCGTCGAAACTAAAATAAACAAAATTAGCATTAACAACTAAAAATACATTTTTACGGCAATGTAATTATACATTCTTCCTCTTTGTATTTCAGAATAATTATTACGAACCAGTACTTGAGTGTTATGTCTTGTAATTGCAAACATTGCTTCAGGTTCATAATTCCTGCTTCAATGTTCCATAGATAGCATAATACATAATATATTATCTAATTCAAAAATCATCATCCTGTCTAGAATTTTCAGCTCACCAGTAAACTAAGTTTCGACATTTGGAACTAAACTCAATCTCTTGAAGTTGCCAGAAGAAGAGAATAGCCAAAAGGAAATTTCTCCTTTAAAAATCTAATACGAGTCTTGTTCCCCATTAGGAAAACCTGAAAAAAAATATTTTAGAACTCAAGTTTCAGAAGAAGGTCAGGATCAGCATTGTTTTCTGCAATGGAAAGCAATTGGTATTGCTTTTTTGGAATACAAAAATAAAGGATCAGTGGATTCGGGGTTAGTAGAACCTGGGCTAGCGAGAGCTATATCGATTAAAATACCAATCGAACACGCACGGCCAACAACTCCCAGAGGAATCGAGGCTTGGTGTTAATCTTCACCTTCTTCTCTAGCCAATGTTAGGAGCAAATTTTTAACCCAAAGAGTGTGAGCGAGAGGAAAAAAGAGTAGTACAAAATAAGTCGCTAGAAAATTATCCAATTTACAAAGGGATAAAGTTTTGTTGAAACTTATCATTCATAGATTTTTCGGAATCCACGACTACGAATCTTATATTCTCAAAAATATAATAAATTAGTTTTGAATTCGATTCCATTATAATGGATTGAAAAAGAAATTCTCAATCCCTTTTCATAACAAGTTTCTTCTAGCTCTTATTAATAAAAACAGGAAACTGAATTTATCTTTCTTTTTCCAACTTTTGCATTATTAAAATACGATTTTACTTTTAACAAGCAAATTAAATATTTCAGTATATTAAATTTTTTTTACTTTTCATTATTGTTACCGATAGTTGTGAATCTACTTCTACTTCAGTAGTTGATTTATTAATTTAAAAACAATATAATTGAAAATAAAATTTTTCTTTTCTGAGTACATTTTTTTTTTTGAATTTCACTTTTCTTTCATTAAAAGTTTCTATTCTCTTCTGTAATAAAAAAAAAAGAAAAATTATTTCTGTTGTATACTAAATTATTCAATACCAGTACATCAATCTGGAGAATAAAGTTAAATATACTTTTTTAATAATAATAATATAGTAAAAGTTTTCGTGTTTTACTTAAATAGAAAAAGCAATTTTTTACTCACGTCATGAATATTGTAACTCACCTGTAACAAAAAAAGAAAGTCAATGTTATTAATCGATAAAGTTTCGAGTGGATTGTTTTTTGTACTTTTTCTTTATTGATATGGGTAAATTCTATTTTTATTATACTAGAAAATGAAAGTAGAAAATTTATACTAAAAATAGAAATAGTGAAAAAAGTTGCGATATTTGTTTATAAAATTTGTGGCAAATATTTAAAGAATTTGAATTATTTGATTGAGATGTACAATACAAGGAGGGAAAGGAATGCTTTTAGTTTCGTGTTTCACTGGAAACAAGAGAATTTTTTCTTTTAAGCAAGATTAAAGATTGATTACTTTTATGGTTGAGTGCGCTGAAACATCCTTAAGGAGACATTGATTGTGCCTTATCTACTTGAGAAGTAACCATAAATCATTCACTTAAGCTTATTTCACGCACAATTTCTAATGGTGGAGATAACAAAAATTTAAACTTTATATTAACTGCGCTGTTAAAACTACTTTCACCCCACAGTAAATTGTGAGGTATTAAAAAGTGTTGCAGATTAAATTAACATCAAATAAAGATTAAAATAATTAATTTTGGTGTTATTTTTTACAATATTAATGAAATTTTAGTTTAATAAATTTTTTTATAACTATAAAACATGAAGATGTTGAAAACTCCGAGTCTTTGACTCGGAGTGATCGATTTCATCATATTTTATAATAATTATTATTAAAGATGACCAAGTAATAAAATCATTTGTTTTATTATAAGAATACTTCTTTAAAATTATTTTCTTTATTTCAATTCAATTATTATTTTCAACAATTTTGAACTACAATTTTACTTTATATCTATAATTTTTAATAATAATTAATTAATTAATTTCATGAAATTTTAATTATTCCTAAATTCTATAATTAAATGCATTTTAGAAAATAAAAACATCAAGTAATATTCAAAAAATTCAATTCAACTTTTAAAAAAATATTAATTTTGAAAATTCAATTATTTCCAAAAAGTTCACTCTATATTTCTTTTAATTTTCAATTATAATCTCAAATTTTTAACTAAAATTCATTTTTATGAAATGAAAATCAATTCTTATTTAAAAATTCTTCATGATTTTAATTATTAAAATGCAAAACTAAATAATTTATTGAATAATTGAATGTTTCTCAAAATTCAATTTTCATAAAGAATTTTAGTAACAAATTTTTTAATAATTCGATTCTTTTGTCGAATTTTATTAAAACTTGCATAAACATAATTACTTTTTTCAAACGAATTCAATTATAATTGTATGAAAAATAATTGTAACCCTGCGCGATGAGTTTTATGAGAATTTTCAAATTTATTCGTTTACAATTTAATTTTACAAAATTTCAATTATTCGAAAATTCTGCAATTAAATATATATTGAAAAATAAAAACTTGAAATAATTTCAATAAAAATCCTATTGAAGTTTTAAAAAGAATTAATTCTACAGAATTTTTTGTCAAAAATATAAAAAATTAAGAATTTCAATGATTTTAGTTTAAAATTTTTCCAAATTTCATTATTTTTAAAAATTCACGTTCTAATGCTTTTAATACTTAAGTATAATGTAAAATTTTAACTAAAATTCATTTTTAAGACCATTTTTATTAGTAAATTCTTTACGAGAATTCAATTATTTAATTAAATAATTAATAAATTATTAATTTCATGTTTCTTGAAATTAAATTCTCATAAAAAAATGTTATCGACAAATTTTTTAAATCCTTAAATTCTTTGGAAGAATTTTAATAAGATTTTTAAGAATAATTACGTTTTTCAAGGAATTTGATTAAAATTGCATTGAAAATAATTGAAATTCTGCAATTAGTTTAATTATTTATGAAAATAATTCAATACCTAAAAGAATTTTATTATTTAAAAAAATAATTAAATCCTTTTGAAAATATTAGTTATGAAAATAATTGAATTATTGCGAAGAAATTTATAAAAAAATTTGTAAATAATTGAATTCCCGTAAAAATTGTTATTATTTATGAAAATAATTGAATGTTTGAGTAAAATTGTATTGAATTTTTTTTTAATAATGGAATTCTTTTGGAAAATGTAATTGAAATAGTAGATATTAAAAATTATGGAATTTTAGAAAACGTTTGAAAATAATTGAAATTTTGACAAGAATTTGATTACAATTTTGTGAAATAATTGAATATCAGAGAAGAATTTTATTATTTATAACGAGAATTGATATTTTATTAGTATATTTTAGGAGAATTAATATTTTATTAGTAAATTTTACGAGAATTCAATTATTGAAATACAAAAATAAATAATTTATTAATTTCATGTTTTTTGCAAATTAAATTCTCATAAAAAAATGTTATCAACAAAATTTTTGAAATCATTAAATTCTATGGATGAATTTTAATAAGGTTTTTAAGAATAATTACATTTTTCGTGGAAGTTGATTAAAATTGTATTAAAAATAAATGAAATTCTACAATCAGTTTTATTATATCTGAAAATAATTGAATTCCTAAAATAATTTTATTATTTAAAAAATAATTAAATCCTTTTGAAAATATTATTTATGAAAATAATTGAATTATTGCGAAGAAATTTATGAAAAAAATTTTTAAATAATTGAATTCCTGTAAAAAATTCTAGTATTTATGAAAATAATTAAATGTTTGCGTAGAATTGTATTGAAATTTTTTTTAATAATGGAATTCTTTTGGAAAATTTTCTTGAAATAGTAGATATTGAAAATTATGGAATTTTAGAAAACTTTTGAAAATAATTGAAATTTTCATTGTGCCAAGATTGAATTTTTGGAAACAAATAGTTTATTTTTTAAATTTTTACTAGACTATCGAGTCTAAACATATTTTAATACAATTTGTCAAGTATTCCGTTTTCTCTTAAAATATCAGTCTGTCCAACAGGATGATCTTGTTTCCTCTAAATTTAGCGATGCTACATTTTCCAGCTAAAGATTCTTGACGAGAAAAATGTTTCGACAAAAAATTTTGTTAGAAACTAAAATTGCAACAGAGTCTTTGTGATTTAAGGTTGTTCTGTATTGGAGAATGTTTTCTCTTACTTAGAGAAAATGTCCGGATGGACTGTTTTATATGCTTTGCAATGGTTTGCTTCCTAATGATGATGAATGAGATGAAATCTAACGTTTGTAGACATCGATGAGGGATAAAACAATAATAGTGTGTGCACTGAAGACAGAGAGTTGTCAACAGTGTGTTTCCTCCCTTCGCAGCCCTCCAGTGAATACAGACCTGACCCAATTGGATTCCAGGGGATGTGATATATCGAAAGCCGGATACAAGCGCACGTTGGACGTGAAAGGCGACCGTGGGATCCCTCTGAGTTTAGTAGAACGAATATCCCACTTTGTCGCTCTGATATTCCTAGTAGCACGTCACGAATGACTGTGGGAGAGAGAGAGAGAGCCACACAATTCATACTGACAAACATCGTCAAATCTCACCCGCACATATACAAATGTTTCGTTTCCTTTATCTTGCATTTCGCTAGATGTGTAATTCTTTTGGAAATCATCTGCAGTGTATGAGGACGAATACAACGTTATCATAAACTATATACTATTTCTGCTGGGGAAAACACACACGGTATGTGGATGCAACAATACCAAACAATCATCTCTACATGGTGCATATTCTTCGTTAGCGTCAGCATTGCCGAATGGTTCGCATGCTGATGAGAGGCCATTATCCTCTCTGCTTATCGATTTACCGAGAATCGATGAATATTTCAATTGGAGAGTCAGAATGTCAATTCGCTCTGGAGTAAAGTGAAACTTGAAATCTGCTATCATATTGTTCTATCTTCGAATTCCACATTTCTTATTTATGGGAACTCTGCATTCTTCAAATGGCGCCAATGGAATTATTCAACTCCATGCTTCTGTATATAAAATAAAATTCAATAAATCAACGTGCTTAAAAATCAAACAATTTTGTTCAACAAAAAATACGGCTTTTCATACAAATGTCCATTAATTATAATTAAAGACCAAAGTTTCGAGCTGAGACCAATTTTAATTACAGTAATTAACGGTGTATTAATTTTCAACTATCATTGACTTTAATATTCAAATATAAGGTCTGCTTTTGAAAGAAAAGCAAGTTCAGTTGACAAAAAAACCAGCGCATGAAGAACTTGAAAAATAAAATTGTCTAAAAGGGTTTTAAGAGAAATCCTTCCCTTTTGACTGATTTTCTTTTAAGCTCTTGTTAATTTTATCCTGTTATTAAGGATCTTGCTTGTATTTCCTTCTCTGCTTCTTTAGTGAGTAAAGATTCAATTTCCCTTAGCATCCACTTTATTAAAATTGGTATTAAGAAAGATGAAAAGCACTGCGAAAGACTTGATTAATTTTCAAGACTAAAACGAAATGAATTTGGCGAGAATGGAACTCAATTTTCTATATATATATATATTTTGAAAATTTTTTTTTTAAATTCAGCTCCATAAAAATAAAAAAAAATGAAAAGAGTTAGAACTATGATCAGACGTCAGGAAAATAGGTGCTTTTCAAGAGTTTTAGGAATGCACTTTAACAAGCTTGACATCAAAGCAAGTGGAACACATCTTGATGATATTGTTTTGGGAGTTCTTCTCTTTTAGCCTCTAAGACAAAGGAAAATTAAACTATTCATAAATGATAAATGTCTAAATAGAAATAAAGCTTCAAAAAAAGGATTTTAATTTATTTTGAAAAAAAATCGTTTTCATATAGATCAATATTGAAACTTTAGGTTTATCCACATCCGAGGAAATCCCTGACATAAGTTATCATAGGACAAGTGCCGGATGAACTAATGAATCGCTTTATTCCCAATGGTAAATTTAAGCAATTGGTAAAGTAAATGCTCCTTCGAGATTTCGGATTATAAGCTTATCAATTGCTTAATTGCGTATTCGAATCCAATTCGAATTAAATTTCAAATCGATTTACGAATTCATTATCAACTATATACATAATTTTATCATCAGATAACATTTCACATAATAGAGAAATTCTTAAATCCATTAAAATTTACTCGTGAAAATTTTCATGGTTCCAATCGTAATTTTTCTTTCTCTTACTCTTGAAATTTTTGGTAGAAAAAAATTTTATAAGCTGAAATTTTTCACCGACATGAATGACAAGGTTAATGACACACATTGCTTTTCTAATTTATAACAATTGATAAGAAATATTGCTACATATATTTTCTTCTATATTGATATTTCACAATTAATTTTATTTATTCTTTTGTAGTTTATATTGACAAGTTTTACTGAATCAATAAATGATGAATGTCTGCTCGTCAGCCTTTCATAATAATTATTCCTTTTAAATATTTAAACTTTTCGCAATATTCAAATTGCTATGTTCTACATTAATTTAATCATATGAATTATTTCCCGGAGTATTAAAATTTTAATTTATTTTTCACATTCAATACAGCTATTGATTTTGTAATTAGATTATTATTTAAATTCGATTTCTGATGTTTTAAATTCTTTTCATAAAGAATTGACTCTGCTCGATAATGAATTTTGTATCTATGCACAAAATATTAAGTTTTCGAAAAGGTTTATTTTCATTGTAATTACATGCAATTATGATTAGAATGACAATGGGGGTCCTTGAGCGAAAATGAATGGATGAAAATTTAATTAATAAACGGAAATTGAAATTTTCAGATACAATAAACTCTAAACAAAATTTCTATCATGTGGAATAAATACTGACGCTTTATATGAAGTAGTGAATTATTTTATGATCTTTTGTGATTATTTTATACTATCAATATTGAAGATGTGCATTCATCACGTTTTTCTGATAAAAAAAATCATCATTGTGATCAGTATTAACTAAAAATTCCAGAAAGTAACACTTGATGTTTAGAAATCATTTAGAAATTCCAAACCTAAAACATTGATTTCAACCAAATTGATTCTCACTTCTGCATTGAATTTTTTTTTTGTCGCCAAAGCAGACAATCGAAAATTTTACGCTTCGCTAAGTCAATATGAATTACGAGTCTATTTTCGCGAGCCAACGAGAAGACGAATGGAAAAGTCTATCCCTGGGAACTTTCGCAGGCGTAATCACGGGAAAGCTACTTTTTCTCTAGTCGGTTAAATTATGTTTTACCCAGGGATTTATTAGTCGAGCGAGTCACGAACTGCACACTTATTACGTGTAATCAGTGTCAAATAAATAAACGTGGGAATGAAAGGTACGAAACTCGAGCAAGTTGACGTACGCTTGAAATAAACTTTTTGATTCAGATGAATATGAACATCGGTAATGAATGAACTATAATTACAAAACTCCAATGTCTGAATGACTAGACGATTTTTAAAGGACTAGTCAATAACTGCGGACCACAATAATTATTCCACCAAAAATATAAAATCTCAGTCGATTTTTTTTTAATTTTCCTTCACCAGACCTCGAATTGACTTTAACGAACAAAAAAAGTCGATTTAGTCGATTAAAAATAGAAAAAAAGTCGATTATTTAATTCAGTGTTGTCACAAAGATTCAAATTAATCAAAAAATTGGATAATTTTGCTAAATAAATATTCAAATACTTCGTACTTCTTTATTCACAGGAAATCAAATTTTTTGAATTTCAACTTTTCAAATTTCACAATTTCTAAAAATTAAAACTATAACCCTTTTAGAAAATTAATTACTTTCTATAATTTTTAACTAAACTTCATTTCTAAATCTAAATCTTCATCTTTAATCTCTAAATATGAATTTTTAATCATGTTTTGCAATTTCTTTAAAAATTCAATTATTTAAATAAAAAAATTTAATTTTTTATAATAATTTAAATCTTATATTTTTCTATTTAAAGATATTAATTAAAGTAGAAAATTTGTAAAAATTTTAATAAAGAAATATTTCTAAATAATTAATTGAAAATACAAAAAAGTTTTACAATTTTACAATTCCAAACTGTCCAAAAAATTGAAATTTGGTCAAATCTTTTCAAAACTAATTTAAATTTAGTAAAACATTTAAAAAGTTATTCAAAATTTGTCAAAATCTTACAAAAAACAATTGCGTTTTTTAAAAATATAAAAAAATTAATGAAAGTTTTCAAAGAATTTTAATTATAAATAAATTATTTCAGTAAAATTATAAAGTAGTACTCCAATTTTGTCGATTTTAAAATAAAATTATTTACTTTATTCGCAGGTAATTGAATCTTAAAAAATTGTAATAAAACAATTGTAAGAATTATTTTTTTATAGATATTGTAATGTATAATTTTTCAAAAATAATTGAAGAATTTTTGTATAATTTAAAATAAAATTGTTTTCAAGAATTTTAATTGAAAATTCGGAATATATGATTATTTTCTCCAAAATGTTGAAAATAATTTTAAACAATTTTAATTTTATTATTTTGTGTATGAATTTTAATTTTCCGAAATATTGAAAATAATTGAATTTAAAAAAATTAGAACGTAATAATTCAGAGAATTATTCTTTACCAAAACTATATTCATATTATTTTTAAACCCTATTTTTCATTAATTTTCATTTTTATTGAATCTACACTTGAAGATTATTTATTATAATTTTTGATAATTTAATATTATTTCAAAACATTTCAATTAAAATTCTTTTAAAGTTAATTTTCAAAAATTGGAATGAAACACTTGAAAAGATAATTTAGTTTGAATTAAATTTTACAGAATTTGAATTATTGAAAATCTTTTTAAATGTAATATTTTGGAACATTGAATTAGAAAGCTGATTGAAAAATAAAGTTCCAAAAGTTTGTCTACAATAAGTTGTACTTTGAATGGTATAAAAATGCATTTGATACCAAAAATATTGTATTTTAGCGCAAAATTTGGAAGAAAATTCGAAAAAGTCCCAATTTTGTAATAAAAGTCGATAAAAGTCGCATTATGTGAAAATAGTCGAAAAAAGTCATAATATCCGATGCTTGCTTCACGTAAATTCAATTTTAGAAAAAATATTTAAAATTAAGTTAAAAAGTCTTTTTTTCCCCACATTATTCAAATTTTTTTCCCGACTCATTGGTTTGGCATAGTGAGACGATAACATCGCGCTTTTTTTTAGAATAGAAGACTAAAGGCAGATAAAAAAGAAGATCAAAGGGTCCTTCAAATGGAGTGGGACAAAAACTAGCTAAATCTGTCTCCAGAGATAAACAAAAGGAATTATCGAAATCGAAATCTAAAATGAAGTGGATCTCTACTTTTCAAACACAGTTCGACTATACTTTTTCGAAAATGAAAAAAAATTTCTCCTAACATAAAAAAATTGATATATAAATATTTAAATATTTCCGAACCCCGCTTTTCATAAATCTCTTATTTTCAGTTAAAAAAAAAAATAAGTTCGGCTCGTGAAAACTTACAAATTTTTAATTAAAAGTAAACATTATTTTAGAAATTCTTCCAAACGCGTTATTTCAATTTTGACCAAATATTCTATTGAAAGTAATATATTATACAGGAAAATTATTCATGGTTTGAACCACAGAAACTAAAGTCGTCTTTCAATGTAAAGTTTCAAGTTTCCAGATCCGGGCTTATTTTAAACAGTTGGTGGTCACAGTTGGGCAACTTTACTTGAGGAAATGCGAAGCAAACATCGAAAGATAACCGAGAGGGAAATCAAAATTTGTTACGTAAATAATAACAAAAACAATATACATAAAATGCTATTGTGCATTATTATTATTATTATCCTATTAACATTTGAAATCCGAAAACATTTTCTACGAAATAATTTTTTTTTCCGAATTTTACAAGATATCAATAACAGAATTTACAGTTGTTGAAATTAAAAATTTATTGAATTTATTCAGTCCATGTCTCAGACACGTGTAATTATTGTTTGACACATGTATTGTGGCAATTATTTTTCACACTCAGTACATATTTACATTAGCAAAGAAAATTAATCTATTTGTATTGAAAGAATTCTTCAAATAATTTTTTGAAAAACTAATGAACAGGCACTTTTTTTAACGAAAGTGTATAAAAGCAATAATACAAAATCAGATGTTCTTATTATATTTCCTTGGGTTTTGTCTTAAACATGGAGGTGATAAAATTTATTCTGTAAGTTTTTTTATACTCATTAATTACAAAATTTACTAAATTTTTATTTATTTTAATTTTTTCGATTTCAGCTTTCTCCAGGTGGCAATTGTATTAGCCTACGGGAATTTTGAAATGTTTAATGAAAATATTTTCAATGAGGAAGTTTTTGATTGTACGGAAAGCAATGCAAAAATTATTCTAGACACAGCTAATGTAGAATTATTAGCAATTGCGAATGCGGAAATGAATGCAATCTGGAATCAGCAAAGTGATTTAAGAAATTCTACTTACGCTAATGATAGTGCTAGAATTTTCGCAAAAACTGCTTCTTTCAAGAAATCATTGTTAAAGTGTGTTAAAAAAGTTTCATTAAATAAATTAAAGAATCAAAATTATAGAAGACAATTTTCAAAAATGGGTGATATTGGAATTGCCAGTCTACCATCTGAGGTAATTATATAAATCCAGATTTTTTAATCATTAAAGAAAAGCCAAAACAATTAAAAACTGCTGACAAGTTTAGTCACTAATGGTTGATTATCGAGAATATTTTTATTTTTAAGAAACTAAAAGATTTTCAAGCAGTTATGAATAAAATGGTTACAACATTTACAACTGCTAAAGTATGCCACATGGAGAATTTGAAGAAACCTTGTGAGCTGCGATTGGAACCGGATCTTGTAAAATTAATGGCTACTAATCGGAATGAAACAATGCTCAAACACTACTGGACAGCATGGCGAAATTCTACGGGTGCAAAAATAAGACCCTTCTTCAAAACATATGTTACACTCGGCAATGAAGCGGCACGTTTAAATGGATTTACAGACAAGGCTCAACTTTGGTTGGACAAATATGAAATGACTGATTTTTACCAGCACATTGGTAAGTGGAGAAAGAAATTAATTTATAAACATTTTAGCCACAGGAAAGTTTGTTCAACTTCAACGTTTTATTTATAGAGTCCGTTTGGAAGGAAATTCAACCTCTTTACCTACAACTTCATGCCTACGTTCGAAGGAAATTGAGAGAAAGATATGGAGAAGCAATCGTCAAGAATGATCAAGCAATTCCAGCTCATCTTCTTGGAACAATGTGGGCCGATTCATGGGAAAACATAGCAAATTTCACATTACCCTTTCCTGGGAAACATTCACCAGACGTGACTCTTAACATGATCGAACAAAGTAAGAATTATTCCTAATATTTGCCATCCCCAATCCAGCTAATGCTGCGGTATTCCTTTGTGACCCGGGTACAGAATAAACCCCAACCAATAATCTACCACATGTCTGATTTAAAAAAAAAACCTGAGTTACAGATTACACAGCAAGGAAAATATTCAAATTAGCCGAAGCATCTTTCAAATCAATGGGAATGAATCCAATGCCCGATTCATTTTGGAATAAATCAATTTTCGAGAAGCCCACCAATCGTGAAATGATTTGCGAACCGAGCGCTTGGGATTTCTACAATGGCAATGATTTCCGAATAAGAATGTGTACGACCATAAATGCAAATTCCCTCCAAAGAGCACATCACGAAATGGGACATATTCAATACTATATGGAATATAAAGGTCAACCGGCAGTATTTAGACGTGGTGCGAATCCAGGCTTTCATGAGGCAATCGGTGATATGATTAGTTTAAGTATTACGACTCCAAAACATTTGGAAAGAATAGGTCTCCTGAAGAATTACGAGCACAATGAAGGAGCTTCGATAAATCACTTGTATCTCAAAGCACTGGAACTAATTTCAAATCTTCCCTTTGCGTACATTATGGATTTATATAGATGGAAAATATTCCAAGGAGAAATAACATCAGACAATTATAACACCGAATGGTAAAAATATATATATAACAAATTCCTTGTTTATTGTACCTTGTGTTTAATGTTATTTCTTGTGTTTAAAGGTGGAGACTGGCGAAAGAATTCCAAGGAATCAAAGCACCGGTACAAAGAACGGAGAATGATTTTGATGCCGCTGCAAAGTTTCACATTGTTAATGACGTTGAATACATAAGATACTTCATCAGCAATGTCATTCAATTTCAATTTCATCGAGCTTTATGCATTGTTGCTGGGGATTTTACTCCAAATGATTCTGAATCAAAACCACTACATCAGTGCGATATTACAAGCAGTCCAGAAGCTGGACATCTACTCAAGTAATAATTCCGATTAGAAAGAAAATTCTTTCCTTTTTGAAAATAAGTTTTAAATATAATTTTACTAATTTAGTTGATTTCTAAAATATTCGAATTTAATTTCATTTCAGGAGCATGTTAAAATTGGGATCGTCAAAACCATGGCCTTATGCAATGGAAGTACTTACTGGTACACACTTCATGAACAGTTCTGGACTGTTGGACTATTTTCAGCCTCTAAGACAATGGCTCGAACAGGAGAATAAAGAAACGAATGAATACATTGGATGGAAATAGAGAAATAGAAATGGTAAAATTAGTTCTAATTGATATGCGGATACCAAAGAAGAAATCGCTTTAATTACGCTTATTTACAAATAATAATTTTACATTTATGCTCATTGAGTTAATACAGGTGTTCTGTATTATCTATACCGATGTAGATAGAGAGCAATGTTTGATAAAAAGTATTTAATATCTATTTGACATGCATTTTCTAGGTCATTACAACTTATTTAAATAATAGTACATCTTGAAACACGCAGCATGTATTTCATAACATACACAGTAAATCGGGAGGTATTAAAAAGTGTTGCAGATTAAATTAACACCAAAAAAGATTTAAAAAATCAAGTACGGTGATATTTTTTACAATGAATGAAAGTTTAGTTTATTCAAATTTTTTTTAAAACTATATAAAACATAAAGATATCGACAACTCGGTAACTGATCGAAAAATATTTTATAATAATTAAAGATGACCAAGTAATAAAATCATTATTTTATATTATAAAAATATTATACTTCTTCAAAATTATTTTCATTATTTCAATTCAATTATTATTTTTCAAAATTTTTAACTACAATTTTACTTTATATGTATTATTTTTAATAATAATTAATTCATTAATTTCACGAAATTCCAATTATTTCTAAATTATTTAATAATTTAATTCTTTTGTCGAATTTATCTTTTATCAGAATTTTCAAATTTATTCGTTTACAATTCAATTTCACAAAATTTCAATTATTCGAAAATTTTGCAATTAAATATATATTAAAAAATAAAAACTTAAAATAATTTCAGTAAAAATCCTATTAAACTTTGAAAAAGAATTAATTCTACAGAATTTTTTGTCAAAAATTTGAAAAATTAAGGATTTCAATGATATTAGTTTGAAACTTTTTTAAACTTTAATTATTTCTAAAAATCCACGTTATAATGCTTTTTATTCTTGAGTATAATCTAAAATTTTAACTGACATTCATTTTTAAAACAATTTTTATTAGTAAAATTTGACGAAAATTTAATTATTTAAATACAAAAATAAATAATTCATTTAATTTCATGTTTATTAAAATTAAATTCTCATAAGTAATTTTACTAACTAATTTTTAAATAATTAAATTGTTTCGCAGAGTTTTAATAAAATTTTCAAGAATAATTACATTCTTCGAGAAATTCGATTGAAATTGTATTAAAAATAATTGAATTTTTGCGATGAGTTTTATTATTTATGAAAACAATTGAATCCTTGTAGAAATGTTATTATTTTTCAAAATAATTGAATTATTGCGAAGAAATTTAAAAAAAATTTTGAAATAATTGAATTCCTGTAAAAATTATTATTATTTATGAAGATTATGAAGATAATTAAATGTTTGCGTAGAATTGTATTGAAATTTGTTTGTTAATAATTGAATTATTTTGGCAAATTTTATTGAAATAGTAGATACTAAAAAAATTATGGAATTTTAGAAAAATTTTGAAAATAATTTAAATTTTGACAAGAATTTGATTAAAATTTTGTAAAATAATTGAATTTTCGAGGAATTTGATTAAAATTGCATTTAAAATAATTGAAATTCAATTCTTTTATTATTTATGAAAATAATTGAATTCCTAAAAGAGTTTTATTATTCATAATAATTTATTACATTACTAATTAATTAATTTTTTAATTTATTATTATTATTTATTATTTATAAAGAGAATTAAAATTTTGTAAAATAATTGAATATCAAAAAAATAATTTTATTATTTATAAAGAGAATTGAAATTTTGCCAAGAATTTGATTAAAATTTTGTAAAATAATTGAATATTAGAGAAGAATAATGTATTATTTATAAAAAGAATTGAAATTTTGTTGAGAATTTAAAAAAATTTTGGAAGACAATTGAATTTAGTAACTATGTTACTAAGTTAGTTAGTTACTAACTTACTATTCTCCCTGGAGAAGCTTTTTCCAAATCGTTGACATTGGTGTTTTATTTAAAATAAAATTTAATTCATAGTTAAAAATAACACAAAAATAGATTATTTTAATGCTTTTTGTGTTAATTTAATCCTAGAGGGATTAAACAGTTTCAGATTATTTTAAGACCTTTCGTTTTACTCTGATCAATAAGAAAATTTGTCTCACGTATAGAAATTTTAAAGAACTTTTAAATCATCGTTAATAGAGTGCGGGTTATTTTGTACCCTGTAAGCAAGTTCGCCTTATCCTTAAATGTAAAATTGTACAAATTTTCCTCAATAATGTAAAAAAGAATCGCAATATTTTAACTTCTAATTCCGTAGAACTTCTTTAAATTTATTATTATCATTATTATCCGAGTGTAATAATTTTTTTTAATGAATCCATTATTTCATTATAATAGAAGAATATTTTCTTACCAATAAAAAGTTAAAAAGCAGAGGTAGAAAAAAAAATCTGTTAGTCATAAAACGAATATAGTCCATGGGGCTTGAAGAGAATAATATTTCATGACGCTATTTCATCTTACTTTTACCTTCACATAACCCCATTTCGTTGCGCATCGTCTCATTTTGACCTCACCTTCTTTTCTACGTTTTATATTCAGTTCTGTCGTATTTTGTCCTCGTGTCACATTACCCTCTTCCACTATTTTGTTCTCTTCTATTTCATTCTCATTTCATTTCACGCTCTCATCCTGCTCTACCTTTCTTCCAGTTTTCCTCATTTTCTCCACCCAGAGCATAATACGGGAAAAGTGGTAATAATTGTAAATATTGCGGACGATACTCTCGTTGCATGTACTCTATTCACATGGCCAATAGTTGGGCAAAAAGGAAAAAAATATTTTCTCTCTTCCAGTGTTGGTTGTAACTTTCTTCACTGTTTCCTTCATTTTAAGCATGTGTAGTTCTTCTTTGTATTTGGGTTCTAACAGTAAAAGACAAGGTTGTAGAAAATATCCCACTCTGTCAAATAAGTGAGATGTAAAGTGGAATAAAAAAAGAACTAAGGAATAGAGCAAATGGGAGAATGGATGTTTAGAAAAAAGAGAAGATGTTCTTTTTTTTATCTCTTCTCTGGATGTCAAGTTCTTTATTATGAGAATGGAAAATTTTATTGTTCGCGTATAAAGCAGGGACTGATCTGAAAAAATTCTTCACTCAACTGTAAGTGTGAAATTAATTAATAAGACACATGTCTGAATTGAGTTTTGCCACAAAACAGTACAGGATCCGAATGGGACCCTCAACCATCTGTTTACGGATTGCAATGTTATTTTAATAAATATTATTTATGTGTGCAACTCAGATGATTCTACAATTGATTTTAATAACGAAATGTTTAATAATTATTCACTATTGTTAGCTTTTCGTAAAATAAATATTCATTAATACAATGACGTTGATCTATCCAATCAAAAGCTATCCAACAGCACAAGTAAATTTTAGTTCTGAATTTACAGCATTAAAAGTGTTCAATATTGTTTGAATTTCATGGGTCGGAGCACAAATGAACATACCCTCAACATATATCGAAAATAAAATACAACATTAAAGGTAAATTTTTCTAAAAATATTTGTTAAATCCTCTACATCCATATTAGAGGTTACAAGAGAAATGGAGGAAACCGAAAATAATTCATCCACACTATTTAAATAATATTTTGTATCCTCCAATGAAAAATTAATTCAAGTAACAATTAACTTGTCAATTTTTTATATCTGGAAAATAAAGTTCAAAAAAAAAATATTAAACGCTATATTTCTATATATATAGATCCATTAAAATTTGTTATTGGGAAAATTTCATTTACAGTGCCAATCTCAGTGATGACTGCAATTTTATGAAATATGTTCCGCATTTTTTTCTCCTCTTTTTTATTTTATTTACAGTAGCAATGAAAAGTAAAAAAAATAAAATCTGTAGAGGAAAACGAAATCATCGTCGAAGTTTCTTTTTGTGAAATCTGTTCGCATAGATATTTTCCATACATGTATGCATACTTTGGACATTCAAATACCAGATGTTACCTAACATTCACGTGCAACTGATATACGCTCTGCATGAGATACAAAGCACACTCAATACACGCTTCAAAATTTCCCAGGACATATTTCACTCGTCGTACTCTTCTTTCAAAAGACATATTCATTCAACTGTTAAATCTAAATTCGATAAAGCGATTTAACTTTTCATTCGTTTCGACACTATCTATTTAGCGTTATTAATTTTTCACCATTTTCTATAGAAAATAGTTCTTAACTACATTTTAATATTAGAAAGGTTGATATTTCTAATATTAACCTACAAGTGTATTTTTAATTTTTTTCTACTATATATAAACCGGTTGGGGGAAAAAAGCAAACATTCCAATTGAATGTTGAAAAATGTGTAAATTTAGTACAACAGTACAAGTGAAACAAAAGTACTCGATAAAATAAATACCACTTGAAAAAACACTCATTACAATAAAATTAATCAATAACAAATAGGGGTATTAAAATTTCAATGATCCTTTAAATTGATGCACGAGTCCATTGGAGATAAGGGGTGCTTTGTGTTAATAAAATATTGACACTCGATATTTTGCTCACGTACAGGGCTTTGTGAAAATGCAATTATTTGTTAAGTTGCTGAAATTGTGTTATTTTTAAATAATTTCAGATTCAATGGACGTGAAATTTAATGATTATTAAATTAATTAGAGCCTTTTTTCGTTTAATTAAAATAACAATGTGTAATTTGAAAATATTTAAACTTAATCAGAGAAATGGACATGTCATTTTATTTCAAATAAATGAACATACCCCTTTCGATTTTCCATTTTTCCAATTGATCAGTTTTTGGTAGATTTTTAAATAATGGAGTGTAATTTTATATTATATGTTTTTATACTTGAGAAATGAATATAAAAAAATAGAAGGAAATATTTTCCCCTCACAAGGTACTAGAATAATTTAGCAATAAATGAAATTCAAAAGAGTGGTCACAGAAGGCGCCTTATAAAAGTTTATACATATACTATATCCAAATAGTGAGATACATGACAATGTCAGAAGTACTTTTCAAGTCAACTGAGAGAGAAACCGCAAAGTGTGAAAAGACGAATCGAAATAACTATTGTGTGAGAAAACCATTTTTGTGAAACTTGTTGGAACTTTATAAAGGAAGAATACACTTGACACACTCACCGTTTTGTTGT
The DNA here is from genome assembly GCA_032872475.1 of Leptopilina myrica (nomen nudum). Lineage (NCBI taxonomy): Eukaryota > Metazoa > Arthropoda > Insecta > Hymenoptera > Figitidae > Leptopilina > Leptopilina myrica (nomen nudum). The sequence goes on along the minus strand of CM065464.1, from coordinate 1,705,679 downwards.
TTATATTTTTGACGCGGCAATTTAGGTACGTCGTCTTTCCCAATAGAGCTGTCACGTTTTTCGATGCTGACTTGTCGATATAGGGCCCCAATCGTGCTGCTTCTTCAATTGTATTTGGGAAAGTTTCTCCATTTTTCCCACTACTCCCGTGCAGCATACTGTAGCAATTGACTGCTGAAACAATAAAACAACAAATTTATAAATACCCTCTTCTTTGAATTGATCTAAAAGTATTGCCATATCACATTAAATTGTGAGCTATTAAAAAGTGTTGCAGATTAAATTAACACCAAAAAAGATTAAAATAATCAATTTTCGTATTATTTTTTACAACTAATGAAATAAATGATCGATTTCTTCCTATTTTATAATAATTAAAGATGACCGAGTAATAAAATCATTATTTTATATTATAAGAATACTTCTTGAAAATTATTTTCATTATTTCAATTCAATTATTATTTTCAACAATTTTTAACTACAATTTTACTTTATATGTATTATTTTTAATGATAATTAATTAATCAATTTCACGAAATTCCAATTATTTCTAAATTCTTTAATTAAATGCATATTAGAAAATAAAAACATCAAATAATATTCAAAAAATTTAATTAAACTTTTTTCAAAAATATTAATTTTGAAAATTCAATTATTTTCAAAAAGTTCACTCTATATTTCTTTTAATATTCAATTATAACATCAAATTTTAACTGAAATTCATTTTTATCAAATGAATATAAATTTTTATTAGAAAATTCTACAAGAATTTAATTATTTAAATGCAAAAGAAAATAATTTATTGAATAATTGAATGTTTCTCAAAATTCAATTCTCATAAAGAATTTTAGTAACAAATTTATTATTAATTCAATTCTTTTGTCGAATTTTATTAAAACTTGCATAAACATAATTACTTTTTTCAACGAATTGAATTGTAATTGTATGAAAAATAATTAAAACGCTGCGATGACTTTTATCAGAATTTTCAAATTTATTCCTTTACAATTCAATTTTACAAAATTTCAATTCAAATATATGTTGAAAAATAAAAACTTGAAATAATTTCAATAAAAATCCTATTTAACTTTTAAAGAGAATTAATTCTACAGAATTTTTTGCCAAAAATATATGAAAAATTAAGAATTTTAATGATTTAGTTTGAAACTTTTTCAAAATTTAATTATTTCTAAAAATCAAAGTTATAATGTTTGTAAATAATTTAATTCCTGTAAAAATTGTTATTATATATATATGAAAATAATTGAATGTTTGTATTTAAATACAGAAATAAATAATTTATTAATTTCATGTTTCTTGAAATTAAATTCTCATAAAAAATGTTATCGACATATTTTTAAAATCATTAAATTCTTTTGGACGAATTTTAATTCAGATTTTTATGAATAATTATATTTATCGAGGAATTTGATTCAATTTGCATTGAAAATAATTAAAATTCTGTGATGAATTTTATTTACATAAATAATCGTATAATTATGAAGAATTTTAAAAAAAGGCCAATTATTTTAGTAATTAATTTAATGCTTGCGTAGAATTTTATTCAATTCTCTTTTAAATTCTAAAATTTTAACTGAAATTTATTTTTAAAACCATTTTTATTAGTAAGTTCTATACGAAAATTCAATTATTTAAATACAAAAATAAATAATTTATTAATTTAATGTTTCTTGAAATTATATTCTCTTAAAAAATTTTATCAACAAATTTCTTAAGTCATTAAATTCTTTAGATTTTTAATAAGAATTTTAATAATATTTTTAGGAATAATTACATTTTTCGAGAAACTTTGATTAAAATTGCATTAAATATAATTGAAATTCAGCAATGAGTTTTATTATTTATGAAAATAATTGAATTCCTAAAAGAATTTTATTATTTATAAAAATAATCAAATCCCTAAAGAAATGTTATTATTTATGAAAATAATTGGATTATTGCGAAGAAATTTATAAAAAAAATTTGTTAATAATTGAATTCCTCTAAAAATTGCTATTATTTATGAAAATAATTGAATGTTTGCATAGAATTGTATTGAAATTTTTGTTAATAATGGAATTCTTTTGGAAAATTTGATTGAAATTGTAATTATTGAAAATTATGTAATTTTAGAAAACCTTTGAAAATAATTGAAATTTTAACAAGAATTTGATTTAAATTTTGTAATATAATTGAATATTAGAGAAGAATTTTATTATTTATAAGGAGAATTTAAATTTTGACGAGAATTTTTAAAAATTTTGGAAGACAATTGAATTTAGTACTATGTTACTAAGTTAGTTAGTAACTAACTTACTATTCTCCCCGGAGAAGCTAAATTTGTCAAATTTTTCCAAATCGTTGACTTTGGTGTTTGATTTAAAATAAAAGTTTATCTATAGTTAAAAATAATACCAAAATAGATAATAGATAATAGTTGTTCTTGTTTAATGTTGTTTAATCCTTTTTGGTGTTAATTTAATCCTAGAGCAAATATTTTCTATAAATAAAAGATTCCTATAACCAAAATGCCTGTTAGAGAGTGAAGTTTATGAGTCAAGTCGGAATGAACTTGGCGAAAGAATCTTAACGGAATGAAATGGTGGATGTATTGGGTGAAATCAAAATTCGATATTTGTCGAGAAGAGGCTGCGGAAGTAATTAGAGGATGGGATAACTAGATTATATCCGTTCCATATTCTGCAATAGGGCGTAATCAGCGTATGATAGTTATCTACGTTTGAAATACGAATAGCTGTTGGAAACACTACTATGTTGATATCTGCTTTAATTATAAGCTGTAAGCAAAACTTTTTTAAACAAGTTTTAGATCGCAATTCACATTCTTAATAATTGCCCCCAGAGAATGGTCAATTTAAAAATGTTATTACTCTCCGCTCACTCTTGTTTAATAGTATAGCATAAGTAGTTGTTTTTTTTTTTTTTTTATTAACGTTCATTTTATTTGCTGAAAGGAAATATTTTTCATTTTTTTGCCTAATTTACCAAAATACTTGAGAATAAAGAAGAGTCAAAAACTGCGCAAATGAATATGAGAGGAAATTAAATAAAAAATAGTTCAATTTCAGTTCTCCAGATTGAAAGAACTCAGGGGGTGAAGTTTGAAGGGATAAGGGCCAACCGGGAATTGTAATTTGAATAAAAAATTAGAGATTACGTTGATATCCAACAATAGAGCGAGTGAGCGTATTAGAATTTTAATCGAGACACTCACATATCCCGGTGTTATCTCTCGCGACGGTCCATTACACCCAGTGTCGCGGATAATCTGAAATAACGAATGAGGCGTAAAGCCACGCCGCTTATCATTCGTAAACGCAAACATTTCATAGAAATTTTCAAAGTTAACAGTTTTTTCAAATCAATTTTCCAAATCATTTTTTCAAAAAATTTTACCAAAAAAAATCTAGTTTATACATTTTGTTAAAAAATTATGCATAAGCGAAAAAAAAGAGAATTTAGGTCAAATTGATAAGAAAAAAAAATCAGACAAGAGGATTTTTTTTCAAAACGCTTTCTTTTTATATTTCACGCCTCCTACAATTCAACGGTAGAATATTCAAATTGCAAACTGAGAGGTTGGACAAGGGGGAGGAAGAAGGCTGTGTAAGGGAGGAAAGGAGGATGCTTATCATTCAATCTTCTCTTCTTGGATCTACTCTTCCATGCTTACGACCTACTCTGAAATTCAAATTCGCAACTTTTGCTTAAATGTTAAGAAAGAACGCGCATCTAAGTACTTCGGGGCTAAATCCCGAAGCATTACAAAAAAATATCAATTGAAAAGGAATTTCTTTAATTGATTCATGAATGGAAATTTTTCCAACATTCAAGAGAACCAACTGAGAAAAAGTACAAAAACGAGGAAATTATTTTTTTCCTCTTCCCGAGAGCAGAAAAAATCAAAAGTCATTTTAAAATTGCCCTAAACTTGGGGAAAAAAGAAAAAAATATATTCTTAGATATAATATTTTCATAATTTGGTTTATTAAATATCTTAAAACCTAGATTCATCGTCTAATTACCAATTATTAAAAATTACTTTAATTTATTTTCAAAACTAAAGAACGATTTTAATGAGAATCAAAGTACTTTAATTAAAGTTACTTTGTGGTTCGTAGTTTGCAAATTCCCATCCAATTTAGTGATCCGATATTGGAGAGATCGAAGTTTTTGACTCATGGTCCCGAGGGCAATGAAAACACTCATACGAGTTTTTAAAAACTTTTCAAACCCATCTGAAAACTATAAAAAACAAATTTTTAATTTTTCGATTCTGTTTTAAAGTACACACAAAAAAAAGTTTTTAAAAAATAAATATTCTTTTAGTTATATTTTTAACCATTTTTTTTTAACAATTATTTTCAAAAGTTAGAAAAATTCTTCGCAGAATTTCAATAATGTTGAAAAATTTAAAAACAATTCTCGTCAAAATTACAATTATTTTTATAAATAATAAAATACTTCATTAAAATTCAATTATTTTAAAAAGTTTTAATAAAATTCTTGACAAAACTCCACAAGAATTCAATTATTCAATTTTTAATAAATTTCTTCAAAATAATTCAATTATTTTCATAAGTAGTAATAAAATTTTTCACAGGCATTCAATTATTTAAAATACAAACTTTAATAAAATTTTTCGAAAAATATCAATTATACAAAAATATTTTTATAAATAATAAAATTCATCACCGAAATTCAATTACTTTTATAAACTTGAATAAAATTCGTTGTAAGAATTCAAATATTTATATAAACTTGAATAAAATTCATTGGAAGAATTAAATTATTTCCAAAATTAATAAAATTCTTCGCAAAAATTTTAATTATTCTCAAAAATTAAAAAAAAATATTTTCAAAATTTCAATTATATTTAAAAATAAAAATTTTATTTATCTAAATTCAATTACATTAAAAAATTTTAATAAAATTCTTGGCAAAATTTTGTAGTAATTCAATTTTAATGAATTAATTAAAAATGATTCCATTATTTTCATAACTAATAAAATTTTCACAGAAATTCAATTATTTAAAATACAAAATTTCATAAAATTTTTCGAAAAATATAAATTATTAAAAAAATTCTTCACCGAAATTCAAATATTTTTATAAACTGGAATAAAATTCTTCGTAAGAATTCAATTATTTATAAAAATAATAAAATTTTTCACATAAATACAGTTATTTTTATAATTTTCAATAGAATTCGTTGGAAGAATTAAATTATTTTTAAAATGTAATAAAATTCTTCGCAGAAATCCAATTGTGTTCGAAAATTAAAAAAAAATTCTTGTTAAAATTCCAAGTAACTTTATATAAATAATAAAATTCTTCTCCAAAATTCAATTATTTTATGGAAATTTTAAGAAAATTTAAATTATTTTCATAAATAATAAAACTCATCGCAGAATGATAATGATTTTTATACAATATATATTCTAATCAAATTCCTCGAAAAATGTAATTATTTTAAAAAATTTTATTAAAATTTGTCAAATTAAATTCATATCTTTAAAAATTTATTGATAAAATTCTTTATGAGATTTAAATTTTAACAAAGAACATTCTATTATTCAATAAATTATTTATTTTTTTATTTTCATAATTAAATTTTTCCAGAATTTTCTAATAAAAATTGATTTAAAAATGAATTAACGAATAATCGATTTATTATTATTTATGAAAGTAATTGAATTATTGCCACGAATTTTATTACATTTTTTAAAAATAATTTAATTTTTTTGAGAAATTTTACTGCTTGTAAAAATAATTCAATTCTTGCGAAGGATTTTTTTAGGATTTTTGTTTTGAAGAATTTGAATTCCTATAGAAAAATAATAATGAGTAAATATTTTTTTTAAAAAGAAGTTTTTGATGTTTTTGAATAATTTTACAATTAATGAAATTTGTAAATAAATGTAATAGAACATTTTTTCTTGATTATATCTAATAATTTTTAAAGTGAATCAGAATATTCTTTAGGGTTAGGGAAAAAGTGAAAATTTTGTCTGGAAATCAGGGAAAAGTGGGGGAAAAATGAAATTAAATATTTGTGGCAACCCTGTAAACAGTTTTCGGTGTGCAACTCGCAATGATTATGAATTCGATGGCTTCTAAAATTCAAAATGGTGACCATAAATTTAAAATTTACATGAAATTGCTTAAAAACTTGAGCTCGCTGTTTATGAATTTTAGGTCAGAATTTCAAAACTCAAAATGGCGATCGAATGTTTTCAAAATTATCCAATTCTAAAGGCCCTGAAATTTCCTATAAAAGAATCATTTTTAAATTCTACTAAAGAAAAAAATATATGAAATTAGAGATAAAATTTTAAGATTATCGTGGCATGTGCTGCAATAAAAAAATAAAATGTTGGTTCACTGCTCACAAGTTATTTCTTAAGCTCAACTATACTGGAGAGCCTTTTATATCTCAACAGAGAACAGAAACTTTATGGATTTCCATTTTCTTTCATATCGTTATCAAGATTTTAAGAACTAATTTAATTTTTTTATTTCACTCTTTTAAGTTCCCTATCATTGAGAATTATATAAGCCATATTACAATAAACAAATTAAATTATATTTTATAAACAAAATAAATAGAAAATTAAAAAAAAAGAAACCTTACAAAATGAGAATTTATTTTTTACTTCAATAAATTCTAACTTTACATTTTTTCCCCAACTGTATTAAGTTCTAGCTTCATGCTAATTACCCATCGGATGCAGTTTCGAAAAAAAAAATTTTTTTCCCCTTTTTCAAAGTTTTAGGAGTAATTTAAGCTTTATAATATCTCTCACTCTTTTGTCTTACCTGACCCTCTACCTGCTCTCTTGAGAGTTCCTCATTAACATTCTGCTGAAGTTGAAGGAAGCTCGTAAAGAATAAAATATATTGTAAGCAAGACTAAAATGCAAAAATTTGTCTTTTAAAAACTTTTTTTTCCTTTTTAATAACATAAAACAGAATTCGAAATAATTTCTGTTTTGAAAAATCTGAAAAAATAACATTTCCAAATACATTAAATTGAATCAAATTGGGAAAAAATTTAAAAAGTAAACAAAATATTTGAAAATAAAAAATAAAGTTTTGTTTAACAACATTAATAGAAGAATTTGTCACAAAAAAAATTGTTTGTTGAAACAAGTTTTTTTTATGTACAATATACAGGGTATTTGATTAAAGTTCTCGTGTTTTGTTTTTTTAATACTTTTTTATATTCTTTTTTCTCTAGATTGAACTGAATTTATCGGAAATACAAATCACTGTCAATCGTTTAAAATAGAAAATGTATATTTGGAGGCATAAAAAAAAGTTCCGTTTTCAATATATATATATATATATGAAAGCCTAAAAAAATGAAACCACAACTGATTGAAAAATGGTTTTTAAATTCAACAAACCTGCGAGATAACAATCAATAGGTAAAAAATAGTTACTAAAAATTGTTTTCGTCGGAGCCGTTTCCTTGAAAATAAATCGCAAAGACGAGAGAAATTTTTTTTTATTTATTATTTGAATTAATAACCGCGTTTGAATAAAAAAAAACAATTTCCATTTGTTTGCCAGTAAATGAGAAAATATAAACTAAATGAGACATCGAAGAAAATGTGATATAAATTTAAAGAAATGGATTTATTCCCATTTACCTAAAAATGGTAAAGAAAACAACAAAAAAAGACGATTCAGATTGAAATAAATTTTTTATCACCCCTAAATGTTAACGGTAGGTGAAAAGCTATTTTTACTTTTTTCTCTAAAGTCTTTCTTCGATAACTTCTTAAGATCTGCGCATTTTATCGTCGCATCTCACATTCGAAGACAAGAAAAGTCGCTTTTTTTCCTTTTCAAAAAAAAGAAATCCTGACCATATAAATCTTACTTTTTTCCAGCCAAGACTGTCACACTATATTGCTTTTAAATTCAAGAAAAATTTTATTACTCTGATGCTCTAGTTTTTTTTTTTTTTGAGAGAGATGCTAACTTTTAGATTGCACTTTTCTATAAACGTATACAAATTAAATTAAAAAAAAAATAATAAAGAACTTACACTTTTTGTTTCAGAATTAAAAATTCAAAATGTCTGATTCAAGATGGCAGACGTTTTTGTCGAGAATGATAAAATTTAATTTCGACATTGAAATATGTACAATTTTTTTTCCTTCGCCAGTCACTTAATCGTGCGATTCGACTGATATAACTCATCGTTTCCTGGAGAGTTATTAGAGGATTGATTTTCCTCTCGAGCAAACGAGTTAATTTTCACTCCGACTGCTTTCTCGATATAAAGTGTAATTTGTAGCATTATATATAGAAAAGAGAGAAGAATCGAAGAAACTCCATTTCGTTCTTCTCGGTATTGCAATTTTTCATATTATTTTCTTTTTTTATCAAATAGAAAAACTACTTTCGATTAAAGAAAACAAAAAAAAAAATGAATCATTTTTTTACAAATGGGAAACAATTTCTCCAAATAGAACTAATAGAATTTTTTTTCTAAACCAGAAAATTAATTACAGTATTTTTTTTTTTAGTAATTATAGTATCTTTTCTTTGTGTCAAATTATTAAAATATAATAACTGTTGTATAATTTAAAAATACATAAAAAGTACCTACATTTTCACTAAAGTTAGAAATTGTTAAACAAAATGCGAATGTACTTAGAAGAAAGTTATTTAATTGCGAAATTTATTACTTCAAATTTATTTATATTCTACTGGGAAAACTTTCATAACTTAAAAGTAAGTAAATTTAGAGTTTGACTTTTGCAAATTAACTGAAGGATATATATTTGATTTTCAAAATGTAAGTACATATTTACATGCAAAGTAGACTGAAGAAAGACCCCTCTGAATAATTATCAAAAGATTAAATCTCAAAGAATAATTTTAAATTAACTCTTCAATCGAATTTTATTTTCCCAAGGAATTTGCATCTCATCTTTTTTTCAAGCAAAATCTTTAAAGTTACAAAAAAAATGGAATAAGAAAATATTTTTTATTCAATAGATTTTGGAAATAGTCGGCCATTTTCAATTTTAAAACACTGATCTTGAATTTTAATGTATTATTAAAATCAAATTATTGACGAATAGAGAAATTTATTGTTAAAAAAATTACCACCCCCGCGATGCTCTTAATCTAAAAACATAAAAATTCTTCACCTCTCCGGGAGCAATAAAAATAAAGTGATAAGTGACTTTTATGATGTTCAAAGTAACATTTTATGTTGGTATTAAAAAATGTTATAAACTCGAAACTTTTTTTTTTCCTTAATATTTTCTAATTATTTATTAATGTTAAGAAATTATTTGAAAAATTTCTACTAGTATAAAAAATGTACGTCTAAATTTTTATATGATAAATATTTTTGTTATGCATTAAAACGTCGACGATGGATAATTACGATAACTAGGCGCACACAAAAAAGGGGGATGTGTACATTAAAATATCTCTGCACTTACCGCAGAGTGAAGTTATTCAGTAAAATATATAGGCAATGTACTCTTTAATGTTCACTGGCATAAGGCGGATCGATAAGAACGTCATCTAAGGGTTGCTGGCACGCAAGCATTAAATTTTAGAATATATATCCCCGCTGTCAATTTGGATTATCTACGAAAGATTACCTCTCACGCTTTTTGAATTTATGTATACATATAGAAAATCTGTATTTCATCTCATGATGTATGAAATATTTGTTATTTTCTCTATGGGGATTAGGTAAATAAAAATATTATTTTAGTATTGTCAGCAAAAAGTGGGTATTTATATAATAAAGAATTTTTTCATATTCGCATCGAGCTTGGATAAAATGTTAAGTAAGGAATAGGAAACAAATTTCTGCGCCTGTGATAATAAATAAAATTTTCTACAGGTGAATAAAAAAATTACTGCGACGTTACCTCGAAGGAGTCTAGCTCCATAATGGTTCCCTGCGCTCTAAGACGCGGTATTTATACTCGCGGAGTGGGGCAAGCGCCTCGCGGCCTATTGGTCAGCGCGGTAGTGGAGGGGAGCGCTGTTCCGAGAAGTAACCGCGCAGTGCCGTAGGCACAAAATTAAAACTTGTAGAAATTTACCCAAATAGTCAATTTACCTCCTTTTTTTTGTAACATAAATATTAAATTTCTACCAGACTACATTATACTATTTCCACAGTTAAAAGAATCAATCATCTTGGAAATTCAGACGAAAAAAATACAAAATTATTACTAAAGTATACATAAACCTTCCCCTCTCTCTCGACTCTAACAAAAACTACCCATTTTCATTATTTTCTAATTGTAAGTAGTATAAATTCAATAGCGCATAAAGTTCAAAAGAAACCAAAAAAAAAATTATATAGGTGGCAATGTACATACAGCAAAAAAAAAGCGTCGTCGCCAATTTGTAGGAAAATTGGATTATGTCGTTTAGTGTCGGTCGATAAATTTGCGCCTGTATATATTTGCTAAAAGCCAGTGGAGTGAGATGGTGAAAAAGAGAATGTGTCTGTATATTTTCAGTTATGTATTGACTTCTATAGCAATGTACACATACATATATGTACAGAAAAGAAGAAATACAGAATACTCCTCTAGAAGAAATACGGAAAAATAGGGATGCAAAAAAAAATCCAGAAGTAAGAGAGTGAATAAGAAAAATAAAAAAAGAAACTGTGTGTGTGTATGAAATGAAACGGAAAAGTGTTAAAATGAAAAAGACCAACTTATTAATTTTACACACTTTCCCTCCAATTTCCACAGAGAGAGGCTAAAAAAGACTCGGAAATGTTGATATGTGACGTTTTCAAAACCATATCCTCAAATATACATAAAATTCTCGCAAATCTCTTTTTGCAATGTCACAAGTTGAAAACATGTTTGGAATAAAGTTAAAATTTATTCTCGTTTCTATGAATTTCATTGCACCTGTTTGTGTGAAATGTATTTTATTTCAAATACAAAAGATAAACGGAATACAATTTTCAAACGAAGTGCTTTTACACAATAAAATTGGAATATTAATAATTTGTACTAATTAATAACAATAGGGGCTATTTTAAATTTTCATTTTGTTCAAGGAGATTATTCCACATTTCCTAATTTTATTAATTAACTCCCCTGATTTGTAATTATTTATAATAAATTACATATGTATCTCTGCTCAGGCGGAAGAGAGAGGCTTTCCCCCACTCCGAGCGAACTGCGCGCGCAACAGGAGTGGGGGAAACTGTTCCGCACGAGCCAATTACACAACTCGTTTTTATCCTCTCCCAACTAATTTCTTTGATCGAAAAACTAAAAATTCATTCTTCCGCTTCTTTTACGTCGTACTCAAATTTTCTCGATGAAAAAATGAAATTTTTCTAAAATCACAATTCCCTTTAGAAAAAAATCATTCTTATCTCGTGTTTTATTACTGAATTTTCCTAATTACACTGTTCAAAATTATTACCCACACGCATCGTGTTGTAAGTTTTCATTTTATAGTCTAGTATTGCAACAGATGTGCATTATATCTCGTCGCTCTTGTTATCTGAGAAATATTTCTCCAGCAGTAAATTTTAAGCAGGTTATATGAGTATACACGTAGGATATTACATTCGGTGCACGTTGATATACACTGTAAATTCTTGTTAAATAATTTAAAAATCAATCTACCTCTTTTATGACTAAAAAAAAAGAAATATTTAAAAATATTATTTTCTTTCCCGCCAGAAAGAAATTATATTCATTTATTAAAACTATTTTCTCCATTGAATGCGAGGAAGAAATAAATCTTGGGGAAAAAAAAATATCAAAAAAAAAAAGGTGGGAGTTGATAATCGGTATATAGAAGCGTTGGAGGTTTTTTTTAAAGGATTAATCGATAAATAAATGACTAACGAATAAAAGCGGGTTTATTAAAAATTTAATCACAAAATTTATGGCAAAATCGATTATACAAAGTTAATTATTGGCACTGAGAGGAAAAAATAAAACTAAATTTATACGTCAAATATAGTGATTGGTTGCGTAAAAAAATAGTATTTTTAACATTTTTATTAACTCCCTGACTTTTCAAAAAGGAAACAAATTAGTCAATTTTCATAAATTTAAATAATCTCGTGTTTTTTTTGTGTAGAAGTACTAAAAAAAGACAACTCATGCTAATTTAAAAAAATTATACTTTGTAGCGCACACTTTACAGAAATATTTATGTAATCAAATATATTATTGTGTAACTTCCTTTTTTCGGAGAGATGTGGAATAATAAAAATATATATCTAGATAAATTTTCATGCTTGGGTGTTATTTCATTTTTTTTCCCATTTGACACGGATTAAATTATTGATTTATTATTTAACGCGGATGAAAAAAAGATGAAATTCATATGATTTGTTTAGTCATTGGGTGTTTGCAACCCTTAGCAGAAATGATCCTGAAAATTCCAATTTACTATATAAACGCAGGAGAGGAAAGGTTTACTCGTGCAGAAATAATTTATTTTACTGTTATATTTTTTTTTCGCCAAGCCGAGAACAAAACGTTTGGAAGAGTTAGCGAATCGGGTACTACTGTCTACCATTTTTATTGTTTATTTTTTTTATTCAACAAAGCAAAAAAAAAAAAAAAAGAAAAAAACGACGGTAAGCGGGGGATTTATTTTAGGTTGATCGTACATGAATCAATGTTTGAGAGAAAAATCTAATGCAATGCTTTCAAGTAATATTGATGGTTTTTAGTTTTGCATACTTAATGGATTTTTAAAAGATTTAAAGATTAATACGTTTTCTATTTGTTAGTTGGTATTTTTTTTAATTTTCTCTTTTTTGTTGTGGAGTAAATTATTTCTTTTATTTCATTCTGAGAAAAAAAGTTTTGAATTTACGTTTTAATGATAGACAAAGAAAGTGAATTTAAAAAAACAGGAAGATTAGATTATTATTAATGGCAATACGAGTTGAAAGTAATTGATAATAAAGTGATGAAAAAAAATGTGAATATCTCTCTTCTTGTTCTTAAGACTTGAAGGAATTTATAAATTCATATTGTAATGAAAAATACGTTAAGATAAATTTTTTGAAAACGATATTTTAATGGCAAAAAAAATTCCTCACAAAATGTTCGTAATGATTATTTATTAGATTTTTATTTTTTTATTTTCTATACCTACCAATTAGTCATATTATAAGAATATTATACTTCTTCAAAATTATTTTCATTATTTGAATGCAATTATTATTCTCTAAAATTTTTAACTACAAATTTACTTTATATCTATTAATTTTAATAATTAATTAGGTAATTTCACCAAATTTCAACTATTCGTAATTTCTTTAATTAAATGCATTTTAGAAAATTAAAACTCCAAATAATATTCAAAAAATTCAGTTAAACTTTATCAAAAATATTCATTTTGAAAATTCAATTATTTCCAAAAAGTTCACTCTATATTTCTTTTAATATTCAATTATAATATAAAATTTCAACTGTAATTCATTATTATGAAATGAAAATAAATTTTTATTAGAAAATTCTACAAGAATTTAATTATTTAAATGCAAAAGTAAATAATTTATTGAATAATTGAATGTTTCCTAAAATTCAATTCTTATAAAGAACTTTTGTAACAAATTCTTTAATAATTCAATTCTTTTGTCGAATTTTATGAAAACTTGCATGAACATAATTACTTTTTTTAACGAATTCAATTATAATTGTATGAAAAATAATTGAAACGCTCTCGATGAGTTTTATAAGAATTTTCAAATTTATTCCTTTACAATTCAATTTTACAAAATTTCAATTATTCGGAAATTCTGCAGTTAAATGAATATTGAAAAATAAAAACTTGAAATAATTTCAATAAAAATCCTATTAAACTTTTAAAAAGAATTAATTCAAAAGAATTTTTTGTTAAAAATATGAAAAATTAAAAATTTTAATGATTTTAGTTTTAAACGTTTTCAAAATTTCATTATTTCTAAAAATCCACGATTTAATGCTTTTAATACTTAAGTATAATGTAAAATTTTAACTAAAATTCATTTTTAAGACCATTTTTATTAGTAAATTTTTTACGAGAATTCAATTATTTAGATGCAAAAGTAAAATAATTTATTAATTTCATGTTTGTTGAAATTAAATTCTTATAAAAAATGTTATCAACAAATTTTTTAAATCATTAAATTCTTTGGACTTTTCATAAGAATTTTAATAAGATTTTTAAGAATAATTACATTTTTCGACAAATTTTATTAAAATTGCATTAAAAATAATTAAAATTCTGTAACGAATTTTATTTACAAAAATAATCGAATTCTTATGAAGAATTTAAAAAATGCAATTTATTTTATTAATTATTTTAAGGTTTTCGTAGAATTCGATTAAATTTTCTTTTAAATTCTAAAATTTTAACTGAAATTCATTTTTAAACCCATTTTTATAGATTAGTAAATTTTACGAGAATGCAATTAATTAAATTCAAAGTTTCATGTTTCTTGAAATTAAATTCTCAAAAAAAAATGTTATTGACAAATTTTTGAAAGCATTAAATTCTTTGGACATTTAATGAGAATTTTAATAAGATTTTTAGGAATAATTACATTTTTCGAGAAAATTTGATTAAAATTGCATTAAATATAATTGAAATTCAGCAATGAGTTTTATTATTTATGAAAATAATTGAATCCTTAAAAGAGTTTTATTATTTTATAAAAATAATTGAATTCCTGTCAAAATGTTATTATTTCTGAAAATAATTGAATTGTTGCGAAGAAATTTATACAAAATTTTGTAAATAATTGAATTCCTGTAAAAATTTTTATTATTTATGAAAATAATTGAATGTTTGCGTAGAATTGTATTGAAATTTTTTTTAATAATGGAATTCTTTTGGAAAATTTGATTGAAATTGTAGTTATTGAAAATTATGTAATTTTAGAAAACTTTTGAAAATAATTGAAATTTTGACAAGAATTTGATTAAAATTCTGTAAAATAATTGAATATCAGAGAAGAATTTTATTATTCATAAAGAGAATTGAAATTTTGACAAGAATTTTCAAAAATTTTGGTTCTGGTGTTATTTTAACATCTCAAGTTTTGCTGAGAAAATTGTATTGAAAATTATTTAATTTTATCTAAGATTTTGTATTATTTATAAAGAAAATTGAACACGTCTTGAAAGATTTATAAAAATGTTAAAAAAATAACTGTATTCGTTCGTAAAATTTGATGTTAAAATAAAAAATTAACTTCACGTGTAGAGACAGAATTAATAAAAGAATGAATTTGGTAATTTGTTTCGCGGGGAAAATGGTAAAATTTCATTAATTCGTTCAAAAGAAACGTGTTTCCCATCTGTCTTAAATCGTAACTCTATGTACGCCCTTGTGTAAGCAATAAAGTAACCTTGAATCCCCACTTGTGCGATTTGCTCCCACTAGAGTATTAAACCTAATGACAAACTCATTCACAGTGACCATCCAGAATCCGGATAATAATAACACACTCGGCATGCAAGTGAAGTCATACCTTCCGTCTAGTCAGCGTGTGTAGCTCAAAAGTTTTAATCATTATTTCTCGTTCCCCTCGCAATGAAACACTAAAACTCGAAAATCAAAAATTTCAGTCTGAATTTAAAAAAACAAAATTTAAATTTAACAAACTAACTAACTAACAATGTCCAACGAAACATTGAACAATGTCGAAAAAGAAGAAATTAACGCAAATGAATCTTTGCAAGAGACAAAATTGTGGCTAGACGATTATTTAATACCAAACCTAAAACTATCCTTAAATCAAAAAACAAGTGTCTCACAATACAAAGTTGTTAATTTCGAGCAATTATTTGTGTCGGATGTGATTTTTCTCGATCTTCAATTAAAAAATGCAAACAATGTGGAAAATTTAAGTCTAGTGATAAAACGACCAAATGGTGACGATGAAGTAAGGAAACATTGTCAAATTGACAAACTTTTTCATAACGAAATTTTATTTTACAAAAAGTATATGTCAAACAGTAGTGATTATCCTCTGTGTTTGTATACACACGAGGAGACATTCGCGAATAAGGTTGTTGTCGTTGAGAACATCAATAGACGCGGCTATTACAAGTGCCCACAAAAAGTGAATGTCAGTATGGAATATATTTTAGCTGCAATGCGAGAAATTGGCGAGTTCCACGCCAAAGGTTATGCACTGAAATATAATTCGCCAAAAAAATTCCACGAAATTGTGAAAAACATTCAAGAATCAAGGTACGAGCATCGGGAGAAAAATGCATTTCCCACATTAGTTAATAATTTAATGCCAAGAATAATAAAGTGTCTTCGCGAGAGAAATTATGAGCAACTGTTTTGCGATAAGGCGGAGGAATTCTTTGGAAATGCATTCGACAATTGTATGCGCGCTGCTTTAGATGGAGAGAATATCAAATTGGCGACATTATGCCACGGGGATTTTACGATAGATAATGTTTTTTTCAAAGAAACTGAATCCGGCATTAAGGCAATGTTAATTGATTTCGCAATGTTATCGTACGGTTCACCGGCCATTGACATTTCGACATTTATTTATTTGAGCATGACACCGAATGATATAAGAACAAACTTTCATCAAGTATTCGATGTTTATTACAATTCCATCATTGATTATTTTAAGAAAATTAATTTCTCTTATTCGAGCAGTGAATTTGGAAAGGAACATTTTTTAAATGACTACAAGAATTATGCACTTTTTGGTTTTATGATAGCTGCATTTTATTTGCCAATTATGCACGGTGTGGAAGTAGAAAGGCTTGATTTTAATGATGTTGAAAAAAATATCCCCATTTTCATAGACATTGGTGGGGATAAATTTCGTGATATTATATTGGAAATTTTTCTTGATATGAAAAATAATGGTTGTATGCAACGTATTCAAATTTAGGAAAGTGTTTTGTAAATAAAGAAAACAAAAATTAAAATATCACAAATTAACGATAAAGATGAAATTGTGATTCAGAATAAATTAATATATAAAATAAATCATAAATTAATAATTTAATTTTTTCAGTTTTTCGACCTTCATTTCTATATGGAATGTAAAAACAAATGTAAAAACTTAAAAATAGTGTAGAAAAAAACAGAAGTGTAAGACTTGTCAGGAAATAAATTTGGAATTTTGTAAGTCATCACGAACTTGATATATTTTTCTCCGCCTCTCTTCATAAGATTGTAATTGCAAATATTAAAAATGATGACACATGGCAATTAAGTTTCCACATTTTCTGCATAGGATGCGATTGGAATGTTCTTTTTGATCACTATTAAAACAAAAAAAACTGTTTACCTCTGGTCATGTTTTTCTTTTACAATCTTATTATTTACAAGGTCAAATTTTATTGTTACTTTATTAATGTTCTTCCATTCAAAATATTTTTTTAATTCACAAAGTAAAATCGTCAATTTGTAATTGAAGTCATTTTATAATTTCAGGCTTCACTCTATTAATTTAAAAAAAGGCAAAAATTCCCTATTAATTGGAAATTTAAATAAACTGCTACTTAAAATTGTACAGAGAATTTATGCATATTCGGAAAATTGTAATTAAAATTTATTAAAAGACTATTTTTTAGGAATTTCTAAATTGAATTACATTCAAAAGTAGATTATATTTTTTTTAAATAGTTTGAGTGTAAAAGCTTTTTAAAATTTAAATATTTCCAAACTTTACAAGCGTAAATCTTTCAAAAACTTTTTTTCCATTTTTAAACATTATTTAAAACCCAAATCAATTTAAAAAAAAAATAATAAGTGATAACAAGTATTTGAAATAAGTATTTTGAATGTTTTTACAGTTTTATGAAAGAAATTAAATTTTAAGAAATCTAATTAATTAAAAAATTAAGTAATGAACTAAAAGTTTATTATTTGTATAATAACCTTTTGAGAAATTTAATTACTTTCTACAATTTTTAACTAAACTTTATCTCTAAATCAATTATCTACTTGAATTTTTTTTTATCATTTTTTGCAATTTCTTCAAAAAATCAATTATTTAAATAAAAAAATCAAATTTTCTGTAATTTAAACCGTCCATTTTTATATTTCAAGTTGCTATTTAAGGTAGAACATTTTAAAACAATTTAATAAAGAAATTCGTAAAAAATAACTTTTTAAAAATATTTCCAAATGATTTATTGAAAATACAAAAAAGTTTTACAATTAAACACAATTAAAAAATGTCTAAAAAACTAAAATTTGGTTAAACCTTTTTAAAGCTGATTTAAATTTAGTAAAACATTTAAATAATAATTCAAAATTTGTCAAAATTTTACGAAAAATAATTGACTTGTTTTAAATATAATAAAATTAATGAAGTTTTTCAATGAATTTTAATTATAAATAAATTATTTCTGAAAAATTATAAAGTAGTGCTGTATAAAAAATTCAATTTTTTATAATAATTTAAACCTTTCAATTTTCTATTTAAAGATATTAATTAAGGTAGAACATTTTCAAAAATTTTAATAAAGAAATATTTCTAAATAATTTATTGAAAATACAAAAAAGTTTTACAATGAAATACAATTAAAAAATTTCTATAAAAAAAACCAAATTTGGTTAAATCTTTTCAAACCTACTTTAAATTTAGTAAAACATTTAAATAATAATTCAAAATTTGTCAAAATTTTACGAAAAATAATTGACTTGTTTTAAATATAATAAAATTAATGAAGTTTGTCAATGAATTTTAATTATAAATAAATTATTTCTGAAAAATTATAAAGTAGTGCTGTATAAAAAATTCAATTTTTTATAATAATTTAAACCTTTCAATTTTCTATTTAAAGATATTAATTAAGGTAGAACATTTTCAAAAATTTTAATAAAGAAATATTTCTAAATAATTTATTGAAAATACAAAAAAGTTTTACAATGAAATACAATTAATAAATGTCTTAAAAAAAACCAAATTTGGTTAAATCTTTTCAAACCTACTTTAAATTTAGTAAAACATTTTTTAAATAATTCAAAATTTGTCAAAATCTTTTGAAAAATAATTCAGTTTTTAAAAAATATAAAAAATAAATCAAATTTTTCAAAAAATTGTAATTTTAAATAAATTATTTCTGAAATTTTAAAAATAATAGAATTTAAAAAAAATTAGAACGTAATAATTCAGAGAATTATTCTTTTCTAAATCTATTTTAATTTATTTTTAAAACCTATTTTTCATTAATTTTCATTTTTATTGAATCTACACTTGAAGATTATTTATTATAATTTTTGATAATTTAATATTATTTGACAAATTTTCATTTATAATTCTTTAAAAGTTAATTTTCAAAAATTGGAATAAAACACTTGAAAAGATAATTTAGTTTGAATTAAATTTTAGAGAATTTTAATTATTGAAAATCTTTTGAATTGTAATATTTTGAAACATTTAATTAGAAAACTGATTGAAAAATAAAGTTCCAAAAGTTTGTCTATAATAAATTATACTTTGCACGGTATAAAAATCGAAATTGCATTTTATACCAAAAATATTGTATTTTGGCGCAAAATTTGGAAGAAAAGTCGAAAAAGTCGCATTATTTGAAAATAGTCGAAAAAGTCGAAAAAGTCATAATCTAAGAAAATGTGAGAAGAAATTAGAAAAACTGCGCGTTGAAAATGTACATTGCAGAAAAGCTGCGAACTGCATTGAAGGCTCATTCAATAATAATGTTCCAGAGAAACAGAACGATAAATCCGTCGACTCGTTCCTGAAAGGTGTTCGTCCCACTGGAATTTCTGGTACTGACTAGTCCTGCACATTTGTCTTCAGGTACATCCGGTTCTCCAGTTTGTCGCGTTTAGCTTCCATTCCATTCTCCAACACACAAATCTATAAATTTTTATAAACTCACACACAATTCAGTTGCACTCTTGTTCTTTAGCAGTAAATCATTTTAATCCGAAGCTTTCAAGTAATTTTTTTTTGTCCTCTTTTTTTTTCTTTTTCTTTTTATTTTTTTGCCCTCGTTGTTGTTGAGTCCAAGGAGGGACACACTTCTAAGTTTAAAACATCCTTTCTGACAAAATAATCTAATTTCCAATAGAATAAATAAAAATTCCCCAATGTAAAAGTCACATTCGACAAGAAAAATAATATAAAGAAAATAAAGAGTTTTTTTTCTCACACTTCTTTCACCGCATGAAAGTTGGAAATTTTTTTGAAAAGTAGCCAAATTCGGACTTTGGAAAGAAAATATTTTCTTTTCAAAGAAAAGTTAACACAACTTTCATCTAATTTTTCTTTTTAAGGAAGGAAGAAAGTGGACGAATCTTTATATTCCTAGAGGGGAATGGAAAAACCACTTAAAAGCTTTGGGGGAGTTTTTTTTACACTTGAATTTTTATAAATTTTCAAAATTATTATTTAAGAATTTCGATAAATATTATCGAGTTGAAAAATTATTTTTAAAAATAGAGATTCATTACTTATAACTCAAATTCAGCTGAAAAGTTTAAAAATATTATTTAGGTCTTTATAAATTTATATATTTTCCCAATATGTGACCGCGATTTTTAATTGAGTTTGTTCCTGACGTCATCTGAATGCGGAAAAACGGCACAAGTCTTACAAATACTATATGAAAAAGTACTTCTGAAAAGCAAAAAAAAAAAATATTGATGATTGACTTCTATAGAAATTTTCGTACGAAAGTTTTAACTGATGTTTCAAAATTGGAGAAATAAAGTTGACACAGTTTTCCAATTTTTGTTTGATCTGCTTCCAGTGGAATGCCAGAATCGACTGAATAAAAAAGCGACGCAACTCGTACAAGAATAAAGAAGTATTTTTAAAAAAATAAAAAAATTATTTATCCTTGATTAAAATAGCTGAGAAATTCACCTGGAAAGCACTTGTCTGTCCTTTATCCTATACACTCGGAGAAAAAGTTTATTTCACTGAACCAAACTGTTGAAATTAACCTATTTTATTTGTTACGATAAAACAATTTATATCAAAACTGCTGAAAATAATTGAATGCATTTTTATTTTATTAGAAAATTTAACTATTTTTAGAAGAAATTGGATTAGTAAAATTTTTTTAAAAATCTATGTGCCTTCACTGCAAAATCAAGTTAAATTTTTGAAAGAAAATGTTTCAATGACCTTTTCGAATTTTTTGCAAACCCCTTTTTTAATCGAACGGAAAGAAGGGAAATTAATGAAAAGTCATATGTCAATTGCTGTGACCTATAGCCGATGATAGCGAGGATGATGCAGTTGGTCGATGACAGGTTGGGAATAGTTTCTGACTGAAGAGGAAAGGGAGGGATGGATTGAAGGATTTCAAGCTTTTGAACCCGAGAGGTAAGTATGCAAATGTTAGAGTACATTTATCTCGGTACCACGCCCATGTATTTCCTGGGAGCTTCCGGACGCATTGTCGACCGAATCGAAACCCTCCACCCTCAGCAAGGACCACTGCTGCTGCTGCTACTACTACCAGCCCTCCTCCTCCTCCTCTTCCTCCTCCCTGCTGCCCCTTCCGATACTCCGGAGATTTACGAGCAAACTAGCCGCGTCCCCAAGGCTAATAGACCGGCAAGTTATGGGGCAATTCAATTTAATTTCCAAAATAAACAAGCACTCGCGGCCGTCGCGCCTTGCCTACTGTTCAATTTATTCAGAAATTCCCAATTCTCCGGAAAAAAAACCCCCACAATTATTCATATTTCCCTTTTTTTATCGAAGCTTTATTTTGACCTTTTTCGTCAAAAAATGTTATTTTCACGTTTTTTTTTGCAAATATCATGAAGTTGATCATGGATTTCTGGTTAAGATGTTTGAACTCATTATTAAGAAGTTCAGTCTATATCACAGCAAAAAATTTTCGACTATTTTCAAATAATGCGACTTTTATCGACTTTTATTACAAAATTGGGACTTTTTCGACTTTTCTTCCAAATTTTGCGCCAAAATACAATATTTTTGGTATAAAATGCAATTTCGATTTTTGTACCGTGCAAAATATAACTTATAGACAAACTTTTGGAACATTATTTTTCAATCAGTTTTCTAATTCAATGTTTCAAAATATTGCAATTAAAAAGATTTTCAATAATTAAAATTCTCTAAAATTTAATTCAAACTAAATCATCTTTTCAAGTGTTTTATTCCAATTTTTCAAATAATTAATTTTTCAGGAATTTTAATTTCAAATTTTTCAAATAATATTAAATTATCAAAAATTATAATAAATAATCTTCAAGTGTAGATTTAATAAAAATGAAAATTAATTAAAAATAGGTTTTAAAAATAATATTAAAATAGTTTTGGAAAAGAATAATTCTCTAAATTATTACATTCTAAATTTCTTAAAATCAATTATTTTCAATATTTCCGAAAATTAAAATTCATACACAAAATAATAAAATTAAAATTGTTCAAAATTATTTTCAACATTTTGGAGAAAATAATCATATATTCCAAATTTTCAATTAAAATTCTTGAAAACAATTTTGTTTTAAATTATACAAAAATTCTTCAATTATTTTTTAAAAACTATACATTGCAATATTTATAGAAAATTAATTCTTAATATTGTTTTATTACAATTTTTTAAGATTCAATTACCTTCGAATAGTGTAAATAAAAATTTGTTTAAATTTACTACTTTAGAGTTTTTCAGAAATAATTTATTTATAATTACTATTTTTTGAAAAATTTGATTTTTTTATATGTCTTTAAAATGTTTTTAAAAAACTCAATTATTTTTCAAAAAATTTTAACAAATTTTGAATTATTTTTTAAATGCTTCACTAAATTTAAATTAGTTTTAAAAAGATTTGACCAAATTTCAGTTTTTAGACATTTTTTAATTGTATTTCATTGTAAAACTTTTTGTATTTTCAATAAATCGTTTAGAATTTTTCTTTAAATAGAAAAATGAAAGGTTTAAATTATTATAAAAAATTGGATTTTTTATACAGCACTACTTTATAATTTTTCAGAAATATTTTATTTATAATTAAAATTCATGGAAAAATTCATTAATTTTATTATATTTAAAACAAGTCAATTATTTTTCGTAAAATTTTGACAAATTTTGAATTATTATTTAAATGTTTCACTAAATTTAAATCAGCTTTGAAAAGATTTAACCAAATTTCAGTTTTTTGGACATTTTTTAATTGTGTTTAATTGTAAAACTTTTTTGTCTTTTCAATAAATTATTTAGAAATATTTTTAGAAAGTTAATTTTTATGAATTTCTTTCTCTTAAATTTTTGAAAATGTTCTGCCTTAATTAATATCTTTAAATAGAAAAATGGACGTTTTAAATTATTATAAAAAATTCGATTTTATTTAAATAATTGAATTTTTGAAGAAATTGCAAAAAATAATTAAAAATTCATGTAGATAATTGATGTAGAGATGAAGTCTAGTTAAAAATTGTAGAAAGTGATTAAATTTCTAAAAGGGTTGAAGTTTTAATTTTTAGGAATTATTAAATTTTGAAAGTTGAAATTTAAAAAATTTGATTTCCTGTGAATAAAGAAGTAAGAAGTATTTGAAAAGATTTGACCAAATTTCAATTTGTATACATTTTTTAATTATCTTTAATTGTAAAACTTTTTGTATTTTCAATAAATTATTTAGAAATATTTTTAGAAAGTTAATTTTTATGAATTTCTTTCTCTTAAATTATTGAAAATGTTCTACCTTAATTAATATCTTTAAATAGAAAAATAGACTGTTTAAATTATTATAAAAAATTAGATTTTTTTTATTTAAATAATTGAGTTTTTGAAGAAATTGCAAAAAATGATTAAAAATTCTTATTGACAATTGATTTATAGATGAAGTTTAGTTAAAAATTGTAGAAAGTAATCAAATTTCTAAAAGGGTTATAGTTTTACTTTTTTAAAATTATTAAATTTGAAAAGTTGGAATTTACAAAATTTAATTTCCTGTGAATACAGAAGTAAGAAGTATTTGAATATTTTTTTAGCAAAATTATACAATTTTTTGATTAATTTGAATTTTTGTGACAGCACTGAATTAAATAATTGACTTTTTCGACTTTTTTATATTTTTAATCGACTGAAGTAATTTTTTTTGTTCGTTAAAGTCGATCCGAGGCCTGCAGATTTCAAAGCACTATCATAATTTGACAGTGTTATCTTCAGGAAGAATTACGAAACAATTCAAGAGAGTCAAGCGAAACGAGAAGGGACAACTGTAACAAATAATACGACGCAGTAACATATCTGCATGGCTCATTGTCTCCATTGTTCCCCAGCACCTGCAATTATTTTTTTTGGAACTTGAAAATCTACACGCGAAATTATCCGATAAATGCGCGAAACAAAGTTTTTTGGGGAAATACGGCAAGCTATTTTCTCAATAAAGGAAGTGCTGATGATAAATGAGATAGAGAAAAGTAGTGTTTCAGAATACTCGAGGTCCATTATATACGAAAACTGCGCTAAACAGCTCAGCATCGTATCCAGTTTCGCTAACTATCTTTATGTTTAGACTTTCGAGTGTTAGTAGAAATGAAATTGAATTTTAAATTAGACACACATTAATAGTAAAAGTATTACTTATCATTAGTCTCTTCGGGAAATCTATTTTCCCTTCAATGGAAATCAAATATTATACTCTAATGCAAACAAGTAATTATAGAGATTAAATTAAATTTAAATTAAACTCGCATGTTTAGAGATTTCTAGGATTTTCGATTCAGGTCAAGTCCATATTTTTATTTGAATCATATGTCAAGCTATACAGAAATGCCACGCTTAAAAATGTTTTAAAAAATGTTTTAAAAAAATGTTTACAAGTTAGGTAAAATTAACTAAAGCCGATATATCGGGAAAACAGTTTACAAACATTCCTAGGTCGATAAACTTTTGCGACTGAACGCTAAGAGAATCAGGAAATTGTTTAATTAATTAAGAACAGAAAATTAAAAAATAATTCCGAACAATTAAGAAACAGACACGGGAAATAATATTAATGAAATGAAATTATAATTATTGAAATTCTATTAAGCGAAAAATTGCTAATTCAATATTTTATAAAAATTAGTTTATGACAATTTAATTATTGAAGGTAAATATTACAAAAAATTCTCAAATAAATGAAAATTAACAAAGAGGTAAATTGTATTATAGCGAATATAGTAGTTCAGGTGAAAAGTTATTTTTAATAAGAAATAATTTCTCTTCTTTATTTCTTCTGCAATGTCCAAGTTTGTTAAGAACCCTATATCGTCTAGTCTCCTAAAAAAAAGCGGCTAATCTCATATTTAAAAAAGTATTTTACACAAAATGATTAATTTAAATAGCTCACATACTTCACCTAAAAAGCTTTTAATGAACCTTGTTCTATGCCGAATAAGTTTTGTCACAGATTTGATAAATTTATAATGCTCTACGTCTACACTCACTAGATTCTTCTCTAAACTTCTTAGTTTTGAAGATCCTGTAAAAATAAAACTATTTTCCCTCAAGTTTCAGAAGATTAAATTTTTATTTCTTTTGATGATGGTGAAAAAAATTCAATAATTCTCTAAATTGCTGAACAGTGAAAATGCAAAGTCAGTGAATGGAAAAATAAAGAGTAAAAGGATACGGAAACTGCTTGGTAATGTGCAAGAAGGAGAACAATAATTCGCAAAAAAAAATCGTGTAAATACAAGAGAAAAATTTCATTTTCCAGCAAGTGCTCAAAAGTAAATGAAAAATGGTCCTATGTTTTAAAAAAAAATGGGCTCCACGTGACGTCTGAATGTTCGGAGGGGAAAAAAATATTATTTCATGATAGAGGTCAAGAATACATATATAGTTTATAACAAGTACAAATTGAAATTGTAAAATTGTTAAAAAAATTCATTTATAAATTCGAATTGAAAATTATTTTTCATTCATAGATGTTACAATCTTTTCCAGACTATTTTTAAATCAGTTTATATGTAAATTTATCAAGTGAGTGAGCAACAAATTTCCGTGAGAATGAATTCTGTCAAGTCAATGTTCCACAACTAGACTACTTATCGTCATCGATATGTCCTGCAAACTAGATGGCAATTCGGTTCAAGTACTTTACACGTACATATGCAATTGTATAATTGGGTCTGAGATTCACATAGATTGTATCGGTATTTCGCTTGGCACCCGTGCTCGCGTTTCCTATTGCGTTTGAATCCAAATTTGCATTTCAATTAGCACATCGATACACGCTCTTACATATGTGTATAACATGAAAACGAGATAAGATTAACTGCAATGCAAATTCTCTGACTTCCTATTTTACCTTTTATATATACATATTATCTGATGGAAAACATTTTTCCCTTATATATCCGAAAATTTACAAAACAAATAAACCTTTAGAGTAATCCGATAATTCCCATTGTTAAAAGCAACTAAAAACTGTTCATTCATTTTAATTGAAACATAGTGCTTTCAATTTCGAATTTACTAACAAATTTTTAGCCCAGTATTCAACCACAAATTTATTTAATATATTGATTCATGAGATCTCTAGACTTTTCGAAAAGTGGAACCTGTTTTTAGTGCAGTTGCCGCAAGAGGAAATAGAAATGCTAAGTTCCCATAAGAATAATAATAAAGATATGTTTATGTGTACAGTAAAGATGAGACTGAGGAAGAAGTGATCAGATATCGTCCATTCCAAGATAAGAAAGGATGAACCATCAAGAGAGTTTGATGACTTCCCTAAGTATCCAATGAGGATGCCGAGTCCGAGGCGTCTTTTGTCTCCTGGGGGAAAGAATAAGTTTCTCGCAGTAAAATTTTTGGACACTAAAACCTGATTGATCAAGCTCCATATGAGCTGTTGGAGTGAAGTCAATTCAAATCAAAAACTTGATCCAATTCATTCCTCTATCTATCAAGACTTAAGACCTCTTTACGAGTCTCGGAGTTTGGGGCTAGAGAGAGAGAGAGTGCTTCTCTTGACTTTCTTCTCAAGAGAAAAAGAAATATCCTGAAAGCTTGGGGCGATTCCGCTAGAAATTGCTTTAAACTCGATCGAAGACGAGATAGATAAAATCTCTACTGTCCCTGTGATCTCATTGTTCCACACCAACAGCAGGATCCCTACATCCCTTACATCCGCCACGTATTATTTTATTTTACTTTGCAGGATACATTTACGGCAATATAAATTGTCTGCAAAAAAAAATTGAATCAACTTTTAGAATATAAACTTTGTTAAAATGTTGTAGAATCACAAAAAGAAAAAATTAATTTGCATTTTTGGGCATCAAAATATATTTGTTCTAAATTTTTGTGTTGCTTAGTGTTCTCGGACCCATTATGTTCTACTACCAATAAAATCCCAGTATTTAACCACAAAAATCTTTGCTATGTACTTTAATGATTGGAGACGAATTTTGCAAATTGAAATTTTTCCAATCTTTTCAAGGGACGACAACTTTGGAAACAAATAATATTTGTCTAAAGTCGAGTCATTTTTAAAACTATAATTCCTTAGGGTAAATATATCCACGAATGGAGTGTGCGGTCTTTTTTTGAATGTTGATATGATGTTACTTTACATATCAAGCACTCGAATTCTGTCCATCAAATCGTTAAGCGATCATCAAAAACCTTGTCTGGTAATATTGAATGTGTACCAATGCACTGGACATTGAAACTATGCATTCAGAGTTTCCAGAGGAATAGATTAATTCCAACAGTCATATACTATTATTACTAGGTCCCTCTCGCTTTGAAAGCGATATTTTCCTACATTTTGCAAATAAGCCTGTTCTACAAAAAAAAGTTTGCAATTTCCAATTCTAAACTAAATGGTTTTATAGTGGAGTTTACAATGTTAGAGTTGGCGAAAACTCTTTTTTATTGCAATTAAAATAAAAGTAGAAGGAAAAAAATTATTTTTATGGCGTTCCATGATGTCTATCTGTAACAAAGTACTGTTGTATAATTTAATTTTCACTGTACATTCTCAACTTCTAATTAAAACATTAGGATTGTGTTTTTGTAGTCATACATGTTAGCCCAGTATTTAACCACAAATTAATTTCTACCTGTTGAAGAAGAAAAATTATTTAAAATCTAATAAACAAGAAATAAATAATTCATGATATAGTTTCTTAACTATTAACTAAAACATTAAGATGGTGGTTTTTGTAGTCATACATGTTAGCCCAGTATTTAACCACAAATTAAATTTTTTCCTTGTTGAACAACAAAAATGTTTTAAAATCTGATAAATAAAAAATAAATAAATAATTCATTATATTAAAGACAAATAGTTTCTGAACTATTAATGAAAACATTAAGATTATGATTCTTGTAGTCATACATCTTAGCCCAGTATTTAACCACAAATTTATTATTTCCTGTTAAACAACAAAAATTATTTAAAATCTAATAAATATTAAATCAATAATTCATTATATTAATGATAAGTAGTTTCTTAACTAATAATTAAAACATTAAGTTGTGTTTCTCATAGTTATATATCTTAGCCCAGTATTTAACCACGATTTCATTTTTTTCATGTTAAACAACAAAAATAGTTTCTTAACTATTAATGAAAACATTAAAATTATGATTCTTGTAGTCATACCTCTTAGCCCAGTATTTAACCACAAATTTATTTTTCTCCTGTTAAACAACAAAAATTATTTAAAATCTAATAAATATTAAATCAATAATTCATTATATTAATGATAAGTAGTTTCTTAATTAATAATTCAAACATTAAGTTGTGTTTCTCATAGTTATATATCTTAGCCCAGTATTTAACCACAATTTTATTTTTTTCATGTTAAACAACAAAAATAGTTTCTCAACTATTAATGAAAACATTAAGATTGTTTTTTTGGAGTCATACCTCTTAGCCCAGTATTTAACCACAAATTTATTTTTCTCCTGTTAAACAACAAAAATTATTTAAAATCTAATAAATAATAAATAAATAATTCATTATATTAAAGATAAATAGTTTCTTAACTAATAATTCAAACATTAAGTCATGTTAACATTAACATTTTCTGTAGTCATACATGTTAGCCCAGTATTTAACCACGATTTAATTTTTTTCACGTTCACCAACAAAAATTATTTAAAATCTAATAATTAGTAAATAAATTATTAATGATAAATAGTTTGTTGTGAATAATTCAAACGGTGAGTTGTCAGGTTTGGTGGAGAATGTTTTTTTTTTGAAAGAAATTTATTTGAACTGTTCTTGCAGCTGGAACTTTTTATATCGCGTGCCTCACTGTACACTTGAAGAGGTTTTTTCAACTCTGCTTGCGTGTACTCTCTTATTCGTGTATATACTCTATTTCGCCACTTGTGTAGGAAATGCATGGGCATGGAGCATTGCTCACGCGATCGTCGGCAATGAACGACAGAGAATCGACTTGTAGTTCTTTTATGGATCCAATTTTTTTTTCTTCTTTTTTTTTGCACTAAAGTGCTTAGTTCCAGAGGAAATTGAGCAGAATAAAGTACACTTTATTTATGACTCTGATGAGCCTCATACAAGTGCTTGGAAAATTATTCCAATATTCACCAAAATAACACCACCGAGTATTTTTACCGATAAATTGTGTAGAACTGAACTGTTTCTTTCGGGTTTTCGTAAGTTTTTTTTTTGCTACAGAATAAAATTCTTTTCTTAATTCTTGTTAAAGATGAAGATAAATTTATAATTTGTTATTGTTAATTTAACTAGAACATTTTACCTTTTATTTTAAGGCAAATCGCTATTTAATATCTTTGGGATCCTCAAAAATACTTTACTCGTCTTTTCAGTCCTTGGTCAAAAACATCGGACCCATGCTCCGAACGTAGATTCGCCACTGAATTCCGTTTCGCCTGTTTTGAAAACTTGGGGACATTAATGGAGTTGAAACTTTATTCCTTAGGCAAATATGAAAATGACAGTTAAACACGAAACTAAGATACAGAAGTGCAGTCTTTATTTTAGAAAAAAGACTTGAAGAAGTTCCACATTTAGTCAATTTTATTCAACCTTAATTGCAATCAGTCGTAAATTGTTTTCTGAAAACTTTACCTATTAAGATAAAAGAGACGTGATAAAGAGTCAGTATTATTTACAGCGGGGATATCGAATTGTTGGAGAATAGAAGCAAATCGAAAGGGGAAACTAACCAACCTGGTGTACTCGGCAGGGCGTATGGCTTTAGATAGGAAAAGATAGATGGCTTTAACATGTGAGATCACCTTCGCGATATCAGCTTCCGTTTTACAAGCTTCATTATTTTCGCGTTAGTGAAACAGGTCACAATACACAATTTCGTGTTTTCAATTCTCACTATATTACCCGATAGGAAAATTAATTCATCCCTTTTAAGGGAACATTAAACCATTTTGGGATTTTTGGGTACCTAAACAACCATACTCTGGATATTGTCCACTTTGTAAAAATAATAAAACTATTTGAATATGAGACGTATGTTCAGATCTAGCATAAAGATACATTGAAAGCAAATGATCGTAGATTCGTTAGAGTAATTTTATCGAACGGGTTGAAACCTTACTTGTGACATTTAAATTCCAGCTGAAACTACGGGTCGAGCTTCGTTCTGTACGACTCACGGTTTGATTTTGCTGATTCGATTGTCCTCCCCGTAGTTCTTCTTTTTCCCTTCGATCTCTCTCTCTCATTCCTGCCATCTCTTGCAGAGAGAATCTCCGCTGTCCTCTTATCAACTCTACTTAAGGTTTCCACTTTTCTGTCCACATTCTCAATACTCTAATACTCCCTTTTCCTTACTCCTTGACAATAGCCTATCTCTAAATGTACCCTCTTGAAGTTGACTATTCTCCAGAGAGGACAAAGTATTAATCCTCAATCTACAAGTCGAATCAATTTTTAATCCTATTTAACCTGACCACGAGAGAGAGGAAAGCTCAAAAAATCACGAATCTACTTTAGAAAATTGACAGGAATAAAACCGTAATTTCAAGAAATAGGTAAAAGTAGACAAAAAAATATTTAGTATTAAATAAATTAGACCTGGTTTTCAAAAATATCTGAATAAAATAATATTGAATAACGATTATTAGAATCAAGCTACCTTGAGCCACTTGAAGACTCCTGAGTAATGACCCAAAACTTTTTGAATAGTTCTAAAGATCCTTTCATGATTTCCCAAGATTCGTGATAGATATTAAACCTAAAAGTACTTTTTATCGTTTCTCCCTTTTTTTGAAAGCTACATTTCGTAAAGGGCGCGCGTCTATTTAAATAATATCACAAATGGTTGAGAATACTAAATTACTACCTGTGACATGATCGATTATCTTTCATTTTCATTACAGATATAAATTTTCCTTAATTACATTCGTCTGGAAGAGTAATATAACCATTGAAAATAGTTAATTTTATCGATACGTTAAGAATAATATATCCTTTAATTGATGTCAACGTTTAAATATAAATTTGTGACTATTCAAAAGTCGATAAATATACATTAAACTGGCACAAAATTTAACAAATGAAATAAAAAGGAGAAAATTAATAATATTAATCAGAAAGGACTGAAAAATGAATGTTTCATATCTCCAACAGTTCACAATTTAAATATTTCTTTGAGAATATAATTTAATGAAAAGTATCTCATGCAAAAGATTTTATATGAAAAAATTTTACGATTTTGCAATTTTTTTTTACTATTAGATGAATCAACTAACGGCAACCACATGTGGAAACTTCCTTTTTTTCACAAAAAAAAAACCATTTTAGCAATTAAATCTCTCTAAAAATTTTCGTTTTTTCAGGTCAAGCGTTTTATTAAGTGAGAGCTTTTAAACACATTACTATTCATTGGGAATTCTGCTTTAAAAATACACTGATTGCCTAATATGTTAAAAGTGTTTTCACGCTACTTTTAGAATAATTGAACTACATAGTATTGGTTACTTCAATTTTAACGAATTTTCTCCTGTTCTATTCTGCACTATTCAAACTGAGTCGAGGAAACGAAAATAAACTTAATTATATGCAATTATAGGCAAAAAAAGGCATTCATTAGATTTTCAAAAAAAATTGCTATTTACTTTTATAACATGTAATATCGTAGAATTAGGTAATTATTCCCGACGTTAAAGGAAGACATAACGTTCCGGAAATCTTACGATAAAATTGTCGTCATTAAAGATTTATAAATATTTCTAGGAATCACTGTTAATTGTGAGGTATTAAAAAGTGTTGCAGATTAAATTAACACCAAAAAAAAGACTAAAAATAATCAATTCGATTTCATTAATCAAATCGATTTCTTCATATTTTATGATAATTATTAAAGATGACCAAGTAATAAAATCATTATTTTATCTTATAAGAATATTATACTTCTTCAAAATTATTTTCATTACTTCAATGCGATTATTATTCTCTAGAATTTTTAACTACAAATTTACTTTATATCTATTAATTTTAATAATTAATTAGGCAATTTCACCAAATTTCAACTATTCGTAAATTCTTAATTTAAATGCATTTTAGAAGATAAAAACTTCAAAAAATATTTAAAAAATTCAGTTAAACTTTATCAAAAATATTCATTTTGAAAATTCAATTATTTTCAAAAAGTTCATTCCATATTTCTTTTAATATTTAATTATAATCTAAAATTTTAACTGAAATTCATATTTATGAAATGAAAATAAATTTTTATTAGAAAATTCTACAAGAATTTAATTATTTAAAAGCAAAAGTAAATAATTTATTGAATAATTGAATGTTTCTCAAAATTTAATTCTCATAAAGAATTTTAGTAACAAATTTTTTAATAATTCAATTCTTTTGTCGAATTTTGTTAAAACTTGCATGAACATAATTACTTTTTTCAAAGAATTCAATTATAATTGTAGGGAAAATAATTGAAACGTTGCGATGAGTTTTATAATTTTCATATTTTTTAGTTTACAATTCAATTTTACAAAATTTCAATTATTTGGAAATTCTGCAATTAAATATATATTGAAAAATAAAAACTTGAAATAATTTCAATAAAAATCCTATTAAACTTTTAAAAAGAATTAATTCTACAGAATTTTTTGTTAAAAATATGAAAAATTAAGAATTTTAATGATTTTAATTTCAAACTTTAAAAAATTTTTTTATTTCTAAAAATCCACGTTGTAATGCTTTCAATACTTAAGTATAATGTAAAGTTTTAACTGAAATTAATTTTTAAAATCATTTTTATTACTAAATTCTACGAGAATTGAATTATTTAAATACAAAAATAAATTATTTATTAATTTCATGTTTCTTGAATTTAAATTCTCATAAAAAATGTTATCAACAAGTTTTTTAAATCAATAAATCCTTTGGACGAATTTTAATAAGATTTTTAAGAATAATTACATTTTTTGAGGAATTTTATTGAAATTGCAATAAAAATAATTGAAATTCTGTGATGAATTTTATTTACAAAAATAATCGAATTATTATGAAGAATTTTTAAAAAAAGGCCATTTATTTTATTAATTAATTTAATGTTTTCGTAGAATTCGATCAAATTTTAACTGGAATTCATTTTTAAAAGCATATTTATTAGTAAATTCTATACGAGAATTCAATTATTTAAATACAAAAATAAATAATTTATTAATTTCATGTTTATTGGAATTAAATTTGCATAAATAATTTTACTAACAAATTTTTAAATAATTGAATTCATGCGAAGAGTTTTAATAAAGTTTTCAAGAATAATTACATTCTTCGAGGAATTCGATAAAAATTACATTAAAAAATAATTGAAATTCTGCAATGAGTTTTATTATTTATGAAAATAATTGAATTCCTAAAAGAATGTTATTATATATAAAAATAATTGAATCCCTGTAGAAATTTTATTATTTATAAATATAATTGAATTATTGTGAAGAAATTTATAAAAAAATTGGTAAATAATTGAATTCCTGTAAAAAAATTTATTATTTATAAAAATAATTAAATCTTTGCGTAGAACTGTATTGTAATTTTTTTTAATAATGGAATTCTTTTGGAAAATTTAATTGAAATAGTAGATATTGAAAATTATGGAATTTTAGAAAACTTTTGAAAATAATTGAAATTTTGACAAGAATTTGATTTAAATTTTGTATTAAATAATTGAAAATCAGAGAAGAATTTTATCATTCATAAAGAGGATTGAAATTCCGACTAGAATTTTAAAAAATTTTGGAACACAACTGAATTTTGTAAATATGTTACTAAGTTAGTTAGTAACTAACTTACTATTCTCCCTTTTGAAGCTAAATTCGTCGAATTTTTCCAAATCGTTGACTTTGGTGTTTTATTTAAAATAAAATTTCATTCATAGTTAAAAATAACCAAAAAATAAATTATTTTATATGCACTTATAAAATTTATTTAATTTCTCATTACCTCCTCCAAACTTCCCAAGAATATGCACAACAATAATGAACTCCTCTGGGTAAATCTGATGATTTGAACCGTTGGTTCTTTACAAGTTTACCATTTTCATAATATAGGTCAATTTGCGGAATGAAAAGACAAAACGTAATCAAAGTTTGGAAAAAAACTCAAAGGAATTTCGGGAAAGGCTGACAAAGGGTAACTATTGGACACAAGAGAGTGCTTCTAGGATTTCGGTCAGTTACTGGTGGCGTGTAAATGGTTTGCAATTACCCTGCTTTCTAATTTGGTTCTGGCTAGTCCCGGTGATCTAACGATCACATGACGTGGCCCTTGAGCAGTCTAAAGGCCGAGGTTAACTATGCCCAGTATCATAAGTGTCTTTTCGCAACTTCATTGCGTAAAGCTCATCCACGATATTTACGATATTTCAACTTTAATATAATTTACATCACAATTTTTTCCAAATTTTTTTCTTTTTTTTCCCACCAGTCTCGTTCCATACATTTTCTCGCTCTCAGTTTTTCGGCAATGTCATTTTCCATTTCAAATCCTTTTTCCATATACATATATTTACATAACAACAATGACTACACGTCTAGTTAACATTGCAAAAAAAATATATTCTACGTCATAAATTACATGTCTAGAGTGGTTATAGTAACAGAGAAAGCGTTCGTTATAACAAGGTGCTGTTAGAAAATTAAAAATCGTTTTTCGTCACTAGAGAGGTTTATAACAATGAAAAGTTCTGCTTAGCAATTTCCATAAAGTTTGTGAATTGTAACTAACGCATTACATTTCTAGGGTATATGCTTGTTGGTGTATAATTAAAAATACACAAAACTGCGTATATAGGAGCCTCAGAAACTCGTAATTAACACACTTTTAAATTCCTTTTGAAGAGTGCTGAATTTAATTAAAAATAATACGCCTCCAGTTTAAATAATAATTTGAAATGGTTCCGAGATAAATTCGTGAATATAGAAAAACTCATTTCTCGTTGAATGAAAATCCAAATAAGGAAGGTCTTTTACTCGTATAAAAAAAATTCTACTTAAAATAATTTTTTTTTGTAAATATAAGTCTTTGTAGTGAAAATGAGAAACCAGTTGTTTTTTTTCTGTTTGGATGGAAATTTTATTATGAATAGGTATTATTGAGGAGAATATTCATAATAATGTTTATTTAAAATCCGAAAGACGTTAATTTTAAAATTAAAATCTTTTCTAATTGTTTTTAGTGTTGAGTGTAAATTAAAAAAATAATAATTCCTGCTATAGTTTTAGTTATAAGGGAAAATTGTTTCTACCAAGGGGATGAAAATTAAAAGGTTACTTACAGACTGTTTGAGATTATACCTGAATATTTTAGTAGCGTAATTCTTAAAAGTGAAGTGAACTGAAATGCTGAAGTAATTACAGATTTTGAAAGTGTGCGTATCAAGGATGTAACTATTATTTAAAAAATAGAATCAAACGTTAAAAATAATTCTTTGGCGAACAACTGGAGAAGTGCTTTACCTTCGGCATAGGATTCATAAAAAAGGCACAAATTTCTCCTATAGTTGTAGGAGAAATCCACCGGTTTTTTTTGTACTTTAAGCAATAAAAAAGGATAGATACATGATATGTAATTTCAGCACTGGTAATTAGCCGAAGGTTTTAGGTTTGCGTGTATTTGCCGTAATGCGGTACCAGATCGGTAGGTACCGCCGTACAAGTAGGTTACATCTGACACAGCGAAACAGGTTGAATACTAATCGCATCCGTTTTGCCAAGGGTCATTTTGCCAATTACGAACTTTGATTGCCATGACAAAATATTGTAGAGCTACAATTACAGTAGAAATCAATAGCTAATTTAAAAATAATTCACTTTTTTCCCAACATTTAAATAATTATTCCTCCACAATATATACATTTTCAATTATGTAATTTTTCATTCTTTTAGTTTTGATTAAGTTTTTCATTTCAAGCACTTTAGGATTTTCGCTGAATCTACATTCTGTATAATGCATATATTTAAATGTAAATTAATTCACATCTGTTGTATTTGAAAATAAGTATCAGTTATTTCTAATATACTCGTGTGCTATATTATTCAGAATATTTAGGATGACCCTTAGCAACGTTTAAGAGAGCCGTCAAACTATAAAATATTCGTGCTAGTTGCGTCTGCATATGACGTGTTCTCCTAGTTCGTGGTTAGGATAACTACATCTGGTACCATGAAACAAACTGAATACTAATATAGGCCAGCAGAGTCTGGCTATTGTATTACCTCAGCATTGAGTTTCAACTGTGCTTTTGCTTGCGAGCCGTATAACTAAAGTCGAGAGTCAAATTGAAATTTCAATACCGATATGCTTCACTGATTTTTATTTTATTAACCGAATGTTGCACTAAATCAAGAAATCAGATATTATTGAATTTCTTTCTGAATTTCATCTCGCGAGTATTTTATCTAAATTTTTATCTATAAATTCCTTTTGTAATTTTCATTTTTAAAATAGTGAATTTATTATTAATTCAAAAATAGATATGGCAAGAAATAATTTAATCATTCATTTTGGGATTTGTTTTTTCAAAGTATGTTAAAAAAAATGAAAAACTTGTTTCGTTTCAAAATACTATGTCAAGAGAGGTATAAATTTTTAATAAGCAAATAATATGGTACTCACTGAATAAGCTAAACTGTAGTAAGAAAGTTTCTTTGATGAGCTTACCTGAAAAAGAAAGAAAAGTATTTTAGAAATGGAACTGAATTCCATATTTCCTTCATTCTTCTTTTTGAGAAATATTTTATGGCTCAAATATAAAGAAGAAAAGCACTTTCATATAATTACTTTCTAGGTAAATGCACATTTTTTTATTTTTTAAAAAAGCAGTCCACTTTTTTTGGGGGAAACATTTATTTTAAAATTGAATTTTTTATACCGTCTAAAGATCGTAATTTCTGTATATCAAGGCTTACAATAAATTACAATTTGGAAAGAAAAATAATACAGGCCTCGGGTCGACTTTAACGAACAAAAAAAGTCGCTTTAGTGGATTAAAAATAAAAAAAAAAGAGGAAGAAGTCGATTATTTAATTCAGTGCTGTCACAAAAATTCCAATTAATCAAAAAATTGTATAATTTTTGCTAAATAAATATTCAAATACTTCTTACTTCTTTATTCACAGGAAATTAAATTTTTTAAATTTCAAATTTATTAATTTCTAAAAATTAAAACAATAACCCTTTTATAAACTTAATTACTTTCTACAATTTTTAACTAAACTTCATTTCTAAATCAATTATCTATATGAATTTTTAATCATTTTTTGCAATTTCTTCAAAAAATCAATTATTTAAATAAAATCAAATTTTTTATAACAATTCAAACCGTCTATTTTTCTATTTAAAGATATTAATTAAGATAGAACATTTTCAAAAATTTTAATAAAGAAATTAGTAAAAATTTACTTTTTAAAAATATTTCTAAACGATTTATTGAAAATACAAAAAGTTTTATAATTAAATATAATTAAAAAATGTCAAAAAAATTGAAATTTAGCCCCATATTTTTTTAAAACTAATTTAAATTTAGTAAAACATTTAAAAAATAATTCAAAATTTGTCAAAATCTTATGAAAAATAATTGACTTGTTTTAAATATAATAAAATTAATGTAATTTTTCACAGAATTTTAATTATAAATAAATTATTTCTGAAAAATTATAAAATAGTGCTGTATAAAAAATTACATTTTTCTTTTTAAAGATATTAATTGAGGGAGAACATTTCCAAAAATTTTAATAAATAAATACTTCTAAATAATTTATTAAAAATACAAAAAAGTTTTACAATTAAATACTATTAAAAAATGTCTAAAAAACTGAAATTTGGTCAAATCTTTTCAAAACTAATTTAAATTTAGTAAAACTTACGAAAAATAATTCAAAATTTGTCAAAATATTTTGCAACATAATTAATTTTTTTTTTAAATATAAAAAAAGAAAATTTTTCCACAAATTGTAATTATAAATAAATTATTTCTGAAAAATTCTTAAGCAGTAAAATTAAAACAAATTTTATTTACTTTATTCGAAGGTAATTGAATCTTAAAAAATTGTAAGAAAACAATTGCAAGAATTAATTTTTTATAAATATATTGTAATGTATAATTTTTCAAAAATAATTGAAGAATTTTTGTATAATTTAAAACAAAATTGTTTTCAAGAATTTTAATTGAAAATTTGGAATATATGATTATTTTCTCCAAAATGTTGAAAATAATTTTGAACAATTTTAATTTCATTATTTTGTGTATGAATTTTAACTTTCGGAAATATTGAAAATAATTGAATTTAAAAAAATTAGAACGTAATAATTCAGAGAATTATTCTTTTCCAAAACTATTTTAATATTATTTTGAAAACCTATTTTTCATTAATTTTCATTTTTATTGAATCTACACTTGAAGATTATTTATTATAATTTTTGATAATTTAATGTTATTTCAAAAATTTTCAATTAAAACTCTTTAAAAGTTAATTTTCAAAAATGGGAATAAAACACTTGAAAAGATGATTTAGTTTGAACTAAATTTTACAGAATTTTAATTATTGAAAATCTTTTGAATTGTAATATTTTGGAACATTTAATTAGAAAACTGATTGAAAAATAAAGTTGCAAAAGTTTGTCTATAATAAGTTGTAATTATTATTACCTTCGAATAAAGTTAATAAAATTTTTTTTTAATTTACTACTAAAGAATTTTTCAGAAATAATTTATTTATAATTACAATTTTATATTTAATTATCTATTATAATATTTTTATATTTTATTTTGTCTATAATATAATTATTCTTTGCACGGTATAAAAATCGAAATAAGTTGCATTTTATTTTTTGATACCAAAAATATTGTATTTTGGCGCAAAATTTGGAAGAAAAGTCGAAAAAGTCGGAATTTTTTAATAAAAGTCGATAAAAGTCGCATTATTTGAAAATAGTCGGAAAAAATGGAAAAAGTCATAATATCCAAAGCCAAATATCAAAAGAGTGTAATTTTGAATTAAATTTTCCTTTGAGATTATAATCACATTCTTTTGAATACTCAGGAGGAGGTGGCGAGGAAGGTGACTTCTGTAAATAATTTAATATGGTGGGCTGTGTGTTTCCCAACTTTATACAATATTGAACACACTAATGGTATGAGCCGTACAATATTATCAAGTATTTGTAACGAATTCGATATATTCCAATTGTCAAAATGAGACATGCATAGCAACATTGAAATTCACATTTGCAGCAAGCAGTCAGGTTAAAATGGATATTAATAATTGACATTGTGCGGGTAAGGAAGGAGAGATTGAAAATTTATAAACTCTATGTGGAAAACGACCGGGGATTTAATATCACTGTGGTTTCACTTTTGTATAAATTTTGAATTCTCACGCAAATCATGACGACAGTCATCGGATCGAAGACTATTTTGCAAGTGTTGCAAAGTTTACACGCGAGGTCACAATGTTTCTGTTTTTCCCCCATTTTTTTTTTATTTTTCATCCTATTTTCCCCTGGCATATCTTTCCCAATTACAAAACCAATTGAATTCACCCAAGTATCACTTGAAATAATTTTTTTCCCCTTCAAAAATCAACGCGTCAGGGGTAGAATATTAAAAATCATTTATTTAATAATCCGTGCAAGCTGCACTCTCTCTGTGTGCAAAAAAAAAATGCAATTTCATTAAGCGAATGTGATCTAAATATAGTTGTTGCGGGTCACATTTCCATAATCCGCTTGATGGCAGAAATAGCGGCCACGAGGACGTTCGGAGGGCAAGAGGCGATTGATCGCAAAATTGATGACTGAATTAACATGTACTCAACCCCTTAATGTCGTATTAATACACAGCAAATATTAACGTGTGAATTTAGATAAAGATAAATTTACATTTTACCATTTGGATATTAAATAATAATTTAATTTCCAAATTCCAATATTTTCTATCATACATCCACTGGATATTGAGTACTAAAAAAAAGTATTATTTAAAATTTTAAACATTGACATAAATTTTTCCCATTTTCCGTCAAAACGGGGGAAGGGGAGGGGGGGATGTAATTAAAGTGCAGTGTACACTTGTCTCGGTTTGAGTTTGCGTGCTGCAATTTAAACCACCTGAACACATGATGCCATACGACACACCATCGTCCTTTGTAACCGAATAACGTCTCACCAATGCATCACAAAAGTATTAGCAATCTCGCGCTTTTCAAGCATCTCTCATCTCCTTTAAAAACTCAGAGAGGGAGATTATTGAAAAAAAACAATTTTTTCCCTTTTTTGAATTCAAAATTGAGAAAAAAAAATTTATTTTTATCCATCAAAATTCATTCTAATGCAAATTAAAATCTATCACAAAATGTGTCACTAAAGTTGATATACAATTTCGAAAGCAGGATTTATTTCAATTGCATAAATTACTTGGGTTTGATTCAATTTTATTCCAATACGGAAAAACGATCCCAAACAATGAAATTTAATTTTCCGTATATTGTGCTATCGATTTAGTATATTTAATCAAAATTCATTTGTTCAATATTTTTTTTTTAATATTTCAATCAATATAGTGCTATTTTTCAAATTGATGCCAAGATTCATGTGCATTCAATCAAGAATTATTTATTATAATAAATATATTTATTTTTAATTCGGTATTACAGTAAGGTTGCACTCCAGAAAAAGAATGAATGGATTTTCAAATATTTATGCTCCATTGATTTTAATAATTGTTTATACAATACTTAAAGATCATTAAATATTTAATTATTGTTAACCCTATAAACTAATAATTAAAAATAATTAAAATTCATGAAATAATAAAAATTAGAGTGCATTCGCACAGAGTAGTTAAAAACCACGTTTCAGTATACCATAAATATACTTATTTCACACATTCTTGATCATGAAGCTATAGTAATACAAAACACGTATTCTCTATATACGGATCAGTAAGGCGTAAGAGTAAACACGAAACTTCCCAACGGGAATATAAGCCGATTTCGTTGGTTTCCGAGTGAAATGTAATTAATTTTCTGCATCAATTTTCCGCAATGGTTAAAATCCAAAGTTCAATGTATACCGGACGTTGTGTACGAATTTGGATTTATACGGTTTGGCGGCATCTAATATCATTAGTAACGCATGAATTTATTCATTCCAATATATTTACTGACTCCATTAAACAAATAGGTTAATTTTTAATCACAATTTTTTCTAATTGATTAAGTAAAAAAAATGATGGATATAATTAAATTAAAGGTTAGATTGGAATGTTCCCTAAGAAGCAATCATTGTCACTACAAATAGTCAAAAGAGATTTATTGTATCAAGTCTAACCGAGGAAGAAAATTTTATTAAAATTTTAGGGTCCGTCAAGCAAACAGACTTCGCACTCGATAACTAATTTTAAAAAAGTAGCAAAAAGTAGCTTTCAGACTTAAAAAAAAGTAGTGAAAAAGTAGCTATAGAAAAATTAATCTTGACGATAAAAAAAACTCGTTTTAGAAACTTTCCAAAACAGCCAAAAATTTAATTATGTATTTTATTTTTCTGACTTTTTCCTAATTTTTATCAAAAATATTAAATTATTTCTTGTCCTAATCGCTAATAATTTGAATTCCAGCAACGAATTTTATTATTCATGAAAGAATTTCAATATTTAGAAAAATCATTTAACTCTTGAGAAGAATTTTATAAAAAATTTTTAATAATTCATTTCCTTCGACTAATTTTATGAAAATTCTAATTTAAATAATTAATTTCCCGAGAAACTTTTAATATTCGTTTACGAAAAAGAATTGAATTCTTACGAA
The DNA here is from genome assembly GCA_032872475.1 of Leptopilina myrica (nomen nudum). Taxonomy (NCBI): domain Eukaryota; kingdom Metazoa; phylum Arthropoda; class Insecta; order Hymenoptera; family Figitidae; genus Leptopilina; species Leptopilina myrica (nomen nudum). Next base: position 1,663,404 of record CM065464.1, on the reverse strand, counting down.
GATTTTTACAAGAAAATTTCTAAATAATTGAATTCTGTTTGCAATTTTTTTTTAAATATTCAAAATCATTGAATTTAGAAAAATTTTGAAAAATAATTAAATTTCACAAAGAGATCTATTAAAATATTTCACAATAATTGAATATCTGTGTGTTATTATATTAGAATTTAATAAGAAAAATTCAATTCCTAAAAAGCTTTTTATTATTTACAAAAAATAATTGAATTCTTCTGATGAATATTGTTGTTGATGAAAATAATTGAATTTTGCAAACAATTTTACTAAAATGACTCAAAATAATTGAATTTTCGGAAATAATTTTGTTATTTATGTTTAATAATTAAATTGTTTCGAAGAATTATTTATTCATAAATAATTGAATTCCTGGGAAGAATTTTATTAAAATCTCAAAGAATAATTGAATTATTTCATAAAAATTTAATTAAAATTGTTTTTAAAATAAGTGATTTCTTTTGAACAATTTTATTAAAATATATTTGCAAATAATGAAATTCTGTAAATAATTAAATTTTGTCGAAGAATTTTGCATTAATAAAGATAATTGAAATGTTTACAATTCTTTTTAGATTTTTTTTTGAAAATAATTGAATTTCTACGAAGAATTCTGACAAATGATTTTATGAACAAAAATAATTAAATCGTTGGAAAGAATTTTAAAATTTATCAAAATAATTGAATTACTGCTCAGGATTTAATGACAAATTTAATCAAACATTTAATATTTTCAAAAGAAAATGTCTGCAAATTCTATTTTAAATAATTCAATTCCTGCGTAAAATTGTTATTCTTTTCAGGCAAATAATTGAATGTTCGTGTAGAATATTTTAAATATTTTTTTCTAATAATCGAAATCTTTTGAAAATTTTAATTAAAATAAAAGAATATTGAAAACTATTGAATTATAAATAAGTTTTTAATAGAATTGAAATTTTAATGTTTTAGAATTGAATTTTTAATGATAGTATTTAAAATAATTGAATTCCTAAGAAGGACTTATTTATTTATGAAAGTAATTTCATTTTTCATAAGAATTTTATAAACATTGTTTTAAACAATTAATTTCCGGATATAGTAAATATTACAAAAATTTTATTTTAAATAATTTATTTCTTGCGAAATTTTTTTGAAAATATTCTCCTTAATTAATTAAATCCTTGTGAAATCATTATTATTTATAAAAATAATTGAATTTTAGTTGAATTTTATCAATTTTTTGTTAAATAATTGAATTTTAAAGGCGGAATTTCGATGAAAATATCAGATATTGAAAATAATTGAATTTCGAATATTTTTTGAAAATAAGTGAATAGTTTCAAAGAATTTAATTATAATTTTTGAGAATAGTTTTTATTTCAACTGTTAGCGGATTTAAAGTAGTAGAAATTGAAAAAAATAGAAATAGTAGCATTCAACCATATTTTTTGGTTCAGTTTAAGAGATTATACATTGAAATCAAACATAAATTGTAGTTGATTTTAAATTATCTGCAGTTAACTTTTAAGTTTGATTCAAACATAAAATTTTTAAACATAATTTTTGTGTAAATCGTAACAAAAAATATGTTTGAATTAAATATAATTATTCAAACAAATAATACTTTTGAATTAATGCAGTACATATTTTCTCTATATTGAGATTAAACTTACAAACTAATTCCAATTAATAACAAAATCGTCTAACATTATTTTTGTGTTTCATTTAAGTATAATGTTCTCTCAGTGTAGGTTTTACTAGATAAGTGCGAAGCCTGAGCAAAGATTCATTTACCCCCTAAATATGCAACAGAAAAAATACATATGCAAAAAATTGGTAGACAAATTTATCCTGGAATCTGTTAAACAAAGTGATGAAACAAATTCCTTACATTTTAATTGTCAAACGTTCGCTAGTATTAAATGTTTTATCTCTGGATCAAGCCTTTGTCGATTCACGAATATAGATTAAGGAACCTATCAGTACAAAAACTAAACTTCTGAAGAATTCCAAGTAGTTTCCCAACACACTGCTTCTACAAAAAAAAGAGGTTTAAAAAATTTTAATAAGAAATTTCCTCTACACCAAAAAGGGTATGCTGCATATTTCACATCCACAACATACACGATATATTAATGATATTCACCTTTGTACTATATTCTCTAAAGCCGAGAGAGTATTACAATGGAAATAGTATTTTCAACCACAAACAAATCTCGAGCGAAGGTATCCGCGTTTCTATATGCCATCGTTTCATTCTCGTTACAGCAACAATGTGTTTCAACTATATATAGTAAGTGTGAACTGTGAAGTACAAAAGAGACGATCTAAAGTAACATTGTTTGCAAGCAAGATCTTCAATTAGATGCTTGTCGAAATCAGAGATTCGAGGTGGAATTCTCCTGAGAATTTTCTCTTTTAAAACTGGGTCTTTCTATTAAGAGCTTCAACTAACTTAATCCTCCAATTTAGTTGTATGTCTTTCTCTAATTTGATTTTATTATTTCTATCACAAGTGCTAGGATAGGAAGTCTTTAATAGTTTCGAATATTTGGAAATAAGTATTTTTCAGCAAACAATTAATGTTTACTTTCATTGCGTCTGCTTGCTGCAATATCTCTAATGCTTTATCATTAAATTTCCATTGCTTTTTACCATTTTTTTTTGTATTTTGTTATTAGTTATTACAAAAGAGTATCTATTGGGAAGAAAGGTGTACATTTTCAGGCACAATTTCCACTATCTAACTTCCAACATTATAAAATATATTTTCATCTGGAGCTGTGCCAGGAGGTGTCATTAAATCGTATGCTTTCAATATCCACTCGATGATAAGTGATGAGATTCCTTGCCAAGAACAATTTTTTCTCAATTCTACTTTGAAAGTCTGTCGATATCACTGGAGATCATTTAAAGATGAAAATCGAAAAATTGAACTTCTGCCACAAACATAATTATTATAAATACTAATTTTCTCTGAGGGCTTGCTTATGCGGTATGAACTGTACAACATATTTTCAAGTCTAACTGCGACAAGGAAGAGTGATAAAATAACAAAAATCGATAGATTTAATTCGAGAGAAAATTGTTAAGAGATACAATTTCAAATTAATGCAAACGAGTTTTATGTGATAAATGCAGAACTCTCGTCAACTAGTCGCACACTCGAAAAGTAAAATTGTACATGTATATAGTGAAGTGTTTGCGCAAGCATCGTGAGCGTTTACTTAGAAGACAAATGCAGACGATTTACAAGGAACGTCGTCGTCCAGCATTGACTGTGAAACTGGGTAAGAGTCGGAAGCGACTAAATGATTACGGGATGACCTAGTTTGCCTTACAATTCGCACCCCTATAGTGCCAGCTAACTCCTTAAGGCCTTCTAGATGAAAACCGTTTACACTAATTTCCGTCTGGAAACGTTGGATTTTCTTCACTTGCATTAAGCATTAAACCCGTTAGCAGTTGCTCTGGTAGGAACTGTATTATCTGTACTGTGGACTGTTGGCTTTAAGTTTCCGCGTCTCACTCGATTAGTTGGCGGCAATCTTTTTCCGTTTTCCCTCTCTCACTCTCTTAGAAAAACGAATAGATTTACGAGGGAACAATTTTCCAAGAATTCAACATTCCGTTCAGAGCAACCTCTTCTCTCGCGCTGGACTCACCAGACTCTTAATAAGATTGCGGATTATCAAAACGAAAATTCGATTTAAACTTGAACTACAAGAAAATTCACTTAATTTTCCATTTAATTAATAAACTTTTTCGAAAATTTGTTCTTCATAACCTTTTTTTTTTCTATCCTAAAAATCAAGCTTTGATCCTCGTAATATTCACGAAAATAAATAATTTTTTTAATCACGCACCCTTTATTTTTTGAGAGACCTTTTTTAAAATGGCAAATTATGTGAAGAGGAGAAAAAAGACACGTTTGAGAACGTGTTGGAAAGAAGTGTGAAGAAAAGAGCAGGAGATTTGTGTTATCTTAATCTTCTTAATTAGGTTACGATAGACTGGAAGCTTAATTAAAATAAACATTATCATCCAGTAAAAGGCGCAGAATATTTTCCTACATCCAGAAAAGCGCTAGTTTCGTGATTAGCCTTGTAATCGTGCTATCTCCCTACCGCGAGATCCGTCTAGGAGCATCCTGTAATTTTGTAATGAACGCCCGTTAATTACATAGAGATAGTAATATTATCCAGTCAGCAAATAAAGTTTTGTCTACTCAAGCACTATTAATTGTCCAACTTTCAAGAATAATTTATCAGGATTAATTATTATCGTAGTTGCTTTTGATTATCATGTGCTGGAAATTGATTTCCAATGCATATTGTCCTAGTGGACTTTGGATATAATCCAAAATCAGATTATTGTTCAACAAAAAATTCCTTATTTTTAATAAATGGATTTTTAGGGGAACAGGACAACTCGAAGTGAAGTCAGTCGGGTCATTTGCTAAGAACATTAACTCTCTTTTGATACAAGTGTCGAAGAATACTATTCATCCAAACTTGATGAAACACATAACCCAGTACTCTAGATCAATGTCTGTATTAATAAAATTGTTGACTTGAAGAAACTAAATACTTTTCCTTCATAATTATTAATCACATACATATACATTTCCTCTCTATTTGTGTTTAATGCTTCGTAAAACTTTTTCCATCAATGAAACAAATATAAAGAATTATTATCAAAAGTATACAATCACACACTTTCGTATCAATAATGAATGGAATGATGACTTTTATTTTACCTCATTATTTTCGATTACAATGTGCACGTGAAGCGATTGTTTGCCAAGGAAAATGGTAGACGACAGTTTTATTGTATCATAAAAAATGGATTTTTATCCCTTAATACTGTGTTAACAACCAAACACGATTTCTATTTCAGTCTAACGTGCCTATACAATATAATGTGTTACAAGAAAACCTGTAGAACACACACAAGACGTAGGTGAAACAACCCACGTAGTCTTTTCTTTCAAGAAATACGAGCAAGGGGTTCAAAAGCGAACTGCACTTTCCGTAAAGAAACAAGGATATGTCCTTCCGACATACATTCATAACGCTATGGATAAGAAAACTCAATATATTGAAAAGGAAAGAGAGAATTCCTGCAATTTAAAGACCGTTATAAAATATACTTTAAAAAAATATCACAATCTTATTGTTGCTTCGTAGGTAATAATAACACAGTAAATCGTGAGGTATTAAAAAGAGTTGCGGATTAAATTAACACCAAAAAAGGTTAAAATAATCAATTTTCGTGTTATTTTTTACAATGAATAAAATAAATGATCGATTTCTTCCTATTTTATAATAATTATTACAGATGACCAAGTAATAAAATTGTTATTTTATATTATTAGAATACTTCTTCAAAATTATTTTTATTATTTCAATTCAATTATTATTTTCAACAATTTTTAACTGCAATTTTACTTTATATCTATTATTTTTAATAATTAATTAATCAATTTCAGGAAATTTCAATTACTCTTTAATTCTTTAATTAAATGCATATTAGAAAATAAAAACATCAAATAATATTCAAAAAATTCAATTCAACTTTTTCAAAAATATTAATTTTGAAAATTCAATTATTTCCAAAAAGTTAACTCTATATTTCTTTTAATGTTCAATTATAATCTAAAATTTTAACTGAAATTCATATTTATGAAATGAAAATCAATTTTTATTAGAAAATTCTACAAGAATTTAATTATTTCGATGCAAAAGTAAATAATTTATTGAATAATTGAATGTTTCTTAAAATTCAAATCTCGAAAAGAATTTTAGTAACAAATTTTTTAATAATTCAATTCTTTTGTCGAATTTTATTAAAACTTGCATGAACATAATAACTTTTTTCAACGAATTTAATTATAATTGTATGAAAAATAATTGAAACGTTGCCATAAGTTTTATGAGAATTTTCAGATTTATTCCTTTACAATTCAATTTTACAAAATTTCAATTATTCGGAAATTCTGCAATGAAATATATATTGAAAAATAAAAGCTTGAAATAATTTCAATAAAAATCCTATTAAACTTTTTAAAAAGAATTAATTCTACAGAATTTTACGTCAAAAATTTGAAAAATAAAGAATTTCAATCAATTTAGTTTGAAACTTTTTCAAAATTTAATTATTTCTAAAAGTCCACGTTATAATACAAAAATAAATAATTTATTAATTTTATGTTTCTTGAAATTAAATTTTCATAAAAAATGTTATCAACAAATTTTTGAAATGATTAAATTCTTTGGACTAATTTTAATAGGATTTTTAGGAATAATAACATTTTTCAAGGAATTTGATTAAAATTGCATTAAAAATAATTGAAATTCTGCAATGGGTTTTATTATTTATGAAAATAATTGAATTCCTAAAAAAATTTTATTATTTATAGTAATAATTGAAGCCCTGTAGAAATGTTATTAATTACGAAGATAATAATTGAAATTTTGACAAGAATTTGACTAAAATTTTGTAAAATAATTGAATATCAGAAAAGAGTTTTATTATTTATAAAGAGAATTGAAATTTTGACGAGAATTTCTAAAATTTTTTGAACACAATTGAATTTAAGAATTAAATTAAGAATTTCAATGATTTTAGTTTAAAACGTTTTCAAAATTTAATTATTTCTAAAAATCCACGTTATAATGCTTTTAATACTCACATATAATCTAAAATTTTAACTAAAATTTATTTTTAACATTTTTATTAGTAAATTTTTTAAATCATAAAAATTCTTTGGATGAATTTTAATAAGATTCTTAAAAATAATTACATTTTTCGAGGAATTTGATTAAAATTGCATTAAAAATAATTGAAATTCTGCAATGAGTTTTATTATTTATGAGAATAATTGAATTTCTAAAAGAATTTTTTTTATTTATAAAAATAATTGAATCCCTGTAGAAATATTATAATTTATGAAAATAATTGAATTATTGCCAAGAAATTTGTAAAAGAATTAGTAAATAATTGAATTCCTGAAGAAATTTTTATTATTTATGAAAATAATTGAATCTTTGCGTAGAATTGTATTAAAATTTTTTTTTTATAATTGAATTCTTTTGGAAAATTTTCATCGAAATAGTAGATATTGAAAATTATGGAATTTTAGAAAACTTTTGAAAATAATTGAAATTTTGTCGAGAATTTTTAAAAATTTTCAACACAATTGAATTTAGTAACTATGTTACTCCCAGGAGAAGCTAAATTCGTAGAATTTTTCCAAATCGTTGACTTTGGTGTTTTATTTAAAATAAAATTTCATGAATAGTTAAAAATAACAGCAAAATAGATCATTTTAATCCTTTTTGGTGTTAATTTAATCCTAGAGGAATTAAATTGTTGCAGATTATTTTAATCCATTCTTGTGTTATTTTAACACCTCACGTTTTACTGTGAAAAATTAATATTTTTTTAAAAATTCCATCATAAATATGAATATTAATTTTGAACATGCCAAATGTAATAAATCGAAGAAATGTAGTATAAAGAATGACTTCTTAAATTCTGCTTTAGTTTCCAGTTGGTTAGTCATTACATGGCATGGTTCATTACGTGAGAGATTTTATCGATTTAACTATAATCGTTGCTGTTCACTTAAATTTCAAAAAGTTTTAATGTCTGCATCAGTTTGCAAGCTTAATGACCAACCAAAGGATTATGTCTCTATATCTATAAAAGAAAAAGTTTCATATCGAGTAAGCAATCGCTTATCGAAATACACAAAACTAATCGATTGAAAATACAGATTAAGTTACATATTATAACTTCCTATATACCATATCTCTTCTAACAGGAAAGAATGAATTTATTTTTTTCGAATCTATACTGGAAAATGTCAGATTTGACAAAATGAAGTATTCTTTTACACCAATATAGCAGAGTTTCTTTTTTGTCATTTATTAAATCTGTTTATTATAGTTTGCGGACTGGAACCATTAATATTGTGGTTTATTGGTTGTGAGTAAAGTTATATGTATAAATTTGTGCCAAAATCTGAACGAAACTTCTCGTATTGGTGGAACTAATATCGATTGCATAAGTGTAGAAACGTGGGGTGGTTGAGTAAATAAGATCTCGAACCAGTGCACTGCATAAACCTTGCCTCTATACAAAGCATATAGAGAAGGCGTGCACTGCCTTTTAATTATAAAGACGGGATTCGCTTACGATGATTAGTGTGTTAAGTTCACGAGGTAATAATAAAGTAACGCGCAACGTCCTAGACAGCTGCTATTGGGATGCAAGGCAAGCCTTGCAAAATTATTATCCTTCCAGTGGAGTCACCTAAAAGGCTTCTCCGATATCTAACAAAACCACTTACATAACGTAATATGTATCCAAACATGACGTTAATAAGTCATTTTAATTATTACACGTTACGCTACAATTAATTTACCTACAACTATCTTGTTTAAATATACTTTCGAAAGCATTTTTTCTTTATCCTCTTTTTGTCGTCTCGTTCAACATGGAGAACGAAATTTTAAATTTAGCACCAGCTTTATTGAATTTGTTACTGGGAGCAACAGCAACAGTGTTGAGAGAGAGTGCTATTAAGGTTATCGGCGAACGCTGACGATCGAAGAGTTGCGAGAAATGTTCATTAATGTATAATCACATGATCTCCTGTGATTTGAAACAAATCGATTCTCAATTCCCTTATAAATAGATAAATTTCTATATTATCTATAGAAGATATTTATACTGCACATGGCAATTAAAATGGATAAGCCTTGACAACATTCCACAGCAGACAGTTTTCGAAAAACACATATAATGCCAAAGTACATTATATCAGGACAGTTTTGCCGCAATGCCGCGGTTTCGTGCACGAAGCTTGCCTAACACCCGGTTCTGTTATATTATGCACACATGACGCGAGTGTTCCCCATATTATATATATATACATATTCTCGTTCATATGCGCGATACACATTATGCGCTATATGAGAAACATTACCCAACATAACCTGCATATATGGGTTAAAACCGGCGTGCCAGGATCACGACATGTGTGCGTCTATTTTGCATTACGTGCTCTTCTTCTTTTTTTTATCAAGGAAAGTCAATAATGTTATCAAGCACGATGATCAAATTCACCAACGAGGTTTATTATACTTTTAAAAGCTTACATTCGAATTACTTTTGCATATTTGCGGTGATAATTTTAGTTTCATGTTTGCTTAGCAATTGAAAAATATTGTTTACCTGTTGGTGCTTTGGAGTGGGACAAAGTTTATGTCATTTCTTGTTTTGCAGAAAATGGGTGTCCAATTTAGTGGAGAAGCAATTAGTTTATTACCAAAGGAGACTTTTTGGAACCTTTGCACCCGGACCGAAATCTTTAAACCCAGACCATTACAAGAACCCAGGCGTAATGTTTTCCAAAGCTCTCTTTACTTGCTTCGTACGACACGTGATTGAATTACAGGTAATTTATTCCAAACCCAGGACCACCACGTGGGAATATCCCAACTAAAACTTTAGGACCGTGGAAGAAACTTTTGGTTTGTCTACCATAACAGGGAACAATTAAAAATTTCAAAATCCTCTCACTAAGATTTATGGCTCTCGACCAAATGGTCAAATAAAAAGAGCAGCATTTTCAGTCGCAGCCGAACGTACACTATATACGGATCGATAACTCAACTCAAAACTAAACCCCCTTCAATTCAAATACTATCATTCGACCATTTCTCCAAAAAAATTGATTATCCCTCCGGTTAAATTTCCCTCGCAATAGAAATTAAAAATTTCTTCCCTCCACCATAAATGTCTCGCAAAAAAAAAGTTGTAAAAAACTATGACCTCAATTTCACTTGCCATTTTACGCAAAAGAAGAAAGGATTTACATTCTCATTTATTCGACATTTAAAAACGTAAATGTGTATACTTTACAAAAGAATAGAAAAGAAAGTTGGAAAGTTACACCAATATCTTTTCACGTTCGAGTAATCCTAGCTTCATTAGCCGGAACGTTGGAGGGAAATAAGAATAAAGCGTTTCTTCCGCGTGCTTTCATACTCGCTTCTCCGCATCAACCTCAGACACTCCTTCTTTTTTCTTTTTCTTCTTTTCACGTACAATATAAAACCGTGCAATTTCACGGCGAAACGATTAGCACTCTTGACACGAGCTTCATTATAAAGCGGATATCCTCGAACGACATCCAGGACTAAATAATAATAATAAGCGGCTTTTCTCCTGTTAAGAATATTATGCGCTCGTGGGGCAGAAAAAAAAGAGGAACTCTAACTCAAAAGTAATATTCTCGGGATATGAAATTAAAAATTTTTTATCTCGTATGAAGGGAATAAATTCTGTTTTAAAGTATTACATTACTTCCATTAGTACATTACTTTCATTAGTTAGATTACTTTGATTTAATTCTTGATCTTTGGTTATAATCCAGAAGCGTTTTCCAATTTTCCCGAATTCTTTTAATGTGAAATTTCAAAGTTATTGGTAACTTTACAAGATGCTGCGCACCGACGGATTTTTTAATTGGCGTGAAAGCTGCAGTTGACAAATTTTTATCACAACAAACTGGCAGTACCATGATTCTAGTCGTTAACCTCGTGTCCACTTAGGAGAACGTTGTCATTTTTAGTTGACGACTGTTGACTGATTACAACGACCTAATTGTTAGAATGTGGCAAACAGAAAGAAATAGTTTGTCAGTCATCACAAATGCAAAGCATATTGATTATGAAAAATTAAATGATTCCAGCATACCATCAGAAAATAATTTCTTGGGATACTCCTAAAGTTAGACTCAAAGTTTGGAGTCAGTTTCTTTTCTTTCTCTCGATGTTAAATCACAAGTCACAGTTCACGTCTTAAAGTTTCTAACGGAGAAATAAAAATTTAAAAATAAGAAGCTGTAACAAGCTGATAGTGATAGTATTTGTAATACAATTATATTGCGAGAAATGTGGAAATACCTGAAGGAAGCGAACATCTGGCATCCATGGTAATTGATCTCATTAAGGATACGTGCCTAATTACTGCCGATAGCGAATCGACAGTTCCATCAACGTGAATGCCTGGCATGCTTATAGCCATATGTGGTCCACCTTGATTCCTGTCGTCAGAATGCACACGGGAATCTATTGCCTAATTGAATACACTAAAGTTTACTTAGAATTAACTTGCCCTCTATTATTCACTGCTCTCCTCTTTAACAGCTCTCTAACATCGAGCAAGTTCTAATACTTCTAGTTCTAGTTCTTTTACTGACCTAAATGTAGCATTATTACCAGCAATTACCAGAGGCTTGAATAAAGACCTAAAAATACAAATCATTCCTTGTGGCAAATTAGAAATCACCCAAAGAAAATTGCAGAACCATACCATTAATGCAGACACGGTAATTTTGTTGACATTTCTTAATTTCAATTTGCTACGTGTTATTTTGTCATTAATTTGAGTAATTTGTTAGCTATTAGAATTGTGAAATATAATTTGACAACAGTTTGTTGAAGACTATGCGCTGGTATCTAGAGGAGAAATTAATATATCGTTGGAGCCATAGGCGAGGTACCAGCAAAGGCAACAGGGAAGCGAGTGGGTAGAAGGATACGAGGCTTTTGATCAAACAGTGTAATAACTTGCGAACTAAGCTGGTAATCGCAGCTTATACGAATACGTAAATCGAACTGTAGAGCTGCCAAGAGAACGTCTATTCAGAGCTGTTCTCTATTTACAGGTTGGATCTTATATTCCTCGAGGCAATTGAGATCAATGTTTCCGTTAACAATTTAACCGTCTCTCTTTATCTCTCCATTGAAGTCTTTATAGAACTAATAAACTTACATAATTACTCTTCTAATTGTCCACAATTGAGATTAAACTAACGCGAAGAATTGGAAATAATAATCATCTTTATCATTACAATATTCAAGCATCTTACGTATTAAAAATACCTAATTACGAATGATGTTTGTAAACTAAATTTTTCCCTCCAACCTTTTAGAAACGAAACTACTAGACAACTGTAGGTAATTATACACGCGTTAAAGCTAAAAGAACTGCAAGAACAGTGATGTCATGTACAAACACAGTCACCTTTAAAGCAAAACAGTCTAACGAGTTGTCTACTTCTCCTCTTGCGGTTACTAACTCCAAATACGACCTTTTTTTTAAGCAGAACTTTGCCCACAGTCGTGATGGATTAAGCTTAAGAGAAATGCCACTTGATGTTCTCTAAAGTAACGGTAACTTTAAATCGCGAAACGTTTCTCATAAAGAAACTTCTTAGTGACCTTATAGTCTTAATGACCGAGACTACATTCATGCTCTACAAATTTTTTCAACAATGTCTACGTCACTGTGAAGATAATTTAATATCTCTTTTTTTATAATCAAACTTCTAATTAAGGATTAGGTTGGAACAAACGAAAAGAGTAGACTAGGTAAAAAGTAGACATTATTGGTCCATCAAAAACTACTCTCCTACATTCCTTAGGAGAATTTATCAACCTCGAAATAGTAAAACCCAGTATTTTGTTTACGTATGCAAACAAGTAATGACAAAACTCCAGTATTTCGTTGGCACTCGGAGAGATTTGGAGAGTAAACGTAATCGCTGGTGTGTTGTGCGGTTGCAAATAAAGCTTTTGTTACAAGTGAGTTTATAGCTGATTGATGAGTAGAGTACAATACTCAACCGGAACAACGTTAAAAGCTCTCCCCCGACGCTTGGAAAAACATTTCGTGTATACATCCGATTGCCACGTTGCGCTTTTTATATCTCCTTTATCTCTCGTCTTACCTATTCTTTCCATCCTCGCTCTCACACTATTCTCTACTTTCTTTCTCCTTTATTTCCCGCTATATTTCTCCACTGCCTCAATTTTGACCTTTCTGTAAATTCTTTTCTTATTTTCTCGTATTTCTCTATTCTCTATATTCTCTAGCAACAACGACTTCCCCACGTGGCTAATATAAATACAATTTCGAGGTAATCCGCCAAAAAAAAGAAGGAAAGCCAGTCCTCTAGGTAACATTCAAGCAAAAAAGGGAGGAAAGCCTAGGAACAAATTTTATCCTCCAACTTCCTATTGAGTATTCCCAAAGTGACAAAATGTAATAAGATAGAAGGGAATAAGGAATGCGCGGTCTCTGAAAAAAAGGAGCTTACTCAATTACGATTTACTTGGATCTTTTTGAAATGCAATTTAAAAAAGAAGAGCTATGCAGAACAGGATAATTCCAAGTACTTTAAATTTATGTTTTTCAAAGTATTTTCCCCCTATTCATCAAGAAACGAATTCATTCTTTAAATCGGGTATTTCTAAATTATCATACAAGTTGAAAATTAAATTCAGCATGTTAAAAAATAAAACCAAAAAAATAAAACTAAAAAATAGATGGAAAAATGTAAACATCAGGAAAGTTACGAAAAGCAATTAAAATTTATGATGAGCAAATAATAAAATTACTCTCCCTCTCTCTCTCTCTCTTTTTGTCTCGTAATGTCTGTTCTAATTAAAGTTTTGTTATACCTGCATGATTGAATGTACTCTATATAACATTACAACTCAATCGTGTGAAGCACGAATTTAGCAGACTCGTGAATTCGTCAGAGAGCATAAAATTCATCAGATTAATCTTTTCACAGGTAGCATACATTATGGGGTTAAGTGACCGAGAGAATGAATTTAAATGCTTGTAAGTGGAACGGTAAATTTGATTTGCGCTTGTGCTCAAAAAACAGATTAAAATTGCTCTAAAAAAAGGATAAATTTTTCATAAATGTAGAAAAAATTAATTTCACCATTAACGAAATAGTGTAGCTTTTTGTAATTTTCCATCTTTTAAAAATTTCAATGAACTGAAAATACATTTACCTTATACAAAATTATAAATTAATTGCAAACTTTCCAACCCAATGAATAGTATTCAAAACAATTTACATTCATTTAATATTTTCAACAATTTTTACTATCCGCAAATTCTTTCACATAGAACGAATTCTTCCAATTAAAAAAATAATTACAATTAAATAAACTATTTTAAAAAATACTTCTATATGATGAGATGATAATTTAATTTTTTTCATACTTTTTGTGTTTTTGTTGGATTTTGAAAAAATTGAAGACTATACTTGTCGTTAGATATAATCCTTGGAAAGAGCTTCCCGCATTGATCCGGAGAACAATAAAAAAAAATTATCGGGTTTACGAATAATTGAAAAAAGAAAGAAACATAAATGTTGGAGAAAAAATTTTAATAAGATGCTTAAATGTGTTCTAGTTAAAGTTTGAGACTTCGTAATGAGATTATTGCAATATGTCTCGTTATATTCCTTTCTGATGCTCGATGCCTTAAGTGCTTAAAGAAACTTTTTCATAACAAAATAAAAATGTTTTGATACAGTTTGCAAAACATAGAGTAGCAAGAAATATATTTTAAGGAAAGGGGCAACCTACTTGAGATAAAATTTAAATCATAAAAATGCTTTTTCAACTTTACTCACGAAACATTTTGACCAATAAAGGCAATCTGGTGGAAGCATCCGACTGTACGTACCTGAAACAAAAAAAAATTATACAATTACATTTTTTAATAATCACAAAATTAGTGATTGTAATTTAATGTTGTATAAGGACCCCTAACCAATTTACGTATACATTATTTAATTAAGAATTTAAAAAATAGTTTTACTCTCGCACTTTTTCGAAGAAATTACCATGAAATAAAATGCACCATTCTCCGGGACAATAAGAATGAAGTTGTTGGATTGATTTTTGAGAAGCAAGACACCACCGATCACGATTTCGTCTTTCGTTGACAAATCGATGAGATAGGTTTTGGAAGAAGAAGAAGAAGAAGAAGAAGAAGAGTTTGGGAAATGGGAGGGAAAGCTCCCTGAAGAATTACGAGAGTCGAACGGTGTCGTAGACAGACTTGATATCTCTCTGCGCTCTTTGCGATAAGGTTGTTCCCAAGGGTTGACGACGCGATGGGAGGAAATGGGGCGCTTGCTTGCTTGGAGTAAAAACGGAATCCGTGTGGACCATGCTTCACACCAGTGAAGCGTTCTTATCGGGATAATTTGCCCCGCCACCGGAAAATTTCGCTCACGCCAAATTATAAGAGTCACGATTATCATGAAAAAGTAGGGTAGTCGTTTATATACAGCAGCAACTAGGAATAAAAATTTCTCACAGGAAAATTAAATTTTACTTTATGCCCACATATGCACCGTTTTAAATTATTTTTACATTTTTCTTGCTCTACTCCATGTTTTATTCTTTTTATCGCCAAAAAAATTGAATAATTTAAATAAATTTCTTTCATTTATCACAAAATGTCATTTATTTTAAAAATATTTTTAAATATTTTTATTTATTTAAATAAATGACAACATTTTAAGATATCTTTTTTCTACGTCTATTTATCTGGGTTGCCATAAATATTTATTTTCATTTTTCCCTGATTTCCAGACAAAATTTTCACTTTTTCCCTGAACCCAAAGAATATTCTGATTCACTTTAAAAATTATTAAATAATAAAAAAAAATGTTCTATTACATTTATTTACAAATTTCATTATATTGAAAAATTATTCAAAAACATCAACAACTTTTTTTTTAAATAAATATTTAATCATTATTATTTTTCTGTAGGAATTCAAATTCTTCAAAACAAAAATCCTTAAAAAATCCTTCGCAAGAATTGAATTATTTTTACAAGCAGTGAAATTTCTCAAAAAAATTAAATTATTTTTAAAAAATGTAACAAAATTCGTGGCAATAATTCAATTACTTTCATAAATAATAATAAATCGATTATTCGTTAATTCATTTTTAAATCCATTTTTATTAGAAAATTCTAGAAAAATTCAATTATGTAAATTAAAAAATAAATAATTTATTGAATAATAGAATATTCTTTGTTAAAATTTAATTCTCATAAAGAATTTTATCAATAAATTTTTAAATATATAAATTTAATTTGACAAATTTTAATAAAATTTTTAAGAATAATGACATTTTTCGAGGAATTTGATTAAAATATATATTCTATAAAAAAAACACTAAAATTCTGCGATGAGTTTTATTACTTATGAAAATAATTTAAATTTTATTGAAATTTCCATAAAATAATTGAATTTTGGAGAAGAATTTTATTATTTATAAAGTTACTTGGAATTTTTTCAAGAATTTTTTTTTAATTTTCGAACATAATTGGATTTCTGCGAAGAATTTTATTACATTTTAAAAATAATTTAATTCTTCCAACGAATTTTATTCAAATTTATAAAAATAACTATATTTATGTGAAGAATTGTATTATTTATATAAATAATTGAATTCTTACACAGAATTTGATTCCAGTTCATAGAATTAATTAAATGTCGGTGAAGAATATTTTAAATAATTTATATTTTTTGAAAAATTTTATGAAATTTTGTATTTTAAATAATTGAATTCCTATGAAAATTTTATTACTTATGAAAATAATGGAATTATTTTGAATTAATTCATTAAAATTGAATTCCTACAAAATTTTGCCAAGAATTTTATTAAAATTTTTAAATATAATTGAATTTAGATGAAGAGTTTCTTTATTTATAAATATAATTGAAATTTTGAAAATATTTTTTCAATTTTTGAGAATAATTGAATTTTTGCGAAGAACTTTATTAATTTTAAAAATAATTTAATTCTTCCAATGAATTTTATTCAAGTTTATATAAATAATTGAATTCTTACAACGAATTTTATTCAAGTTTAGAAAAGTAATTGAATTTCGGTGAAGAATTTTATTATTTATAAAAATATTTTTGTATAATTGATATTTTTCGAAAAATTTGATTAAATTTTGTATTTTAAATAATTAAATTTCTGTGAAAAATTTTTATTACTACTTATGAAAATAATTGAATTATTTTGAAGAAATTTATTAAAAAATTGAATAATTGAATTCTTGTGGCATTTTGTCAAGAATTTTATTAAAACTTTTAAAAATAATTGAATTTTAATGAAGTATTTTATTATTTATAAAAATAATTGTTATTTTGACGAGAATTGTTCTTAAATTTTTAAACATAATTTAAATTCTGCGAAGAATTTTTGTAACTTTTGAAAATAATTGGATTTCTGTAATCATTTGTAACTTTTCCAAAATCTAATTTTTTTGCGTATTTTTAACTAAAATTCTTTTATCAATCTAGTATTTATGAAAATTGTAAAAATTATTCATAAAATAATCTATAAGTCATAATTTATGATAATAATTATTAATTTTATTTAATTATTATCTATTATTATTATTTATTATTATTATTTATTTATTATTAATTATTAATTATAAATTTTATGATAGTTTTTGAAAATTTAAGTTATTTAGAAAGAAATTATTATCAGAAATAGAACAAATTGAAGGTTTTGTATTAAAATTTGTGGTAATTTCATAGTTTACAAGGCAAAAAAAAAATTCAGTTTTCTCATGAATTTTAAAAATTACATTTTTTCCAGTATTTTTAGTAAAAACCCTGACTTTTCCCTGATATCCCTGACCAATTTTACTTTCCCTGACTTTTCCCTGACCTGTGGAAACCCTGATTTATGTAAGTAGACTCGATTCTAAAATCGAAGAGAAAAACATTATCGATTCAGAGAATCTTGTGGGCTTGTAAATACTTCCAATATTTTTGGCTTCGATGTTCACTTTTCCTGTCATGGATTCAACAATATTGAATGCATAGGAGCATGTTAATATTCTTCCAATTCTTTTCGTGGATGTTATGCGGATACTTTATAAAATGACAGATTCATCTGCAATGTTTTTCTCAATCATCATAATTTTTTTAGCATACGGAAATTGGTTTGATGAATTCACAATTTTTTTTAAAGTTTAAAAGTACTTCAATTTATTTTTTTCCATTTTCATTTTTAAAAAAAAGAACGGTTTATTCGATTCTGTAAATAAGATAAAGAGTTTGTCTGTCTAAAGGATTTGAAATTGTATTTATGAGATCCAATCCCAAGTATTTTTATGACTATGAAATATTTTTAAGATAAACTGTTCTCTTAAAAGAAAACTTTCTTTCTAAACTACGTCCATATTACACTTAGAGTTCCAACATTGCTGAGAATTTAAAATCGAGGTAATGTTTCTAAGAACATTATCACAAATAAAATATTGCAAAAGTAGAGAATTTTATGGGGGATCCGAATTCTTTTCACAAGAGTAACATATTTCTTTATTGCCCCCATTTCCACTTCTAAGCTGGGAATAAAGATTTTTAATTTTGTCTTTAGATTTTGTTTTTTTCTTAATGCGTTATTTCTGTAATTGAAAAAGGAGTATTCTTCAATTTCATTTCTTTCGCTGCATCCTGTTTCTAGTATATTAGACATGAAAAGAATATATATTTCTTTGCAACATATTTCATTTCTTGACTATGTTTTGTTGTACTTTGAAGTCGTTATTACCTTTTTGAGAGGAAGAAATGTGATTGATTTAACAGTAGTGTTTTTCAAAATAAAAAGGAAGAAAATCTCAACTGAAATTCGAGAAAGTCTTTATTGGGAACTAGTCAACAAGGTCGTATTGGAATTTTCGATCCGATCGCTGTTTCCCGTGTCTGGATAAAAGGAGAGAAAAGAAATCTTTTTAGGTAGAAGGGAATTCAAAAGAAACGGCGATGAAATAGACAAGGAGATTGTGAATGGTAGCGTTGAGTTGCTGAAGGAAGACGGAGAAGTTGTAAAAACGGGACGTATAGGAAATTGCCGCACACGCCATCTAGACGTTCGGACGCCAGAAGCAAAGCAATTTTTTGATAGGATCAGTATCCTTTCGAGCCACCGGTGTTTCTTTAGTTTACTCGTTCACTCAAAAAAGATATAGAACAGTGAAAATAAAGCGCGGTCTTTTCATGAGTAGAGAGGCTATCGGAAATTCTGCGCGCGATGCAACCACTAGTCCAAAACGCCCCTCAACGATACCCTTCACGTCTTCGGAATTGACACTTCAGTATTTTCAAGCTTCTGGAAACAATGCTTCTAATAAACTTCGTTTTCCCTTTTTCCTTTTTCCTTTTTCTTCAAGGAACATTTTCATTTTTCGAATTAGTACATTTCTTCCATTTACTTCGCAGTCTTTACTCTAATAAGCATAATCAAATACAAGCCACCCAATTTGCATATTTCTTTCCACATAAGGCATTTTTCTTAAAAACTCGGTCCTTTAACTTCAGAGCCTTCTGTTCTTAATAAAATAACTTTCAATCTTTGATACCAGATAATTAATAATTTTCGGACATGTTGGTTCCGTTATCAGACATAAAAATAATAATAAAAACTTCCGGATAGTAACAGAATATACTTTTGCCAATTCCAGTTTTCAATTATTAAATTCCAGTATTTTTAGGCCTCAGATCGAGTTTAACGAACAAAAAAGTCGCTTTAGTCGATTAAAAATAGAAAAAAAAGTCGATTATTTAATTCAGTGCTGTCACAAAAATTCAAATTAATCAAAAAATTGTATAATTTTGCTAAATAAATATTCAAATACTTCTTACTTCCTTATTCACAGAAAATCAAATTTTTTAAATTTCAACTTTTCAAATTTAATAATTTCTAACAATTAAAACTATAACCCTTTTAGAAATTTAATTACTTTCTACAATTTTTAACTAAACTTCATCTCTAAATCAATTATCTATATGAATTTTTAATCATTTTTTGCAATTTCTTCAAAAATTCAATTATTTAAATTAAAAAAATCAAATTTTTTATAATAATTTAAAACGTCCGTTTTTCTATTTAGAGATATTTCTATCTTTCGATTTTCAAAAATTTTAATAAAGAAATTCGTAAAAATTAACTTTTTAGAAATATTTCTAAATAATTTATTGAAAATACAAAAATTTTTTACAATTTTACAATTACAAAATATCTAAAAAACTGAAATTTGGTCAAATCTTTTCAAAACTACTTTAAATTTAGTAAAACATTTAAAAAATAATTTAAAAATTTGGCAAAATCTTTTGAAAAGTAATTAAGTTTTTTAAAAATATTAAAAAAATAAATCAAATTTTACAAAAAATAGTAATTATAAATAAATTATTTCTAAAAAATTATAAAGTAGTGCTGTAAAAAAAATCCTATTTTTTATAATGATTTAAACCTTACATTTTTCTATTTAAAGATATTAATTAAAGTAGAACATTTTAAAAAACTTTAATAAAGAAATTCGTAAAAATTAACATTTTAAAAATATTTGTTAATGATTTATTGAAAATACCAAAAGTTTTACAATGAAATATAATTAAAAAATGTCTACAACATTGAAATTTGGTAAAATCTTTTCAAAGCTAATATTTAATTTTAAATTAATATTACTTTTTAAAAGATTTTGACAAATTTGGGATTATTTTTAAAATGTTTTACTAAATTTAAATTAGTTTTGAAAAGATTTAACCAAATTTCAGTTTTTTAGATATTTTTTAATTGTAAAATTGTAAAACTTTTTTGTATTTTCAATAAATTATTTAGAAATATTTATTTATTAAAATTTTGTAAAACATTTAAAAAATAATTCAAAATTTGTCATAATCTATTGAAAAATAATTAAGTTTTTTAAAAATATTAAAAAATAAATCATATTTTTAAAAAAATTCTATTTATAAATAAATTATTTCTAAAAAATTCTAAAGCAGTGAAATTATAAAAATTTTTTTTACTTTATTCGAAAATAATTGAATCTTAAAAAATTGTAATAAAACAATTTTTGTAATATATGATTCATATATGATGCAATATATGATATGATTGAAAATAATTTTGAACAATTTTAATTTTATTATTTTGTGTATGAATTTTAACTTTCGGAAATATTGAAAATAATTGAATTTAAAAAAATTAGAACGTAATAATTCAGAGAATTATTCTTTTCCAAAACTATTTTAATATTATTTTTAAAACTTATTTTTCATTAAATTTAATTTTTATTGAATCTACGCTTGAAGATTATTTATTACAATTTTTGATAATTTAATATTATTTCAGAAATTTTCAATTAAAATTCTTTAAAAGTTAATTTTCAAAAATTGGAACAAAACACTTGAAAAGATGATTTAGTTTGAATTAAATTTTACAGATTTTTAATTATTGAAAATCTTTTTATTTGTAATATTTTGAAACATTTAATTAGAAAACTGATTGAAAAAAAATGTTCCAAAAGTTTGTCTATAATAAGTTATACTTTGCACGGTATAAAAATCGAAATAAGTTGCATTTTATACAAAAAATATTGTATTTTGGCGCAAAATTTGGAAGAAAAGTCGAAAAAGTCCCAATTTTGTAATAAAAGTCGATAAAAGTCGTATTATTTGAAAATAGTCGAAAAAAATCGAAAAATTCATAATATCCGACGCCTGTATTTTAGTTGGTCCAATATTTGTTTGCTTTTTCCCTCTGAAATTCATTAAGTCAGAATTTCATTGTCCCGAAAAAAAATTGAGATTAAAAATACAAAATTGTTTTTTTTTTATTCTGAAAAGTCGAATAAGAGAGGAAAAAGGATGTTTACTACAAATTGAACATAATAATGAATTTAAATCTAGATGAAAACGTGGCCAAGCACTTTGCACTTGCAGGTTTGTGGTTCAACATGAATATTTAATTATTCTTATCCGCTTACGGCCAAAGCCAGTATAGAAACGCGGATCATTTTTAAATTTCATACGATGATGCTTTTTCACCGTTGAGAAGACTAGACAGCACACAATTTCTATCTTATTCTTTAGCTTTCTGCCACTGAGTACCTTTCATTTCATTTTTAATAATTTACCCACTTTCAACGGAGCGTTATTATTTCTTATCAAGCTTTTGCTTATTGTTTCACAAGAAAAATATACAACAAGAGTGTGTTGTAAAATTTTAATTAACTCAAATTAAATACGGAAATATTTAAAAATTGTTTCTAATGTATTTGGATATATTTGTATACAGAATGCATTTGGTTTTCTTTTTTAGATAAGCGTGGCATTTGTATTCAGTTTGAAAAGAAATTTGTCACAACTTTCTGATTGAATTTAACTTTGTACTTAAATGGAAGGACCATTTAAAAGTTTATTTTAAATATTTATAGAGTGTTAAAAAATTGTAATGTGATAAATTTTCTTCCCAGGATACAAATTAGATCAATTTTCTTTTATGATGCAATGCACACTTCGTTTCAGGCAAGGTATATAGATAGTTTCAGTGCACCCCATAGTGTGCTCACGAGTATAATCAAACTTAAGTGAAATATGTGGGAGTTGTGCGCGACGCTGCAGAAACACTGCTGGCGAGTTTTTTAAGTAGAAAAAGAGGCGGTTTGATCTAGACGTTAACTTTATTTTCTATGACGCTTACTTTTTATGTATATGCTTCTGCTGATTGTTACTTATTTTAACTCGGAATGTTAGAGTCTTCTTTGTTTTTTTTAATATTTCTGATGCAAGGTACCTATATGAGTACCCCGGTAGGCCTAACAATTAATGAGCTGAAAATTGTAATGTATTGTTCAGCATTGTTAATTCTTAATTGTAAAGTAATGTACCTTTATGTACTTTAACGTATTTTAATTATTTAGACTAATTGTTAGTATTTATTTATTTATGTATGACTATCTCGTTTGGCGTTTCATGTTTTTGTTATCATGTTCTCTCTCATGATAATTTCTAAAATAGACATTGCAGAGGCTGGTAGTGTATATTCTCCATGAAACTCACCTGCCCTGTGCTGTAATCTAACTCATAATACAGCAAAATCAACCCGGCATTCAGCAGTTGAATGCAGAATACAGAGATTCTTTGGTATAAAACTCAATACCGCAGTTGGCGTGTTTCTCATAGTTCGAGTCATTCCACAAACTAGTTCTTTCTCGTCTTGATAATTTGCGTTCAGCAAGAAATCTCCACAATTAGATTTTACAGGATTGTGCGATTGAGATGAGGGATCAAAACAAGAACCAAAAATCTTTCAATCTGTATCTGTACAGTTACTTAAAAGGACAAAATCTGTTATGTCAAAATAATGTCACCAACAGAAGGAAAGAAAATTCCAACTAGGCACATTATCATGGTTGTGTTCTCAGCTGGCACTTGGAAGCATAATGCGGATCGAACAGTCGATCTAGAAGTGCGATGATTAAGTAATTAATGCATGTGCAATTCTCCGAACACCAACGTCATCCTCACCAACCCAGGTAACACAAGGGAGCACTAATCACGTGATCTGTGAATTATCTACCATCCCCGCACCACATATGGCTCCTGGCATTAGAAATTCTAACGCTATAGATTATTAACCATTTGACATTCGACCTTAACCTTTTTCTCCATTTGTCAGTTTCCGCCAGTTCAATTACAACTCTCCAAACTATAGAAACCTAATAATTAAAGCACGTACACATTTCGACATACTTCTATTCTTACCTATAAGCCAATTCTTCCTTCTTTGAAAATCAAAATCATATTTTTCATTTCAGAAGCAGATTGGGATCAAAATGATTCTTTATTTTTACGAGAGGAAAAGAGAATTACACGTTCTCGAATGATTTCCTTGATATAGACGATACGGCGAGCAGATCCGGTCATTTTCTTTCATGAATGGGAATTACTTCAATAAAAAGTGACTATCTCGTATGTGAAAATTGTCAGATAAATAAAAGGAAAGTTTTTTTTCTTCCTCTTTGATAGATATTTTTTGCGTGACTGCTACTCAATGAGGCTAAAGGAATAGTGGGACCTGGGAACATTGTACATGATGTGTGGATCTCGATCAAGAAGAATATGAGGAGAACTTATCCGTTTCCCATCAGGTTTTCATTTCGACACGTATCATTTATGATACGATGAAGCACGTTATCGAAACGTTTTTGAGGCTAGATGCTGGAGCATCGATGCCAATGTGAACGTTAAATTTAAAAGCCTAGCATAGCAGCTACAGGAGAGCTACGTTTACTGTTATAGACACGACATTCTCGTTCTACAGATGGAATTTTAATGTTACATCTGGAGAGAGAGGGTTTGGCTGCCTGCTACTTACATAGTTTCATTGTCAGTAGTGCTTGGTGTCGCGAATGCTAACGACACATTTCGCCGTTGGAAAATTGTCTCGAGAGTGCTCGGAGCTTCACGAAAAGTAAAGTGCCAATAATAAACTAACTATCAGAAGAAAATGATAATTATTCTTTTCTAGATATCAAGTCCGACTTTGTGGAAACTATCCAGAACAACAAGGAACATCTAATGTTACCCTTAAGTCAAAATCAAAATTTATAATCCAATAGAAAAATTTTGATATTAAATTTACGAAAAATTCTCTTCACATACTTATGGAGAATGTTTGGATAATCCAAATAGAGCGATTCTGAAATTATTTTCCAAAAGCAAATAGCGCATCCGTCGCACAATTGAGCACGATATCAACAGTTACTCTTTTATAAGTAAATATACGAAGGTCTTGACTTTTTCTAAAAACGTTGCAAATACGCGACTATGGGATTTATAGAGGGACTGTGATGTAAATTCATACATGTCTCGTTGCCTTTCTACCTTTAAAATCGCTCTGCTGCTTTCACTTTAGAATTTGAAATCTTTATTTGCAAAAATTTCTGAATATCTATGCAAAAATTCTATAACTAGCTTCAAAGAGAAATGCACGTACCCACGTATATGCATAAATTTTCTTTCCGTTTTTCTTTCAAATGCTGCTCTTTTTAAGCATTACTTATATTGAATCCACACATTTTACCTGAGTAAATAATTTATGGATCTAATTTAAAGAAAAATTTGCCTCCCACGAGATTTGAGAAGCCAAACACAAATGCAGAATAAAAGCAAAATAAATGTTTCTGTTAAAATCAAAAACATTCGATAATCCGTTAAAAAAAAAGAAGTTTAAAAGCTCTTTCTTAAAAAAAAATCTAAGAAGCCAGACATTTTCCACTCAATGTGTCAGCCAATAGTTGAGTCAAGTTTGGACCTTTGTATTCCAAGAGGGTCGAGATGGAAAAGGTCACTTTTTGTCGAATATCCATTTTTTTTTTCTCTAAATTTATACCTTCTCCTACCTATATATATAAATATGTTTATGTACGTACTTCTGAATGTACCACGTACGAATATATTTGATATATTTTCGGATTCTGTCCAGTGCCTTTGAACAGCCCTCTCTGTCGAGGAAGTGAAATCTGTGCGAAAAATGGTATGCATTCCATACCAAGGATGCCAATGCAAAGAATAATGACATCACTGCGGTTTCCCCTACTAGTGCCAGAACGGAACAATCGTCCCAGATCTGGTCGTACGTGCACAATAGGCACGATTTATCGAATGCCGCCGATTCCTGAACTCGATGCCATAACCTAACACTGCGAGGAAATATCTAGTGTAATATAAAATGCACTCTATATAAAAGCTACAATGTATCGTCACTTGATTTCGAGGCAAAAGAAATGTCAAGCGAATTCAAAGAATTATTTCCTCGATAAAATCGCTGTTATTGGAAAGATATATATTTCAAGAAAACAAAAATTACAAGGAGTATGTCTAAAAATTCTGTAAATAGTACAAAACATTCTTATCGCTAGGTTTAAAATTCACATCTTTTTAAAATAAATCCCATTTGGCAATAATTAGTTTTCCCTTCACAGCACTAAAATTCTTAATAGTGGAGAATTTCATGAAATTTCCATTTTCACTGTTATTGCTGATGAACATCAATGCTATAATCCAAATCGTACACAACTATTGCCAATTTAACTCGGTTTATACAAGTTATGAACTCCGCTTTGTGGAAACGTTTGCAAATTGATGTAATCTATTAGTAATTCTGAATTTTACAAGTGTATTATATTCTTAGGATAATAATGATATTGTTTTAAAAATTAATACCCTATATCCGTAACTATAATTGAATTTGCAAAATTGCAAAATTTACATTCATCGTGAGATTTTCAATAATCCAAGAACACATTCAAGTATAAGGTTTTATCAACCTTGAAATTCTCTTAAGTTAACATTTGTGGAAATGTGGATATTAAATTATTCTTTTTCAAGACCAGCTGTCGTTTAATTAAAGGAGTAGAGTTTGCTCCGTCAAGGATGCTTTGCCTTCCTGAACTTTCTAACCGGATATTACAAATGAAACCCTACCAAGTTAGCAATTCTATCACAATTTTCCAGATCCTTCACTCATTAATTTCCACTAAGCAATAAAATATCTTTTTCTTGCTGTAAAAAACTTTCTTAAAAATATCAATTATGAGCAGAGCACACAATAATTAATTAAACACAAATTGTAAAATATGTATGTAGTATGTCTAACTGTAAATATAGCACTCCCTAAATTCGAAACATTAATTCAATAAATCTAATTGAATTATAAAACATATCTTTTAAATCAAACTATTTTTTAATTATATACTCCATTTTTCCCTTGAATAATTAAAGGCCTCGGAATGACTTTAACGAACAAAAAAAGTCGCTTTAGTCGATTAAAAATAGAAAAAAAGTCGATTATTTAATTCAGTGCTGTCAGAAAAATTCAAATTAATCAAAAAATTGTATAATTTTGCTAAATAAATATTCAAATACTTCTTACTTCTTTATTCACAGGAAATCAAATTTTTTAAATTACAACTTTTCAAATTTAACAATTTCTAAAAATTTAAACTATAACTCTTTTAGAAATTTAATTACTTTCTACAATTTTTAACTAAACTTCATTTCTAAATCAAAATCTTCATCTTCAATCTCTAAATATGAATTTCAATTATTTATGAAAAATAATTAAGTTTTTTAAAAATATTAAAAAAGTCAAATTTTTCAATAAATTGTAATTATAAATAAATTATTTCTAAAAAAACTCTAAAATAGTAAATTTAAAAAAAATTTATTTTTACTTTATTCGAAGGTAATTGAATCTTAAAAATTGTAATAAAACAATTGTAAGAAGTAATTTTTTTAAAATATTGTAATGTACAATTTTTCAAAAGTAATTGAAGAATTTGTGTATAATTTAAAACAAAATTGTTTTCAAGAATTTTAATTGAAAATTTGGAATATATGACTATTTTCTCCAAAATGTTGAAAATAATTTTGAACAATTTTAATTTCATTATTTTGTGTATGAATTTTAACTTTCGAAAATATTGAAAATAATTGAATTTAAAAAAATTAGAACCATATAATTAAAAAAATTATTATTATTATTATTATTATTCTTTTCTAAACTATTTTAATATTTTTTTAAAACCCATTTTTCATTAATTTTCATTTTTATTGAATCTACACTTGAAGATTATTTATAATAATTTTTGATAATTTAATATTATTTGACAAATTTTCATATATAATTCTTTAAAAGTTAATTTTCAAAAATGGGAACAAAACACTTGAAAAGATAATTTAGTTTGAATTAAATTTTACAGAATTCGAATTATTGAAAATCTTTTAAATTGTAATATTTTGAAACATTTAATTAGAAAACTGATTAAAAAATAAAGTTCCAAAAGTTTGTCTTTAATAATTCATACTTTGCACGGTATAAAAATCAAAATAAGTTGCAGTTTGTACCAAAAACATTCTATGTTGGCGCAAAATTTGGAAGAAAAGTCGAAAAAGTCGTAATTTTTTTATTAAAAGTCGATAAAAGTCGTATTATTTGAAAATAGTCGATAAAAGTCGAAAAAGTCATAATATCCGAGACCTGTAATTATTTTCACTTAATTACGAAAATTAAATGAATCATTCTTTCCGCTAATGTAAAAAAATATCCAACTTTCTTTTAACGCATATTATTTATGATAATTTTCATTCATGAAATTCTTTATTATTTTATAATTCAAAGGATTTTACACTTTTCGCTTTAACATCCCCCCGGTAATTTTCATAGGAGCAAAAGCTATTTTAATTTTCCCCTTAATGAAGATCATTTTTTACATTCACTATAAAAAAAATTGCATGCCCAATGAAATAGCTCTGTATTCAAAGCTCGTAAAATAGTTTCTGTGGTAAAACCTGAAGCTAACAATGCGTTCATAACATGCTTTATCGTCGACTATTTCCCTTATTCAGTGTAAAAGATTTTTTATTGTAATAAGGAAAGCTCAACCTACGACTATGATCATAACTGTAAACTTCTTTATTTCGTGCATAAAATATCATTACGTTTTTAGCTTTACTATTTGTAATTTTAAAACAGATGAAAGAATTTTTCTTCTTTTAAAAGCTTAAGTAAGAAATAATTGCTGGGTGAAAAAAAAATGATTCGCCAAACTTATTAAAAAATATTAAATGAAAAAATTTAAGTGGTTTAGATGAAATAAAATAAAATTTTCGTTTTCAAGAGTTTGAAAATATTCCGTGAACGTAGAAAAGAGATTGTTGTGCATAGAAGCACGATCGAGAAGCACCGTAAACGAACTATAAAAATCTTGGCTTTCTTCCCAATGCAATTATTTTTCCAATGCAGCACTGGAAACTAATAAAGGTGATACAGAAGATAACACAAAAAAAACGACATTCAAGCGTCAACTCTTTTTACATTTTAAGATAATGTTTTGATGGCATTATGTCAAAGTATTTCCTTAAGGGTCATTCTGTAGAAGTAGAAAAAAAACCTTGGGCAATAAAGTTTAAATGATTTTTCAAGTAAATGATAATAGCAATCATTATGACCAATCATTATTTGCAGAGAAGATTTTATAGTTTTAAAGTGAATTCTTCTGTATCACATAGAAAAAGTTGGATGAGGACAAAGCATTGGAAAAAGATATTGCTACAGTATCTCATTATCTTTCTGCTAACTTCGGCACGACATATACCCAGAGGGTCACAATCGATTTGTGACTTTTTTCCCCATTGTTTTATCGCCTTATGATGCACCACTTTATTCCGTTTCTTACTCTGCCAGTGATCACAAAGGAGATCAATAAAGAAAGTATAAAGTATGGATACTTCATCATTATTTGGGTGATTCTTTTCAAAGGGTTGACACTTACATCGAATGCAACATTAAAACCTGCGATAAATCACAGAAATGTAAAATCTGTATACAACATTTCTGCGGACAAATAAAAAAAAAACGTTTGAAATTTTTTTTTTCGTTGTTGATTACAGAAAGTCTGTCCCATATGTGCAAATTACCCTTTTCCCCTTTTGGTAATTCAAGCTAGATCTGATTTTAAAATTAAAACGTTCAAATGTCACATGTGTAACAGATTCCTTTCCATTTGGCGCAAATGAAATTATACAGGTCTAACGATTATTTTTGTCACCGATAAATTTTCAAATTGAATTTGCATTATCCAGAGATTTTGGGTAATTTTAACACTTAATTACGCTTTATATTTTTAATTAAAACGTAAAACTATAATTCCGAGAGCAGGACATTTCCATTAAAGAGAAATGAATTTTCATACTACAATTATAGCTATGCCCTCTTTTTGGATTTATATTTATTGAAACTAATCTACTAAACCTAGTACATAAAGTGAATTGAAATTGAAGACATGAAAATTAGAAATGACAGTTAAGTGTTGAAATTAAGCATACTAAAATGATTTCATTGAAATACGACAAAGATAAATTGCTATATTTTCCAACAGTACTGCAACATTCTGTTTTCTCAATTTCACTAAATCCTTTGTGTTTACTTTTAAAAATACAATCCTCATCTGCTCTTCAAGTGAAAACATCAGACGCTCAAGGAAATCCATAAAAGAAAGATATCAGACGGATAAATCCCAAGATAGCAAGGACGATCTACCGAAAAACTTAGTGCAAGATAATCCCAGCGTATATAAATGTCTTTCGTAATACGCGGTTTACCAAGAGACAATATTCTTTCTTTTAATCCCTTAAAATAGGATGAAAGTCGCCTGCGCTCCCACTTGCTCTTGAATAATTTAAAAGTTCAGGCATCATTTAATTGTATCTATTTTCACCCCCCAGGGTCTTGGAAATAGGTACTCCTAAAAATCCAAAAAGAAATATAGCAGCAATCATTCTATTCTATATTTTTGAAAAATATTTAACATACAGAATACCATAAAATTCTAGAGAAGTTAAAAACTCTTAGGTTGAAATTAATCATCAGAATCAAGGTAAAGTTTTCCGAAATGGTTCACCTCTAATTATAAATTCAAAGTGTGTAACTTGGATTTTCAAAAATTTATCTATCCAAGAAACTGAAAATATTCCGTTACATTTTCCATCAGTAACAAGATTCTCAAAAACATTTTATTACAAAAGAAATAGAATTCAAAAGTTTTGAAAGAAATAATCTCGTATAGAATTTTATGCAAGAGCAGTAAAGGTGTTTGTACAACTAAAACAATAAAACCTTTCAGCAAAAAGAGTTTATGAACATAAATATGCAAAAACTCGTAAAAAACTAATACAGCACTATGTAAACATGCTACTAAGTTACACCATACATTTAACTTTGGTCAAAGTAAAGTGAAAATTCTTGACTGTGCATGCTGTTCAAATAGACTTAATGTTCTAGAAATATTTTATATTGTGAAAAGCAGACGCTCCCTGAAGTTTAAAACTGATACGGATAACCTATCCTTATACAAAACATCTTAAATTTATTTTTAACTGTATTTTTAAATTGATTTTTAACTTTATTTTTAAACTGATTTTTAACTTTATTCCTAACTTTATTTTAACAATTGTTGGAGAAAAATATTTACGCTTGGATATTCAAATTTCAATTGGATTATAATTTGAAGAGTTTATGTTTTCTAATGAAAAGCTAACAGGTCGAGACACTTTTACAACTGATTGGTGGCGACACGCAAGAGTACATGTATAATTGTACACATAGTACAAAATCATGCATTGATCATAATGTCGCTCTAACAAATATGAATATGCACGCATGAAGGAAGATAGGTAGACAATTTAATTAACGGTTTATCGCTTAACTGCGCCATACAACGTTCAGTGGTGTAATTTTGTTCGTTAATCATACTGACATTTTATCATCAGTTGCAAATCGGTTTTAGTTTGTTTTACTTCTTTTTTTTCATGACAATAAAATGCATAATTTACAAAAAAAAAAGTTATTTTCCAATCGTATAATTAGAATTGTGTCAGTAAAAATTAGTCAATATTATCAATTAACAAAACCGTTAAGATAAAAATCAGATGAAAAACTGTTAAATTCTGTTTGAAAAAATTTGCCAACTATTCGAATTGTTAATGTAGATAAAATATTGGTCAATTCATCAGAGATGGAAAAAACACAAAGAACATTAGTACACTTTACAACTGGTTTGAAGATAAACTTTGCCATTTCCCCTACACTGGAATAGAATCATAAAAAAAATGTCATCAAATTGATAACTTTAGACTCGAAGAAAAATTAGGACACGCACATTTCAAATAGCAATTTTTTTTCTCCTGTTTATGAGCAATAAAAATGAATATCCATTTGAAAAATCAGCGCTCTTGGGAAATAAATTATTTATCAAAATAGAAATGCTTTTTTATGGAATCTTAATGACCCTTAATAACCGGCTCACAAATCAGATGAACTGAATTTAATTATTGTGTTCGGGGCTTGTAACTTATCAAGATTTTAATTATAGTACGGGTTATGCCTATTAAATAGGAGACCTCCTTATCAAAATTAGTAAATGTTGGTGGATTGACGTCGAAAATCCATCCAATTGATAATTCGATAAAGAAATAATTTATCAAAATAGAAAGACTTTGTCCTAGATGACTCTTGCAAGAACAAAACACAAATAGACCAGAAATCTAGATCCTTAGGAGTATTACGAGTATTCCAGGTATACTGGATTATGCAGATTTTTTACTTGCCACAAAAAAGGTCCATCTAGTTACAATCGTAAAGTGATGGCAAATTGGCGCTGGTATAGCTTTGCATGTAAGCCTTTGAGAAAATATTAAAATACCAGTACCGAGAATGCAAACTATCGCATGGACAGAACGTGGATAAAATATTGATATCAAGCCGAGCGTTCTATCTATACAGATGTATGCATTACCTTTTTGTTGCAGTATACACTCGTGCCTCTTCTAGTACACCATAAGCGTTATGTACACCTCAACGAATATTGTGAACTACCCCTTTCCATTCCATTCTTTTCTCTCTATGCCTTCTCTCTTCAATTCTCATTGAAAATGCACTGCACAAGAATATACGCTTGTTGCAAAAAATATCCCAATGAGGGTGAATACCCTTTTACGAAAAGTCACTTTCAAAAATACAAGGACTTATAATAATAATAATAATGTGTCTGAGGTCAGCTTAAATGTCAGGACAAGTCACACTCGATTGGAATTATTTAATTTTTCATTTTCTGGACATTTTTAGACACTTTTGTACTTCACAGTGAATCGTGAGGTATTAAAAAGTGTTGCAGATTAAATTAACACCAAATCAAGATTAAAATAATCAATTTTGGTGTTATTTTTTACAATTAATGAAATTTTAGTTTATTACATTTTTTTATAACTAGAAAACATGAAGACATCGATAACTCCGAGTCTTCTATTCGGAGTGATCGTTTTCTTCATGTTTTATAATTATTAAAGATGACCAAGTAATAAAATCATTATTTTATATTATAAGAATACTTCTTCAAAATTATTTTCATTATTTCAATTCAATTATTATTTTCAACAATTTTTAACTGCAATTTTACTTTATATCTATTATTTTTAATAATTAATTAATCAATTTCAGGAAATTTCAATTATTCCTAAATTCTTTAATTAAATGCATATTAGAAAATAAAAACATCAAGTAATATTCAAAAAATTCAATTCAACTTTTACTAAAATATTAATTTTGAAAATTCAATTATTTCCCAAAAGTTCACTCCATATTTTTTTTAATATTCAATTATAATCTCAAATTTTAACTGAAATTTATATTTATGAAATGAAAATCAATTTTTATTAGAAAATTCTACAAGAATTTAATTATTTAAATGCAAAAGTAAATAATTTATTTAATAATTGAATGTTTCTCAAAATTCAATTCTCATAAAGAATTTTAGTAACAAATTTATTAATAATTCAATTCTTTTGTCGAATTTTGTTAAAACTTGCATGAACATAATTACTTTTTTCAAGAAATTAAATTACAATTGTATAAAAAATAATTGAAACGATGCGATGAGTTTTATGAGAATTTTCAAATTTATTCCTTTACAATTCAATTTTACAAAATTTCAATTATTCGGAAATTCTGCAATTAAATATATATTGAAAAATAAAAACTTGAAATAATTTCAATAAAAATCCTATTAAGCTTTTTAAAAAGAATTAATTCTACAGAATTTTACGTCACAAAATTTGAAAAATAAAGAATTTCAATGAATTTAGTTTGAAACTTTTTCAAAATTTAATTATTTCTAAAAGTCTACGTTATAATGCTTTTAATACTTAAGTTTAATTTAAAATTTTAACTGAAATTAATTTTTAAAACCATTTTTAATAGTAAATTCTATACGAGAATTCAATTATTTTAATACAAAAATAAATAATTTATAAATTTCATGTTTCTTGAAATTAAATTCTCATAAAAAATGTTATCAACAAATTTTTTAAATGATTAAATTCTTTGGACTAATTTTAATAAGATTTTTAAGAATAATTACATTTTTCAAGGAATTTGATTAAAATTGCATTAAAAATAATTGACTTCCTAAAAGAATTCTATTATTTATAAAAATAATTGAATTCTTAAAAGAATTTTATTATTTATAGTAATAATTGAAGCCCTGTAGAAATGTTATTAATTACGAAGATAATAATTGAAATTTTGACAAGAATTTGACTAAAATTTTGTAAAATAATTGAATATTAGAAAAGAGTTTTATTTTTTATAAAGAGAATTGAAATTTTGACGAGAATTTCTAAAAAATTTTGAACACAATTGAATTTAAGAATTAAATTAAGAATTTCAATGATTTTAGTTTGAAATTTTTTAAAATTTAATTATTTCTAAAAATCCACGTTATAATGCTTTTAATACTCACATATAATCTAAAATTTTAACTAAAATTTATTTTTAACATTTTTATTAGTAAATTTTTTAAATCATAAAAATTCTTTGGATGAATTTTAATAAGATTCTTAAAAATAATTCAATTTTTCGAGGAATTTGATTAAAATTGCATTAAACATATTTGAAATTCTGCAATGAGTTTTATTATTTATGAGAATAATTTAATATCTAAAAGAATTTTTTTTATTTATAAAAATAATTGAATCCCTGTTGAAATGTTATAATTTATGAAAATAATTGAATTATTGCCAAGAAATTTGTAAAAGAATTAGTAAATAATTGAATTCCTGAAAAAATTTTTAATATTTATGAAAATAATTCAATCTTTGTGTAGAATTGTATTGAAATTTTTTTTTAATAATTGAATTCTTTTGGAAAATTTTCATCGAAATAGTAGATATTAAAAATTATAGAATTTTAGAAAACTTTTGAAAATAATTGAAATTTTGACAAGAATTTGATTTAAATTTAGTAAAATAATTGAATATCAGAGAAGAATTTTATTATTTATAAAGAGAATTGAAATTTTGTCGAGAATTTTTAAAAATTTTCAACACAATTGAATTTAGTAACTATGTTACTCCCAGGAGAAGCTAAATTCGTTGAATTTTTCCAAATCGTCGACTTTGGTGTTTTATTTAACCTAAAATTTCATTCATAGTTAAAAATAACACCAAAATAGATTATTTGAATCCTTTTTGGTGTTAATTTAATCCTAGATAGATTGAACTGTTGCAGATTATTTTGATCAATTCTGCTGTTATTTTAACACCTCACGTTTTACTGTGTATGAAAATGAAATTTATACGACGTTTAAAATAGTATTTAAAAGACGTGGTTTTGAGTTCCTCTTTTGGGAAACAGCTGTAGGTTCACTGAGGGGTTAATTGAAATTAATAGCCTGAGTGCAATATATCCACATAGAGTAATGAAAGCTTGGTAGAACGCTGTAATTAGCACCACAAATGACGGTAATATGTCATAGCGTGAATCGACTTCTGCAGTCATAATAATGGAAGGAGAACCCTCTTTCGATTCCGCGGATAATAAGACTTAAGCTGATGCAAAGCTTCCTTACTCCATCAGTCATATTCAGAGGCGTAATAATAAAATTGTAGAAATTTATTCATCATCATCCTCTTACACAAATCATAAAAGACTGTGCTCGTACCTTACTCTCCAATTCTTATTACATCTTTTCTAAAATTTCTTTTTCTCTCTATGCAAATTGAAAATTCTTATTAATGTTCGATTGTTTGCAATTTGTCGAAATTTATGTTGCAATAGTTCTCATTAAAAAGGAAAAAATTTACAAATGCATTAATTTTAACTTTCATTTGAATTACCGAATGAAAAACAAAAATATCATCAGGTTGGGTGAAAAAGAAAATTAGCATATTTCTAATTATTCCGGAACGCACCTATATTCACCACAAGAAGTAGAAAAAAAATTGTGATATTTAAAAAGAGCTAAAAGGATGCAAATTTGTTAGGTAATTCTTCTTTTCAAGTACAATTACTTTATACTGAAAAATGTATTGTCTGAAAATTTGTGTGTTTAAAGAATATTTAACTTCCGGGTTAAGATATAAAAAAAAAACTGTGGAGGAAATAGTGGGATTAAGGATGAAACATTTTTATTATCACATGAAAATAAATTACGTTCTTTATTTTCAAGTGAAATATCTCTTTGGTAGTGGAGAATTTTTTTCTTCAAATAGATATTTTTTTACTACTCTCGCAAAAAAAAGTGTTATCACTGAAAGAGAGATGAGTTTGTTTAGACAATTTTTGAAGATGTCAAAATTTGTTCTTTTATTCGGAAAACAGTGGAAGAGTTGACGTGGGTTTTCAGAATCGAATGTCTTTGAAGACATATTGAGAGGATTGTGGGTCGTGGCTGTATGAACTGGTGGCGTTTTTCTGCATTTTCAGGGAGATTGTAAAAGGGGGAAGGTCATTGTTATATACGTATGTATACATGGTAGACATAAAGTGGATGGAATTCCCAGGGCGGGACAATCGTAAAGCTGCCGATTTAGCAAAGGTCGTGTAATGGCTCCATACCTCGAATGTGAAAACTCGAATAACGCTCCGTGTCCTGGAAAATAACTGCGTGAACTTGTAGATAGGAAACGCATTCGAGTCACGTGCCCGAGAGGTTCGCTAGATCACTGAGGCTTTAGTGTGCTTCAGGGTTGTGCCAAAAAACGCTGTACTTATTCTGCCTTGACAAGCGCTGAATGCATAAGCTCCTGATCCATTGCTTACGTTTTATATTATTTTCCAGAAAATAGTTTCAAGAGACAAAATCTTCCAACAAAAAAAAAATCAGTTACATCCGTAATTCAATTAATAACTATTACCATCGTCATCAAAATTATCCAAATCTAAATCCTCGAATGATTTCGGTAATAACAGTACAACTTTTATTGTTCCCAAACTTGTTAACAATTTTTTCAATTCCGAATTATGAAAGTTTTCCATCGTCAATAAAATGATAACTGAAAAAGTCTCGAAGAATTAGTGCAGCGTTTTTTCAAACTTTGTTGAAAAAATATTTGTGTTTCTATCAAGTGAAGTCGTTGTGGACGTTTAATTAAGAAAGTAAAGATTCACTTTTCTGTGGGTGCTGAATTTATTCTTTGGAGTTTGAAAGAAGTATGGAAAGTTCAATGGAATTAAAACAGCTTAATGGAAGAGGATCCTCGAAAGCCTTTCCATTCTCTAAAGAAGAAGAAGAAGAAGAAGAAGATTAACAAACCTAATAGTGATTGAGGTTTTCTGATCAGCGAGGTTTGATAAACCCTTCGACTTCGATTTTCAACAAAAACTGACCAAAGTACACAAAACCGCTAGTCCTTTGTAAACACAATAAACAATTGCTGGTGTTTCCGACCTGCAATACATACAATTTACACTCGAAATTAAATCATTAAACAAATTTGTTTTCGTTACCACTAGAATCAATTTGGGTTAGAAAAAAAACTGTTTGTTAGTTTAAAATTACTTTGGAGTTTAATGTCAAGAGAGAGAGAGAGATTTTTTATTAATTGATAAGTTAAAAAAAGGCAATTGTATTTGTCTTGATCCAATTTCATAATACGTGTAATTGATTTTTTCCGCCTACATGCAAACCTTGTTCGAATTAGACGGAAATTGCGTTGAATTTCGCCTTTCTTGCTACATGGAACTGAAATAAGTGATTCAAAGCTTTAACAACTTAAATCACTTTAATCTCCTCTCCTTTAGCTTAAGTGTAGTTCATTAGGTGAGAATTTCACTAAATAACAGCTAGAGATATACTTTCGTTACAGTACCATTTCCTAAATTAAATTCTCCTAGAATGCACATTTTAAAATGTAACACAAATGTGAACAACAGAAGAACAAAAAAGGATTTGAATTCTTTTTTTGGTGCTGTAAAATATGACACCTACGGTGGTAGGAAAAAGAGATAATGAGTTTGTAAATTTTGGGATATTTGCAAAACTAAAATGATACAATGATGTGTGATCTTAAAGAAATTATCGAGGTTGTTACTTTCAGGGGTAAGAAATTTTTTTTGAAACTTATGAACTTTAGTTCTAGACGAGAACAGACATAATGTTACACTTCTTTTTGTTTAATTGTTCTTTTATTGTGTCCCCAATGGAGACTGTATTTCATGCTTTGGGCTTTAGAAAACTAGTCACAGCTGGACTACGGATGAATGGGTAAAAAAAGGGTTAAATGTAGCTTAATCTGCTTAAAATGTCTGTCACTGTGGAAGCATACTATCCATATGTGTATTTGGAGATATTTCGTGTTTATTTGATCACAAGAATATTCCCTTTTACATTAAAAATGAAAGTTTATTGTTGATTACCATGAAAATCAGCTTGATTTTTTTTTGGGTGCAGTAAGAACTTTTCGGTTATTTTTAAACTTTTCGCCATCATTTGCACGTCTATGACTTGGAGTTGGAGTCGCCTTTCATGGATACGCTCTCTTTGCTAGTTCCGGTCCTTCCGGTTGCATGCTGTCAGCTTAGAGAGTTCTCTAAGTCTATGTCGCATCTATCTGCAGCTACGTGCTTTGCATAGTTCTCAGGATGACTTTCTGAAGGGTTTTAAACTCGTTTTTGATCGGCACGTGCGCATCCTTTCGAATGTTGCAAGATTTAATCATCTTTGCGATTTCCTCTTCAATATTTTTAAGACATTCGATGTCATCGTATGAACCGCCACGTGGCTCCTGCTTGCATCCTCTTTGGTAGACTCGACGAAACTCACAATAATTGTCAAAAAAAAAGCCTTACCGATTGTCAAGTCGCCTTTTCATTTATCAATTGTCACAAAAATATTTTGGTAAAGTTTAGGCCAAAAGAAAACTTACCCTTTTCTTTTGTCGAAATACAACGATATTTGTTGTATTCCTTGTGCTGATTATTTGGGGGGCTGTAAAACAATAATTAAACTACAACTTATT
The DNA here is from genome assembly GCA_032872475.1 of Leptopilina myrica (nomen nudum). NCBI lineage: Eukaryota > Metazoa > Arthropoda > Insecta > Hymenoptera > Figitidae > Leptopilina > Leptopilina myrica (nomen nudum). The sequence continues at coordinate 1,624,842 of CM065464.1, read as the reverse complement.
TGAACTAATAAACCTCCTCTAGCATGTTCAGTAACCAAAATTAATTTTGCAAACCAAGAAGTTATTATTTTATTGAACTGTTTAAAGCCAGGTGTGACACTACTAAAGCCACTTGTAAATTTCCATCTAAAATCGTAAAATTATGTCTTGGTTTTAGTAGTGCATGTATAACGCTTATTGGCGTTAATCATACTAAAGCAGGAATTGAAAATGGGATACTGGAAGTTCCTTTGCTCCATTTGAATCCTTTATAAGAGTCATTCATAATGCATTATTCATATCACGTGCACATATTGTAGATAAGATACATTATGCTACGAATATCAATATGCGAAACTCGAATTGCATTTGGTTTGAAAACTCGAACATTGAAAACAGCAAACGATGAAAACTGATCTCTAGTTTTCTCTCTCTCATTTCCTTTTTGAAAACTTAAAACTACTTAAAATAGAATAAAGTCCAAAATACATATTGACTAAAAAAACGTTTCCCATTGCGAGCAGATAAGAGGAATTAATTAAGAAATCCTCTTTTATTCCCTACCTTGATACTTTAATTTGAAAAATAAACTTTTCATCACAAATTAACTTTTCAGCATTTCCTGCATTTTAAAATAAATGTTTAAAAATAGGTTTTTAAAAAATGAAGACTGATTACAAAAAATAAATATATACAGAAAAGGTAACAAAAACAATTTATAAAACATTGTTTGGTTCGAATAAACATGAAGTAATTTATAATTTCCCCATTTCCCCATGTTTGAAATTGTTTAATAATTTATTTTTAAATTTACTTTTTTGTATTCAAAGAGCGATGTTTTTGTGATATGAAAAAATAATTAAAACGTAAAATAAGATATTTAATTTAATAAATACGATTCGTTGGAACTTGAGTGTAGAATAAAGATTGAAAGGAAGTTAATGAATCGGAGCTAATTGCGAGTTAATTTGAAAATGAAGCGTAAATTAAATCAAGACAGTGAAGCGAAACCGAGACGAGGGAAATAATAATGGACAATTCAAAATAGAAGAACACGTAGGGCAATGATAAAACTTGCAGTTTGTGGGTTTGCTTTAATTATATCTCATTGTAATACAAATCATTGTCTTGATTAACGAACGTTGCAGTCCCAAGTGACTCGTGTTAAATGATTCGTTACCATTGCTTTAAATAATTAAAGACACGCGGAGAAATACTTTTTTTGAATTTCAAATCTAGATGGAAAAATTAAATTAAATCGTCACAAGGCGAATAAAAATGTTCGTTAATTTTCTATAAAAAGAAATTAACACTTATATCAGGGCTCGGATTGTGCGACTTTTTCGACTTTTTTGTGAAAGAATGCGAGTAATCGACTTTTTTTTTGTAAAATGCAACTGAAATAGATTATTTGAATCCTTTTTGGAGTTAATTCAATACTAGAGGGATTAAACTGTTGCAGATTATTTTAATCCATTCGGGTGTTATTTTAACACCTCACGTTTTACTGTGTTAGCAAACTTCCAATGTAACGACTTCATAGGGTTGTAAAAAGGATTGCTGCTCATCTCATTAGTTTTATGGTTCCTCGAAAACAAAATTGATTTCGTGAAAAAGTGAAAATTATAGTTTTTAATAGGTGATAATAAGTAACGTCACTTTCCTTAAGAACAAGACTAATTAAAATCTTCAGTCTCAGGTATTTCTCAGTGACCTGAAAACAAACTTTTTCTCTCACACTTTGAACAATTTCCAAAGAATTTTGCACTGAAGTACTTTGTGCATTGAAGAACAGTTTTCAAGACAAAATTTAAAATGACTTTTTCTCTTATTACTTTCATAATTCTTTTTGAGAAATAATAATTCAAAGTTTTTACAAGGAATATTTATCCATAGCAAACATATGCTAAGTTAAATCTTGAGCTAGTAAAACAGTTTTTCAAGTCTAGAATTACAATAAAAATTCTTTTGTGTGTAATTTAGAATAAACTAGCGACTGTTTTTTCCTCATCTTTTAGAATTGCCTTCCCTGTGTGAATTATGTTTTAAAGATTTGCATTTCATTTTTAAACTTTTGCATTATAATAGTTTTTCTGACTTTAGTATATATATATATGAACATTCTCATTTTCACTTTGGAAGAAAAAATGTGACATTTTGGTTTTAAAACACGTTTACCTCTCGTACTCTGACTTACGTTTGTGTTAGAAATTTCTTAGACTTTTCAGATAGTATAAAATTTTGAAAAAGGTGTCTAATTTTTTAAATTCAAACTGAAATTATTCTTTATCAATATGAAGATTAAGATTTGAATTTTATGGGAAATGGGTGTTTGGGAATATATGCTTGAGACGTGAAAGAAGGTATATAAATGAAAAATTTATTTTCCACCAAAGTCGTTTAAACTTTTCCTCAATGCTTTTCTGTTTATAAATAAATTCATTTACGATTCATCGCCTTTTTTCCCCATCACTTATATTCTCTTTTTAAAGGAAGAAATATTTTGAAAACAGGTTACCTGCTGTCACTCTGGAAATTGTCGCAATTTAATTAAGAATATGAATAAATACTGGCAGTTACAATAAAAATAATAATCGTATACAATAACGGTTTGAGTGGCACTTCAATTATGAAGTTAATCACTTAATCAATATTCGTTTTGAAATATTAAATCCTATAGTGACGCTTAGTGCGCATCAACATAAATTTTTGAGTGATATGTAAATCATAAGGTTTTATGAAGAGTTAATTTTTGAGGTCTGCTATTTTTCTAAAGATCCTAGCTCTCGAAATGCTCCGCTGCGCATGAAATTGTTCAAGTGGACATCCAATAGATATCGCGCATCCCCACTTAGCTGTTTTAAACACCACTTAAAGATCTGCGCTAAACGAAGCAGACCTCTCTGAGTGTTAGGACCACTCGAGCACAATAACTTGTGCTGATGATAAATAAAACTCTACCCAACGCTTTTCCGGTACTTCTTGCCTGCAGAAAACGAAAAGAAACAACACCTTAAAGCGAGTAATTCTTTGTGTCCACAGTATTTGAGAAATTAGTTTCTTTATAGAAGTATTAAAAAAATAATTATTGAAAACAAATTCCAAAACTTGAAAGAAATGAAAATGAAATGAAATATTTAAAGAGTGAAATCCATTTGCAAAAAAAAGTTGTTAGCTGATGCTCCATTTTGTGTGAGATGCACGAAAAGTCACACGGGAAACAACTTAGCGTGCAATGGGAGAACAGCGGATATTATGAATAGGGAACAGATAGGGAGGTACTCGGTTGAAAATAGAGAGAACAGTGGTATAAATTCACTCCAGTACATATAAGCTTCAAAGTAAGCAGCCATTTCTATAGGTACTGACAAGCTGAGTACTGTTGAAATTGTGTTTTTACAAAAAGGGTGAAAACCTTTTATAAAAGTAGTACAAAGTAAAATTTCCTACGTGCACTAAATGATAACTGTTTTCAAAAAAAGGATGATTAATGCAAATGTAAATGCAAACTATAGAAATTATTGTGAAAATCTCTAAAATTCTTCTATTGGGTACTTTGAGACCAGACAAAGAATATTATGATCAAATATTCAAAAATAATACATATAAAGTATTAAAAATTGTTGAAAATAATAATTGAATTGAAATAAAGAAAATAATTTTAAAGAAGTATTCTTATAAAATAAAATAATGATCTTATTACTTGGTCATCTTTAATAATTATTATATTCAAATCGACCAGTTATCAAGTTATCGATATCTTAATGTTTTACAGTTATAAAAAAATGTAATAAACTATTGTAAAAAATAACACGAAAATTGATTATTTTAATCTTTATTGCTTTTAATTTAATCTGCAACACTTTTTAATACCTCACGATTTACTGTGATTTTAAAAACGACAGGAGCTGATATTTTTCGTTGAAAGTTTCCTTACAAAAATGTGGTTAAAAATAGGAAAGAAAATGCTGACGAGTCAATTGAAAATTTGAGGGGCAGGGCGTTCTCTCTCATTTCTCAGTCAAATAAAACGAATGAGAATACTCTAAGAACGTTTTGAAAAGATGGTATAAAGTCGATCGTGACGAGGGGATGACAATTGAGAACTTTCATACCGGTAAAGCAACCCTTTTATTTCTAACAAGCTAAAAACCACACAGTGAAGAGGGTTGTGCCAATTGAATCATTTTCTTTGACATCGGAAATTGATCTGCCCCAAAAGGGGTTAAAATTACGAATATCACATAGGTATCAACAATGAATGTAATTTTAATCCATAATGCATGTAATTGTATTTATAACTCCCCATCAAATGAAAACAATATACTAATAAATAAATTCCTTACAAAAATAAAGACTTTCAAAAATATATTTAGTATCATTAGCACGTATATGATATATACTTAGGGATTATAACCAAGACCTGACTGTCTTAAATAAGTTTTTTTTTCCTACTTTAGCTGAAATACTGTACAACTTTTTTTTTCCCTAAGAGAACGAAAGGTAAATGACTGAAACTTTAGTTGTTAGGAAAAAAAAAGTTTTCCTCTTGTTTTCCTCGCAATATTACATTGTCTGATATTCGAATCTTTAATATACTTATATTTGACTTTTGTTCTGATAAAAGAAAATTTTTCTCTTAGAAGAGCATTTTTCAAAAAAATATCTCACCACTCTTAACACTTTGCTGTTTTCTTAATGAGTTTGAATGAATAGAAAAAATTCCCCCTCGTAACATTTCAAAATAAAAAGAGCAATTTTAAAGTAAACAAAATTTTCATAACATAACGGAACTTCTTTTTTTTTTGTTTCTTAAAGAGCTTAACTTTTCGACAAATCTTAAAAATCTTTTTATTAAAAAGTTTCAACCTATTTCAACTAACTTTTTCTTTACCAACTTGTAAAAAGAAGTTTCTTGAGTCGCAATTTTTTTTTAAAGTCGTTACTATGGAGATGTCTACTTAGAATCATTCTTCGATTCGAAATACAATCGCGGGTATTATGGTGTCAATTGCGGATTTATTATTTGACACGTTTATTTAGTAATTGTTCTAATTTTTGATATTTTACTTTTTGGAATTCTGCAATTGTTTAGGAATCAATAAAGTTGTATGCATCCCTTTTTCATTTAGCGACAGTATTGACTCAATATTCCATTGCATCTGAAATTAGGAAAGAACCGCAAAACTTGAGGATTCCGGTATTGGCTCGCTTTCGAGGACTATCGATCCATCTGCAGTAACAAATTCTTTGTCGAATGGGTCCAAGTAATTTCTTTAAACGTTCGAGGGAAAGTTCTTTAATGAATTCCTCTTCGGGGACTCTGCTTTGGCATTGCAACGAAATGTTTACGCCACAACTTGAATCTCGTCTTTTTTCTTCATCCCTGTCTGTCTTCTCTTTCCGGTGAGAAGAAGGGGTGCTTAGAAAAGAACCGTAAACGCCTCTATTTGAAATGCATTGGCCGTTACTGAGACTCCACGCCACTGTTTGAGCTGTCAACCGAAGGATAATGGATCGAGCTAGACGAGAAGAAAGCGAATAAGAAAGGTGTGACTGATACCACAGGCTCTTGACAGAAGAATAACTGTCACACTTTCTTATACCCTTTTTTTATAAACATCAACATTATAACCACTAATTTAATTTTCCTCCAAGTTTTTTTTCTTCTTTTTTTTTATTCTATCCAATTATTTGAAATTTGCTCTGTAAATCTAGCTTTCTGCTACAAGTTGTTGCAAATTTTGCAATGTAATCATACTAAAAAAAAAATTATTTCAAATTCAGGGTTGCCACAGGTCAGGAAAGTCAGAGAAAGTAAAATTGGTCAGGGAAAAGTCAGGGATTTTTACTAAAAGTACTGGAAAAATTGAATTTGTAAAATTCATGGGAAAACTGAATTTTTTTCCTTTTTGCCTCGTAAACTATGAAATTACCACAAATTTTAATACAAAACCTTCAATTTTTTCTATTTCTACCAATAACTTCTTTTTAAATAACTTAAATTTTCAAAAACTATCATACAATAAATAATAAATAATAAATAAATAATAATAATAAATAATAATTAAATAAAATTAATAATAACTATCATAAATTATGACTTATAAATTATTTTATAAATAATTTTTACAATTTTCATAAATACTAGATTGATAAAAGAATTTTAGTTAAAAATACTCAAAAAAATCAGATTTTGGAAAAGTTAGAAAAATTCTTCGCAGAATTTCAATTATGTTCAAAAATTTAAAAACAATTCTCGTCAAAATTACAATTATTTTTATAAATAATAAAATACTTTATTAAAATTCAATTATTTTTAAAAGTTTTAATAAAATTCTTGACAAAATTCCACAAGAATTCAATTATTCAATTTTTAATAAATTTCTTCAAAATAATTCAATTATTTTTATAAGTAGTAATAAAATTTTTCAAAGGAATTCAATTATTTAAAATACAAAATTTAATAAAACCTTTGAAAAATAACAATTTTACAAAAATATTTTTATAAATAATAAAATTCTTCACCAAAATTCAATTACTTAATTATAAACTTGAATAAAATTCGTTGTAAGAATTCAATTATTTATATAAACTTGAATAAAATTCATTGGAAGAATTAAATTATTTTCAAAATTAATAAAATTCTTCGCAAAAATTCAATTATTCTCAAAATTAAAAAAAAAATATTTTCAAAATTTCAATTATATTTATATATAAAAAAATTCTTCATCTAAATTCAATTAAATTTAAAAATTTTAATAAAATTCTTGGCAAAATTTTATAGGAATTCAATTTTAATGAATTAATTAAAAATAATTCCATTATTTTCATAAGTAATAAAATTTTCACAGGAATTCAATTATTTAAAATACAAAATTTCATAAAATTTTTCGAAAAATATAAATTATTTAAAAAATTCTTCACCGAAATTCAATTATTTTTATAAACTTGAATAAAATTCTTTGTAAGAATTCAATTATTTATATAAATAATAAAATTCTTGACATAAATACAGTTATTTTTATAAATTTGAATAAAATTCGTTGGAAGAATTACATAATTTTTAAAATGTAATAAAATTTTTCGCAGAAATCCAACTGTGTTATAAAATTAAAAAAAAATTCGTGGTAAAATTCCAAGTAACTTTATAAATAATAAAATTCTTCTCCAAAATTCAATTATTTTATGGAAATTTTAATAAAATTTAAATTATTTTCATAAGTAATAAAACTCATCGCAGAATTTTAATGATTTTTTATACAATATATATTTTAATCAAATTCCTCGAAAAATGTAATTATTCTTAAAAATTTTATTAAAATTTGTCAAATTAAATTGATATATTTAAAAATTTATTGATAAAATTCTTTATGAGAATTAAATTTTAACAAAGAACATTCTATTATTTAATAAATTATTTATTTTTTAATTTAAATAATTGAATTTTTCTAGAATTTTCTAATAAAAATTGATTTATAATGAATTAACGGATAATCGATTTATTATTATTTATGAAAGTAATTGAATTATTGCCACGAATTTTATTACATTTTTTTAAAATAATTTAATTTTTTTGAGAAATTTTACTGCTTGTAAAAATAATTCAATTCTTGCGAAAGATTTTTTTAGGATTTTTGTTTTGAAGAATTTGAATTCCTACAGAAAAATAATAATGATTAAATATTTATTTAAAAAAGAAGTTATTGATGTTTTTGAATAATTTTACAATTAATGAAATTTGTAAATAAATGTAATAGAACATTTTTTCTTGATTATCTAATAATTTTTAGAGTGAATCAGAATATTCTTTAGGGTTCAGGGAAAAAGTGAAAATTTTGTCTGGAAATGAGGGAAAAATAAAATTAAATATTTGTGGCAACCCTGAAATTGTATTAACTGCAAATAACCGAAATTCACTATCTGCAGTTGAGTGGATTTTGAATAAACAATTCTGGTGAACGGGCATTTTCCTGACAGCTCTCGATCAGTATCGTGCTCGTTGCTCTCTAGATATTGGAAATTAGACTGACTGCGGTCACTGAGTACACAAGGCGTGGTTTGTCGTGAACCTGTTCACTGGCACATTTCGAGGGGTAGTAAAGCTTATATCCACTTGTAATGTACAAGCTTTATCTTTTGAAGATTATTTTAAAGTGTGATCCCTTCACGTGGGTGTTAATTTGCAAATAATTTAAACATTCATTTCAGAGAAGTCGTAAAATTTGCCTAAATACCTAAAAAAAAATGAGTTACAAATGCTAAGAAAGTAGAAAGAATATTTCTAGCTTTGGCTAAACAAGAACGTGAAATAGCGTGAGGGAATGATTGGATTATTGGAAAGGTGAAAAGCAATCGAATCTTATTCAGCAAACTTATAATTAATTGTTTCTCGTCGTGAATGCTCCTGGCTAAGTTAATTCCCAAATTTGAATACCTAAAGAGAAAGCCAAAGTTTGACTTTCAAAGTTGACTTGAAAGGCATGTCACCAAATAAGTCACATTGCACTATGGTGATTTTGAATATTATCTTCAAGTACCTATTATGCTCGACAACTTTTTTTTATCAATTAACACTTTTCACCAACGAGTTATTCAATATTTTAAACTTTTTCTTATCTTCAAGATTAAATTTTCCATTTAAAAAATATAAAAATACATTTTCCCTATTGAAGCAAATTGCAAACTAGTTTATTGCTCGAGTTCAATATTTCTATTTACAACTTTTGATGAAAGGACAATAAAAAGACAAGTGGAATTTTTTTTTAACAAACTTAAAATAGAACACATAAATGTATGGAATAAGAAAAGTATTGTAATAAAAGAACGTGGCAGAAGGGTTCAATATACTGTACGATGTGTCATAAGGAGAAATGGTCCAATAATGATCGATCACGGGAAATATCAGTTACGAATGGATCCACCTTATTCTCAAGGGGATATTTCGAAATGGAGAGTTGTTTGTCGCTGAATTCACATATTTCACGAAATGAAAATTTCCGTCAAAAGAAAACAGCTTTTAAAAATATCTTTACGTATTTTGATGTCAAGATTTTGTATATAATTTAAATATTACGTATCCACTCACCTAATGGTGGTGAATGTTTAATTAATATCCAAAGTGTATGTTAAAATAATTAAAATATAACTGATTTTACGATGGTATTTAATTTCAGCATCACAATATTTTCAATTACATTTACGTAATATGACAGAATTTAATTATATATGAGTATATTTCTATATTTAATTTCGCCTCTTTCTGTTTCAATTGGCATCAGAATTATATTATTTGAACTATAAAATTAATTTACAAATGTAATTAATTATAGTTTCAATGTGCAATGCTGCAAGTAATTGTATTAACTACGCCATATTTGGAAGTCTCTTTTTACATTTTGCTCTTAAATATAGATTTCTAAATATTTCATTACAAAGTTAAAAATAATAATTACAATTCTTCCGAATTTGCAGAAAAATGTATTAAAATATAATTATTTTCATCATTAGCAACTCCTGATGACACGTAAATTGAGATATTAATTTGTCCTAAGAATACGACGAGAGAAACAACAAGAGAGATATAAAACCTCTTTGAGAACATAAGGATTTTCAAGTTTAAAACTTGTGAGACTTTACGGGATAAGCAAGTAGTTTTCCACGACCGCAGGCAATTTGCTAAATGCTTGAACGACAAGCGGAGCAATTTTAGTTTGGCCTAGTTATGTTTGCAGATATTGGTCTTTGAGAACTTCACCCTTTTTCATGTTCAATTAAATAAGCAATTGTGTTATGGACTCTTTTAATTTCAATATTCACTTTCTCTGCACGATAATTTATAAATACGAATCTCATTGTCTCACAGCATATCACTAAACTTTTTCACTGTTCCAAAAAGACCCCTCAACAAACATTTTCAAATTTTCACCCAAACGCACATCCGATTAAAAGGCTGATCAATACAGATAACTTTAATCGCAGTGCTTAAATGCCAACCAGTAATTACAAGTTAATTTGAAACATATTGTACACTGATTTGAAGATAGACCGCTGCTAATCGTGCTCGTAACATTGGTGATGGAGTGATTAGAAGCGATACTTAAACACAAATATGTTCGAACACAATATCAAACACTCGCGCATTGTATAATCATCAAAGTGATTAGATATAATGCGAGGGCAATTTCAATTAATGTGCAAGTCGCAAACAATCTTATAGCGGAATCTCTATACGCTGATAATTCTAAAAAGTAAAAGTAACAGTAAAAAATTAAAAAAGAAAAATTTTTTATCTCCCTGGGTAGTTCAAACGCTAGACACCTACAAAGGGGATTAAATATAAGTAAAACTAGACACTCTGAAAGCTTTACAGAATACGTAACACATCCTCCTATAATACCACAAAGAATTTTCTTTATTTAAAAAGCAAAATTTTAATTAAACTATCAACTAATTTTATTTCTATTATAATACCGCACCATCCTAGTTACTAATGAAATCCCCTCAATCGTCAAACCCTCAATGGTTCGTTATAAGGACTTACAATTGGTTCAGTTGACCACACCTTGATTCTATAGTTAAAGTACTCATAATTCACCACTGTCGAGAATTATCCCAGAGGTTCGACGTTGAGAATAATTTCGCCCATTTTCAAAGACAATCTAAATAACTTCACAATCAATAAAACTAACAGGCCTCGAATCGACTTTAACGAACAAAAAAAGTCGCTTTAGTCAATTAAAAATATAAAAAACGGTCGATTATTTAATTCAGTGCTGTCACAAAAATTCAAATTAAACGAAACTTGTATAATTTTGTTAAATAAATATTCAAATACTTCTTACTTCTTTATTCACAGGAAATCAAATTTTTTAAATTTCAACTTTTCAAATTTCATAATTTATAAAAATTAAAACTATAACTCTTTTAAAAATTGCATTACTTTCTACTATTTTTAACTAAACTTCATCTCTAAATCAATCTACATGAATTTTTAATCATTTCTTGCAATTTCTTCAAAAATTAAATTATTTCAATAAAAAAATCTAATTTTTCAAAGTAATTTAAACCTTACATTTTTCTATTTAAAGATATTAATTAAGGTAGAACATTTTCAAAAACTTTAATAAAGAAATTCGTAAAAATTAACTTTTTAAAAATATTTCTAAATGATTTATTGAAAATACAAAAAAGTTTTACAATTAAATATAATTAAAAAATGTCAAAAAAAATGACATTTAGTCAAATCTTTTCAAAGCTGATTTCAATTTAGTAAAACATTTAAAAAATAATTCAAAATTTGTCAAAATCTTATGAAAAATAATTAAGTTTTTTTAAAACATAAAAAAATTAATGTAATTTTTCACAAAATTTTAATTATAAATAAATTATTTCTGAAAAATTATAAAATAGTGCTGTATAAAAAATTACATTTTTCTTTTTAAAGATATTAATTGAGGGAGAACATTTCCAAAAATTTTAATAAAGAAATATTTCTAAATAATTTATTAAAAATATAAAAAAGTTTTACAATTAAAGATAATTGAAAAATCTCTAAAAAACTGAAATTTTGTCAAATCTTTTCAAAACTAATTCAATTTTTGTAAAACATTTTTAAAATATTTCAAAATTTGTTAAAATCTTTTGAAAAATAATTAAGTTTTTTAAAAATATAAAAAAATAAATCAAATTTTCCAAAAAATTGTAATTATAAATAAATTATTTATGAAAAATTCTAAAGTAGTAAATTTAAAAAAATTTATTTTTACTTTATTCGAAGGTAATTGAATCTTAAAAATTGTAATAAAACAATTATAAGAAGTAATTTTTTTAAAATATTGTAATGTACAATTTTTCAAAAGTAATTGAAGAATTTGTGTATAATTTAAAACGAAATTGTTTTCAAGAATTTTAATTGAAAATTTGGAATATATGATTATTTTCTCCAAAATGTTGAAAATAATTTTGAACAATTTTAATTTCATTATTTTATGTATGAATTTTAATTTTCGGAAATATTGAAAATAATTGAATTTAAAAAAATTAGAACGTAATAATTCAGAGAATTATTCTTTTCCAAAACTATTTTAATATTATTTTTTAAACCTATTTTTCCTTAAATTTCATTTTTATAGAATCTACACTTGAAGATTATTTATTATAATTTTTGATAATTTAATATCATTTCAAAATTTTTTAATTAAAATTCTTGAAAAGTTAATTTTCAAAAATTGGAATAAAACACTTGCAAAGATGATTTAGTTTGAATTAAATTTTACAGAATTTGAATTATTGAAAATCTTTTTAATTGTAATATTTTGAAACATTTAATTTGAAAAGTGATTAAAAAATAAACATCCAAAAGTTTGTCTTTAATAACTTATACTTTGCACGGTATAAAAATGCATTTGATACCAAAAATATTGTATTTTGGCTCAAAATTTGTAAGAAAAGTCGAAAAAGTCGTAATTTTTTAATAAAAATTGATAAAAGTCGCATTATTTGAAAATAGTCGAAAAAGTCATAATATTCGAGGCCTGAACCAATTGAAATATATTTTCTACATTTACCCTCCTCTTTCTCCTGGTAAATAAAAGTTCAGGTGCTTGATAATTTTTCCGAATTGTAGAATACACAATGATCAATTAAATATTTTAGTAAATAAACAAAAAATCATGTGAAAATTGACAACATATATTTCAGAACACTAAAAATTCCCATTAAACAAAATTATTTATCGAAAGAAAAACAATTTAGCGAAATACATTAAAAGTGAATATGAAATAACACACCGTTATCTTTCATTTTGTTAATTGATAGCCAGAGTTAAAATTAATTGAAAGTAAATGTCAACTACGCTTTAGTATTTTACTAAATTAATTGATCACAGTCTGAATTTAAAATGATAATGATAATAGAACGTCTATTTTTTGTCCTACTTGAAAAGCAATCAGACTAAAACCTATTTTTAATGTCAATTTATTATAATATAGCTGAAAACACACCTGAAAAATTTGTTGTCACAAGTGACAAAATTAAAAACATTTTCTTATTTTTTACTAGAGACAGTATTTGGAATCACATAATTGCAAAAGAAATTATTATTTTTTTGCTACCATTTTTTATTGCTACTACATTCTCTTAATATGTGGAGTAAAGTGATTTTCCGAGTTCAGGTGTTGAATGAAAATTGCGCATAAAAGTGCAGTCGAAAGACCAGGATTAGAAAGTTTTTCTTCCTTTGTTGCAAAAAGAGGCAAGCGCTTAAAATTCCTTTTATCACTTATATCTTGGCAACAACTTGGAAATACAATATCTATACTCCCCCTAAAACTTTTCTCTCGATATTCATTATAAAATTCAAACTGGAGAACTAGAGAGTCTAGAGACTCAAAATAGAGCGTTGCTGACGGAAAAAGGAGGTCATGTCTCTGGCAACTTTTTTTTTTTTGTGTGGACGATTAAAACTTTCGAGGGTGCATTATGTGCAGCAACACTGCTTGAATAGAGTATGAGATTACATGTATGTAGTGGTATTATGGGAAGTAACACAGAGCAAGACAAATTGACCGATGATGTATGACGGTGCTAACTAACCTCAAAATTAGGAGACATTGAGCTTTACTGGATGGGGTAACACGGCTTGTCAGCAGAACTAATATATTATTTGAGTACCTTAAGTATTCTCCCCGGAACACACGCCTCAACGCTTCCGCTCTATTCTGGACCAGGATCAAAATTCAATTAATGGAGATTAACGGAAAGTAGGGTCAATCCTGTCGAGACTCTCTACCAACGCAATTGTAAGCCTTCTATTATCTCGGTGTACGTAGTCTGAAAAGCAACAGGAGGGAAGATATTGATACTGATGATGACATCGAGTACCAAGAACTGCACAATGCCACAAGGAACATAATAAAATCCAGTTTTAGGAAATGATTAGACCTCGCCAAGATCCGATTTTTATTATCAAACACACTATAATCATCGTAATTTGAAACAGAAGTTCATTTGTCTTAGAACAATTACTAATGAACAAATTAACAACAAATAAATTCAAGGCTGATAAGAAGACCATTAATTCTTCTTCTCAATGAATAAAAAAAAAGTGGCACTTTTATATTATGCTCTCAATCAGTAAATTTACTTCTACACTGCAGTGAGTAACCTTGCCAGCAATTCCACTCTCAACCACGTGCAAGAAAAGCTTGGCAAAAAAACCGCAAATGGCACAATCTGTCATTGTGTCGGATTCAGGTAATTACCGATCTCTATCGCAAGCCGTTAGTGTCTCAGATATTACGAGCAGTGTCGTGTGTTAGAGAAAATCACTATGTATAATGGAATTACTATTTGAACAAAATTATTAAAAACTCAAATATAATGATAAACATCTTGAGTAACCTTCATTAATCCGGTATTCTGCAGGATAAAGAACATTTTCAACCGGGTAAACATATATATTTTTTGGTATTTTCTTCAAAATTCTCAATTTCAACTGTTTTTTGTTTGTCAAAAAGTAGATTGCAAAATTAAAAAGAAAAACAAGTGAACCTTGTTATCAGATTACTCTGAAAATTACTTTTGTTCTCTCTCAACAAAGGCAGTCTTCCTTTAAAAAAGAGCAAGCTCAGTTTCCCTGATTTGTAATTCTTAGTCGTGGTAGGTTGTGCTTTTGTATTCTCCAAGAATTCCCTTGGGCAAGCTCTTTCAAGCATCTCGATCTACAGAGAAATCTGCTGCTCGCGCTCTCTTAATTCATCTCATCGGGATCCTAAAAATAAAAATGTGCAGAGAAAATGCTTGATCGAAAGCAATTATTATTCGCCAAGACAAACTCGCGGAGATATCTTCCAAAACAAATCCATTAATGTCGCTGCGATAGTCAGCCAGGTGATTTTCAGTATGTGTATATAATTAATGCATCGAATCAATAGGGTTGCCACAAATATTTAATTTTATTTTTCCCCGACTTTTCCCTGATTTCCAGACAAAATTTTCACTTTTTCCCTGACCCTAAAGAATATTCTGATTCACTCTAAAAATTATTAGATAATCAAGAAAAAATGTTGTATTACATTTATTTACAAATTTCATTAATTGTAAAATTATTCAAAAACATCAATAACTTCTTTTTTGAATAAATATTTAATCATTATTATTTTTCTGTAGGAATTCAAATTCTTCAAAACATTCAAATTCAAACATTTTTAAATTTTTGTAATAATTAAAATTACCATAACATTTTTCAGAATAGGTTAATTATTTATAAAAATCCTAAAAAAATCCTTCGCAAGAATTGAATTATTTTTACAAGCAGTAAAATTTCTCAAAAAAATTAAATTATTTGAAAAAAATGTAATAAAATTCGTGGCAATAATTCAATTACTTTCATAAATAATAATAAATCGATTATCCGTTAATTCATTATAAATCAATTTTTATTAGAAAATTCTAGAAAAGTTCAAATATTTAAATTAAAAAATAAATAATTTATTGAATAATAGAATGTTCTTTGTTAAAATTTAATTCTCATAAAGAATTTTATCAATAAATTTTTAAATATATGAATTTAATTTGACAAATTTTAATAAAATTTTTAAGAATAATTACATTTTTCGAGGAATTTGATTAAAATATATATTGTATAAAAAAATCATTAAAATTCTGCGATGAGTTTTATTACTTTTGAAAATAATTTAATTTTTTTTTAAATTTCCCTTAAAATAATTAAATTTTGGAGAAGAATTTTATTATTTAAAAAGTTATTTGGAATTTTAACAAGAATTTTTTTTTTAATTTTCGAACACAATTGGATTTCTGCGAAGAATTTTATTACATTTTCGAAATAATTTAATTCTTCCAACGAATTTTATTTAAATTTATAAAAATAACTTTTTTTTGTGATGAATTTTATTATTTACACAAATAATTGAATTTCGGTGAAGAATTTTTTAAATAATTTATATTTTTCGAAAAATTTTATGAAATTTTGTATTTTAAATAATTGAATTCCTGTGGAAATTTTATTACTTATGAAAATAATGGAATTATTTTTAATTAATTCATTAAAATTGAATTACTACAAAATTTTGCCAAGAATTTTATTAAATTTTTAAAATATAATTGAATTTAGATGAAGAATTTTTTTATTTCTAAATATAATTGAAATTTTGAAAATATTTTTTTTTAATTTTTGAGAATAATTAACATTTTTGCGAAGAATTTTATAAATTTTGAAAATAATTTAATTCTTCCAATGAATTTTATTCAAGTTTATATAAATAATTGAATTCTTACAACGAATTTTATTCAAGTTTAGAAAAGTAATTGAATTTCGGTGAAGAATTTTATTATTTATAAAAATATTTTTGTAAAATTGATATTTTTCAAAGGTTTTATTAAATTTTGTATTTTAAATAATTGAATTCCTTTGAAAAATTTTATTACTACTTATGTAAATAATTGAATTATTTTGAAGAAATTTATTAAAAATTGAATAATTGAATTCTTGTGGAATTTTGTCAAGAATTTTATTAAAACTTTTTAAAATAATTGAATTTTAATAAAGTATTTTATTATTTATAAAAATAATTGTAATTTTGACGAGAATTGTTTTTAAATTTTTCAACATAATTGAAATTCTGCGAAAAATGTTATTACTTTTGAAAATAATTAAATTTCTATAATTATTTGTAACTTTTCCAAAATTAAATATTTTTACTATTTTTAACTAAAATTCTTTTATCAATCTAGTATTTATGAAAATTGTAAAAATTATTCATAAAATAATTTATAAGTCATAATTTATGATAGTTATTATTAATTTTATTTAATTATTATTTATTATTATTATTTATTTATTATTAATTATTAATTTTTTGATAGTTTTTGAAAATTTAAGTTATTTAAAAAGAAATTATTGGTAGAAATAGAAAAAATTGAAGGTTTTGTATTAAAATTTGTGGTAATTTCATAGTTTACGAGGCAAAAAGGAAAAAAATTCAGTTTTCTCATGAATTTTAAAAATTCAATTTTTTCCAGTACTTTTAGTTAAAATCCCTGACTTCCCTGACCAATTTTACTTTCCCTGACCTGTGGCAACCCTGAATTAAGAGCTCTGACAATATTTCCAGGGAACTTGTGTTTATGTTTAATTATTTCTACCATCCCATCAGAGATAGATTAAGTAACCTAATAGCGATAAATCTAAAATCCAAATAAAACTTAATAATGGAGCATTAAAATAATTTGCCGTAAAATTCCATGATGAATTATTATTATCGAGTGAAATATCTGTAGTATAGTTGAAAATGGTAAAGGAACAATGTCAGACGGTAATTGCCTTTACATGCCAGTGCACACCACCTCCGTCTAATGCCTTCTGCCCATTTCGGTAAACTGTTCAGCGGGGTGTGAAAATGGCGCAAAATTTAACGTTGTACGTTTAAGAACAAGCAGGACCATGTAATTAGGCCACGTGGATATACAGTATGAACGTATGCGCTTGTAAACAGTGTCGTGGCATTTCCAATGCCTACTACTATTCGCCATATTCTGTGTACAAACACTCATACCCAGTGTTGACACGGTTACTCGCTCGTAGGGCAACGCTCTATATTGGATGACAGGGATCTCGCTGTAAATAATTCTCCATTCGAGTATCCCTCTTTCCATTTTCCTTCTATTTTTTATACATTTCTCAATATACATGAACAAACATTCTCCTATCGTTTAAAATTGTCATTTGACAACATTTTTTTTTTCAATTTTCTATAACTGTACAAAAAAATTGTTTCCATCATCCTGTTTTTTCTACAGAAAATTTTCTCAAAACTAAATAAAAGAATTGATGAAAAATATCAAATTAAATTTAAATATTTATTTACAATTTGCAAACATATCAAAAGTGCAATATTTTATATAATGCATCAATAAAAAAAAAGAGATTTTTACATTCAATGTAAACAGTTTCTTGGTAAACACATTTTCGAGAATCGTGACCTATTTTGAGTTAGAGACAGAAAATATTTGCCTGCAACCGAACAAACAAAACTGTTATTGAACTATTATTTTTAATTCATCGAAATGCTGCATTCGATTGATATTTGTTTTGTAAAAAAATATTTTTCATAAAGCAATAAATTATAAATAAATCCTCAAAGACTTGTATTTTAATTGAAAATTCCCGATTCTCGATGTACAGTATAATTTGATTTTTAAATTGATTTTAAAATATAGAGACAATTAGGAGAGATTAAAAGCGACCCGCACGAGGCTGTACTGCTATACACATTGTATATTATTATTTTAAGTTATTAAATCCTTATTTCATAAACCGCAAGTTGTAAATTCCTGCCATACTTTGTAAACCACAAAAGATGAGCGTAAATTCTAAATCAGCGAAGCATAAAGGATACGATGTCATTCCACCAAAAGCAATTACATGAAGGAAACCTTTGCTCGACTAAATATAATGTCTTAATGCAGTTTTCATTTTCCAGCAACAGCATTAAATGCAGTTGAGGAAATGTCAGAAAATTTACAATTTAGGAAATTATCAATATTAATTAACTAATTAAAATTCTGGAATTCAACACACTAAAACGTGAGGTGTTAAAATAACACAACAATGGATAAAAATAATCTGCGACACATTAATACCTGTAGGATTAAATTAACATTAAAAAGGATTAAAATAATCTATTTTGCTGTTATTTTAAACTATGAATGGAATTTTAATTTTAAATAAAGCACCAAAGTTCAGGATTTGTAAAAATTCAACGAATTCAATTATTTTCATAAATAATAAACATTTTTACATGAATTCAATTATTTAAAATTTTTTTTTATAAATTTTTTCGCAATAATTCAATTATTTTCATAAATAATAACATTTCTGCAGGGTTTTAATTATTTTAATAAATAATACCTACAATTCTTTTATGAATTCAATTATTTTTAATGCAATTTTAATCAAATTTCTCGAAAAATGTAATTATTCTTAAAAATCTTATTAAAAGTCCAAAGAATTAAATGATTTGAAAAATTTGCTGATAAAATTTTTTATGAGAATTTAACTTCAAGAAACATGAAATTAATAAATTAAAATTATTTATTTTTGTATTTAAATAATTGAAACCTCGTATAGAATTTACTATTAAAAATGGTTTTAAAAATGAATTTCAGTTAAAATTTTAGATTATAATTGAATATTAAAAACATTATAACTTTGATTTTTACAAATAATTCATAAGTTATTTATGTTTGTATTTAAATAATTCATAAATAATAAAATTTTTTATAGGAATTTAATTATTTAAAAAAATTTTAATAAAATTTATTTAATAAAAATGGTTTTAAAAATAAACTTCAGTTAAAATTTTAGATTATAATTGAATATTAAAAACATTATAACTGATTTTTAGAAATAATTAAATTTTGAAAAAGTTTCAAACTAAATTCATTGAAATTCTTAATTTTTTATATTTTTGAACAAAAAATTCTGTAGAATTACTTCTTTTTAAAAGTTTAATAGGATTTTTATTGAAAATATATCAAGTTTTTATTTTTCAATATACATATATGTAATTGCAGAACTTCCAAATAATTGAAATTTTGTAAAAATTAATATTTTTGAAAAAGTTGAATTGAATTTTTCGAATATTATTTGATGTTTTTATTATCTAATATGCATTTAATTAAAGAATTTAAGAATAATGGAAATTTCCTGAAATTGATTAATTAATTATTAAAAATAATAGATATAAAGCAAAATTGTAGTTAAAAATTGTTGAAAATAATAATTGAATTGAAATAATGAAAATAATTTTAAAGAAGTATTCTTATAATATAAAATAACAATTTTATTACTTGGTCATCTGTAATAATTATTATAAAACATGAAGAAACTGATCATGTTTTATAGTTATTAAAAAATTGAATAAACTAAAATTTCATTCATTGTAAAAAATAACACTGCTACGTACGGAAATCTATACAAAATTAATATATATAGGAAATTAGAAATAACCTCGAATTTTTTTTTGTCCCTAGGCACAAAAATTAAGAACAAGTGTAACATTAAATAAAATAGATTTCTGAAGGAAGTGCAAATGAACACGTTAAAAGTCAGTAATTTTCTAAAATACTTTCAGCAGATCTCTTACTTTCACATTACTTGGGAATGAGTCGTTATACGTGAATTTTTGCCCCTGCACTTTCAGCCAATACTAAAGCAATATAAGAGAAGATTCCTAGGCGTACTTATACCAAATTCCAGGCCAGCCCCTATTCCTGTTATTGGAGAATACCTCATACTTAAGTACGGAAGTTCGGCCTTCTTTTTTCTTAACCGATGTACTACGGATTCGAATTCGAGCAAACCACTTCTATATCAATTCATTTTCCGCTTTATCTGAAACCCCCAACAAACTTATTCTACCATAGGTACGTGCATTAATTACTTTACAAATAATTAATAAAGAGAATTGGGGAGAAATTAATTCCCGTTGAGTTTGATTAGGTAAATTCCAAACAGTTAAACAACTTTATCGAAGTAGAGAAATGAATACAAATTTTTTTTTAAATTCACCAACTGTCAGGTTGCTATACATGTCTATCACGATCTCAGGACAGTAATTAGAAAAAGTTGCGAGCTTCAAAAGTTAAATTCCCCTACAAAGTTGTAACCAGTTTTGTAGTAAGTTACATTTAAGAAACTCAATGACCTACTACGTTTCAGTTAGCCTACCCTCTGCATGTTGAAACTCTCTCTTTCTTAGAATTATTCCGCATTTGTTTAAAAAATAAGTCTTCATTTGTCGTCGTAGTACTTTTTTTAATTTTACTTCTACATGCCACGTTTCACCGAGTGGCAAATTAATCATTCCGTCACCAACAAAAACACAGCTGTGCTACATCTTATTTCACACGAGATTTTCTGCACGATCAATGACTCCTTAAGGTGCGACAGGAGTTTCTTCATTTTCTCCATTTAATAAATCAGTGTTGTGCATTAATTGAAAAAAAACCCTTCTCCTTCATTTCTCCAAGTAATTTTTCTCCCATTTGTATATGAAAAATGATCGTATAGAAAAAGAAAATTTGTAATTACACAAATGACAAATGATGTTAAAAAATAAGCGCTATATTTGTAAATCGCCTGCTAGCAATAATCCTCTAAACATAGCGAAGGTGGTAATAAATATTCCAGACTGAAGAGATTCTTCATCAGGGAATGGGGCTGTAAATTAACAATCTAAACTTTATCGATACCAAGAAACATAGTTTTGTGCTGATTCCGCCCCTTCACTAATCCACAACCGAAAACCGCTGATGATCAAGTATTCCAATTTAAATTTGACCTTATGAATGACATCCAGTTTAAGACGTCATAATTTTGGAGCTTCCACCTAAAACCCCCCTCCGTATTTTAGTACAAGGAAAATCGATTTTTCAATATTTTGCTTGTGCATCAGCTGAATAAGGGATTTTCCAATTCAATGCGAAATTGCAGAATATTTCTGCAATAGCCCATGAATTCTAACATTTGTCTTTTTTTTGTTAGGATTTACAACCATCTTCCACAACCATAATTAAAATTAATACTAAATCTTTGTTTACGAGAACAAACTTGAAATAATGTGTAATTTACACAATCCGCAATAAGTAAACGAGATAAACAAAGAAAAAAAATTAAAACATCTACAGACAAGATACAAAACAGAATTTTTCAGTCTGTTTGCATCGTGTGTTTAATTTAATATTGCTGTCCATCAAAACGTGAAGAAATATCAGTTTACTATATATGTTTGATATGTGAAGCTCGGTTTGAAAAGTAAAAAATTTACAAATGAAGTTCGTTGGATTTTGTGGAATAAAATGACGCGTCATGTTTTGGTGGTCGTCATTCTATACGGTTCCATTGCATGTTATCTATTATATGTGTATTATTGTAGAAAATTTCCAGGCAGATATTTTGATCGACAAAATATGCCACAAGGCATAGAAACTGATTATGTATTTATCATGGCTGAAATTGTAAATTGTTCGCAACTTTCAATAAGCCTTTTGTTCAAATTATTATTATGATAGTCAGCGTCATTTTACAAATTATTATTGTTCGTTGGGTATTTTTAAGATCGTTAGGAACAGTGTTAATGTAGGAAAATCACTTGAAACAGTTTTCTGGTTAGCTGCTGGGCTTGAAATTGTTTTAAAAACAAGTATTTAATTTCGAATCCCGTCCTGAGAGTATCGAAGACTCATTAAGAATTTTGCGAGAAGTTCTAGTGGCTTCTGAACATGTAGTCATAATTAGATGGGTTTTACGCAGATCAGACTCTTAAACGAACTTAAGGTCTTCTAATTAACAAGACCGGTTGGTTAAAGTTATACGCAAAGTCCTTCCTGCCTGATGCCAAAGTGCTCCCGCGAGCATCTTGCTCCAAGTTTCCTGGTACCTACATGGATGATTCGACCAGAGGTGCTAACGTCTTGTAATTACTTGCCCCAAGCGTTGTCATAGCGCCATTGACATTATGCTAAATAACATTTTAAACGTGGTTCCCTTCCCGCTTCGCAAACACAAATTCTCCTAAAATAACTCGACAATTAAAAACACTACAACATTTAAAACATCAAATTCCAAATCTAAAAAATCCAACTCGTATCCATACAAAAACCTTTCTCTCTCTCTCTCTCTCTCTCTCTTCAAATAAAAGCTCAACAGAGAATAAAGCTTAGAATATAAAGTAACAGGACCCTCAAAGTGGAAAATTAAAAAAATCAATCTGGTTTAAAAGTGCTCGTTAACACATCGTAAGGAAAATTAAATTATTTTTAAACAAAAATTTAAATTAACACTGCGCCATTCTTTGTGCAAAGAGATACCATACCCACTCTCACAGGAATATTTAGTTTCCTGACTTTACAAATTATTCACGTATAAAAGAAAATGAAGTATTTTAGTCATCTCATATAGCAACTGATAAAATTAAACGAAAAATGACGTTAATTGTATTTAAAAGAGAGAGAGAGAGGGAGTTTTATATTATTAAAAAAATTTACCTCACATTCCGTACACATGAAAGCATTATAACATGTTGATAGAAATAGATGAGAAACTTTTATTACAAAATATGTGAATGGAGTACGTGTCGGGCGTAAAATTGAATATCACATTGAATTATGATTATGAAATTTGACTGACATTGAGGGGCGTGGCATTTAATATTCGATACACTGGAATGATCGACTATAAAACGTATGCATGTATCAAATATCGGAAAAGTCGAAACACGTTTCCTGAATATGTCAAACAGGAATTTTACAAGTGCGGTATTTCTATATTTGTCCTCTAATTGTTTTAAAATAATTCTACTCTTCAATAGGCAGCAAATCCTGGTTCAACAATTATAATGAAAGCGATTTACACATTTATTTTTTTTTTACAGAACTAAACGAACAGTAAAGAAAATTAAATAGCTTTGATTAAGAATTATTAAAAACAGTCTTGTTGCACGTTAGAGAAATTGAATTCCGTATAACTATTCTAAGAGAACTGGGTTGAAATGTCATTAACTGTAGGCGAACTGGAATGAAAATAGAAATACATTACTAACAATGTAACGAAATTTAACAAGTTAAAGATCTTTTCTTTCTCACGAAGCAAATGTATAAAAAGAATGTTGCAACGTCAGGACCTGTATGGGATTAACAACCTTTATCTCTATATTCACCCTCGGATCTCTCTCGGGCAAGTTTTATTTTTCCAAAGCGCACTTTTCAACCTCGTTTTGCAGACCGAGAACATAAAAACTCACATCTCACGTGAAATTTTCTACGTACACTGGTTAAATTTGAATAGAGAGGCAACTTTTTGTTGACACCAAAAGAATTTATCTGACATGGAACTTGGATTGTTTGAACGATTAAATTAGCTTGGGAATGTCAGTGCACTTCTTTGGCTCTATCAGATTCATAAAAAAGATTTCTTTTCGTATACCGTTGCTGCAGTGGAGAAGCACATTAAATACAGTAGCTAGTTTGTAATTGGGCTGCGTTTAATTAGAGACTACGTGACTACGTCAAGTACGATGGCACGATGGCAACGGCGGTGGCGGCGGCAGCGGCGGGCTACAGTGGAGTTAATAAATGGTCGAGATTGAATACCGAGTCAGTGGTATCGCAACGTTTGCAGATGCATATTTCACAAAGATAGATGTCTTTTAACAGACGCAAAATCGTGCCAGTGAATCACCCATGTACTTACCATTCTAGGGAAAACGTCACTGTCCGTGAATCCGGAATTGTGCGAGGACGCTTTTACCGAGTCGCGCGCGTTTGCGAACATTGACAAATACCCGTTCAAGCAGAAAATGTACTCAGTCGAACGTTTTCGTGTCACGAATCTCATTAGCGGTATTTACAAGCGAATAAATTCAACGTGATTTGGAATTTATAACTACTGAATTATCTGTGCAAAAAAAAAAAAATAAATTGTCGCGAACCGCTTCGACACATGGAAAGTTTTCCAATTTCTTTCACCTTTGTGATCACGCAGTAAAACGTGAGGTGTTAAAATAACATCAGAATGGATTAAAATAATCTGAAACAGTTTAATTCCTCTAGGATTAAATTAACACCAAAAAGGATTCAAATAATCTGTTTTGCTGTTATTTTTAACTATGAATGGAATTTTATTTTAAATAAAACACCAAAGTCAACGATTTGAAAAAATTCAACGAATTTAGCTTCAAAAGGGAGAATAGTAAGTTAGTTACTAACTAACTAACTTAGTAACATATTTACTAAATTCAATTGTGTTCCAAAATTTTTAAAAATTCTTGTCAAAATTTAAATTCTCTTTATAAATAATAAAATTCTTCTCTGATATTCAATTATTATACAAAATTTTAATCACATTCCTGTCAAAATTTCAATTATTTTAAAAAGTTTTCTAAAATTCCATAATTTTCAATATCTACTATTTCGGTGAAAATTTTCCAAAAGAATTCCATTATTAAAACAAATTTCCATACAATTCTACGCAAACATTCAATTATTTTCATAAATAATAAACATTTTTACAGGAATTCAATTATTTACCAATTTTTTTTGCAAATTTCTTCGCAATAATTCAATTATTTTCATAAATAATAACATTTCAACAGGGATTCAATTATTTTTTGTAAATATTAAAATTCTTTTAGAAATTCGATTATTTTTGTAAATAAAATTTATCACAGAATTTCAATTATTCTTAATGCAATTTTAATGAAATTCCTTTTAAAATGTAATTATTCTTAAAAATCTTATTTAACTTCTTATTAAAAGTCCAAAGAATCTAATGATTTTAAAAATTTGTTGATAACATTTTTTATGAAAATTTAATTTCAAGAAACATTAAATTAATAAAATATTATTTTTTTTCAATAATTGAATTCTCATGGAATTTATTAATAAAAATGGTTATAAAAATGAATTGCGGTTAAAATTTCAGATTATACATAAGTATTAAAAGCATTAAATCGTGGATTTTTAGAAATAATTAAATTTTGAAAGAGTTTCAAATTAAAATAATTGAAATTCTTAATTTTTCATATTTTTGACAAAAAATTCTGTAGAATTAATTCTTTTTAAAAGTTTAATAGGATTTTTATTGAAATTATTTCAAGTTTTTATTTTTCAATATTTATTTAATTGAAAAATTTCCGAATAATTGAAATTTTGTAAAATTGAATTGTAAAGGAATAAATTTGAAAATTCTCATAAAACTCATCTATAGCGTTTTAATTATTTTTCATACAATTATAATTGAATTCCTTGAAAAAAGTAATTATGTTCATGCAAGTTTTAAAAAATTCGACAAAAGAATTGAATTATTAAAAAATTTGTTACTAAAATTCTTTATGAGAATTGAATTTTGAGAAACATTCAATTATTCAACAAACTATTTACTTTTGCATTTGAATAATTAAATTCTTGTAGAATTTTTTTTTTTAATTTATTTTCATTTCATAAAAATGACTTTCAGTTACAATTTTAAATTATAATTGAAAATTTAAAGAAATATAGAGTGAACTTATTGGCAATAATTGAATTTTCTAAATTAATATTTTTGTAATAGTTGAATAGAATTTTTTGAATATTATTTGATGTTTTTATTTTCTAATATGCATTTAATTAAAGAATTTAGAAATAATTAAAATTTCGTGAAATTGATGAATTAATTATTATTAAAAATAATAGATATAAAGTAAAATTGTAGTTAAAAATTGTTGAAAATAATAATTGAGTTGAGATAATGAAAATAATTTTGTCGAAGTAAAATATATTCTTATAATATAAAATAATGATTTTCTTACTTATTTTATTACTTTCATTGTAAAAAATAACACCAAAATTCATTATTTTAATCTTTCTTGCTGTTAATTTAATCTGCAACACTTTTTAAACCTCACGATTTACGATAATTTCAATTGCAATTGAAATTATTATTTTAAATCACTAATGACCACTAAGAATCCAAGTAATTAAATAATCCCACTAATATAAATATTAATAAAATAGTGTAATTTCTCCAGAAATTTTCTCTCGCAAAAAATCCCCCAAGTCTCATGCATTGATAAGTTCCCTCGCAGTAAAAATCTCGAGTTCCAGCCGCACATACAACCAATTCTCTAATCAAGTTCGCCTGCTGACGGGAAAGCATTTAGTTGGATAAGATCCAACTGAAACTGAGTTTCAAAAAGTTTTTCATTGCTTTCTGGCGGTTGATCACTTATCTTTTTCATCCCGGATGGAAATCTGAGAGCGTTGACGGGTTTACGAGCGTCAAAGTAAATCTGCAAATCAATTTCACTTTTTATGAGTTTCTATATAGAGGAGGACACACATCTTTCAGAGAACGCAATTCACGACAATTTTTTTTTTTTTTTTTTCAAAGCAATGAAAAAAATTTCAATTGCAACTTGCTTTCAAATTGGATTATCTTGTGTATTATTTCTGTAAGGCGTATAAAAAAAAAGATTATATTTTGAAATTTTATTTACAGAAATGAATTTCTACTTGATTCTGCTAGAGACGAGGACAATGACTCCTAACGTAAATGCCACATCCCTTAGGGTTTGGAATGTGTAAACAAACCGAAGATTTGATGCCGAGCATGCGTATCGACCACTAAACGTGCCCCATTCGTATCATCATTTCTAGATCATAACTCGTATCGACAACAGGTTAACTTGCTTATTAGTACTTGCGGAGATCTTGGGCAGAAGTTGCTGTGGCCACAAAGTGATTAATAGTGTTTGCCATTTAGTTGAGAAAAAAGGGTGAATCTAATTCTTTTCGTCTAAACTTTAAATACCGCATTAAAGTGATCTAAAAAAAGAAAAATTAAAAATTATTTATCCATTTTATTATTCTCTTTTTGCCTTTTCGAAACTACGAAATTCGTTATATTATTTCTTTCAAATGAATGTATATTTTATTTCAATTATTTTAGCGTAACAGATTAAATGAGGTGAATGTATATTTTTGTACACACATACACGTATATATGCGGCTTCGTCACAAGACTGCCACAAGGGAAATTTAATTTTACAAAAACAATGTTTTCAAATTCACTTTTTTAGGCGAGATGGTAGCGTTTTTCTACGTTCTCGTGTTTCCCACTGTCTGTATATATATATTCACATGCATATGCATACACAGAATACCCGTTGAATGGTTCTACTCGGTTAAAAGAGAACTGCCTCGTAATTCCACTCGCTGCTGAACCAAAAGGAAAATGCATTGGGCACATTGCCTTTGTTTGAGCCGTTAACTGTCCCGCGAGAAAGCTGCCGAAAAACGTTTTTCTCTTTTCGTAAACACATAGCTTTCATGCATGATTTCGCAAAGCATTCTGGCTTTCTCTTATTGCCATCGGTGACTATCAATTGCAATACATTTTTATCTCTTTTTTTTCTAAAAAGAAATTCTTCATTAAAAGTATTAAAGAAAAATCATGTTTTTCGTTTCTTAACTTGTGTCATTTGCTTATTCTAGAGCATTCGAAATCGATTTCGTGAATAAAAATATATATCTGTATATTTTTATAGAGTGCTTGTAGATTTTATATTTACGATCCTAACCCAAAGGCAATATAGCTCAAGTAATATCTTTTCGGCGTCATGTATGGTAGTAAAAATGTGATAAAAGTTTCAGACTCGTTAGCAGTTGGAAGAGTCGAATTACGATCTCAATTCAAGACAGCTTAGGTAAAATGAAAAGTGGAATGCTGTTAATGCAGCTAAATTGTAAATGCTGTATATATACGTGTTGTTGTCTTGCGCAATAGACGATGCGTTTTCGTGGTGCTGCATCAGGTGCATAAGGGAATCGTGTATGCAAAGCTATACATAATTCAAGAGCACAGGTGACAAGTGGGGATGGGAAAACAGACGTTTCCTTTTCCGTTCTCGAATGAAGATAAGTTGCACAAGGGAAAACCATCCAGTACACACCCACGAATCTGTACCATTTTCCTTGATGAAAAACCACAAGGAACTCTAAAATAACTCTTGATCGTTGATGCATTACAATTCTGCCTTGTCATCTAATCTTGAAAAACTTCCGACTTTTACGACCTTTTGATCCCTTTTATATAAAAAGCAGTGAAAAAGGCTATGTTGTAAATCTCAATTTTATAACTTTTGACACCTTGAAATCTAGTTTTAATAGCATTGCTGGGTTTTTTTTTTATTTTTTTTTCCTTTTCAAGATTAAATTTTATTATTTTATGGTTGGTGGCCATTGGCTAACAGGTTGTAAGCGCTTGTTACACGTGCCAGTGCCCACTGGTCATCGTAAATATATTTTTAATCTTGATGGACAAGTGTTATTTACATACTGTACTATAAAGGCACCCTGAAAACTCCTATTACTTCTAAAATCAAAGTTTCATATAAAATGACCTCCATATTTGATCCGACATTTTGAATTTCGAAAATTGGACTTTAAATTCGTAAACAGCGACTCTCAGATTTCAAGTTTCATAAAAATCCGATAGTTTCTTAAAAGCAGGCCTCGGATCGACTTTAACGAACAAAAAAATGCGCTTTAGTCGATTAAAAATAGAAAAAAAGTCGAAAAAGTCGATTATTTAACTCAGTGCTGTGACAAAAATTCAAATTAATCAAAAAATTGTAAAATTTTGCTAAATAAATATTCAATTTACTTCTTACTTCTTTTTTCACAGGATAAAAATTTTTTTAAATTTCAACTTTTCACATTTAATAATTTCTAAAAATTTAAACTATAACCCTTTTAGAAAATTATTTACTTTCTACAATTTTTAACTAAACTTCATCTCTAAATCAATTATTAAGATGAATTTTTAATCATTTTTTGCAATTTCTTCAAAAATTCAATTATTTAAATTAAAAAAATCAAATTTTTAATAACAATTTAAACCATCTATTTTTCTATTTAAAGATATTAATTAAGATAGAACATTTTCAAAAATTTTAATAAAGAAATTTGTAAAAATTAACTTTTTAAAAATATTTCTAAATGATTAATTGAAAATACAAAAAGTTTTACAATGAAATATAATTAAAAAATGTATAAAAAATTCAAATTTGGTCAAATCTTTTCAAAGCTGATTTAAATTTAGTAAAACATTTAAAAAATAATTCAGTTTTTAAAAAATATAAAAAAATTAATGAAATTTTTCGAAGAATTTTAATTACAAATGAACTGTTTCGGAAAAATTATAAAGAAGTGTTGTATAAAAAATCCAATTTTTTAAAATAATTTAAACCTTGCATTTCTGTATTTAAAGATATTAATTAAGGTAGAACATTTTCAAAAATTTTAATAAAGAAATATTTCTAATTAATTTATTGAAAATACAAAAAAGTTTTACAATAAAATACAATTAAAAAAGTCTAAAAAACTGAAATTTGGTCAAATCTTTTCAAAACTATTGTAAATATAGTAAAACATTTAAAAAATAATTCAAGATTTGTTAAAATCTTTTGAAAAATAATGAAGTATTTTAAAAATATAGAAAAATAAATCAAATTTGTCAAAAAATTGTAATTATAAATAAATTATTTCTGAAAAATTCTTAAATAGTAAATTTAAAAAAATTTTTATTTACTTCCTTCGAAGGTAATTGAATCTTAAAAAATTGTAATAAAACAATTGTAAGACTTGATTTTTTATAAATATTGTAATGTATAATTTTTCAACAATAATTGAAGAATTTTTGTATAATTGGAAACAAAATTGTTTTCAAGAATTTTAATTGAAAATTTGGAATATATGATTATTTTCTCCAAAATGTTGAAAATAATTTTGAACAATTTTAATTTCATTATTTTGTGTATGAATTTTAACTTTCGGAAATATTGAAAATAATTGAATTTAAAAAAATTAGAACGTTATAATTCAGAGAATTATTCTTTTCCAAAACTATTTTATTATTATTTTTAAAAGCTATTGTTCATTAATTTTCATTTTTATTGAATCTACACTTGAAGATTATTTATTATAATTTTTGATAATTTAATATTATTTCAAAACATTTCAATTAAAATTCTTTTAAAGTTAATTTTGAGAAATTGGAATAAAACACTTGAAAAGATGATTTAGTTTGAATTAAATTTTACAGAATTTGAATTATTGAAAATCTTTTTAATTGTAATATTTTGAAACATTTAATTTGAAAAGTGATTGAAAAATAAACATCCAAAAGTTTGTCTTTAATAATTTATACTTTGCACGGTATAAAAATGCATTTGATACCAAAAATATTGTATTTTGGCTCAAAATTTGTAAGAAAAGTCGAAAAAGTCGCAATTTTTTAATAAAATTCGATAAAAGTCGCATTATTTGAAAATAGTCGAAAAAAGTCATAATATCCGAGGGTTGTAAGAGGTGGCGGCCATATTGGATCCGCCATTTTGAAAAAACGCTAACGCCTATTGCAGAAGGCAGCAAATTGAAATTTTACAATCAGCAACGTTCAGAAAAAAAATATTATATGATTATCACGTAGAAAAATTAATATCTTTAATACTTTGGAGCGGCAATTCTAAAATCTAACAGTACCCTAAAAAATAAAACCGGTCTTGTTCAAACTAAAAAACAATTTAAGACACATTAAGTCTTAAAAAGTAGTCTTAAAAATAAAGAACAACAAAGATTTTATCATTGGAAGTTACAATAAAAAAAAGTTATGGTCTATTTTAGCAAATTCAGAATTAATTGGATTTTTATAGCTGTTGTGTTTCACTTTACAAGATGTGTAAGAAATATCGTGACTAAAAAATAATAAAGGGCAACACGCACGCCGGTCGACAGCAACTATTCGTGAGAGATACAAGATAATTTTTTACACCTTCAATACAGTACGATGTACTATAAAACTTATTATTATTATTATTCTATTGACTTACTCTTTTGTCCTACCAAGAAATAATTCAAGTCCAGCTTACCTGTAACAAACAAACAAACAAAAATTAAATTCTTTTTCTTTTTAATTTACCATAAAAAATATTTTCTAAAAATTAATGACGATGATGATGATAATAATAATAATGATAATGAAAGGGTAGAAAAATAACGTTTGGAAGCGCGGTCAATGCGCAAAGGTGATCACGTCATTTTGCAACTATCAAAGAGACCGTAAAGCAAACGTTGAGTCAATGTGGCAATAAAAAAAAATCTTACACACAGAAGGAGAACGTATTCCTGTAAAATTGCGAGAAGACTGTACACAACTGGGGTAGAAAAATTTACGACTTCTATTAAACCGTTTTTTATGCGGTGAAAGAGCAAGCTTTTCCCCCTGACAGTTAGAGAAGTTAAAATTTTCAACATCAATATTTTTACAGTAATGGGGTTTTTTCTTTTAAAGCACATTGCAACTACTAGTGAAAATACACGAAATATTTCTCTCCTTATTCTTGTGACCCACTCGCACTCTCCCTTTGACGTGCACTACTCAAATAATATTTCAGATATTTCACTGTTTTCTATAAAACA
Source organism: Leptopilina myrica (nomen nudum) (assembly GCA_032872475.1). NCBI lineage: Eukaryota > Metazoa > Arthropoda > Insecta > Hymenoptera > Figitidae > Leptopilina > Leptopilina myrica (nomen nudum). The sequence continues at coordinate 1,592,823 of CM065464.1, read as the reverse complement.
CATTGTTGGTGATATATAGATACAATTTCTTAAGGCGTAGTTCTTTTGTAGGCTAATGAGGCCTAAAATTATATCAAAGTTTGTTCAACTGATCCATTTTTTCCTGATCGGTAACTATTACAGTGAGATTCATTCCTTGTTGGATCATAGGACCGACACTTTTTCGGCTTTGCAATTTCTCCTGCACCTCTTCTACTTGAGTAAGTCCTATCCATGTTGCGGATCTCGAGAGTGACTCTTCGATCCACCCTCCCTGTCTTTCCAAACGCTTTGGGTGTGACCTCTTTTTCTGTTTTGGCTCGAATGCATCCGTCGCCTTAGCATTCGTGTTTTCCGATAATGCCCGTCAAAATATTATTGTTTCTAAAATCACACTGAAAACACTGAAACAATAAGCTACAACTCCCACACAAAATGCATTAAAAATCCGCGTTTCAGTTAAATTACTACTCAAGTAGTAAGAGTATAACTACATAAGAGTATAAGTTGAATAAAACGAATTGTATTGAGATAAAACCTTCCAAATTTTATGATCAAAAACGTAAATAAAAGTTATCCGTACAAAAAAAAAAAACAAACCGCAGACGGTCAGACTTATATGCGTCTAGGGATATATGCGATTCAAGACGAAAATAAAGAACGTCGAGGGGTCTTATATAGCTAAGCATTTTGACTACCCATCAGGGAATTGAGCATGTACTTTAACTACGGATATTTTTTTTATGACATATCTGATTTATTCCATTAAAATAAAAGTCTTATCAAAACATTTCTGGTAAATAAATAAGCTATTTTAAATTTACAAAAAAGAAAAATCCATCCTAAAGATAGAATAGATTCACCCTGTGGACTAATAAACTTTCTTCATCAAAGACAAAACTTGAAGCTTATTCTAAAAGTGATGATGATGCCTTTTTGTAAGGAAAAAAAGCCTTTACAAAAAAGCTTCTAGATGTAACAATGTCTTTAAAAGGGATGATTATTCCCACAAAACGATTGTCGGCGCAGTGAATGTAGCGACTCAAAAAAAAAAAAGAAATGAATAAATTCCAGCATTTGAAAAGGATTATGTTATATAATTCTTTTTATAATTTCAAATAAATTGGAAGATGAATTTTTCGTTCTAATTAAAGTTTATTCGTTATCAAAAATGCGCAGTTAGAGTAAACTCGAATCCCTCCCGTCGCCTCGCAGTGAATTTGTATTACATTTCAACACGAGGCAATATTTTCATTAATGGAGAGTAATTTTTCAATAACCGCGCAAGGTATATTTAATGATATGATAACGTTGTTTGTGAGGATTAATTAATTCTATTGGATGTATATATCGCATGCATGGTCACGGCTACCGTAATCGAATATGAAGAGCTATTAAAGCCAATCCTAGTAGGTTCGTACCACCTAGTTAAGGGGTAGGTGCGCGTGATGCCTGTGGTTATTCGACGTAGTTTCGCACCAGGTGCAGTAATCGTGGCGCCACTGTTACAAGATGTAAATGTAAAGCAACAAGAGTAAGTATAAAGCACAGCAAATGCAGGGCTATATACTTTCCACCCCTTACCTAACTCCACCTCAAGCTAAACTTCTTTCGTCTCTAATTTTGCGGCAGCTGTGCCGTTACACGTGCTACGCAGCGAATTAGCCGCGATAAAAAACCTCTCTATTAACTACCGTTAATTACCATTTTACCATTTTACCATTTTACCATTTTACGAATTACAATTAAAATCACAAATACAATTACAATTTATTCAAAACAAACTTTTTCTTTCTATATCTTCGACTTTGCACTCGATAACTAATTTTTAAAAAGTAGCAAAAAGTTTGCTACACTGAGAAATCATTATATACTTAAATGAAACACAAAAATAATGTTTTAGACGATTTTGTTTAATTGAAATTCGTTTGTAAGATTACTCTCAATATATAGAAAATATCTACTGAATTGATTCAAAAGTATTATTTGTTTGAATAATTATATTTAATTCAAACATATTTCCTGTTACGGTTTAAACAAAATTTATGTTTAAAAAATTTATATTTAAATCAAACTTAAAAGTTAACTACAGATAATTTAAAATCAATCACAATTTATGTTTGATTTCAATATATAATCTCTTCAACTGAACCAAAAAATATGTTTGAATTAAACTTAAATATATTTGACTGTATAGCAAACATATTTTAAGTTTGATTTAAACAAAATAGGTTTGAATCAAATAATTTTTTGTCTCAGTGAAGTAGTGAAAAAGTAGCTATAGAAAAACTAAACTTGACGACCAAAATAAACTCGTTTTAGAAACTTTTCAAAACAGCCAAAAATTCAATTCTGTATTTTATTTTCCCAACCTTTTTCCTAATTTTTATAAAAAATATTAACTTCTTTCTTATCCTAATCGCTAATAATTTGAATTCCAGCAAAGAATTTTATTATTCATGAAAGAATTTCAATATTTAGAAAAATCATTTAACTCTTGAGAAGAATTTTAGAAAAAGTTTTAAATAATTCATTTCCTTCGACTAATTTTATGAAAATTCTAATTTAAATAATTAATTTCCCGAGAAACTTTTATTATTCATTTACGAAAAAGAATTGAATTCTTACAAAGATTTTTACAAATAAATTTCTAAATAATTGAATTCTGTTTGTAATTTTTTTAAAATATTAAAAATCATTGAATTTAGAAAAGTTTTTTAAAATAATTAAATTTCACAAAGAGTTCTATTAAAATATTTCAAAATAATTAAATATCTGTGTGCATTTAATTAAAATTTAATAAAAAAAATTCAATTCCTAAAAAGCTTTTTATTATTTACAAAAATAATTGAATTCTTCTGATGAATATTGTTGTTGATGAAAATAATTGAATTTTGCAAAAATTTTACTAAAATGACTCAAAATAATTGAATTTCCGGAAATAAATTTGTTGTTTATGTTTAAGGGCATTTGAACTATTATGACGTCACAATTGATGCAAAGCATATATTTTAGTGCTGTGACGTCATAATGGTTCAAATGCCCTTAATAATTAAATTGTTTCGAAGAATTATTTATTCATAAATAATTGAATTCCTGGAAAGAATTTTATTAAAATCTCAAAGAATAATTGAATTATTTCATAAAAATTTAATTAAAATAGTGTTTAAAATAAGTGATTTCTTTTGAACAATTTTATTAAAATATATTTGAAAATAATGGAATTTTGAAAATAATTAAATTTTGTCGAAGAATTTTGCATTTGTAAAAATAATTTAAATGTTTACCATTCTTTTTAGAATTTTTTTGAAAAAAATTGAATTTCTACGAAGAATTACGACAATTATTTTATTAACAAAAATAATTAAATCCTTGGAGGGAATTTTGAAATTTATCAAAATAATCAAATTACTGTTCAAGATTTAAAGCCAAATTTAATAAAACATTTGATTTTTTCAAAAATAATGTTTGCAAATTCTATTTTAAATAATTCATTTCCTGTAAAATTTTTATTTTTTACGGTAAAATAATTCAATGTTCGTGTAGAATATTATCAACATTTTTTTTTAATAATTGAATTTGAATTCTTTTGAAAATTTTAATTAAAATAGTAGAATATTGAAAATTATTGAATTACGAATAAGTTTTTAATAGAATTGAAATTTAAATGTTTTAGAATTGAATTTTTAATGATATTATTTAAAATAATTGAATTCCTAAGAAGAATTTTTTTATTTACGAAAGTAATTGCATTTTTCATAAGAATTTTATAAACATTGTTTTAAACAATTAATTTCCGGATGTAGTAGATAATATAAAAATCTTATTTCAAATAATTGATTTTTTCGAAATTCGTTCGAAAATATTTTTCGTTATTTAAATCCTATTGTGAAATCTTTATTATTTATAAAAATAATTGAATTTTGGATGAATTTTAACTTTTTTTTTTTTTGTTAAATAATTGAATTTGAAAGGCGGAATTTCGATGAAAATACCAGATATTGAAAATAATTGAATTTCGAATATTTTTTGATAGTAATTGAATCTTGTCTAAGAATTTGATTATAATTTTTGAGAATAGTTTTTATTTTAACTATTAGCGGCTTTAAAGTAGAAGAAATTAGAAAAAAACAGAAATAGTAGCTTTTAGTAGCCGAAATCTAAAAATAGTAGCGTAACCTCAAAAAAGTAGTAAATAGTAGGTTTTAGTAGATAAGTACGAAGCCTGTTTTCTGTGAATTCGATTGTATCAAAATTAAGATTGTGTTACCAAAATTTTTACGAGCGCATTAATAGAGTTTAATTATTTCTTTTCTATTCAATTACGGTGAAAGAGAATACAATTTCTAAATAACAGCTCCTAGGACCCTTCTCACAATCCATACCTGATTCTATTAATTCCTTTTGTTCTCCCACTAATGTTGATCACAGTATTCTGTCTTCTATTGATCCGACCATCAAAGAGAATCAGATAGTCTTGCATTCTAAAACTTGTAACTAGGATTTTCAATGTCTACCCACCAACATCTTTTGTAAAGCTTAGTCGAAACTTATCCATTATTGATCAAATGTAAAATACAATTTCTTAAATAAAATAGACTAACCAAATCTGAAAGCATTTTTTGGTTTAATTCCACACAAGTTTTTGAGTAAAGAAATAAGAAATGTTTTAAAATTTTGCACAACAGTTTTGTTTGTATCTCTATAAACCAGCATGCTCCAAATGTAATTAACTAGCCTACATATGTATAAGAGGAACCCAACAATAGAAGATCTAAATTCGTAGCCGAAGGTATAGTTTTATTACTCGAAAACCAATTACGTTATCCACTCGGTAAAATCTTGATTCATCTATCAGTATTACGCAACCGAGCATCTAGCATCTTATCACTAAAACTAATTTACAAATCTAGCATTATTTTCCAAGTTCTTTTTGTCAAATTTTCAGAAAATATTCGACACATGCCATCAGAAACGGTACCTAACAATGTTTAACCTTTTTAATTACAGAATTATTATTTCATTCCTATATTTTAATAAATGACAAAAATTGAAAAAATAACCCACTCAAGATGGGCAATATTTCTAATGAACTTAAGAATAATTTACAAAATTCACAACAACGATATTTAAACATCAACAATAAAACAATAAAGCCAACAGTCTCATTGTATATTACAAACAATGGAAGCGAATAACCTTTTCTTCACATAAAGCTTTCTGTGTTTTGATTATACTTGCTTTGTAACGCGATCCATTCGAGGAAGGTGATAATACTCCATATTTATTCGAACTCAAACAAACAAAAGTAAACGGTGTTGTTGGCATTAAATGTTTCCCCCTTTTCGGAAATATATGTATACAGGTAATACGAAACCTAAGTGGTTCAAATATCTTCGATTCCTAATCAAACAATATTTCCAATACAAAATAATAACTCTATAGTCAATTTTCATTAAAGTTTGGATAAAAAAAATAATATTATCATCAGTTTTAGCTTTTTTTTCCCGCACATGAGAGTATGTTGATATAGAACTTGCTGCTTATCCATTACGGAAGTCAATTCACCACCCTCATGTCTCGATATTGAGGATAATATAATTTAAGGGTAACTGTGATCAAAGCCTAGTCTCGACAAATTTAAACCTATTAACAACTTTTTTTTCCTAATTAGACTTTTTTATTATTCAGCAAAAAATTCATTGATGTGCAAATTAAATTTAATAATTAAAAAAATCTTCAGACAAATAAAAACAAAAAGTGTTCCACTACAGAGAGGGGAATTTTTTTATTCTAACCAATATTTGTATTCACATTCGGTGCAATTAATTATTATTAGTTTACGTATATATATATAAATGATGTAAAGCTCTAAGTACATACGAATTATATCAATTATACGAATGCAGAGTTTACCAGAGTATACACAAAACAACGGGTATTCAAATCCACTTTACATAAAGAATGTATAGCTACAAACATAATTTTCCGAGAGAAACAAGAGAAATGTAATGTTTGCTGATTAAACAATAATTTGAATAAACTTAATCATAGAATAGGTGTAAAAAAAAAGTTCTTCTTCCTCTATTTTGGAAAAAAACAAATATTTTAAATAGCGGGGAGAAAAGAATGAAAGTAAAATACCACTTTAAATAATCAATTGGCTCGACTATTCTTCGTAATGTCTGTTTAAAGAGTTTATTAAATTAAATTGGAATCACTTAACCTTTAAAATTACAAACCGAACTGTTATTCTTTTCCCTGAGGAAGGAAAAGCTCGTCCTGGAATTTCATGGATTCTTGGATAAAATCTTGGAAGACCACTGACTCGGAGTACAAGCTCTGCAATGCAAACCTAATTTCACTACTGAATCCATTGACGACTAAGTAAACTACGTGTTCCGATTTATCTTTTATTTTCCCGTTCAATCTCCTTTCTTCCTGTCCTCTTTCTTTCTTATTTTTTTTTTACTTCACTTTTCAAAAAGTAGCATTTGTTGCATCCGTAACTTATAATTATGCTAACTTTTCCACTTTCCAATATCTAACTCATCGTGAAAATTGACTGAAAATCATGGAACATAAAAAACGCAATCATGAAACTACCGGGAAATTAAATTCAAACTGTTTCGTTTCTAGCAAACTCGAGTAGTCGAAATTTTCTTATTTCAGCACATTTCTTCCAGGGACAAATAGAGAAAAAAAGCCATCGCAACAAAAATATATTTTAGTGCGTCCAAAGCTTTTTTTTGGAAAAAAGAAGAAATTCTTGTCTGCAATTTTCCATATAACAAAATCGATAAGTTCATTTGGAATTTGCAGAGTCAACACACAATCAGATGTTTCGAGAGTCAATTTTCCTCAATGGTAAGTTTGCGATCGTGACAACAGTGGATCAATATTTAGAGGCTGATATCCCAATACTGGACCAACGATATGCTCCAGAAATGGTTCAACATTTGTTCAAGTTTACCTATAGTTTCTGTTGTCTGCATTTGACGCTTGCTTGTCTCAAAATCAATAAACAAATAATATTTTTATCTCACTTTTTTTTTTAAATATTTAAGTATCCTTTACCCATAATCACCGAGAATCAATTTCATTCCATTGAAAGTATTCAATTTTTTTTACTCTTAATATTGTTTTACGACAGTAAATGAAAAAATTTTTCCCCACGTCTTTTTTTTTGCTCCAAATATATTTTTTTGGCTATGCAGTATATTTTTGTTTTTTTTTTAAAAAGTTATTTGTGAGTTTCATATTTCATAAATATATATGAACACAGACTGTCAGTTTCGATATCCTTTACCAGAAAAATAAAAGCAAAACTGGTTTCAAAAAAAAAAACTCTGAAATGGAATTTTGCTGTGGAGCAAATAAATTTGAAATTATTTCGATGAATTATTGGCGATTCGCTTTTCGTAGCTTTCGAGAATGGCTTTCCTCTATGAATGTGCAATTTCGCAAACCGCTTGTCATACGCAAAGGGTTCTGCGGATCTGCATATTAATAAATCACATAATTACCTTCCCTCCTCCCGCCCACTTCTAAAATTTCTATCAAACACACAAAGCCCGTTCGCTGATATGAATGGATAGAACTTGAATTTTTTAAAATTTGATGACAGTTCTATATTTCTAATACGGTGGAGCAAATGATAAAAGAAAAAAAACTTGATGATTTAGGGATCCAAATATATTCAGGCCTCGGATCGAATTTAACGAACAAAAAAAGTCGCCTTAGTCGATTAAAAATAGAAAAAAGTCGAAAAAATCGAGTATTTAATTCAGTGCTGTCACAAAAAATCAAATTAATCAAAAAATTGTATAATTTTGGCTAAATAAATATTCAAATACTTCTTACTTCTTTATTCACAGGAAATCAAATTTTGAAAATTTCAACTTTTCAAATTTAATAATTTATAAAAATTAAAACTATAACCCTTTTAGAAATTTAATTACTTTCTACAATTTTTAACTAAACTTCATATCTAAATCAATTGTCAATAAGAATTTTTAATCATTTTTTGCAATTTCTTCAAAAATTCAATTATTTAAATAAAATCAAATTTTTTATAGGAATTTAAACCGTCCATTTTTCTTTTTAAAGATATTAATTAAAATAGAACATTTTCAACAATTTTAATAAAGAAATATTTCTAAATAATTTATTGAAAATACAAAAAAGTTTTACAATGAAATACAATTAAAAAATGTCTAAAAAAATCAAAATTTGTCAAAATCTTACGAAAAATAATTGACTTTTTTAAAAATATAAAAAAATTAATTAAATTTTTCAAATAATTTTAACTATAATTAAATTATTTCTGAAAAATTATAAAGTAGTGCTGTACAAAAAATCAAATTTTTTATAATAATTTAAACCCTACATTTTTCTCATTAAAGATATTAATTAATGTAGAACATTTTCAAAAATTTTAATAAACAAATATTTCTAAATAATTTATTGAAAATACAAAAAAGTTTTACAATTAAACACAATTAAAAAATGTCTAAAAAATTGAAATTTGTTCAAATCTTTTTCAAAACTAATTTAAATTTAGTAAAACATTTAAAAACCAATTCAAAAATTGTCAAAATTTTTTGAAAAATAATTAAGTGTTTTAAAAATATAAAAAAATCAAATTTTTCAAAAAAATGTAATTATAAATAAATTATTTCTGAAAAATTCTTAAATAGTAAATTTAAAAAAAAATTTATTTATTTATTTCGAAAGTAATTGAATCTTAAAAAATTGTAATAAAACAATTGTAAGAATTAATTTTTTATAAATCTTGTAATGTAAAATTTTTCAAAAATAATTGAAGAATTTTTGTATAATTTAAAACAAAATTGTTTTCAAGAATTTTAATTGAAAATTTGGATTATATGATTATTTTCTCCAAAAAAATGTTGAAAATAATTTTGAACAATTTTAATTTTACTATTTTGTGTATGAATTTTAATTTTCGGAAATATTGAAAATAATTGAATTTTAAAAAAAATTAGAACGTAATAATTCAGAGAATTATTCTTTTCCAAAACTATTTTAAAAAAGTAAAGTGGTTTTAAAAACCCAAAAATTATTGAAGCAAAATTAGAAAAACAGGTAGAAAAATGATGAATTTTAAGAATTGCGGTTTTTCAAATTTTTATAAAATTAGTTTTTTTAGCAAAGCATGTAGATAATTAAAAAAGTAAAGTGGTTTTAAAAACCCAAAAATTATTGAAGCAAAATTAGAAAAACAGGTAGAAAAATGATGAATTTTAAGAATTTCGGTTTTTCAAATTTTTATAAAATTAGTTTTTTTAGCAAAGCATGTAGATAATTAAAAAAGTAAAGTGGTTTTAAAAACCCAAAAATTATTGAAGCAAAATTAGAAAAACAGGTAGAAAAATGATGAATTTTAAGAATTTCGGTTTTTCCAATTTTTATAAAATTAGTTTTTTTAGCAAAGCATGTAGATAATTAAAAAAGTAAAGTGGTTTTAAAAACCCAAAAATTATTGAAGCAAAATTAGAAAAACAGGTAGAAAAATGATGAATTTTAAGAATTTCGGTTTTTCCAATTTTTATAAAATTAGTTTTTTTAGCAAAGCATGTAGATAATTAAAAAAGTAAAGTGGTTTTAAAAACCCAAAAATTATTGAAGCAAAATTAGAAAAACAGGTAGAAAAATGATGAATTTTAAGAATTTCGGTTTTTCAAATTTTTATAAAATTAGTTTTTTTAGCAAAGCATGTAGATAATTAAAAAAGTAAAGTGGTTTTAAAAACCCAAAAATTATTGAAGCAAAATTAGAAAAACAGGTAGAAAAATGATGAATTTTAAGAATTTCGGTTTTTCAAATTTTTATAAAATTAGTTTTTTTAGCAAAGCAAAAATATTGTATTTTGGCGCAACATTTGTAAGAAAAGTCGAAAAAGTCGCAATTTTTTAATCAAAGTCCACGGAAAGAAAGTTAATATCAAATTTTATAAAAATAATTTTCAAATGTTGGACAAAATGCGACAAAGGTAAATTTTGACATCAGAAATACTAAACATTAAAAAAATTTATATAAAATTTAGTAAAATTATATAAAAATTTATATACAGTTCTTGTTACTTGATATAACTTTACTAAAAATGTTATATATTTTTTTAATGTTTAGTACTTTTGATATTAAAATTACCTTTGTTGCATTTTATCCTACACTTGTAACATACTTTTATAAAATATGATAATAACTTTCTTTCCGTGTCGATAAAAGTAGCATTATTCGAAATTAGTTGAAAAAAGTCGAAAAAGTCTTAATATCCAAGGTCTATATATTGTCTTTGGATCTTTTTCAAATCGTTTTGTTAATAGACACTTTTTTTGGATCAGGCAGAGGAGGGGCAAAAAAAAATCTCCCCTAGGTTTGTTATCCGAACGGGAAGACTATTTAGAAAGAGGAAAAAACAAGTTATGCGCATTTGGAAAACATTAATTTGCAGTTTGCGGTAAAGTTTTTTTTTCCTCTCCCCCTAACATACATGACAGTTTGAAAAGCAAAAGATATATGAAGGTGGAACATTAATCACAGAAACTTCTGGATGACCGAGTGTAGAAGAGGTTGTCGTTAGTTTGAGACATGGCAAGGAAACTATTCATTGAAGGACACGTCTTACCGCAGCTGAAGCTAACTGGCCAAGAGGTTTTGCTGCTCGATACGCTACCTACTACTAACTAAAGAGACATAAACTCCCTCAGGAACAAACTTCCTCCGAGTATATAGATTTTGCATGTTCTCTCAATGTACTTGCCAGGGATATGGGTGGATGTATAATACATATGTACATATACCTGAACTGAAGGTGCATATATACTCCGTTTACAGTTTGACCAACTGGATATTAGCCAAGGCTTCTATTACATTCTATCTGCTCAGTAAAGTGAGAGTTGGTACATTTATTCTATCATCATCATCATTTACTTCTAAACAAGTTTATGCCAGATTTCCGTTAGGGCTTCATTATCATCTACTTAAAAATTTAATTTTCTGCTTTCAAGAGCGAACATTTTCTACCTCACTTGACAGTTGCGGGTTCATTCCGCAGAAGGGTCGTCAGCCAGTCAACAGTAAACATCGACCGTAAAAAGTCCCTTTACAAGAAGCTTACACTATTCCTGTAAAGAGGCAAAATTTTAGGAACCCTATAAAACTAATGTTAGATGAGCAATCTTTTAATGACCTCGATTCGTGGATCTTTGTCCCAAAACATCAATCATCATCATCAACAGCATCAAAACCAAATGAACCTGACTTAAGATTAGAATAAGATCCTGATTTAACATCCGAACATATCACAACATCTGGGTATTAAGAATGAAAAGCAACTTGTGCTTCCGCAATATAAATTGCAGAAGAGTACTTCAAGATTCTTGGTAACGAGTTTGTTTTCAAGATGCTCGGTGTTTCATGAGCTTAGAAGACACGTGTATGAGTTTATGTTTGCAATTGTAGAGTCTCACAGGCATTGAGACTCATGAGTGGCTTGAAATGGTATACAGTTTGTGCGCGCACGAGATTCAGGTTGGGCATACGATAGTAAGCTTAGTAACCATCATAAATTTTGGGGTTGCCTTCCCCAGTATTATCAAGCAAACGCTTTCACTTCGCCCGACTTCTCATATTTCACTTTTCTCTCTCGACAGTCAACACTAAAGAACTCCCGACTAAAACTTTTCCAAAAGTAAAATCTCCGATACGTGTTAAATAATCCCAAAACCCCTATACTCTACTCTCAGAAAAAAGAGATCCTCAATTAAAAATATCTTTCCAAACCGAACATTCCACTCTTTTGTCCCACATTTCCCAAATACCACTTGAGAGATAAAAAAAGAAAAAAAAAAGAAAGATCTGTACTTAAAATGCATTGATATCATATTTATATCACACTAGAATGCGTCATGTTGCAATAAACCAGGGCAATTTTATTTTCGAATCTCTCTTTTTTTCTCGCAAGAAAGAAACCAACGGCGTTCCGGTGGGATTCAAAAGCTTTTCGAAAACCAGGAAATTGCGAGGAAAATGGCAAAGAATTCAGAGCAAATGCATTTACACGGAAGGAGGATCAGGTCTCGTTTTTATTAATAACAAAAACAAAAATTGCAAATCAAGTGGAAACATTTTTTTGAAAAATGGACAATCTTAAGAGCTGCTTGGTAGAAACAAATTGTAAAAAGGTTCTTAATTAAAAATTCCGTTTTCCAGTATAATTTACAATACAAACCTAAACCAAAATTCCCTCTCTCCCCAAAAAAAAGTAATCTGCAATGCAAAACAAGTTTTCTGATTAGGTGAAAAATTTCTATGCAAGCGAGTGAATTATGCGAAAATGTAAATGATAACCGTAGTGCCACATGAAAATAAATGGTCGTGAAAAATTTTCATCATTTTTGTTCATTACAAGGAAATACGGGACCGCTTATTGACCCTCTTGACCTCTAGAATATATGCTGGCTACGCGAGGTCAATGAACCGGAAAACGAGCTTAAAAAGCTTATTTCCAAGCATGCACTCCGCATTCATTCTTGAGGCAGTTCTGTCATCAAGACCCTAAAGAATAAAGAAGGAAAGAGAAAGAATTGGCGGAGGGAGGGTTTGTGCATTGGACTGAAGTAAGAAAAGGGAAAAGAGACTAGAAACGTTGAAATTCACTTTGAATGAATATTTTACGTGGTTGCATTTCAATTCAAACTGAATAATTCATGTGATAAATAAAGCCACACTGCTCCACACAACCTAAAAACAGAAATGTGTTTTCTTCAAAACAAGAATTCTTACCCTCTTTAATTGATTTCTCTCATTTCGTTAACACTTATAATTAATGTGCCTTATTCCCCGCTGCATAATTGATTAAATCTCCATCTTGGCAAAAAAACATCCTTTTTTCAGGGTTCGGATTGTGCGACTTTTTTCGACTTTTCTAAGGAAATGTAACTTTTTTCGACTTTTTTTGTGAAAAGATGCGACTAATCGACATTTTCGAGACTTTTTTTTAGTAAAATGCGACTGACATTTTTTAAGTTTTCAAAAAATTAAAGTTAAAGGAAAAAGTAAGAGTCAAAAAAATGCTCTGTTAAGTTAATTTACAGATTTAATTCAAATTTTTCAAAAAAACATCAATAACTTCTTTTTTAAATAAATATTTAATTATTATTTTTCCATAAGAATTAAAATCATTATTTTATGTTATAAGATTTTATAAAAAAAAGAATTGGAAAATAATTGAATTTCTAGGATGATTTTTTTATTTACAAAGATAATTAAAATTTTGACAATAATTTTATTAAAATTCCTTGCAAATAATTGAATTTCAGAGAAGAATTTTATTATTTATAAGAATAATTGAAATTTTGAACAGATGTTTTTAAAGAAATGTTTAAACCTAATTGAATTTTGAAGAAGAATTTTTATATTTTTAAAAATAGTTGAAATTGTGGGGAGAATTTTACAAAATTTGAAAATAATTGAATTTCTGCGATGAATTTTAATATTTTTTTAAGATAATTGAATTTTGCAAAGAATTTTATCAGAACTTTTGAAAATACTTAAATTTACATGATGAATTTTATTATTTATGAAGATATAATGATAATTTTGACGAGAAATTAAAAAAAAATTTTTTTAATTATTGAATTTCTGCGAAGAATTTTATTACTTTGAAAATAAATGAATTTCTGAATGAATTTTATTATTTATAAAGATAAATACAAATGTACAGAAATAAATAAATAATTGAAATTTTGAACAGATTTTTTTAAAGAAATGTTTAAAAGTAATTGAATTTTGATATTTATAAAGATAATTGAAATTTTAAGGATTTAAAAAAAAAATTTTGAAAATAATCGAATTTCTGCAAAGAATTTTCTTACTTTTGAAGATAATTGAATTTTGCAAAGAATTTTATCAGAACTTTTGAAAATAATTAAATTTCCATGATGAATTTTATTATTAATAAAGATAATGATAATTTTCACGAGAAAATTAAAAATTTTTTTGAAAATAATTGAAATTCTGCGGAGAATTTTATTACTTTTGAAAATAATTGAATTTCCATGATGAATTTTATTATTTATAAAATATTGATGAGAAATGAAAAAAAAATTTTTGAATGTAATTGAATTTTTGCGAAGAATTTCATTATTTTTCAAAATAAATTAATTTTAGAGAAAAATTTTATTTGTTATAAAGATAATGAAATTATAACAGACATTTTATTCAATTTTTTTTTAAATAATTGAATTTTGGAAAAGAATTTTAATATTTATAAAAATAATTGAAAATTTTGAACAGATTTTTTAAAGAAATGTTAAAAATACCGAATTAAAATTTTGCCATGCATTTTATTAAATATTATTCTAGATTGTTTAAAGTTAAAGTATTTGTTGGCAAGAAATGTGTTTTTTTACAATTTTGACAATTTCGTGTTTCCTTTTCGGCGTTTTTTTCCTAAAATTTCATTCGACTTTTTTCCGACTTTTTCGAAAATTTTATGTGACTTTTCGTGACTTTTGTTGTGAATTTATGCGACTAAAGCGACTTTTTTTGAGTCTTAAAGACGATCCGAGCCCTGTTTTTTTATACGAATCCTTAAAAAACTTTGGGTAATTTTAAAAATCGATTCCTTTTCGAATTATTAATTTCGATGAAGATTCATCATCTTTTCGAAAAGAGCTGCTGCGGAAACTTTTCTTATATGACACTACCGGATGAGTGAATCAAAGAGCCTGACCCACCTCTGTAAACACACGTCACAGACTAAATCAATAGATTTTAGTGAAATTCTCCTACAAATGCAGCACTACTCTAACATTTCTAATGTATTTCAAAAAAATTCCTAGAATCATATATTCATCGAATAAATTTTTAAATTTCCAACTTTCTACACAAACAAAAATGTTACCCAAAGTAAAAAAATTCCAACATACAATTTGCTTCAAGTACAATATCATTGATTGAAAAAAAATCAACAAAAAAAAAGTATCAAACTCTTCCTATCCAGGACTCGTGAAATCGTTCCTAAGAAGAAACGTTTTTTTTTACGTTCGCAGCTTTTGTACCTTACACAAAAAAAGGCAAGTGGAAAAACTCTTTAGTCATTGAATGGATTGATTAATGCTATCTCTTGTTTTTATTGAACAAATTCAACTTGAGGAAAAGTTTAACAAAAAAAAAACATTCCTGGAAAAATAAGTATAGCCCAATCAACAGTTTATTCTGAAGAAATTCAATTCTATTTAATTCTATTAGGAATTCTATTTTTCCTAAAGTTCCAATCATTAACGAACTTTAATTTTTTTTGACAATTCGAGAGTTTTGACAAAATGAACTATTTAAATTTACGATTTAGCAAATTGAGGAAACAATGTTGAACTGTGCTTAATATTCAAATATCCATCAAAATTATTTGTGACAGCAATTTTGCTTGTTTACGAACTTGTCAGCGTCACCTTTTGGACATATCCGAAAAGCTTCTTATCTTTCCCCTCTGCGCATTATTTCTATAATCCAATTATCCAACGAAAGACCCAGTCATGATTCACTGTCATCGTCCAATCGTATTTTCTCCCAAGAAATTAGGAATAAGAATCAAAAATCACATTTTTTTCAAAGTGAAGCAAAAATTTTCGGCTAATTTCCATTTTCTGAGTCACAAACCAGATCATCGAACTTTTCCACTACAACATAAAATATCTAACAGTTTTTGACTTTAAAATTTTTTAATTTTAAAATTTACACTCTTTTGTAGTAAATAAAAATAAGAATCTATTTTAATTTTTGCTGTTTTCGTAAAAAATAAGAACCTTTTTTTCCGTTAAAAAGAAACTCATAACGAAATATTGCTCCAAAGGAGACTTTACTTCTACTTTCATTTTAGCCTTTTTTTCAAAGAACTATTTTCCCTCTTTGACCCACTTTTCCAATTTTCAACGTTAATAACACACATTTCAGGTTATAATAAAAAAAGTATAATGATATTATATAAAGAGGAAAATTGAACGATGTCATTCAAGTTCCCTACTCCAAACATAAATTTACATGTTGACGCAGTGTTTTCTATTTAACATCAACATTTTTCTTCACCTCGACATTTTTTCCCCCAATTTTTATTCTCCACTATAAATGGATCTCAACTATTCAAAATCTGAACTATTTTCGAATCAAACTTATTAAAAAGAGAAAAATTACTAAAAGCACCAAATCGTATACAATGGATGCATTATTGTTTCAAATTATACACACACAATATTTTAATAAAGTGCTCAGAGACATTTCTGCTTTACTCCTCAGGCTTTTAATAGTAGGGAGAAATTAGCTGAAACTGTTTGAAACCAGCACAACCGAGGCGAAATATTACAAGCCCATTGCAAGTGCCAAGTAAAATGATTTATGTTTTGAACGCGTTTCATAAATCAGAGAAATGCACTCCCTAAAGTTTTCAAGCAAAAGAGAAAAAAACAAACTTGAATGCAATTAAAATCATCAGTCACCCGTTTTTCAAATAAGATGCGGCATTATTCTACCTTCAATCCAAATGCACCATGTTTGAGAGAAGAAAAACATTTTTTTTTCTCCAAATTTTCCAAAAAATTGTAAGAATTTTATTGAGAAAAATAATTTTTCTTTGAATTAAGAAAAATGCAATAGTACAAATGTAGGTTAAGCAGAGCTCACAACATTAAATCATGAATAACTTGAATGTAACCTAAATAAGTAACACAAGATAAGGCTAAATCTGGAACATTTGAAATTCAGCGGTTGAATCATCTTATTTCGCAGGCTGAATAGTATTGCTGTGGGTGCGCAATAAGAGATCACTTTGAAGTGCTCAAACCTCAAGAAGAATCTTTTTACTTTATTTTCATAGATATAAATAATGCAGAAGCAGCAGCAGCAGCAGCAGTTGCTGGAATGTTTGGCTTTTCTGCTTATTTTCGTCAACATTCACAACTCAGTGAAATCAGTGACTATGATTTAATAGATGTGCTTTTCGAATCAACAGAAGAAGAAAAAGAAGAAGGTTTTTGTCCTCAACATTAAGTCAGACAACAAATTTTAAAACAAATGCATTTATAAACAATAAAAAGTACTTTTTTCCATTTTATATTTGTTCGAAAGTGAAAGAGATAGAATATATTATTTTATATTCCTACAGATTTTTGGGTTACAACCTGAACAGATATAGATAGATATATATGCAATGGAGTGGAAAATGTAGCCTCACATAAAATCAAAGAAAATCGTTTCTTATTAAACTTCAGCTCGTTTGCAATATAAATCAACCTTTTTGCTCTCGACTCCTAGGATTTATTCGCTGCAATCTTGAAGTAAGTAACCTTTGATTTATAGAAGTTTGGTCCAATCCTAAGAGAAGATTGTCATTTATTGGTACAAGCCATATGAGTCAGCCTCCATCAGCAAAAGCATTGCTTCTCAGAAATTCCATTTTAGACCAGCGACTTTCTTGTCTCCAATCATTCACTTCAATTTCAACTATCTTTCCACCGACGAATTCTGTATTTTATTTCAAAAATAAGCAGAACTCTTCTCATTTTCCAATCTCTATAAATATCTATATATACCAATATAACTGGAAAAAATATTTTTTCCTTTACTGTAAAAATCTATATACGAGAAATAACGGATGTATTTTATATTAACTCGAATATCAATACTCGAAAACAGAAACTCCAATTTTTTTTTGAAAATCAGGGTGTCTACTATTTTTGTTCAACAAAATTCCCGGTTTTTTCCGGTTATGTCCTAAATTCTTCCCTGTTTTTAACTCATAAAATTTAAATTTATATTCGATTTCGAACATGAATAAATCTTTGAAATTTTTTTCAAAATAATGTTTTTTTTAATAATTCTAATTGATAATTTGGAAAATAATTGAATTATAAAAGAATTTTCTCAATTTGTTGAAAATAAACTTGTCTCTATAATTATAATTTCTGCAAAGAATTTTATTATTTATAAAACTAATTCAATTCTTCCAAACTATTCCTGTTATTTATTAAAATAATTTAATTCATGTGATGAATTTTATTAAAATTTTTGAAATTAATAACACGGTAATAATTATTTATTCAATAAGTAATAAACATTTACTTTGTTCAAGGACATCAACATTTTTTTGATGAATTGAATTTTTACAAAGAATTGCATTAACATTTTTGATAATAATTAATATGATTTAAAAAATGTAAGTACTAAGTAAAAATGAATTGAAATTAATTAATGCACTCTAATAAACAAATTAAATCAATTTTTTTCTAAATAATTTAATTTTTCGAAGAAAATTATTCACATTTTTATGAATAATTGCTTTTTTAGTGAAATTAATTTAAAATTGGGTTTAAAAATAATTGAAATCCAACGGGGAGTTTTATTATTTTATAATAAAGTAATAATAAAAATTTAATAATTGAATTTTTGTTACGGAACTTCGATAAAGTTTTTAAAATATAATTACAATTTTGAGAAGAATATTTAATAGAAATTCTTTTCAAAGAAATGCTTTTTATCAAAAAATTGTATAAACGTTTTGATTTAAATAATTGAATTTCTTTAAAAATTGAATATTTGTCATGAACATTTTCCAAATTATCAATTAAAATTATTTTTAAAAAAACATTATTTTTGCAAATAAACGTTTTTTTATCATTTTAATTGATAATTTGGAAAATAATTGAATTAAACAAAGAAATTTCTCAATTTGTTGAAAATAAACTTGTCTCTTTATAATTATAATTGAAAATTTGATTTTTCAATTTTATTAAAATTTTTAAAAATAATAAAACAATAATAATTAATTATTTAGTGAATAAGTAATAAACATTTAATTTGTTCAAGAAATAAATAAATATAATTTATATAAACATTCAGAAAATGGAAATTATAAAAATTTAAGAAAAGTTCAATAAATATAATTATGTATTGAATAGAATAATATAATTTTTATAAGCAAAAAATTCATTGAAAACTGTAATAGGGACTTTAAATTTAAAAAATAAAATTATAATTACGGTCACTAACATTATTTTCGAAAAATTTCAATAAAATTCTTTAAATGAATTCATTCTCAAAAAATGTAAAGGAATTTCAATTACTTCAAAAATCAATTATTTTCTTTGTAAAAATTCAATTATCTTGAAACGATGTAATTGAAAAATTACAACAAACTTATTTTTCAGATTTAAAAAAGAATTTGCGAAAGTTTAATTTTATTAAACAATTTTAAATTATTTTTTTAAATTAACTAATAAAAAATTAATTATTAATCTTTGCCGTTAAAAATATCAATACATTAGAAAGTGATTTTTTATAAAATTCAATTATTAATCAGTTATTAAATTAAAATACTTTTAAAATTCTATTTGTTAAAAAGTTTCTTATAAAATTCTTTAACAAATTTAATTTCATATTTTCAGTGGAATTTAAAAATATTTCTATCAACTCCATAATTTTTACAATTTATTTACATAACACGTTTGAATTGGTGACTGATTTTTTACTATCAAATTAATTATCCCGGCTAATTATCGGTTTTTTCGGATCAAATTAAATTTCCGGTTATTTTCCGGTTTTTAAGGATTTCCCGGTTAGTAGACACCCTGAATTCCAACATTACATTTTCGTGGAATTTAGCTTATTAAATCCAAACAAAAATCTTAAAATTTAGAAATATAAACACATCTTCAATGTAGAAAAGTGTAAATTTTAACGAGTTAAATTTTTTAATTACTATAACGTTACATAAATTCTAACAAGTCTAGATCAAAAGAGTGAAAATAGGCTCTAACGGTTAAAAAATAATTTTCTTTACTTCCGAAACTACTTAAGAGGGGACGATTAAATAAAAATCGTCGCATCCCGTTCACCGCTGGAAAAAGATCGCAATTATAAAAGAAGAGAAAGAGCTCCCCTTGGAATGCAAATTTATTGAAATGAATTCCAACGCAATGTAAGACTGTCGTAATGCGAACTGAAGGTGGAAAAGAAGTAGTAGAAGAAGAAGAAGAAGAAGAGTTCTGTTTATTCTCATTCATTTTCTAGTTTTTTTCCCCTATATACCCCCCTTTATCTTTCTCTTTTTCCATCTAATACTTTCCTCGCTTTTCTCACAAGTCTCACTCTACTTATGCTCGTATAAAGGTTTCTTCTTTCTCATGCGACAATAATGTGTCTGTGACAATATAAAGATATTCATGATAAAAGGAAAGTAAAAAAAAAAAAATTTCCCAGAAGTTAATTTGCTTTTTCAGGATAAACAATATCTTTTCTAAAGTATATACAATTTACATAACCTTAGGCGCTAGAAAATTACTTCTTTTCAAAGGAAAAAAAACAACACTTCTATCCAAGGAATCTATAACAATTATTTTTAAGTATCTCGTCCCTAACGTCAAGAGTCGTAATATTATGTAAATTTACAAGTCGAATAAATGTAGAATATTTTTTTTCTCGAGGGTTTAAAAAAATCAAATATAATATTGTGCTCGAGGAAACGCAAAAAAAAATAGTAAAACACTCTTCGATGATTATTTGGGGTTCGAGAAGAGGGTTTCACTATTTTTTTTCGTGTTTTGAAATTATCTGCCATTTTGAATTTAGCAAATACACTTTTGAAGCAAACTATCTCTTTGTTCGAGTAATTCGCTAAAACTTGCAAAAGAAAAATTTAATCCTGAACTAATTGAATTTTTCATTTTACAATACTTGTATAATTTTCTTACAGGTCTGACTAGAGGTGATTTGTACTCCTCACTGTATAAGACCCATTTGAGAGTAGAGCCAAGTCGCACGAAAAACAGTTAATACTACTGCGCAGTGGTCAGACCAACGACTGCTGCGGTCAGTATAGTGAACCTATGCCCAACGATGAATGACCGCTACTAAGAAACACGAGATTTTTTGTCACAGACTCTTCGTGGCAGCTTTTCACTAAATTTCGAAAAAATACTAAACTTTTTCAACCTCAAGAAAAATTACCAATTTCTTTAAAAAATTAATATCTATCTTACTAAATAGGAAAAAATATTTCTCACCCCAGTATATCGTAGAGTAGAAGAAAACAACTCACCTGCAACAAAAATAAAAATTATAATTAGTTATCGATTAATAAATTCAATAATAATTTTCGTAATATTCAATAATTCCTAAATCTTTTTACCTTGCATTTCATTTTGAAAATCCAATTTGCATTTGATTTTTATATTTCTATATATTCTATATATTGTATATGCAGATTGAATAAACGGAAAATCAATAGAGATGGGGGTTTTTTTTCTCATAAATTGGAACAACGGCGGGTGGAAAATAAAAATTATTTTTAACAAAACATGACAGAAAAAGAGAATATTAGACATTACGTTAAAATTAAAATATTCAATTTTACCCATTTTTTTTATCAATGCATCAAACTTTTAAAAATACTCGTCAAATTTTCTATCATAAAAAAAAATTTCTATATTAAAGTAAAAGTATTCGATAAAAAATAGTTTTATTGGTAGACTTTCAATATGTACTTTTAAGCATATTAAAACGTACATGTCAAACATATTTTATCTTATTTTTCAATTTTCAATTTTATAAAATATCGAATCTATAAACAAGTATATACGCGCATAAACGACTAGGAGTCTTTTGATCGAATTTATAATTTATTTTTGAAAAGGGATTGTGATTAAAATTGCCTTTAACATTCTTGCAAGTAAAATACCCTCTCTTCTTGATTTTAAGTACACAGTAGATCGTGAGGTATTGAAAAGTGTTGCAAATTAAATTAAGACCAAAAAAGATTAAAATAATCAATTTTGGTGTTATTTTTTACAATTACTGAAATTTTAGTTTATTAAATTTTTTATAACAATTAAAGGTGACCAAGTAATAAAATTATTATTCTATATTATAAGAATATTATACTTCTTCAAAATTATTTTCCTTATTTCAATTCAATTATTATTTTCAAAAAGTTTTAACTTCAATTTTACTTTATATCTATTACTTTTAATAATAATTAGTTAATCAATTTCAACAAATTTCAATTATTCCTAAATTCTTTAATTAAATTCATATCAGAAAATAAAACATCAAATAATATTCAAAAAATTCAATTAACTTTTACAAAAATATTAATATTGAAAATTCAATTATTTCCAAAAAGTTCACTCTATATTTTTTTAATATTCAATTATAACCTAAAATTTGAACTGAAATTCATTTTTATGAAATGAAAATCAATTTTTATTAAAAATTTCTAAAAAAAATTAATTATTTAAATGCAAAAATAAACAATTTATTGAATAATTGAATGTTTCTCAAAATTCAATTCTCATAAAGAATTTTAGTAACACATTTTTTAATAATTTAATTCTTTTGTCGAATTTTATTAAAACTTGCATGAAAAAAATTACTTTTTTCAAGGAATTCAATTATAATTGTATGAAAAATAATTGAAACGCTGCGTTGTGTTTCATGAGAATTTTCAAATTTATTCGTTCACAATTCAATTTTACAAAATTTCATTTATATGGAAATTCTGTAATTAAATATATATTGAAAAATAAAAACTTGAAATAATTGGAATAAAAATCCTATTAAACTTTTTAAAAAGAATTAATTTCACAGACTTTTATGTCAAAAATATAAAAAATTAAGAATTTCAATTATTTTAGTTAGAAACTTTTTCGAAATTAAATAATTTATAAAAATCCACGTTACAATACTTTCAATACTTTAGCATAATCTAAAATTGTAACTGAATTCCATTATCTAAATACAAAAATAAGTAATTTAATAATTTCATGATTCTGGAATTTAAATTCTCTTGAAAAATATTATCAACAAATTTTTTAAATCGTTAAACTCTTTGGACTAATTTTAATAAGATTTTTTAAGAATAATTACATTTTTCGTGCAATTTTATTGAAATTGCATTAAAAATAATTGAAATTCTGCAATTAGTTTTATTATTTATGAAAATAATTGAATTCCTAACAGAATTTTATTAATTATGAAAATAATTTGAATTATTGCGAAGAAATTTATAAACAAAATTGTAAATAATTGAATTCCTGTAAAAAATTTTTTATTATTTATGAAAATAATTGAATGTTTGCGAAGAATTGTATTCAAACTTTTTTTTAATAATTGAATTCTTTTGCAAAATTTTATTGGCATAGTAGATATTGAAAATTATGGAAATTTTAGAAAACTTTTGAAAATAATTGAATTTTTGACAAGAATTTAATTAAAATTTTGTAAAATAATTGAAAATCAGAGAAGAATTTTATTATTTATAAAGAGAATTAAAATTTTGAAAAGAATTTTAAAAAATTTTTGAACACAATTGAATTTAATAACTATGTTACTAAATTCGTTGAATTTTCCCAAATCGTTGACTTTGGTGTTTTATTTAAAATAAAGTTTCATTCGTAGTTAAAAATAACACCAAAATAGATTATTTTAATCCATTCTAGTGTTATTTTAACACCTCACGTTTTACTGTGTACTTGATATTTAGCTTAAAAATAATATCAACACTAGTCGATGGAAAATTTTTCCTCTCTCTAAAAACAAGTTTGTCACTTCTCTCTCTCTCTCTCTCGATGCAAGAAGTGCACTTGACTTTATATAAATTGTAGAGTCAGATCTTTGCTTGTCTCTTGTGCTAATGCTACAATCGTGCATCAGTTACCAAACAGATAACGTAGATCGCTTCTAGGCAAATTGTTCTGTTGAGATTAAATGTGTCAGGTGCATCCCTGATAATCCTTGT
Source organism: Leptopilina myrica (nomen nudum) (assembly GCA_032872475.1). Lineage (NCBI taxonomy): Eukaryota > Metazoa > Arthropoda > Insecta > Hymenoptera > Figitidae > Leptopilina > Leptopilina myrica (nomen nudum). Next base: position 1,569,032 of record CM065464.1, on the reverse strand, counting down.
ACTAGATATCGATCTTCATGATGTAGACTGTTTTCTCATTGTCAGAGAACATTTTTTTATTTTTTTTTTATCTTCTCCAATTTGAAAAACAAAAATTTCTTTTCAACAAAAATAAAGACGCAAAAGTAATCATGTTAGAAAATAAATTCCCTGTCTCAAGATTAAAGAATACTTTTAAATATTCACGAGAACCCCGTGAGTTTTGAATAAAACATGAAAAAGAGTCTTTATTATATAAAACTATATACACTTGACTTTATATTGTACAGGGGGAGAAAAAAATCGTTATATTATTTTAGACACATTTGGGAGTTAAAAAAAAACCAAGTAATCGAATTTTAAGCGAAGGATCAAGATCCACGAAGAGCCTTAACACAATTTAAAGAGATAAAAATATCTGACCTTTTCCAAGATAAAGACTTATAAATTCTTGTAAAAATATTTTTCCAGGCTACAACAATAAGTTTAAAATTACGACTTTGTAACATTTCTCATTGAAACAATAAAAACCCATTTTTTTTATGTAATAGAAATAAATTATAATTTTAAAAATACCGTGAATTCAAAATTTTTCTGCATTTAATTCTCATAGAGGCATTTGCAGATCAGAAAAAGGAATAGAATCAGATTTATTCCATTCTGCCTGATACCTCTAATAGTTTCCTTATCCTCTATGTCATGTTTTGTGAGATTTCTTTTTTTTGCAAGGAAAAGATACATGTTCTTCCGCTTACTCTATACGTATATAAAAGTAAAATATTTCTTCCTTGAGTGATCAATTAATTTTTCTAATTAAAGTGATAAAAATTAGAAAAGCCGGACATAAAGAACTTATATGACAATGTAACGAAAAAAAAATCTTTTAAGTTCACCATTAGAGAAGTTACAGGGGACACATAAATTTAACGAGGAGCCTTTTCATAGACGAATAATTTCTTAATTACGACCGGAATCAAGGGAGAGAGAAACTCGCTCTGTTTACGAGCGATTCGCGACTCTGCCTTCAAGGTGCTCGCTCATTCAGCAAACTGACGAACATCGAGAGTTAAGTAGTGACCATAATGTAGAAAAAAAAATTCTCCAGACACTACTAGTTAAAATTTATTAATTTGATATTAACCGGTTAATAATATTTCACTACTTTTGAATAATAAATTGATGAAAAGTTATTTGCGCTCAATTTCAGTTGTGCTTTTTTCCCCCTTCAACTGCATAAGAGCACAAACTCCTCTTTGTTATCAATATTTTTCCAGACAATTTCATTCCTCTTCTCTGCTTTTAGTCACTCACTCTATTTCTATTTTCTGACCTTCCCATTCCCATATAACTGGAAAGAGCTTCGCCACAACTGAGCAAAATGAGTTTGATAAAGCCAAGGCATGAAAATACAGCATGGCAACTTCGGCAAACTTCTAATCTTGTCTTATAACTTTTGATTCACAACAACGGGAGTAAATATACTTTTTAATATAGAGATGTAAGGCTGCATTTACACAGCGAGACATATTTTTAATATATATTTATTAAATTTAATGTACTGTCATTCAGGATATAGATAAGCCTGGCAAAATTTTATTCAAATTTATTTGTAATTTACCAAATCGAATAATTAAATGTGAAACCATTGTTGCTTGTCAATGAATTTGACATTTAAATTTCTATACAAACTAGACTAAAACAAAAATAATTTTTCGTTTAATTGTTTTTCAAAAAAACGAACAATTTGAAACATTCTTAGTAAATCGCTTTAAGAGAGAAGTAGATTACAATTACAGACTTCGCACTCGATAACTTATTTCAAAAAAGTAGCTTTCAAACTTAAAAAAAGTAGTGAAAAAAGTAGCTATAGAAAAATTAAACTTGACGACCAAAAAAAACTCGTTTTAGAAACTTTTCAAAACAGCAAAAAATTCAATTCTGTATTTTATTTTCCTGACTTTTTCCTAATTTAAAAAAAAATATTCACTTCTTTCTTATCCTAATCGCTAATAATTTGAATTCCAGCAACGAATTTTATTATTCATGAAAGAATTTCAATATTTAGAAAAATCATTTAACTCTTGAGAAGAATTTTAGAAAAAGTTTTAAATAATTCATTTCCTTCGACTAATTTTATGAAAATTCTAATTAAATAATAAATTTCCCGAGAAACTTTTAATATTCATTTATGAAAAATAATTGAATTCTTACAAAGATTTTTACAACAAAATTTCTAAATAATTCAATTCTGTTTGCAATTTTTTTTAAATATTCAAAATCATTGAATTTAGAAAAGTTTTTTAACATAATAAAATTTCACAAAGAGTTTTTCAAAAATATTTCACAATAATTGAATATCTGTGTGATATTTTATTAAAATTTAATACGAAAAATTCATTTCCTAAAAAGATTTTTATTTATTTACAAAAATAATTGAATTCTTGCGATGAATATTGTTGTTGATGAAAATAATTGAATTATGCAAAAAATTTTACTAAAATGACTGAAAATAATTGAATTTTCGGAAATCATTCTGTTATTTATGTTTAATAATTAAATTTTTTCGAAGAATTATTTATTCATAAATAATTGAATTCCTGGCAAGAATTTAATTAAAATCTCAAAGAATAATTGAATTATTTCATAAAAATTTAATTAAAATTCTGTTAAAAATAAGTGATTTTTTTTAAACAATTTTATTAAAATATATTTGCAAATAATGAAATTCTGTAAATAATTAAATTTTGTCGAAGAATTTTGCATTAATAAAGATAATCAAAATGTTTACAATTCTTTTTAGATTTTTTTTTGAAAATAATTGAATTTCTTCGAAGAATTCTGACAAATGATTTTATGAACAAAAATAATTAAATCGTTGGAAAGAATTTTAAAATTTATCAAAATAATTGAATTACTGCTCAGGATTTAATGACAAATTTAATCAAACATTTAATATTTTCAACAAAAAAAAATGTCTGCAAATTCTATTTTAAATAATTCAATTCCTGCGTAAATTTTTTATTCTTTTCAGGCAAATAACTGAATGTTCGTGTAGAATATTTTAAATATTTTTTTCTAATAATCGAATTCTTTTGAAAATTTTAATTAAAATAAAAGATTATTGAAAATTATTGAATTAAGAATAAGTTTCTAATAGAATTGAAATTTTAATGTTTTAGAATTGAATTTTTAATGATAGTATTTAAAATAATTGAATTCCTAAGAAGAACTTTTTTATTTATGAAAGTAATTTCATTTTTCATGAGAATTTTATAAACATTATTTTAAACAATTAATTTACGGATATAGTAAATATTATAAAAATTTTATTTTAAATAATTGATTTTTTCGAAATTCGTTTGAAAATATTCTTCTTAATTAATTAAATCCTTGTGAAATATTTATAAGTAATAAAAATAATTGAATTTTGGGTAAATTTTATCAATTTTTTGTTAAATAATTGAATTTCAAAGTTGGAATTTCGATGAAAATACTAAATATTGAAAATAGAATTTCGAATATTTTTTGAAAATAAGTGAATCGTTTCAAAGAATTTGGTTATAATTTTTTCAACTATTTTAGAAAAATCGACTAAAAACAGTCACTGACGTAATTTCTATAGAAACCAGTTGCATTTGTTTTCAATTTCAGATGTTAGCACTCCTCGAAGTCCTCTAAGGTTTCCCTATAAACTTAATCAAACTAAATCTCTGATTAACCTTAAATTATTTCAGCAAATCAGTAATTCGATTAACCTGTTTTCTTCGCTAAAGGAAAATAAATAAATTATTTCCTCTTTCTAAAAATAGAAACTAAATAAAATAGATTCACTAAAATGTTCGAACAACGAAAATAATCGATGCGAAAGTAAAATAATCTTAAAAAAATTAATATACATTCGCAACCTAAATTCTGCCAAATTCGTACAGCTTTCCAGTATACTGTGTCATCTCTCAACCTTTTCTTCACAAGTTTGTTTTTTCTATATCCTCATTTAACATTTCTTTCAGTATCACTAAAGTAATTGGATGGGTTGCAAACGTAGAGATAAAGAAATGCATCGCCCTTATTTTTCCTGCATTGAAATAATATATTTCCTACGTATATTTTCAGTACATACAATTATTTTCAAGTTTCTCAAAAAAAAAAAACAAAAAAAAACAAGTATTAAGACCTCAAAAGAATGCAAGTCACTTGAAATCATCTTCAAATAAGAAACATTCCATATATTGCTTATTTTCAATTCAACATTAAAAAAAAACATTACACTGTAAAAAAAAGGAGTTAAATTTTAACTCCCCAGGGAGTCTATAAAAGTCGCACCCAATTTGGGAGTTAATGCCAGGGGAGTTAAATAAAAGGAGTTAAAATTTAACACCCAAATGCTAACTCCCCATGGAAAAAATAACTCCCGCGGGTGTTAAATGAAGGGAGTTAAAAATTAACTCTCTTTTGGAGTTAATTTTTAACTCTAAAAATTTAACTCCCTACTCCCGAGTCCGTTAACTCCCTAAATTTTTTACAGTGTATACTAAAATATTTCCCTTATCTCTTAAAATAATAAATAACTCACAAAGAATGTATAGCTAAAATTAAAAAATGCATTTTCTCTATTGTTTCCGAGTATCTAGGTCATATTGATAACTTGAATTTTCAACGCATATAGGTTCTAAATTTGATTTTAATTATGCCAATTATAAAGAAAGATGAAAAATTACTCCACCGACGAAAATAGATTGAAAAAGATATCGTTACTAGTATCGATTCTTACAAAAGTTCCAATTTTGGAAAATGCTACAAAATATCCCAACTTGTACAAATTTTTAAAATTTGAGAAAACTTAATTAAAAATAGTCGCTAATGAAACATTTAAAATTCAACAAACAATTTTTTAAGTCTTCTCTGAACCGTAAAGTCTTAAAGTATTAAAATCATAGTCTGAAAGAGTTCCTTCTTTAACCTGCATGAAACCTCATGGCTCCATTATGATGTTAAATTGCTCCTTTTGAGTTTGCTTTGATCCTTAAGATTCTAAAATATGACTTTGTAACTTAGTTGACATGAAAAAGATTATCTTTATACCAAGGCATATCAATGCATCGCAAATTGTTTACAAAAACAAGGGAATCACTGCGCCAATTTATTTTAACAAAACAGTTCTTTTAAAGATCCTTAAATTAATATCTATTTAAATTGATTGAATTTCAATTAATATCTAGTTTAAAGGTTTGATAAAAATAGTGAATTATGAATTTTGAACTAATAGACTCAAGCGGATCAATGTTTTGTCTCAATAGAGGTGAGCTGCTTTTTGTGTGCCGGGGGGATGGGTTCCATCAGACTTTTCACTAGACATTGAAGAGTCGAGTGTCGGAGTTCCTCGAAGAGAAAAGTAGTTCACGACCCTCTCATCTCGTTTTTCGCACCAAGGGGAAAAACGAGAGAAATAAGAAAGGCACGCGTAATGGCAAAGAAGTGGTGAGAGAGGCGTGGAATGAGAAAGGAAAAAGCAGTAAGAGTTGAAGGGTCGTCCGTAGATGAGGGTAACAAAGCAATAGCTTCAAAGTAAGGAAGAGTGAAGAAGAAATAATGAAATATATTGCTTTAATGAAGGTGCATGCCATCTAAAAATCGCTCATCCCATACGTGCCGCTTGTTTTTACGAGAGGAGCCCAAGAATCTAATAAAGTACGAAGTTTTAAGTTTACGACTTACTTTCACTTCCATGAAATCTTGTCTGAACGTCACCCCGACACTCTCTTAATGGTCATCGTTTCTACAATAGTATCACGCGATCACGTAATTATTATTCCTTATACGATTCTCGACAACATTTCTCCAATGTCACCTAAAGCTTACCCTAACTCTACTCTTCCTTTTCGCCTACCACAAAAACATGCTTCCGTTAGACTATTATTGGGATTATTATTATATTGTTCAGTTTTATTTATTTTTTTGTCATGAAACCAATATCAAATTGAAGTCGCATATTGAAAACGAAATTCGCAAGTAGAGAAGAACTTCATTGCGGTGTGACGGTTATGCAATTTTCAGCAGGTATATCGATTCGATTTGTCACAGAGAGCGTACCCACTGAGAGGAAAGTAAAATAGATGATGCAAACTTTCGAAAACGAGCGTATGGACGTATAAGACGAACGAGGAAGAGATTGGTAGGAGATATCGACAAACGTAAAAGAGAAGTTATCCCCAAGAGAATATGTGTCAAATAACAAACTTTTGGAAAAACTTTATTTGACTTTTACCTCAAAGAATCGACCTATCGAATGAGTAGACTGCTTAACTTGAATAAGTTTACTGTGAGAGAACAGATACACAATCGAGAAAATAGACGCAATTTTCTCAATAGTCTCAAAAGTTCAGTTCTTTAGTGTGCTGAGGATAAGCACTTATTTTTCAATTATTGCAGCCTGTCATCAGAACTATATTCAAAGGGGTAAACTATTTACTAGATTACAAGAAATTATCCATGATTCAGACTTCGCACTCATCTACTAAAACCTATACTATTTACTACTTTTTTGACGTTACGCTACTATTTTTAGATTTCGGCCACTAAAAGCTACTATTTCTGTTATTTTTCAATTTCTACTACTTTTAATCCGCTACACTGAAAAAAAATTTATTTGATTCAAATAACCGATTATTTGACTATTACCAAATAAATATTTACTTGAATCAAATAATTTTTATTTAAATCAATAAAATAGTATTTGCTTCAAATACTGAAATATTTGATTCAAATGATATTTAATTAATTCAAATAAAAATTATTTGATTCAAGTAAATATTTATTTGATAATAGTCAAAATAATCGGTCATTTAAATCAAATAAATTTATTATTCAGTGTAATAGTTGAAATAAAGATTTCACAAGGATTTAAGTAATTAAGAAGAATATTTTCAAAAAAATTTCGAAAAAATCAATTATTTAAAATAAATTTTTATAATATTTACTATATCCGGAAATTAATTGTTTAAAACAATGTTTATAAAATTCTTATGAAAAATGAAATTACTTTCATAAATAAAAAAGTCCTTCTTAGGAATTCAATTATTTTAAATACTATCATTAAAAATTCAATTCTAAAACATTAAAATTTCAATTCTATGAAAAACTTATTCTTAATTCAATAATTTTCAATATTCTTTTATTTTAATTAAAATTTTCAAAAGAATTCGATTATTAGAAAAAAATATTTAAAATATTCTACACGAACATTCAGTTATTTGCCTGAAAAAGAATAAAAAATTTACGCAGGAATTGAATTATTTAAAATAGAATTTGCAGACATTTTCTTTTGAAAATATTAAATGTTTGATTAAATTTGTCATTAAATCCTGAGCAGTAATTCAATTATTTTGATAAATTTTAAAATTCTTTCCAACGATTTAATTATTTTTGTTCATAAAATCATTTGTCCGAATTCTTCGTAGAAATTCAAATATTTTCAAAAAAAAATTTAAAAAGAATTGTAAACATTTCAATTACCTTTACGAATGCAAAATTCTTCGACAAAATTTAATTATTTTCAGAATTTCATTATTTGCAAATATATTTTAATAAAATTGTTTAAAAAAAATCACTTATTTTTAACAGAATTTTAATTAAATTTTTATGAAATAATTCAATTATTCTTTGAGATTTTAATAAAATTCTTCCCAGGAATTCAATTATTTATGAATAAATAGTTCTTCGAAAAAATTTAATTATTAAACATAAATAACAGAATGATTTCCGAAAATTCAATTATTTTCAGTCATTTTAGTAAAATTTTTTGCAAAATTCAATTATTTTCATCAACAACAATATTCATCGCAAGAATTCAATTATTTTTGTAAATAAATAAAAATCTTTTTAGGAAATGAATTTTTCTTATTAAATTTTAATAAAATATCACACAGATATTCAATTATTGTGAAATATTTTTGAAAAACTCTTTGTGAAATTTTATTATGTTAAAAAACTTTTCTAAATTCAATGATTTTGAATATTTAAAAAAAATTGCAAACAGAATTGAATTATTTAGAAATTTTCTTGTAAAAATCTTCCTAAGAATTCAATTCTTTTTCATAAATGAATAATAAAAGTTTCTCCGGAAATTTATTATTTAATTAGAATTTTCATAAAATTAGTCGAAGGAAATGAATTATTAAAATTTTTTTATAAAATTCTTCTCAAGAGCTAAATGATTTTCTAAATATTGAAATTCTTTCATAAATAATAAAATTTGTTGCTTGAATTCAATTTATTAGCGATTAGGATAAGAAACAAGTGAATATTTTTTATAAAAATTAGAAAATAGTCGGGGAAATGAAATATAGAATGAAATTTTCGTCAGTTTTATAATGTTTCTGAAACCATTAATTAAATAATCTTTAATGTCCAAGATCCTTTATAAATTAAGGCAAATTAAACGAAACCATCGTCAGGGCATAAAAATTTAAGTCTTCGTCTATTTTAATTCTTATTTTTTGGTAATTTAATTAATTAATTCATTTATTGTTAAATTATTTTAATTTTGTATATTCTTTGGATCGACTCCCTGAAGAGGAAATCATTTATATTTCGAAACGTTGGAGTAAATAAATATTTTATTCATTGTTCGAATGTTTTCGCTAAATTTCCCTTAATTTCTAAAACCAGTTTTTTTTGTCGTCAAGTTTAATTTTTCTATAGCTACTTTTTCACTATTTTTTTTAAGTATGAAAGCTACTTTTTGCTACTTTTTAAAAATTAGCTATCGAGTGCGAAATCTGACGACTGAATCCGAAATGTTTTTTTTTATTTTACAGGTACAGTTATTTACCCTTGACTCACAATCAGCATGATCCCTAACTTGAACGTTTAATTAGAGAAATTATAATTTACTGAAAATTTCCTCCGCGAAAATGATGTATAGAGGATCTTGACAAACAGACAAACTCGGTACGTTATGTTTTCTCCTTGACGTATAAATTTAATTCGCTTTCAAGAGGGAATTAGCCCTGAGGCGTTTGAAAGTTTCCATTCCCGTAAGAGAGTAAATTTGACAAGGTAACTGTATGCTGTGGATGCGCTTGAGGTTTTCTGCACGTCAAATTTCCATGCTGATTTATCGAATGACGTTGCGATAGGGAAATGTTATTACAGCACCACAGGCTAATTTACATAGTCAGTGATGTAGCTCACATTGGATATCATTCCATATGGTGGGGTGTTTCCACTTTCAAAATAAGCATGCTGCTTCATTTTCTAACACCTATATAGTCCCGCCTTGTCTTTGAAACTCGTTTTCCCGCAATCTGGAGCATGTTCTCATTTTAATTTAGATGAAATCTCTGCGTCAACATATTCCACATTATTATCTTCCAAGCATAGCTTCACTCTCTCATATTATACAGAACCAACAAGTCGTTTAATATTCTTTCTTCTTATCATTCAATTATTTGCATCTTAAATACTTTTTACTTTCAACTTACATTAATGTAGGTTGGATAAAGTTTCGCCCAAGGTCTGAACTATCAAACTAATTATCCTAATTGGAAATTTTCTTTCAGTTTTGGGAGAATAGAAAATGTATAACGTTTTCGCTAAACACAATTTCTGAGTTGGCGTTCATGACATAAACAGGTATACGTATATAGTTGAAAAAGTTGAAAGAAAACTTTTATAAAAATGCAGCAAGTGGCTTCAAAAATGTTCGACTTTCTTAGACAGTATCTCTTTAGTTTTCCACCTCCGTCCCCCCCTGTCATTCGTGCTTTCTATATGCCCTCGTGTTTTATTCCAGTCCTTTATTAAATTTTAGATTACTTTACAACGTCGTTGGAGCTGCGAAGTAATCATTTTCTCAAGAAGGTGCTTCCCTCTTTATTCCAATGAAACTGTAAATTAAAAGAAACTCATTTTCTTTTCTCGTTAAACGATTTCAATGTTTAAATCTTATTCCGGTGTTTCATTAAGCTTCATTAAAAACATTTCGTCAAACTTCAACTATTGAAACTAATTCGATTATTTCGATAATTAACAGCACCATTTTTTTTCTTTCATTCTCTCCTGAAATTTTCCACCTTCGAACGCAATATTTTTTCCGTTTTCCCCCACAAGAATGAATTAAACATTTTTCCAATGTACATGCGGCGATAAGAGTTTTGCATTTGTCAATACCAACTTTAAATAGAAAACTTTAACGGAGAAACACTCTTTTACGTTTTGAAACAAGTCCGAAGTTCGAGTGGTTGTAACAAATGTTTTTTCCTTATCTCGTCGAGTTTCGGCCAACTTCGTGCCGTCTGAACGTCGCAATTTCCTAAAGATAAGTAACAAAACTTGCACGCCACGTCCCCCCAAAGGAACTATAAAAAAATTAAGTTAAAACTTGTAAAATTTATAGCTTCAGAAAAACAAAAACACACCGAACTCTGTTAATAAATAAATTTCTCACTCTAAATAACTGATAAGAAAAAGAAAAGAAAAGAAAATTGTCCTCATGGTGTTAAAAAAGAATTGTTTTTCTTTAGAAACTTTTCTTTCCTCTTCCATCTACCTTCGAGATAAAATTTATAATTATAAATAAACAATTCCCATCGTTTAACAACGATACTATTTTATTTCCAGAGAAAAGAATAAAAACGAGGCGGATATCAAAATTCAATAAGACACTCTATTATTTCACTTTCGTCTCTTCCAAAAGAATTACTTATATAGAAAGGCCGATAAGGCAGTAACTTTTTGAGAAACGGGGTAGAAAATAAGAGGAACAAGAAATAAAAGTAGAAGTAGAAGAAGAAGAAGAAGAAGAAGAAGCGATAGGAATTCCTGGTTTGTCGTATTCCAGGGATTGAGACCGTTTTGAAGAAAGGAAAAAAGGGAAAAAAAATGTGGGATGGGACAAAAGGACAAAACCATGCCATACTAGCCTCGCGGGGAATCCCCCCAACTCCGCCACTACTGCCACGATAAGGAACAGGAAAGCACGAAATTTCTACGTGCTCAACATACAACTCAAGTTTAGCGTGCTCCTGGATCCGTACTGGATTCTAGATTCCGGATCTCGTCGAACAACACTCAATGAAGTTTATCCACTACCGGCTTAAATGCAAATCCATCATTTTATGTATGCCTACAACGAACATGAAATGACTTCGAAATTTTTCTACAAGAGGCAAAAAGTCACAAGACTAAGTTGAATCCCACAATACGAACCAACAGCTGAAGATTAAGCTACAAAGAGTTTGAGGATATTTAATAAAAACCCGATGATCAATTTTTGTCCTTCTTCGGAATAATAAGTGAGTCCTTTTCTCACTAGACCTATTGGTTTGAAATAGAAAAATTATTTTTCCTTTTCTCAAAAAGAAGTGTGGACAATGGCCCGCATGTGATGAGCCCTTTCAGAGATCAAACCAACACCATAAAATTAACCTAACCAAAGAAAATAATAAATAAACACCTATTTATCAACCATCCCTTCCAATTTGCCAAGAATCCCTTGGAAAATAACTTTAATTACTTCTACTTTCGTTAATTCTCCCGGACGCAACGAGAAATGAAAACTGGGTCAATGAGCCTGAAGTTGCGCAAACGTTAGCACAGATTGTATTTATTTTTCTTGACTCGCATTTAAAGAAGAAAGACACTATTTCCTTATTTTCAAGGGACGGAGGGAAATTTGGAAAGAAAAAAAAGTTCGGAATAGAAGAGAGAGAGGAAATAAAAATGTAGACTATATTGCTGTTACAGATTAAGAGCAACTAAACAACCCTTAAACAACTGGGCTATAAATTTTATCATAAGATTAAGACAACCCGTTGCTATAATAGCACTAGTAGTATACCTTTCTGGACCCATCTCCATCCCCCGCTCCCTCTCTCTGTCTCTCTGTCTCTCATGCTCTTTGTGTCCTGTTCCCTCCGGCAGTTGATATTTGCCGGCCCGGAGAGTATATACAGAAACAGAGAACTATGTTTCTCTACTCACTCCACCCTCACAATTTCCCACTTTGTGAACGAGCTAGCGAGCTACTCTTGCTAACTATGTCTGATTATTTCTACGGATTATGTACGGCGCATGTTATAGGTACAGACAAGTAATTTCACTCCAAGTAGAATTAGATTTCCACTAGATATTCCAAGCTTTCAGATTTACCACGAATTGTTTCACATACAGTAACAAAAAAATCTTTCTATATACTAATCTAGATTTTCAAAGCAAAAAAATCGTCAAAAAGAAAGACTTCGCAGTCGATAGCTAATTTTTAAAAAGTAGCAAAAAGTAGCTTTCATACTTAACAAAAATAGTGAAAAAGTAGCTATAGAAAAATTAAACTTGACGACCAAAAAAAACTGGTTTTAGAAATTAAGGCAAATTAAACGAAAACATTTTGACAATGAATAAAATATTTATTTACTCCAACGTTTCGAAATCTAAATGATTTCCTCTTCAGGGAGTCGATCCAAAGAATATACAAAATTAAAATAATTTAACAATGAATTAATTGATTAAATTACCAAAAAAATAATAATTAAAATAGACAAAGACTTAAATTTTTATGCCCTGACGATAGTTTCGTTTAATTTGCTTTAATTTATAAAGGATCTCTGACGTTAAAGATTATTTAACTAATGGTTTTTAGAAACTTTATAAAACTGACGAAAATTCCATTCTATATTTCATTTCCCCGAATTTTTTCTAATTTTTATAAAAAATATTAACTTCTTTCTTATCCTAATGCTAATAAATTGAATTCCAGCAACAAACTTTATTATTTATGAATGAATTTCAATATTTAGAAAAATCATTTAGCTCTTGAGAAGAATTTTATAAAAAATTTTTAATAATTCATTTCCTTCGACTAATTTTATGAAAATTTTAATTTAAATAATTAATTTCCCGAGAAACTTTTAATATTCGTTTACAAAAAAGAATTGAATTCTTACGAAGATTTTTACAACAAAATTTTTAAATAATTGAATTCTGTTTGCAATTTTTTTTTAATATTGAAAATCATTGAATTTAGAAAACAATTTTATTAAAATATATTTGAAAATAATGGTATTCTGAAAATAATTAAATTTTGTCAAAGAATTTTGCATTAATAAAGATAATTGAAATGTTTACAATTCTTTTTAGATTTTTTTTTTGAAAATAATTGAATTTCTTCGAAGAATTCTGACAAATGATTTTATGAACAAAAATAATTAAATCGTTGGAAAGAATTTTAAAATTTATCAAAATAATTGAATTACTGCACAGGATTTAATGACAAATTTAATCAAACATTTAATATTTTCAAAAAAAATGCCTGCAAATTCTATTTTAAATAATTCAATTCCTGCGTAAAATTTTTATTCTTTTCAGGCAAATAATTGAATGTTCGTGTAGAATATTTTAAATATTTTTTCTAATAATCGAATTCTTTTGAAAATTTTAATTAAAATAAAAGAATATTGAAAATTATTGAATTAAGAATAAGTTTTTCATAGAATTGAAATTTTAATGTTTTAGAAATGAATTTTTAATGCACTGAGAAAACATTATACTCGTTTCAAGTAAAAAAATAATTTTAAGTGATTTTGTTTCATTGAAATTAGTTTGTAAGGTTAATTCTAATATATAAAAAATATTTACTGCTTTGATTCAAAAATAATTTTTGTTTGAAGAATTATGTTTAATTCAAACATATTTTCTGTTTTGGTTTAAACAAAAAATATGTTAAAAATTTTTATGTTTGATTCAATCTTAAAAGTTGATAGTAAATAATTTAAAATCAACTATAAATTATGTTTAAATTAAATATACTATTTCTATATAAATGAACCAAAAAATATGTTTGAATTAAACTTAAATTTTTTTGACTGTATAGCGAAGATATTTTAAGTTTGGTTTAAACAAAATATGTTTGAATCAAATAAATCGTTTTCTCAGTGTGATATTTAAAATAATTGAATTCCTAAGAAGAATTTTTTTATTTATGAAAGTATTTTCATTTTTCATAAGAATTTTATAAACATTGTTTTAAACAATTAATTTCCGGATATAGTAAATATTATACAAATTTATTTTTTCGAAATTTAAAAAAAAAATATTCTTCTTAATTAATTAAATCCTTGTGAAATCTTTATTATTTATAAAAATATTTGAATTTTGGATGAATTTTATCAAATTTTTTGTTAAATAATTGAATTTTAAAGGCTGAATTTCGATGAAAATACTAAATATTGAAAATAGAATTTCGAATGTTTTTTGAAAATACGTGAATCGTTTCAAAGAATTTGATTACAATTTTTGCGAATAGTTTTTCTTATTTCAACTATTAGCGGTTAAAAATTAGTAGAAATTGCAAAAAAAACCGAAATAGTAGCTTTTAGTGGACGAAATCTAAAAATAGTAGCGTAACGTCAATAAAGTAGTAAATAGTAGGTTTTAGTAAATATATAAGTACGCAGCCTGAAAATATAAGTGAAGAAATAATAATTATTCCATTTCGATCGAAGAAGTACTGGAAATTAAAACGAATCGCAATTTCTCAACAAAATAATAGACTACACAAGTTATCAGTTTTCTGTTGTAATTAATTTTCTGCCTCCTGTTTTAATTATCCAAGTTGACAAGGGGCGTGAGCAAACTTGAAAATTCAGTAAGCAAAGACGAGACGAGAAAAGTTCGTTTTCTTCAAATGTATATTTCTCTCAAGGAGAAGAAGAAGAAGAAGAAGAAGAAGAGTTGCACTTCAGTTGTGACATTTTATCATAGAATGATTTATTTATTTATCTAACCGGCATTAAGTTTGGACGGGGAAAAAAAAATTTCCCAAGAATTCCTGACGAAAAATTTATCCATTTCCAATCGTGTTAGGAGGTTTTGGTACACACTTGGATTTCAGAATGGAGACGCAGTTTAGTAACGCCCAGTGCTCCCATTCGCTCGCCCTAAATCGATTTTTCCGCTAGTGTACAGTATTATAGGTATTTGAAAATACTTTCCGCGCGAGCAAGTAACGATTCAATGTGATGGGCTCTTGAAAGCTTCTCTTGGTCAAGAAAAAAAAGCGAAAAAGGTCACAAATCGATCGACGAATATGGTCCTCTCTCTATTGTCATTCATAAGTGGACGAAATGTCCTTCAACTTTATTATCTTCTCATATTTCATCCCTGGATATTTACGACAGTAGCAAGAATTTTTTTTTTCCCCCTCACAAAACTAATCTCGAAAAATATTTTTCACCGAAAAAGAGATAATAAAAAGAAGGTATAATCTCATTTTTATTTTTGATTCCGAATTGATCTGGTTTTAAATTATTTTTGTCATGTAGTAATTGAAAATAGGATATTTAAATTTTTCGATTGTTCCTGTCGTAGTGGTTGTGGAATTTGGTGAATATTTTTTTTTTGAGACTAATACTGTTTGAGAGGGAAACGGAAAATGAAGTGCTTCTAAATTATTTTCAAGCTTTCCTGTTTGTTTTCATAACAATCTGCTAATGGTTTTCTAAAGTATTTACTTTTAGATGACGCAACAGTACACATCTTTTTTGAAGTGTTGATACAAGTTTAAGCTTCATCAAATTGAAATAACTTTTAGTTTCGAAAAAAGGTTTTTGCCACTTATAGGAGCTACTGCTTTAGACAACTTTAAATCACTCTACACCTAAAATTATTCTAATGGTTTTCTAATCTATTTCTTTTGACAGAAGATACCTTGAGATGTCATCTCAGGCCAACAGTCAACAACTAAGATTCATCAAGAACAAATTTTCCTCAGTTTGAAGAAAAAAAATTTTTCTAATTATAATCCATTGTGAATATACACCTACAAATACCTATGACCCCTCTTAACAGGTCATTTTCCTCTCAGGGGACACGAAACATCAGACCGTATGATCATATAATCTTGTGACTTATGTAGTGTGTTGTATTTTTAGATCCCAGTCGTGGGGGATCGCCCTTCTTCTCAAATCTAATTTAAAGGATTGTCAGATTTCGTGACTATTATCTACTACACCATGCAGATCAATTTTGGAAAAAATCTTAAAATTATTATTAATACACTACTCGAGTGTTGTCTATTTTTAGAAAAATGTGAGAAGGAAACAAAGGGACGTAAGTGGAGATGTAAAGTAATAAACTACATGTCCGGTTTATTGATTGTAACATATATACGTAATTATACACCCAGGTATCTTGTTACTTATAGGAACACTATATTTCCCACAATTACACGCATCTTGATCTTTTTACTGAACTACAAAGAAAGAAACAGTACTTGTAACTAATATTTATGAATTCTGCTATTAACAATGTTTCTTTCTTTCAAAAAGGAATTTTGGTAGCTTTTAATTGTAATTTTAATTCCTCCAAATGCAGGGCTCGAAACAGTGAAAGTATTTAAAAATACGGACTTTACGGACCAAAAATGAAAAATTACGGACCAATTGCTGACAAAAATATATAAGAGAACATTTTACTTAAAACTATAAATTAGATTTTTTCATAACTAAAAAAACATGAAGTAATCCATTACTTCATGTTTTATATTAATTAAAGATAGAGTGATCAGTTCAATTATTATCTTCAAGAATTTTTAACTAAAATTCTTCTTAAAATCGATTATTTTTAATAATTTTCGAAAAAGTTCTTTGACAATTTTCAAATCCATTTCTTAACAATATTCGATTTTTCAATTATTTGTAAATTCTTCAATTAAATATGTATTAGAAAATAAAGACTTTAAATAATATTAAAAAAAAATTTGCAATTCAAATTTCTCAAAAAAATTAATTCCACAGAATTGTTACTTAGTTAAAAATATGAAAAATTAAAATTTTCAAAGATTTCAATCTGAAACCTTTTCAAAATTTAATTATTTCTAAAACTTTACGCTCTAATACTTTTAATATTCAATTATAATCTAAAATAATAATTTATTGAATAATTACATACGTTTCTTGAAATTGAATTCTTTTAAAGAATTGTATCAATCAATTTTCAAATAATTTGAATTCTTTTGCAAAATTTTATTAAAATAGATATTAAAAATAATTGAATTAGGGAAATTTTTTTAAAATAACTGAAATTTTGCCAAGAAATTTATTTAAAATAATATTTAAATTCTAATAAATATATTGTAGCAAAGATTATTAAAATAAATAAATTTCTTTGATAAATTTTAATTTTAATTCTGCAATTAGCTTTATTATTCATCAAAATAATTGAATTCCTAATAAGAATTTTATTATTTGCCAAAAAAAATTAAATACCTGTAAAAATTTTATTATTTATGAAAATAATTGAATATTGCTAAGAAATTTATAAAAAAAATTTATAATGAAATTCCTGTAAAATTGTTATTATTTTTTGAAAATAATTAAAGGTTTGTGTAGAATTTCAGTACATTTTTTTTAAATAATTGAATTCTTTTGGAAAATTTTATTAGAATAGTATAGAAACCTATATTAAAAATCATTGAATTGAGGAAAAATTTTGAAAATATTTGAAATTTTTCCAAGTATTTTATTTAAATTTTTGAAAATAATTGATATTTGGAAGAAGAATTTAATTATTTCTAAAGATAATTGAAATGTTGACGAGAATTAAAAATTTTTTTTGAACATAATTGAATTTTTGCGAAGAATTTTATTACTTTTGAAAATAATTGAATTCCTTCAATCGTTTATAATTTCTCTAAAATTATCCAAATTATATCGTATAATTTACGTACTTTACGGATATTTTTCAACCGAATTACGGACTTTACGGACCTTTTTTAAAAATAACGGACTTTTACGGTCTTCAAGCAAAGTTACGGACTTTTACGGGATTTACGGACCTAGTGCGAGCCCTACACATGTAATTTCTGACATTCAGTCACTAATTGCGGGCAAGATGGAAAAATTTAAACAGAACAAAAATTAATTAAACGTTCACATTTTCGCATAAGAAGAAAACAAAAAAAAATGTTATCAAAAATTTCCAGTGGAAGAATGCTAGTTAGCTAGTTGATACATTTCGTACATATTTTCATTTTATGCACACATGTGTATATAAATTGCAAATGTACGAAAGCTAGTAAATGGCACACAAATACAGACGAGAGTCAACTCGACAAATACTGTGACCCACGTTTCATGAACACTATATATACGCGTGTGGCTGACTTGAAAAGAGATTTCCTATCTCACTCGTTTTTTTTTTGCTTCCTTTTTTCACTTGTGCCTTTACTTTTCTCTCTCTCTCTCTCTCTCCTCTACTTTCATTTGCGTATCTACATATATATACATATACCATGTACAATATAGATCCTCTTAGAGACTATAGGGTCGTATGCTTTTGCTCTTGTTTCGGTAGTGCGCCCGTTTCTGAATGAAACAAAAAAGCAGTTAAAGAATAAAAGAAGAGGGAAAAAAGGAGAGATGAGAAAAGATACAGTTGGATAATGCTGCGGGTGTTTTCGAGGGCGAATCTTCATTTTCGGCAAGTTGAAAAAATAGTACAATACACGTGTTGTAGGCAAACTTCTCAATTTCGTCAATTATCGGATTATGTGTGGTCCATTAACAGAAAGGGAATAACTGTACGTTTTCTGATTGATTGAGCAGTGACATTTTTGACACATCTTATTGGATATCGAATTCTGTCGAACTTTACAGTTTTCTCGACGATGTTTTATACATTTTCTACATTTCATACATTTCATACGTTTCATAACATCTGTAAATGTATTATATTATAATCCCCTGTCGTCGATTTGAGTTTTTTTTTATCATACACCTGAGAGGTTCTCTATCTGTCATTGGAAGATTAAGGTTGAAATCGATCAGCTAGCATTTAGATCCAACGCATTTTAAAAACTATCTCCTCGGGTAAAAACGCTAAGAGCACATCGAACCAAAAAAAAGAGTAAACTTCTCGTTGAAAAATGCATTTGGCTCCAGTGACAATGAGTCAACACAGCAAAACTTTACCACAATGTTTCCATTATGAACGAAGAGGCAAGTTTCGTGAGTTGTGAATGGTTACCGTCATTTATCACACGAGGATTAAGAAAGTGTATACACACTTCAAAAACATTCAGAGAAAAATAAAAGGAAGAAAAGTCTGAAAAGAAACTCTCGCAAGAAAACTGTCAAAACATCAAAAACTTTTCGATATTAAATTTTTTCCAGATCCAACTATATAGTCATGTCAATTAGTAATAAAGCTTAAAACAACGCACGTCCCTACGGTATAATTTCTTATTCAAAGAAATATACATATTTCATAGGGAATGAAAATTTTTGAAAGCACCTGATACAATAGAATTTATCCTTAATGTTCTAGCGCATCTCTTGGATATGCGCGCTTCCTTTTCAAAATAATCTCAATTCTACAATGCAGTCTCTCTGACATAATGGAAAATTCTTTATGATGCAAAAAAGACTTCTCTAAAGGTACGATGAAAAAAAAAAAAATCAGCATGACAATCGAATCGAAGTCATTACGCAAAAGAATAAAAGAAGTTGCAATTTCATTTCAATTCGCAAGACTCAAACTCTAAGTGTCATTTAACAGCATAGCATTCCTTGGGAAATTCGTTTTTCGCCTTTTATTCTCAAATTTTCTATTAACTTTTTTCCCCCTTTTTGCCTCCCTAGCAGCTACTTGAAACATTTTAAAAATAAGAAACATCTGCTATAATCCGTGATTTGCATGACAAGAGGTAGAGTAATTTCAATGCATACGAAGTGTAAATAAAATTATTTTTCCCGAGAAGTTTAAATTGCATAGAAGGAATTTAAATTAAGGGGATATTTAAACGAATCCCTGAGGTGAAAGAAGAGAGAGATAGAGAGAGAGACGCTATTCAATGAATTCAACGTGTTTCTCGTCGATCCCGATCATCACAAATTACTTTCGTCATTCGCAACGGCGTACTTTTAGCGAAAATCTCCAAGGACGCTTTTCCTTTTCCTCCTTTCTCTCTTGTTTCTGGTGGTTGGTTCATCGAACCAACATCACTACTACAAGGAAAATCAGCCGGTGGTAGGCCCGCGGGGGTTGTAGGAATCTTTGATAAGGCACGGCTAGCGCAAACGCTGATTGGTCGCCCGAGGCAGCGCGTCACCGTTCAAACAATGCGCTTCGTGCTAACAATGCAATCGCGACCGAGATAAAGATATATAGATCTATTCACCTACTTCACGCGCCTATACCGTTTCGATCTATTCTCAACCACAACCATCGACCCCTTCTCTATATTCCTTTCCAACCCTCCCATTCTCACTAACGTATTTCTGTTATGCCTTTCTTCCCATTTCCGCATCGCTTTACACTCCGTCACCTTCTTCGCCTACAAGTGCATATAAACACACTCTCGATACTATCAGTTACAATTCCCACAAAAAGTTTCCGAGCATTCTGGAAATAAAATTCTTCTTCCATGTCTGATGATGAAAAGCCTCTTCTAACACCGAAAAAAGTCTACACTTTCCCTAAATGCGCAAATAATAAAAAAATAAAAGATTTAATAAAATTCAGTAGATCAGTTTCTTATAAACACTTTTAGTGAGATGGACAAGTGATAACCTCAATGTTTTTGATGATTATGCGACAAATATTGAAGGTGGAATTATATTTTCGAAAAAGACAAGTGACGACTTTGAGAATAGAACAAGTGACACATTTCAGGGCTTGAAGCAATGAAAGTATTTAAAAATACGGACTTTACGGACAAAAAATTAAAAATTACGGACCAATTGACAAAAATAGAATCAGGCCGAATCAAATATAAAAGAACATTTTACTTAAAACTAGAAATTCAATTTTACCTAACTATAAAACATGAAGAAATCGATGACTTCGAGTTTTCGACTCGAAGCCATCGTTTTCTTCATGTTTTATTTTAATTAATGTTCATTATTAATAAAAATAATTTATAATAATTAAAATCATCGATTCAAATATTATTTTTCAAAATTTTTATCTAAAATTCTTCTTTATATCGTTTATTATTAATAATTTTCGAAAAAGTACTTTGACAATTTTCAAATTCATTTCTTTATACAATATTTCATTTTACGAAATTTCAATTATTAGTTAAATTCTTTTAATAAATAAATATTAGAAAATAGAAACTGAAAATAGTATAAGAAAAACTCAATTAAACTTTTTCAAAAAAATTAATTACAAAATTCAATTATTTTTTTAAATTCACGCTATATTGCTTTTACTATTCAATAATTATATATAAAATTTTAACTGAAATTCATTTTTATGAAATAAAATAAAATTTTTATTAGCACTGTTTTCCTAAAAATGTCAAAATGATCCCTAAATGGATCAACATGATCCAAAAATTGAATTGAAGTGATGATTTTATCCACTTTTGGAGATCAATTCGTTGCAATTTGATACTTTTTAGGTAACAGTGAGAATATTCTACTAGAATTCAATTATTTAAATAAAAATAAAACGCAATTAAATAATTTATTGGAGAATTGAACGTTTCTTAAAATTCAATTCCCATAAAAAATTTTTATCAACAAATTATTAAATACTTGAATTCTATTAACAAATTTTAATAAAATTTTTAAAAATAATTATATTTTTAGAGAATTCAATTAAAATTGTATTAAAAATAATTGAAATTCTGCATTTAATTTTATTATTTATGAAAATAATTGAATTCTTGCGTAGAATTGTATTAAAATTTTTAAAAATAATTAAATTCTTGTAAAAAATTAATAGGAATTTATTTATTTTTAAAAATTTTAATAAAATTCTTGACATAAATTAAAAATAACAAAATTCTTAGCAGATTTATTTATTATTTATTTATTTTAATAATATTTTTCGCAAGAATTTAAATATTTTTAGAAAGTAATAAAAATCTTTGTAAAGAATCAATTATTTTCAATAGTCTTAATAAAATTCTTCGCAAGAATTAAATTCTTTTAAAAAATATTACAATTTTAGTAGAAATTCAAACATTTTTAAAAAATTTCACAAATTCAATTATTTTTAAAATTTTAATGAAATTTATCGAAAGAATTCAATTATTATTAAGATTTTAACTGACATCTATTTTTAAATCAATGTTAATGAGACAATTCTACCAAAATTCAATTATTTAAATACAAAAATAAATAATTTATTGAATAATTAAATGTTTCTTGGAATTCAATTCCTATTAAAAATTTTTTGAACAAATTTTTAAACAATTAAATTCTTTGGACGAATATTAATAAAAATTTTTCGAGGAATTCGATTAAAATTCTATTAAAAATAATTGAATTCATAAAAAGAATTTTATTATTTACGAAAATAATTGAATTCTGGTATAATTGTATTAATTATGAAAATAGTTGAATGATTGCGAAGAAATTTATTTAAAAATTTTGTTATTAATGAAATTGTTATAAAATTTTTATTATTTTTTGAAAATAATTAAAAGTTTTTGTAGAATTTTATTAAATTTTTTTTTTAAATAATTAAATTCTTTTGGTAAATTTTATAAAAATAGTAGATAAATTTAATTCGTGTGATAAATATTGTTAATTATGAAAATACTTGAAATTTTTTAATGAATTTTAATAAAATTTTTGAAAATAATTGAATTTTATTGAAGAATTTCGCTATTTATTTATACAGATATTTGAAATGTTGACGTTTTTTAGATTTTTTTTTTGAAAATATACGAATTTCGGCGAGGAAGTTTAATATTTCTAAAGATAATTAAAATTTTGACGAGAATTAAAAAAAATGTTTGAACATAATTGAATTTTTGCGAAGAATTTTATTACCTTTAAAAATAATTGAATTTCTGCAATCATTTGTAATTTCTCTAAAATTCTCCAAATTATATCGTACAATTTACGAACTTTTCATCCTTTTTGAATGAAATTACGGACTTTACGGACTTTTACGGACTTGAAGCAACTCTCTAAAACTGAATCAGTGAAATTTCACTGAGAATCAATGACTCTATTCTCGCGATTTAAATCAGTGAAATTTGACTGAAGATCAGTTAAAAATGATTGAAATTTCAGTCATATTTCACTGATTGGCCAATTAAAAAATAACTGAAATTTTCAATATGTGTGATTGAAATTTCCAGTAACTTTTTTATTGGTCAATCAGTGAAATATGACTGAAATTTCAATCATTTTTAACTGATTTTCAGTCAAATTTCACTGATTCAAATCGCGAGAATAGAGTCACTGATTCTCAGTCAAATTTCACTGATTCTCAGTGAAATTCCACTGATTCAGTTTTAGAGAGAAAGTTACGGACTTTTTCAGGATTTACGAACCTACTTCGAGCCCTGTACATTTGCAAAATTTACCACTAGAATTATGCTTTTCAGAATGTGGTAGGTGCCTGACTTTCCGAAAAGCATAATAATTATAATTACTTTGTCGGCAAAGGACATGTGTCAACTCTCAATCCTTTCAGTCATGACTCGAAGGTTTCTCCCCATTAGGAGCAATGAACAAGTCCAGATGTCGCGGTACACTTTTTTTGTCGATTTGGAACCTTGTAAGCACAGCATCGTCACGGGTCGGTGTCTAGAACCAAATGGCCCTCATATGACAAATGCCTTGGGCGTCTAACTATAACTTATTTGCAAACATAAAATTAATATTACACCAAAAACTTAAAACCATCAATTCCCTAATTGTGAGTTCCAAACGATAACCAAACGATAACGAAAAAAACTATTTCAAATATTAAAAGTAGAATATATACGTATAAACCTATTAGTCAACAGAATAATTTTTTTCATTTGCTAGAAATTGTAAACCTTCCATTATTACTGTAATCAGTACACCTGAAACATTATATATTGCAATACAGCATTACGTTTTAATTATTAAACATACATCATTATGTTTATTACAACATTAAACAGAACCACAAATTGCACAAGACAGAGAGAATATATTATGCACATACACTTTGATATTACTTTAATGAGAAGGGATAATCACCTCGCATTAAAAAGCGAAAATAATCTAAAATAATCATCATTTTCGAATTCACACAAAGAAGCAAGAAAAAATACAATTGAAAAACTCAAATGACATTATTTAGATGAAGTGGAATTAAAAAAGGAAAATTGATTACAAAATTTTTATTTTAATAGCACAAAAGAGAGTGTTGGGTCAATAAATGTCGATTGATTTTTAACGAATGGAATTTCCTGGAATGCAATTAGTGAATTGGATTGAGCGCTAACGGGAAATTGCATTAGATTATTTTATTAATTCCAATATGTATTTTGCGAGTTTGTTTTTGCCAAGGACTTTCGTTACTATTCACGGAATAACAAAAATAACAGGGCAGTGTCGCGATCAGCAATAAGCGAAATTCCGAGCGAGAGAGAGAGATGGATTTGAATTTTAAATTCATTCCTATTCGATTCTGTGATGCGGAACGGGGGAACGTTGACGAAGTGATCGTGAAGAACGAATCCCTCGCGATAAAATTACGTTTTGACACGTTGATACCACCACGGTTTTCTGTGCATGACACTCTGACACTCACCCATCTAAATCACGTCTCTTTTCTACTTGTTCGATTCAATTTCCAGATAATCATGTTCAATATTATTCTTTCATTTTTAATATACTTGACAATTCTTTCACATCTTACAAGAGTATCAATTTCCTGACGCGAAAACATATCATTTCACTTCATTAATTATATTTAGTTAAATAAAAATTATTTTTGCCTTTTGTAGGGGAAAAAAAAACTCACCTTCAATTATAACAGCCAATGTGGTAGCAAGAATGATCCAAGTTGTTGAGATGTTTGTTGTCATCTTGATTTCTTTTTAGACAATTCCACTTCACTCACATAATAAACACTGATCCACTGTGTTCTTCAACCTGAAACAAAAAGCATATTTGTTTTATTTCGCAGCACTTGGATTATAAATTAATCATGACACGCCATACTTTCGAGAAATAAGGGAATTTTTCTATTCTATATGTAAAAGTTTTTTCCCCCATTGGACAAATTCTATTTTTACTCTCGCCCTCCATGGATGAAAATTAACTGGAAAACTTTTATTGGAATGCATCTCAATAAAGGAAATAATAATGTCGTTCGTGGTTAGTCACATTGTACCCATAAGGAGGGGTGAATAAAATATCATCCAAACAAATAAAAGTCTCAAAGTCATTTCAGAAATATATACCTCTAATTTAAATAACTACTATCTAAAGATATTTAAAACAGAATTTTATTGAAGACATCTATAAAAAAAATAAATCCTTGGACTCGTTTTGTACTTTTTTCGGGAGGCATTAAATCAGTTTTCCGCATGTAATCATGAATCCATATCTAATCACTTCGGACACGATATGCCATTTATTCAAATCATACATGACATTCCGTGTTAAAATGTCCCTGGAGAAAGATGTATAACTCTTTTTTCTCTCTCTTTCTTTTTCATACGTTATTCACAACAGAACAAGTATTTTCGACCCCACTAGGACCGAGGCACACGCTTTCCCCCCTGGTATTAATTTATTTGACATGCTTTCTCCTCTCATTCATAGATGAAATGGTACATTCATAGAATGTGCAAATCCCCTCTCAATCTAAGGTCAAAGGAAAACAAACGACCATTTTTTTTTCATCCACGAAAAAAAATCGTACACACACCATTCTTTTCTATATATATTATAAATTGGAAGAAATATGAGATTCGAGATTACTTTTATGCCTCCTCTATATTATAATTATACCGCAAAACAGCCATAAATTTTTATCACACAACTATTATTATATTCTCGTTTCAATGCATTCAGAGAGTAATTTTCGAAAGTCTTTCAAAAGTATTTGAATATTTTTGAAAGTAAAAAAGTATTTACAGTGTTGAAAAAGTATTTCTAAATACTTCTAAATACTTCTAAATCTAAATACTTTCAGGTACTTCTACAACACGAAACGTGAAAAAATTTCCAATACAAGAAAAATATCATTTCTCCCGAAAGTGTGAGTTTAAGGGAAAAAAACAAAAGGAATTTGAAAAATTACGGTTGACATAGAGAAACACGAAAAATAGATCTATATACATATATACAACCGGTCGAGATTTATGTATCAAATGTTTCCTAAACGTGTACCTTTCGTTGGAAAAATAATCCGAGAATGTTGAATTGGTTTTTTTTCTGTATTTCATTTTATTTTTTATTTGTACAAAGTGCAGTGTTAATCTTGTCGAACGCAAAGTGCACGAGTCCATGAAAAGAGACATTTCCAATGTAAAAAGAAAGAATCGAATAGAACATGCTATTTGATCAGTTTTTCTAGCTACTAACAGCTGATGCATACACAACACGAATGTATTTTACCCAGTTGAAATACATCTTTACTTGTATCACTAGAATCCTCCCTCTCTCGCGTAAATTCGAATAGAAAAAAAAAGAATTCCGACAGACTAGGTGGAGGGAAATTTTTTTGACAAGCTTCAGTGAAATCGTTTTTATGTTTAACTCGAAATAAAAATAGAAACACTCTAACCATTTTTTTGCTACCTTACATTTAAATTAAAAAAAAACATTTTATGTTATTCATAACAAAAGAGTTGAATGTTCAAATTCATGTGTCAAATTAAATATAAATTAAAAATAGATTAATTTAAATTTATTTAAATATTTAAAACTAAATGTAACATTAAATGTAAAATTAAATGTAACATTTAATGAAAAGTTAAATGTAACATTAAATTTTAGTGATTAAATTTAACAATTACTTCCGCAGTTTCCCTCATCATCTATTTTTACCCCATTTTCAAACAATTTGTAATTATCTTTGACAAAATAATATTCTACATTGAATTGAAATAATTTGATTCACAGGAACAATTAAGCAGATATTTGTTCTTACGACTTAGGAATGACAAAAACACAAGCTTCTAAAGGATCCTCGGGAACGATTTATTACCCTATTTCAGCCCCAACAAATTTTGTCCTCCGTCTTCTGGAGAATTCATCTTAATACCAATTGTTCGAAAAAAATATATCATTCCTTCATTTTGTTTATAAAAAAAACGAGTTATTTTTTTCTCCACACAATTCGTTTTCATTACACCAAAAATTATCAATTGCAAATTATCCTAAGACAACTGTTGGTTATTTTTGAAATTCTACACTAAAATTAAAACATTAACTCTAATAAGGTGTGTAATTGCAAATTATGACAAATAGAACTGTAATAACAAATTGTAACAAAGCAACTATAAACAATTGACAAGTTTTTCATAATAAATACTGGGAAAATGTAATGGTAACTAAAACAGGATCCACAAACGATCAAATGTATTCAGAAGGATGCGTCGAACAAAAGTATTAATAAAATTGTTTCTAGTTATTCCGAAAATAAAATGCAACCACAGGAGGAAAAAAAAGTATTTCTATAAATGCTGTTTTAAATAAATAATTTCATCAGTCGGGAATTCATGATTCAAGTAGTTAAAAAATGTCGAAACATAATTAATTCGTGGTTTCCGTTCAAGGGGTACGTTAAAAATTTATTGTGTTTGAATGAAGCGACACCAGCGCCACGAATCATCAACGAACCGTACTCCCTTGATGGTCACTCCTGCCTTTCGTTTCAGTTTTATTTAGGAGACTTTTCATCCAAAGCAATCCAAACTCATTTATTCCCAATATCGACAAATTACTGTTGAATCTTCTTTCCCAAAATGAAATTTAGTCAACAAACATTTTATTTTCCCTCCAAACTGTAAAACATCAAAACGAAATCCTCCAAAATCCGCAGAATTTTTTGAGGTTAGGAGAACCGACTCACAGCACAAATATTTTTATACTGAAAACACTATTTCAACAGGAGGAATATTCTATTTCAACAAGGGGAATATTCTATAAAATAATACCATTTAGAACCGAAATACTATTTAGAATAAATAATTTTATCTCGAATTACTTCTAATTGAAGGAAAACACAAAAACCATCGGGAAAAAATAAAAAAGTCGTCCAGCTGTCATTTAATTAACACCTTTTTTAAAAAAAAAGTATTAATACAGCTTTAAGGGTAAAAAAGCAATTTTCACCAGAATCCGCAACTCCCTATTTCCTGTCTTCTCCCCACTAATTTTTTTGCTACGGATCAGCGTTCGTGACAAGTGTGGAGAATCCAGTTCTCCACGAGAGATTTTGCAGTTGGGGCATTTTAAATGCACCAGTTACATCGAGCGTGAAAAAAGACCGGGTTCTTTGGCACATTGCCCGCGTTTACCCCCCCGAAAGAGAAAAAAATTAAAAAATTAAATTTGCAAAAAAGGAACCACAAAATAAGAGGAGAAATCTGAAGGAAAATAATAGGAAGAAAAAAAAGATACCTTCTTTTCAGGTCGACATTTTCTTCGCGTAATAACGGTGGGCAATCACCTCGGAAGCGCTTGTTTTCACGCAACACAACTATTCATCATTCTCCCTCTGGATGCAAACAACAATTCAGAGCCAAGTTTTCCTTCAGTCTCTCATGAAGTGGTTTTCACGCTGACCCGAACTCACAGACCAAAAAAAAAAAAAAAACAACAACACAACATCGATTTTTTTTTCTTTACACTATAAATACGATCACCAATCAATACACTTTGCGGATTTATCACTTTTTCCAAACTAAATTTCACTCTACTTTTTTTTTCTCACACTCACTTTTCAAGATAGTTGTCCAAGGAACTTTTTACTTGTTTCCGTTTCGGCAAAAAAACAACCCGATCACGAAACCGCAGGACGATAAATTGCGAATGAGGTTTTAATCGAAAAAACAAGTGCTAACTTTGGGGAGTTTACTATTATTTTTAATCCAATTCAATAACCACTCTTCAGATTTTCTCCCACTTTTCTTCCATTATTAGTTCCAGATTCCTCAAATCGCTCATATTTGAAATTTCCTTTGACAAATCCGAGGTGTTTAAAGAAACCCCAGGCGTATTTTAGCCATTCTCTAGAAATTTACGAACGTTTGGAGAACTTGATCAGTCTTGGGGTCATGTTTCATGTTTCGCATAAACGAAAAGGTGGGAAATTCCAAAAGGAAATTGAAACATTTCGTACAAACGATCACACTTGTCGAATCCAAATCACCCATGTACACACCTTGCTCAGGTAGGTCAGAGCTGCGCTTCTCGAAGGATCAATTTTCGAGATACTTACAATTATACATTTCACAAACTCTCTAGAAATGCTACTAAGATTGATGATAACTATTATTGTAAATGTTTATGCAAAAATGGAAGCAAAAGTGCATCTTGATAACCAGATCACGTGCTCTTCTTCTTTTGGGAGGGGGGAAAGAATAAAAATCTTCTAATCTCTCACTAGCGGAAGACTAGATTTATTTTTTAATTCTCGAATTCGTCATCAAAGGAAGATTCTCTTCTCTCACTGTCGTGGCAATTGTTCGGCATGTCGATAAACACTAGCACAATAATAATAATAATAATAATGATTTGAAGGAGGAGTCACCCGTCATCGCGAGACGGGGCTCCGAACTCGTGGAGGGTCTCCAGTGAATATCTCTTTGGGTAGGGGGTCAAAACACCACACAACGTGACTCGAGAGTTCCGACCGAGTCGCTGCGTGATAGCGAACTGTCGACTTTCCAAAGGTCGCAGCGCCACAACGTCGGTTATTTGAGGAACTATCAACAACATCACCACCACCACCACCCCTATTCACGATGACTTGATTCACGCACTTAGATATTTCGCTACCCCCCCAACAAGTCCTTTATATGTGCGCATATATCGAGTGAGACCTTCTAATTGCTAATAGCTGACACAGTGATAGCCTTCGATCACCTAAACCCCTACGTCGACGGTGCTACTGCTTACATCCTAATATACCTAATTAAGTAAATGTCTCAAATAAACAGGAAACCCTTCAGAAGCTATTTTATGTCTACTTAAGTATCAATATCGGGCTTGTAATGAATATTGTGATAGGCACTTGTTTGACAGCCAAAAATTGATATCTTATTCACAGCTGTTGGTATAAAAACCAAAACAACTGTTTACCGCCATAAGACAAATTATTTTCATGTCTTTATTTACTTCTTCTATTAAATATTAACTTCTTCTAATTCTACACTTTTAACTAAATTTCATTTATTTTTAAATAACTCATTGTTTATACTGTCACGCCCGAGTAGTGACCTTACTAGAAGTAATATAATGAAATCAATACAAATTTTTAAATTGACGTTGGGAATTCCTAACGTCAATTTAATTCCTTATAACAATAGGATTTATTTCCAACAATTGACCTTCAGGTGTAAATTGTAATATTACCAACAAATATTGTCAACATTGTCAACACTTACAATCACCTAAACCCTACGTCGACGATACTACTGCTCGACAATAAACATACACATATAAACCTTCATTATAACAACAATTTATAACAAATATTTATACAAATATTATACATCTAATATTTACAAATATATTATAAATATATTTAACAAATAGGTACCTACATTTATAATTGTTTGACAAAAAAAAATTAGAAAAAACTACCGAATAACAGGCAATTTTAAACTGAATTTTTGGCCACTTTTTTTGTGACAAAAATTCCCCCAAGTTTTCAAAATTAATAATAAGATGTAAAAGTTGTTGATCAGTGTTAATTATTTCAATAGTCGAAGATGTATTTTTGTCATATTTTATTCGTCTGATTGTAAAAAATATATAATAATAATAATGAGCTTTCGCTCCGCGACGCAGAGCCTCCTCAGATAATATTTTTAGATAATAATCAGATAATAATGTTCAGAGAAAAAGATAATTTTTTTTTTGTCGAGATTTAAATTAATTTTGTAAGCAAAATTCTAAAACTGTGTGGTAATTGTAAACATGTTAAGAGAGCAAGTGCATTGGTAAACGGTGTTTACAGAAACGATGCTAAAGGTCATTGCAAATATTTTATTTTCTCATTGAATTCCTGGCCAAAAGAGCTAAAAATTATTTTACAATTTCAAGATTTTTAACATTCTCTATGAAAGTATATAACATGGTATTTTTCTCTTTTTATCAAAAATTTATAATCAATATTTTATCAGAAGAAAAATATTTGAAAAATATCTACAACCGTAACAATAAGTGTACGAATAATAAACATATCAAAGAATATTTTAACGTACTTTTTTCTATTAAATTTATCGAAAAGTGTTATTTAAAAAAAACCTGGCGCATTTCAGGCATTATTTAAACCTCGTCAAATTTTATGACATAAAAAATTCAAATTTATAATTTCAAGGAAACATTATATTTTACTTAAAAAATAACAAAAATTCGCAGTTGTTCCGGTTATGTCCTAAATTTTTCCCTATTTTTTACTCATAAAAATTTAATTTATATTCGATTTCAATGAACATGAAACATCTTTAAATTTTATGAAAATAATGTTTTTTAATAAATTTAATTGATAATTTGTAAAATAATTGAATTAAGCAAAGCATTTTCTCAATTTTTTGAAATTAAACTTGTCTCTATAATTATAATTGAAAATGTAATTTTTTAATTCTCTTTAAATTATACTGATAATTGAATTTCTGCAAAGAATTTCGCTATTTATAAAATTAATTTAATTTTTCCAAACAATTCCTGTTATTTATTAAAATAATTTAATTCTTGTGATGAATTTCATTAAAATTTTTGAAAACAATAAAACAGTAATAATTAATTATTTATTGAATAAGTAATAAACATTTAATTTGTTCAAGAAATAAATAAATATAATTTATATAAACATTCAGAAATTTAAAATTATAAAAATATAAGGAAAGTTTAATAATTATAATTATTGAATAAAATTCAATTATTAATCAGTGATTAAATTAAAATACTTAAAAAATTCGATTTGTTAAAAAGTTTCTAATGAAATTCTTTAACAAATTTAATTACATATTTTCAGTGGAGTTTAAAAATATTTCTATCAACTCCATAGTTTTTTTTTTAAATTTATCTACAAAATACGTTTGAATTGGTGACTGATTTTTTACTGTCAAATTAATTATTTTTAACTAATTCAAATTCAGAAAACAGCATAAATATCAATAAAAATTGAAATAAAAAGTGATTTTTTAAATACAAATTAAAGTAATAAAACTGTTTTTAATTTTGGTGAAAAAATTCCCAGTTTGGTATAAAATTCCCGGTTTTTCAAGGTCAAATTAAATTCCCGTTTATTTCCCGATTTTCAAGGATTTTACGGTTATAGTAAACACCCTGAATTTATAATTGAATGAATAAGTATTCATTTGCTTCCATATTTAACATTTATTTATTTTTTACTTTTCATTTAGAATAAAATATTTCTGCTTTCGTTATTATAAAAAAAATTGTTAATCACTACAAGCTCTTTGACCCTTGAATGAAGATAACCCGCATCGGTTGCTAGTAAGCAGTCTCAAAACATAGACTACTTCCAGGCGTCAATATAATTACAATTTTCAATATTTTACTACATACTCAAACATAAACAATCGAAAATAAAATTTAAAAATATTTATCCTATTTACATTCTTTCATATCAACAAAATCAGAAGTATTCGACATAAAAGCATTTTACCAAAAAAAATGTTTCAAAAAAAAATCCGATCTATTAATTTCAAAGCACCACGTAAGCTGCTGCAAAGAATTTTTTCCATTTCGAAAAAATAACAAGGCGCACTAATTTTTTGTCACAAGTAACAAATACTTTATTCCCTCTTTTTTTCAGATTCTAACAATTTATCCTGACAGCAAGAGGTTTTTTTTAGAAGTAAAACCTTTTTTAGATCAATGGAAATGCTTCTATTTTTTTATATTCTTTAGCATTAAAAAAAAACTTTGCGAAGCCGATACTGAGAACAAATAACGAGCGCGTTTGTTCGCATATAACGAATCTCGTTTCACCTTTATCCAAACTAGTGTGTAAGAGAACATAAAAATATTTTCCGTTGAGAATATGGTCAAGCTTTTTACCTGATGCGCACAATAAATATTAATTGCATCTATCGGTAAATTCATGCTTATTTCTCTTTATTCAGAGAATTAAATTTTTTTCCTCCAAAGTAACAAAAAAAAAAATTTTTTTTCAAAAAAGAAATATAATTATTTTTTCAAATTTAAACATGAAAAAATAATTTTTATTCTTCTTATATATACGTTCTCTCGTTTTATTCTGATTGAAAAAAATTTTTTTTTAAATCAATTGATTCATTTTTAGCTCTGTTCCAATTTTTTCGAATTTTTGTCATGCACTATTCAAACTCGGTAATTTTTTTTAAATATATCAAAAAGTTAACTTTAGATAAAAAAAAAGTAACCTTAAAAAAATAAAATTTATATTTGATGTGCGAGACTAGAATACTTTTGTGCATTCAGCGAACTGAATCTCAATTTATAAAATCAATAATTGAAGTTTAACGTACTTGAATTAAAAAAATCTGGAAATCGAATCTGTTATTTAAAACGTTTTAAACTTAAAACTAAAAAAATCAAACTATCGGAAAAATAATTTCATTTTTTAATTATTTCAATTTAAAAAATGAAACTCTAAATTAAACAAAATTCAACTCTATAAAAATATTTCCAAGCAAACTTTCTTCTTCCAAGTTTTTTTCTCCATTCAGAATTAAATTAGAAAATCCGTTGAGCTATGTTTACATTGTTTAAAATAACAGGTTATATCATAAATAATTTTTTTATTTTTTCGATGCTACAGTAGGAAAAGAAATAACCAATTTAAAGAGAAAAATGGGAATTTTGGTGTAATTTCTTAATCAATGTTCTCTATATCATCTTTGCAGCGCCCTAACTTTCGTGATGCATGTTTGCTGAAACTCGCATTTACAACGAAAAATCACGTGACTCATAAAAGGCAGTGTATAAGTGGTCTTAAATCATTTTCAGCAACCATAATGCATGCATTCGTTCACTTTCCTCATGTACCGCAAAGTGAGAAATTTTTTTTTTCGTTTCTTTTTATAAAAACCAATAAAAAAGTTGATGCACGAAGTTGACAAAGTTGCGTGGGCTCAAGAAAAGTTTTGCCATTTTCAGTTTATTTCATACATCATAAAATGTATTTTTCATTGTAAGTTTAAAAAAATTTTGAAAGAGTTGCTTTATTTCATAATTTTTCAATTCTAATGCAAATTATTATTGTTTTATTAATAATAAAATAAATATTAATACGTATTTTTAGTATTAATCAGCATGTTTTATGTTTCAGAATAGTCAGTTGTACTTTCACTTCGTAGATGAATTCAAAGGGTCCTAAATTTTTCCCAGTTTTTTTCTCATCAAATTTATATTTGATTTCGAAATCTTAAAAACGATTTTTAAATAATTTTTATAATTAGGAAAATAATTAAATTAAACAAAGCATTTTCTCAATTTGTTGAAAATAAACTTGTCTCTATAATTATAATTGAAAATTTGATTTTTTAATTCTCTTTAAATTATACTGATAATTGAATTTCTGCAAAGAATTTTACTATTTAAAAAAGTAATTCAATTCTTCCAAACAATTCCTGTTATTTATTAAAATAATTTAATTCTTGTGATGAATTTTATTAAAATTTTTGAAAATAATAAAACAGTAATAATTAATTATTTATTCAATAAGTAATAAATATTTAATTTGTTCAAGAAATAAATAAATATAATTTATGTAAATATTAAGAAATTTTAAATTATTTTCTATTTCTTAAAAAGTTTCTAGTGAAATTTTTAACAAATTTAATTACATATTTTCAGTGGAATTTAAAAATATTTCTATTAACTCTATAATTTTTAAAAATTTACTTACATAACACGCCAGGAATTAAATTATTTATGAATAAATAATTCTTCGAAACGATTCAATTATTAAACATAAATAACAAAATTATTTCCGGAAATTCAATTATTTTTAGTCATTTTAGTAAAATTTTTTGCAAAATTCAATTTTTTTCAGCAGAAGAATTCAATTATTTTTGTAAATAATAAAAAGATTTTAGGAATTGAATTTTTCTTATTAAATTTTAATAAAATACCACACAGATATTCAATTATTGTGAAATATTTTTGAAGAACTAACTCTTTGTGAAATTTAATTATTTTAAAAAAATTTTCTAAATTCAATAATTTTCAATATTTTAAAAAAAATTGTAAACAGAATTCAATTATTTAAAAATTTTGTTGTAAAAATCTTAATAAGAATTTATATTTTTTGCATAAAGGAATAATAAAAGTTTGTCGGGAAATTAATTATTTAAATTAGAATTTTCATAAAATTAGTCGAAGGAAATGAATTATTTAAAATTTTTTATAAAATTCTTCTCAAGAGTTAAATGATTTTTCTAAATATTGAAATTCTTTCATGAATAATAAAATTCGTTGCTGGAATTTAATTTATTGCGCTGAGAAAACGATTTATTTAATATTGAAATTTATTTTGTTTAAATCAAACTTAAAATATCATTGCTATACAGTGAAACATATTTTTTGATTTATTTAAAGAAAATATGTTTGAATGAAATATAATTATTTAAACAAATAATATTTTTCAATCAAAACAGTAGATATTTTCAATATATTGGGATTGAACTTACAAACTAATTTCAATTGAACAAAATTATTTAAAATTATTTTTCTATAGAAAAATAAATATAATTTAAATATATTTAAATTAAATACAAAGTTTACTCAGTGTAGCATTAGGATAAGAAAGAAGTTAATATTTTTCACAAAAATTAGGAAAAAGTCGGGGAAATGAAATGCAGAATTGAATTTTTGGCTGTTTTATAAAGTTTCTAAAACGAGTTTTTTTTGGTCGTCAAAGTTTAATTTTTCTATAGCTATTTTTTTACTGCTTTTTCTTAAGTTTGAAAGCTACTTTTTAAAAATTAGTTATCGAGTGCGATTTAGGTAGTTTTCGAATAATACCCTTTGAATGTTAAAAGATGGTCCATTTTCAGTAAAACATGAAGTTTTAAACAATAGAAAGGGCGTTAACTTTAGTTGTTTAATTGATGGATGCACTCTTGGTTTTAATTGGTTAAAGTAAAATTGACGTAGTGCTATGCCCGGAAGAGCTTAACATTTCGGCACAAATTTCGATGGTGTTAGCGACAATCGCAAGCACGTTTTAGATCCGGTTCAGATTGCCTTTCGTAGCGTGCATTACAACTCGATAACTGGAATATACGAGTAGTCACGCTAGTCGGTATCCTATTTGTGTCAGTTGTGTTGGTTACTGTCCACTTTAACAGAGACATCTAAATCGTAATGCAAAGTTGTGTGTCGTGCATCCACATATATGTATATACATCCATACTCTATATATATGCTTTGCAGAGAACAATTGGGATTTTCAACTCTGTTTCCAAGCATATACCCATACTGCACTGTCGTAAATAATCTGACAATCAAGTGTACAAACTATTATAATTCTTATACACAAAATAGATAATGAATCAATTTTTTCAACTTTTGGTTTTTAAGGAAACTTATTGCACTCCGCAGTTGAAAATTCATTACAACCTTTGCTTTGGCACACGTTTTAATGAATATCTAATACATTAAAATAGAAAGAAGTAAATTATGTATATGTCAGGTTTTCTTTGCTAGAGTTTTTCAAAAAACCAATATTGTATTTCATTAAAAAAAAAAATCCTCCGAGAGTTAATAGTGACAAATATTCAATTTAGATTATTAGCAATTTATATTCGTAAATATTGACGAGTAAACAGTACCTTTATATCGAATTGTTTAACTCATGCCGGTTGACCTATTTTCACAAAATACATTTAAACTTAAAAGGAATAATTAAATATTACAGAATATTTCCTTGTCAAATATTTATTAAAGAGGAAAATCACATGGTTGGTTGTTTCATTAACAATGAAGCATTAGTTCGCTTTTTAAAAATTTTTCTATTTGTATTTATTTTCCTTATTAACTTAATTAACAAATTAAATTTTGTGCTTTTCTCTTTTAGTTAATTTAATTAAAATTTATGCATTTAGGTTTTAGTATTTAATTTATTTAAATGTAAAATTTTAAATTATTGAAATTAAATTCAATTATTTTCAACGAATGCCGATAATGTGTCCACATTTACAATTTAGTTATATGTACAATAAATGGAAATTGTACATATAAATAATTTAAATGGTTGAACGCACCTCGATAGCACATTTTGTGTACAGTATAATATGTTATCCACCAATAATCAAGGATGCATTATAGATAATGTTTTAATCTGCCTGAACATTAGCAGAAATAATGTATGCTTCCTGGTCGCGTTAGTTATTTTTGGAAAAGGATTTTATGAGCAATATGTTTATTACTATGGCGAGCGTTGTATATTTACGATCATCACTTAATGTTGAGTTTTATGTGAAAATCATCGAAAAACCAAAGGAAGGATCCTTTGGTTTTTATTCTGCGAATCGTGAGAACTTTACGGATAACTTGGCACTCTGCTCTAGAGAAGATTAGGTGAAATTTTAATATAAGGGAATTTGACTGAAAGTTTGATTTGCAGTGTTTGATGCTAGATGAAGTTTTCTTGGAGGTGACTATACTACATCAGAGAATGTCCAAACTTAATTTCCACATGTAAGCATCTATAGTACGAAAAGCCTATGCTTTGCTTTAACCCACTATGTAGTGTTCGTCATTTGCTTGAAACAACAGGAACCCAGCCAACCACCTAAAGGTCGATGGTCGCCTATGCATATAAGTGAAGATGTGTGATTGTGTTGGACACCAAAGAGGAGATCAGACTCTGAGAAGGCCTCTAAATCTGAACAAGGGACACGCGAGTATAAAAGGATCGTTAGCTTATTCAGAACTAAATTCGTACATGAGAAATTTAAAACTCAAAAATGTGCATATGGTTCAAGTTTTTGGCCTGATTTTTAAGTAACTAATAAAGGGTGGTGGTAAAAGTCAGTATGGACAAATGTAACCCAAAAAAGCAAGATGTGGTTGGATGTGTGCAAAATGTGTGAATAGTATATGAAATCTATTTCAGGCTGGGAACACTATCAATATATCCGAGTCCTTTGAAGTGTGTGACATGTTTTATCAGTGTAAAGTCGTAGGATGTTCCTTAGCGAGATGTATTAGATGCATGTTGCCAGTCGATCACCCATATCAAACGTAATTGAAATACCCGTTTCATAGAGTGCTGTATTGAGCTGGGTCACACACATTGAGGATTGTATTATTACTCGATACGATAGGCGTTCAACTCGTGACGGAAGTTTGCGCAGATACGTTTCGAATGATCAGTCACTGAATTGTGTTGGAAAATTCACACATCTATTCATGTAGAAACAAATGCTTCAACATTTACACAATTCACATTTACATAGTGAGATAAATATAAATGGATTCGTAAATGCTCCTTAGATAACATTGCATGTTATTAGTGTTTGTGTTCACAGAGACCCTTATGAACAAAGTCTTCTAACTATCTATGTCTTCAGTTATAACATTATCTATACCTGCACTAACTAAATTCACTCGAAAATGATGCTAGAGACATGAAAATGTTCCTCCCAACTTCTATAACTAGTTTTCCATAATTA
The DNA here is from genome assembly GCA_032872475.1 of Leptopilina myrica (nomen nudum). Lineage (NCBI taxonomy): Eukaryota > Metazoa > Arthropoda > Insecta > Hymenoptera > Figitidae > Leptopilina > Leptopilina myrica (nomen nudum). The sequence goes on along the minus strand of CM065464.1, from coordinate 1,530,463 downwards.
ACCTCTCTTAGTCTTACTCTACTATTGAACTTTCAAATTGACCATCATCATGGGACTTTTTCTTGGGAAATAAACCAGGGTGTCTACTAACCGGGAATTTAATTTGACCGGAAATTAAAAAAACTTTTATTACTTTAATGTTTTAAATAAGTGATTTTCTGTTGCAAAAAATCAATGCATAAAAGCTCCAATTACCGTCTAAAAGAGAAAATGTGTCCAATATTCATACGACTCGATTTTAATTATAAATACCAGAAAGCGGCTGTCTGTGGTGGAATTTGCTCTCTTAATACAAGATGTTAGCAGAAAATACTGCAACCACCTCCCCTCTGCCAGTAACCTCGATTTGCATCAAGAGGCTGAAGAGTATCCGGCGTTCAAAACCACCTCGATTCTTCGTGCTGTCGTTAGCCGTTAATGGTTTGCTTAATTTAATTGCGGTATAGCACGAATTCTCTCATACCACTCCAAGTACTTTGACGCTATTTAATAATCTATATGTAGTGGTTTAAGGTCTATTGCCTAAGGTCGTGTGTGCACGTACAAGGCGAATGAAACTAGTACAATACTATAATACAAAGATCCTAATACTCCTTTGGCACATTTCATGGGACTAGTCAATATTCTCCCTTCAAGGAATCTTTATACATGATTCTATTAAGATTTCGCTATGAACTTGAGATTTCTCCTGTTCAATTAGAACTCTATATTCTTGTCTAAAGCAGTTCGTTAATTTTAGATCCAAGATAATTTCAAAGCAAAATTCCTTACTCCCTTAATTCCTTAAAAGGACGTCGTGCAATAAGTTTCTGAAAATTAATATTAAAATTCTTTTAAAACTAATTAACAGAAACCTAATGATTGATTTAAAAGTAACCTGGCGCAAAACAAAAGAACGAATATTATCAAAAACTACATGACTATAAGATTCCTTTTTCAATAATGATAATTATTTATATTTGGAAACAAATTGTTTATCATCACGTTCTCCAAAAAGGAAACTTGATAGATGAAAGTAACTCGTATAACAGCCGAACTCTATTGAAGCAGGCAGGTCACGCTAACTAAGGTGGAAAACAAATCAAAGTGGTGGATATTTTTCTTTTTTTTGTGGGTCTATTTTTTCATTTCTTTCTCTTGAAATTCTTAGTTCTCCTGCAAAAGGTACGTTTGATTGTTTCTTAATCAATTTTTTTTTATAAGAGAGCGCATGCATTGCCCGTTACGTGCATTTAATCTACTTTGACGGGGTAAATGACTAACCTTCGTGGCACGAGAAGCCCACGAATATCACGCAGACGTTGTTGGACGATTAAACGTCTCCAAGACGTCTGGGAGTCGAGAAATTTATTTATAACTTTGATAAAAGTAATTTTGAAAATTAATTTATTTTATTTCCGACAACCAAACTACTTATTCTTTATTAAAAAGCTGTATATAAATAGATTGGTGGACGTTATAAAATTAAAATAAATTAATTTTAGCGGAACTTTTCACTAAAGGACGCAATCCAAACAGCGAGGAAAATCGCAAATTCTAAGTTTTCAGAGAAAGTCACTGTTAATTTCGAATTAAATAGATACATAGAAACGTGTCTTATTGCCAATTTCCCCTCATTAATCATAGAAACAGATTTCAAGCAGGGAATATTTCACTGACACTTAGTTTGCCTAAGCTTCCCAGGGATTGATGCCACAAACATAATGTGCGTCAGAAAATCAATAATCCGTCACGTCTTGTTAAGAAAACACCTTTATATATAATATTCCAAGCACAATTTCTTTAAATAGGACCTGAAGATGATTTAAATCTAAATTTTTAAAGAATCATCTTTAAAATACAATCACGTAGGACAGTTTCAGTGTAATCTCCGTCAGCTTCAAAAACGAAACGATAGTATTGAAATATTTTTCATATATTCAAATTTTTTTGAAAATCCCTGCTTTAAAATTCTCTTACAGAGCTTCTTTTAAAATTCCAAATAATTACATTAATGTAAAGTTGGAGAATGCTTTTTAGAAGCCTAAAAGTTAATTATATAAACAATATGAAGAGTTGACTCGTGTAGCATTGAAATCGTGCTTTATCTAGGACTCACCTTCATATAATAATAATAATAATAATAATGAGTGGTAGGAGAGAAATACACGGAAGGGGAGATCGAAGGAAGACAGTGCGAGCGGGTGAGATACGAGAGTTTAAATAACTGCAATGTCGAGGAGATAAGGAAGCTTTCCAAGCGAGGAGCAAAGTTACCCGTTTACAAAGTTAGCGTGCTCGCAAGCACTATTGTTTCGCTTATTGCTCCGATCGCTATGAGTTTTCGGCGTTGGCATAAGTGAAGGAGAATTCTCGCAATCGCAATCTAATATAGCGTCAAATAATTATACAGAGCTATCTATATATGTGCATTGTATATATGCATCCATATAGCAGAAAGCGTAAACCGTAATAATAGGCGCTGCATTTAACAAAGATTCTAAAACCCCTTCTCCCACTTTAAACTGCTATTGCTCTCTTTGATTTAGGAGGACTATAGTAAAGCGAAGCATTTTAGTACATTTTCAAATTTCACGATCATTAAACTTCCCAACAGATATATTATATCATTAAGTACTTGTGCACATCATTACAGATTATCTGGAAACAATTTATTAGCAATCAACTTTAATTTCTATTTTTTTAATGTACACTAAAAAGTCTGCATTAATAATTCACAGTAAATCGTGAGGTATTAAAAAGTGTTGTAGATTAAATTAACACAAAAAGATTAAAATAATCAATTTTAGTATTATTTTTACAATGAACGAAATTTTAGTTTATTAAATTTTTTTATAACTGAAAAACATGAATTTCTTCATATTTTATAATAATTATTAAAGATGACCAAGTAATAAAATCATTATTTTATATTATAAGAATATTATACTTCTTCAAAAATTATTTTTATTACTTGAATGCGATTATTATTCTCTAAAATTTTTAACTACAATTTTACTTTATATCTACTAATTTTAATAATTAATTAGGCAATTCCACCAAATTTCAACTATTCGTAAATTCTTTAATTAAATGCATTTTAGAAAATTAAAACTTCAAAAAATATATTTAAAAAATTCAGTTAAACTTTATCAAAAATATTCATTTTGAAAATTCAATTATTTTCAAAAAGTTCACTCTATATTTCTTTTAAAATTCAATTATAATCTAAAATTTTAACTGAAATTCATTTTTATGAAACGAAAATCAATTTTTATTGGAAAATTCTACAAGAATTTAATTATTTTAATGCAAAAGTAAATAATTTATTGAATAATTGAATGTTTCTCAAAATTCAATTCTCATAAAAAATTTTGGTAACAAATTTTTAAATAATTCAATTCTTTTGACGAATTTTATTAAAACTTGCATAAACATAATTATTTTTTTCATGAAATTCATTTAGAATTGTATGAAAAATAATTGAAACGCTGCGATGGGTTTTATGATAATTTTTAAATTTATTCCTTTACAATTCAATTTTACAACATTTCAATTATTCGGAAATTCAGCAATGAAATATATATTGAAAAATAAAAACATGAAATAATTTCAATAAAAATCCTATTAAACTTTTAAAAAGAATTAATTCAAAAGAATTTTTTGTTAAAAATGTGAAAAATTAAGAATTTCAATAATTTTAGTTTTAAACTTTTACAAAATTTTATTATTTCTAAAAATTCATGTTTTGATGCTTTTAATACTATAATCTAAAATTTTAACTGAAATTCATTTTTAAAACCATTTTTATTAGTAAATTCTACGAGAATTCAATTATTTAAATACAAAAATAAATAATTTATTAATTTCATGTTTGTTGAAATTAAATTCTCATAAAAAATGTTATCAACAAATTTTTTAAATCATTAAATTCTTTGGACTTTTAATAAGAATTTTAATAAGATTTTTAAGAATAATTACATTTTTCGAGGAATTTGATTAAAATTGCATTAAAAATAATTGAAATTCTGCAATGAGTTTTATTATTTATGAAAATAATTGAATTCCTAAAAGAATTTTATTATTTATAAAAATAATTGAATCCCTGTAGAAATGTTATTATTTATGAAAATAATTGAATTATTGCGAAGAAATTTATAAAAATTTTTGTATATAATTGAATTCCTGTAAAAAATTTTATTATTTATGAAAATAATTGAATCTTTGCGTAGAATTGTATTGAAATTTTATTTAATAATGGAATTCTTTTGGAAAAATTTATTGACATAGTAGACATTGAAAATTATGGAATTTTAGTAAAATTTTTGAATATAATTGATATTGTGACAAGAATGTGATTAAAATTTTGTAAAATAATTGAATATCAGAGAAGAATTTTAATATTTATAAAAGGAATTGAAATTTTGACGAGAATTTTTAAAAATTTTGGAACACAATTGAATTTAGTAACCATGTTACTAAGTTAGTTATAGTAACTAACTTACTATTCTTCCTGAAGAAGCTAAATTTGTTGAATTTTTCCAAATCATCAACTTTGGTGTTTTATTTAAAATAAAATTTCATTCATAGTTAAAAATAACACCAAAATAAATTATTTTAATCCTTTTTGATGTTAATTTAATCCTAAAGGAATTAATCTATTGTAAATTATTTTAATCCATTCTGGTGTTATTTTAAAACCTCACGTTTTACTATGAAAATATTTGTCTGCAGCAATAAATTCTGCTTTATTTGTTATTTTACTACTAAATCATATAAAAAAGAATCAATAAATTCTCATGCAGTTCACACCGTTATTCATTAATGAAATTCACCCTAGTCGTGTTTCTTAGAGGTTAAAAATGAAGGTTGGGGTAAGTGTCAGGACACTCTTGTTGTGCTCGAATACAAATTGTCAGTAATTTATGATTTATCGAAATCAAGATAAGAAATAAGTAATTATTAGTGTATTTTTGTTTTCGAAATAATGTGCCCTTTCATTGAGAATGAATTCAAAGAACTCTTTTTGATATGTCTTAAAATTATTTATAGTCTAGAAATTATTTAAATTCACCTCTTCCCAATTCACATTTTCCAAATTAGCATTTTCCAAATAACTTAGAAGAAAAAAATTGTTTTCTATTTAAAACAGGAAAGAATAACAATTTATAGTTTTATTCTAGCATGTGAAATGCAAATTGATGATAATATGACTAAAATAGAGGACTCTAATCATAGGATTGCTATTCCATTCACTGCTCTTTGACCGCTCTCAATTGAAATATTCCATTTTGATTATGATGGTGAGAATCGACAACCTGATTCATGCAGAAACACACCAGCCAAAGTTGATTTAATGCATATGAAGATTATACAAGATTTAATTCAATTTCCGTTTCAGTACTTCCGTTCAGCATTTGCAACACGAACGAGTTAAACATAAAATTTCAGTTTTCATGTTTACAATGGGAACTATTGTAAACTTTGACTTAAAAAAGTAATTAAAAAATAGTAGATTCGTTATCGTATTTTATTAGTACATTAGTCGATAACATATTTCTATTATCTCTCTTGGGAATTATTTTTAAGTATAGTCAAATTAATTTTTTCAGCTTTTACTTGTTCATTATCTATGTATAGTACTTATTTGAAATATTCATTTTGCAATTAACATATCAGAGCACATTTCTAAAAATGTTTGGAATATGGAAAAGTTCATTGATTACCTCTTGGGGTTTGAAAGTTTTAAGTTCAGTGTTACTTGTTTCATAACGTTGAATTTTGCTCCAAACATTCCAAAGCTCGAAACTAACGACTTAGCAAAACTTTTAGGAATAATTCGGTGCCATGTCAGTTGTGCTATAAGAGTCAGTGTCTAAGGTGAAACGTGTGGCAGCTGTACGAGGCATTGTTCCTTAGAGAAATAAATGCAAATGAAGCCATAGTCGGCAGTCTTGTAAACTGTTAAGGCGTCGCATGTTACTTATGTACATTGGGGTATAAGGATTATTCGAGAAAACAGCAAATCTGCACTTCTTGACATAACTTTCCTTTAACAACATCAACATGTCCTTACACGTCCCCACAGTTCTCTAACAACTAATTTCAAATTCTCTTTTGCATGTTTTTAGTGATTTTTTCCCAATTCCAATCTAAACTTTGGATTCTAAAGCTTTACATACTATTGAAAATTTTTAATCATTAGGCTCTCTCATCAAGACAAGCCTTACGAAAGTAATTTCTAATTAACACAATCGCAGAATGTACCAATCAAAATTCATCATCTCGACATCCGTTATTATTTAAAATTCAAATAAAAAAAATCCGCACACAGTTAAAAGTCCAGGAAACCGTCATTTAAGCAGATGCGGTTTTCTTTCTCCAGAAAGAGCCGTCAACTTCACGCTTTAATTTCTTTTGAGTACCGTCGCGATCTTTCTTCGTGCCATCCAGCCGTAAAGGATGACAAATCGCAGCTATTTTTCTGACTAAAGTTTCAAAGCTTCCACCACCCTTTAACCGACATTTATCCTCCACCTTGACACTCACTTCTTCTCTCTACCGCGAAATTCTTTTTCTTATATTCCAAAGAGAGGCACATTTTGCAAAACACCGGAAATGATAACCCATTCATAAATTACATATAATTTTTATATTTCCAATAACTTTTATTTTTCAAACCAAAAAAAAATTCTTTTTCAATATAATTTTGATTAAAATTTATGTCAAAAAGTTTAAAGGAACTATCTCCTCCTTTTTTGATTCCTGCAATTTTTCCAACAGAAAAACTAATAAGATAAATGATATTTTTCATCTGCAAAAATAATAATAATTTTTTGCTTCAGTAAGAGAAAATTGGTCCAACTTTTTAAATTGTTGTTTCAAGCATTATTAAAGTAAAACGTAAAATTGTAATTTATGACTTAGTTAATCTCAAGAAACATAAGTTTAAAAGTTACTGAAAAAGGGGACTGGAAAAACTTTTTATTTACAAAACAGAAAGTGCAAAGTTTTTCTTTCGAAAAAAAAGTCGTATCTGAATAAGAGTTTATTTAAGAGTTATAAAAGAGTTCTAAAATCATGGCAACAGGGATCTTAATTTAAAATTCGAAAGAATTCAAATTTAGAATTTTAACTTAATCAATAAGTCTGTCTCGTCAAAGTTCGAAAATAATAAATTAATTTTCCCCCACAATATTTCAATATAGAGTAAATCCTCTATCGACTTAAGTTTATTTAAAATAATTATATCAATATATTCCCGTAAATTATTAAATTCCTACTCTAAAATAATTAAATCCATTTTCATCTTAAACACAAAGGTTGCAATTTTCTATATTCTCTTAACACCTGGAAAATAAGAGTCGTGTTTCAACTGTTCCCAGTGAGTTTCGCGAAGTACTTGAGGTTTTGACATTTAATTAAGGTAATGGCCAAGCATGGTGGGAAACAAACAGAGCAAAACAGATTTCATTTTCACAAAAGAGGCAAATAGTTACATTTATGAAAGTTGCGGGCAATATAATAAATTAGAATTAAATCATTTATGAATCCTCAATTTCGATAATTTTCCACTCGATTTAAAAATAAACTTATGGTAATTAAATTTTATTTCATTCTTTTCTTCTCAATTTGAGTAATTCAATTTAACTAAACAGGCCTCGGATCGACTTTACCGAACAAAAAAAGACGCTTTGTCGATTAAAAATAGAAAAAAAGTCGATAATATATCAATAAATATTCAAATTCTTCTTACTTTATTCACAAGAAATAAAATTTTTAAAATTTCAACTTTTCAAATTTTATAATTTCTAAAAATTAAAACTATAAACCTTTTAGAAATTTAATTACTTTCTACAATTTTTAACTAAACTTCATCTCTAAATCAATTATCAAAATTAATTTTTAATCATTTCTTGCAATTTCTTCAAAAATTCAATTATTTAAATTAAATCTAATTTTTTATAACAATTTAAACCCGTATTTTCCTATTTAAAGATATTAATTAAGGTAGAACATTTTCAAAAATTTTAATAAAGAAATTCGTAAAAATTAACTTTTTAAAAATATTTCTAAATGATTTATTGAAAATACAAAAAAGTTTTACAATTAAATACAATTAAAAAATGTCAAAAAAATTGAAATTTGGTCAAATTTTTTCAAAGCTGATTTAAATTTAGTAAAACATTTGCAAACTAATTCAAAATTTGTCAAAATCTTACAAAAAATAATAGTTTTTTAAAAATATGAAAAAATTAATGAAATTTTTCAAAGAATTTTAATTATAATCAAATTATTTCTGTAAAATTATAAAGTAGTGCTGTATATAAAATCCAATTTTTTATAATAATTTAAATCTTACATTTGCAATTTAATCATATTAATTAAGGTAGATCATTTTCAAAAATTTTAAAAAAGAAATATACCTAAATAATTTATTGAAAATACAAAATCTTTTCAAAACTAATTTAAATTTAGTAAAACATTTAAAAAATAATTCAAAAATTGTCAAAATCTTTTGAAAAATAATTAAGTGTTTGAAGAATATAAAAAAAATTAATGAAATTTTTCAAAAAATTGTAACTATAAATAAATTATTTCTGAAAAACTCTAAAGTAGTAAATTAAAAAAAAAATTATTACTTTAGTCGAAGATAATTAAATCTTAAAAAATTGTAATAAAAAAATTGTAAGAATTAATTTTTTATAAATATTGTAATGTATAATTTTTCAAAAATAATTCAAGAAGTTTTGTTTAATTTAAAACAAAATTGTTTTTAAGAATTTCAATTGAAAATTTGGAATATGTAATTATTTTCTCCAAAATGTTGAAAATAATTTTGAACAATTTTAATTTTTGATTATTTTGTGTATGAATTTAATTTTCGGAAATATTGAAAATAATTGAATTTAAAAAAATTAGAACGTAATTATTCGGAGAATTATTCTTTTCCAAAACTATATTAATATTTTTTATAAAACCTATTTTTCATTAATTTTTTTTTTATTGAATCTACACTTGAAGATTATTTATTATAATTTTTGTTAATTTAATATTATTTGGAAAATTTTCAATTCAAATTCTTTAAAAGTTAATTTTCAAAAATTGTATTAAAACACTTGAAAAGATGATTTAGTTTGAATTAAATTTTACAGAATTTTAATTATTCAAAATCTTTTTAATTGTAATATTTTGAAACATTTAATTAGAAATCCGATTAAAAAATAAAGTTCCAAAAGTTTGTCTATAATAAGTTATACTTTGCACGGTATGAAAATCGAAATAAGTTGCATTCTATACCGAAAATATTGTATTTTGGCGCAAAATTTGGAAGAAAAGTCGAGAAAGTCCCAATTTTGTAATGAAAGTCGATAAAAGTCGCATTATTTAAAAATAGTCTAAAAAAGTCGAAAAAGTCGTAATATCCAAGGCCTGCAATAATACTTTCAACTCTTTGAATGTTTTCATTTTGATGCAAAATTACCAATTAAAAGCTTCTCTCTTTATAACGTGCATTCTTTTCGAGCAACGGATAAATGACTCTAATGCTTGATAATTTGTTGGCCGAGGAGTTTAATTTGTTTTAAAGCAGTTTTCCTGAAAAAGAATCTCAACTCGCAAGTGAAGGAGAGAAAAAACTAATAAAATTGTATTACAAAGTGGAGCATTTACAAAGATTATCCATTAAATTCCACCGAGATATTATTCGCAATGTGGACCCATGAGAACAAACCATAAAAAAATTGATTACACTTATTATCAAAGTTTGGAAAATAAAAAAAGAAAATAAAAAATTCCCCTCCTGAAATTTTGAAATGTGAGATTAAAATCACTGCTGTATGGTGTATGAATGAGGATATAAATCTTGCTAGGTGGTGATTGCTGTTACCGCAGATAGAGCGGTGCTTAGAAAGAGTAATGAGTGCGCTTGGATCTGTATGGGCTTCCACGGACAAATAGTACATTGTATCATCAAGAGCTGGATCATGATTGGAGTCTGACCATGCGGACGAGAAGTTTAACGTGTGAAATTCCGATTAGATGATTCTGTAGAGGATTTGGAAAGTACAAAAGCAGAAGGATTGAACGTGAAGGGATGCCGGGAATGGATAGTATGATAAGCCCCTAATTGTGGTTCGATAGATGGACTAGATTCGTCCTAGTGGAAATTAATGACACCTTGCGTGCTAAACCTACAAGTATTTCTCTTTTTATATCTCTCCCCCTTTTCAGGTGTTCCGTGTTCTGTGCTCGCCTCTGAGGTATAATTTCATTACCTTGATGATGATGATGATGATGTCCTTATCAGATTTCAACTGTATCATAACAAAAAATCTTTCGGAATGGGGATTTGTAATTAAAGTTTAGAGGCATTTTTTTGTTAAAGTTTGTAAAAGTGAGGTAAAGTGACCATTATGTCAGTCAACAAGTTTTGCAAAACATCGACAGGGGGTCGTTTGCCAAAGCGGTATCAAGTTGATCTAAATGATGTAATCGATGAGGACAAAAACGTTTTCAATTCCATAGTAGAGGGATATCTATTGCCCATAGAATGATATACAGACGCCTAGCTCTCGCATTCGCTCAACGCACGTACAACGAAAATGCCCGTGCGCAATCGAAACAATGACCCAATTGCGATAGCTGCGGATTCGAGGTCTGCAATTTCCATTTAACGCAGTTGTCTGTAAGCTCAATGTGTGATTAGGTTTTAGTTGTATCGGAATAGGCTTCGTCATCGTTACACCAACACTGACAACTACAGTCCATACGTATAAGATATTCATTAGCGCTAAGTGGACAACCAATCCAAAACCCTCTTCCTCTTTAACTGCCCCCAACACTACTTTATAGAAAAAATATCCACGCAACTTTCTTTTCCCTCCGAAATAATTCCCTTTTTAATTCAAGACCACATTTTTTTCGTTCTATTAATTTAAAAGCGTTTTAAAATTAATTCCTTTTTTATATATATAGTACATAAACCGTTAAAACTTTTTCATTGTAAATGGCTTTTTCTACTAAAACATGTTTTTATTAAAACTTCAATTAAAAAATGAAGGATTAAATGCCCTGACTTTGCAGAAATTAAGGGCAATTAAAATTCACAGAGAATCAATTTTAAACCATTTCACTTGGAAAGCAATTTATTTTTTGTTTTCTACATATACGATTATAACGAATATTAAAAAAATGCCATGTGAATTGTGAAAAAAACCAGTAAAAATTATTAAATACATTTTATACTATATAGATATGAATCGAGAAACGAGCAATTAATTTGATTACTAACAATAAAAATTAACCTAATAAAGCAAATAATCTTTATATAATAAAAACCATATTCATAATATCAATGAAAATTAGTATATAATTAAAAAATAATTATTTAATCCAATAAAAGTTTGTATAATATCTTTTATCAAAAGATCTGGAGCACACATGTTTTAAGAAGTGCAAACACTTTTTATATACAGAATCTGGCCGACTTTTCAGAATTATATGCAAAAAAAAATAAAGTAAATAATTTTAATTTTTTCTGCAGTCTTGTTTTATAATGTGATAGTGAAACAAGTTTTTTTTTATCGTCTCTCGAAACATAAAAAAAAATTACAAAAGATGTTACGTTTAGTCTGAAACCGCTACCGTAGATGTTGGTGTTATTTTCCCCCAGCTAGTACTATTGATATAAATTAATAATTCTCCCTCAAATAACTTGTTGTTTAAACAAAAGTCAACAAACATGGAATTAAATTTCATAAAGTGTGTAAAATTAATCCTATTTATTAATTTTTTGTGTCCAGCCGTTTGGTCAGCAAGCACACTGAAATTAATAAGTGTAGTAAGTTTACTTGCATTTTCTTCTCAAACAAAAAAAAATTATCAACGAATCAATAATTTTCAAACCCTAATTCTAGGTTTTTCGTCATGGAGATCGAACGCCAGCTCCTCCCTTCGAACTTTATCCCAAAGATCCACATAAAAAGGATAAATTTACTCCTCCTGGTTACGGGAAATTGACGGAAGTAAAGAAAATTGAAAATATAGAAAAGAAATATGCTTGTTCATTTTTATTAATTTATTTCTCAAACGATTTCAGGGTGGTCAATTAAGAGCGAATAGTTTGGGAATTTTTCTTCGGAATACTTATAACGAATTCTTGGGAGCAAATTACACCACAGGATTCGTAGAAGCACGAAGTACGAAAGTTAATCGAACACAGGAATCCTTGAAATTTGTCCTAAAGGGTTTATATCCCGGAGCTTCTCTATCAGCAATTGTTAATCCCGCCTATAGAGATCGTTTATTCTTTCCTCAAACATGCATCAAGTATGTAAAAAATCAAATAAAAATTTTGAAAATAGACTTTGCACACTCGATAATTAATTTTTAAAAAAGTACAGGCCTCGGATATTATGACTTTTTCGACTTTTTTCGACTATTTTCAAATAATGCGAATTTTATCGACTTTTATTAAAAAATTGGGACTTTTTCGACTTTTCTTCCAAATTTTGCGTCAAAATACAATATTTTTGGGAATAAAATGCAAATTATTTCGATTTTTATACCGTGCAAAATAAAACTTATTGCAGACAAACTTTTGGAACTTTATTTTTCAATCAGTTTTCTAATTAAATGTTTCAAAATATTACAATGAAAAAGATTTTCAATAATTAAGATTCTGTAAAATTTAATTCAAACTAAATCATCTTTTCAAGTGTTTTATTCCAATTTTTGAAAATCAACTTTTCAAGACTTTTAATTGAAAATCTTTGAAATAATATTAAATTATCAAAAATTATAATAAATAATCTTGAAGTGTAGATTCAATAAAAATGAAAATTAACGAAAAATAGGTTTTAAAAATAATATTATAAAATAGTTTAGAAAAGAATAATTCTCTGAATTATTACGTTCTAATTTTTTTAAATTCAATTATTTTCAATATTTCCGAAAATTAAAATTCATACAGAAAATAATAAAATTAAAATTGTTTAAAATTATTTTCAACATTTTTGAGAAAATAATGATATATTCGCAAATTTTTAATTAAAATTCTTGAAAACAATTTTGTTTTAAATTAAACAAAACTTCTTAAATTATTTTTGAAAAATTATACATTAGAATATTTATAAAAAATTAATTCTTACAATTTTTTAAGATTTAATTACCTTTGAATAAAGTTATAAATTTTTTTTTAAATTTACTACTTTAGAGTTTTCCAGAAATAATTTATTTATAGATACAATTTTTTGAAAAATTTCATTAATTTTTTTATATTCTTAAAACAGTTAATTATTTTTCAAAAGATTTTGACAATTTTTGAATTATTTTTTAAATGTTTTACTAAATTTAAATTAGTTTTGAAAAAGATTTGACCAAATTTCAATTTTTTAGACATTTTTTAATTTTGTTTAATTGTAAAACTTTTTTGTATTTTCAATAAATGATTTAGGTATATTTCTTTATTAAAATTTTTGAAAATGTTCTACCTTAATTAATATTTTTAAATAGAAAAATGTAAGGTTTAAATTTAAAACATTTGATTTTTTATACAGCACTACTTTATAATTTTTTAGAAATAATTTATTTATAATTAAAATTCTTTGAAAATTTTCATTAATTTTTTCATATTTTTAAAAAACTCTATTATTTTTTGTAAGATTTTGACAAATTTTGAATTAGTTTGCAAATGTTTTACTAAATTTAAATCAGCTTTGAAAAAATTTGACCAAATTTCAATTTTTTTGACATTTTTTAATTGTATTTAATTGTAAAAGTTTTTTGTATTTTCAATAAATCATTTAGAAATATTTTTAAAAAGTTAATTTTTACGAATTTCTTTATTAAAGTTTTTGAAAATGTTCTACTTTAATTAATATCTTTAAATAGAAAAAATAGACGATTTTAATTATTATAAAAAATTTGTTTTTTTTTATTTACATAATTGAATTTTTGTAACAGCACTGAGTTAAATAATCGACTTTTGTTCTATTTTTAATCGACTAAAGCGACTTTTTTTGTTCGTTAAAGTCGATCCGAGGCCTGAAAGTATCTTTCAAAATTAAAAACTACTTTTTCCTATCGAAAACGTAAAAACTAATGAATCAAATTTTTAAGATACGATTTGGAATACTTAAAAGCGAGAAAAAGTGAAGATGTCAAAGAGGAATTGAATAGATTAGGAGATTTTAGAAAAAACCTAACAGACTGGACGGGTAAGAAGATGAAAAGTGCCCTCGACATGTATTTAATTTACACAACTCTAGAATGCGAAAAGTTTATGAATCTGACATTACCACCTTGGACCATTGGAGTCTATCCAGATGGTGATCTCCTAACCGGAGCAGTTCTCGAATACAAAATAATGAATTACAACGAAAAAATGATTCGCCAAAATGGAGGTGAGCTAACAAATACTTCTATTATTATTATTATTAAATTTTCCCAACAACCTTAAAAAAAAAAAATAATTCTACACTAGGAATGCTGGTGAAGAAATTCATAACCGACATGGAGGCAGTTAGAAATGGATCAATGGAGAAAAATAGAAAAATAATGTTATATAGCGCTCATGATATTACCGTTGCCGCAGTACTGAAGGCTCTGAATGTTTATTATCCACACGTACCCCAATTTACCTCAGCCGTAATTGCAGAATTACATTTTATAGAGAACAGATTTTTCGTGAAGGTACAAAACTTCCAATCAAATTGGGTCAAATAGAAAATTTTTTTTTTTCCCTTCTTTTTCTAACAATCATTTTATAACAAAAACAATTTTTCATTTGCAGATTTTATACTATTTGGGAGTTCCTGCGAAATTGAGAGAATTACAAATCCCAGGTTGTAATGTTTCATGTCCTCTGGATGAATTTATCACCCTCACTAAAAGAATTGTTCCCGTTAATTTGAATTCCTGCGATCGAAATTAGAAGCCATTTTGAATCAATGTTGTAAAATATTGATACAAGAAAGCACACACTGCAGAACGATAATAATTATAATTACAAAACTATTACACAACAAGACCTAAAATTTCAATCATTATTTATTCATATTAACACTTTTAATTCCGATAATTTTTATAATAGAAATTTGGTTGTTAAAAAAAGTTTCATAATTGAGAACCTTCACCTTGTATAGTAGTTTTAAATATTCCAATTGTATTTTTCCATCTAAGTTTTTATACAGAAAAATATAAATTAGAATTAGAACGGTAAATTTCCGCCAGAAATAAATTTAAAAAATCAGAGTGTTGAGAAGCAGACGAACTATTTTTTTAGCAACTATAAGTTATTAATAAAATTATTGTATTTCCTTCAAAACCATCAAAATACTTTAGTGATTGCTTTTTCTTGGAAATAAATCAAAATTATCACTTGTCTCTATATCCAAATATATTAAAAACTCCCGTTCGCATAATTTTTAAAAAATCTTTAAAATTTAATAACTTTTTTTAATATTGAAAGTATCACTTGTTTTTCTCTTTAAACCGAAAAAATTTTAGTGCGCATTGCTGTCGATAAACGAAAATCCAGGAAGTTATCACTTGTCCAATAATTTTTTTCGAATTGTTTAACTAAGGGCCAAGGTGTTGTCTGTATTTGTCTTCAATTTATATTGAGGAACTGAATTTGCGTCATTCCTTAAATTAGTACAGTTGGCGCCAATAACCATATTGGATTAATAAGATATTTTTTTCCTACGAATTTCAATTTTCTAAAATATAACGTAACAATTTTATTCATTTTTTTTCTTTTTTGAAACATCGTTAAAACATCGTTCGTGTAGAATTAACATAAATAATCAACAGTTATTTGATATGCTAAAGAAGCCAATAAATAATTTAATTACAACGCATGCGTGAAGTATCTATTTCATTACTATATTAATAAGTTCACTATTTCCTCTCTTTCATCAAGTATCAATTTATCAACAATTGCACATTTAAATCGGTTTTAAAAAAAATTTAATTAAAAATTATTGATTCATTAATAGGTAAAAAGAATTGAGAAAAATTAGTAATAAAAATAAATTATAAAAATAAATTATAGAAATAAATTACAAAAATACTTGTTAGTTTATTATTAATATTAACTATTCGTTGATATTGTATATTAAATAATTATATATTAATTAACAATAAAGTTAAAATTTGCCGAGTGATAGCTTCAATTATTATTTATTTATATATTAATTATATAATAACAAAATATATATTTTATTTATGCCTATTATTATTAATATTATTTTCGAACAACTTTCCTTTAAAAAAAGACTCTAAATTCCTCTTATTTTATTTTTCAGTAATAATATTATTTATCAAATAATTATTGCAATTGGTTTTCAATTTCAGATAACAAAAAAATAATCGCATAGCAGTAAAATGCATCCTTTGCTTACTTCTTTTTACATAATAGGAAGATTAACAGTGCAACCTCCTACTCAAGATACTCTAAAATTCGTCAGTGTGGTAAATGTTTCTTAAAATTTCTCTTAATTTAATTTTATTTATTGTCATTTAAATTGTAATTTAATTACAATTACAATGTAATTACAATGTAATTATTTGTAAATAATTTAAAAACCACGAATGCAATAACAGTTTTTTTTAAAAATTAATTCCTACAGGTATCTCGTCATGGCGATCGTACTCCAATTTTTCCAGTTGAGTCCTATCCAAAAGATCCTTATATAAATCATAAATTTAGTAATGTCTCCTATTCTATATTAACTGAGGTGAGAAAACGATAAATAAATCAAAATAATTTACCATCAAGAGAATTGAAAACAATAATAATTTTTCTAAACCTTTCAGAGTGGAAAACAAAGAGCTTACAGATTGGGAACATATCTTAAAACCACCTACAGTAAATTTTTAAACAATAAATTTACACCATACACTGTTGAAACTCGAAGTACAAATGCTAATCGTACAAAAGAAACTCTTAATTTTATTCTAAAGGCTTTAAATCCCGATATTACGTTTCCAAATATAATTACCAGGCCTGTATTAGACGATTCACTCCTATTGCTTTGTGATCAGTAAGTATTATTTCTTTCAAACAGTTTGAAAACATTTTTTTTCAATATTTAAATTCTTTAAAAAGAATTTTTTTTTTTTTAGAAAAAACGAAGATATTTTCTCGAAATTTGAATTTGTAAAAACGTTTTCTAAGTAGAATTTTAATAACTGAATTTTTGAATTAATAAATTTTACTGTAATTAATTAGTAGAAATTATTATTTAAAGTTCAAAATTTACTGATTCAATAACAACAACTCCGAAGTCATTAATTCCAATTAGTAAACATTTTTACTAATTCAAATATAGAGAGTAGAAAATAATTGATTTGCAATTTTTTTGATTCTAAACAGTAATCAAGTCTCATTAAAAAAAAGAATTCTATTTAATTTCACAAAAAGAATTCAATAAGATAAAATAATGGTTTCCTAAAGTAATTTTATTAAAATGATTGAGAATAATTTTTTCATTAGCGAATTAAAAGTAGTAAAAATTCTCAAAAATTGAAACAAATCTATGAGTACGAGGCCGAAAGAATTTATAGCACATTATTTATATATTAATATTTGCAGATTTGTTTTAGACTACTTGAATAATCAAAATACAATTGCTCAGGCCTATCCGTTTTTAACAAAAATTAAGACTACCTTATCAGAAAACTCTGGCAAAAATATTACAAATATCATGGATATCTATTCTATGTATACATTATTGGAAACTGAAGAATATCTTAATCTTGCATTACCAGACTGGACAAGGAACTTATATCCCGATGGTGTCTTAGAAAGTCGCGCTGCATTGGCGTATGAATATCTTGTCCGCGAGAGAAACGGAGGTAAAAAAACTAAAAAAAAATTACGCCTCAGTAAAAAAAAAATTCAATAAAATTTCTACATGAATTCGGGTAAAAAAATCAAGTCGACTCTTACCCAATTAGTAATTTAAATAATTGTATATAAATATATTAATATTATTGAAATTTTATTAAGTTTTTCTTGTTTTGAATTTCGCGCCACAATAGTTCTCGAAATTGCCGCCTAGGAGGCATGAAAATTCTCTCACAAACGATGTGAAGTTCCTTTATGAACGAACGTTCGATTGCTGTTTAAAGAACTTTTAGCGCGAAATTCAAAAAAGTAAATATCAACTAATAATAATATACAATTATAATTGTAATATTAATTGTATTATATTATTATAACTATTACCACCAAAAAAACAGAATTGTGTAAATTTCAACCCAATCTTGAATTCATACAGAAATTTTAAAGAAAATTCACTTTCTTTTAATTTTCAAAACTTTCTTTTCCTACAATTTTGTACACTTCTTTTTTTTTAATTTGCAACAATTTTTTTTCAATTTTCCAGGAATGCTGATTAAAAAATTTATTCATGACATGTTAGCTGTAAAAAATGGAGAAATGGGGAAAAAATTATTCCTCTACAGCGCACACGATATTACTGTTGTGGCCGTTCTCAAAGCTCTTGGAGTTTTTATGCCTCATGTACCGAAATTTTCAAGTGCAGTTATTCTAGAAATGCACCAAATTAAAGGAGACTATTTTGTCAAGGTATTTCTATTCAAAATAACAAAAAAAAGGGACCAATTCGAAAACAAATATTTAAAAAGTACTTTTTTTAATCCATAACAAAAATAATTAAATGAAAATATTTTTTTTTGGCAGGTTGTCTACTATTTAGGTGTACCAGAAGAGACAATAGATTTAACAATTCCCGATTGCAAAAAAATGTGTCCTTTGGAAAATTTCATTCGTTTAATGGAAAACATTTTACCGAAAGAATTGATCTTCTCTTGTCCTCCATTTAAATTGAAACCAGAAGATATGATTTATGAAGAAGTCATTTTGAAGCTCAAGAATTTATTTGCATTGTCGCTTACATAAGAGTCTGCAGTATTTTTATATCTGTAAAAATTCTCAGCAAATAGAAAGAATCATAAGTCGAATTTAATTTTCCCACTAATTTAGAAGGCTGGTGAATTCTCTCGCAAGCGACAAATGTCTGGATCGAGTTATGTTTGTTAACAATTTTCACTGCGTGAATGAATTTTAATAAAGAAAATCCCCATTTATGTCAAACATTTTTTCTACATTTTGTAAAAGTTTAATTTTACTTTTACTATATTTTATAGAAAATAAAAAATATTTAAATATTTATATTATTAATATTTAATAAAGTAACTTTTACTACTCTACTGAATGTTTATTTAAATTAAGAATCTTTAATCAAACGACCCCGCACTGAATATACTAAAAAATGGCTTTCGATTAAAATTCTCAAGATTATCAAAATTTTTAAACTTTGTTAAAGGTTTTCTGTTTTAAAAAAAAAATTGAGCAAAAGGAAAAAAAAGCGTAAATATTTACAAAAACAACCCTATATTTTCCCTCCTAAACACACAATAGACAGTATACAAAACAAACTTCGGGAAAAGACTACAGGAAACACTTCTCCCTCATATAGTGGACCAAACAGCATTCCGCACCCAATACAAAGGACCCCTATTGGCCTCTGACTTTTCCCCTCAAAAAGAACCAAAAAGTGCAGACTAATGTCAACTGGCATACGTGCAACACACACTTTTCTCTCCACACTCTAGAATATTAAGTATATTTCAACAATTCTTCATTTTATCATAAAATCGCTATTTTTCATACCACTCTAATTTTCCCAAGTCTTGTTATTTAATTATTTATAACCTAATATTTTCAAATTTTTTTTTGTACTTTTATTTAATGAATTATAAGACTTATTTTCTTTTCTATCGAACAAGATAAAAATTACGCTACAACCTACAATTTACACTGACTTTTGCACATTGGCTTTTCATCTTTAAGTTGCAGTGAATTTATCACTTTTTCTTTACTCTCCGGTGTTTAATTTTGTTGTACATGTTTAATCCCAGAGTACTCAATGTGTTTGTCAAAGTATAAAAGTTATCAGTTCTCCACGGCCATAGGTTGAAGACGGTTGTCTTTCGCATATGACTATATAGAAATGGCTATCAATTTTAATCTTTAAATCAACACCATTATCGTAAGTGTAACAATACAATAATTTTCTTCTAATTTCATCAAATTATTCCGAATTTAAACAAAAAGTTTTCTTGACTAAAAAACTCCGGAAGGTGGCTTTAAATATTTTATTGTGTTTTTCCATGTAAGTTTTTATATAGAAAAACATGTAATTTTTAATTCTGTTTAATATTAATTTTAATCGCATTTTGCCGATCAAATTTTTTTAAAAAAGTAACTATAAAAGTTTTTTAAAAAATGTTTCCGTAGACTAAAAAAACAATATATTTGAATCAAACATAATTATCTTTGTTATATAGTCAACCAAAAATTATGTTTGATTTAAATATAATATTTTTGATTCAATACATAGTAAAGTTTGGTTCAATAAAAATTACGTTTAATTCAATAATAAAATATGTTTAAATTAAATATATTTTTTTGGTTGACTGCTTATGTTTGGTTTAAAAAAATTTTTTTCTCAGTGTAAGAGTTTTTTAAAAGGTAGAGTTTTTCTTAAATTTTCTGTAAAAGGTTTTTAAAAAAAGTTTCTGTAAATGTTCCTCAAAAAAGACTTTAAAAGTCATTTTATAGTCTTTAGGAACAAATTTTTTTTTTAAAGTGGTCGAAAAAAGACTTTTTTAAATAAAATTATTTTTAAAAAATTTATTCTAATAAGGGCCAAGGCTTTTCTGTCTATTTATCTTTACTTTATTGCGTAAAGAAATTGACATCATTACTTAAACGTCAATAAATTTCAAATTTATTAGCACAGTTGGTAAATATATGAATTAATTTTATAATCATATTAGATTCTGGCGTAATAAGAAGCATTATTTGTTTATTAAATTCTAATATTCTAAAATATATGACATTCTTATGCTTTTTCATTTTATTTGAAAATTTACATAATTCCCAGTAGTTTAACATATGTAATCAACTTTTTTATTTGATATGCTAAAGAAGTCATATATACTTTTAATTACAACGCCTGCGCAAAATGTCTATTTCTTTCCTATATTTATGAGTTTACTATTTCCATTTTCATCAAGTCTCAACTTATTATCAAGAATCGCACATTTAAATCGATTTCAAAAAAATTTGATTAAAAATTAATCATTTAATTAACAGGTAATAATAATTAAAAAATAAAACTGATAAATTGTAAGAATAATTTAAAAAAACAAATTTAATTAACTCAATCCTCTATTTTATATTTAACTTTTTTATTAATTTTATTTATCGAATAATTTATTGCAATTGGTTTTCAAATTTCAGATAATAATAAAAAAACAATCTCATAGCAATAATGTATCGTTTGGTTAGCACTTTTTATATGATGGGGAGTTTAATGGTACAATCACCTCTTGAGACCGAAGATACTCTAAAACAAGTCAGTGTGGTAAGTGTTCTTCAAAATTTTATTTCAATTTTAAATTATTTATGTATTCTAGTCAATTTTTTGCTTTAATTAAATTAAAACAGAGTGTCTACTATTTTTATTCAACTAAATTCCCCGTTGTCATAACTTTTTCCCGGTTTTTTTCTCATCAAATTTAAATTTATTTTTGATTTCAAACATGAATAAATCTTTAAATTTTTTTTAAATAATGTTTTTTTTTATTAATTTTGATAATTTGAAAAATAATTGAATTAAACAAAGAATTTTCTCAATTTGTTGAAAATAAACTTGTCTCTCTATAATTATAATTGAAAATTTTATTTTTCAACTTTATTAAAATTATATTGATAACTGAATTCCTGCAAAGAATTTTACTATTTAGAAAAGTAATTCAATTCTTCCAAACAATTCCAGTTACTTATTAAAATAATTTAATTCTTGTGACGAATTTTATTAAAATTTTTGACTTAGTTCACTTTTTATTAATGAATTTATTAAAATAAAATAAAATAAAATCATTTAATAATTTAAAAACCACGAATGCAATAACAGTTTTTTTTTAAATTAATTCCTACAGGTGTTTCGTCATGGCGATCGTACTCCAATTTTACCTCTTGAGACCTATCCAAACGATCCCTATATAAATTTTACATTCAGTGACGTGCCCTTTGCAATATTAACTGAGGTGAGAAAACGATAAATAAATCAAAATAATTTACCATCAAGAGAATTAAAAAAATAATAATTTTTCTAAATCTTTCAGAGCGGAAAACAAAGAGCTTACAGATTGGGAACATATCTAAAAACCACCTACAGTAAATTTTTAAACAATAAATTTACACCATACACTGTTGAAAGTCGAAGTACAAATGTTAATCGAACAAAAGAAACCCTGAATTTTGTACTAAAGGCTTTAAATCCAAATATTACGTTTCCAGACATAATTGCTAAGTCTGTGATGAATGATTCTCTTCTAACAACTTGTGACGAGTAAGTATCACTTTGTTTCAATTTAAACCCTAAATATTCAATTTTCTAAAAGTCGACTAAACGAATTTGAAAACTTAACTTTTCCTACATAAAAAAGACAAACTTCGTGTCAGAAAGTAGCTTTAAAACTAAAAAATTTTTATAAAAAAAAGTAGCTATTGAAAAATTAAATTTTAATGACTCGAATATTTTCATAATTTCTAAATTGAATAAATGTTTGAAAATAATTGAGACGTTTAAAGGAATTATATTGCAATTTATTGAAATGTTTCTAAAAAATTTTTAACTTCAAACTATTTATTTGAAAAATTTATGGCACATTTATTTATATGTCAATATTTGCAGATATCTTTTAGAATTTTTAAAAGTCCAGGATCGACTTAAAGGAAAGTACGGTGTGAATTTAGAAAGACTAATGACTAGTTTAGAAATTTACACTGGTAAAAATATTACTAAACCTCTTGATTTACATGCTTTATATACAACATTCGAAACTGAAAAATATCTTAATCTTACATTACCATCATGGACAAAGGTCTTATATCCCGATGGTCTCTTGGCAAAGGCATGTGCAGTGTCATATAAATTACTTAACTACGATGACAATATGAAGAAACTTAACGGAGGTAAAAAATTCAAATTATATCCTACTAAAAAAAAAACTATTTCATTTCACTAAAAAAAACATAAATATACTTTTTAATATTTCAATAGTACTATGGATTTAAATATTATTATCAATATTAATAACATTAAAATAATAATTCAATTTTTGTTTTAAATTTCCCGCCAAATATAGTTCTCGTAACTGCCGCCTAGAAGGCATGAAAATCCTCTCACAAGCGAAATGGAGAAAAAAAATAATTTCGTAAATTTCAACGTTTTTCTTTTAATTTTCCAGGAATGCTGATTAGAAAATTTATCAATGACATGTTAGCTGTGAAAAATGGAGAATTGGGGAAAAAATTATTCCTCTACAGCGCTCACGATGTTACTGTTGTGGCCGTTCTAAAAGCTCTTGGAGTTTACTTTCCTCACGTACCAAAGTTTTCATCCGCAACTATTCTAGAATTGCATCAAATAAATGGAGATTATTTTATCAAGGTATTCACGTTTCTTCTATTACGTAATTTTTTCTATATCTATCACCTTGATATTCGAGACATATATACGCATCATTAAATCTGTTTCAAAAACAATAGTATCCTATTCTCACGTATTCTCAAAAAAAAAGATTCTCCGAAACAATATTCACACACTCGAAAACAAATATTCAAAAAGTTTTTTTTTGTCCCCACCGAAAATTAATTAAATGAAAATATTTTTTTGTCAGGTTATCTACTATTTAGGTGTACCAGAAGAGATAATGGATTTAACAATTCCCCATTGCAGAAATATGTGTCCTTTGGAAGATTTCATTCGTTTAGTGGAAAACATTTTACCGAAGGAATTAACCCACTCTTGCTCTCCATTTGAATTGAAAGAAGAAGATTTAATTTATAAAGAAAAACTTTCAAAATTTAAGAAATTAATGGAATTATCGTTTACATAAAAGCCACCAACATTTTTATATTTATAAAATTTCTCAACAAATGCCAAATTCAACGAAGATTCATAACTCAAATTTGAATTTCGCGCCAAACTCTCTAACAAACGACAAATGTTTGGATCAAATTGGCAAACCGACTCCTTCAAACATTTGTTTACATAAATTGAATTACATTTATATTTATTTTCTAAAATCATAGATAAATTTAATACGATAAATATTAATATTAATAAATATTTTATAATGTAAATTATACCACTCCATCATGTACAGAATAATTATTTAAATTAAAAATAAGAATAAATTAAGAATTTATAATAAAATTTGTATTATTTAAATATCACATTACACTCCCTGCAAAAAATATATTTCTAGTTAAAAAATTAATTCGTCGAAAAAAGAAAAAACTTTTAAATAATAAAAGTAAAAAAAGAGAGAATATATTTTCTTCTCCAAGATGAGAAAAAAAGTACAATATACGAAATGAAAGGGAGATACTCCAAGAACTGAGTGAGCCAAATTTCATTTCAGGTATAATCGAAAGAAAAAAAAAGAAGAAGAGTAGGGGGAATGTATCAAAAGAAGAATCTAATACAATACAAAAGGATGCAATGACGATTGGATTCCTGACCTATCGCAGCACATTAATCGATGTCGATGACAAAGGATATTTCTTCAGGGAGAGAAAAAAAAATATTGCTGCAGCAACGAAAGACATTCTTCATTTAAAGGCCCCATTCAGTTTCAAATTTTTCACCATGCAACTTGTAACTCACTATTTAAAGGTTCTTCGAATATTTAAATGCCTTTCACGAGACAATTTTTAATGTATTAAAATATTAAAATAAAACATTAAAAGTATCAAATAAATGCATTTAAAATGTTACACAAAGTGAGTGAAAAAGTGCCAAAAGTGTTGTGTCGCACATTCAGAAAAAATAGATCTCAATTTTTATTACCAAACGTTATTATTAAATGTTTTCCTAAAGAAATTAGAATTTTTAACATAGTCTTTTCAAAACTAATTTAATTTTTAAACCAAAATTATTTTTTGCTTCTATTTTACCCTCGATTTCAAAATTTTAAATAACAATGTTTTTGAAAAATTAATTTGCCAGCTTTTCTCTCAAATTTCCAAAGATTACCAAATGATTAAAATTATTTACGAATTGATTGGAATCTATTAAAAAAGAATCGCATCTGTACAAATAGCAATTAAATATTTAATTCCCCAAAAATTATATGTAAAACTAATTTTTATTATTATTATTTTACTGAAATCTTTGTATATAAATAAAAATTCTAAAACATCAACTAAGCATCATCTAAAAGAATCATCAAATTCTAGCTATTTTTTTGTTTTTTATTCCCAAAAATACTTTGCAAATAAAATTTAAGATTTTATCTTATTTACAGGAAACATTTACTCATTTTCACCAGTAACATCAGTGAATAGAATTGCCGCATTGTTCATTTATTTTTACAGTGAGAGCAAAAAAAAAAAAAAACAAAAAAAAATGCCTTCTAATTTGACGCTGTGCTTTCTATTCATCAGTATTGTGTCCAGTTGTTTTGTTGCATCTGAATCAACACTTCAATTCATTAATGTGGTAAAAGAAAAGAATTATTTTAATCACTAAATTTTTAAAACTAAACTTTTGAATTTTTTAATTTCAAAACAAAATTGTAAATCTATTAGTTTAATAATAAATTAATTTCCTTTGTTATTATTATTGTAATATTTTATTGAAATTAAGTAATAATTTAATGATGTATTAGTAACATTATTTATTAATTTACTTTTTTAATGAAAATAGGTTTTTCGTCACGGTGATAGAACACCGATTCCACCGTATGAAATGTATCCCAATGATCCCTACAACAATTTTACCTTCAACCCTCCCGAGTACGGCGAATTGACAAAGGTAAGTTTTTAAATATTTCCAACTATTATAGTTATTCCAGAAAAAAATGAAAATTTAATTGTTAATTTTAAATTAATGTTTAAAAAACATAAGGCTAATATTTTTATTAAAAAATTTTGTAAATATTTTCAGAACGGTGAAATAAGAGCTTCTAGACTAGGTAAAATTTTGTGCGATAAATATTGTGAATTTTTAGGCAACAACTATCAATCGAGCACGATTCAAGCCCGCAGTACTGATTTCAATCGAACAAAAGAATCATTAAATTTACTTCTAAAAGCTCTATATCCAGGAAATATTATCGAAACAACTTATCAACCACTGCAAAACGATACACTATTGTTTCCTCTACTTTGCAAACTGTAAGTGATTCCTTTTTTTCTAACTCTGTTTTAAATTTGTTAAAAGTTTGTTAAAAGTTTGTTAAAAATTTGTAAAAGATTTGTAAAAAATTTATAAAAAATTTGTAAAGGAAAAATTTCCCCTAAAACTATATATTTCCGTAAAATAATTCAATTTTCTCCGCGAAAGATTCGCTGACAAGTATTCTCAAGTGAAAAATATGACAAAAGTCAAGAGAAAAGAGTCGGAATTCGATGGATTCAAAAAACAACTTTCAACATTCACGGGGAAGGAAATAAAGTCATTACACGATATTGCCCACATTTGGGTGACATTGGAGACGGAAAACTTTATGGGTCTTCAATTACCCGAGTGGACGAGAAATATTTACCCCAATGGTGATATATTAAATGCTGTCATTGCTTTCTATAAAATTATGAACTACAACGCAGAACTCAGAAGACTTAATGGAGGTATAAAAAAAACAAAAAAGTTTTATTAACCTCAGTCTTGGAGTTTTTAATTTTTAATTTTTTTTAATGTCTGAATTCTAGGTATGCTTGTTCGAAAATTCATAGAAGATATGGAAGCCGTAAAAAATGATACAAACAAAAATCTAAAATTAATGCTATACAGTGCACATGACATAACGATTGCCGGTGTTTTGAGTGCCTTAAACGTTTTCTATCCACATGCACCCCAATTTTCTTCAGCTGTCATTGTCGAACTTCATCTTATAAAAAAAATTCATTACATAAAGGTAACTAATAATAATTAAATAAAAACCTAATTACAGGCTTTGGATATTATGACTTTTTCGACTTTTTTCGACTATTTTCAAATAATGCGACATTTATTTAAAAATTCCGACTTTTTCGACTTTTTTCCAAATTTTGCGCAAAAATAAAATATTTTTGTCATTAAATGCAATTTCGATTTTTATACCGTGCAAAATATAACTTATAGACAAACTTTTGGAACTTTATTTTTCAATCAGTTTTCTAATTAAATGTTTCCAAATATTACAATTCAAAAGATTTTCAATAATTCAAATCTGTAAAATTTAATTCAAACTAAATTATCTTGTCAAGTGTTTTATTCCAATTTTTGAAAATTAACTTTAAAAGAATTTTAATTGAAATGTTTTGAAATAATATTAAATTATCAAAAATTATAATAAATAATCTTCAAGTGTAGATTCAATAAAAATGAAAATTAATGAAAAATAGGTTTTAAAAATAATATTAAAATAGTTTTGGAAAAGAATAATTCTCTGAATTATTACGTTCTAATTTTTTTAAATTCAATTATTTTCAATATTTCCGAAAATTAAAATTCATACACAAAATAATAAAATTAAAATTGTTTAAAATTATTTTCAACATTTTGGAGAAAATAATCATATATTCCAAATTTTCAATTAAAATTCTTGAAAACAATTTTCTTTTAAATTATACAAAAATTCTTCAATTATTTTTGAAAAATTATACATTACAATATCTATAAAAAAAATAATTCTTACAATTATTTTATTACAATTTTTTATGATTCAATTACCTTCGAATAAAGTAAACAATTTTTTTTTAAATTTACTACTTTAGAGTTTTTAGGAAATAATTTATTTATAATTAGAATATTTTGAAAAATTTCATTACCTTTTTTATATTTTTAAAAAACTCAATTATTTTTCGTAAATTTTACTAAATTTAAATTAGTTTTGAAATGATTTGACGAAATTTCAATTTTTTAGACATTCTTTAATTATATTTAATTGTAAAACTTTTTGTATTTTCAATAAATCATTTAGAAATATTTTTAAAAAGTTAATTTTTATGAATTTCTTTATTAAAATTTTTGAAAATGTTCTACCTTAATTAATATCTTCAAATAGAAAAATGTAAGGTTTAAATTATTAAAAAAAATTAGATTTTTTATACAGCACTACTTTATCAACTTTTAAAATAAAAACACAATATTTCTCAATTTTCAGATTTTATACTACTTGGGCCAACCAGAAACAATCAGAGTATTACGAATTCCAAAATGCCGTGAACTGTGTCCATTAAATCGATTTAAAAATTTAGTGCAAAAAAATATACCAAATGACTTTGAATCGAAATGCGTGAAAATTTAAAACTGCTTTCAAAATAAATTCAATTTAATAAATATTTATTGTCCTTTTATTTACCTTTATAACGTCACCACTAAAATTAATATAAACTTTTAAATTTAATTTCCTCATTCTTCCTCATCAATTAAAAATATAAAAAGAGGGTGGAAAAATAAATAATCTTTTCTTCACAAAAAATATAAAACGTTAAAATATTAGAATAGTTTTCAAAATTAAAATAACATATTTTGCGTGTCAATTTAAGACAGAACAGTAATTTCAAGGACAGACAAATAATTTTATTTGTTCATGTCAAAATGATCTTCTTAAATTTTTTAAAATTCTAATAAAAGTGACTATTTGCAAGTGAAAATTTATTTATATAAATTTAATAATAAGAATATATTGAAATAAACAACTGTGTAAATACTTATATAACGAAATATGCAAAACTCAACACAGCTTAAAGTTTTATAATTTTATTATTATTTCTTAAAAGCTGTGTTTTTATATATAAGTCAGAAAAATTGGTCTTTTGTATTACAAAAAAGACATTCTAATTTTTTTTCAGAACAGGTATATGTGAACAGAACAGTAATTTATTATTATAAATAACGTTTGCTTTTTGAATAATCCAAACTTTACTTCTCTCTATTTTATGAAAATTTATTTTCATTTTTAATTTCAATTCGATTTGTTTAATTATCTTTGAAAAATTATATTTCCATTTGAAAGATTCAAAATAATATAAATACTAAACTTTTATTTGCACCGAGGAAAATTTTTTTTTAAATCATAAATTTATTCTTACAGTGAAAAAAACCAAAAATGCTGTTTAAACTGACTCTTGGATTTTTAATCATCTCCATACTTAATTATTTAACACCCACTGATTCAACTCTCCAGTTCCTTAATGTGGTAAATAGAAATATTTATACTTTTTTTATAATCTTTACGCTTTAATTATTTTTTATGAATTTTATTAATTTCATAAATTTCATTAACTTTATTAATTTTATTAATTTTATTAATTTTATTAATTTTATTACATCAACTAATTGAAGAATTATCACAACTTAAACTGTTAATTATTTTTATATTTATTAAATTCTTTTTCAAGTCGAATTCTTAAGAATAAAATTCATAAAAATTTCCAACTAAAAATTAATTTCAAGGTAATTTTGAAAATTAAATACCATTTTAATTTAATTGAACATTAGGTTTTTCGTCACGGTGATAGAACGCCAATTCCCCAATATGAAATGTATCCGAATGACCCCCATAAAAACGGAACATACGACCCTCCCGGTTACGGTCTATTGACAAAAGTAAGTGTTCCCTTATTTCCACTTAATTTTTTTTTGTTGCTATTTCTAAAAAGTTTCGAAAAAGTAATATTCTTAATATTCTTTAAAGAGTGGTGAAAGAAGGGCTTATAAATTAGGACAAGTTCTGCGCGAAAGGTACAGTGAATTTTTAGATACCGTCTATGTACCAGGTTCAATTCAAGCGCAAAGTACAGATTTTAATCGTACAAAGGAATCATTAAATTTTCTATTAAACGCTTTATATCCAAACACTGTTATCGAATCAAGCTATCGGCCATTACTCAACGACACGTTACTGTATCCAACACTATGCAAATTGTAAGCATACATTTTTTTTCTAATACTAAAGAGGAAATTTTTTTTAATTAAACTTCTTTTCAGATTTGCCGAGAAATACTATCAAGTGTTAAACACGACAAAAGTAAAGAAATACATTCGGAAATTTGACGAATTTAGAAAACAACTCTCCGAATGGACGGGAAAGGAAATAAAAACATTACTCGATGTGGCGCTAATTTCGGGTACTCTAGACATTGAGAGACATATGGATTTAGAATTACCCGAGTGGACAAGAAATGTTTATCCAAATGGTGAAATGCTCAATGCAGTTAATGCCTATTACAAGATTATGAGTTACAATTTGGATCTTAAGAGGCTTAACGGAGGTAAATCGCAAATACATTGCAAATATATTGCGAAGATTCAAGATTAAACCAAAAAGTAAAAAAATAAAATCTGTTTTTAGGTATGCTTATCAGAAAATTTATAGAAGACATGGATGCTGTTAGAGATGGTACAATGGACAAAAATCGCAAACTAATGCTGTACAGTACACATGATCTTCAGGTCGCTGCTGTTTTAAATTCCCTGGATGTTTATCATCTACATGCACCTGAATTTTCATCAGCTGTATTTGTGGAACTGCATCTAATTAATGAAACCCATTACGTAAAGGTGAGAGACTATTTCAACAATTATTTGGAAAATTTTCTACAATTAAGTTCAAATATTCAGATATTAATTCAGATATAAAATCATCCCTCTTTATACTTTTTTCAGCTCCTCTATTATTTAGGCGTCAGCGAGAAACTAATAGAACTACAAATTCCAAATTGCGCTCAACTATGTCCATTGAACGAATTTAAAAATCTAACAAAATACGTTATACCATCTGATTTTGAATGGAATTGCGGAAATATTGAAAAACCTTAAAAATTGTTTTTTGCAGTACTTAAATGTTTGTAACGCTTTAACAAAAAAAATTCTATTTGGCGAAAACATTCTTCTCAATTTGCTACAATTTGAAAAATCTGTTACACATTGTTTCTCTTTTTTTGTACAAACAACAACAACAAAAAAATATGGTTTTTAAGCTCTTTAACATTGTCATCTTTCATTTTGTTCATGAATAGTGTACTGAAATGGGTGCTTTTATACAATTTTATACCAGGCTTTCCATCTATCGTTAGAGTTGCACTCAACGAACAGCGTTATCTCTGGATTTGTCGCTCTTGTCAAACACAAATCCAAACACCTTCATGTCGATCACAAACTAATGGATCATAAAAAAGGCTTTTTAATTTTTAAACTAACTTTTTTTTCAATTCTTTATTTATACTTTTATTCAAATTTTATTTGAATAAATGAAATAAATAAAAAAAATTTATAAAACAATAATACTTTGAAAAAATGAAATAATTTTTTTTTTTAATTTAAGCACTGGTTGTATTTGTACATTCTAATCCCTAGTCTTCTTTATTTCTTTTTTTTAAATATGGAAATGCTGACCCCTCGTAGACTAAAGATCAGTACGACTCCTTGTTAATTTGTGCTCGAGAGATGAAGGGTGTGATTCAATGAGAAAGGGCCAGGAAAGCATGACTCTTGTGAAAACAATGCTTTTGGCGATGAATCAATAGCACAAAGCCTTTCACACCACCTCTCCATGTACACGTTTTAATTAGTAATCCCAACTATATTTTCTCGAGATAAGATCGACGCACTTCTCCGTTTTGTTGACAAGTCTACATCGTTATTTTCCTCTCGAGAATTCTAAATTCAAGATTTCTTTTTCATAGAAAAAAGTAGAATAAAGTTTTCTCTAGCAAGATTATACAAAAAAAATTTTATGTATTGTTTACTTAAATTTGACAGTATAAAAACACTACCAAATTTTTAAGTATTAACAAAATCTACTTCTTTATTCACAGGAAATCAAATTTTTCAAATTTCAACTTTTCAAGTTTAATAATTTCTAAAAATTAAAACAATAACCCTTTTGAGAAATTTAATTACTTTCTCATGGTTGCCACAAAATCTAGATTTCAAAATTCCAGGCTTTTTCCAGGTTTTCCAGGTCAAAAATATAAAAAATTCCAGGTTAAAATGGAAAATTAGTTTGACAGTTTATGAATTATTTGTGATGAAAAAACAAGTATTTTACAAAACAATGTTAACAGTATTTATTATTAAATAGTTATAAATTTATGCTCTCTTAAACAGAACGATTTTTTAGGAAGAAATTAAAAACAATTAAATAAATTTTTAGTCAATAATTAAAAAGAAAACTAATATAATTTAATGAGAAAAAACATGGAAAACGAAAGTTACATTTTAACATTAAAAAAAAAACATTAAATGGAACTTTTTTCTTAATATTTGTAATGAACGAAAAAAATTTCAGAAATTTTTTCAAATTACATGCTATTTCCAGGTTTTTTATACTCTTTTTCAAATTCCATGTTAATTCCAGGTTGTGTGGCAACCATGTTAATGATCATTATTTCTTGGTCTCTAAAGTACTACTAAAGCAATGATAATTAATATTCTAATTAACAAAAAAAAATTTAATGCAATTTTAATAAATAGCAACCACAGCCGAAAATCAGCAGAAAATGAAAAATTATTTTTTTCTGCGAACTTCAAGAATAGTTTGTTGGTCACTAAGCAACTACGAGAACAATTTTAATTAATATCCGGGTCGTCAAAATTAATTTAATTCATTTTTTCTAAAAAATAACCACAGCCGAAAATCAGCAGAAAATGAAAAATTATTTTTTTCTGCGAACTTCAAGAATAGTTTGTTGGTCACTAAGCAACTACGAGAACAATTTTATTGTTGGTCACTAAGCAACTACGAGAACAATTTTAATTAATATTCGGGTCGTCAAAATTAATTTAATTCATTTTTTCTAAAAAATAACCACAGCCGAAAATCAGCAGAAAATGAAAAATTATTTTTTTCTGCGAACTTCAAGAATTGATTGTTGGTCACTAAGCAACTACTAGAACAATTTTAATTAATATCCGGGTCGTCAAAATTAATTTAATTCATTTTTTCTAAAAAATAACCACAGCCGAAAATCAGCAGAAATTGAAAAAATTTTTTTTCTTCGACCTTCAAGAAAATGAAAAAAAAATGAAAAAAAATAGTTATAAATTTATGCTCTCTTAAACAGTACGATTTTTTTAGGAAGAAATTAAAAACAATTAAATAAATTTTTAGTCAATAATTAAGAAGAAAAACTAATATAATTTAATGAGAAAAAACATGGAAAACGAAAGTTACATTTTAACATTAAAAAAAACATATTAAATGGCATTTTTTTCGTAATATTTTTAATGAACGAAAAAAATTCCAGAAATTTTTTCAAATTCCATGCTATTTCCAGGTTTTCCATACTCTTTTTCAAATTCCATGCTAATTCCAGGTTTTCCAGGTTTTCCAGGTTGTGTGGCAACCATGAGTTTGAATTAAATTTTACAGATTTTTAATTATTGAAAATCTTTTTATTTGTAATATTTTGAAACATTTAATTAGAAAACTGATTGAAAAATAAAGTTCCAAAAGTTTGTCTATAAGTTATACTTTGCACGGTATAAAAATCGAAATAAGTTGCATTTTATACCAAAAATATTGTATTTTGGCGCAAAATTTGGAAGAAAAGTAAAAAAAAGTCGCAATTTTTTAATAAAAGTCGATAAAAGTCGCATTATTTGAAAATAGTCGAAAAAAGTTATAATATCCGAGGCCTGAAAACTCTGGATAATTCTAAACTGAAATTTATACAGCTTCATACTTGTTATCGCATTTATAAATTCTCTGGATTTATATGGAGTAATTAAAATTTACAATATTAAATGATCAATTAAATATCCATTACTCGTCTTTTCACGCCTTTTTACTCTTTTCAATGAAAGTAGAACTCTCTGGCAATGTTAACCATTGTTATTCGTGTCGAGCAATGCCACCGCAATTCACTCGGAGCCATTTATTAGTTCAGAACAAGTGCCGCGTATTGCACAAGGCGACAAAATATACACGGTTCTAATGAATTACAATTTGAATAAGCAAAAATTAAAACCAAAAAATTATTACACATTTGGAAAGAGAATAAATTTACAAAAAATTACTAGCTATTTTTTTTCAACATATATTCTCAAAAAAAAAATATTGTCATTTTGTGTGGAAAATTGTGAAATTTAAGAAAAGTAATTTTAATAAAATTCGTCGCATTGCACCCAACTCTCGTCAACATACACAAAAATTCTCTTTTTACACCAAAAGGACGCTTATACAGCAGACGAAAAGCTCCTTGAACTTTTTCGCAAACTGTCTACGCTCATAGGGGTGAGACGAACATGGAAAATGAAAAAAAAAAAAAAAAGAAACTCAATGCTCTGCACGTCGAGCTGGAATAAATTCCAAAAATAGTGTGGGTTTTGAAAAATGACGTCCTAAATGAGGGGTGACATAGGAACCATTCCTTCAGGCATTTTTGCCCACTATGAATGAATTTCTCGTATAACGTCAAATATATAGAATTTTTATCTATAGAGCTCCTTGCCCTGTACTCAATTCTGACCTAAATTGGAACCAAGTGAAAATAATAAACATTTTTTTTTCCAATTCGAACCTAAAACTACTTGTATTTTGTTTGTATTTTATTTGTATATCCTTAATAATAGACTATTTCGTCCAATTAATATCAAACTTCAATTTATCTAACGTTTAGAGAGCATCACTCCAACGTTAGTTCCACATTATTTGCCTTCATTCTCAACTGTCAATAAGTTTGAAATTAATTGATATGTATAACATTTGCTACAAGAAAACTTTAACCACACAATGTAAACTTGCAACTAATTTGACATCCTTTGCTTTAATTAGCGTTAAGTAACTGACAACTTTCCCTGATTATATAGACGTTCATCGTCAATTCCTAAAAAAAAAAACTTAATTCTTAATTCCAATTCTATACCCTTTCCGCTAAAGGAAAGTACAAACAGAACCGTACATCTGAAACTTGTTGGTAAATTTACGTATAAAATCCTTTACTTGATTAAACAATAGAAAGTAGAATGGGTATTTAGTTCAAATTCAGGTGACTGCGATAGAAACTATTCGTGTTCATTTCGGCAGAAGGGAATAATTATTTAGGTCATGAGATGAGCACAATAGTCGACACTATGCGCCTAAGCGTGAAATTCAATTGAATCGGTAAATTCAGAAAAGACATAGTGGTTTGTGATCCACATATTTCTCTCTCCTCCCCTCATATATAATAATAATAATAATAATAATCTTTGGTCACGAAACTTAATTAGAACAATTTTCCCCAGCACACATCACAAATCCTCCATATATATTGTTTCTAGCCAAAAAAAAAATGAAAAAGTAATAAATTTTCTAAAAAAAAAAAACCTTTTTGATAAAAAAAGAAACCATAATGTATTGTCTTTTTTAAGTTTCCTGCTTCTTTAACGAATCTAAAATTAATTACCCGAGTGTTTTCGTTTCAACATCTACTTGTCCTATTTTCGCATTTTCCGCTTCCTTGCCTGCAAGACTGTATAATATAAAATAGCCCACATGTTTGCGAACAGCAATTTAATTTTTATGCAAACCGGAAAAATTACCGGAATGTATAAAATGCATTCTACAAAAGTTCTTATATACAAAATAAAAGGAAATTCTCTTCCGACATCGGAAACTATTATCGCAATAAACGTCACTTCTAAAAGGGAAATGAAAGTCAATTAAATGTACTGGAAAACAATTCGATAATTTCCAAACTTATTAAATAATTGCCATGAGTGTAATAATAATGATGATAATAATTAAAAATTAATGTTAACGATCTCTCCGAGTCAAGGTTTCTAATAATTAAAACATCAAGTTAACGATTAAGATTTTAGATATAATTATTCTGATAAATGTTTGGTTCTGGAATTCAAACAGTGTCTAAGACGAAAGTGCATTGGAAAAAAGTGACGAATGATTAAGGGCCATAGGCAAACTAAGACATTTATATTTCATACACTTGTATTCGCTCCCAAAAAATACCAAAGTAAGGATTAAATTTTATCCCTCTATAATTGTCATCAAATACCAAGTTATTCTCAATTGTCCATAGTCTGAAAATTAATTATAAAAGGCTTCCGGCTTAAATATCGAAGGGGATTTTTGATGATAAGTATTAATTCATTCCTTTTAATTACATCATACCAATAGCTATCACGTATTTCGTCTGGCTTTCAATCACACAATACTGAAGTTCCTAGGGGAGAGGAATTTTAGCTGGAATTCCAGACGAGCTGCATGTCCCGGTTTTTATTTTATCTACACCTCAACCGAGAAATGCCATGGAATCTGCAGAGTCACAGCGAGTATTACTAATGAACTGAATAAAAATAAAAAAAAAAAGTTGGCCAAGCTATCAATTATACTTTTATTTCCCCCCTGTCGAAAACACATGCATTCAAATACTTTATTATTTATCTATATCTCCACTAATATATTTATATATCCAAAAACAATCAATACAAAAGAATTTTTGATCTCGCCAATAAAATGAATTCTAATAAAAGACAGAAAAGTAGAAAAATAGAAAAATACTAAAAGGATACGTTTAAAAAAAAATTCTTTTCTTTTTTTCTTAAAGAAATTGAAAAGAAGAGTTGAAAGGGAGCAATTAATTAGTTTCCTAAGGGTGTAGAGTACGAGAGAATCATTATTTTATTAGCCAACACCTTCTCTTTTTTTGCACTCTATAATTCCAGCTCGAGGGTTGGAGAGAAAAAAAATTTCAACGAAAAGGTAAGAAACAGTCCGTTCATCATCATCCTATTTCTGTTTGAGAGAAAAGGAAATGTCTAGCAACCATGAAATGTAATTGCATTATATTCCTCTATAGAAGACTCACAAACCCATTTAGCAATTAGGAAATTTATTAATTTTTAAAAAAAAGAAAATTTTTTATTCTCTATGAATTATTATTAATTTTGAGCTATACAATAGAATTAAAAAATTACGACTTACTTTTTCGCAAAATTATTTCACAGTACAATAATTCAATTAAAAAAATATATATAAATTATGTAGAGTAAATAAAAAAAGAGAAAAAAAATTTTTTTTATACACAAACGCAAGCACACATGGTTTTGATATATATATTTTAAATAAAAATCAGAGAGAAAACAAAGTGATATTTCAACCAATTTTTTATGCGCTTTTAAAATTCTATATATGACTTTTAAAAACTCATTAATTAAAAACATTTACGTTAATTAATAAATGTAAAAATTGTACGCAAACTTTTATTTACCAAGATTATTTTATTTACCTAAAATAATAATTTTTCCATTCTTTTAGTTTCTCATTTTCGTTAGATTAATAATTTTTAAATGTAAAATTTTTATCTTCTGCTATTATATTTATTCCATGTTTTATCATCCAATTAAAATCGATAGTAATTTACTTACTAAATTTAAAAAAAAAATTTCAACCCCAGGTAAAATATTAATTATTAATTAAATTTATTAAATCATAGTGTATGTTTTTAATTGAAAATTGAAACAAAAATGAAGCTTTATATATAGATTTATAAAGTACACCCTTTATTCATTGGAATATACATTAAATGAATATATTAGCTTTATAAATTCAGTAAATATTAATAAAATGAATATTTAAAAATTGTCACTCCATTTATCACTTTAATTATGTAAAGCCCATATGATATTAAATTATTCTGTAATATTTATTCATTTTTTTAAATTTGTCATTTGTCTTTAAATAATTTTTATACCATCAATAAAAAGGAGACAAAAAACAATAATTTATTTAGATATTAAAATTTTAATTTTCCTCAATATTTGACTCATAAATCTCATAGAATTCATTGATACTCGTTAATATGCATAAAATTTCTCGTAATCGTAAATTTCATAGAACGCATAAACACATGTAAATTCACATAAAAGTTATTCATCTCTAAATTAATAAATATTAAATAACAATAAGTATTATTTATTATTAAATAAATAGACATTAAATTATTTACATTATTTTATTTACTATTTAAATATTAAATAGTTAAATATTAATTAAATATTTCATGTCAAAAAGAAATTTAAGAATGCTTCAAATAAATATAAAAATATTCTAAATAAACCCACAGTTCGCACTCGATAACTAATTTTAAAAAAGTAGCAAAAACTGACGAAAATTCCATTCTATATTTCATTTTCCCGACTTTTTCCTAATTTTAATAAAAAATATTAACTTCTTTCATATCCTAATGCTAATAAATTGAATTTCAGCAACGAATTTGATTATTTATTAAAGAATTTCAATATTTAGAAAAATCATTTATCTCTTGAGAAGAGTTTTATAAAAAAATTTTAAATAATTCATTTCCTTCGACTAATTTTATAAAAATTCTAATTTAAATAATTAATTTCCCGAGAAACTTTTATTATTCATTTCTGAAAAAAATTGAATTCTTACGAAGATTTTTACAACAAAATTTTTAAATAATTGAATTCTGTTTACAATATTTTTTAAATATTGAAAATCACTGAATTTAGAAAAGTTTTTAAAAATAATTAAATTTCACAAAGAGTTCTATTAAAATATTTCATAACAATTGAATATCTGTGTGGTATTTTATTAAAATTTAATTTAAAAAATTCAATTCCTAAATAGCTTTTTATTATTTCCAAAAATAATTGAATTCTTCTGATGAATATATTTGAAAATAATGGAATTCTAAAAATAATTAAATTTTGTCAAAGAATTTTGCATTCGAAAAAATAATTGAAATGATTACAATTTCTTTTAGATTTTTTTTTGAAAATAATTGAATTTCTACGAAGAATTCTGACAAATGATTTTATTTACCAAAAAAATATAAATCCTTGGAAAGAATTTTAATATTTATAAAAATAACCGAATTACTGCTCAGGATTTAATGACAAATTTAATCAAACATTAAATATTTTCAAAAAAAAAATGTCTGCAAATTCTATTTTAAATAATTCAATTTCTGCGTAAAATTTTTATTCTTTTCAGGCAAATAATTGAATGTTCGTGTAGAATATTTTAAATATTTTTTCTAATAATCGAATTTTTTTGAAAATTATAATTAAAATAAAAGAATATTGAAAATTATTGAATTAAGAATATTACAAAAATTTTATTTTAAATAATTTATTTTTTGCGAAATTTTTTGAAAATATTCTTTTTAATTAATCAAATTCTCGTGAAATCTTTATTATTTATAAAAATAATTGAATTTTGGATGAACTTTATTCATTTTTTTGTTATTAAATAATTGAATTTTAAAAGCGGAATTTCCATGAAAATACTAAATATTGAAAAGAGAATTTCGAATATTTTTTAAAAATATTAAGTGAATCATTTCAAATAATTTGATTATAATTATTGAGAACAGATTTTCTTATTTCAACTATTCGCGGATTTAAAGCAGTAGAAATTTAAAAAATAACAGAAATAGTAGCTGTTAGTGGCCGAAATCTAAAAATAGGGAAAATTGAACCATCATCAGTAATATAATTTTTCGAAATGAAAAACTAATTCAAATTTATTTGATTTTTAAATAAAAATTTTATACTTGCTAATGAGGAAATTATTAACGAACAAAAAAAAAGAAAAATTGATCGCCCTTTCAGAAAAACAGTTTTTACATAATATTCATTTCATTGGCCAAGTTTGGCCCGATAGGCAAAATTGGTGAATTTAAAGTTATTCGAAGCGTACCATGAATCTCTCGATAATTTATCGATTAAGTCGTGCAGGGAATATGAATAGTATTAAGCGCTGACAAAGTTCGGGGTTCCTCATATGTGTAAGCACTCGCTCACACACTCACACATTCACTATATACATTTAACATTTAAACAAGAGTATTTAGCCGAAAGGAAAATTTCAAATTCACATCACAAATATTTAACTGTAACAATCGTCACTTTATAATGACGCATGAAATATTTTGTATGTATATCATGACAAGGGAAATATCTCTATATATATATATATAAAGACATCCCAATGTAATAGTCACTATCGAGAGTAATTAAATTCCATGGATGAATGTTGAATTTACCAAATTGGTATATAATCCAAACTATTCCGCAATATGATAAATTTCATTATGTATATAATTTCATTTCTATTTTATGTGATTATTTGTTAATTAAATCATTTATTTATATCTCGCAGTTTAATTCTGAAATTTCAATAAATAAAAACATACGATTTAAGTGATTTTCAATTAGCGATTACCTAACTGTTTTTAAAAAACGATTTATTAATTGTTCATGGAGATTTCTAGTTCTCTAGTTTGTGCTAAAAAGTGTCGGTAAATGTCGGTGCAGAAATCTATAACTAGAAACATTTTTCGCTGCTAATAATAATTGTATGTAATTTCAGTTTAAATATATCTGAAGACTTTATTAGCGAGAGCTAAAAAACATAAAAGAAACTATATATGAATTTTTTATGAAACAAACTTGAACATAAAAGGTTTAACTTTTTTTTTCTTTGTTCTTATTGTAAGTTGATGCCAGATAATTGTCATACGTTTCACCTTTTTTTTCTAAATTGAAAATCTATTTCTAGACTGCTTATATATTTTCCATCTCTCTCTCTATTTCTCTAATATTTTGATAGAAACATTTTTATCATTATTCAGCTTGCTTTTGTAACCTTTTTCGAATATATACGCGAACAAGTTGAAATATGTTCTCGCAGTTTTTGATTACGTGAATCACAGCATCAGCACGTGAGTATCGAGGAAAATACAGTTTCTAGTTTGTCTATACTCTTTGGTCCTTATCTTTTTTTTCTGATATACAAAAATCGTTTTCTGCATTCTCAAAAATAATTTCCATTCATATACAATTAATTAATTCTTATCATTTTCTCTATTATTCAAAATATGTCGAAATAAATGTTGAGCAAGTCAATTTTTATATAACATATATATCGTAACACAATATGACGCGCATATATTAAGTACATAGTGGAAATATGTAACACACGTCATATATTTATCCTACATTGTCAATATTTTAACTTTAACAGAAGCAATATAAATATTTAATCATGAATATTATCTTTCCATATCTAAATTAAAATTTTCCAAAACTAATTTCGAACAAAC
Source organism: Leptopilina myrica (nomen nudum) (assembly GCA_032872475.1). Taxonomy (NCBI): domain Eukaryota; kingdom Metazoa; phylum Arthropoda; class Insecta; order Hymenoptera; family Figitidae; genus Leptopilina; species Leptopilina myrica (nomen nudum). Next base: position 1,489,308 of record CM065464.1, on the reverse strand, counting down.
CTTAAAATTTAATTTGCCACACGTAAAATAATATTCTTTTTTTTCCCAAATATAAAATTGACCAAATTTCCATCCTTTTAAAAAAAATATGTACAATGTTATGATATTAAATTTTTATTATTGGAAAAAAGAAGCTTTATAGTAATTTAAATATGAATATTTACACCCCCCCCCCCTCCCCGCAGGAGAAGTGATGAAAACAACATTAAAAGTGGAAGTGAGATAGAGAAATTGATTTGGAACAGCGCCCCATTTCTGGCAAAACTATTTTCATTTGCAAGTGCTGTCAGGACCATTATGCACACGAATAGTGGCATCCGAGTCTCCGTCTGCATGGTAAACTGGACAAACCGAGCTTTAATCACAGTCCACGTTTAATGTATATCTATAGTACTAACAATATATACTATAGACTAACAGATTTAAAGTAATAAATTACGAAAGAGCATTTAATTAGTGCCTTCATCGACATTTCCAAGTTAAATGTAGATGCACTTCGCAACTATGTCATATGAGTTTTGAAAAAAAAAATACAATTAAAAAACGTGATTCTCAAAATGCCTTTATTTAGAAATTTCAATTTTTATGGAAACCTAATTGTTTCTGATTATTATTATTATTAATTTGTAAACATTTCGCTGTATCATATAATTGGTGCCATCCAGCAACTTCTGACTTAAAAAAACTAGTAAAAAAGTAGCTATAGAAAAATTAAACTTGCGACGACAAAAAAAACTCGTCTTAGAAACTTTTCAAAACAGCCAAAAATTCAATTCTGTATTTTATTTTCCTAACTTTTTCCTAATTTTTACCAAAATATTAACTTATTTCCTATCCTAATGCTAATAAATTGAATTCCAGCAACGAATTTGATTATTTATTAAAGAATTTCAATATTTAGAAAAATCATTTATCTCTTGAGAAGAGTTTTATAAAAAAATTTTAAATAATTCATTTCCTTCGACTAATTTTATAAAAATTCTAATTTAAATAATTAATTTCCCGAGAAACTTTTATTATTCATTTCTGAAAAAAATTGAATTCTTACAAAGTTTTTTACAACAATATTTTTAAATAATTGAATTCTGTTTGCAATTTTTTTTTAAATATTCAAAATAATTGAATTTAGAAAAGTTTTTAAAAATAATTAAATTTCACAAAGAGTTCTATTAAAATATTTTACAATAATTGAATATCTGTGTAGTATTTTGTTTAAATTTAATAAGAAAACTTCAATTCCTAAAAAGTTTTTTATTATTTACGAAAATAATTGAATTCTTCTGATGAATATTGTTGTTGATGAAAGAATTGAATTTTCCAAAAATTTTACTAAAATTACTCAAAATAATTGAATTTTCGGAAATAATTTTGTTATTTATGTTTAAAAATTAAATTGTTTCGAAGAATTATTTATTTATAAATAATTGAATTCCTGCGTAAAATATTTATTCTTTCAAGGTAAATAATTGAATGTTCGTGTAGAATATTATCAATTTTTTTTTAATAATTGAATTCTTTTGAAAATTTTAATTAAAATAGAAGAATATAAAAAATTATTGAATTAAGAATAATTTTTTAATAGAATTGAAATTTTAATGTTTTAGAATTGAATTTTTAATGATATTATTGAAAATAATTGAATTCCTAAGATTTTTTTTTATTTATGAAAGTAATTGCATTTTTCATAAGAATTTTATAAACATTATTTTAAACAATTAATTTCCGGATATAGTAAATATTATACAAATTTATTTTTTCGAAATTTTTAAAACAATATTCTTCTTAATTAATTAAATCCTTGTGAAATCTTTATTATTTATAAAAATAATTGAATTTTAGATGAATTTTATAAATTTTTTGTTAAATAATTGAATTTTAAAGGCGGATTTTCGAGGAAAATACCAGATATTGAAAATACTAAATTTAACAATACTTTTTGAAAATAAGACAATCGTTTCAAAGAATTTCATTATAATTTTTGAGAATTCTATTTTTGTTATAGTCATAAAATTATAGGACCAACAATTTTGATTCGTAATCCTAGAAATCAAAAGAGAGAAATGAATAAAACCGGATGATAAATATTCCCTGGAACGAAATGATACGATACGTACACTAATGTAAATTCATAATTCCACAAAAATTAAATCCAGACATCTATTATCATTATTTGTGACATTATCAATTTGCACGAGTTCAGAAAAAAAAGTACGCGAAATTATTAATAGCTATAGATAGATCTGGAGGTTGAAATTACCTTTTTTCAAATAAAATTTTAAACTTACAGAGCTTGACAATTATATGCTACAATTAAAAGGTTAATTAAAAGATTAAAAGATTAATAGTAAAAATCTTTTCCAATAATCGAAAAATCGCGTGAAAATTAATTCCGACGGAATTATTATTATTATTAAGTAAAAGACAGGTATTTAAAATTATATTTCTTTCCTGATGATTACTAAAGTGTAAAGTGACGATTACTGTAACATTTAACATAATAAAGAGAGATGGAGAGAGAGAGAGAGAGAGAGAATATAAAAAGTTTATTTCGCACTTTAAGTCTCTGTATTATTACTGTTCAAGTACAGGAAGATTGCGAACAAAGGATCTGTCAGAAGCAAAAGGCGATCACACATTCGGTCACGTTCATTCGAAAACGTGTCACGAAGAGGAAATTGAAAATGTTAACGGCGTGTAAACTTCTTGTGAGAGTAAAATGTCTTTTACCATGAAGCACATAGAAATTTTCGTAAGACATTATGAAGCATTAAATTAGGTTCAGTATCCTTTAACATATTGGGCAAGGAAAGTATTCCTGATGGGACACAACTTTTATTCTAAACGATTTTTTTTCAAAGTTTTCTTTCAATTTTAAATAAAAGAAAAACCCGGGAATTTTCACTTCCTCTTTACGACCAGCAAAAAAAATTAGCTTCCTCGTGAAGGAATCATTAACGTCGAGTATATTTAATTTTTAAGTAATTTTCTATACAACTATTAATTGTAATAGAAAAAAAATAATAAACCAAAATTATTGCATAAGATAAAAACTTACCACTATTCCTCCAAATTTCTCCTTCTTTTCACTTTTCTTCTCCCTCCTCGATACTTATAAAAAGTCCCGAGTAGAAAATTGTCACTTCGATGATTCCCGTAATTTTCAACCGTTTCTTTTTTCTTTATATAAATCATTAAAAAAATGAGACTTGAAGGGGTGGGGGGCTCACATCACACATTCCGACTTCTTTCCACATCTCCTTTAAAAAAAAAATAATAATTTTCAAATTGTACAATTTTGAACATAAAAAATCATTACAACAAAAGAATGTAATTAATCCTCTCTAATAATAATAAAACTAAAATTGCACATAAACAAAAATAAAAACATAAATATAAAAAAATATTTCCGCTCGGAATTTCAAGCGTAATATTTTCCAAACACCAACCAAAACAGTATAAAATTCTAAAGTCACATTTAAATGTGTGACAAGTAGAAGATTTGAAATATTCGAGAACGAAAAAAGGAATGGACAAAGTGTAGGAAAAAATAGGGAGTATGTAAAGGCCGGTTTTTAAGTGTAACAAAAAAAAAAAGAGTGACACTCTCGCATACCACGAATACAAGTGTCGAGACTTAATGTACGTCGTATGGGAAATGAAAACGAAACTATGATAATTCCTCCATATTTTTTTCTGTTTTTTTCCCTCATTTTTCTCGCGAGATAAAATCCTGGAATATTTACAGGAAAATTTAATACAACACGTTGATAGACAGAGTCAAATATTTTTTTTTTTAAATTTTCCTCACACATTCCATTCTCTTGATAGAAGTTGCGCATGAATATTTTTAATTCCAGGGCACTTTTTTTATTTTTTTTTATTTTACGTATCTATGTATAAAATATTAATGTCTCTTTTTATGAGACAATTATTTTTTTTAAGAGTCTTGTAAATTTAAAAATAACAATTTTTTTCCACATTTATTGAAACAAATTGCTTTTATACTTTTATAAAATATATATATATATATATATTAAATAAGTTTATAAAAATCGATTAAATCATTTATGTATTCTAGCAATATAGGCGAGAGTAAATTAATCCCATTAATTCTGGAAATAAACTTTTTATCAAATAAATTCAATAATAAAGTTTTCTCTTACGATAAAACGATGATCGTTATTTTTTTACAATTTTTATTAAAGATTGAAAAAATTTTCAACTTAATGAACGTATTTTTAATTAAAGAAGAGAACTTTTCTTCATTATTAAAATTATGTATGTACATTTGCTGAATAATTAAATTTGAAAATTAATTCACCGTCGCTGAATTAGCGCCGGATTATTAATTAATCAACAAAAAAAAATAATAATAATAATTCGTCGACGAAAAAAGTTATTGTCCACTACGCGGAATATTGGAGAGATAAACGAAACAAATATCCCTTATTCTGTAGTTTTTATTTTTCAAAAATGTTCGTAATTGAAGAAAATAGTACAAGCACATGGCTTGTATTTAATTTTAAATGGGTGTTGAAAACACGAAACAGCTGCTATAAATCTCACAGTGAAATACGGGCGATTTTGATGAACCTTCGATTGAATGTAATATATGTGCATTTATTTCATTTCCATAAATACGCATGTAAATAAAAAAAACAAGAAAAAAATTGTTTTTCATTAAGAAACGAGCATTATTACCATTTTTTTATACCTTTTTTGTTATTTAAACAAATTTTTTCCTCTTGTTTACTAGAGGAATTTTCTAAGTTATTTTTCTACTCAAAACTATTTTATTATTTTCTTCAATTTTATTATTTTATTTATTCAATCCCGAACATTTTTCTATTTGCCCCAGAAAATTTTATATTTCTTAAACAATTGAATAAAACATTCAAAAAAAAAATCTTTTGTTTTTAATAATAAGAAATTTCTTGTTTCTCCAAAGAAAATAAAAATTATTATATTAAAAGAAAGTGTGAATTTGGGCAAAATAGTCAAATTGTTTGAAAATTCATTTTTCCGCAACACTCGGATCACATTAAAAAAAAAAGATAGTTAATAAATATCAAAGACTTGTTAATTCTTAAAAAATTTAAAAATATTTCCTTTTTTTTTGCAACAGAAATTTTTAAATTCTTAAAAACTTGGAATTATTTTCTGCATTAAGAACAATAACAGAAAATTTTGTCACAGATGTTTATTGACTTAAAAAAGGAATTTTCTTACAAATAAAAACTGCTAATGATGAGCAGCAGCTTTTCTCATTTGAACAAGGATGCTTCCTAGTTCTTCACGCTTCCTTTTAGCACGAATGTGAGTTCCCAACTGAGAAAAAATTCTAATTTTAGTGACAATATATATTTTTTTTAATTCTGAATAGAATCAAAGTGTAATTTTTTTAATTATTTAATTGCAAAAAATAAATATTAAGCAAAATTGAATGTAAATATTAAAATTATTTACTATTCCGGTGGTAACTCGAGCATTCGGTTTAAATAAAATCGTATTTCTTTACCTAATTTTTTTTCAAATAGAAAGAAATGTAAAATAATTTGTATTCAGACCTCAGATCGATATTAAGGCGGAAAAAAATCATGTTAATCAACTTTACTGTGGAAAAATTTTATACTGAATAACAAGACCTTAAGGTAATTTTAATAATTTTCTGAACATTATTTATATGCATAAAAATAATTCGACTAACAATTCAATTTTTCATTATTTGAAAATTCTTTAATTCAATAATTCAAAAATTCAACTAATTAAAAAAGTTGGAACTAAAATTATCAAAAAAAACCAGTTCTTTAGAATTAATTTAAGTTAAGTAGAGAAAAAATTCTAATTTTCAAAAATTTTAATTTGAAACCTTCTGAAATTTAATTTCTAAAAACTACTGCTGTAACTATACAAAAATTTAATAGTTTTCTACAATTTTCCACAAAAAACCTTCACTAAATGAATTATTTTTAATAATTTTGAAAATAGTCTTTCTACAAAAATTGAATTCTCTTTAGATAAAAATTACAAACTGTTATTTTTAAAGTTTGTTAAATGAAAAAAAGTAATGACTATTTTTTTGTCCTTCGAAACTTTTGAAAACTCAATTTTTCCATTAGTTTCGAAAGACTAGAAAATTTGTTTTTTTTAATTTTATAATTTGTTTTTAATAGTCGAAAAAGTCATTAACATCCGAGGCCTGCGTATTGTAAAAACAAATATAAACAAAGAAGATAATTTCTATGAAAATAAATTAATTATTAAATTGTAAACTATAAATTAGAAATTGTAAATTAAAAATTGTAAATTTTAAACTATAAATTAGAAATTGTACATTAGAAATTGTAAATTAAAAATTTTAATCTGTTTTGAATTTAAATCAATTTTTTTACAAATTGTAAATTGAAAACTATAAATTAAAAATAAATTATAAAATTAAAAGATAAATTAGAAACTAAAAAATAGAAAAGAAATTTCATTTAAAAAGTAAAGCAACAAAATTTTCGGTAAAATAAAAATTCTCTCACCCTTCTCTTGAGGAATTTAAGCGCACGCTTATCCTTGGAAACCTTCAACAATTCCATAGCGCGCTTTTCATAAGGAGCGTGTCCGGTAACTTCACGAATCAAATCGCGAACGAATTTACTGTGTTTCGTTTGACGCTGTAAATAAAATATAAACATTTTTTAAATAATTATTCTAATATTTTCAAAAAAAACAACGTTAATTTTCAACCCCTTTTTAATCCACAAATTTTATCTCCCTAAACGAATTTTAGCACAAATTTCTTAAAAAATTTAATCCTTTTATTTAATTTAACCGATTAATTATCAATGTTAATTAATTGTCACTGATTTATGCCGATTTAAAAGATAGAAAACAAAAAAATTGCAAAGAAAAATAAAAGAACGTGAGGTTATGTTTGAATTGGCACTTACCCCCTTTAGTCTTGCCGGACGAATCGCGACCGTCTTCTTCTTCTCAGATTTGTTTTTGGCCACGCGAATTTTTGTCGTTTTGTGACCTCTGTTAAGGCCGACGGCCAATTCGTACCTGGGTGCCATCCTGGAGAAAAACAAAACGCACAAATTAGAAGGTTATGTCAAAATTTCATTCATTTCATTCATCACTGATTCCGAACATTTAACGAAAAAAGTGCGAAATATTCGCAAAATAAGCAACAATAATTGATAAACTAACGATTTTTAATAATTATATTCGTCAAATATTGCGGATTTTCACGAAAAATACAGATAACAATTGCTCTAACCTTCACTCTACGAAAACACGCTGGAGAAAGAGAAAAAAAAATGGCCGACCGCTCGATTCGCGCAGTCGCGCTAGAGTCGAATATTCGATACTTCAACAATCGAACTTGGCGGTAAATTTAAATCTTTTAATTTTTATTTCCCCATTGAAATTGTGTTTTTAACTTTGTAATCATGATTTAATAAATAGTAATTATTAAAATACGTAAATGATGAAAAAACAGGGGAAATGAATTTATTAATTAGTATTAATAAAGTAAAATATAAACGAATAATTATATTTTAGGGAAAGAAAAGGTGATATCACTGAAGTTGCTGACGATTAATAGCTGAACCAATCAAATCGCAGATTAGACATCACGTGACTTATTGGTGGGAAATTTGAAAAATTGAAATTAATTTACATTTAAAGTCAATATTGTAAAAATAAAATTACTCTTTGCAAATAAAATAAATAATATAATATATATAATATATATATATAAAATTTATTGTTAAAAAATGTTACAATTTTTGTAACTTTAATTATATTGCAAATAAAATTATATTATTGTTTAATAAAATTTGATTCAAATTTATGATAATTATTGACTATTTTCTTGAAATTAAATAAAAATTTTCATAAATAAAATTGAACACTAGTCAAGATATTTCTTAAATATTTTTAATCTTATTAAATTTCTTCAAAAAATTGTATTAAATATTATTTATGAAAACAATTGAATTTTTTAATGAATTTTATTAGAATTTTGAATAATAATTGAATTCTTCGAAAAAAGTCATTGAAATTTTTGAAAACAATTTTTTTCAAAGAAAATTTAAATTCTTTTGATGAATTTGCTAAACTTTTATGTATATTAAAAATAGTTGAATTCTTTCGAAGATTTTTATTGAAATTTTTGAAAAATAAATGAATTTATTTATAACAATTTTATTATTTAGGAAAATAATTGAATTCTATCTAAAATAATTTGTTTCGAAAAAAATTTAAATTTTTTCGATGAATTTTATTAAAATAACTTATATATTAAAAATAATCGAATTCTTTCGAAGAATTTTTTTGAAATTTTTGAAAAATAAATGAATTTTTTTCGGAATTTTATTATTTAGGAAAATAATCGATTTTTTAAAAAAACATACGAAAATAATTGAATTCTATCAAAAATATTCTTTACTTTGTAATTGTAATTGAAAATAATTTTATTCTTGACAATAATTTTATTAAGATAAATAATTGAAAAAGAAATCTTTAAAAATAAAAATTCTTCCAAACAAATAATAAAAAATAATAATAATCTCAATAATCGGTCTTCATCACTCAATAATCGTCCTTGAAAATAAGTAATCATGCGTAGGAAGATAATTATTAGCGAATTTTTTTCTCATTTATAAAAAAGGCGCGCAAGCGCAGTAAAGTAGAAACATTAAATAAACAATAATTTACAATTATCATTCAAAATTATCTTCCTCCCGATGATAAATTCAAACGTCGTAATTTACAATTTCTCGCTAAAGAAAAAGTCGATCAGTGAAATTGCAAACATCAGTGACATTTCATTATTAATGAAAAAAATTTAATCTCAACATGTTTTCCCTTAATTTTTCCACAATCATCAATATTCTCGGTTTAATTCTATTTCTTCTACTCACCGCCTACATTTATTCGCAATATAAATTAAATTATTGGAAGAGAAAAGGAATTCCCTCTGTTCCCGCTCACTGGCTGTTTGGTAATTTCAAAGATGTCATTCTTGGTCGCACATCAGTTGGTGTACATCTTGGAAAATTGCACAACGAAGGCGGAAATGAACAATGCCTTGGTGTTTATATAATGCACAAACCATTTCTTCTCCTCAGAGATCCTGAATTGATAAAACAAATTCTCGTCAAGGATTTTCATTTATTTCAAAATCGTTATTTTGCCGCGGAAAAATCCAAAGATCTAATAGGTACCACATCATTGTTTTCAATAAATAATCCCGAATGGAAATATCTTCGTACAAAATTGTCGCCAACATTTTCCAGTGGAAAGCAAAAGAAATTATTTTCCTTAATGATTGAATCGTCGGAGAATATGAGTAAATATCTCGCTGAACAATTTAAAGCTGATGATAATAAGAAAGTGAAGAATGTCGATACAAAATTTGTTTCTGTTAAATTCATCACCGATGTGATTTCGTCTCTTGCTTTTGGCATCAGGACCAATTCGTTTGGCGATAATTTGGAATTTTTCAATAATGGTAAATTTACCTGAAAATGTTTTTTATTTTGGTTATTAAGTCTTGTAATTGTAATTGTATCATATTTTTTGAGAAAATAAATTTTGAACGTGATTTTTAGTTCGGAAACCTTTTGAGAGATCCCTCGTGGTGGCGTTTCAACTTTTTGTTGTCTTCTTTTTTCCAATGTTCAGAAATGCCTTTAATGGAGCCATTTTGGGGAAGTCGACGAAATATTTTCGCAATTTATTTCGGCAGGTGATGGACGAGCGAGAAAAGTCGGGTCTGAAACGTGGTGACTCCATTGATCCTTTACTGCAAATACAAAAGGAACGGCATTCGTTAGATTTTGGTATAAAATAAAAATCACTTCTTAACTAATAATAAAAATAAAAATAATAAAAAATCTTAACTAATAATTAGTTATTATTATTTGTGAAATACAATTTAGAAAAAAGAAGGAAAAACTTTGTATAACTTTTCTATTATAATTTTTTTATGTTAGAATAACAAAACTTCAAAATAAAGAATAGAATTTGAAAATTAAATACCAACTTTTTTTCCAGAAATGCCAGACGACACGCTTTTGGCTCAACCAGTAATTTTCTACGTAGCCGGAACGGAAAGCAGTTCGACGACAATTGCATTAACACTAATGGAACTTGCGAAAAATCCTCAACTCCAGAAAAGAGCGAGAAGTGAAATTCAGGAAGAATTGAAGAAACATGGATTCACTTATGAGGGAATGCAGAATTTGAAATTTTTGCAACAGGCCATTTCAGAGACATTGAGACTTTATCCAGCGGCACCAATTATCGACAGGGTTGCCCTGGAAGATTACAAAGTAAATAAACATTATTTCCAATCAATCAATAATTCTATTCATTTTTCAATAACTCAACTCACAAAAATTTGAAATATTTTCAACAATTTTCTTTAGCTTCCAGGAACTGAAATTGTCCTCGAGAAAGGTACAGTTGTCTATGTTGCATTGAATGGAATTCATGAGGATCCGCGATTTTTTCCAAATCCATTGCAATACGATCCAGACAGATTTAGCGATGAAAGAAAAGGTGACATTGTTTCTTGTTCTTATTTGCCATTCGGAGAAGGTCCTCGAGCTTGTATAGGTTTGTTTCTCTTCTCTAGAAAAATTTATTTATTTATTATTGTGAATATTTTCAAAAGAATTAAGTACAGAAACATTTTCTGGAAAGTTAAATTAAAAGGAGAATAATTCACTTTTTTCTAGGAGAACGAGTTGGAATGCTACAAACTACAGTTGGTCTAGCCACAATTCTACGAGATTATGAAGTTTCCCTAAATCCAAAATGTAAATACGAATTGGATCCGAGGGCAATTTTTATACAAACTCTGGACGGAGTAAAATTGGATTTGAAAAAAGTATCGCACTAATTTTGTATATAAAAAAAATCAAAGCGTTTTTTAATGTAAAGTAATTACTTTCAAAAAAAATTATTATACTTGTATATTAGAAATATGTTTTGGAATTAATAAAGCAATTTAATGATCGTTAAATTCAATGTTTTATTAAATAATTTAATTATATGTACAAAAAAATAACACACAAAGTATGCAAATCATTCTGAAAAGTCGTCTTTTTTAAAATTATTTATCATTTTATAATAACAATGACGATAAAATGCAAACTTAAAATGACTTGCAAGCAATTATATCGTTACACAGATCATATAAAACATTGTAATTTTCTCGACACTTATTTCAGTTGAATAAACGAGTTCAATTTACAAACATGTTGCTTCTAAACTACTCAGTGATTTCGAATATTTTTTTAATTACTTTCGCGGTATTTGCGATATTCTATTTATTTGCCCAATATAAATATCAATATTGGAAGAAACGCGGCGTCAAATCATTTCCGACACATTGGTTTTTTGGCAATTTTCAAAATCTAATGTTTCTCCGTGAATCGGTGGGAAGTATTTTTCATCAACTATATCGCTATGGAAAAGGCGAGAAATTTATTGGTGTTTATATTTTCCAAAATCCCTGTCTATTAATACGCAGTCCAGAATTGATAAAACAAATATTAGTGAAGGACTTCAATATATTTCCAAATAGACAATTTGCAAATAAAAATAGTAAAGATCAAATTGGAGCGACAAGTATATTTTCAGTGGAAAATCCACGTTGGAAATATTTTCGAACACAATTGTCGCCAATATTCTCAAGTGGAAAGCAAAAGAAATTATTTTCATTAATGCAAGAGTCGGCGGAGAATATGAAAAATTATTTTAATAATCAATTGAAAAATAAAGACGATGTCAAAATGTTTGATGTTAAAGAGGACAGTAGTCGATATATTACGGATGTTATTTCATCGCTGGCTTTTGGAATAAGTACAAATTCATTTGAAACACCGACACCCGAATTCTTCAAACGTGGTAAGTTAATATAATTCTTTTTAAATAATTTAATTAAAAACAACTAAATTAAATCAATATTTTCAAAGTTTAAACGTAATATAAATGTCAGAAATTAATTGGCATTAAATAATTTTACCTGTTATTAGGAAACGTAATTTTTCAACCAAGTCTGAAAAATTTTCTCCAAACGTTTGGACTCTTCTTCTTTCCAAAAGCAACAGAAATTTCTAATCCGAAACTACTTGGTAACTCGACGAATTATTTTCGAAATATTTTCTGGGAATCGATGAACCATCGTGAAAAATCGGGAACAACTCGTGGTGATTCCATCGACGCTTTGCTGAAAATAAAAAGAGAACGAGTTAACTTAGACATGGGTAATTATTCCTAATAATAATTACAATTACTATTTTATTAAAAAATTTTACTCTTTATTATTATTACTATAAATTTATTACTATAAATTTAAAAAATAATTGATATTCAAAATTGCCTTGAAAATAATTGATTTTTTTTAATGAATATTATTTTTTAGCAAATATTTTATATTTAGAAAATATTTTCCAAGAATTATATCAAAATTTTAGGAAATAATTGAACTGTTTTAAATTTCAATCTATCAATAAAGATTGTTTAAAAATTCGAAAATTAAATATATTAAAAAAAACAATATTTTTTTAACTTTTTGTTTTAATATTGCAAACTATTTATTATTATTAGTTTTAATTATTTAAATTTTCACCTTTTCACAAAGACATTTCGGACGATTCACTTGTGGGACAATCGGCTATATTTTTCGCTGCTGGTCGAGAGACAAGTTCCATGTCACTGGGTTTGGTTCTTTATGAATTGGCAAAACGTCCCGCAATGCAAGACCGCGTTCGTAAAGAAATCGTCGATCTAATTAACGAAAAAGGATTTTGCTATGAGAGTATAATGGAGATGAAATATTTGAATCAAGTTATTTCGGAAGTATTGCGAATGTATCCGGTGGTGCCAATCATTGACAGAGTTGCCGAACAAGATTACAAAGTAAAAATTCTTCTGAAAAAAAATATCGAAATAATCAAAACAATTTTATACAATTTTTATTTTTAATAAATTTTCAAACTTACAGATTCCCGGGACAAATATTACCATTGAGAAAGGAACGGCGGTCTATACTTCATTGCACGCTCTTCATTTTGATCCAGAATATCATCCGAATCCTTATGAATTTGATCCGGACAGATTCAGCGATGAGAGAAAGAGTAAAATTGTTCCATACACTTATTTGCCGTTCGGCGAAGGTCCTAGAGTTTGTATAGGTATAGTAAAAATTAATATCAAATTTACCAGAAATATGAAACTAAAAAAAAATTCTAAATTACTAAAAATCAAATGAATGGATGGAAAAAATTTATTAAAATTCTTTGAAAGAAATTGAATTTCTAGAAAGATTTTTATTATCTTTTAAGTTAGTAATATTAAAAAATATACAATAATTATACTCACAAAAAATCATTTTTCAGGAATGCGAGTTGCCATTTTACAAATAACTGTCGGCTTGGCAACGATTATTAAAGATTTCCAAATTGCTCTCAATCCATCACGAAAAATCGAAATAAGCAATCTTGGACTCTTCATTCAAGCTCAAGATGGAATAAAATTAGACCTAAAAAAGCTGTAAATTAAATAAATATGTATTAATTGAAAATGTTTAAATTCTGTTTATAATGTTAAAATTGTATTGAGATTAATTAAATCGAGAATCGGAGTAAATTTTTTATAATATTTTCCAATTTTTTCTATTTTTCATAATTTTTATATAGTCAATTTTACGAACATAAGAATATATAAAAGGAAATTTCCAAAATAATTATCTATTCAAGAGAGTACGAAAAAAAGGTCAAATACATATAAAAATCATAAAGGAAAAAAAATACAAGTAATTTATTATACACAAAGAAATATGCAAGTCATTTAATAAAGATATTAAATAATGATAAAATGCAACGAAAAATGACTTGCAAACAATTATATCTTAACTCTGATTGTATAAAAAATAAAACCTACCCGTGAACTCTTTCAGTTGAATAAACGAATTAAACTGAAAAACATGTTTCCTCTAAATTCCTCACTAGTTTCAAATATTTTTCTAATTATCTTCGCGATATTCGCGATATTCTGTTTATTCTATTTATTCGCCCAATATAAATATCAATATTGGAAGAGACGCGGCGTCAAATCACTGCCGACACATTGGTTTTTTGGCAATTTTCAAAATATAATGTTTCTTCGTGAATCGGTGGGAAATATTTTTCAACAATTATATCGCGATGCAAATGACAAGGAACCATATGTTGGTGTTTATATTTTTCAAAATCCCTGCCTATTGTTACGTAGTCCCGAATTGATAAAACAAATACTAGTCAAAGATTTCAATATATTTCCAAATAGACAATTTGCTAGTAAAAATGGTCGCGACCAAATTGGTGCGGCAAATCTTTTTTCAGTGGAAAATCCACGTTGGAAATATTTTCGAACGCAATTGTCGCCAATATTCTCGAGTGGAAAGCAAAAGAAATTATTTTCATTGATGCAAGAGTCGGCGGAGAATATGAAAAATTATTTCAATAGTGAATTGAGAAATGAAGGGGATGTTAAAATGTTTGATGTTAAAGAGGACAGTAATAAATATATTACCGATGTTATTTCGTCAATGGCTTTTGGAATAAGTACAAATTCGTTTGAAACACCGACACCTGAATTTTTTAAACGTGGTACGTTCACTCGACCTGTTCTCACAATTTTTTTTAGTACAAAACAATTATTTTTTTAAATATTAATTAAATTTGTTTATTTTCAAGACAATTTAGCAAAATTTCTCAAACAGGTTGAATTTAGTTTATTACTTTTAAAGTTTTCAGTAAAAAATTATTTTCAAGAAAATTGAAATAAAATCAATTATTATAAAGAATTTTAATAAAAATCTTGCCAGGAATTAAATTATTTTCAAAATAATAATTTAATAAATAAATAAACGAATTACAATTTCTCAAAAGAATTCAAATATAATTTAATTCCTGAGATGAATTTTTATTATTTATAAAAATAATTGAATTTTTTTTGGAAATTTTAAAAGCGAATTAAGAAAAAAATTGAATTCTTTTGTGAAACTTGATTGGGAATATTTTGAAGAATTTATAAAAATTGTAGAAAATAATTGAATTCATCGACAGGATTTATAATTTTTCAGTAAATAATTGAATTCTTTTGAAAATTTAAAACTTTTTTAAGATATAAACAATAATAATTAATTATGTACTTGATGAATGAATTTTTTTCAATTCTAATTATGAAATTAATCAAAAATGTATATTTGGAAGTAAAAAGTTTGTCTTCTAGATAATTTAAAAAATTTGTAACACAGAAATTAATTGAATGAAACAATTACTTGATTATTAGGAAACGACCTCTTTCAACCGACTCTGAAAAATTTTATCGAATCGTTTGCCCTCTTCTTCTTTCCGAACGCGAGCGAAATTTTGAATCCAAAATTACTCGGCAACTCGACGGAATATTTTCGCAATGTTTTCTGGGAATCGATGAATCATCGTGAAAAATCGGGAACAACTCGTGGTGATTCCATCGACGCTTTGCTGAAAATAAAAAAAGAACGAGTTCACTTAGACATGGGTAATTATTAAACAAACTGAATTTACAAAATACTACTGAGAAATATTATTTTCTTACTCGTTTTAATAATTAAACGTTTTTTTCACTTTATTATTTGATTGGAAAAGATTAGAAATTAAATATTTTAACTTACTTCAAAGACATTTCGGACGATTCACTTGTGGGACAAGCGGGAGTATTTTTCGTTGCTGGTCGAGAGACAAGTTCCATGTCGCAAGGATTGGTTCTTTATGAATTGGCGAAACGGCCCACAATGCAAGATCGCGTTCGTAAAGAAATCGTCGATCAAATTAACGAAAAAGGATTTTGCTATGAGAGTATAATGGAGATGAAATATTTGAATCAAGTTATTTCGGAAGTATTGCGAATGTATCCGGTGGTGCCAATCATTGACAGAGTTGCCGAACAAGATTACAAAGTAAAAATTCTTCTGAAAAAAATAAATTATCGAAATTATCAAAACAATTTTATACAATTTTTATTTTTAATAAATTTTCAAACTTACAGATTCCCGGGACAAATGTTACCATTGAGAAAGGAACGCCGGTGTATACTTCATTGCACGCTCTTCATTTTGATCCTAAATATCATCCGAATCCTTATGAATTTGATCCGGACAGATTCAGCGAAGAAAGAAAGAGTCAAATTGTTCCATACACTTATATGCCGTTCGGCGAAGGACCTAGAATTTGTATAGGTATCGTAAAAATTAATATATTTACTAAAAAAAATTCTAAAATACTAAAAATCAAATGAATGATTGGCAAAAATTTATTAAAATATTTATTATTCTTTCAAATAAATTGAATATCTAGAAAGGTTTTTATTACTTATGAAGTTAATAATATTAAAAAATATACAATTATACTCACAAAAAATGTTTTTCAAGGAATGCGACTTGGAATGTTACAAATGGCTGTAGGACTGGCGACAATTTTAAAAGATTTCCAAGTTGCTCTCAATCCATCACAAAAAGTCCAAATAAGTAATCGAGGCCTTTTCCTTCAAGCTCAAGATGGAATAAAATTGGATTTAAAAAGGCTCAAAATCAAGTAATTAGCAAATTAAATGAAAATTCCTTACCTTAATAATTAAAAAAAAAATTAAATGACATTAATTAAATAATAAAATAGAAATAAGAATTAACGTAATGTTGACTGATGATAATTATACATCAACAACAGAGTTTCAAACGATGTACAGTAGTTATTAAATAAAAATGTTCGTATAGAAAAATACAAACGAAAAATTTATGATTCTGCACTAAATACAAACAATAATTATCCTAAATTACGTAAACTATAATAATAAAAATTTCCAGAGTGTCACTTTGAAAAAAAAATCTGTTGAATACTCGAATAAAGTTTTCCTTAAAATTCTAGATAATTCCTTTTTGAATACTCTTTACTAATAAATTAATAAATAAATTTTCCTTAAAAAAAATTGATTGATAATTGATAACATATCTCAACTAAAAAATAATGAATTATAATATTGTTTTCTACTAAAAAATTAAAATTAAATTAATAAATTAAAAAAATTATCACTGTAATAAATAAATCAATTAGATTGTATTGTTAAACATATAATTTTAATATTGCTAAAACAAATTATATTAATAGATAAATAGGACTGATTCCAGTACTGAAACGTAGAAAAACGATTTATACATACTTGAAGCTTAAAACAAATATCGTGAGTAATTATTTCTTTTACTTCTTTGAAACAATCTCAGACGTTCCTTTGAATTATAAAAATACGATTCTTTATTTACACACAAGTTCTTTTTTTCCGTCATGTAGATGATGAGAATGATAAAAAAATTGTTAAAAATGATTTACTTCGGTAGAAGAGCTAAATACTTTTTAAACTCCGGCAATACGCATTCTCGAGGGTTGAGAGGCGAATTCACAGTGAGAAGATTGTGAAGATACGTTGGTGGGAAGCATAAAATTCCCTTACTCGCCATTCGAGCCCAATCTACCGTTTGATCCTTTTGCCGCAATTGAATAAAGCTGTGAGTGATTCGTTCCTCCGTTGACGTTGGATCGTAAGATGATCTATGAACAGAAATTCTTCTTTTTGAAATTTCGGTTTGAAAAGAAAAATATGAAATTTCAGTTTGAAAAGGAAAATAAAATAAAAGAGAAGAGAAATTTAGCAATCAAACCTCGGAAGTACGACGCGTCCGCCTCCAGCGACAATGAGTCTTTCGAATGACTCGTATTTTTCTTCTTGAACCAAAAGTAATGCAACCATATTTTCAAAGGCACCGCCGGGCTCCTTGGTTAATTTTATTCTCCAACGATAAGCAGCAGCGGCCATCGTTTGCTCGATTTCCGTCGACAATGTTGATGATAATTCCTCACTGAACTTCGGATTTCCCCATTCGTATGTTTCCTCCTATAATAAATTTAAAATCAAATCAAATCTACTAAAACCTACTAATTACCCCTTCTCTTGGATATTAATAAAATTCTTCCCAAGAATTGAATTATTTCCATAAATAATTCTTCGATAAAATTAAATTATTTTGAGGTATTTTTTTATAGGTAAATATTAATTTGCAAAAAAATATAAAAGAAAACTTACGTCAAGAAATTTATTGGCAATCTCGCAGTCTTTAATATAATTCGCGTGTAAAATCCATTTTCCAGATGCAATGCTGCAGAGAATTTTTTCATTTCTCGAAGGTTTCATGCAAAGTAAATGCGTTGCTGTCGAATCGAAAGTTGATTCCGTCGAGACTTCACCGCCAAGATTTAGAATCACCTTCTCGCACGGCGCTTTCTCCTGGAAAAACATGACAAAAAAATTGTAATAAACGAGAAAAATTAATTTAACTAAATTCAATTAGATAATACGACGAATTGTCCCTAACTTTTAATCCTGACAGCATGAACTTTCGTTTTGGAAGTTCAATATGTTCCTCAGCTGCCTCCGGATGTTGCCAACCGACAGTAAACGGTTGAGTTTCCTTCTCCATGCCTGAAAAACAAATTTTTATCTTTAAAAAAAATCTAATAATAAAAAAAAAAAAAGAGAACGATAAATATTGTTTCGTTTACATTGTGAGTGAATAGAAATGAATTTCCAAACAAAAACTTACATTTGTCTGATTCCGGTTCTAGGAGGTAATTTTTGTCAATGTCCACGTGCATTGTTTGTCTTCTGTCCGATGAACTTGTAGACGCCCGCAACGCTCTGTCCAGTTTCTCTATTTGTCTGCAATTTGTTCAAGAAATATTAAATTAGTTTTCGGAATAATTTTTTTCTTTTTCAATTAAAGAAGAATTAAAAATTAAAACTCACAAATCGACATGATTGGCTTTTGCGGGACTATTCTCATCGGAAAAGGAGAGTTTTCTATTTGTTCGATCGTCGGTTGGTTCAACTTGTTTATTCTCAGTGGCACTACTATTCAAAGATTTATTCTCAGTGGCACTTTTATTCAATGACTTATTCTCACTATCACTATCATCCTAAAATATTTTCAATACATTAGATTTAAAATAACGATTATGAATATAGATTATTTTGTTATATAAAGAGCGACCTACCCCTTTTATTAATTTCGCCCAGAGTTGACGTTTAAGTTCCGAAAAAGGCTGAAAGATGGTAAAAATTGTTTTTTGGCAATTACTAAAATAGTAGATACAAAAAAGGATGTTATTTTGTAAATTGAAACATTTTTGAAAATAATTACAGTGCTAGCACGTCTTTTCGGTGGTGGTGGGGTTTCGGTTCCTCTTAAATCTGGCAGATGATTTATCCACCTCACCCAATCCTTTCTCGTATTTGGCGATGGATTTTCCTGGAATATAGCACCGTAAGGTGTGTCCGGTGTACTTATATGGAATGGTGAATGCGGTGTCTTATTCATAATTTCACTGAGTCTTTTATTAGCAAGGGGTGTTTGAAATCCTGGCGTCGCTTGTTGCTGTAAATTAATTAATATCAATTCAATTAATAATAAATATTATAAATGTTTTAATTAATAATAAATATTTGATTTTCAACTACTGTAAAATTCTACAGGTGTTTCTCTATTGAAATTTTCCTTCATTTGCAAAAAGCTTGAACTTATTTTACTGGAATGAAAATTTTCCGTTATGAACAAATATTTTTATTTACCTGAACAGCCGCCAATGGTGCAGGTTGAAAAGCTCGTGAAGGAGTTGCTAAGGGCGGTTTTATTGCACTTCGTGACTCAGGCACTGTAAGATGAAAATTGTGATGAAAATTGCGATGGAAATTTGTGATTGATTTCTCTTCATTTAACTATTATCATATTATTAATCTTAGGCTATTAAAATTCTGTTTTTTTTTTGCAAATCAAATTTTAAAATGGAAATAAAATTTTGTCTGCTTATTTAAAATTAACGAGCTTGCCTTTTGTCTCTCCTATTAGATAGGGCGCTTCATCAACGAACGACAATTTATTTGCACATTCCAAAAGCCACTGGGCAGAAACTGCTGGCAAATTCCACTTTACGGCAGCTTGATATTTCGAACCATCTGGCATAGGACAAATCAAGTGTGTGTTTGCTAAAGTTTTCTTTACCAAATTTGTCCTCCTCGCAAATGTGTCTTGATGCCTGTAAATCAAAGAATGTTTATTATTTTTTTGATTTGAATTTAAAAAAAAGACAAGAATATAGAAAAGAAAAAGAGTTAATAAAAAAAAAATTACAATGCTCCTAAACATTCGGCCAATTGCTGCAAATATTGCCTCTCTTGGCCTGAATATGTGCTTATTGCTATTACACAATCATGCAGAGGTTTTGCATCTTCGATTACGGCAATCGGACGATGATAATATTGTAAAGGCACTAATTCATCTTTATCGACACATTCATCCTGAAAATTGTCACACAATTAGTAAATTTCCAACTTGAAAAAAGAAAAGGAGAAGAAATAAACAAAACACAAACAATAAACATGTCGGTGACAATTTCGTTGACGGTTCCACGAAAGATACCGCCGCAAAATGGAACGACTCCATAATCAGGAATTCCGGAATACGAGCGAGAAACAATTTCACCGCCCATTGCGCGAATACGTATTTCCAAATGTTGATAATCCTCACGTTCAAAACCAGACAAGATGAAATTTTGATCTGTAAATATTGTAATCAATCATACACAAGTTTTTGTTTCAATTTTTTAAAAGTATTAGTTTTAGTTTTCGTTTCAATTTTTTAATTTCTTTTGATGATATTTTGCTCACCTTCGAATATCTTTCCTACAACTGTGTCACTTTGACTCAATGGAACTAATGAATCATTTTCTCGTGTTTTACCTCTGAACGATGCAGATTGCGATGTTGTATTTTGAGTTTTCGTTAATTTTTCACTTGTATCTTTAGTGTTAGCTTGAAATAACTCAGCCGTTGATTTTGTAGATGCTAAAACAATTTTTTTTTTGTGAAACTTTATTATTTATGAAAATCATGAAAAGGTCGAAAGAACAGAATAAATAGTGTCGAATAGAAATGAAAGACGATGTTAAATAAATTTTACCAGTAGTTTTTCTGGAATATTCAGCAATAAGATCGGGTTCATAAAAGACTTCGGCTTCCTTTTGGTGATCGTCAAATAAAGGTGGAGGCGGTTTTTGTGGTCTCTTTAGCATTTCCATATTCTAGAAAAATAATTTTGTTAAGTCAGGAATAAAATTGTTCTTTAATTTAAAAATAAGTAGCGATATTGAAATTTTTTTTACCTTTTTACTGAGTGGAGAAGGAGGTTCAGGAATTTTTGACGCCGTCTCTTCAGTTTCTATCAAGAAACATTCCTCCGCTGCAGGTTGTTTTAGATTAATACTTTCTTCTAACCATTTAAAATTCACAATGTGTGGTCTGAAAATATTAACGTATTTTTATTTTCTTTCTTTTCTAATTTAATTTCGTAAAAATAAATAATTTACCTCAGACCGTTGGAATAAATCGTTTTCAAATCACTTTTCGCCTTACTAATCTCTCCGACCAATACGTGAGTTATATTGTCCGTTATTTCGTCTAATCTTGTCGCAGAACTTACATTTATAATTTTATTCAGCTTATCTTTATATTTAGTTTGAAAGCCAGTGAGAAAAATCTAGAGGAATTAATTAAGAGGAGAAATTAGAGAGAATGGAAAAATATTTTTTTTTTGGAAAAAAAGGACTTACGTTACATCCGTCAAGAAATGGTCCTAATTTTTTAACCGCTGGAAGAGCAATGTCGTCGAGGAAGATCATATACAATTCTTTATTCGTCATTGTATTGTTTGTCAATATTGTGCTCGATGGAGTGCAAGTGCTATTCATTCTGCTTATTCTACTCATTTGAGCTACGGATTCGTCGACAATTTGATTTTCGTAGGGAATTATACTTCCACAAGTGAAGTCCAGTGTTGCGTTTGCTATAATGATAAATTGGAATTTTTTAATTATAAATTATGTAGAAATTAATTTAGGTGACAAAATTAAAATATTAAATTAATTAGAATGAAATGTTTTTGTACTCACTTCTCTCTGGAGTGGAACACGCATTTGACGAGGAAACCAAGTAATTTTCAAACGGAAGGGCAAAACCAGCTTTAATGCTATCGGTAATCCATGGATATCGCAAGCACGCAAGTTCCTTTTGCAACGCGAATTTCAATTTTTCCGTCATTGTTCCTTTCTCCGATGTTATGAGAATATTCGTTTCCAATGCATCCAAATGTCCCGTATATTTCTATTAGGGAAGAAAGAATAAAATTTCAATTTAAACATATAAATTACAATTCAGTTTCTCTTACTAAGTAACTAACATTTACACTAATTATACAAATAAAAATTCATTTTTTCTTTCTTAAAATAGAAAAAAAAATTTATAGTGCAATGTTTGTACTTACACCGCCATTTGAATTCACAAGTGATGATATTTCCTTCTTTTGTTGTCTCGTCAAATCAGTAGATGTAATAAATGTACTCAAAAATACCGGACATTTATATCTTTCATATTTCGAATCAGTCGCATGTACGAATTTCGTCAAATTCTCCTTCCAGACGGCATTTATCCAATCGATTGACATTATTTTAACTTTATCAATTTTCACCGCGTTCTTTAAAAAATTTTAAATATTTCCTTCATTAAAAAATGCACGATTTCTATGAATTTCAACATTGCGAAATTCTATTTCTGGTAAAAACTCTGAATATTGTTCTATTACAAAATAGTTGAAAACTCACCTCATATTTTTTTGTCATAATTCGATCGGTCACTAAATGCGTTACACTTCCTAGTAACTGTCGCGAATAAACGCCGCCCATGAATTCTACCTTTTGTTGAATATAATTCTGAAAAATGAAATTAAAAAAATTATTTGTAAGTGAAATTTAAATTAAATCTAAAAGAAATAATTTTAAACCTTATTTACAATGAATACAGATGAAAAATTAAATATACAAATAAGAAGAGATAAATCATAAATTATTAAAGCAAAAATGGGAAAATGAAAAATATTTTCATATATAAAAAATATACCTTTCTTTCTGCTGAAAATCCAGATGCACAAACGATAACATTTCTCATTGCAGTGACAAAAACGGGATTTGAACCTTCGGGTATTGGTTCATCATTCATTAAACAACAAAGTATACATCTTGGTCCAACAACTCTGCTAAAAAATTAATTTTAAAGAAAAAAAAACTACATTAGACCTATTTCTACAAAAAAATAGACAAAAATATACATTAGCAAAAATTGGAAAAAGAAAAAATGTTTCTTCTCATTGAGACGAGAATTTGAATACTTACGAGCACTTTGAAACTTTTAAGCTCTCAAATGCTTCTCCTTCAAATTCTTCTATAATAAAAACATCTACTTTTTTCGGCTCCATTTTTCGACAGTCATCTTCTGTTATCCACACTGGATTTACATCAAATTCCTCGCATTTCTGAAATATTAAAAATTATAATCAACTAAAATATTAAATTAAAATTTATAATAATTAATAATTGAAAAATAATTTACGAAATATATAAAAAAATAAAAAATAAAAGGGAAAAACTGTTAAATTTCTTTCTCAAATTCAGGGGAAAAATTGATAAACGTAAAAAGAAAACTTACATTAAATGCCAGCCACATATCGTCTGAACATTCTCTTTCACTTTCATATTTACCAGGAACAACGAAATACACGTTTAATCCATCACCACACAGTGTACTTTCCTGTGTCGCCATTATTTTTAATAGCTGCAACAAGAATTCGACAATTCATTAAAAAAATACCCCCAATTGATATTAACTTGTAAAAAATGAAACTTAACAAAAAAAAAACTAAAGAATATAACTTATAAAACTGATTAAATATTGCGAGAAACGCAATAAATGTTTAGTAATTAATTACCAATTCCCTTTAATCAGAATTCAAAATTACGACCATTTCAGTGTTTTTTTTTCGCAAAAAAATGTTAACATATGGAAAAATGGACCTATTTAATTTGTTGTTTCCTGAATCACAAAATTGCAAAAACTAAAAAGCATCAAAATATTAAAAATTAATTAAATTGTGATTCTAAAAAAGCATTTAGCATTGTCAGTTGACCTAACCTTCAATTTCGATAAAATTGCAACTAAAAACTTCGTCTCTATGATAACTGTCAAAAATTGTTAAAATAGTTCTAAATTATCTGTATTATAAATTTGAAGACTCTCTTTAAGAATATTAAGAATACTAATAATAATAACATTTTAAAAAAAAGGGTTTCGTTAAAATGTTACCCTCGGGGACCTGTTGCAAGTTTCACATTTCCACACTGATTAAAAACCGAATTAATACTTTTCGATATATAATTTGGCTTTAGAATACTTTTACATTTGTTTTCATACACTTACGAATTCGGTTTTGCTTTATTATAACTAAGATCAAATATAAATAAAAAATACAAGACAATAAGAATAGTAATTTCCCGCCAGTTGTGCAATATTTTTAACTCTTTTTGAACCAGGAATATGCAGATCATAGTTCTGCAACTTCGTGATTTTAAGGCGATTTAAAAATAAAGGCTTGTTTACATGGAAATTTTTGCGAAACCCCTTTACGTTTTTTAATTTTTAAAAAACACGTGGTTTGACAGTACAGTTTAGTTTGTTGTCGACAACTCGGAAGTTGTCGAAAATAAATATTTTTCTATTGAAATCTTTATTATTGAATTACTTATTTAATTTAATTGAGTGTGAAAACGAAAGAATGTTTTATCAAAAATCATGAATTCAATATGTTCAATATGCCAAGATTATCTCTCAATGTCGGCGAATGTAAGTGTCACAATATGTGGACATGTCTTTCATTCTTCGTGTGTAGAAGAATGGTTTAAAAGGTATAGATTTGTTAAATCCTTTTTTTTATATGGCAATCTCTGAATAAAACTAAAAACAGCAAGAAAGAAACCTGAAAACAATTTTTAGGTTATGTTTGTAATTTTTAAAATGGAAATAACAGGAGAAAATTAACAGACAATATTATAATATTTATTTATTTGCAGAATTTTTTTGTATGAATTCTTTTTCCAGGACCTCAAATTGTCCACAATGTAGAACGAATATTAAAAGTGTGAGGAGAGTTTTTTTTAACTTTTCAAGTGACGAGTCAGTAGTGGAAAATAATTTGTTTCTGCAAAATCAAGTCAAAACACTTAAAGAACAATTCGACAAAAATTGCGAGTATGTATTTTATTTAGAGTGTTCAAATTGAATATCATTACATTAATTAATTGAAAACTATTAATTTCTATATTCTTTTAATGAATGGAAAAAATGCGAGAGAAACTTCCGTTGATTTTACCATTTTGTAAAATTTAATTAAGATTTTATTTTCTAGACTTATTAGACTTATTACGATTGTTAAATAATTATTTATTTCTTTTTTAGATTTTTAGTTAAGAATATTTAGAATATTTTTAGGAATTGTGTATAAATACGGTTCATTGATTGTGATAAGAAAAAAAAATGTGTGGGAGGAGTGATTTGAGAGAAAACGTTTATTTTAATCAGTATTGCTTGCTAAGAATGTGTTGTATATTCTTTTTAACTCAAAGAGATTCAAAATTATTCTTAAATAAGAAAATCGTTTATTATTTTAAATAAGATTGTTTCTCAAATAAATAAATATTGTGATGTAATTTATTTTAGGTTGTTGTAATTTTTTTTTTGGTCAAATTACACTATTATTTTAAAAAATATTTACAAAAACAAAAACTAATTATTTAAAAGAAATATTCAGAGGAGAAAATATTATCCTTTATTGTTTTGATTTGTTTTATTAGCAGAAATTCGAAGCGGAAATTGATCTAAAGTGCCTTAATGTCAAAGTTATGATAAAACAAAGGCAATTGTTAATTGTGTGATAAAAATGATTCATCGAAAAACTAGTTTTTGTATACTGATGGTCATTGGTTTGATAATAACATTTATTCAGGTATTTTTCATTTGCAGTATTTATATTATTACTATTATTTTTGTTTATTATTATTATTCATTAATTATTATAATTTTTAATAAAATTAAATCATCTCATTGTTTGCAGATGTGGCTATTTAATGAACCGGCGAATTCGAATTTTAAAGGTGAAAAATTATAATCTGTAAATAAAATTAATGTCTCTCAAAGTATTTAATTATATTTTCAGCGAAGTGTAAATTTCATTTTAGAATAATTTGCTTGATTTACTAAATTGATTTGATATTTCCTTATTAAATAATTTACTATCAACTTCCAAGAGTGAAAAAATATTTGTAGTTTCCTTTAATAAAAAAAACTAATTTATTTAATAATAAAATACTTAAGTAATTATTATTTTCAGATATTAAAAAGCCAATCGTCTTGTGGTGGAATGATTTCGGACATAATGGTTTCAAAAGTTGTGGAGAATTCAATTGTTACTTTACTCAGGATCAATCCTTTTTGACGCACAACTTCCTCAAGGTAAATAAATGTAAAAAAAAATTAGTTTTTAAAGAAAAGCATAATTTTTATTTATTGTAATAATAAATTACTAATTTTAGGCGATTTTATTTTACGGCAGTAACATGGAATATCGCCACTTACCAATTCCGAGAGCAAAACACGTGCAATGGGGTTTATTGCACGAAGAATCCCCTCGCAATAATCCAGCCTTCGTTTATGAAGATTTTTTAAATCTATTCAATTATTCATCTACATTCAGTCGATACAGTGACGTGATTTCATCACAAGTACCAGGAATCGATGAATTGACAAGTAAAATTTCTAAAATAAAAATACAATTTCTGGTAGTGTTGGAAAAAGATTTTATTTTCAATATAAAAAGGAATTTGCTTATTAGTTAATTTAATATTGTTTAATTTAATATATTGATTTACTTCTTAAAGTGAATCTAGTTTTTAATTGACAGGCGAAAAATTCTTTTTCTCATTTGAGAAGAAAAGCATTCTAATGTCAGGGGAAAATTTAGCGCCGTTGCTTTATATTCAATCGAACTGCGATACGACGAATGATAGAGACGACTACATTGCTGAACTGATGAAATTTATTCGTGTTGATGCTTATGGCCTTTGTTTAAATAATCGCAAATTACCAGAAAGGTATTGTCAAAGCTGCACAAAATTTTATTATTCTTATAAAAATTTATTTTCAATTCCACGAAGAAATCAATTATTTAAAAAAATGTTTTTTTTCTGAAATTTAAGTCTGTATTAATACTTTGCTTACAGTCTAGAAAGTGATCATCTTCGCACTTTATATGATGACGAATTTTATTATTTTGTTGGAAGATATAAATTCACTCTGGCCTTTGAAAATGCAGACTGTGAGGATTATATTACAGAGAAACTTTGGCGACCCCTCATTGTCGGTTCCATTCCGATTTATTACGGTTCTCCGTCATTCAAAGTATTTCCACAAACATTTTTCTTTTTATATCAGGATTGCTAGGGAAAAAGAAGAAAACCATTTTTTTCCCTAGCAATCCTGATGTGAATTTTAATTATTTTTTATTTATCAAACAGGATTGGCTGCCAAACGAAAAATCCGCAATTTCAGTTCGTGATTTCGCTGGTCCGAGAGAATTGGCGGAATTCATTGAGAAAATATCGTCAAATGAAACATTGTACAATGATTATTTGTCACATAAATTAATTGACAAATTCTCCTCTTTAACGAATGAGCGTCTCCTCACTTTATATCGAAATAAACCGCAGGGCTTTGATTTCTTAGACAGTCTCAACGAATTTGAATGCCACGTTTGCAAATCGGTGAGTGTGGAGAATAAAAATGAAAAATACATTATGACTCGAAAACAATTGAATTGCTCACAGCCAATAAGTGCTCTTACACAGAAATTAAATCCAAAAAATAGATGGCACGATTGGTGGATCACTGGGAAATGTGAGGCGAAACTATTAGCATATCACGTTGGAAATAATTTGCAAATTAACGAGACTGTATTTAATCAGGAGACATCGCGAATGTACCTGGAAAAAAAGTGTTAAAATTATATTTAATTTAGACAATTAGAATTTAAGAAAAATTTATACGCCTTTCAAAGAAAAGAAGGTTGTTGAACATTAAATATATATATTTAATACTAATTCATTGTCTAGATTCATTACTTAAAAATCGTATAAAAATTAATATTTATTAAACAGTTTGCAGTTTTTAAAAAAGCGTAACATTTACATTAAAAAATTGATTTTTAGAACTTATAATAATATAGTAAAATAAAAGTTGCGATTTATGATAATTGAAGTGTTAAAGATTCGTTAGTTTTCGCTTTTTTATTTTTGTGCTTTCGTTTGAAGTGTAGGCGCTGGAACTTTCATCAATTCACAAAGATGATTTCTAATTGGTCGCAAATCCTCGACCGGCTTCTCCCAATCGGTGGCATTTAATTCCATGAGTAAATTAGCGAGATCTTCTTCGGAAATATCCATGTCCTCTCCATAGAGTGTGAGTGCCTCGTAAATTCGTGTGGCTGTCGCTTTTCTCAAATATTTGTATTTATTACATAAATAAAGACTCAAGTGAGCGAATGCTTTTTTACTCACGGCACTTCTCACCTAAAAAGAAGAATTATTCCATTATTTTCAGTACGAAAATTTAATTTACATAAATTTATAAAAAAAATACCTGAAGTAGCTGACAAATAATTTTGATACTGCTCGTGATCATTGTTGTATTGTGCATGACTTTCATTTCCTTTTTCAAGAGACACAGCATACGAGATGGAATTTCACTACTAGTGTCATCGAGAATAATTTGAATACTCCCCGAACTGAGAAGTCTATCCAAGAATGCCAATATTGAAGTAATCATTCTCTCATTTTTGTGGCTCTCTTCGCAAATGTCGAGAATTTTATTCGCCAAATCTTTGAGTGTCTCTTCGTCGATTTCCTTCAGATAGGAAAAAAGTGAGAAACTCGAGTATTTCACCAGGGATTCAGTAACTCCACCAACGCTAAATATTATTCCCCGAAGAAGATTGTCCGTGTAGGAAGGGAATGTTAGCATTTTGATAAATTTTGGAAATGTCATCGCCTCCATTTTCCAGTCAATATCCGTGCAATCGTGAGTGGGAAAAATTTTCTTCAACTCCTCATGATAAGGAATATTCGGCAGTTCTGGTTCACTGTTTTAGAAAAATTGCCAAAAACAAAAAGAAGAGAAACAATTAGAATTTAACTCGATATCTTCGGTTAATAAATTAAAATTAAACTGAAAAACTAATAATTATTATTAAAATAATGAAGAAGTCGAGGAAATATTGAAAGGAGAAAGAATTTTACTTTTTAAAAACTTGCCTGTGTATTAGAGAATTGAAAATAGCGCCAGCTTGGGATCTTATTCTGTCGATTCTCTCAACTGCCTGTTGAGCAATCCCACCGATCACACTTGCCATTAAACTCTCCGTCAGCATACCGGAGAGATTTGCTTGTGAAACTAAATTCGTCAATACCTGAAATAAACATTTTTGTAAACATACAAATTTTTGAAAATAGAAAAAAAATTGAAAGTAGTAGAATATTTATTTTTTACATTAACAGCGGTCATTGCAGCCTCTCGAACCCATGCGCCAATATCCCCTCGACTATCTGTCGTGTATTCTTTGAGAGCCAATAAATAACAATCGTACAATTGATTGACAAATCGTTTCCATGTATCTGAAAATAGAACCAAAAAAAAATTGATAGCAAATTAAATTCAACCTTTTGAGCTGTTGAATTCGAATAAATATTAATTCATAAATAAATATTGAATTTTTTCCAGAATATTGAAAATAATTACCAGAATTTTCAACACCTAAAGTTTGACAAACCATTGTCAGTGAATGAAGAGCTTCTTTCCTGCTCTCTGCCCATTTTGCCGTCTCATCTGTTATTTGAGTGCAAGCAATCAAAGATTCTATTATATTTTCAGTTCTCTCCTTGATTACAAAAAGTGGAAAGCGTCCTGAAAATTTAACGAGAAAAGCATACAATTATCCATTTCTTTTATAAAGAAAACGAAATAAAAAAAAAAGATTACCAATAGCTTGGGCGAAACCAATTCGTAAAATTTGATTGCCAGCTTGTAAGTTTCCCAAGTAGCGATTAATTATCACACTTCTT